>JALAZF010000632.1:482500-2912500 GCA_022829125.1 Lathyrus tuberosus
TTGTATGTTGCTAATGCACACCTACATGGATATGCATTAGCATGACCCATATATATATATATATATATATATATATATTGACAATATAAAATAATTTTACAATGTCAACCAATCACCATCATATATTCTGCCAAGTCATAATAATATTTTTAAGTTAGTTGTGTGATATGGTTGATTGATGAATTTTTATTGGATGATAGTGTAAAACTATTTTACACGGTCAATGTACTACCTTTAATACATATATATATATATATATATATATATATATATATATATATATATATATATATACACACACACACACACACACAGTGGCGGAGCCAGCGCCCGGCCAGGTAGCGCAGCTGCCCAGGCTCGACCAAATCTCTGCTTTCTCTTTTCTAAAAAAACAGAAATCCATTTCACTCTCACTCCTTCAAAGACCTTCCTCCAAACTCACAAAAATCCAGACCCTCAATACTCTCTCTACATCACAAAACTGGTGACCTAACATTTATCACCACCATGACACCATCTAATTTTCTTCATCCACTATTCACCCCATTTCTTCGCCGCGATTCACCTCTGTCGCTACCATATTAACCTTGCTCGTCAACGCTTTTGATGACGTTATCTCTTCTTACAAGGTTCCTTTTCTTCACAATTACCATTATCTCACTTTTTTTTTCATACATCAATTTGACCTAATTTCGCCCCTTTTTCTATCAGAAAATGCACATCACCTCAAAAAACAAAGAAGCAGAGGGAATCATCCAAGAAAACGTTGAAATCTCAACTACTACAAGGTACAATCTATTTTAACTTAGAAAAGAATCATTTTTTGTTTTTGTGCATCATTTTTCATAATCTATTTTTGCTTAATTAGGGTTACTGAAGCAAAAATTAATATTCCCGCTACTGATTCAAGTGAAATTAGTAAAGTTTCAAACTTGGAAGAAAATCACCAACCTTGTTTAGATTCAACGAATGGTCAAGACATCCTGTTCTGAACTGGACCAATGGCTAGACATGGCCCAATCCACCTCTGCTCCCAGAACGGCCCAATTGCCTAAGTCCAATCCACCAAGGGACAAAAGTTACATTTCTGCCCATCCAACCGGGCAAGGACTGCATCGCTCCTCCCCGGAAATGCTGCCCGTTCTGTACGACTTCTTCACTTCCCGAACAGCTGAGGGCATGTGCCCGACACTATGCATATGCCCGACATAATGGCTAGTTTTTGGCACCCTGCCCGACATAACGGCTAGTTTTGGGCAGTTACCTATTCTTTAGGAAAACGATTATTTCGTCTCGAAAATAGAACCGTTGGCCACGCGCTGGGGGCACTATATAAACCCTCTCACTTGAGAAGGTCAGGGATCAAATATTCACCCTACGAACTAATACTTTATACTTGCCCCTTTTCTCTGACCTTTTCTTAAGCGTCGGAGTACCTTGCAGGTACACCCTCATCCCCCTCTCCATTGCCCAGCACCTCAGACGTACTTGGTGGCCCACTTCAACAGGATCTGATCCAGCCTTCACGATCAGTGGCGCCGTCTGTGGGAAACTCTTGTTCTCCCCTTCTTTCTTTCCCCGAAAACCAAAGATCAAAGCAAATTTTCAAGATCATCATCATGGCCTCTCAAGACCACACCAGAGGTGCTCTCCAATCCGCCGTCCTCCCCGTCAACAAGACTGACGTTGACGACCCATCTTCTCTCCTCGGAGATCCCCGTTTTCTAAGAGACGGGGCCACAGCCTCTCTCTCCTCTACTCCCGCTGATCGCGAAGACGACCAGCCCTCGCTGGCCATCCAGCCCGTTCCTGCTCCACCCAACGCCGACCCGGCCGTGGTGGCCCTCCTGGAGGCGATCAACAAAACCAACCTCCCGATCATTCAGCAAAACGAAAGGATCGGGGCATTGGAAGAATCTGCTCGCCCAAGATCCTCCCCACCTCCGAGGAAGAACCATTGACGATCCAAGAGCCCGCAGCCTCGGCGAGAAGTCGACCGAAGGCTGCGCCAAGAGCTAGAATCTTGCGCTGTTCGGAAACGCGACCAGGTTTCCCCGCGGAACCAGCACTCTCCCGGCCACAAGAGGACCCGAAGAGACAAGCAATCACCTCTGGTCAGGTCAAAGGGTCGGGCCCATTCACCTTCTCCTCGAAGAAGTCGCCAACACAAGCGAGTCATTCGGTCCCCGACACCATCCAGTTCCAGCAGCGATGATGAGCCGCACGACCCATTATCCCAAGAGATCTTGGCAACACGCCTCCCCAAGGGCCTGAAGAAGCCCTCAGTACTGGGCACGTACGACGGCACAGCTGACCCTGACGAGCACATCGAAAACATCGATGCACTCTTGGATTACCGTGGCGTCCGGGGCGCCATCAAGTGTCGGCTATTTCCAACCACGCTCCGAAAAGGGGCAATGACGTGGTACAAGCAGTTGCCCAAAGAATCTATTACGTCGTGGAAGCAACTGGGGAGGATGTTCTTGTGAGAACAAGATTTGGTTCTGCAATTTTATCTCTAAGTTTTGATGATACCAAATGAGTACTTTTGTATGAATAATTTTGTACAACTAATGTTTGTTATTTGTGAGAATGTAACAAACAGGTTATACTTCCGTAAATTGGCGCGAGCGCGAACACAATGCTTAAAGTAAAATACTCTGCCTACACACTCTGATATAAAAGGAAAAGAGAATGGGTTCTGAAGATCTGAAGACATAGGTTCTGACCGAACGAAGTCCAGATGCTAAAGTCCTAAGCTCTCTGAATCAAGGTTCTGAAGGCCTAAATCAAGTCTCTACTCATGCTTCAAAACAAATACTATCAGAAGCCTCTGAAGATATGAAGGCAACGCACCAAGCGATCGAGGTTCTGAAAACCAAGTGTTGAAGACTCTGAAGACGCTGCTCTGAAGATTTGAAGACTTAATAATCTCAAGAACCAAGCGATGTTTTCCCTTCTTACTCATGCTCGTAAAAAGCCTCTGAAGTTGAGAAGCCAAGAAGACAAAGCTACATAGTACAACTGCACCTTAATTCAAGCGAAAGTATCTTGGTAACAGTGCAATGGTACAATCAAAGATATTCTGACAAAAAAAAAACAGGACGCACAGCACGCAAAAGCTATTATATGTCCTCACGCTTCTAGCCGCCAGCCTAGTTAAGCTATCATGATTACATTTCAACGGCTCTTTCTACACGCCTATAAAAGGAAGCAAAAGACTTGAAGAAAGATATACACGAACACCATTGCAATACTCTTTCTATCTGAAATCTTTCTTAAGTCATTCCGGTCGAAAACTTGTTTACGTTATCAACTTGTATAGAAGCACTTATTTGTAAACGGAATTTTATTCAAACTTAGGGTTGTGTTCCTTGAGAAAGACCTGTGAGGTTGTATTTCTTGAGAAGTCTAAGTCGTGTGTCTTAGAGGTTGTTCCTTGAGTAAGACCTGCGAGGTTGTATTACTTGAGAAGTCTAAAACTTGTAAGTTTTAGAGGTTGTGTTAGTCACCAGCGGTTTGGCTCGTGCATTGTACTGATTTGATTGAATAGTGGATTAAGACCTCGTTGAGAGAGGCAAAATCACCTTGGCGGGTGGACTAGACTAACTTGAGGGTTTCTCAAGTGAACTAGTATAAACATAATGTGTTCATCACTTGATTCTCAACAAAGGTCATTACATTTAAAGGAAGGGTTTTATGAAAATAATTTATTTTTAAAAACAAGTTTATTTTGAAAAACCAATTCAAACCCCCTTTTCTTGAGTTTTTCACACCTTCAATTGGTATCAGAGCTCCGGTTCTGAGGTGATAAAAAGATTGAATTTTTATCAAGCACTTAACAGTGTTCAGTATCGATCCAAGTGTGAAAAACAATGTCTATACCAAATGCTGAGACAAGTGTTATTGTAAATGAAAGAGATTCTTATAGTGCAAAACCTCCTATCTTTGATGGAGAAAATTTGACTATTGGAAAGATAGAATTGAAAGTTACTTTTTATCATTTGACTTAGATCTATGGGATCTGATAGTTGATGGCTACAGTCACCCTGTAGATTCTGCAGGTAAGAAGATTGAAAGGAGTGCATTTACAGATGCACAAAAGAAAAATTATAAAAATCATCACAGAGCAAGAACTATTCTGCTAAATGCAATTTCCTATACAGAATATGAAAAAATTACGAACAAAGAAACTGTAAAGTCTATCTTTGACTCTCTTCGTATGACTCACAAAGGCAATGCTCAATTCAAGGAAACGAAGGCTCTTGCACTAGTTCAAAAATATGAGGTCTTCAAGATGGAAGATGACGAAACTGTGGAAACCATGTTCTCAAGATTTCAGATGCTTGTTGCAGGACTCAGAGTTCTGGACAAAGGCTATTCTACTGCAGACCATGTCAAGAAAATTATCAGAAGTCTACCTGTCAAATGGAGACCCATGGTGACCGCCTTGAAACTAACAAAGGATCTGAATAGTATAAGTCTTGAGGAACTAATCAGTTCTTTAAGAAGTCATGAAATAGAGCTCCAAGAAGATGAACCCCAAAGGAAAAGCAAATCCATTGCTCTAAAAGCTAAACCTGAGAAGAAAAAGGCGTATCAAGTAGAGGAGGAAGTGGAAGAATCTGAAGAAGAATCAGACGAAGATGACATATCTCTCATATCAAGAAAAATTAGTCAACTATGGAAATACAGAAGAAATAAGTTCAAAGGACCAAGAAGAAGATCTGAATCAACATATGGTCAAAAGAAAACTTATGGAAGATATGTTACGTGCTTTGAATGCAAGGAACCTGGACATATCAAAAATGACTGTCCAAAGGTTAAGAAAGATGAAAGACCTAAGAAAACTAAAAAGGGTCTTATGGCAACTTGGGATGATTCAGAGCCCGAAGATGATTCTGATGAAGAACGTGCCAACGTAGCATTCATGGCTAAAACCAACAATGTTCTATCAGAAGGAGAACCTTCAGACTCCGGTGGCGAAAGAGAGGTACTTTCTTCCCTATCTCGCTCTGAACTTGAAATAGGATTATATGAACTTATGGAAAGATATCAAACTCTTCGAAGAAAACACAAAACTCTGAAAAAGACTATTGTGATTCCTTCAGAAGATCTTACTAAAAGCAAACAAACCATTCTTGAATTAAATGAAAAACTACTTTCTCTAGAAAATTCAAATACTGCATTAAAAACTAAAATCTCTAGGTTAGAAGAAGAAATCATCTCTAACAAAACCAATACTAATGAGGTAGTTAAGTATGATAGAGCTTTCCAACGCTTTCTCGCTAAAAGCTTAGACAGAAGCAAAATGGCTTCAATGATATATGGAGTCAGCAGAAATGGTAACAGATGTCTAGGATATTTAGGACCATCACAACCATGTGATGAGACCAAAAGTATCAAGATAATACCTCTGTCCAAACATTTTGTATCCTCTGGCACTATTTTAAAATGTTCTGAACAAAAAGGTTCAAAACCGATCACTACACAAACACAGACACTGAAGAAAACTCCTAAACTTCAACATTATGCACAAGTTCCACACTATTATTCCAATATAAGGAAGTCCAAAGGCGTCAGAATCTATGGAAAGGCTAATGTGAAAGGACCCACAAAATGGGTACCTAAGAATAAGATAATTTATGTTGCAGACATCCTTAATGGAACCATTGAAACACCAATCATGGTACCTGGACAGTAGATGCTCGCGACACATGACGGGAGAAAGGCATATGTTCCAAGATCTGAAACTTAAACCCGGAAGTGTCGTTGGTTTCGGAGGAAATCAGAAAGGAAGAATCATTGGCTCCGGAACTATTGGAAATGGTAAGCTTCCCTCTATTAATAATGTTTTGTTAGTTGAATGTCTTATGCATAATCTATTGTCAATCAGTCAGCTTAGTAACAATGGCTATGACGTTATGTTTAATCAAACATCATGTAAAGCTGTAAGTCAAAAGGATGGATCTGTCATGTTCAACGGAAAGAGGAAGAACAATACTTACAAAATTAAATTATCAGATTTAAAACACCAAAATGTAAAATGTCTTCTTTCTGTAAATGAAGACCAATGGGTCTGGCACAGACGCCTTGGTCATGTTAGCTTGAGAAGAATTTCTCAGCTGAACAAGCTTGGTCTTGTCAGAGGCTTGCCAAATTTGAAGTACTCTTCAGATGCTCTTTGTGAAGCATGTCAGAAAGTCAAGTTTTCAAAGACCTCCTTTAAAGCAAAAAATATTGTTTCCACCTCCAGACCATTAGAACTTCTTCACATTTATCTTTTTGGACCAGTGAAAACTGCTTCGATCAATGGTAAGAAATACGGACTAGTCATCGTTGATGATTACAGTCGTTGGACATGAGTGAAATTCTTAAAACACAAGGATGAATCACATTCTGTGTTTGGTTCCTTCTGCACTCAAGTACAAAATGAGAAAAACTGTAAAATCATCAAAGTCAGAAGTGATCATGGTGGAGAATTTGAAAACAAAGACTTTGAAAACCTTTTTGATTCACATGGGATATCCCATGACTTTTCTTGTCCTCGAACTCCACAACAAAATGGAGTTGTAGAGAGAAAGAACAGAACTTTACAAGAAATGGCTCGCACCATGATCCAAGAAACTAACATGGCTAAGCACTTTTGGGCAGAAGCAATTAACACAACATGTTATATTCAAAATAGAATCTCTATTATACCTATCTTGAATAAAACTCCTTATGAATTGTGGAAGAATAAAATTCCCAATATTTCCTATTTTTATCCATTTGGGTGTACTTGTTTTATGCTAAATACTAAAGAGAATCTTGGCAAGTTTGATTCCAAAGCACAGAAGTGTCTGCTGTTAGGATACTCTTAACGCTCAAAGGGATACAGAGTTTATAACACAGAATCACGGATTGTGGAAGAATCAATTCATGTTAGATTCGATGACAAGCCTGACTCTGAAAAGTCAGAGCTAGTTGAAAAGCTTGCAGGTTTGGAAATTAGCTTCTCAGAATCTAAAGAAAAAGCAGACATCTGATACCACTGATATAACTCTGAATACTCCACAATAAAAGAAAAGAAGAGTGTCTACTTCTCATCCTGGGGAACTAATTCTGGGTAGCAAGGATGCTCCAATCAGAACCAGATTAGCTTTCAGACCATCAGAAGAAACACTCTTAGGACTGGTGTCGTTAATTGAACCAGCTACGGTTGAAGAAGCTCTTATGGACAAAGACTGGGTTCTGGATATGGAAGAAGAACTGAATCAATTTGAAAAGAATGATGTTTGGGATCTAGTTCCAAAACCTAAGAATATTCATGTTATTGGAACCAAGTGGGTATCCAGGAACAAGCTAAATGAGAAAGGCGAAGTTGTCAGAAACAAAGCACTACTTGTTGCTCAAGGATACAGTCAACAAGAAGGAATTGATTACAACGAAACTTTTGCTCCAGTCGCCAGACTTGAAGCAATACGGTTATTAATTTAATTCTCAGTAAACCATAACATCACCCTATATCAGATGGATGTTAAGAGTGCATTCTTAAATGGTTATATATCAGAAGAAGTTTATGTCAAACAACCTCCTGGTTTTGAAAATTCAGAAAAATCAAATTTTGTCTTTAAACTTAAAAAGCCTCTCTATGGCTTAAAGCAAGCTCCCAGAGCTTGGTATGATAGATTGAGCAAATTTCTTTTAGAAATTCAGTTCACCGGAGGAAAGGTTGACACAACTCTCTTCTGTAAAACATATAAGAATGATATTCTTATAGTTCAAATCTATGTTGATGATATTATTTTTGGTTCTGCTAACTCCTCTTTATGTGAAGAATTTTCAAAGTTAATACAAGCCGAATTCGAAATGAGTCTGATGGGTGAGTTAAAGTACTTCCTGGGAATTCAAATAGATCAGAAACCAGAAGCCACTTACATTCATCAAAGCAAGTATACAAAAGAACTTCTGAAGAAATTCAACATGATGAACTATAATACAGCTAAAACACAATGCATCCAACATGTGTCATGAGAAAAGAAGAAACAAAAGATAAGGTTTGTCAGAAGCTTTATCGTGGTATGATAGGCTCTCTTATATATCTAACTGCTTCTAGACCTGATATATTATTCAGTGTACATTTATGTTCTAGATTTCAATCAGATCCAAGAGAATCTCATTTAACTGCAATTAAACGAATTCTAAGGTATATGAAAGACACTACTAACATGGGCTTGATGTATGAGAAAACATCAGAGTATACTTTTTCTAGTTAATGTGACGCAGACTATGCTGGAGACAGATTGGAAAGAAATAGCACATCTGGAAACTGTCAGTTCCTGGGGAACAATCTAATCTCATGGTCAACTAAGAGGCAATCTATAATTGCTCTCTCTATAGCAGAAGCTGAATACATCTCCGCTTCTCTATGCAGTACACAAATGCTTTGGATGAAAAATCAGCTGGAAGACTATCAGATATATGAGAGTAACATCCCTATTTTCTGCGATAATACTGCTGCTATTTGTTTAAGTAAAAATCCAATTCTTCATTCTAGGGCTAAACACATTGAAATAAAACACCATTTTATTAGAGACTATGTTCAGAAGGGAACCTTATGCTTAAAATTTATTGATACAAACCATCAATGGCCTGATATTTTTACAAAACCCTTAGCTGAAGATAGATTTCTAAATATTTTAAAACATCTAAAAATGGTGTATTGCTCAGTTCTCCCGGCACTTCACTGCCTCATGGCGTCACCCCAAGACTGAAGCCTCCCTTGGGGCCATAATCCAAGGAAAGGACGAACCTCTCCGGGCATATATCGAGAGGTTCAACAAAGAAGCGGTACAGGTCCCTACAACGGACGAAATGAAAAAGGTTCTCCTCGAGCAAGGACTCCGCCCTGGCTCAGAATTTTCTAAAGTCGTTGGCCTTGCACCTCCGAGGAACCTGGATGCCCTCCTCCTCAAGGCACAATCGCACATCCAGTACGAGGAGAAGGAAGTGACCAACTCCGTCCGAGCTTCTCGTCACCAAGAGAACGATCGGGCCTCTAGAGGCGAGGAAGCCTCGACATCCCGTCGAGGAGAAAGGAAACGCGAAGACCGTTCTCGGGACTCCCGCGATAGCAAGGGACCCTCCGGATGATTCCACGACTATACCCCCTGACCGTCTCTAAGGAAAAGATACTGTCCGAGTGCGCAATTCAGAGTTCAAGCAAGCAGGGGTCCGCTTCCCCAAACAAATACCGGCCAAACCCAACACCGACAAGTTGAAGTACTGCCGTTTCCATAAGATTCACGGCCACACAACTGAAGACTGCATCCATTTGGAGGATGCTATCGAGATAGTGATCAGGGATGGCCACCTGAAACAGTTCACTAAGAAGAAAGACGCTCCCCGGCAAGATGCCCAGGAGTCCAAAAAGGTAGAGGAAGGGGTGCTTTCCTCAGAAGAGACTAACATCCAGGTCGCCATATCGGTATCGCGACCAGAGGACTTCTACGTCCCAAATGAGCTCAACGCTCCTGCCTACTTCGCGGCCCACAGCTCGTGGGAGACGTTCCCATCCGCCATGGTCATCTCAGGCAGAGGTTTCAACAAAGTCACGGTGGGCTCCGTGAAAAGAAAATTTGAGCACCTAATCAACACGAGCTTCAATAAGGTGACCACGCTCGACCAAGCCCAAAAGGGCTCTGTCCCCATCTCCTTCTACCGGGAAGAGTTCCTCGGAGAATCTCTGAACTCGAGCATACCTTTACTCGTCAGAGCTCGAATGGCAAACTTCGACGTTCGCAGAATCCTCGTCGACCAAGGCAGCTCGGTCGACATTATGTACTCCCAGCTGTTCTCAACACTTCTACTGGACGAATCACACATCACCCCCTATGTGGGGTCTAATTTGCAAGGATTCAACGGATCAGTGACCAAACCCTGGGGATACGTCGAAGTGATTGTCACTTTTGGATTAGCAGAGACGGCCAGATCTGTCAAAGTGCAGTTTTTGTTGATCGATTGCGCGTCATTGTACCAGTGTATCTTTGGAAGACCAACATTGGCTGAGTTGGTAGCTGTGCCCTCAACCGTCCACCTGAAGATGAAGTATTACACTTCAAAGAGGATGGTCGCCACCCTCCACGGCCACATTGAAGCTGCACGATGATGTTTCGAAGTAGCTACAAAGGGACTCAACACCATTGCGTCCAAGCCAAAGGTTTCAAACAAACCCGCCTTGCCTAGCAGTTTCGAGGAAGCCAAGCCTCTGCCTCAGGTCAACTCCATCGACCTCGACAGCCGCTTCCCCGAAGAAGACCAGCAGGAGGGCCAAGCAGCTTCAACCAGCTCGTCTACCCTGTCCAGCAACAGCTCTCATCCGATGCGCCCAATCCCGGCGAGGAAGCCTCGACATCCCGTCGAGGAGAAAGGAAACGCGAAGACTGTTCTCGGGACTCCCGCGATAGCAAGGGACCCTCCGGATGATTCCACGACTATACCCCCTGACCGTCTCCAAGGAAAAGATATTGTCCGAGTGCACAATTCGGAGTTCAAGCAAGCAGGGGTCCGCTTCCCCAAACAAATGCCGACCAAACCCAACACCGAAAAGTCGAAGTACTGCCGTTTCCATAAGAGTCACGGCCACACAACTGAAGACTGCATCCATTTAGAGGATGCTATCGAGATAGTGATCAGGGATGGCCACCTAAAACAGTTCACTAAGAAGAAAGACGCTCCCCGGCAAGATGCCCAGGAGCCCAAAAAGGTACAGGAAGAGGTGCTTTCCTCGAAAGAGACTAACCCCAGTAGGGAGTGAAGATTGGAGCGGGTCTCCCCGACATCGTAAGGAAGCAACTCAAAACCTGCCTCCGTGAGAACGCCGACCTCTTCTCTTGGAGCGCCACCGAGAGGCCCAGCTTGGACCCGTCCGTCACCTGCCATTAACTCACGATTGACCCGGCCGTCAAAGCAGTAGCACAACGTAGGAGAAAGCAGTCTCCGGAGAAAACGGAGGCTGCAGAAAAAGTTGTAAAGGACCTCCTTGAGGCCAAATTTATTTTGGAGGCCAAGTACACCACTTGGATGTCCAATGTTGTACTTGTGAAAAAATCTAATGGCAAATGGCGAATGTGCATTGACTACACTGATCTTAATAAGGCATTCCCGAAGGATGCCTACCCCTCCCCAATATTAATAAACTTGTTGATAATTTTGCCGGTTTTAAACTTTTATCATTCATAGATGCCTACTCGGGCTATAACCAAATTCTAATGGCAATGAGCGACAAAAAATACACGGCCTTCATGATCGAATCGGGCAACTATTGCTACAACGTAATGCCCTACGGCCTGAAGAACGCCGGCGCGACCTATCAAAGAATGATGAAGAAGGTCTTCCGGGGAGAGATAGGCGACATGCTCGAAGTCTATATGGACGACATAATCGTAAAATCCCACGAGGAAACCAATCACACTGCCCATCTAAGGAAGGTCTTCGAACAGGCCAGAAAGTACAAAATGCGTTTCAACCCGGAGAAGTGCACGTTCGGTGTCCGGGCAGGCAAGTTCCTCGGCTTCTACTTAACGGAACGAGGAATCGAAGCCAACCCCGATAAGTGCCAAGCATTCTCCGAGTTTCCGATGCCCAAGTCAAAGAAATCCATTCAGTCCCTCAACGGGATGCTCGCGTCATTGTCCCGTTTCGTGGCCAAGTCTGCCCAACACGCCTTACCATTCTTCAAACTCCTCCACAAGGAGGCAGCGTTTAAATGGACCGAGGAATGTGACAAGGCTCTTCTCCACCTGAAACAAGTAATCTCAGAACCGCCCGTTCTCTCTCGCCCGGACAACGGCGAAACTTTGTACCTATACCTCGCCGTGGCGACCGAGGCAGTAAGCCCCGCTCTTATTCGCGAAACACCTGACGGGCAGAAGCCCATATACTTCACGAGCAAAGCACTGCAGGGGCCAGAGCTGAGATACCAACAGATTAAAAAAGTGACGCTGGCTCTCATCAACGCAGCTAGAAGACTGAGACACTACTTTCTAGCCCACACGATTGTGGTTCGAACAGATCAACTCGTAAAGCAGCTATTGGGACGACCAGACATGGTCGATAGAATGCTCAAGTGGTCGCTCGAACTGTCCGAATTCGACATCCAGTATGAGAGCAGGAAAGCCCTCAAAGCCCAGGCCCTGGACGACTTCGTTGCAGAAATGACGTTTGCGGACTCCCCAACTTGCGGAGCGCGCAAATGGACCATTTTCGTGGACGGGGCCTCCAGTCCGGCGGGGAGCGGGGCAGGCATCATACTGGAAAGAAACGAGGGAATCATCATTGAAGTTTCACTTACCCTGTCCTTCCCCAACTCTAACAACCAGGCGGAATACGAAGCCTTCCTCGCCGGGTTACGCCTGGTCGAAGACCTGGGCGCAGAAGAAGTCGTCATTTGCACAGATTCACAACTCGTGGCCCTTCAAGTTCAAGGAGAATATCAAGCCAAAAATGACAGCCTGACTGAATACTTAGCCCTGGTAAAAAAGGAGATGACGAAGTTTACAGCGGTGGAGGTAAGACATGGTCCCCTCGAACACAATGTTCGGACAAACATTTTGTCCAAACTAGCCAGCACGAAGAAGAAAGGCGGAAACAAGTCCGTCATACAAGAAGTACTTCCTCGACCCAGCATTGAAAAAGATTCCCCAAAGCTCGACGTACAAGTGATCGGCGACAACAATTGTTGGATGACCCCCGTTTACAACTACCTCGCTAGAGACAAACTCCTGTCCGACCCCAAGGAGGCCAGCGTAGTTAGGCGAAGAGCTTGCTCCTACGTCCTAGTCGAAGATAAACTCTACAGGCGAGGATTCTCTATCCCGCTACTCAAGTGTGTCGAGGAAGAGATGGTCGCCCATATCTTGAGCAAAATCCACGAGGGAATCAACGCCCAACATCTCGGAGGAAGGTCCTTTGCCCGTAAGGCCCTCCGAGCAGGATATTACTGGCCAACCATGCAACATGACACTAAAGAGCTCATGAAGAGATGCGATAAATGCCAACGGCACGGGCACATGCACCTAGCTCCACCTAACGAGCTCAAATCTATGTCATCCCCGTGGCCATTCGCCTGGTGGGGCCTGGACATCCTGGGACCATTCGTGGTAGGATAAAGTCAGAACAAATACTTAATAGTAGGCGTGGACTACTTCACAAAATGGATAGAAGCAGAGGCCCTGGCCAAGATAACTGCCTTTAACATACTGCGTTTCTACAAACGAAACATCCTCGCACGTTTTGGCATCCCCCAAGCGATAGTCACGGACAATTGGACACAGTTCATGGACAGGAAGTCCCAAGACTTCGTAGCCCAGCTGGGCACGAAGCAAAACTTCGCATCCGTTGAACAGCCCCAGACAAACGGGCAAGTTGAAGCAGCAAACAAAGTCATCCTTCGGGGCCTCAAATGAAGGCTAGACGAAACAAATAAAGCTTGGGTCGAGGAGCTGCACAGTGTCTTATGGGCATACCGCACAACTCCACACTCTTCAACCGAGGAGACACCCTTTCGCTTGGCTTACAAGACCGAGGTTGTGATCCCCATCGAAGTTCACATACCCTCTAGGCGAACAGAGTCGCCCCTAGACGAGGAGATGAACGATGAGTCGTTAAGAGAAGAGCTCGACCTCGTCGAGGAAGTCGGCTCAGGGGCAGAACTCCGCGAAGCCTCACTAAAACAAAAAATTACCATCAGGCACAACACCAAGGTGATACGACGAGAGTTCGACGTGGGCAGCCTTGTCGTGTCCGCGAAGGCAAATTAGCCGCTAACTGGGAAGGACCCTATCATGTCCGCGCAAAAACGGAGAATGGGGCCTATTACCTAGAACAACTCAACGGGGAAGAACTTGCTCGACCATGAAACGCCGAAAAGCCAAAACAATACTACAGCTAGGGCCTTAACTATCGGTTCGATCCGTCACGACGACGAGCATCACCTACCGACCATGATGCACGCCTAGGTACAAGCGTCACATGCCAGTGAAGCAGAACCCCGCTCAGGAACGAGCCGGGTCTCTGCTCGACAGCGGTCCCTCAATCGAGCACCGCCGTCGTCAAAGTACCACGACAGGCAGAACACCCAGCTCGCGATGGGAGGTTCACGGCGCAAACTCAGGCCTCAAACGCGACCTAAGCTCCACATCCTCGCCCAGATATTCCCCGGCCGCTTGTCCAGTTCCCCTCACTGACGAACACATCTACAACAAGCAATCCCCAAAACTTGAAGCAAATCAAAGTAACCCTTATTACGGGCATACATACATAAACGAGCATAAGTAACAACACTTAGCGAAATTTAAAGCAGATAAAGCCATGAAAATCACAAATTACACGGCGCGCAGGCCGAACAAAATTACAACAACAAGAAAATTCTTCACTCATCCATCCGGTCAACCTGCTCAGAGTTGGGCTGAGGCTCCTGGTTCTCCGTGGGCTGATCCTCGGCATGTTCTTCAAGGAGGGAGTCAGGCATAATGATTCGACCATCTTCAATGTATGCCAGATAGTGGGTACCCTCGGTGGAAAAGTCAAGTTCGGGGTTCCCCACCCGCAATTGAGACATGGTATTCCTGAAGGATTCGTCCGTAATGACGATGTTGTCATCCTCGGCTGCCAACATACGGCAACCAGCTCAGACCTTATCTTTAACTCCTTCACGTCCTCGGGTTCATCTTCGCCCGGAGCATTGACTGCCCTCAGCTGCTGGACCAGCTCCTCAGCCGCCTTCTTCTCCGCAGCCAGGGTAGAATTCTCCTTCTTCAGCCTGGTCACCTACTTGTCAGCCTTCTTTCGGGCATCGTCAGCACTCTTAACCTCTTCCTTAAGAGATGCCATGGTAGCCCGAGCAGCCTTGAGTTCGAACTCAGTTGTAGAATCCCCTTCAGCATAGATGGTCGCCATCTCCAAAACTCTGACCAGTGCAGAGGCATCTTGGGCCACCAACGCCCCCTTGCTCGGGCGATCCATGCTTTCCAGCCGAAGAGATTCTGCCCGCGGCACAACCAAGGATGTCCCCTCGAGGAATCTCCTATCGAGTATGCAAGGAGGAAGCTTGAACTTCCCTTTCTCCGAGGCCCGGCTGAGATCCACGGCTTCATTGGCCCTCGGCCGCTTGGTTCGTGAGGTCAACAGCAGGGGAGATCCCCGGGGAATAGGAGTGGGAGAAGAGGTCCCCGCAGCAGGCTGAGGAGGAGTGGGAGCACGCGCATTGGCGAATCGAGACTTGGGAGGAGCTGTTCTGGGCTTGTTCCTTGCAAGAGCATTCTTTACCATCCTTTCATGAGCCTGAGGCATCTTACCTGCACAAGCAGAATAAGAACGTTAGACGACGAAGTAAAAATATGTCGGACAAGTTAAAACAAATAAGACTAACGAGCAACTTATAAGCTTCCGCGGGAGTCTTACACTCCAAAAGCGCCTTGACATTAATGAAGTGGTACTCCACCCTCTGGCTTCCAACCTCCTCGAAGATGGGGTCACCCTTCTTCGTCCAGCATTCAGCAAGCCGGAAGGAGTTAACATATTTCACCAGCGTCTCGTAAGCAACGGCATCCTGCCCGTCTAGGTTGTTCGGCTGGAGGACGTACTCATTGGGATCCTTGGTGAAATGGCCAGGTCCCTAGTTGATAGGGAACTTGTATACTCTCTCCCCGATAAACCTTCTAGTCTCATTGCGCGTGTCGTTACCCTCCTCGTCAACGTCGAGTTCCCAGGCATAAGTGATATCCTAGGCAGCCTCCGACATAGGCTCTATGATGTAGAACATTTCCTTGAACGTATGGATTGACTCTGAAAAGGGCTTGAACAGCTTGTGGAGCTGTTTCAATGAAACCCAACCATACTTCCTCCCCGTCAATTGCCGCTGAAGATGAAAGACAGTGAAGAACAAAGGAAGAGTAACCCCTATCATCAAATGCTCGCACGTCAACTCAAAGGCACGAATGAATTCCAGCGAATTGGGATGCAACTGCAACGGAGCTAGGTCTGAGTACACGAAGACCGACCGCTGAAAATTGGTGAAGGGCAGCCTCAACCCTAACTCCTTAAAGGCATATTCATACATAGAAAATCTCTCCCCGAAGTCTGGACAAATCCGATCATCTTGGGAGGGGAAATGCACCTTCCATTCCCCCTCCGATCCAACATCCATGAAGACATCCCCGGTGAAAGTAGCAAAGATGGATTCGTCTCAGTAGGCTCAGCCACCGACCACTCCTCAACAGGGTTCTCTTCAAGCTCCTCCCTGACTTTGCTGGGGACGGTTGAAGCTTCAGTGCTACTGCTTTTCGAGGAGCTGTCCTCAGACAAATATATTATTATCTCCCCATCTGGCCCTGTCGCCATGTCAATCACCTGAAAAGCAGAGAAAAAAGTGAATTCGACGAAGAATCAAATCCACCATTCCACCGCTAGTCAAATGAAAGGGCGCGCAAAGGGCTGAGGACCACGTCCCCGGCCTAAGCCCTAACATCGAACAAAACTCTAAGAATCTCCCACGAGGAGATGCCCGGAGTAAGCTACTCTCATGCGAGGAACCTCCCCAGCCACTTCCCAGTTTCTGTTTGAAGCTTCACCGGAAACTGCAAAGCTTCACCAGAAACTGCAAAGGCTCGTCAGGAACTTCATAGTTACTCTGGAATCTAAGCAATCACGGCGGTTATGCATGCATCATCATCGCAATGACGCCAAAAACTGCCTGATTCACAAGCATATCCTAAAACCTAGCGGCCCCGTCGGCGGCGAAAAGTGGCACGACCACCGTCCACCACCAACAATCGCCAGAAATTAATCTATTTCATCTTCCAAACCTAAACCTAACTGCATGCAATCTATGAACTACCATCAAAAGGGATAAAATAGTGAAAAATCAGCAAACTTACTTAATTAAGAAGATGAAAAGCGGTTGCTCGGAAGTTGATGCGGTGGTCGGAATAGCAAACGGCGGTGATGGAGAAGAGCTCTGAAGAAGATGAAGAGAAACAAGAGCGAAAAGTTCATAATGAAACGGGCCTTCCCCTTTTATACAGAGAGACATGTGCACTGGCACGCCCTCATAGGTCATGGTGGCTACTAACTAGCCATCATTGCCTAGTAACTGCTACATAGGGCTCTAGGCACACGTGGCGCCCGAACGTTTCCAATTCTGACTAACTGTTAGTATCCCCGTACGACGGGCAAGCCGGTCACGGTCATGAATGTCATGGACACCAGGGGTCACGGGCACCACGAGACGACCTTCCTCGTCACCAAACGACGACTCCGCGCTAGCTCCCCGGAGCCACGAGTTGTCCTTAAGTCATCACTCTCATACTTGGGAGCAACGACTTGGGGGGCTCCTGTTCTGGACTAGACCAATGGCTAGACATGGCCCAATCCACCTCTGCTCCCAGAACGACCCAATTGCCTAAGTCCAATCCACCAAGGGGCAAAAGTTACCTTTCTGCCCCTCCAACCGGGCAAGGATTGCATCGCTCCTCCTCGAAAATGCTGCCCGTTCCGCACGACTTCTTCACTTCCCAAACAGCTAAGGGCATGTGCCCGACACTATGCATATGCCCGACATAACGGCTAGTTTTGGGCACCCTGCCCGACATAACAACTAGTTTTGGGCAGTTACCTATTCTTCAGGAAAACAGTTATTTCGCCTCGAAAATAGGATCGTTGGCCATGCGCTAGGGGCACTATATAAACCCTCTCACTTGAGAGGGTCAGGGATCAAATATTCACCCTACGAACTAATACTTTGTACTTGCCCCTTTTCTCTGACCTTTTCTTACTTGAGCGTCGGAGTGCCTTGCAGGTACACCCCCCTCCTCCTCTCCATTGCCCAGCACCTCAGACGTACTTGGTGGCCCACTTCAATAGGATCTAATCTAGCCTTTACGATCACATCCTAATTGCACATAATGGTTATTCTTATGGGCGAGAAATTTGATGATTATAATCAGTTATCTGCTCAGTACTATGAACTTAAGGAGAAAAGATTTTGGACCAAATTAATCAATATGATAGTTTGAATTACCAATATGTACCCACTGTGTCTGATTCTGGTGTATCGTATTCTAATGCTCAAGATTATTGGATGTCTACGCACCAAGTTTCCGATCCGAATGTTATCTATTTGTGTTGTCCGGATTATAGCCACTGTGCTTTGGCTTTGTCTACGTTGGTTCCTGGCTGTTCTGTTGGTGAAACATGTGCTGGTAAACATTGTAAAGATGGTAAAATTCGGGAAATGGTGATGGGGACAGCAGAGAAGGTACTTTCTACTATAAGAACAACTATTTCTGGAGATCTGAATGTAAATGAAGGTAAATATTTCTTCCTTTAGGATACAAGTGCATGAATAGCTTAGTTGTTATTAAGTTAATTGATATCAGTTGATAACATTGCTTTTCAATGCTTTTTTTACTGAATTTTTGGCTAGTTTCATAATATCACTTATCCATGCTTTTGTTATTGAAATGGCCAAATTTTTGGTTATATGAACACTTCTGAGTTGAAAACTGGAACTGTTTTGTTTGCATCTAAAGCTATGTTTTGTTGCTCTGGAACTAAAATCCATGTTAAATGCTCATGGCTTCCTTTATGTCTTGAAAGTTCAGATATTCCTTGGCTTTGAATGATGTGCATTCTTTATGTGATCCTGGATTTATTTTATGCACTAATGGCTAATAATGTACGGTACATGCATATTTTGTGATCTTCGTGCTTGCATCAGTTGAAATTGTGTGCTGGTGTTTGTGTCATATACTGCTTCTTATTTACTATTATGTAATTTGATGAATTAAGACATGAATTTGTCGTCATGGTTCAATGTTCGTAGAAGCTTGGTGTTGGTTGTACTAATGTTACTTCCTACCTAGTAACTCTTCCACAATTGACTAGAACCTGATTGGAAAGAAAACTAAATCTGAAGACTAGATATTGGAGCTCATTTCTTCAGGTATTATATTAGTGTTTATTGTTTGCTATTCAGAAACCATTATATTCTTCTGTAGTATATTTCTAGCTGAAAAAACCTAATGTGTGCATGTACAACCCAACTCATGTTATGCCAATTTTGGAGATTGTACGCACTAAGCAGACATCTCCGCAAATAATAGTTGACTTGCTAGATCCTAAGGTATTTTACCCAGTCAAAATAAATTACACTCCCTTCCCTCTAATTTGATTTATGTCACTGTGTGTTTATGCTTTTTGTGGTTCAAATTCAAATTATTTAATTATTGTTTGTGCAAATTGTGTTGTGTGTAGGCTATCTGATTTAGATACAATGTGAATTCGGTCTTTAAATTTTGCTCAGACTTCATAATTTTTCTGTCTCCGCCAATATATATATATATGGAACAATTTTTTTCATAAAATTGTGGCAATGATGATTTTTACTCCTATGATGTGGCATGTCACGTCTTCGTGTATCTTTAACTAAATCCATATGGTATCGGGCATGCTCACGAGCTCGCCACATGAGGCCTCCCTTACCTTCTTTGTGTAATTTTATGTTATTTTGGGTCCAAATTAGACATGATTCGGTGTCTTTTAGAGTGTCTCTCAAGCATGGGGTTTGGGAAGGGAGAATATATTTAAACAAGGGAGACAATAATCCTTTTTCGCCCGAGACTTGGAAAGGTGAGCCCCTCATGCGAGACATGGAAATGTGAATCCCACATGCAATACTTTGAGAGCAAGTCTCTCAAGCGTAACACATTTTGATCTAGAGGCACGTGAAGCATTTAATGTTTTGTAATGATGATGTTGGTTTGGGAAGGCGCAAATGATATGAACCATTTATTAATTTGCATGCACTGAATATGGGTCGTGGATGCTCTCTCACCCATTAGCTAGCGCAAACCTACTGCCTAGTAATAATGGCATACTCGGCTTAGATGTATAGCCTTATAAGTAATTGAATCTTAATCTTTTCTTTTACTTTCTTCTACAATCGCATTTTGCCCTTCTCTAATGAGCTTTCTTCTTCAAGTTTAGCCTTATCATCATATCAACCTAAACACTCAAATATTGATTCCTCTCATTTTATTTATCTTCTCCTTTTCATGGGGATAACGATTATTAGGAAAATTGATTAGAATTATAACGTCATAGAATCTAATATTCGTGAGGGAGTTTTGGAGATATGGAGACATTTTGTAGAGAATGTGAGACGACCAGATATGACAGTTGATTATAACCTTGTAGAGTTATAGATGTTTGGCAATTAAGATAGCAGTTATGATTCTAGTATTGCTTGTGATCCTACTTTGCCATATTTTTTCTAGGACAATATCGGGTGGAAGAGTCCCTCACAGTTCCTTCCCTCATAGTTGATTAGAGGAGTGAAGTGTTCCCTACTTCGGTGGAGGCTTAGAGGTCGTGAAGTAAATTCATGTGGATGAGTGCTCTAGTGGGGTTTGGCTTTAGTATGTGTGAAACGGGTGTTCAAAGATGCTCCTCGTATATTACTATCTCTTGAAGAGGAATATTGTAAGTTTTCTTCGATTCTCATGATCTTGTCTGCTAGGAGTTATGAGTTTTGCTGAAGCACCAAGTTGTACCCGTTGTTTAATATGTCAATGAATCCTTGCATGCCTAGATTATCTTGCGCCAGTTGAAGTCTTTGAAGCATCTTTTGTTCAGGTTGTAAAGGAGGTTAGTTTGAAGGTTCACCTTGATAAGGCGGAAGTAAAGTATGAGTAGTTCGAAAAGCTTGGAATCCTCCCAAGTTGATTCTTGAGTGTGAAATTGCTTCATTTGTACAAGTACATTTCATATGTATTTTGATGTTCTGTAAATTTTGATATTTGTAATTTTGATTTTTTATATTTTGTCGATTTATTTGTAATTTGATTTTGTATTGTAGAATTGTACATTGAGTTAATCCTCACACTTAATTAAGATCTGACCCATTGTAATTTATTTTTAGTTGAGCAAATTGGTCAAGGTCAATATTGTGTGCCTTGAATTACAAGTTAGAAAGCTTAAAATTAGGTATTTTGAAGCTTGATTTTAATCAAGAACATGGCCCATTCGAATCAATAATTCATTTAAAATCAATAATTTTGACATTGGATTTGTGTTTTGAATCAATAATTCATTTGAATTCAAGAACTTTGACATTGGATTTGTGTTTCAAATCAATAAAGTGTGAGATTCGAATCACGTAACAATTTGATGTGAATCACAAAAGTGTCTGACTCAAATTAGGATCAGATAAACTTTTATAAAATAACAATGATTTAAGTCACGTGATTGCTTGATTCGAATCATATTTACTAAATTGTGATTCAAATCAAATAAACCATTTCCAAATTTTATTACCTTGATTCAAGTCATTATTTCCTCTGATTCAAATCATAATTGTATGACATGACTCAAATCAATTTTATCATTTTCTAACCAATTTTGTACCTTGCCTATAACACATATATAAATCATTTTTTTCTTTCTCTCAAAATGTTAATGTTATACAATGTCAATGACATGATGCACATTTGTGTATTCCGGAAATAATCTAACCATATTTTCACAAGTCTAGAAAGCCTTGAGCGTTCTTTCACAAATTCTTTGTCAAGTCAAGCCTATAGAAAAAACTTCATAGTGTTGATCAAGTAGACTTATTTAGGCATTGTGTGGGTTTTTTTAAGATACTCAATCATCTTCAATCTTGAACCAAGAAACTCCATTGTTATGGTACTAAACCCTAAAGATTGGATGTGAGTGATAGATATAAGGTACTTAGGGAATCTAATATTTTTTTGAAGCTTTTGTGTATATAAGATTATAGAGTTGATATTGTGATTATAGTGTATGAAGACTTCCTTCCATCAAGAAAATATTGTGTTGTACTCCATTGAAGACTTTGGTAGTATGAAAAGAAGGTAGTTGCAGAATGAAGTTTGAAGTTTCTAAGATCCTTGGATAAAACAAGAGCTCAGACAAGGAACTAGTATATTCAATTAAAGATGTATATGGAATGGAAGCTTGGAGCGAAACATTAAGTCTAGCAAGACATTTAGGTCCATATCAAGCAAAATTCTTGTTATTTCAGCAAGTTTGTATGTTGTGCTACGACAAAAGGGATATTCAAATTTAGACCTGTGTTGGCTTATGTGTTAATTGGCTTTGAAGTATTCAGTGTTGTCTAGATTATCGACTATAACAAAAACTATGTATATTAATTTACAAAATAGTGTAAGACCCTAAGAATTTTAGTGGCTTTCCATTGAATATTGGATTAAGCTCAAAGTAAGGACGAAACCATAAAACTAATATAAACTCGATGTACAAATCTCTTCATCCGTATCTCTTTACATTTTTGCATAGTTTGCATGTTTAGGTTCTTTATCGCCTTCGTAGTTTACATGTTGAAGACTTTATATACTTATAGTGATTTATTGTATAAGGGTAGGTTTGTGATGGATCTAGTAAATTTGATATTATTTCTGGCGATTATGATTGCATAAATTTTTTTTGATAGATTGATTAGTCAATTATTCAAATTCAATTTGAGTCGTGTGTGAAAATTAAATCATGATAATTGTTGAATTGTTTGTTAAAGAAACTTTATTATTCTTAGTTGTTATTATTTGTGATGATCTAAATTAAATGTGATATTCATTCAATCATATGTTTTACAAAATCGCCATTATCTTTCGCTTTTGTTTCTTATTTGCATTTGTTTGTAAAACTCTGATTTTTGAAGAAAACGTTTTTAGGAATGGCTTTTAGGGGAATGACATATGCAACCCCTTTTAGACCATTCAATTCCTATATTCTCCCGTAGCACGAGGAGTAGGATCTTGTAGTGTTAAATTGAGGGAGAAGTCACTGATAATAGATCGGTCATCTCTGATGGAGTAGGATGAGGTCAGTGTTTGTGAGGAAAGGATCAGAGATCTGGATCTGCAAAAGAGAAACATTTGTTCTCTATGGAATTCGTAGGAATTAGAAGTCGATTCTCACATACGTGTTGGGTTATCCTCCTATTTGGAGAGGCCCAAATTAATGTGGGTTAGTGGCCCATTTGTTTCTATTCCTTTGTTATTACCCAACAAAGAGAATTAGGTTAATTTCATCCATTGTGTGTGAAAAACAACAAGAAAAGTAGAGAGAAGACTCAAATCCCGCGGCCCTATTTCAGCACATAGCAGTTCCATTAAGTCGGAGATTGCGAAAAATTCAACGGTTGAATCATCATGAGATTTTGACACAATGTTTATGACTCATAGGAGCATATTCTGAGCGATTTTCATTGGATTCGGAGCTTTCTAAGTTGGTCTGTCGAGTCCATCTTTGAGGTCTGAATTTCTTGGTGTTTTTGGGTTATTTTTGTCTCTCTTGATTAATGTTGTATTCCAAGACTGATTGCAAATCTTAATGATGTTTATGTATGCCTCTAATTAGTGTTAGAGAGAACCTTTCTTGTACCCATTGATTGATAATAATGGAAGATTTAAGTGGCCTACGGGTCCCGTGGTTTCTTTACTCCTAGTTAACAGAGATTTTTCCACGCTAAAATCTTGTTGTGTTGTTTTATGTGTTTAGTTGATTGTCGTTGCATTTGGTATTTGGGAGAGATTGTCTTGTTGGTTTATTCCGTTGTATTTGTGGGTTTCCTCCCAACAAGTGGTATCATAGTCGTGGTTTGACTTGTGTAACGATGGAGACGAACACATCTAGGATAGTGAGTTTGAATGGTTCCAAACTTGAGGAGTTGTATGCAAGAAAGATGGGAAACAATAAGTTGTTATTGTTCAAGCAATTAATGTCATTGAGGTATAGTGATGGTTCACCAATGACCGATCACTTGAACATTTTTCAAGGGATTCTAAATTAATTGTCGGAGATGAATCTTACTTTTGATGATGAAGTTCAAGGTTTATGGCTTCTTGGTACTTTGCCTAATTCTTGGGAGACTTTTATGACATCCTTGTCTAACTCCGCTCCGAATGGTATCATCTCGATAGACTTGGCTAAAAGTAATGTGTTGAATGAGGAGTTGAGGCGTAAGTCACAAGGTTCTTCTTCACATTCCGAGGTGTTGATTACCGAATTAAGGGGGAGAAATCAAAGTAGAGGTTCAAGTAATCGTGGAACTTCACGTGGTAAATCACAAGGAGGCTCTAATAGATTCTCTCATATGAGTGTCATCATTATGGAGAAAAAGGACACATAAAGAGGTATTATCGTAAGTTGAAAAGGGAAAACAAGAAGAAGAGCTACAACAACGATAAAAAGGAAGGTAACAATAATGAAGATGTTGCTATTGTTGATGATTTCTTTATTGTTTGTGATAGTTGTATTGAGAATGTCAATCTATCATGTGATGAGATGGATTGGGTGGTTGATAGTGGTGTTTCTACTCATGCAACCTCGAGACGTGATCTTTTTTCAACTTACGAGACCGGCGACTTTGGGGTTGTTCGTATGGGAAATAATGGGCAAGCTAATGTCATCGGAATGGGAGATATTTGTGTCGAAACTAGCAATGGGACAACTCTAGTTCTCAAAGGTGTGAAACACATTTCGGAACTTCGATTCAATCTTTTATCTGTTGGAAAGTTGGATAACGAAGGATATGATAATTCTTTTTCGGGCAATGAGTGGAAGTTAAAGAAAGGATCAATGATCGTTGCAAAAGGAAAAAGAAATTCTAACTTGTATGTCATCCAACTTGGGGTTTCAAAGTGCTACATTAACACTTGTGACAATGATAGCTCATCATAATTATGGCATAAACGTTTGGGTCATATGAGTGAAAAAGGTTTGAGGATTTTGGAAAAGAAGAATGTGTTGAATGGTGTTTCTGATGCAAAGTTGAGAAAGTGTTCACATTGTTAGGCGGGTAAGCAAAGGCGAGTTTCCTTTATGTCATCCGAACCAAAGAGGAAATCAGAAGTGTTGGATTTAGTACATTCTAATGTGTGTGGTCCGATGAAGACACAGTCACTTGGGGTGCATATTACTTTGTGACTTTCATTGATGATTGTTCTCGGAAAACATGGGCTTATACATTGAAAACAAAAGATCATGTGTTAGATACTTTCAAGTCGTTTTAAGCATCGGTTGAAAGAGAAACTGGTAAAAAGCTCAAGTGTATCCGAATCGATAATGGGGCAGAGTATATTGTGTGAGGGATATCCTTCTAGCCATCTTGTTTTAATGATGTCAACAAATGCATTAGATTGTAATTTGAGCGGTATCACTTCACGTGTCGGGCATACAGCATCTCATCGTTGTTGGTCATGTGTCTAGATGCATAGGATCCTATTCTCCTCAAAAATAAATCTCCACAAGTGATTTAATAGTGTCTAGCATATGTGTTTGTCCTTGGTCTGGTAAAAATAATTCAAATATTGAATTTTCTCAAAAAAATTGGCCTTCATGCCCTGACCTCAGATCTTATGCGCCGACCTCAAGAATCATGCGCTGACCCCCCAGAACTCACGGGTAAGCGCATAAACCTGAGAACCTAAAATTTCCTTTCTATGCGTCGACGCATAGACTCCAGAGGTCGACGCATAACACTGCTTTTTGTGCTTTTTCACTTAAATTTGTTTCTGTTATTTCCTGTTATATCTTTTGGTCATATTATTTTCATATAAATAGTTTTGGGTCTTCATTTTTCAAACAGAACAAGAAACGTGAAAAATATATGTCAGTTCTCTCTTCATCTTCATCTTCTTCACTGTGTAAACAAACAATCACACATAATCATTTTTGTTTGTGTCGCTCATTGATCGAAGTGATAATGTTCAGAATTTAGGAAGTGTGATCTTCATCTTCTGGGTTGAGAGATTGGCAGGTGTTTCTTGAATCAAACCAGTTGGGTTTGTCCTCCAAGAATCGAGGAGATTTTGGGGGTTTTGTACAAACTGTTCTTTCTACAGGGATTCAGCTGGGCGAAGGTAACCGGAAATTGGCGCAACTGTTTCGGTTTAGTAGCTGTAATCAGAGGATCGTAGAAGAAGGTTTGGGTTCGAATTCTTGGAAGATTTCAATTGACCGAGAGAAGGTAACTGAAGAACGGAGTTTTCTTTCGGTTTAGTAGCGTGGGACGGTAATTGAATCATCCATATTCGGAGCACTTGATTCATCTTGAATCAAGGGAAGAGAAAATTCTGCATCAAAGATCGAAGACGTTCGGGATTTGAATGTTCACAGTTTTCTCTTGTAATAAACATTACAACAACTACATATATATATATATATATATATATATATATATATATATATATATATATATATCTCAATTCCTTTTGTGGAATTGGGGGCAGACGTACCCAAAGCGAGGACGATTGGGGAACTGCCTAATCAAATCTCGGGTGTTCTCTCTCTTTCTCTTAACTCTTTTACATTTCAGTAGTGTTCGATTTTGTGACGTTGCAAACTATCGTAATTTCTGTCATAGAATAATTATATGCTGTTAAACTGTTTTTGTTAAATCAATACAATTCATTGAATTGTGTTTTGGAGCAGCTGCACATTATTCTCCATAGAAATTCTGAACATAGTGTGTTTACGCACACTACGTGTTTGATAATTTGTTTTCAAGCAAAATTCGAACACAGTGCTTTAAAGTGTTTATCAATTAACCTCATTGGATCGGTATAAACATCAAGCAAGTGATAATTTATTGTCTGCGTTTATAAGTGTTATATTCAGAACTGAATTTTTCTCTTTCGTACTCATCCACAATATATTCGCGCATATCTGATCCCTTCGGTAGAAGGTTCGTTGTAGACGTTTCTATCCAGTGGTAGCTTCCGTTAAACAAATTTTTTAAAACAGAATTTTGTAGTTCATTTGCGTGTAAAACTCAAGGGATCTATTCAACCCCCCATTCTAGATCCATAGCCATCGTCTAACAAGTGGTATCACGAGCTCCGGTTTATTCTGGTGCTTCGGTAGAACTTCTTGGATCATGGCGAACGAACCTAAGGGGGCTTATAATAGAGCTTCAGTTTTTACAGGTGAAAACTACAGCTACTGGAAGGATTGTATGCGTGTTCATATTAACTCCTTAGATCGGAAGGTTTGGAACGTTATTTTAAACGGTCCCATGGAAATCACTATTACTAACGCGGAAGGCGTTGTTGTTCCTAAACCCGAAGACCAATGGACTGAGGAGGACGAGAAAAAGTACAGTTATGATTGGAAGGCTCGTAATATGAACATTTCCTCTTTGGGAGTTGACGAATATTATCGAGTCTCCCATTGAGAAACAGCCAAAGCCATGTGGGATGCCTTACAAGTAGCCCACGAAGGCACTAATGATGTTAAATTGGCTCGTATCAATACACTAACGCAAGAGTTTGATTTGTTTTACATGAAGCAAGGGGAAACCATTGCGGATATGCAAAAACGATTCACTCACATCATCAACAAATTGCATGTTCTTGGTAAACCAATTCCTAATGAGGTTTCTACTAATAAAATTCTGAGGTGTCTTAGCAGGGAATGGCAACCGAAGGTTACCGCTATCAAGGAGGCCAATAATCTTGCTACTCTAGACCTCACAACACTCTTTGGTAAACTCGATGAGCATGAGCAAGTGCTCATTAGCTTGGATAAACATGAGAAGAGCATAAAGAAAGAGAAGGTAAAAGATACGGAGAAGAAGTCGATAGCTCTTAAGGCTTCTTGTTCAAAGTCCACACATCAAGAGCCAAGTGATGATGAAGCCAAAAACGACAAAGATGAAGATTCCGGTGACGATATGAGATTATTTGTGAAAAGATACAATAGATACATTCGTAAGAATGATATTCAGCACTCGGACAGAAATCTTGTCAAGTTCCGTAAGCAATCGAGAAGTGAAGGAAATAAAAATGGCAAGGTAAAAGGGACGTGCTACAACTGTGGAAAATTCGGGCACTACAAACCGGATTGTCCATCCTTAAAGAAAGACAAAGACAAGGATAATGACAAGAGTCGCTCAAACAAAAAGTCCAACAAGTCTCGACGAGCATACATCGCTTGGGAAAGTGATAGCGAGTCGGAGAAAGATGACACTTCAAGTGACGAAAGTGAATCCGTCAACCTTTGTCTCATGGCACGTCACAACAAGGGAAAAGAGGTAAAACACTCTAAATATGAAAACTGTCAAAATATGTCTCATGCTGAATTACAAAGAGCTTTTGATACATTACACCACGAAGCTAAGGAAGCATTTCAACGCTTAGCTTCGAATAAAAAGATTTTTTCCTATTTGAAGAAAAAGGTCTCCGATTCCCAAAAGGAATTGGAAGATCTTAAAAACTCCATGGTGAATGCATCAAAAACTAAAATCGATGAGAATAAATATACATGGTTTGACCTTGGGGGCTGTGGTACTTGTCACATTTGGCAAAGAGAGGTGAGAACCCTCAAAGCCAAGTTAGACAAGGCTCTCAAGCCTAAGATTATGTTTGCTATTGATCGATCACATTATCGTGAAACAATGAATAATCCTTATCAATAATACACGTATGTGATTCGAGATAGTGATAGCAAAGGTAAACTCCAAACTAATCGTGATTACTTATATTGTTGTAAGCCCGGTCATACTATTGTTAAGTGCCGCTTTCTGAGATTTCTTGTTCCAAAGGGCATTTATCAATGGGTGCCCAAAGGCAATTTTGGTTTCACTCACCATGAAGGACCCAATGAGAATTGGGTACCTACTCTCCCTTGATTATTTTTGTAGGTACAAAGTCTTGAGACCACCGAAGGAAGATGGGTTCTAGATAGTGGCTGCTCAAGACATATGACCGGAGACATATCTCTTTTCATCGACTTTGTGGCGAAGAAAAAGGGGTTTGTCACTTATGGAGATAATAACAAGGGACAAATTCTCGGTAAAGGTAGTATAGGTAACCCCTCATCTACTACTATCTCTGATGTACTTCTTGTGGAGGGTCTTAGACACAACCTTTTAAGCATTAGTCAACTATGCGACAAAAATTATAAAGTCTCTTTTTCAAAGGATTGTTGTGTAGTTGAAGATTGCGACAAAAAGAATGTGTTTAAGGGCTTGAGGGTGAATAACGTCTATATGCTAGACTTAAACGAGGTATCATTGGATGGAGACAAGTGTTTAGTCACTATGAATGAAGATTCATGGTTGTGGCATAGACACTTAGCTCATATCAACTTTGATTTGCTTAACAAAATTGTTTCTAAAGACCTAGTCATCGGTTTGCCCAAAATTAAATTTACAAAGGATTATCTTTGCGATGCGTGCCAAATGGGGAAGCAAACAAGGATCTCTTTTAAATCTAAAACATTGTTTCAACTATGAGACCTCTTGAGCTCCTCCATATGGATCTCTTTGGACCATCTAGGGTTAAAAGCCTAGGTGGTAACTACTATGGATTTGTTATAGTCGATGATTTTTCTAGGTTTTGCTGGACAATTTTCTTAGCAAATAAAAGTGATACCTTTTCAGCCTTTGAACGATTTGCTAAGTTATCTCAAAACAAGTTGAACACAAACATTGGGTCAATCCGAAGTGACCATGGGGGTGAGTTTGAAAATCATTTATTTGAAGCATTTTGTGATTCCAATGGAATTGATCATAACTTTTCAGCACCACGTACCCCTCAACAAAATGGGGTAGTGGAACGTAAAAACAGAGTTTTGGAAGAACTTGGAAGGACTATGATCAATGATAGTGGATTACCAAAATACTTTTGGGTCGACGCCATAAGTACGGCTTGTTACGTTTTGAATAGGGTGCTCATCCGGCCTATTCTAAACAAGACTCCGTATGAGCTTCTAAAAGGGCGTAAGCCAAACATATCTCACCTTCATGTATTTGGTTGCAAATGCTTTGTGTTAAATAATGGAAAAGAGACTCTCGGCAAATTTGATGCAAAGGCTGACGAGGGTATTTTTCTTGGATACTCTCAGTCAAGTAAAGCTTATAGAATCTATAATAAAAGGTTACGTATAGTTGAAGAGTCAGTTCATGTTTCTTTTGACGAGTCTTATCCGAGAAATGTCGGAGAAGGTAGTTCTTTTCATGGTGCAGGTGTACCTACTGAAGACATACTCAAGGACACTGACAAGGGAACTGATCAGCCTGAAGCAGTGCGTATTGAGGAGGAAAAGGATCACCAACCAGTGAAAAGTGAGGATGATCATCATGCTAAGAAAGATGAACTTCCTCCAGCTTGGAAGTCTTCCAAAGACCATCCAATTGACAACATTCTCGGTGATATCTCTAAGGGAGTAACTACTCGCTCTAAACTTAGTAACTTTTGTTATTACTCTGCTTTTGTTTCCCAAGTCGAACCTAAAAACTCTAAGGAAGCGTTACTCGATGAGCATTGGTGTCTATCAATGCAAGATGAACTAAATCAATTCTGGAGAAATGAGGTTTGGGACCTTGTCCCCCCTCCGCGAGATCATCGAGTAATAGGCACCCGATGGGTGTTTAGGAACAAACTTGATGAAAATGGAGTAATAACGCGTAACAAAGCTAGGCTTGTAGCGCAAGGCTATAACCAAGAGGAAGGAATCGACTATGAGGAAACTTATGCGTCGGTTGCCCGACTCGAGGCCATACGCCTTCTACTTGCCTACGCTTGCACAAAGAACTTTAAGCTATTCCAAATGGATGTCAAAAGTGCATTCCTTAACGGATATATAAATGAAGAGGTTTATGTAGCCCAACCTCCAGGTTTTGAATCACATGAATATCCTGATCATGTTTATAAACTTAAGCGAGCTTTGTACGGACTAAAACAGACCCCTAGGGCTTGGTATGAACGTCTAAGCAAATTTCTACTTGATCAAGGGTATTCAAGAGGAAAGGTTGACACAACCCTCTTTATTAAACGTCAAGGAAAACACTTAATTTTGGTACAGATTTACGTTGACGATATTATATTTGGGTCTACTAACATGACCTTGGTCAAGGATTTTTCTAGTTTGATGCAGGGGGAGTTTGAAATGAGCATGATGGGGGAGCTCAACTATTTCCTCGGATTGCAAATCAAACAACTTAAAGAGGGCACATTCGTGAGTCAAACGAAATATTGTCTTGAGTTACTAAAATGTTTTGATATGCTGAACTACAAAGCAATAGATACTCCTATGCCTACAAGTGTTAATCTCGATCGTGATGAAAAGGGTAAGGATGTTGAGGTAAAGAAGTACCAAGGTATGATAGGGTCTCTCCTTTATCTTACCGCATCACGTCCCGATATAATGTTTAGTGTATGCATGTGTGCGAGGTATCAGGCACATCCCAAGGAATCCCACCTGAAGGCAGTTAAGCGCATACTTCGATACCTCTCTGGTACTCCAAAGTATGGGCTGTGGTATTCCAAAGGAAGTGTTTGTTCCTTAGTTGGTTACTCTGACTTCGACTTTACCAGGTTCAAGTTGGATAGGAAAAGTACTAGTGGCACATGTCACTTTTTCGCAAACTCCTTGGTGAGTTGGCACAGCAAGAAACAGGTTTCCGTTGCTCTGTCAACAGCCGAGGCGGAATACGTTGCCGCCGGTAGTTGTTGTGCTCAAGTCCTATGGCTTAAACAACAATTACTGGATTTCAATTTAAAACTTGAACGTATTCCAATTTTGTGCGATAACACTAGTGCGATTAACCTAACTAAGAACCCTGTACTACATTCACGCACCAAGCATATCGAAATACGCCATCATTTTCTTAGGGATCATGTAGAGAAAGGTGATGTTATTTTTGAGCATGTTGACACTAAGAATCAACTTGCTGACATTTTCACAAAACCATTAGCTACAGAGCCTTTCTTTCACATCCGTAGGGAACTTGGCATTCTCGATATCTCGGATCGTGCATAACATCCTTGAGAATTATGATCTTCACACATATATATATATATGCTTGTTCATATCTTTAACTAACAATGCAAAGAGAAATTTATTCATATGTGAGGGATCTCACCGTCATGACGTTCAAGGTAATGTCGTTCCAACTTATAGAGGTTTATCAACATTTTGTGCCATGTTACTTACTCCAATCTTGATGTTTATTTCATTTTGAGCACTTATCATTCATGTGAATGTTTGGTTTTGTGTGTATATGTGTATTTATCTGCTTGGAACAAGAATTTTGCAAAAAATTTCAATTTTGCACTTCCATACGTCGACGCATGATTTCACGCGCTGACCTATTAAACTCTCGGGTCAGCGCATAACAACATTGTCAAGTAATTTTCAAAATTTTTAGAAAGCATGCGCCGACGCATAGGTTTACAGGTCGACGCATGGAGGATTCGTTCAGACTTCTTTATGTTTCTGGGTTGCGTGCGCCGACCTATAAATGCTTCACCTTCCCTATATTTTCTAGTGCACATTAAACTATGATTCTTGCATGTCATTTAATTAGCTTTTGTGGTCAATCTCTCCCTATTCTACTCCTTTAAACCTCATCAATCTCAATTAATCCCCACTAAACTCTCATCAAAACCCTAATAAATTAGAAAAAGGGAAGGGAATACCAAGAGAGAAATTTCTCTATATATCTACAGCAAGGTACTCAAAGGATTTCACACATCTTCTCTTCTATCTCTGCAACAATCAAGTTTGATAATCTCCTTTCAACTCTTCTTCAACAATGGCTTCCAGAAGAAATGTTGGTACAAGAGGAGGAAGAGGATCCACTTCACAACAAGCTCAAACAAGAGGGTCATCCACACAACGGGTAACATTTCAATCCCTAATTTCTGAAAGGTTAGCCACTCCATTTGAAAAATTATTTTCTAATCGGGCTGTTATCAGACAACATGGCTTTTATCCGTTGATGGGTCGAGATTTTCACATTCCTGAAATTTCTGAACTCATCAATTTTCAAAATCTGAATGAATTTGTTGAATGTGATGACAAGTACAGTGAAGACTTGACTAGATTATTCTACTGTGGGATAAAGGGAAAATTTCGTGGGGCTGAATTTAAGTTCTCTATCAATAATGCAGAATATCAAGTGACAAACGATGTATGGTCTACATTGTTTGTTTTGAATACTGATGAGAGTCTCCCAAAGGTTACTGATAAAACCTTTGTTAAAGACTATGCGTTCAAAACTGCTTTGAATTCTATGCTGAGGGAACCATATCCAAATGATTATGTGGCAAGTGAAGCATTTCCTAAGAGTGTCACCACCGGTCACCTGAAATTTAAAGAACGTATCCTTCAGTGGATTGTTTCTCGCATCTTGAGACCTAAGAAAGGAGGCCTCTCAAGAGTTGAACAAGCGGAGGTGCATCTTATCTACATCCTGAGGGAAAAGATCAAAATCAACTGGCCTTACTACTTTGCTTCTAGGATGTTCACCACTCGCAGCTCTAACAAATTTTTAGCACTTGGATATGCATCTGCTGTGGCAAATTTTCTGAATCACTTTGACATTCCTATTCCACAGATTTGTCATGTTCTCATTACTGCTGAACAACAGTTTCTGGCCAGAACTTTATCCATGATGGGTTATCATTGGAACTCTCGTGAGCAAAGGTTCATCCATAGACAAAGAGCTACCCATCCTGAACATGTCCATCTTGAAGCCAGTGAGGATGAAGGAAGTCAAGGTAATGCAGATCCTGTTGGTAATGATGAAAATGTAGTGATCCAGGAAGACGTTGTCATGCAGGACAATCAAGCGGAAGAAGAAGAAGACAATCAAGAAGACAATGAGGCATGGATGGGATATCAACCGGAAGAATCCTATGACAATCAAGGCTGGGGTCAGTGGCAACAAAACTGCTGGACCAACCTTGGCACTGCATATGTTCCTCCATCCTATGATGCTGACTCTGAATGGCAGATTCCAGAAAATTCTGCTCCACCAACTCCACCTTCTCAGCATTATTCACAATCCAATGATGAAATTTTGGCAAGACTGACTGAGTTATCTCTGCAACATCAAGAATTTCAAGCGCAGCAGGAAACTCGATACCTGACTCAACAAGAACAGCTTACCCATCTGTCCAACCAACTATCATCTCATGCCACCAACTTCAACAATTTTGCAAATGCTGCTATGACAAGGTTCAATCAAATGGATGCCAATCTGACTCAGCAAAATCAAAACTTGGCTAACAGCCTCGGTAACCTTAATAGCACCTTGATTGATCTCAATCTTCAACTCGAGGAATTTCCACCACCAAGCCAATACCATAGGGGACGAGGTTATTCTTTTAGGGGGAGGAGACCATAAACCTTAGGGCATCATGTTTAGTTGTGCATGAAGTTGTGTTTTTTGTTGTTTGCTTTCTGTTATTTTGACTTGCGCTGCACTTTTCTGTTATGTTTCAAACTTTATGAAGTGAATGTTTTGCTTTAATATCGTTGTTCTGTATTTAATCAATACTAGTTTACATTAGCGGTATCATATGTGGATGCTGATAACTGTTTTGTTGTTGCAAATATTGGTTGATCCAATCCATATTTTCGTATGCTATTTTGATCACTGTCTTCTCGTCTTTTTTATGTTGTCAAAGGGGGAGAAGAATACAAACTACAGAAACGTTTAAACCGGATGTTAAAGACAGGGGGAGTATTGATCATCTCAAATTACATCTCTCGTGAAAATCAAGGAAGTGTTGCCATCATCAAAAAGGGGGAGTATGTGAGGGATATCCTTCTAGCCATCTTGTTTTAATGATGTCAACAAATGCATTAGATTGTAATTTGAGCGGTATCACTTCACGTGTCGGGCATACAGCATCTCATCGTTATTGGTCATGTGTCTAGATGCATAGGATCCTATTCTCCTCAAAAATAAATGTCCACAAGTGATTTAATAGTGTCTAGCATATGTGTTTGTCCTTGGTCTGGTAAAAACAATTCAAAAATTGAATTTTCTCAAACTCAAATCTTATGCGCCGACCTCAAGAATCATGTGCTGACCCCCCAGAACTCACGGGTAAGCGCATAAACCTGAGAACCTAAAATTGCCTTTCTATGCGTCGACGCATAGACTCCAGAGGTCGACGCATAACACTGCTTTTTGTGCTTTTTCACTTAAATTCGTTTCTGTTATTTCCTGTTATATCTTTTGGTCATATTTTTTTCATATAAATAGTTTTGGGTCTTCATTTTTCAAACAGAACAAGAAACGTGAAAAATATATGTCAGTTCTCTCTTCATCTTCATCTTCTTCACTGTGTAAACAAACAATCACACATTATCATTTTTGTTTGTGTCGGTCATTGATCGAAGTGATAACGTTCAGAATTTAGGAAGTGTGATCTTCATCTTCTGGGTTGAGAGATTGGCAGGTGTTTCTTGAATCAAACCAGTTGGGTTTGTCCTCCAAGAATCGAGGAGATTTTGGGGGTTTTGTACAAACTGTTCTTTCTACAGGGATTCAGCTGGGCGAAGGTAACCGAAAATTGGCGCAACTGTTTCGGTTTAGTAGCTGTAATCAGAGGATCGTAGAAGAAGGTTTGGGTTCGAATTCTTGGAAGATTTCAATTGACCGAGTGAAGGTAACTGAAGAACGGAGTTTTCTTTCGGTTTAGTAGTGTGGGACGGTAATTGAATCATCCATATTCGGAGCACTTGATTCATCTTGAATCAAGGGAAGAGAAAACTCTGCATCAAAGATCGAAGACGTTCGGGGTTTGAATGTTCACAGTTTTCTCTTGTAATAAACATTGCAACAACTACATATATATATATCTCAATTCCTTTTATGGAATTGGGGGCAGACGTACCCAAAGCGAGGACGATTGGGGAACTGCCTAATCAAATCTCAGGTGTTCTCTCTCTTTCTCTTAACTCTTTTACATTTCAGTAGTGTTCGATTTTGTGACGTTGCAAACTATCGTAATTTCTGTCATAGAATAATTGTATGTTGTTAAACTATTTTTGTTAAATTAATACAATTCATTGAATTGTGTTTTGGAGCAGCTGCACATTATTCTCCATAGAAATTCTGCACATAGTGTGTTTACGCACACTACGTGTTTGATAATTTGTTTTCAAGCAAAATTCAAACACAGTGCTTTAAAGTGTTTATCAATTAACCTCATTGGATCGGTATAAACATCAAGCAAGTGATAATTTGTTGTCTGCGTTTATAAGTGTTATATTCAGAACTGAATTTTTCTCTTTCGTACTCATCCACAATATATTCGCGCATATCCGATCTTTTCGGTAGAAGGTTCGTTGTAGACGTTTCTATCCAGCGGTAGCTTCCGTTAAACAAATTTTTTAAAACAGAATTTTGTAGTTCATTTGCGTGTAAAACTCAAGGGATCTATTCAACCCCCCTTCTAGATCCATAGCCATCGTCTAACATATTGGACCTTTCGACAAGTATTGTAAAGATCAAGGTATACGTCATCAAAAGTCTCCTCCAAAGACACCACAATTGAATGGGTTAGCCGAAAGAATGAATAAAACTTTGGTGGAAAGGGTGAGATGTTTACTTTCTCAATCAAAGTTGCCGAAATATTTTTTGGGAGAAACATTGAGCACGGTTGTACATCTTTTAAACCTCACTCCATTTGTTCCGTTGAAGTTTGATGTTCCAAATCATGTTTGGAGTGGTAAAGATGTTACCTACCACCATCTTCGGGTGTTTGGATGCATGGCTTATGTGCATATTCCGAAGGATGAGAGATCGAAATTGGATGAGAAGTCAAAGAAACGTGTGTTTGTTAGGTATGGACTTGATGAGTTTGGGTATCGATTCTTTGATCCGATTCAACGGAAACTTATTCGTAGTCGTGATGTCGTATTCATAGAGGATTATACCATTGAGGACATAAACAAAGTTGAGAATAAAGATATGATTTTTGGAGACGAAGAAATGGTTGATACGGACTCAACTACTATTGCTCTTATCCCTATCACTTTTGAAGATGTTCCAATTGAAAATCAAGGTATGGATTTGAATATTTATAATGTTTTAAATCCTAATGACTTTGTTGATGTAGGTGCTACGGAATATGTTTTTTGAAAATGAGGTTGATCAAGAGGTTGAAAGTGTTGAGCAACCAGTTTCTTCTAATGAGTTGAGACGGTCTATTCGAGATAAAAGGCCTTCTGTTTGATACCCCTCAAACGAGAATGTTTTTCTTACCAATGGTGGAGAACCTGAAAGCTTTAAAGAAGTTTTGGAGGATGAGAACAAAAAGGAGTGGATGGATGCCATGGAGGATGAAATGCAATCACTTCGTGAGAATAATACCTTTGAGTTAGTGAAGTTGCCAAAGGGTAAGAGAGCATTGACGAATAGAGGGGTTTATCGGATTAAGCAAGATGAGTGTACTTCTCAAAGAAGATACAAGGCTCGCTTGGTGGTAAAAGGTTTTAAACAATGGGAAGGTGTTGACTTTGGCGAGATTTTTGCTCTGATTGTGAAGATGCAATTTATTCGAGTGGTTCTTGGGCTAGCCACTAGTCTTGATTTGGAAGTAGAGCAAATGGACGTGAAGACGGCTTTCCTTCATGGTGATCTACATGAAGAAATTTTCATGGAGCAACCAGATGGATTCCGAGAGAAAGGCAAAAAAGACTATGTTTGCAAATTGGTAAAAAAGTCTTTATGGTTTGAAACCAGCACCTCGCCAATGGTATCAAAAGTTCAACTCAGTGATGATTGAACATGGGTACAGGATGACTAAGGCCGATCATTGTGTGTTTTTTTCGGAATTTCTCTGAAGGCGATTTCATTATTCTCTTGTTTTATGTGGATGGTATGCTAATTATTGGAAATAATATTTCAAGAATTAAAGAGTTGAATAACACTTTGAGTGAATCTTTTGCTATGAAGGATTTAGGAGAGGCTCGGAAAATTCTTGGTATTGAAATTGTTCGAGATCGAAATGAGAAGAAGTTGTACTTGTCATAAGAAAAGTATGTGGAGAAAGTCCTTCGGTGTTTTAGTATGGATAAGGCTAAAGCGGTGAGAATTCCACTTGCTTCTCATTTCAAGCTTAGTCATAAACTATGTCCATCTACGGATGAAGAAAAGTTGAGTATGAAGAACATTCTGTACTTGTCGGCCGTTGGTAGTTTGATGTATGCTATGGTTTGTACAAGACCGAATATTGCTCATGCCATGGAAATGGTGAGTCGTTATCTCTCAAATTCGGGAAAAGATCATTCAGAGGCCGTGAAGTGCGTAATGAGATATTTGGGCAGCACTTCGAATTTGAGACTAACTTTGGGATGCAAGAAGCCTATGTTGGTTGGGTATACGGATTCAGATCTAGCCGGAAGCTTAGATGATCGAAAATCCACTTCGGGCTATATGGTGACTTTTTCCAGGGGAGTTGTGGCTTGGCAATCAAAGTTGCAAAAGTGTGTTGCACTCTCTACTACCGAAGCCGAGTTTATAGCCGTCGTGGAAGCATCAAAAGAGTTGCTATGGTTGAGGAAATTTGCAATGGAACTTGGTGTGAAACAAGAAAAGTATGTCTTGTTTTGTGATAATCAAAGTGTCATTCACTTATCGAAGAATTTCTCCTTTCACTCGAGGTCGAAGCATATTGATGTTCGTTATCATTGGATTCGTGATACATTAGATTCCAAGTTGATGGAGCTTGATAAGATCCACACCTATGACAATGGTTCTGATATGGTGATGAAGGTGTTGCCTAGAGGAAAATTTGAGTTTTGTCGTATGGAAGCCGGATTGGTGTTGCCTCCAATTAGTCGATCAGGGGAGTTTGTTGGGCTATCCCTCCTATTTGGAGAGGCCCAAATTGATGTGGGTTAGTGACTCATTTGTTTCTATGCCTTTGTTATTACCCAACAAAGAGAATTAGGTTAATTTTATCCATCGTGTGTGAAAAAAAAACAAGAAAAGTAGAGAGAAGAGTGAAATCCTGCAACCCTATTTCAGCACATAGCAGTTCCACTAAATCAGAGATTGCGAAAAATCCAATTGTCGGATCATCCTGAAATTTTGACACAACGTTCATGACTCATAGGAGCACATTCTAAGCGATTTTCATTGGATTTAGAGCTTTTTAAGTCAGTATGCCAAGTACATCTTTGAGGTTTGAATTTCTTGGTGTTTTTGGGTTGTTTTTGTCTCTCTTGATTATTGTTGTATTCCAAGACTGATTGTAAATCTTGATGATGTTTATGCATGCCTCTAACTAGTGTTAGAGAGAACCTTGCTTGTACCCATTGATTGATAATAATGGAGGATTTAAGTGGCCTCCGGGTCCTGTGGTTTTTTTAGTCCTAGTTAACGGAGGTTTTTCCACGCTAAAATCTTGTTGTGTTGTTTTATGTGTTTTGTTGATTGTCGTTGCATTTGGTATTTGGGAGAGATTGTTTTGTTGGTTTATTCCATTGCGTTTGTGGATTTCCTCCCAACAATACGACCCTACTGATTCGCTTGGAAAGCTGAAATGATCGATGGAATGATGATATGAGATATTGGATCAATGAAGCATGTTTTTGGTACGACAAAGAGGGACTGATTTGTAAGGTTAACACTTCAATGTCTAAGTCAATAGGAGAATGAAGAGTAAAATAAAAGTTTGAATGAATTTTAATATATAAGATAACGCGTTATACAATGTGAGCGGTTAAAATCGTCCCGTAAGAGAAAGCGCGCTATGGGAAAGCCATTGAATCTAATCAAACTATGATTGATGCACCTAAATGATGAAATCATCTTCCAATAGTCAGTTGAAGGACCGTCTATCTCATAATTCTTTGCTTAATGTCACTCTTTTTATATTTTGTTATAAGTCTTGCGAACAACTTAAAACAAAATTAAAAGAGTTTTTGTTTGAATAATAGTTTTTAACTCGGACATAAATTAAAGTTTGACTTTGTAAATTAAGAAGTTAAAATTTTACCTGTTAAAATTATTGTTTGAACTTTGTTTGAATTTTGTTGTTTTTTATATATGTTTTTATTTAATGTGAATTGTAATATTTTGTAACTTACTATGTCAATATTTATATAATGAATGTTAAGGATGTAAGTTTTTAAAAAAAAAAGAGAGAGAAACGCTCCCCCTTCTCTCTAAAAAGGGGGGTTAGGGTTCTCTCTTTTCTTTATGGTTGGTGGTTTTTATCATCGGGAGGAAGGGTGGTCGGAGGTGAGAAAGAAAGCTTTCAGGAATTGGATACCAAATTGGGATTCTTTTCCGGTGGGGAAGCGATTCGAGAAGGCAGAGTTGTAAGGTATTACTTCGTTTTATTTTTCATAGTTTTCGGAGAGGTGCAAGGCGAAGGACGTCTTCGAAATTTTTGGTTGTATCAGGGATATGGTGGAAGTGTTAATCTCTTCAAGGAGGAATCGAATTGGGAAAAAGTTAGGCTTTGCGAGGTTCAAAGGCGTTGAGGATGCTCGTTTGTTAGCAGTCAGGTTGGACAATGTGATGATCGACGATAAAAAGATTTGCGCTAATATTCCCAGGTTCGAAAGAGATAGTGTTTCTGCTAATAAAGATGGTAGGGGGAAGATGGTCGAAGGAGTTAGACCCTTCAAATAGGGTGGCGCAGCGAGGAGGTTAGGAGTAGGGAGTGATGCGCGGAGGAATTTCAGAACCTTTGCGGATGTTGTTTCTAATAAAGAGAGTTCAGAGATGTCGTATGAAAAGGTGGAGTTGGTTTATTCTTCGAAGGAGGAGGATGTATCAAGGTTGCAGAAAGCTTATGTGGGGTAGGTCACTATTCCAGGCAACGCATATTTTGTTCAAAATTATTTCGAGGTGGAGGGTCTTTATGCGGTTAAAGTATCGTTGTTGGGTCCTAATCTCTGTTTGCTTGAAGAAACTAAAGAATGAGTGATTAAAGAGCTCATAGGGGAGGGTGAGGTGTGGTGGAAGCAATGGTTTATGGAAATTCGAAGGTGGAATGTGGAGGAGATTGATAATGGTATAATGATATGGATTAAGGTGTTCGGTGTTCCCGTTCAATCTTAGAATGGGGATTTTTTCGTGGAGGTGGCAAATTCTTTTGGTGCTTTTATGAGTACCGATGATAGAACTACTAAGGGACTGTGTTTGGATTTCGCAAGAATCTTGATGCGAGTTCCGTTGGACTTCAAGTTACCGGATAGTTTGAGGACCAAAATTGATAATAAGACATTCTGCTTGATGCTGTGTGAAGAATATTCTAGCTTGTTCTGTTTCGATTCAAGTATATCGAAATCTCAAATTACTGGTGGAACATCTTCTGTTTCAGAAGATGACTGGTCTAGTGACAATTTCAGTAGGATGTGTCATTCTGGTTTCGAAGAATCCGCGGATTCTATAGAAGATTTTTCGACTCGTGAAGTTGGGATGGAAGAGGGCACTGTTAAGAATTCGGGGGTAATTGCAAGATGGGAGGGGTTGTTTAGAAGGAAAAGGACTATACGCCTATTGATAATCGTTGTGTCTCAGGAGCTGAATCTGTGAACGGTTTGTTTGACACGACTGTCTCGACGGCTAGCAGACTGATGAATTTTGAATCGGGTTTGGCGGTAATTCTGTTCACTATGCTTACTCGGGTGGAGCTGAAAGCTCAGTGGTTAAATGCTCTTTTAAAGTTTTTTCAAGGATTAAGAGGCCGAAAAAACTGAAGTATTTGTATTTGGGGGATTTTGTAGGGGGTAGGAATAAGAAACTCAAACGGTCTGTGAGGAGAATTAAAAGAAAAGGGTCGACTGTACCAAGGGTTAATTCTGTGTTCATTTCTAACAGTATTAGCGATAACTTTATAAAACCTTCCCATGTTTCGGCACTTGTTGATCAATTATGTAGGAGCCTCTCGGTTTTTCATGGAGACCAATCCGAACTTTCGGATATTTGTAGAAACAATGGGACACAGTGGGAGTTCATCGATAGTAACGTTGGGGGGAATTTATGGACGACTATTGAGGCTTTGGGGTGGTTGAAGTGGAAGGCCGAAAGGACTACGTAAGTAAAATTGAGTTGTTAGGGAGATTAGATAGAGAAAAGAAGGAAATTCTGAAGGATAAAATCAATTGGTTGAAATGATCATCGGTTCTCTTAATATTAGAGGGGGAGGTAATGCCCTTAAAAGAAGAAGAATTAGTTCTTTGATTAAAAAGGGCAAAGCCGATATTTTCTTAGTGCAAGAAACAAAGTTATGTAACATTCAAGGTTCATTAGCTAGTAGCTTTTGGAGTAATACGGAGATTGGGTTTTTCGTTCTCAAACTCGACGGGTATGTCAGGAGGTTTATTAATTTTATGGAGATAAGGTGTTGGGGAAGTTTTAAGTAGCTTCAGGGGGGATGGTTACTTGGGGATTAACTTTTACTACGTGGTGAATGTGTACTCTTCTTGCTCCTTTGCCAATAAGAAGTTGTTGTGGAGTAAGTTATTGGAATTAAAGGAGATCTTTAATGACGGTGAGTGCATTATCGGAGGTGACTTTAATGCGGTCAAAAGTAGGAGAGAAAGAAGAGGGAGGTCGGAATCGGGGGATAACCTTGAAATGAGATCTTTTGCGGAGTTCATAGAAGAAAGTTTATTGGTGGATGTTCCTGGTAAAGGAAAGAAGTACTCTTGCTATAATGGTGATGGTAAGTCTATGAGTAGAATAGACCGGTTCATCTTGTCGGATGTCATTGTGAATAGGTGGGGTATAATTGGTCAACTTATCGGTCCTAGAGATTTGTTGGATCATTGTCCTATTTGATTAGTTGTGGATAAAGAAATTTGGGGGCCTAAACCGTTAAAATTCAACAATGAATGGTTTGCTTTCAATTCTTTTATCCCTTTTATCGAGAAGGAGTGGAAGGAGTTCAAGACCGAAGGAAGAGGAGATTTTGTTTTAAAAGAAAAACTTAGACTTTTAAAAGATAAACTTAAATGGTGGAATAAAGAAGTGTTCGGGAGGATGGATTTGGAGGTGGAAGAGGGAGTCGATGATATTAACTTTGGGGACTTTAGAGCGGAAGAGGAAGATATTGATTTGCTCCCAGAGATTATCATTAATAGGAAAGAAGTGACGTGTCATTTTGGAGGAATTTAAGGATTAAAGAGAATACGCTTGTTCAGAAGTGGTTAAAAGATGGAGATTCTAATAATGGTTATTTTCATAAGGTGATGAAAGAAAGAAGAAGATATAATCATATTTGACCCATTCTTTCTTCGCGTGGTTTAGTGGATACGGTAATGGAGGTGAAAGAGGAGGTGTGGCATCATTTTTCGAACAAGTTTATTGAATTGGATAGGGAGTGGCCTTTATTGGAGGGAATCTCATTCAAGAGTATTAGTGGTGAGGAGAATTTGTTCCTTGAAAGACTGTTTCAAGAAGAGGAGATAAAGGAGGCTATTTGGGGTTGTGGTGGTTCAAAAAATCCGGGTCCGGATGGTTTCTCTTTTCTTTTTATCAAGAGATGTTGGTACTTTCTTAAAGAAGACTTTATTCGCTATTGTAATTGTTTTCACAATGGTAATGAAGTTTCTAAGGCGGACACTTCTTCCTTCTTAACTTTGGTCCCTAAGTCTTAGAATTTGGTTAGTTTGGATGATTATAGGCCCATTTGTCTAGTTGGGTGCATGTACAAAGTGATAGCCAAATTATTGGCGGGAAGATTGAAATGTGTTCTTAATTCTATTATTTCTCCGTGCCAAAGTGCCTTTGTTCCGGGTAGGCAACTTCTTGATGGGCTTTTGGTGGCTAATGAAGTGGTTGATTATGCTAAGAAGGATGGAAAGAATTGTCTTCTTTTTAAAGTGGATTTTGAAAAGGTTTATGACAAAGTTAGTTGGAATTTTTTGAGATTCATGTTATTGAAAATGGGATTCGGCCCTTTATGGAGGAAGTGGATGGAATTGTTGGTTTTCCAAAGCAAGATGTCGGTGCTTGTTAATGGGAGTCCCACTAAGGAGTTTGTTGTAGAGAGAGGTTTGAGACAAGGCGATCCTTTATCGCCTTTTCTTTTTGTTTTGGTGGCGGAAGGATTGACGGGGTTAGTTAAAAAATCTTGTGAGAATGGAGAATTTAGTAGCTTTTTAATTGAAAGGAAATGCTCGGTTGATGTCCTTCAATTTGTGGATGATACTTTATTAGTGGGAGAGGGGAATTGGAAGCATGTATGGGCATTGAAGGCGGTCTTGAGAGCGTTTGAACGTGTCTCGGATCTTGGCATCAATTATCATAAAAGTAAGTTGATTGGAATTAATTCCAACAACAACTTTTTGGATGCGGCATCTTATGCTCTCTCTTGTAAAATTGAAGATAGCAAATTCTCCTTCCTTGGCATTTCCATTGGATCCAATCCTAGGAAGCTTTCCACTTGGAATCCCTTATTGTCGAAGATGAAGAGGCGGTTGTTGGGTTGGAAGAATCGTTTCCTTAATCTTGGTGGAAGAATCACTCTTTTAAAGTCTATCTTATGTTCTTTATCCATATTCACAATGTCTTTCTACAAGATGCCTATGAAAGTGGTTAAAGAAGTCAAAAAGTTGCAAAGTAATTTTTTGTGGGGTGGAGTGGATGAAAAAAGGAAGATTCATTGGGTTAGTTGGAAGAAATTTTGCTTACCTTTTGAGAAGGGAGGATTAGGAATTAAAAACTTGGTGGATTTTAACTTAGCTCTTTTAAACAAATGGAGGTGGAGAATTCTTCAAAATCATAATGCTCTTTAGAACAATATTTTGAAAGCCTGCTATGGAAATATTTCCATGAAAGTTCTTTGTGGTGAAGATGTTAAAAAAGTATCTCATTCTTATTCATTTTGGTGGAAGGATATTAGTTTAATTGGTAAAAATTCTTACAATGATCCTATTGTTGTCAATAGTAGGTTCAAAGTAGGAAATGGTTATTTCATTCCTTTTTGGGAATCTAAGTGGTTGGGTGACAAAAGCTTAATGGAGGAGTTCCCGGATCTTTTCGAGGCTTCGAGATTAAAGAGTGTTTCGATCGGGGCTATGGGGGGATGGAGTGGCGGTGGTTGGAATTAGGAGGATTTTGGTCTTTCTGAAGCGGTGAGGCAGTTTTCGAATTTGTTGGCGTCATTAACTTCTTTGTCTATGTGGCCTAATGCTCATGGAATTAAAGATGATTGTAAGGATGGCATAAATTGGGTTCTTGAATCTGACGGTTGGTATTCGGTGGCTTCTTGCTATGAGTTTTATGCTTCTTTCCACATACCTTATGGTCCTTTGAATATGAATGAAGCGACCTTGGGCTTGATTTGGAGGATGGAGGTTCCATTTAAGATTAAAGTTTTTGGTTGGAGAACTTTTGTGAATAGACTTCCTACGAAGGATCTTTTGGTATATAGAGGTATTAACTTTAACAATGATGCTTTAAATTGTGTTTTTTGTGGGAATCATCCGGAAACTTTGAAACATTCATTCTTTACTTGTTATGTGGTGAAGAAGATATGGAGTGAAATAGTCAATTGGATAGGTAAAGCGGAGGATATGGAGGAAGAGTGTCTTTCGTCTTTTATGGATTGGTATTCCTTTTGCCGTGTAAAAAATGTTAAAGAGGGAAAATTGGGGATTGTTTGGCTAGCCACTGTGTGGAGCTTATGGTTATTAAGGAATGGTGTTTGTTTCGGGTTGGAGGAGTGGAATATTAACAATACAGTGTGGGGTATAAAAGCTTTAGTTTGGAAATAGTTTTTTTGTGGAGAAATTACTCAGCCCAATTGTAATTTCTAGGAATTTAGTAAAGACTCTTTACTATTTATTTCGTAATTCAATTTGGTTTGTAATCTCTTTTGGTTTTGGGTCTTTCCTGTTTTTGGTGTAAACAGGTTGAAAAATCCTTAGTTCTTCCTATTAATATATTTTGCTTAAAAAAAATAATGAATGCTAAGGTTTTCGTTAATTATGTTATTTTAATCAAAATGAGCTTTCCACATGAATATACTGATAAAAAAAGTATTAAATATATAAATCGTCGAATTTCTTATTGATGGCTAAAACTTACTTTTTTAATTAAAGAAAACAATGCCTAAGGTAGAAAATGGCGCAAGTCAGCCAAATACAAAAGACCATTTTTTATTTTAAAAAAAAAAAAAAACCATATTTTAAGAGCCGAAAACGATACCTTTCCTAATTTTAAGGGAAACAATTCAATCTCACAAAATGTGAGGGTCGGTGGACGATTTGATGGTTGCAATTTGAGGTTTCAATTTTCAAATTTTGTATGAATGTTGTGCAATTTCAATGGATTATGAATTAACTGTTGTCCAATCATCTTGTTTTCATGGATGGTGATATCTTAAGACTGTTAATGTGATTATCAGTCCGCAATGGACTATTCAGTTTAATGTTGGATGCATTTTTTTAAGTTTTTATGTTAGTTTTAGTTTTTAAAAAGGAATCAAAATCCAACACAAAACCTAAAAAATAATCAAAATCTTAAGTTTTTAAAATGGAGGCACCAAAATTAAAAAAAAAATGAAATAAAGGGATCAAAATTACAATTAAGTTAAAAAAATTAAATAAAACATAGTCTTATTTTAATGATCACTTTATTATAAGAAACGTGTTATTTAATAAAATTAAAATTATATATGTTTAATTTTTAAATTGATTCATGTTATTCTTAACTTATTTTAGTTTCTGTTTATAAAAAAAAATGAGTTTTAAATGTAAATTTGACCCTCTAATTTTAGTTCTCATTTTAAAACTCAGTCTTTTAATATATGTTTAACAATTTTTGGATTTTATTTGGTTTAATTAGTTTTAGTTAGTTGACATTTTTATTTAATATCTAATACACACACATACAGTAATGTCGACTAGACAATAGCTACTCTAGACATATGATTGGAGAAAAGTGTTTGAAAGATTTAAAACCTTACTCAAATAGTTATGTTAGGTGATGGTGCTAAAGGAAAAATAATTGGAAAAAGGAAATTAGATTAGTTGAGACTTTCTAGTTTAGATGATGTTCTCCTTGTTGAAGGTCTCATTTCAAATTTAAAACAATCCAAATAAAAACCGCAAATCGATCATAAAATTCAAAAATCGCAAAAAATCGAAGATTATTGAATGTGTTTAAATGTCATTTTGTAGAAACCGCTCAGTTCAGATCAGATTTCTGATTAATTTTTCAAAACCGATCCAAACCAAATCGAAGCGCATGTATATATTTTATACTTATTTTATTTACTTATTTATATGGTATGTTGTGTTAATTTATTATTTGATGATATTTATTTTTTATACTATTTATTAGTTTTCTTCAATCTATCTATTTTTATTATTTCACTTGTTTCAATTACAATCGATCATTCTTATTTTGTAATATAAAATTTTAGTATACAATAGGTTATATATTATATCAAATATGTATTTTATTATAGTTTTTATAATTTTAATAAAAATTTAATTTGTAATTGGATATCCAAAAATCGATCCAAATTAAATCGCATAAAATCAGATCGGATTAATTTTTTTTATAGACTACTAAACTAACTTAGGCTACAAGTTAACTTAACAATTTGGCTTATAAGTAAGGCCCAATTCGGCATGCTTTACAACAAAACATATTTCGACAGTATGCTTGAACAGACTTCGACTACAACATGCATAACTCCTGACGAACCATGAAGCTATCCTTGTCGACACTAGAGTTCGATCCAAATACCACAAATCTACACCTTGGAACAAACTCTTCACTAATAAGGGAACAAACTAGCTTTCATCATGCAACTTTATCAACTGCATACAGTGAAAAAATTTGCTACTTGACAATGTATTGGGGATCATATCAACAATATTGCCATTAGTCGAAACCTTCAGCAGTTGGACTTCTCTACGCTCGATTATATCTCTGATGAAGTGCAACCTCACATCGATGTGCTTGGTTCGCTCATGATAGGTTGAATTCTTCGACAAGTATATTGCACTTTGACTATCACATTTAACAGTTATAACTCGACCTTGAAGTTTCAGCTCCTTAGCAAAACCTTCAAGCCACAATGCTTCATTCACAACTTTAGTGATGGAAATATATTCCGCTTCAGTGGTTGATAAGGCAACAACCTTCTGAATAATTGTTTTCCAACTAATTGTCGTGCCAAACATAGTGAACACATATCTAGAAATAGATTTTCTGGAATCCATACAACCTTCATAATTAGAGTCGATAAATCCTTCAATTTTGACTTTGCTATCATCACCACAGGCTTCATTATAAATCAGGACTCTGCTCAGAGACCCATTGATGTACCTCAGAATCCACTTTAATTCTTACCAATGCGTCTTCCCAGGATTGACCATATACCTGCTTACAAGGCCCTCTCCGTACGCCATGTCTGGCCTTGTACAGACCATAATATATCAAAGAACCTATTATACTACCATATGTGATGTTATTCATATAGGCTCTTTCGACTTCAGCACTAGGACTTTGAGTCATACTCACCTTGTACTAAGGATTAGTCGGTGTTAGAACAGACTTTGAATTCGACATACTGAACTTGTCGAGAATCTTCTTTATGTATGTCTCTTGAGATAAGCATAATATCGACCGCTTTCTATCTCTTCGAATGTCAATATCAAGAATTTTGGAGGAAACTCCCAAATTCTTCATGTTGAACTCTTTATCTAGTTCCTCCTTTGCCTTCATAACATCTTTGACATTGTTTCTTGCTATGAGGCTGTCATCCACATAAAGCAACAAAATAACAAGTGAATTTTCAGGTCGAAATCTGAAGTAAACACAGTGGTAGAATTGGCTCCAAGTGAAACCTGTGTGTGCCATGAATTTTTCAAATCGCACATTCCATTGTCGAGGAGATTGTTTCAGGCCATATAAAGACCTATTCAACATGCACACATAATCTTCCTTTCCTTTTTCTGCATAACCTTCAAGTTGCCTCATCAGAATTGTTTCATCTAGATCACCATATAGGAAGGCAATCTTCACATCCATTTGTTCAAGTTCTAGGTCGAACTTCGCCACCATAGCAAGCAACATTTGAATGGATATGTGCTTTACAACATGTGAGAACACACAATTAACAATGATGCTTTAAATTGTGTTTTTTGTGGGAATCATCCGAAAACTTTGAAACATTCATTCTTTACTTGTTATGTGGTGAAGAAGATATGGAGTGAAATAGCCAATTGGATAGGTAAAGCGGAGGATATGGAGGAAGAGTGTCTTTCGTCTTTTATGGATTGGTATTCGTTTTGCCGTGTAAAAAAGGTTAAAGAAGAAAAATTGGGGATTGTTTGGCTAGCCACTGTGTGGAGCTTATGATTATTAAAGAATGGTGTTTGTTTCCGGTTAAAGGAGTGAAATGTTAACAATACAGTGTGGGGTATAAAAGCTTTAGTTTGGAAATAGTTTTTTTGTGGAGAAATTACTCAGCCCAATTGTAATTTCTAGGAATTTAGTAAAGACTCTTTACTATTTATTTCGTAATTCAATTTGGTTTGTAATCTCTTTTGATTTTGGATATTTTCTGTTTGTGGTGTAAACAGATTGAAAAATCCTTAGTTCTTCCCATTAATATATTTTGCTTAAAAAAAATAATGAATGTTAAGGTTTTCGTTAATTATGTTATTTTAATCAAAATGAGCTTTCCACATGAATATACTGATAAAAAAAGTATTAAATATATAAATCGTCGAATTTCTTATTGATGGCTAAAACATACTTTTTGTAATTAAAGAAAACAAGGCCTGAGGTAGAAAATGGCGCAAGTCGGCCAAATACAAAAGACCATTTTTTTTTCTTTTTTGACAAAAAAAAGACATATTTTAAGAGCCGAAATGATACCTTTCCTAATTTTAAGGGAAACAATTCAATCTCACAAAATGTGAGGGTCGGTGAACGATTTGATGGTTGCAATTTGAGGTTTCAATTTTCAAATTCTTTTATGAATATTGTGCAATTTCAATGGATTGTGAATTAACTGTTGTCCAATCATCTTGTTTTCATGGATGGTGATATCTCAAGACTGTTAACGTGATTATCAGTCAGCAATGGACTATTCAGTTTAATGTTGGATGCATTTTTTTAAGTTTAACTATAATTTATATCTTTCTATTTCACTTTGTTTTTTTTTTATTTTTAATTTTGATCCCCATTTAAAAAATTATAGTTTTAGTTTTTTTGTTTTAAGGTTTTTATGTTGAGTTTTAGTTTTTAAAAAGGAATCAAAATCCAACACAAAACTTAAAAAATAATCAAAATCTTAAGTTTTTAAAATGGAGGCACTAAAATAAAAAAAAAATGAAATAAAGGGATCAAAATTACAATTAAGTTAAAAAAATTAAATAAAACATAGTCTTATTTTAATGATCACTTTATTATAAGAAACGTGTTATTTAATAAAATTAAAATTATATATGTTTAATTTTTAAATTGATTCATGTTATTCTTAACTTATTTTAGTTTCTGTTTATAAAAAAAAATGAGTTTTAAATGTAAATTTGACCCTCTAATTTTAGTTCTCATTTTAAAACTCAGTCTTTTAATATATGTTTAACAATTTTTGGATTTTATTTGGTTTAATTAGTTTTAGTTAGTTGACATTTTTATTTAATATCTAATACACACACATACAGTAATGTCGACTAGACAATAGCTACTCTAGACATATGATTGGAGAAAAGTGTTTGAAAGATTTAAAACCTTACTCAAATAGTTATGTTAGGTGATGGTGCTAAAGGAAAAATAATTGGAAAAAGGAAATTAGATTAGTTGAGACTTTCTAGTTTAGATGATGTTCTCCTTGTTGAAGGTCTCATTTCAAATTTAAAACAATCCAAATAAAAACCGCAAATCGATCATAAAATTCAAAAATCGCAAAAAATCGAAGATTATTGAATGTGTTTAAATGTCATTTTGTAGAAACCGCTCAGTTCAGATCAGATTTCTGATTAATTTTTCAAAACCGATCCAAACCAAATCGAAGCGCATGTATATATTTTATACTTATTTTATTTACTTATTTATATGGTATGTTGTGTTAATTTATTATTTGATGATATTTATTTTTTATACTATTTATTAGTTTTCTTCAATCTATCTATTTTTATTATTTCACTTGTTTCAATTACAATCGATCATTCTTATTTTGTAATATAAAATTTTAGTATACAATAGGTTATATATTATATCAAATATGTATTTTATTATAGTTTTTATAATTTTAATAAAAATTTAATTTGTAATTGGATATCCAAAAATCGATCCAAATTAAATTGCATAAAATCAGATCGGATTAATTTTTTTTATAGACTACTAAACTAACTTAGGCTACAAGTTAACTTAACAATTTGGCTTATAAGTAAGGCCCAATTCGGCATGCTTTACAACAAAACATATTTCGACAGTATGCTTGAACAGACTTCGACTACAACATGCATAACTCCTGACGAACCATGAAGCTATCCTTGTCGACACTAGAGTTCGATCCAAATACCACAAATCTACACCTTGGAACAAACTCTTCACTAATAAGGGAACAAACTAGCTTTCATCATGCAACTTTATCAACTGCATACAGTGAAAAAATTTGCTACTTGACAATGTATTGGGGATCATATCAACAATATTGCCATTAGTCGAAACCTTCAGCAGTTGGACTTCTCTACGCTCGATTATATCTCTGATGAAGTGCAACCTCACATCGATGTGCTTGGTTCGCTCATGATAGGTTGAATTCTTCGACAAGTATATTGCACTTTGACTATCACATTTAACAGTTATAACTCGACCTTGAAGTTTCAGCTCCTTAGCAAAACCTTCAAGCCACAATGCTTCATTCACAACTTTAGTGATGGAAATATATTCCGCTTCAGTGGTTGATAAGGCAACAACCTTCTGAATAATTGTTTTCCAACTAATTGTCGTGCCAAACATAGTGAACACATATCTAGAAATAGATTTTCTGGAATCCATACAACCTTCATAATTAGAGTCGATAAATCCTTCAATTTTGACTTTGCTATCATCACCACAGGCTTCATTATAAATCAGGACTCTGCTCAGAGACCCATTGATGTACCTCAGAATCCACTTTAATTCTTACCAATGCGTCTTCCCAGGATTGACCATATACCTGCTTACAAGGCCCTCTCCGTACGCCATGTCTGGCCTTGTACAGACCATAATATATCAAAGAACCTATTATACTACCATATGTGATGTTATTCATATAGGCTCTTTCGACTTCAGCACTAGGACTTTGAGTCATACTCACCTTGTACTAAGGATTAGTCGGTGTTAGAACAGACTTTGAATTCGACATACTGAACTTGTCGAGAATCTTCTTTATGTATGTCTCTTGAGATAAGCATAATATCGACCGCTTTCTATCTCTTCGAATGTCAATATCAAGAATTTTGGAGGAAACTCCCAAATTCTTCATGTTGAACTCTTTATCTAGTTCCTCCTTTGCCTTCATAACATCTTTGACATTGTTTCTTGCTATGAGGCTGTCATCCACATAAAGCAACAAAATAACAAGTGAATTTTCAGGTCGAAATCTGAAGTAAACACAGTGGTAGAATTGGCTCCAAGTGAAACCTGTGTGTGCCATGAATTTTTCAAATCGCACATTCCATTGTCGAGGAGATTGTTTCAGGCCATATAAAGACCTATTCAACATGCACACATAATCTTCCTTTCCTTTTTCTGCATAACCTTCAAGTTGCCTCATCAGAATTGTTTCATCTAGATCACCATATAGGAAGGCAATCTTCACATCCATTTGTTCAAGTTCTAGGTCGAACTTCGCCACCATAGCAAGCAACATTTGAATGGATATGTGCTTTACAACATGTGAGAACACACAATTAACAATGATGCTTTAAATTGTGTTTTTTGTGGGAATCATCCGGAAACTTTGAAACATTCATTCTTTACTTGTTATGTGGTGAAGAAGATATGGAGTGAAATAGCCAATTGGATAGGTAAAGCGGAGGATATGGAGGAAGAGTGTCTTTCGTCTTTTATGGATTGGTATTCGTTTTGCCGTGTAAAAAAGGTTAAAGAAGAAAAATTGGGGATTGTTTGGCTAGCCACTGTGTGGAGCTTATGATTATTAAAGAATGGTGTTTGTTTCCGGTTAAAGGAGTGAAATGTTAACAATACAGTGTGGGGTATAAAAGCTTTAGTTTGGAAATAGTTTTTTTGTGGAGAAATTACTCAGCCCAATTGTAATTTCTAGGAATTTAGTAAAGACTCTTTACTATTTATTTCGTAATTCAATTTGGTTTGTAATCTCTTTTGATTTTGGGTATTTTCTGTTTTTGGTGTAAACAGATTGAAAAATCCTTAGTTCTTCCCATTAATATATTTTGCTTAAAAAAAATAATGAATGTTAAGGTTTTCGTTAATTATGTTATTTTAATCAAAATGAGCTTTCCACATGAATATACTGATAAAAAAAGTATTAAATATATAAATCGTCGAATTTCTTATTGATGGCTAAAACATACTTTTTGTAATTAAAGAAAACAAGGCCTGAGGTAGAAAATGGCGCAAGTCGGCCAAATACAAAAGACCATTTTTTTTTCTTTTTTGACAAAAAAAAAAACATATTTTAAGAGCCGAAATGATACCTTTCCTAATTTTAAGGGAAACAATTCAATCTCACAAAATGTGAGGGTCGGTGAACGATTTGATGGTTGCAATTTGAGGTTTCAATTTTCAAATTCTTTTATGAATATTGTGCAATTTCAATGGATTGTGAATTAACTGTTGTCCAATCATCTTGTTTTCATGGATGGTGATATCTCAAGACTGTTAACGTGATTATCAGTCAGCAATGGACTATTCAGTTTAATGTTGGATGCATTTTTTTAAGTTTAACTATAATTTATATCTTTCTATTTCACTTTGTTTTTTTTTTTTTTTTTAATTTTGATCCCCATTTAAAAAATTATAGTTTTAGTTTTTTTGTTTTAAGGTTTTTATGTTGAGTTTTAGTTTTTAAAAAGGAATCAAAATCCAACACAAAACTTAAAAAATAATCAAAATCTTAAGTTTTTAAAATGGAGGCACTAAAATTAAAAAAAAATGAAATAAAGGGATCAAAATTACAATTAAGTTAAAAAAATTAAATAAAACATAGTCTTATTTTAATGATCACTTTATTATAAAAAACGTGCTATTTAATAAAATTAAAATTATATATGTTTAATTTTTAAATTGATACATGTTCTTCTTAACTTATTTTAGTTTCTGTTTATAAAAAAAATGAGTTTTAAATGTAAATTTGACCCTCTAATTTTAGTTCTCATTTTAAAACTCAGTCTTTTAATATATGTTTAACAATTTTTGGATTTTATTTGGTTTAATTAGTTTTAGTTAGTTGACATTTTTATTTAATATCTAATACACACACATACAGTAATGTCGACTAGACAATGGCTACTCTAGACATATGATTGGAGAAAAGTGTTTGAAAGATTTAAAACCTTGCTCAAATAGTTATGTTAGGTGATGGTGCTAAAAGAAAAATAATTGGAAAAAGGAAATTAGATTAGTTGAGACTTTCAAGTTAGATGATGTTCTTCTTGTTGAAGGTCTCATTTCAAATTAGGGATGTTCAAATTCAAAACAATTCAAATAAAAATCGCAAATCGATTATAAAATTCAAAAACCGCAAAAAATCGAAGATTATTGAATGTGTTTGAATGTCATTTTGTAGAAACCGCTCGGTTCAGATCAGATTTTTGATTGATTTTTCAAAACTGATCCAAACCAAATCGAAGCGCATGTATATATTTTATACTTATTTTATTTACTTATTTATATGGTATGTTGTGTTAATTTATTATTTGATGATATTTATTTTTTATACTATTTATTAGTTTTCTTCAATCTATCTATTTTTATTATTTCACTTGTTTCAATTACAATCGATCATTCTTATTTTGTAATATAAAATTTTAGTATACAATAGGTTATATATTATATCAAATATGTATTTTATTATAGTTTTTATAATTTTAATAAAAATTTAATTTGTAATTGGATATCCAAAAATCAATCCAAATTAAATCGCATAAAATCAGATCGGATTAGATTTTTTTATAGACTACTAAACTAACTTAGGCTATTAGCTAACTTAACAATTTGGCTTATAAGCAAGGCCCAATTCGGCATGCTTTACAACAAAACATATTTCGACAGTATGCTTGAACAGACTTCGACTACAACATGCACAACTCCTGACGAACCATGAAGCTATCCTTGTCGACACTAGAGTTCGATCCAAATACCACAAATCTACACCTTGAAACAAACTCTTCACTAATAAGGGAACAAACTAGCTTTCATCATGCAACTTTATCAACTGCATACAGTGAAAAAATTTGCTACTTGGCAATGTATTGGGGATCATATCAACAATATTGCCATTAGTCGAAACCTTCAGCAGTTGGACTTCTCTACGCTCGATTATATCTCTGACGAAGTGCAACCTCACATCGATGTGCTTGGTTCGCTCATGATAGGTTGAATTCTTCGACAAGTGTATTGCACTTTGACTATCACATTTAACAGTTTAACTCGACCTTGAAGTTTCAGCTCCTTAGCAAAACCTTCAAGCCACAATGCTTCATTCACAACTTTAGTGAGGGAAATATATTCCGCTTCAGTGGTTGATAAGGCAACAACCTTCTGAATAGTTGTTTTCCAACTCATTGTCGTGCCAAACATGGTGAACACATATCTAGAAATAGATTTTCTGGAATCCATACAACCTTCATAATTAGAGTCGACAAATCCTTCAATTTTGACTTTGCTATCATCACCACAGGCTTCATTATAAATCAGGACTCTGCTCAGAGACCCATTGATGTACCTCAGAATCCACTTTAATTCTTACCAATGCGTCTTCCCAGGATTGGCTATATACCTGCTTACAAGGCCCTCTCCGTACGCCATGTCTGGCCTCGTACAGACCATAATATATATCAAAGAACCTATTATACTATCATATGTGATGTTATTCATATAGGCTCTTTCGACTTCAGCACTAGGACTTTGAGTCATACTCACCTTGTATTAAGGATTAGTCGGTGTTAGAACAGACTTTGAATTCGACATACTGAACTTGTCGAGAATCTTCTTTATGTATGTCTCTTGAGATAAGCATAATATCGACCGCTTTCTATCTCTTCGAATGTCAATATCAATAATTTTAGAGGCAACTCCCAAATTCTTCATGTTGAACTCTTTATCCAGTTCATCCTTCGCCTTCATAACATCTTTGACATTGTTGCTTGCTATGAGGCTGTCATCCACATAAAGCAACAAAATAACAAGTGAATTTTCAGGTCGAAATCTGAAGTAAACACAGTGGTATAATTGGCTCCTAGTGAAACCTGTGTGTGCCATGAATTTTTCAAATCGCACATTCCATTGTCGAGGAGATTGTTTCAGGCCATATAAAGACCTATTCAACATGCACACATAATCATCCTTTCCTTTTTCTGCATAACCTTCAAGTTGCCTCATTAGAATTGTTTCATCTAGATCACCATATAGGAAGGCAATCTTCACATCCATTTGTTCAAGTTCTAGGTCAAACTTCGCCACCATAGCAAGCAACATTTGAATGGATATGTGCTTTACAACATGTGAGAACACACAATTAAAGTCGACACCTTCTTTCTGAGTGAACCCCATAGCAACCAACCTTGCCTTAAATCTCTTTGACATCACTCATTTGATTCCTTCCTTAACCTTGAAGATCCACTTACAGTTGACTAGCCTCGCCCTTAAAGGTTTCTCAATCATATCCCAAGTGTTATTATCATGAAGAGATTTCATCTCATCATCCATGGCTTTTAGCCATTCAGTCTTGTTTCGACTCCTCACAGCTTCCTTGTAATCTCTAGGTTCTTCATCAAGAACCTCACTTGCAGATATTAAGGTGAATGTTATGAGATCTGCATAACCAAGTCTCTGAGGTGGCTTGATGACTCTTCTCGACTTGTCTCTTGCCATCAGGTAGTCATTATCAGTCTCCTCATCTTCGACAACAACTTCTGCTTCTTCTTCGACTTCATCTGGGTTATGCAATTCAGCATCATTATACTCCACCTCAACAAGAATCTCTTCCTGTTGCAGCTCTTCTTCAAAGATCTTGGTACTTCAACCAACGTCATCAGTTTTCTTGAACTTCATCTCAACTTCAATAAAAACTACATCTCGACTTGCGATACACCTCATGTGACCTGGATCTAGGCACCACAACCTATAAGCTTTGACTCCTTTAGGGTATCCAAGGAACATACATCTCAGAGCTCTAGGTTCGACCTTGTCTTACCTAATGTGAGCATAGGCTAAATAACCAAATACTCTAAGTCTATCGAGACTAGGTGGATGTCTCGACTAGACTTCTTTAGGTGTCTTCATTCCCAAGGCTATCTAGGGGCACCTATTTATCAAGTATGTTGCAGACTTAGTAGCTTATGCCCAAAACACCATCTTCAATCCTGGATGAAATTCTGGTACCAGATATGTGTGATGTCACACACAATGTTACAACAACACACTCTGCACAATGGACAAAATAAACAACAGAAGAACACACCAAATTGTTAACCCAGTTCAGTTCAAACAACCTAATATGGGGGCTACCAAGCCAGGGATGAAATTCACTACTTGTAGAATTAAATTACAGACTCAACAACCCAGTTGACAATCTCCTAATCTTAATTCCTACTAGTGACTTTCTACCTAAGAAACCACTTAGGTATGAGAACACTACTCAATCCCTAAAACCTCAAAGAACAACCTCTTTGATAAACCTTGATCCGGCTTCACAACTTTGATCAAGTTACACAAACTCTCTTTGCTTCACAGCTTTAAGAGAGGACAAAACTTACCAATTCACTCTTGAATGGTGTACACAAAAACACACACAAAGACAATGATTAACCTCCAGTTAATGCTCTCTATCTTCTGTCTCCTTTCTGTACCTTCTTCCTTTGATCTATGCGCTTTATATAGCCACCTGAATTGGGCTTGGACTCCTTGCAATATTTGATCTGATTTGTTATTTAAAACTGAATCTTCAAAATAGATTTTATCCCCAAAATCTTTTCAAATCTTCAACCTTTTAAATCTCCTACAAATCTGCATCAAATCTCTATGCAACAGAGAATATCTAACCCAAGATATTCGCATCCAATGAGACTACCTGCTCTCCACAATTCCAGCTAAAACGCAAACCCTAACAACATCACTAAACCTGATGTTATTAATTCTGCAGATCTAATGTCACAACATCGCTTGTGACATCAGCCATCCAACTTAAACACTTAACACAGCCCAGTGTTAAGACTCAATGTTGCAACATCACCACCTTGACATCAACATTGAACAACCTTTGTTTTACCAAAATTCCAGCCAATCCAAGAAACTAACAATCTCCCCCTTTGGCTAAAACAATCTCTGCACCTTCAGGGACTTCAGCAGCGGAATAAACTAGAATATTTTTTTGAAACTTCAAGCAGCAGCATCTTCAATACATAAAGACTTCACTTCACACAAAACTCTGCTGCATCACCATCTTCAACAGCTACAATTTTCAACAATCAACAATGGTGCTCCCCCTCAAAACAAGAACCAGCATAACAGCTGTTTAGCAGATCAGCAATTACTCCCCCTGAATTTCTGCACTTCTGCATCACATCACTTTAGCAGCATTTGACATTTGTACTCTTTGATACTCTTGGCTCACTTGGCTATTTCTCCCCCTTTTTAGCCACAATTGGACAAACCTCAACAAGTTAAATCTCCTATGACACCCTGTACAAAACCATACTTCTTCTGTCAGCAATATCCACATTTTGAAAATCCAGACATATTCTTCATCCATCCAGTTATGAAGGCTTCACACAATCATCCACAAGATCTGAAGCACACACACAATGCCTTCCACTGAACCCTAAGTCAACTCCTCACACTTAGAATAACACATACCAAGACAAGTGTACAATCTATTCAAGGCCATAATTCAATCTTGTCTTCAGACATCTCCTCAGAAGCATGTGCGCACAAGATTCAAACAATTTGCTTCATATGACTAGAACCATTCAAGGCCACACCAAAACACCAATCAACAGCCTAATGTTATAATATGCTATCTGACATTATATCCTCATAAGAGGCAACCAATCTCCACAAGCTTGATCAGCATGCAATCTTCATAATAAATGCACCTTTGCTGCAAAATCCATAGACAAGTACTCCCCCTGTCATGATTAACAAATGCTTTAGATGGAGATGAACATTTGAGCACATTTTCTGAGTACATGCATTTTGGTACCACTGTCCCTTTCTCCAAAGGCTATCATATAATTCATCTTCACCATCCAAGGCAAACCTTCTACTTCATCATTCTCCCGTATGACTATGTAGATGCTCCTTAGATATAATGTAAGCACTAAGCTTCAGATCCAGAACAAAGACATTCTTCACCAAGGATACTCTTGACACTCTTGACACCAGGGAATTACATATGCTCCACTACTGGATTTACTATCAGCAAAATAATCCAAACTCACCACTGTGTCACAAACTCCACAAATTCTCATCTTACTTATAAGCTTTACTGAGATCCAGTCTCTTCAAGAGATCACAATTCCTCTATCCTTACATCCACCAGTAGTTGTTGAAACTGGTGAAGTCTTCAAAGACTGTAGTCATGCTTTGCCAGAACAAACTACTAAACACATGACCATAATCTTCACCTCTTCTGACCGAAAATTCTAGAGCATCCAACTCCACATGTCTAATCTTAATCATCTTCCAGATATAACCACCAGCAAACATGATGTTATAACCTCTTTTGGGACATCAGCTTCTCATCACCATTCAAAGGACTCATTGCACAAAGAAGTCCTTTAAGAAGCTCCCAATAAAACATAGTCAGAGCAACTTATTCATACACACCTGAATACCATAAGTTCCCACACCCTCTCTGAACCATATCCTAGCAAACTCAACCATATCCAGAGTATCTATACCAAATTCTTTTTCCAGAACATACTTCCACCATTTTATGAAAAACACAGGAATGTTATCTAGTATGGCCTTTTGAATTTTCTCAGAAGTTCTAACAACAACGGCTTCCTTCATTTGAGAGATATCCTGGACATTATCATCAGACTTATCTCTGATCTTCCTATTTCTGGAAGAGACGAACACTTTACTCCTGGATTTTGTAGTACCATCCACATAGATCTTTTGCTTATCAGTTCTCATCTTTGGAGGTGACTCAATAGCTTTCCTCTTCTTGATTTCAGTCGTTTAGCAACCCCAGGAACCACTTTTGCAATTAGTTCATCATCACTCTTCTTTATTTTAAGGCTAGAAGTACCTTTCTTGACTTGAGATGTTTTAAAATCAGCTCTAGCATCTGCATCTTCCAACCTAAGGATTGTCAACTTGTGAAATTTTTCTTCTGAACTATAGGAGTCATTAGTCAGGTTGTCATCTTTCTTGGCCTTGCAAGTATTCAGCTCCCAACACTTCTTAAGGTCACAGCTTTTGATCCTTCCATCAGCATTGTTGACTCCTTCATCTTGTTCACATAACTGACTACTCAAGTTGGCTTTTAACACATCATCCAACTTAGGAGTAACAGCACCATAAGTCATTAACCCAGATTGACTTTTCACCATACTTTCACACTTGATGTCACCATCTGATGTTACAGCATCAACCTTAACATCACTAGATAAGCTGTCTACTTGAGGTATCCACTGATAGCAATTATCTTTGGATCTTACTCCCTTCATCACTACCTCATTCTGCTCATCAGCTACCACACATTCATCTTTGGTGTAGTTTACCTTGTAACCTTCATCACAAAGTTGACTTATGCTAATTAAATTAGCACTCAACCCTTGAACAAGGAGCACATTATCAAGAGTAAGACCATCATGATTCTTCACTCTTCCAACTCCTTCTACTACTCCTTTTTCACTATTGCCAAAAATAACATCATTTGCATGGCAAGGATTGAATTCTACCAAATGCTTCTTGGATCCAGCCATGTGCTTTGAACATCCACTGTCAAAGTACCATGCATCCTTAGCAAAATGTCCATCTGATGTGTGAGCCAATAGACATGTGACCTGAGCTTTAGGAACCCATTGTTTTACTACTTTGGGCCTGACCTCCTTCTGTCTGGGTTGAGGAGCAGAATTTGGATAACCATGAAGCTTGAAGCAAGAGAACTGCATATGTCCAAATCTGCCACAGTAGAAGCATCTAACTTTGTCATCTCTAAAGTGGTTAAACCCTCTGCCACCATGATGATGATGTTGCTGGTGCTGCCATCCATAGTGTTGATTTCTTCTTCTATGATAAGGCTGTTGTCTTCTACTACCATAGTTTGACTGTCTTCTATGGTAAGGATACTGTCTTTTGAACTGTCTCCTATGGTGATGAGGCTTCCTTCTTCCATAGTAATGAGGCACAACATTACTGTCTCCTATGGTGATGAGGCTTCCTTCTTCCATAGTAAGGATACTGTCTTTTGAATTGTATCCATATTCATACATGTTCCCCTGATGTTGATGAACCATGTTCTGATTGAACCTAGCAGCCTTCATGCTCTTGTGATATTGAGGTGGCATATACTGACTAGCTCCCTGAGACTGCACCTTCTTCTGATGATGAGCATTCTTCTTCTCAACATTCTGAGGCTGTGGATGAGTAACCTTCTTAGGTGTAGAATTATGTCTCTTTGTTTGATGCTGAGACATTGGTTGGGACACCTCCTTCTTTGACTGAAGACCTGATTTATCTCCAGCAACTTTCTCTAACTGAAGAATCTTATCAAGAGTGGCTGTACCACTGTTCATCATCCTAACAGATTTTGTCATCTGATCAAGTTGAGATTTAACTAGTACAACTTCATTTTCCAGATCAGCTTTTACATTCTCAAGCTGAGCAATCTGTTGCTTGTGACACTTGTTTTCTTGACAAATCTCAGCACTTTTTAAACACAGCTCTTGATAAGTAGATGCTAACTCCTCATAAGTTATTTCTCCGTCACTATCATCATCAGAAACAACAATTCCTATTAAGGCTCTAACATGCTTTGCTGACTCACCTTCACTTTCACTATCAGATTCAGACCAGGAAACTGTCATGCCCTTCTTCTGCTTCTTCAAGAATGTGGGACATTCTTTCTTGACATGTCCATAACCTTCACATTCAAAGCACTGAACTCCTTTATCTTGGGCAGTCTTCTCTTCATCCTTCTCTTTTGACTTGCTGATGTCAGAAGAGATGTTCTTGACATTAGGCCTGGAGTTATTGTTCATCCTCTTGAACACCTTGTTGAACTGCCTTCCCAACATAGCTATGACCCGAGATAAATCCTCCTGGGATTCAGTACTCTTCCCTTTCTCTTCTTGAGCATTTGAAGTCAAGGCTATACTTTTTGGCTTCTTTTCAGGTTCTTCTTCATTTAATCCAAGCTCAAATGTTTGAAGAGATCCAATGAGCTCATCAACCCTCATCTGGCTGATGTCTTGTGCTTCTTCAATGGCAGTCACCTTCATCTAGTACCTCTTAAGAAGTGACCTAAGAATCTTCCTTACAAGCTTTTCTTCTGACATTTTCTCTCCAAGAGCACTAGATGCATTGGCCAGCTCAAGAACACTCATGTGGAAGTCATGAATAGTCTCATCTTCCTTCATCTTCAGGATTTCAAACTTAGATGTTAGAAGCTGAAGTCTTGACATCTTAACTCTAGATGTACCTTCATGAGTAGCCTTCAAAATATCCCATGCAACCTTAACAGCTTCACATGAGTTGATCAACCTGAATATGTTCTTGTTAACTCCATTGAAGATAGCATTTAGGGCTTTTGAATTTCCAAGGGCAAGCTCATCTTCTTCCTTGGTCCATTCTTCTTTAGGTTTCAGCTTTGAGGTGCCCTCTTTATCTTTCCCAGCATCATCTTTTTCAAACACAACAGGTGCTTTCCATTCTTTAATGATAGCCTTCCAAGCCCTGCTGTCCAAGGATTTCAAAAAGGTGATATCCTTGGCTTCCAATAATCATAATTCAAGCCATCCAAAATAGGGGGTCTGTTGACAAATCCTCCAACTTCTTTGTCCATCTTTACACCAGAAATAACTTCCCTAGATCTCACCCAGAGACAGACAGGATTCCTGCTCTGATACCAATTGAAATTCTGGTACCAGATATGTGTGATGTCACACACGATGTTACAACAACACACTTTGCACAATGGACAAAATAAACAACAGAAGAACACACCAAATTGTTAACCCAGTTCAGTTCAAACAGCCTAATCTGGGGGCTACCAAGCCAGGGATGAAATTCACTACTTGTAGAATTAAATTACAGACTCAACAACCCAGTTGACAATCTCCTAATCTTAATTCCTACTAGTGACTTTCTACCTAAGAAACCACTTAGGTATGAGAACACTACTCAATCCCTAAAACCTCAAAGAACAACCTCTTTGATAAACCTTGATCCGGCTTCACAGCTTTGATCAAGTTACACAAACTCTCTTTGCTTCACAGCTTTAAGAGAGGACAGAACTTACCAATTCACTCTTGAATGGTGTACACAAAAACACGCACAAAGACAATGATTAACCTCCAGTTAATGCTCTCTATCTTCTGTCTCCTTTCTGTACCTTCTTCCTTTGATCTATGTGCTTTATATAGCCACCTGAATTGGGCTTGAACTCCTTGCAATATTTGATCTGATTTGTTATTTAAAACTGAATCTTCAAAATAGATTTTATCCCCAAAATATTTTCAAATCTTCAACCTTTTAAATCTCCTACAAATCTGCATCAAATCTCTATGCAACAGAGAATATCTAACCCAAGATATTCGCATCCAATGAGACTACCTGCTCTCCACAATTCCAGCTAAAACGCAAACCCTAACAACATCACTAAACCTGATGTTATTAATTTCTGCAGATATAATGTCACAACATCGCTTGTGACACCAGACATCCAACTTAAACACTTAACACAGCCCAGTGTTAAGACTCAATGTTGCAACATCACCACCTTGACATCAACATTGAACAACCTTTGTTTTACCAAAATTCCAGCCAATCCAAGAAACTAACACTGGATTTACCGGCACACACCTCACCCTTTTTTTGAATGGTTCGATTAAACCTTTCATCCAAACCATTTTTTTGGAGAGTATTTAGAGTAGTTTTGTGTCTTGCAATACTAGACGCGTCACTATAGTTGTCGAAAGCCTCATTGCAAAATTTAAGACCATTGTTAGTCCTCAACCTCTTGACCTTCCTGCCAGTTGGTTTTCAACCAGAGTCTTCAAACTTTTGAAATTTTCAAAAGTTTCAACCTTAGTCTTCTGGATGAATACCCATAACTTTATGGAATAATCATCAACTATAGATAGGAAATAATTTGCACCTGAGTGTGAAGGAATACTTTCAGGCCCCCAAAGATCGGCATGAATGTAATCAGGGGATCCATGTGTTCTTTGTTAACCTTTATTAAACTTCATTCTAAAGGATTTACCAAATACACAAGGTTCATAAAACTCTAGTTTTTCGACCTTGTCATCACACAACAAATTTTGTTTTGACAATTCGCCCATACCTCTTTCACTAACATGGCCAACTCTCCTGTGCCATAGCTCAGTTTTTGACATAAGTTTTATGGATGCTACATCTTCTGAACCACTTACAACCTCAGCCTCAAGGGTATACAAGCCTTGTTTCTCCACGCCTCTCAAGATTTCCTTTGACCCCTTCATTACCTTTAAGATACTTTGCTCTCCTTTGAAAACATATCCTTTCTTGTCGAATTCACCAAGAGAAATCAAATTCCTCTTAATATCAGGTACATACCTGTAATACCCTAATTTTTACCCCTAAGATTTCACATGTCTTTTCGCATTTCATACCACAAACAAGATCACACATTGGTTCCCTCTTTTGTAGAATTATGCCTTGCAGGGATCTTTGGGTATGTGTGTGTTTGTTAGTTGTTTTATTGCTTAATTTGTTTATGTTTGCTAACCATTAATTAAAAATCCAAAAATATGCTTGCTTTTTGCTTACTAACTTTTTCAGGAAGAATTTGGATCAAGGATACCAAAAACAGTCCCTCACCTCGAATGAATTTCATCTGAACAAAGTCAAAGTGAATCTGCAAACAATTCAAAAATCATCTGATCAAGAGTTTCCAAGATTTAATTAATTACTATTCAAGAGACTCCAAGGTTCATGTGTTTATTTTCATGCCTTCTTTGACAAGCAAGAAAAATCGAGCCAGAACCAAGACAACACATCAAAAAGCCAATTTTCTCATTTTTTCACTGTGTTAATCGATTAACACATTTTACACTGAAAATGGTTAATCGATTAACACGTGCAATTTTTGGAAAAATGGCAGCAAATCCAAATTCTGCAGCAATTGGCACCGATTTTCATTATTTTGATCACATGTGGAATATTCTAGACCACCTCATTTTAATTCCCTACATCATCATAATTAATTCCCACCATGTACCTCCACTAATCACCACTCTTTTGATGATTTCCCACCAAAATTCAAATTCCAAGCCTAATTTTCATTTCCAAACCAAATTCCAAACCACCAAATTTCCAAGCCTAAACTCTATAAATAGAGACCTCATTTCATTCATTTCACAAGCTTCTGATAGCCAACAAACCTCTTGCAAATTCTCTCCCCAACCACAAAATTCACTCAAAGCTCACTTTTCTTCTTTTGAAAGTTAACAAGAATTCACATTGAATCTTGTTCAACTTTGAGCTAAACCTTCATCCAAACTTGTTTTCTTCATCAATTCTTGTAGATCAAGGCTTTGGTGTTTGGATCTTGAAGCAATTTGAAGGAATTTTCAGATTTAAAGTGGTAATTCATCTTTCACCATTGTTGAAGCTTCATCTTCATCTTCCATAATGTAGATCTTTGGAGATTCTAGTTACTTGATCCTTTGGATCTTGTAATTGTGTTTGATTGCTGGTTTTTGCTGCTGTTTTACTTAAAATTTCGTGCATAATTGCATCCTTGATTATGAGGTGTTTGAATAAATGATTGATCAAGGATTTTGCAATTTTCAAACTGATTTGTTACTGTTTTCACAGTATTAATCGATTAACCAAAACCAGCATGAATTGGTTAATCGATTAACAGTTGGATTTTGCGCCCAAAATTGCATTTTTCAACTTGTTAATCGATTAACACTTTTACACATAAAATGGTTAATCGATTAACCAGTGTCCAGAATGTGATTTTCACTTGTTTTTGGGACTGTTTTGGTCTTTCTTCCTCCTTCTTCCCCTTTCTTCTTATTTTAGCCTTTAAACACATTGTTGAGATTAATTTCTCTTCAATTTCAATGGACTTTGGATATGGTTAGAGTAATTAAACATTCATTAGTTCAAATCTATCTTTAAATGAATTGTTAAATTCATTTGAGGTGCTTTGAATTAGTGATATGTTTTCACACTTAAATCTATCAATTAAAGGTGATTGAACTTGAAGATGAAAAGTTCTTGAATTTGTAATTCAATTTGGCATTTCTCTCCATCTATTTCTTTTTATTTTGATCGATGAAAGTCTTATTGGATCTTAGAATTTCTTTGTTGAATTCTTGATCAAGACTAGATCGTTACCTATTTTCTTTTCGTGCGGTATTGCTTTCGGATGACGATTTACGTATCGTTTATTTAGCATGCATTAGCACAAAGATCACTATTGACCGGCCTCATTGTAGGGTAATTACTTCGTAAATTACTCGGCGATTGCTTAACATAGCGTTACATTTGTCCCTCTTTATCCAATTCGAAATTTGAACTTTCGTGGTCCGGACCTTGATTGGTCGCGTCAACCCAATGTTGATTAATTTTTTGCATTAGGTCCATAACCTTTGAAACTTGGCGTTGTAGAGGCTTTGGTTCTACCAATCTTCTGTCAAGTTCATTAACCTTGACCTAAGTGCATTGTTTAATCACTATAGTTCAAAACGCGAAGCGGAATAATCGGTGAAGGCTGATGGCACTAGAGCCTTGTGCTACTAATTACTAACTTCTAACTTTATGTTTCCTTCTCGCTCCTTACCTCTCTTTATTTTTTATTGCTTATTATCATATATCATATCATGTTTATGTTTATGTCATTTTTCTTTTGTCCACTTGGACCATTTTATCTTATGCTTTTTGTTTTTCTTTTGTCCATTTTGGACACAAAAACATTAATAAAGGATTAAACCACTAAAAGATTTGTGCTCTTAATTGTTGGAAACATAAAGTTTCATAATAAAACCTTGACTTTGGTCAAATTATTTTTTTAAACTTTCTTTTCTTTAATAAATGTCAATCCATGTTAATCGTATTTTGACCATTCCAAAAAGACTTTAAAAAACACCAAACTCATCAATCTTTTTTTTATTGTGCCTTATGCACTTTTCCTTTAAATTTTTTTCATAAGTTTAGACATGATTCATTTCTTTAAGCGGAATTATTCGTTTGGAAATGACGACTTGTCTTTACACTTAAAATCAACGAAAACAAACAAATTTCATTCTATGTACCACGAACTACGAGGTTTTGATCCTACATTGCACATCGTGGGTACGTAGGCATGAGGCGATAAGTCTCTCCAAACACAAAAATCTAAAAAAATATATTTCTCTCCTCACCTCCCCAATCTATTTACAAGCAAACCTTTTCAAACCAAAAGTGATAGATATTTCAAAGGGTTCCTATAGAGTACTATAGACGTTTTGGGTGCTAATACCTTCCCATTGCGTAACCAACCCCCTTACCCATTCTCTATTTGTTCTTATTTTTTTGGAACTCCTTAGGTTTTGTTCGCTATCTTTCCTTTCCTTTTTTGGATAAAATAAAAGTGCGGTGGCGACTCTTGTTTTTTTAGTTAAGTTAATTAATAGCTTACACTCACAAATTTTCCCGCTACAGAAAAGTCGCGACTCTGCTGGGGAGGTCCTCCCTTGAGGGGTTTAGCCTACTTTGATTTATTTACCGCTTTTTGTTTGATTTGTTTGTTACTTGTTTATTCTGTTTGGGAGTTCCTCTGTGTGTGAGATAGGTCATATACCCGGACCAGAGTGTACTTTGAGATAGGAGGATGGTATAGTCAAGGGAGCTTTGAGGTAGTCGAATCTCGAAAAAGCAGAACTTGAGAATCTATCCACTCGGTGGTTGCCTCTTTGGAATTACTGATGCCGATCGAGCGATCGTGAAGGTATTACTTTTTCCATAGAAGCCTATAACACTGAGGATTGTAGTAACCCTTAACCCATCTTAGCTTTTTTAGGATCGTAGCGTGGAATCTATGAGGATGCAAATCCGACTTAGCTGTCACGCGATGCTACACTCAGGTTAGATTCTCTTGAGGATAACTACCAACCTCTGAGCAAATTGGTGCGCTGGTGTGTCTGATAGTGGATTATGGACCCTGGGCACTCTGTTAGAACCGTTGTTTTTTGCAGGTACAATAAAGACAAAACCTTAGTACATACCTTTCTGGGATTGGTTCTTACCCTTGGCTTCATGCTTGTGACTTGAACCTTGACCCGTGTGCTTTGTGTGATCTTGTTTGTGGTTGTTGCATTCATGCACTCATGCATTCATGAGCATTCTTTTGGAAGGTTTCAAGGAACTTAAAGGTGTTATTGCCAACATTGTAGGTGTTTTTGTTATAGATTTTGGAAGGATAAGTACAAGGAAGTATACTTTCAAGAGTCCTAAGTTAGGGGATTTGAGAGAGCTAGGATCTTTGGTTGCTGATACCGATAAGTTTGAGTCCAGATATGGAAGGCTTTTATCTCTCTTGAAGGTTGATATGGCTGAAGGATTTCTTGCTACTTTGGTTCAGTTCTATGACCCTTTGCTTCATTGTTTCACCTTTCCTAATTATCAGTTGGTACCTACGCTAGAGGATTATTCTCTCCTGCTTGGTTTTCCTGTTCATGGTTGGATTTTCTCTGGTTTGGATCCCGCACCCGAGCATCACGTTATTGCGAAGGTTACTCACTTGAAGGTTTCTGAGATTAAGGCTCGCATGAATACCAAAGGAAAGATTCTTGGATTACCCGCTAAGTTCTTGGTGGATAGAGCTCATCACTTTGCTAGTGTGAAGAATACAGTTGCTTTTGAGGCTATTCTTGCCTTGCTTATTTATGGACTGTTCCTCTTCCCGAATGTTGAGAACTTTGTCGACATTAACGCTATTCATATTTTCTTGATTGGGAATCCAATTCCTACTTTGCTTGTCGATGCTTACCATTCTATTCACCTCAGGAATTTCCATGGTGAAGGGATGATTATCTGTTGTGCGCCTTTGCTTTACAAGTGGTTTATTTCTCACTTGCCGAAGTCTGCAGTTTTCTAGAATCTCAAGGATGGTTTATATTGGTCGCGGAAGATCATGTCTCTCACTCATTCTGATATTGATTGGTGTAACCGTGTTTCTTCTGGAACAATGATTATTGATAGTTGTGGTGATTTTCCCAACGTACCTCTTCTTGGTACAAGGGGAGGAATCAACTACAATCCGGTGTTGGCTCGTCGTCAGTTGGGATATCCTTTACGAGAGGTACCGAAGAACATCCATTTGGCAGGTCTCTTTTTCAAGGAAGATGAATCTCAGGTTACTCTCAAGAGAGAGATTGTGGAAGCTTGGCGCAACATTCGTAGAAAAGGAAAGGAAAGTTTGGGAAATCCGAATTGTGTCTCTTCGGAACCTTACCTCCAGTGGGTTAAAAATAGAGCTATTACTTTGAAGATGCCTTATGCGTGTCAGGAGCCTTTGTCTCTAACTGCTAAGAAGCCTATCCTCTACTTTATGGAAGACAAAGAGAAGTTTCAGATTGCTTTGGCCGAGATGCAACAAGAGAGAGATGCTTGGAAGAACAAGTATCAGATTGTTGAGTTAGAGAATGCAAGAGTTCAAGAGAACTTCATGAACAAGAATGAAGATGAAGTTGCCAACAAGAAGAGAAAGGCGCAAGAGGATTTATTTTCCTCTCGCATTCAGCCAGTTTCCGATATTCTAAAGAGTTCAGAATCTCCTTGGAAGTTAATCATTGATCAGTTGCTGATTGAGAAGACTCAGATGCAGGCTCGCATCAAGAAGCTGGAAGATAGAGCTGGGACTTCTTCTCATGAGATTCCCTAGGGATCTAGTTTTCTTTATTCTCTATTGTTTTAGGATTCTTGAATTTGTACTTCTAAGATGCAATCTTTTCCATCATTAATGAATGAGATTTTGGTACCAAATTCTGCACGTGCAATTTTTGAATTAACACGTGCAATTTTGGATTTTGGATTTTGAATGAATGACATTTTGGATTCTTGAATTAACACGTGCAATTTTTAGAAAAATGGCAGAAAATCCAAATTCTGCAGCAATTGGCACCAATTTTCATTATTTTGATCACATATGGAATATTCTAGACCACCTCATTTTAATTCCATACACCATCATAATTAATTCTCACCATGTACCTCCACTAATCACCACTCTTTTGATGATTTCCCACCAAAATTCAAATTCCAGGCCTAATTTTCATTTCCAAACCAAATTCCAAACCACCAAATTTCCAAGCCTAAACTCTATAAATAAAGACCTCATTTCATTCATTTCACAAGCTTTTGATAGCCAACAAACCTCTTGCAAATTCTCTCCCCAACCACAAAATTCATTCAAAGCTCACTTTTCTTCTTTTGAAAGTTAACAAGAATTCACATTGAATCTTGTTCAACTTTGAGCTAAACCTTCATCCAAACTTGTTTTCTTCGTCAATTCTTGTAGATCAAGGCTTTGGTGTTTGGATCTTGAAGCAATTTGAAGGAATTTTCAGATTTGAAGTGGTAATTCATCTTTCTCCATTGTTGAAGCTTCATCTTCATCTTCCATAATGTAGATCTTTGGAGGTTCTAGTTACTTGATGTCATACCCCAAATTTTGACCACTTAGATTTCCCATCATTGTGCAAATCATCATCACAATATGGATGTACTTTCATGCCTCATCAATCTCCTCGAGGATTGTTGAGCATTCACTACCATCAAGAATTAGGATTTCAAGCCCTCTCAGAGCCTTAGACAAAGGATCAATCAAGGAATGACATGATCTTCAACTTGTCTAACCTCTCAAACATCTACAATGGATCAAAAGGACTCCCACTTCAAGGATCAAGCACAAGGCTGCTCCCTTATAGGTGGATCAAGTCTCAAGATCGACAGTGTCACCAAATTAGGGTTTTGGTCGACCAGGGCCTCCAGATGGAAATTTTTCATCTGGGTACAAGCCAATGATCCAGAACATAACCTAATATACTCCATGGAACCTCATGGACCCAATCATCAAGTCAATTTTGCCTCAGGGGATGCATTCATCAAAAATCAGGAATTAGGGTTTCTTGACCTAATTCATCCCTAAGTTGACTTTTAGGGCAAGTCATGAGCCAAGACCTCAAGACATGATTTGAGGGTCTCTAATGAACTATATTGATCCATTTGGAACAATGGATTAATCCAAGAAGCTTGAGCAGCAAGTCTCAATTTCATCTGCACCACAATTAGGGTTTCGCGAGGAAAGTCAACTGTAACTTTGACTTTTGACCAGGACATGCTCCTAAGCCCTAAGACATGATTCAATATACCCTATGACACCCATGGAACATGTCCATCAAGTTTGATTTAGGTCAAGGACATGATTTCATGAAGAATTGCACAGTTTGGAATTCATCTGATAAAAAGTCAACTGTGCACAAAAGTCAACTTTGACTTTTTGAGATTTTTCACCAAAATGGATTTTTAACCCTAGAATGATGTTAATGTATGATTTGAATCATCATTCATCAAGAAAAATCAAAGAAAATGGGATAACTTGTAAAAGGGGTAACCATAAAAACTTAGAAAAATTTCTAAGTTATGGAAAAAGTGACACTAATGTGCCAACTTTGGAGGACCATAACTCCTAAACCACAAGGCCATTGTTCCCCATTCAAAGCTTGATTTGTAGATCTCATTGCCCTCTACAAAAGCTTCATACTGACCTATGTCCAAATTCCTCATGGATTTTGAGTTATGGAGTGATCAAAATCAAGAAAAGTCACTTTGTTCCAACACTTAGTGAAAATTTCACTAAGTCAGATTTTACCCTACTTTTTGCCAAATGTAGGGGGATTTTTCACTTAGATTCAAAAGAGATCAAAACCAAACATGTTCAAACAGTTGTTGTATCATGTAAGGGCTTTCCAAAATGGCCAAGAACATTACCGAATTCAATTTGAGTCATGAGATATGACATTGCAAGTTGCCTTGTTGAAATCTGTCAAGGCAAGGCAGATTTTGCATTTTTGGTCGATTTGCCAAAATCAGCCAAATCCAAATGCTCCTATCCACTTGGACACCTCTGAGGATTGAATCTAAAAGGGACAATCACTGAGCCAAGCCTCCAAAGTCTTTGGAACAAGAAATAGCATGTTGAACCTATAATTGCCAAAATAGGGACAAGACTCCAATTTTGGATTAGAGCATTCAATGGAAGCATCAAGGTGGCATGGAATGAGCCATTCTCAACTGAATTCAGTCAAGACTTATCCAAGACCAAGGGAACCACTGCCCTGTGCCCTAACCTCTAGTCAATGGCTAGAGGAGACTTGGATTTCCATTGGACAACATTGGCCAAACCTCTGCTGCAGTTGCCATTCACTGTGGATCCCAAAACAAACTTGCTCTACTATAAATAGAGCTCAATTATGATCAGTTTAAGTACACCAAAGCCATCAAACAGATGCTTTCCTCAAAATCTCTTCTTTCACTCTAATTTTGCCTTCTAAGGCAAGTCACTATCGGGTTTTGAGTTTGAGAACTTTTCCAATCAAACCAATCACACACACACACCTCACATACATCATATAGAAGTGATCCAAACACTCACATAACATCTGGAACACAGATTTCACAAAATCACCAGCCAATTGCTCAAGTTCTTGACAGTTTTGCAGTTGAGGTACCATCTTCAGCTCCAAACCATTTCAATCCATTCCAAGCATTCATACACACTCCATGGCACCTAGGGAAGCTATCCAGATCATTGGAACCTAGCTGTAACACCTCCAACACAAATCACGATCACCAGCTGCAAGTGGTAAGCATGAGCTCTTCTAACTCTATGATCCATGCAATTTTTGCTGCACAATAATTTGGCCATATGTTCATAATCATGCATGGAATATTTCCCCTCAATTAATTGCATTGTTTGAATCGTGTATCAAAAATCCTAGCCTTCATGCAGAAATTAGGGTTCTTGAGGATTTTTCATGATTTCTTGTTATATGTTTAATTTAAATGAAATTAAATACCATAGACATGATCGTGAGGTTGAAACGAGTTGTTTGGTATGTGGATTGCATGATATGATTAAGTATTCAGTGAGATTGAAGAGAAAATACAAATCTGGGCAATCCCAGAACACGCACGTGTTCTTGGTGTGTTCTTGGCGCCATTTTTTGAATATTTGAATATTTGAATTTTGTGATTTTATTTAATTGATTCAAAAATTAATTTCTCTCTGAGTTTTAATGATTTTGAGTTGGTTCTTTTTTTAATAATTCACAAAAATGTTATAATATTTTATTTTCCCAAAAAGTCCCAAAAATATTATTTATTTTGTATAATTGATATTTTTGCAAAGAATTAATGTTTTAATTGTTTTTGACATTTAAAATATTTTTTCCACCTTGATTTTGCAACTTTTAATGCTTTCTAATTATTTTGTAGGTCAATGCTTAATTTTTGAAGCATTAATCCAAGATCACAATTTGTTTCTCCTATGTTAAACAATTTTGATCATTTTAATTGAATTTTTATTCAATTAAAACACATTTTGAAAACAAATTAGGGTTTTTGGATTAATTCAACCCTCATAAATCATTTTCAAAACACTTTGGGCCTCTAATAGAGTGTAAGACCCAATCCTTTTTTTGACCAAATCATTTTTGGGCCTCAGTGTATTGTATAAGTCCCGATACCGTCAAAAACAAACGGCGCGATCGTCGCCTTTTTAAAAATAAACCATCTGGGCCTCTCCTTGAGCTATAAGACCCATTCAAAACTTTTGGGCCTCTAATAGAGTGTAAGACCCAATCCCCTTTTAACCAAAATCTTTTGGGCCTCACTTATTGTATAAGTCCCTCTGCGTTAAAAGGAAACCTCGGCATGATCGCCATTTCAAACGAAAAATCATCTGAGCCTGCCCTCGTGTTATAAGCCCCGCTCTTTTTCTTTAAACCTTTTGGGCCTCTTGAGAGAGTGTAAGACCCATCCCTTTGTACAGAAAACCTTTTTGGGCCACAGTCACTTGTATAAGTCCCTCTGTACAAATTCAAACAGTGCGCTCACTGATAAAACCCTGGGCCTCTCCTTGAGCTGTAATCCGCAAATCTTTCTTTTTTAAAGCACTTTCTCCTTTGATTTTGAATATACTGTTGTTTTCAATCTTTCTTTGTTGAACGACTAACCAAACAGCATGGAAGCTCTACAACCGAGTAAGTGGTTATTGCTTTCATTTACCGCTTTCATATACATATAACTGTATTGTGGGGCTGTTTCGCTGTAAGTCTTATTTCATAAAACTCATATCAACTGTGTAATAATAGTATAGATATTTAGAGTTTCCCCGGCAACTACGTCTAGAACTAGGTGACGCCGTTTCGTTTATTCGTAGAAATAGACAACAAGATCCCCAATAGGATCACCAGATACAGTCTTCTCTTCGGTTGTCCTCATTAGGAATTGTCAAGAAACTCTACTCCCAGAGATGAATGTAGTCTCCGTGAATGGCATCTTTGAGTTTCTTCCAAATTCTCGAACTTTCCTGGCTTGATCTATTCCCTGTGAATAGCCTGTCTTGAATTTCTCGGGGTTTGGGGACCCACGGGCTTCTTAAAAGCATCGGCCTCCTCTTGGGCATCGTACAAGGACCCACAGGCTTCCTAAAAGCAACCTCGCCTCCTCTTGGGCTTAGTACAAGGACCCGCCGGCTTCTTAGAAGTATTCACAATCTCCTCTTAGGCTTCGTATAAAGATCTCTTCCTCCGGGAATGATAGCCTCCTCTTGGGCTTCGTACAAGGACCCGTCGGCTTCTTAAAAGTTTCCAGCCTCCTCTTGGGCTTCGTACAAATTGTCCCGACGACCTCCTAGAGGTATAGGAACAGAACTTAGTCATCTGCATAGAACAGTCCATTCAAAGAGTCTACTACTATTTCTCAAAGCATAGTACAAAAGATGAAACTCTAGACTTAGACAGTCTAATCTCCTTGAGTCTCAAAGGCATTCTCAAGTGACCCCTTCGTTAAGTAGGAAGAAAACCCATAGACTCGGACAGTCTCAGTGCCCTTCGGATTTCCCACTTCCTTAAAGAACAGGAATAGCCCGGATCCTCGAATCAAATCCTTGAGTACAGTGTTGCTCATATAAGAGTTGATTTTCTCTTTAAAATCAGTATACTGGACCTGTCACTCAACTGAAACAGTAACCATAGCCTCCTCTTAGGCTTTGTATAATGATCCTTCTCCAGTGGAGTTAGCCTCCTCTTGGGCTTTATACAATGATTCTCCCCAGCGGAGTCAAACAACATTTAGCCTCTCTCTCGGGCTTTGTACGAGACACATAAAGAGACTTCCTCATTGATTCAATCACCCTTTAGCCTCCATCTCGGGCTTCATACGAGATATAAAAAACTCTCTTGTTAAGTCAAGTAGCCTTCATCTCGGGCTTTATACGAGATACCAAAAGACTCCATCGTCGAGTCAAAACCTTTTAGCCTCTCTCTCGGGCTTTGTACGAGACACATATTAGCCTCCTCTTAGGCTTTGTATAAGAAAACCACTGGTTGGTCCAATCAACCTTTTAGCATCAAAACTGTGCCTCGTTCACAGGATACAAACATCAACAACTCCTTTCATCTAATCGCTGTAAGCGGCAAGCCTCTGGATTATTTACATCCATGCCAATGTCCTTCTTTTAGTATGAGAAATTCCTAAGGAAAGATGGCATTGCTCTAAACTGAGTTAAAAGTCTTCTCCTTCAAGTTAAAATCCCCTATAAAAGAAATTATGGCATTGTCGGATTCACAAATCCCAGTTAAAGTAATCCTCCTTTACAGGAAGTCACCCAATAGTTGTGACAAACAGACCCCTTTAGAGATGACAAATTCTCTCTAAGGCCAACACTTTTAGCTTCATATCTTTGGCTTCGAACAAGATACAAATAAACTCTTCAGCTTCACATCTTGGGCTTTAAACAAGATACAAACCACCTTTCGCTTCACGTCTTGGGCTTTGAACAAGACACCAAAACACCATTTCCTCCCATAGAATAGGAGAAACTACGAACGCTCTGATTTCCCTGTTTTGGTAAACGGGAATACGTAGGCATAAGATTGAAAGAAAAATCTTAGCGAGCACACTAAACAAAAACCCAAAATCCCATACTTTCATACATTCGTCCTAACATCCTAACCGATAGCCTAAAGCACCCCTCGTCAACAAAATAACCTAGGAGAAACCCCGAATCTTTGTAGCATCTGTAAACCAACAGTTTTGACTGTTTAATCTCAGTATGCAAGCAGGGTTAATTGGAGACATCTATTTCCCTTCCTTCATCAGCTTTAATAGGATAAAAAATGAATCGAGCTGTAGTACCAGAGCGATCGTGCTTCGCAACCACATCCAAAATCACTCGCTACAGAAAAATGGCGACTCTGCTGGGGAGAATTACAGGTCTCTTTAGGGATCTTGTTCTTTTTTTGTCCCCTAGGTAGAAACCTTGACGTCATTAGGATCTTAGGTCAAAACGCCGTTAATTTAGAGTGAAACCACAGATTGGGGCTTCCGCCGGGGAACCCATTTTCTGTCAGGAACTTAGGATTCATAGCTTTAAAGGTCTAGGAGGATTAGGACAAATATATATACTGCTTTTCCTAATTGCTATACGTGTTTATTTTTCTGCTAATGGGAATGCGTGTGATGCCACATGTGGAAAGATTGAGTATACACTTAAGATAAGTGATGGCGACGAGGTCGACCATCAACCTCAGTGGAGGCTGACCAATGCAACCCATTCTCTCACCTAGACAATGGGCCGATTGTGATGTCTGAGAAGCTGAGGAGCCAAACCCTTTTGTAGTGCGGAAACTATCGGGAATAGTTGTTACGCGATACTACCCTCATTTGAGGCTGGTGATCTATTCTCGGTGAATGGCACTTACTCTAAGATCGCTCTACAACTCGCTGGCGATCCGCTTATTGTTTTGCTTTCCTGGGAGGAGCTGATGATAATGAGTACAGGTACAAAAATCACCCTAGTATAAACCTTTGGGGGATGGGTAGAGCCTTGACTTCATGACAACGACCCTTTGACCCCATGTTTTTCCTATGTTTTTGTGTGCTGCATTCATGCATTCATTTAAAAAACATTAAAACAAGAAAAAATTTCTCTTCTAGTCTCTCTGTTTTTCAAATTAAACTAAGACTGTGATTGCAAATATCAGAGAAAAGGATTGTGCTAATGGATTTCGGTAGAAGGAGAACTCATAAGTACACCTTCAAGGTTCCAAAGCTAGAGGATTTGAGAAGGTTAGCGAGGATGATCACTAGCCCTGAGGCTTTCAGAGCCAAACACGGAGGTCTGCTACCTCTGTTAAGGGTCCATGTGATTGAGGGAATCATGGATGCTCTCATTCAGTTTTATGATCCAGTTTATCACTGTTTCACATTCCCGGATTACCAGCTAGCACCAACGCTGGAGGAATATTCTCACCTGATCGATTTACACATTACTGATCGAGCTCCATTTTCTGGACTGGAAGAAATTCCAAAGAATCAGACCATTGCAAGAGCAATTCATTTGGACGAGTCTGAGGTCAGAACTCACATGACTACCAAGGGTGGGATACAAGGTTTGCCAGCCCAGTTCTTGACAAAGAAAGCCCTGTATTTTGCCAGTATAGGAAACGTGACTGCTTTTGAAAACATCTTTGTTTTACTCACCTACGGATTATTTTTGTTTCCCAACATCAATAACTATGTAGATATCAACTCCATTAAGGTTTTTCTCATTGGAAACCCTGTGCCGACTTTGCTCGCAGATGCGTATCATTCTGTACATTTGGGAAATTTGTACAACGGAGGGGAGATCACATGCTGTGTACCTCTGCTTTACAAATGGTTTATCTCTCATTTGCCTAAGTCTGCTGCTTTTTGGGTTTGCAAGAGTGCCTTGCGCTGGTCGCAGAAGATCATGTCTCTCACCAACTCTGATATAGATTGGTGTAATAGGATCTATGATGGAATCAGAATCATTGATCGTTGTGGAAACTTCCCCAACGTACCCCTCATAGGAACTAAAGGAGGAATCAACTATCATTCGGTGTTGGTTCGCCGTCAGTTTGGATACCCGATGAGACACGTCCCACGGGGTGTTCATCTGGAAGGTCTTTTCTTCAAGGAAGGAGAAAACGAGAGAGCACTAAAGATGGAAATAGTGCACGCTTGGAAACATGTTCATAAGAAAGGACAAGAGTCTCTAGGAAAACCGGACTGTGTCTCGGTGGAGCCTTATCTTCATTGGGTACAAACTAGAGCTCTCAAGCTAAAGATGCCTTATCCTCATTATAGAATTCTTCCGCCGAGAGAATCTGTCATGTACTTCATGACGAAAACTGAAAAGCTTCAGGTTACTCTCAACAAAGTTCAACAGGAGAGAAGGTCTTGGAAGAACAAGTACCGCACCCTCGACATAGAGTGCATCAAAATACAACAATTACTAAAAGAAAAGGATGCTCTGATTGAAATTTTGGAGCAACATGCTGTGAATAATCAAGATGACCAAAGGAATTTACTCGCTCCTTTCACTTGGCAAAGGAATGACAACCCGACAACGACCCAAGAGCCCCGGTCAAAGAAAAGGAAGATACCAGAAGCAGCACCCGATTTCTCTTCAGAGAGGACTCGGGACCCATTAGTTTAGGTTTCTGTTTCTGCACCTTGTAATCTACTGTATTTCCATTTCTGTAATCCTTTGAATTTCAATAAAAAGGGGCATACTGAAGACTCCTGAAGGTTACAAACTTCGAGAAATGCCAAGATTCACTGCCGTAGTCACGGTACCACCCCCTGTGGTGCACACTGTCTCGGAAGGACAGATTCCACTTATCCCTTCTGATAAGAAGGAAACTATGTTCGATAGATTGGATGAATTCTAGGAGCAGTTTCTGGAAATGCAGAAGGAGCTGCAAGCTATTCGCGGTCAGGATCTATTTGGAAAAGACGCCGCAGACCTCTGCTTGGTCCCCAATGTGAAAGTTCCGCACAAATTTCAAGTGCCCGACTTTGAAAAGTACAAGGGTAACTCTTTCCTTCAGAGCCATCTGGTGATGTACGCTCGGCGAATGTCAGCTCAGACGGAGAATCAGGACCTACTGATTCACTACTTCCAGGATAGTTTAACCGGTGCCGCATTAAAATGGTACATGGGTTTAAACGTGCCACGATCAACACATTCAGAGATCTTGGCACTGCCTTCGTCCAACAATACAAATACAATTTGGACATGGCACCCGACAGAGATCAACTCAGATCAATGTCACAAAAGGACAAGGAAACCTTTAAGGAGTACGCTCAAAGGTGGCGTGAAATCCCCGCTCAAATTTGTCCACCTCTTGAGGAAAAAGAGATAACAAAGATCTTCTTAAAGACCTTAAGCTCATTTTACTATGACAAAATGGTTGCCAGTGCACCCAGTGACTTCACCGAGATGGTGGGTATGGGAGTTCGTCTTGAGGAAGCCGTCCGAGAAGGACGTTTGGCAAAATACACTGGATCATCGAGCGGTACTAAAAAATACGGTAGTGCTCTCCCTAAGAAAAAAGAGCAAGATATTGGGAATATCTCTCTCGGAAAGCAAAGGCGACGTTATCAACCGGTGGCAGCTGTAACTCCTGCTATCAGCACCGCGCCTACGTATCAACCTCAAGTTGCGCAGAGCCAACCTGATCAGCAAAGGACACAACAGTCTCTTCAGCAGGCTCGTCCTCCATATAACAACAACCGTACAACACGGCCATCAGGGTTTGATCCTATACCCATGTTGTACGCAGAACTGTTTCCATTACTACTGGCTAAGGGGCACATTCAGACTAAATCTCCTCTTACAGTATCGGAAAATCTGCCTTTTTGGTTTAAGGTGGATCAAACTTTCCCTTACCACCAAGGAGGATCAGGGCATAACATCGAGACTTGTCTCAATTTCAAGTCCGACGTGCAAAAACTTGTTAGGAGCGGGGTCTTATCCTTCAAGGATACAAATCCTAATGTTCTCACGAACCCGCTGCCTCAACATGAGAAGGCTGCAGTCAATTTGATAGAAGGAGAGACTAACGATGTCTATCAAATTCACGATGTACTCTTGTTGAAAACCAATCTGGTCAAGATGCATTGTAGACAGAGTGGATATGGCCATGTGCCACCTCATAATTATCACTAGTGTGATATCTACTCTAAAAACAATCAAGGATGTTCGGTAGTGCAATCTGCTCTATAGGAACAAATGAATCTCGGATGGATCCAGGAGCACCGAGTTCGTGGAGTTAACATGGTCTACACGAATTCTAACATCATTCAAAACCACGACATTCGTGCGATGAATGCCAACTTGGTGGCGATGCACTCAAGGCAAAGCCAGTATCATAATCTGCCACGACACGATTACAGTTCCTGTCTGACTTACTCGGTAAACAAACAGGGATGCTCTTTCATACAAGAGGCCCTCCAGCGTCAGATGGATCTTGGATGGATCCAAGACTACCATGATAGGAACCCTTATCAGATCAACATGGTTCAGATCTTCGATATTCGCGTGATGAATACCAACCTGGTAGAGTTACATGCTGAACAGGTCCGACTCGAATTCTTAATATCACATGACTATCAAAGCTGTAAAGCGGGTTGCGAAAATGATCGAGGTTGTACCCTTGTCTAGGAGGCACTTCAGCACTTGTTAAATCACTGGTGGATGCCAATTTATATGGATGAAGATACTCAACAAATTAGTATCAGTAACAGGAATCCCACTCGGCGTCAGAGTCAGGATGTCCGATCAGTGGAAGCTAACCTAGTGAGGTTACATTGTATTCAAAGTGGGCGTGGCCAGGTTCCACCACACAATTATGACCGTTGTAGTGTCTGTTCAGAAAGTACCCAAGGGTGTTACCTTGTGAGAGCAGCTCTTCAGGGTCAGGTGGATTGTGGAGAGATTCGTCCATATCCAGGTTCTGGACCCAGCAACTGGACGCCGAACTACCTTGCCGATCAAGTTGAGGATGTTGTCACAATCTCTGGTCATCATAGGACCAGGGATGTTTTTGCCATCATCCCTCTACTTGACGAATCTAAAGTTCCCAACCGGGAACGGATCAAGATTACTTATGATGGTCTAAAAAATCAGAAGGTTCCCATAGTCATCTATCTACCGGGACCACTACCGTATGAATCAGCTAAGGCAATCCCTTACAAATATGGTGCAACGATAATTGAAAATGGAAAGGAAATTCCATTACCCTCCGTCGTGAATATTGCAGACATCAGTCGTGTAACACGGAGCGGTCGAATCGTCAACCGAGGGGTTAGGGAATCCACCAAAGAAAAGGAACTTCAGACGGAAGCTCCCGATCCACCAGTTGGTCAATCCAGTAATCCCGACCTTTCGAAAAATAATGATGAGATGCTGAAGCTCATCCAAAGGAGTGAATATAATATTGTTGATTAGCTGTTACAGACTCCTTCAAAGATCTCGGTATTATCACTATTACTCAGTTCAGAAGCGCACATGGAGGCTCTACAGAAAGTCTTGGAGCAAGCCTTTGTGGAACAGGATGTAACAATCAGACAGTTCGATAGCATTGTCTCTAACATCACTTCTTGCAATAATTTGGGATTTAGTGATGAGGAATTACCCGAAGAGGGTCGCCGTCATAACATGGCGCTTAACATTACAGTCAACTGCCAGGACGATGCTTTAGCCAGTGTACTGGTAGACACAGGGTCAACCCTGAATGTTATGTCGAAGTCCACTTTGATGCAATTATCATTCAAAGGCCCTCCGATGAGAATCAGCGAGGTCGTCGTCAAAGCGTTCGACGGATCCAGAAAAACAGTTATCGGCGAAGTTGACCTTCCCATAACTATCGGTCCTCACACTTTCCAAGTCACTTTCTAGGTCATGGACATTCGGGCAACATACAGTTGTTTATTAGGAAGACCTTGGATACATCAGGCTGGAGCGGTCACTTCGACTCTCCACCAAAAGCTAAAGTTCATCCAGAACGGCCAACTCATCACAGTCTGCGGGGAGCAGGCCTTACTGGTGAGTAACTTGTCATCATCTGCTGGTATAAAACCCGAGGAGGTTATTGGAACTCAGTTTCAAACACTGTCGGTGAGCAAGAACAATCAGTTCAAAGAAAAAACTTCCATTTCTTCATACAACGATGCTATCAAAGCGGTCGAGAGTACCGATACGACAGGATGGGGACAGCTTGTCATTCCTACTGGCAATATAATAAAGAAGGGTCTTGGTTTTTCTGCAACCTGTACCCAGACAGCTGCCAACGATGAAAGTCTTCATCCCCTTCAAAACTTCTTCCACAGTGGAGGTTTCCTTCACCCAGTGTCTCAAGCAGTACATGCTATCGATGAGGAAGATCCCTCTGACACAGATGAAGAATGGATGTCCTACCTTAACGAGAACGGTTATATGTCTCAGGAAGAGGTGCCTATACCATTTTGCTATCCCGCACAGAGTCCGAGATTTATACCACGGTCAGATGTCGAAATGATCTATAGAGATTGTGATCCAGAAGGATGCCGTGCTCCACCAAACTCATTAGAGGAAGACACTCTGATGAAAGACAATTTTGACTACAACTACTATGGCCCAATGGATGGCCTGCCAATATGGTAGCCTTACCCAGGAGACTTGAGGCAAGAGAGTCAGCCGAACAATGAAAATCGGCTGACCGTCATTGAACAGAATACCTGTGTCCCCACCATGTCATAGGATCAACACTCAGGTCATTCAGAAACTACTCAACATGAAGATGAATTCGCAACGTTTGTAGGACTTGAATTCATCAACTATGCTTTTCCCAAGGTCAACGTCATCGAGAGAGATGACTCCTCCAGTTCGAAAGAAGTGTGGGACACCTTGGGACAACCGAGTGGAAAATTTGACTATATGGTCAAATACACCGCTCCCGAAAGCTCTCGTATCAGGCTCGAAGATATCCAGCCAACTGGATGGGGAGATACAGCTGAGAGCACAAATACTATGCAAAATGCAACTGAGGAATCCTCCTACGACAACTCTGCCTGGAAGACAGATTCCAATGATCCCGCTCCTCCAGAAATCAGTGTTATTTCTGAAGACAAATCAAGGAAAGTGCCAGACTTTGTGATTCACCGAGGAGTTCGCCGCCAATGGGTTGCCGTCGAGGTTCCGAAGATCGTTCATCAGTCAAAGTAATTGCCATCTTTAACCTTTCACCCTGCCCAGGTGAAACGGATGTTTTGATAGGGCTCGCTTTCTGTAAATTTTCCCTCTTCACTTTGCCCAAAGCGACAGAGTTTTGTTTTATAGGGCTGTAGTTTCAAGGATCGACTTGTTCATTAATAAAATAACGTCGTTCTGTAATTTCCGCATTAATCGCTGTTTTCTCTTTTTGCTTTTTCAGAAAATGGTAATCCTAAAAAACAATTCAATAATAAAAACAAGCAGTAAAATAAAACACTGCACACTTTTGCATTTTCTCTATCTCTTTTAAACACGAATCATCACGTCATGCAGATTGCTTGTTTTAAACCCCGTTGAAAATACGATCTGATGCCTTCTCCCAACTTTGAGTTCCCGGTATTTGGGGCTGAAGAAGAAGATGACAACGAAATTCCAGAAGAGATCTCCCGACTACTCAGACAAGAGGAAAGGTCCATTGAACCTCATAAAGAACTGTTGGAAACGGTAAACTTGGGTTCAGAACAAGAGAGAAAAGAAATCAGGATTGGGACACTTCTCAGTCCAACTGCCAAAGAGAGTTTGATAAAGCTTCTCAAAGAATTTCTCGATGTATTCGTTTGGTCCTATCAGGATATGCCAGATTTGGATACCAGCATCGTGGAACATCACTTACCGTTAAGGTCAGAATGTCTGCCAGTAAAGCAAAGGTTGAGACAGACTCACCCGGACATGGCTATCAAAATCAAAGAGGAGGTACAGAAACAGATCGACGCAGGTTTCCTCGCTACATCTGAATATCGTCAATGGTTAGCCAATATCGTACCCGTTCCGAAAAAGGAAGCTAAGCTTACAGAAGCTGAATGGTGTCAAAGCCGACACGACGAATTGAATCTGATCGAAGAAAAGAGAATAACGGCACTATGCCACGGTCAGTTGTATCAACAGAGAATGAAGAAGGCGTTCAATAAAAAGGTCCGACCTCGTGTCTTCAGAAAAGGAGACCTCGTGCTCAAAAAGATACAATCATTTCTCACTAATTCGCGAGGTAAATGGACTCCAAATTATGATGGCCCCTATGTGGTCACGAAAGCTTTCTCAGGCGACGCCTTGAGACTTGCAACCATGGACGGAGAGGAATTTGCCTACCCCACAAATGTTGATGTAGTCAAGAAGTTAGAGACGTCTCGGTGGATTGAAAACCCGAAAGGGCGGTCCAGGCAAAAGTTAGAGACATGAAAAAAATCATCCCGATGGATTGGAAATCTCATAGTACAATCCAGGCAAAAATTAGGGATAATGGCAGGTAACTATGTTCAACACAGGTAAGTCCCTCAGCAGCAGTTACATCATCCGTCAGAAAATTCCAGTCAAGGTCATCTTCGACAGAAGCTCAGGATGCCCCGAATTCAAAGTTGGTAGAAGGATATCGGTCGTTATGTTTCAACGTAGCCCTTTTCCCTGTAAATTACCATTTTCTAACTTTGTAAATACTCTTTGGAATCATGTGTTTGGCTGATCTCCATTTTATCAATAAAATTTGAGCCTTTGTGCTTTTGTTTGTAAGTCTTATTTGTTTTAGCTTTACAGAACGACGTTGTTAACATGATTAACGATTCTTGAAATAAAACAAAAATGAATTTACTTGTTAAAACTTTTTCTGCTTTTTAATAAAGACGACAATTTCTTTTGACTGTTGAACATCAGAAGAACATCGGTCGCTTCTCCAGAAGTAATCGAACCTCAAAGTACGGAATCAAAGTACTCCTTCTACGCCAGTACGCCTGAATGAAGGGATCAACTGTGTCAGAGACCTTGTTTCGTCTGACACGCTTCGGCCGAGTTATTATCTCCTAAGCCCGACCAACATAGCTCCCAACAGGGACTATCTCTCCTAAGCAAGGTGGAATTGCTATTCTGAACCAACGGTACTTCTTCGCCCCGCGATGATCGAGTATTCAGTCGTGTTCACCTGTCAGTTTGTATGTCACGTCAGTTTTGTCAGGATAAACATACATACATCATGCATTTGTTTTGCATTCATATTCATATTGCATCACTATCACTGTAGTCGGTCTTGTCCCCTAGTGATAAAAGTCCTCTCAATCGAGTTGTCAGCCCTTTCCTCGTCAGGAAGTGTTACAGTTGAACAATCTCTCTCCTCCAATTTTATTTCTGGATTGAAGTTGGGTCCTCGACCACTTTGATAACTTGAACCTCTGAAAGACCAGAGAGCCCTCAGTTAACATCACTCTTCGCCGTTGAAGATGATATCCTTGTTTTCCCGGATTAAAGAAAATCCCGAGAGAAAGCCTCCTAAATCGGAGATTTGGCAGTACGGCAGTTTTTCTCCGAAAAACCCACTGATGAAAAGGTCATCGGCACCTCAAAATTGGATCACATCATATGGCATTTCTCCGAGAAGATCTCCGAGAAAAGTATGATGTAAAGACCCCGAACAAAGGCAGTCTCTCAAGAGACTCATTTTCCCCAGTAGATTCGACGAATGGCGTCTCCAAATAGAGAAGTTTGTGCACCTCTACAACTCAGACGACTGGGTTCCCCATTAAGTCTGACATCAAAACTTTTTCCATTCAAATGGCATCTCCCCAAGAAAATTCGGCGAGAAGTTTGAAGGAAAGCCGCTACGAATAACGTCCCTTGTCAATAAAGTTTATTGACGAAAGAAAATAAGACCAGTTCCTTGGTAGGAAACCAGGATCGAGGGGAAGTTTACATCAGAAACTAAGACTAGTTCCTTGGTAGGAAACCATGATCGAGGGGAAGTTTACATCAGAAACTAAGACCAGTTCCTCGGTAGGAAACCAGGATCGAGGGGAAGTTTAAATCAGAAACTGAGACCAGTTCCTCGGTAGGAAACCAGGATCGAGGGGAAGTTTACCTTTTCTAAGCATCATTGCTTAGCGAAAGAAGATGAATGCGTGAATTACCATTCATAGAAGCCGTCAAAATTTCTGGTATTCCGATATTTAATCCTCTTGCACCCCGAATGCCCGAATACCTTCGTCATTCACACCTTCGGGTCCAAGAAGATTAAATAGGGGCATCTGTCATACCCCAAATTTTGACCACTTAGATTTCCCATCATTGTGCAAATCATCATTACAATATGGATGTACTTTCATGCCTCATCAATCTCCTCGAGGATTGTTGAGCATTCACTACCATCAAAAATTAGGGTTTCAAGCCCTCTCAGAGCCTTAGACAAAGGATCAATCAAGGAATGACATGATCTTCAACTTGTCTAACCTCTCAAACATCCACAATGGATCAAAAGGACTCCCACTTCAAGGATCAAGCACAAGGCTGCTCCCTTATAGGTGGATCAAGTCTCAAGATCGACAGTGTCACCAAATTAGGGTTTTGGTCGACCAGGGCCTCCAGATGGAAATTTTTCATCTGAGCACAAGCCAATGATCCAGAACATAACCTAATATACTCCATGGAACCTCATGGACCCAATCATCAAGTCAATTTTGCCTCAGGGGATGCATTCATCAAAAATCAGGAATTAGGGTTTCTTGACCTAATTCACCCCTAAGTTGACTTTTAGGGCAAGTCATGAGCCAAGACCTCAAGACATGATTTGAGGGTCTCTAATGAACTATATTGATCCATTTGGAATAATGGATTAATCCAAGAAGCTTGAGCAACAAGTCTCAATTTCATCTGCACCACAATTAGGGTTTCGCGAGGAAAGTCAACTATAACTTTGACTTTTGACCAGGACATGCTCCTAAGCCCTAAGACATGATTCAATATACCCTATGACACCCATGGAACATGTCCATCAAGTTTGATTTAGGTCAAGGACATGATTTCATGAATAATTGCACAGTTTGGAATTCATCTGATAAAAAGTCAACTGTGCACAAAAGTCAACTTTGACTTTTTGAGATTTTTCACCAAAATGGATTTTTAACCCTAGAATGATGTTAATGTATGATTTGAATCATCATTCATCAAGAAAAATCAAAGAAAATGGGATAACTTGTAAAAGGGGTAACCATAAAAACTTAGAAAAATTTTTAAGTTATGGAAAAAGTGACACTAATGTGCCAACTTTGGAGGACCATAACTCCTAAACCACAAGGCCATTGTTCCCCATTCAAAGCTTGATTTGTAGATCTCATTGCCCTCTACAAAAGCTTCATACTGACCTATGTCCAAATTCCTCATGGATTTTGAGTTATGGAGTGATCAAAATCAAGAAAAGTCACTTTGTTCCAACACTTAGTGAAAATTTCACTAAGTCAGATTTTACCCTACTTTTTGCCAAATGTAGGGGGATTTTTCACTTAGATTCAAAAGAGATCAAAACCAAACATGTTCAAACAGTTGTTGTATCATGTAAGGACTTTCCAAAATGGCCAAGAACATTACCAAATTCAATTTGAGTCATGAGATATGACATTGGCAAGTTGCCTTGTTGAAATCTGTCAAGGCAAGGCAGATTTTGCATTTTTGGTCGATTTGCCAAAATCAGCCAAATCCAAATACTCCTATCCACTTGAACACCTCTGAGGATTGAATCTAAAGGGGACAATCACTGAGCCAAGCCTCCAAAGTCTTTGGAACAAGAAATAGCATGTTGAACCTAGAATTGCCAAAATAGGGACAAGACTCCAATTTTGGATTGGAGCATTCAATGGAAGCATCAAGGTGGCATGGACTGAGCCATTCTCAACTGAATTGAGTCAAGACTTATCCAAGACCAAGGGAACCACAGCCCTGTGCCCTAACCTCTAGTCAATGGCTAGAGGAGACTTGGATTTCCATTGGACAACATTGGCCAAACCTCTGCTGCAGTTGCCATTCACTGTGGATCCCAAAACAAACTTGCTCTACTATAAATAGAGCTCAATTGTGATCAGTTTGAGTACACCAAAGCCATCAACCAGATGCTTTCCTCAAAATCTCTTCTTTCACTCCAATTTTACCTTCTAAGGCAAGTCACTATCGGGTTTTGAGTTTGAGAACTTTTCCAATCAAACCAATCACACACACACCTCACATACATCATATAGAAGTGATCCAAACACTCACATAACATCTGGAACACAGATTTCACAAAATCACCAGCCAATTGCTCAAGTTCTTGACAGTTTTGCAGTTGAGGTACCATCTTCAGCTCCAAACCATTTCAATCCATTCCAAGCATTCATACACACTCCATGGCACCTAGGGAAGCTATCCAGATCATTGGAACCTAGCTGTAACACCTCCAACACCAATCACGATCACCAGCTGCAAGTGGTAAGCATGAGTTCTTCTAACTCTATGATCCATGCAATTTTTGCTGCACAATAATTTGGCCATATGTTCATAATCATGCATGAAATGTTTCCCCTCAATTAATTGCATTGTTTGAATCGTGTATCAAAAATCCTAGCCTTCATGCAGAAATTAGGGTTCTTGAGAATTTTTCATGATTTATTGTTATATGTTTAATTTAAATGAAATTAAATACCATAGACATGATCGTGAGGTTGAAACGAGTTGATTGGTATGTGGATTGCATGATATGATTAAGTATTCAGTGAGATTGAAGAGAAAATGCAAATCTGGGCAAACCCAGAACACGCGCGTGTTCTTGGCGCCATTTTTTGAATATTTGAATATTTGAATTTTGTGATTTTATTTAATTGATTCAAAAATTAATTTCTCTCTGAGTTTTAATGATTTTGAGTTGGTTATTTTTTTAATAATTCACAAAAATGTTAAAAAAATTTATTTTCCCAAAAAATCCCAAAAATATTATTTATTTTGTATAATTGATATTTTTGCAAAGAATTAATGTTTTAATTGTTTTTGACATTTAAAATATTTTTTCCACCTTGATTTTGCAACTTTTAATGCTTTCTAATTATTTTGTAGGTCAATACTTAATTTTTGAAGCATTAATCCAAGATCACAATTTGTTTCTCCTATGTTAAACAATTTTGATCATTTTAATTGAATTTTTATTCAATTAAAACACATTTTGAAAACAAATTAGGGTTTTTGGATTAATTCAACCCTCATAAATCATTTTCAAAACACTTTGGGCCTCTAATAGAGTGTAAGACCCAATCCGTTTTTTGACCAAATCATTTTTGGGCCTCAGTGTATTGTATAAGTCCCGATACAGTCAAAAACAAACGGCGCGATCGTCGCCTTTTTAAAAATAAACCATTTGGGCCTCTCCTTGAGCTATAAGACCCATTCAAAACTTTTGGGCCTCTAATAGAGTGTAAGACCCAATCCCCTTTTAACCAAAATCTTTTGGGCCTCACTTATTGTATAAGTCCCTCTGCGTTAAAAGGAAACCTCGGCGCGATCGCCATTTCAAACGAAAAATCATCTGGGCCTACCCTCGTGTTATAAGCCCCGCTCTTTTTCTTTAAACCTTTTGGGCCTCTTGAGAGAGTGTAAGACCCATCCCTTTGTACAGAAAACCTTTTTGGGCCACAGTCACTTGTATAAGTCCCTCTGTACAAATTCAAACAGTGCGCTCACTGATAAAACTCTGGGCCTCTCCTTGAGCTGTAAGCCCCAAATCTTTCTTTTTTAAAGCACTTTCTCCTTTGATTTTGAATATACTGTTGTTTTCAATCTTTCTTTGTTGAACAACTAACCAAACAGCATGGAAGTTCTACAATCGAGTAAGTGGTTATTGCTTTCATTTACCGCTTTCATAAACATATAACTGTATTGTGGGACTGTTTCGCTGTAAGTCTTCATTCATAAAACTCATATCAACTGTGTAATAATAGTATAGATATTTAGAGTTTCCCCGGCAACTACGTCTAGAACTAGGTGACGCCGTTTCGTTTATTCGTAGAAATAGACAACTAGATCCCCAATAGGATCACCAGATACAGTCTTCTCTTCTGCTGTCCTCATTAGGAATTGTCAAGAAACTCTACTCCCAGAGATGAATGTATTCTCCGTGAATGGCATCTTTGAGTTTCTTCCAAATTCTCGAACTTTCCTGGCTTGATCTATTCCCTGTGAATAGCCTGTCTTGAATTTCTCGGGGTTTGGGGACCCACGGGCTTCTTAAAAGCATCAGCCTTCTCTTGGGCATTGTACAAGGACCCGCAGGCTTCATAAAAGCAACCCCGCCTCCTCTTGGGCTTAGTACAAGGACCCGCCGGCTTCTTAGAAGTATTCACAGCCTCCTCTTAGGCTTCGTATAAAGATCTCTTCCTCCGGGAATGATAGCCTCCTCTTGGGCTTCGTACAAGGACCCGTCGGCTTCTTAAAAGTTTCCAGCCTCCTCTTAGGCTTCGTACAAATTGTCCCGACGACCTCCTAAAGGTATAGGAACAGAACTTAGTCATCTGCATAGAACAGTCCTTTCAAAGAGTCTACTACTGTTTCTCAAAGCATAGTACAAAAGATGAAACTCTAGACTTGGACAGTCTAATCTCCTTGAGTCTCAAAGGCATTCTCAAGTGACCCCTTCGTTAAATAGGAAGAAAACCCGTAGACTCGGACAGTCTCAGTGCCCTTCGGATTTCCCACTTCCTTAAAGAACAGGAATAGCTCGGATCCTCGAATCAAATCCTTGAGTACAGTGTTGCTCATATAAGAACTGATTTTCTCTTTAAAATCAGTATACTGGACCTGTCACTCAACTGAAACAGTAACCATAGCCTCCTCTTAGGCTTTGTATAATGATCCTTCTCCAGTGGAGTTAGCCTCCTCTTGGGCTTTATACAATGATTCTCCCCAGTGGAGTCAAACAACGTTTAGCCTCTCTCTCGGGCTTTGTACGAGACACATAAAGAGACTCCCTCGTTGAGTCAATCACCCTTTTGCCTCCATCTCGGGCTTTATACAAGATACGAAAAGGTTCTTATTGAGCCAAAAAAATTTTAGCCTCCATCTCGGGCTTCGTACGAGATACAAAAAACTCTCTTGTTAAGTTAAGTAGCCTTCCATCGTCGAGTCAAAACCTTTTAGCCTCTCTCTCGGGCTTTGTACGAGACACTTATTAGCCTCCTCTTAGGCTTTGTATAAGAAAACCACTGGTTGGTCCAATCAACCTTTTAGCATCAAAACTGTGCCTTGTTCACAGGATACAAACATCAACAACTCCTTTCATATAATCGCTGTAAGCGGCAAGCCTCTGGATTATTTACATCCATGCCAATGTCCCTCTTTTAGTATGAGAAATTCCTAAGGAAAGATGGCATTGTTCTAAACTGAGTTAAAAGTCTTCTCCTTCAGGTTAAAATCCCCTATAAAGGAAATTATGGCATTGCCGGATTCACAAATCCCGGTTAAAGTAATCCTCCTTTATAGGCAGTCACCCAACAGTTGTGACAAACAGACCCCTTTAGAGATGACAAATTCTCTCTAAGGCCAACACTTTTAGCTTCATATCTTGGGCTTCGAACAAGATACAAATAAACTCTTCAGCTTCATATCTTAGGCTTTGAACAAGATACAAACCACCTTTCGCTTCACGTCTTGGGCTTTGAACAAGACACCAAAACACCATTTCCTTCCATAGAATAGGAGGAACTACGAACGCTCTGATTTCCCTGTTTCGGTAAACGGGAATACGTAGGCATAAGATTGAAAGAAAAATCTTAGCGAGCACACTAAACAAAAACCCAAAATCCCATACTTTCATACATTCGTCCTAACATCCTAACCGATAGCCTAAAGCACCCCTCGTCAACAAAATAACCTAGGAGAAACCCCGAATCTTTGTAGCATCTGTAAACCAACAGTTTTGACTGTTTAATCTCAGTATGCAAGCAGGGTTAATTTGAGACATCTATTCCCTTCCTTCATCAGCTTTAATAGGATAAAAAATGAATCGAGCTGTAGTACCAGAGCGATCGTGCTTCGCAACCACATCCAAAAATCACTCGCTACACTTGATCCTTTGGATCTTGTAGTTGTGTTTGATTGCTGTTTTTTGCTGCTGTTTTACTTAAAATTTCGTGCACAATTGCATCCTTGATTATGAGGTGTTTGAATAAATGATTGATCAAGTATTTTGCAATTTTCAAACTGATTTGTTGTTGTTTTCACAGTGTTAATCGATTAACAGTTGGATTTTGCGCCCAGAATTGCATTTTTCAACTGGTTAATCGATTACCACTTTTACACATGAAATGGTTAATCGATTAACCAGTGTCTAGAATGTGATTTTCACTTGTTTTTGGGACTGTTTTGGTTTTTCTTCCTCCTTCTTCCCTTTTCTTCTTATTTTAGCCTTGAAACACATTGTTGAGATTAATTTCTCTTCAATTTCAATGGACTTTGGATATGGTTAGAGTAATTAAAAAATCATTCGTTCAAATCTATCTTTAAATGAATTGTTGTATTCATTTGAGGTGCTTTGAATTAGTGATATGTTTTCACACTTAAATCTATCAATTAAAGGTGATTGAACTTGAAGATGAAAAGTTCTTGAATTTGTAATTCAATTTGGCATTTCTCTTCATCTATTTCTTTTTATTTTGATCGATGAAAGTCTTATTGGATCTTAGAATTTCTTTGTTGAATTCTTGACCAAGACTAGATCGTTACCTATTTTCTTTTCGTGCGGTATTGCTTTCAGATGACGATTTACATATCGTTCATCTAGCATGCATTAGCACAAATATCACTATTGACCGACCTCATTGTAGGGTAATTACTTCGTAAATTACTCGGCGATTGCTTAACATAGCGCTACATTTGTCTCTCTTTATCCAATTCGGAATTTGAACTTTCGTGGTCCGGACCTTGATTGGCCGCGTCAACCCAATGTTGATTAATTTTTTGCATTAGGTCCATAACCTTTGAAACTTGGCGTTGTAGAGGCTTTGGTTCTACCAATCTTTTGTTAAGTTCATTAACCTTGACCTAAGTGCATTGTTTAATCACTATAGTTCAAAACGCGAAGCGGAATAATCGGTGAAGGCTGATGGCACTAGAGCCTTGTGCTACTAATTACTAACTTCTAACTTTATGTTTCCTTCTCGCTCCTTACCTTTCTTTATTTTTTATTGCTTATTATCATATATCATATCATGTTTATGTTTATGTCATTTTTCTTTTGTCCACTTGGACCATTTTATCTTGTGCTTTTTGTTTTTCTTTTGTCCATTTTGGACATAAAAACATTAATAAATGATTAAACCACTAAAAGATTTGTGCTCTTAATTGTTGAACTATGGCCACTATCCTTTGCATTGGAGGACCTATGCTCTTGATTATGGACTTATGGACTTAGACTTAGGACTCTCTCCCTTATGCTTTGGACAATTATGGAGTTTGGTATCCTAGCCTTTATTTGGCTTGCTTATTGGCTCAAGGGGATGAAATTCTTTTCTTATTATGCTTTGAAGAGTGTCTCCATGTGGTTAGATCTTTTTTATCCTTAGCTTTTATTTTTATGCACTAGGATAGTCACTTCTTCTCCACCCCTTCTTCAATTTTCAAAATCTCCTCTCTTTTTCAAAACTTTCTTGTTTTCAAACTTAAAACTGCTTTCATAATAAAACCTTAACTTTGGTCAAGTGATTTTTTTTAAACTTTCTTTTCTTTAATAAATGTCAATCCATGTTAATCATATTTTGACCATTTCAAAAAGACTTTAAAAAACACCAAACTCATCAATCTTTTTTTTATTGTGCCTTATGCACTTTTCCTTTAAATTTTTTTCATAAGTTTAGACATGATTCATTTCTTTAAGCGGAATTATTCGTTTGGAAATGACGACTTGTCTTTACACTTAAAATCAACCAAAACAAACTAATTTCATTCTTTGTATCACGAACTACGAGGTTTTGATCCTACATTGCACATCGTGGGTACGTAGGCATGAGGCGATAAGTCTCTCCAAACACAAAAATCTAAAAAAATATATTTCTCTCCTCATCTCCCCAATCTCTTTACAACCAAACCTTTTCAAACCAAAAGCGATAGATATTTCAAAGGGTTCCTATAGAGTACTATAGACGTTTTGGGTGCTAATACCTTCCCATTGCGTAACCAACCCCCTTACCCATTCTCTGTTTGTTCTTGTTTTTTTAGAACTCCTTAGGTTTTGTTTGCTCTTTTTCCTTTCCTTTTTTGGATAAAATAAAAGTGCGGTGGCGACTCTTGTTTTTTTTAGTTAAGTTAATTAATAGCTTACACTCATAAATTTCCCCTAATGTCAATCAATAGCCTTATTGACTCATCATGGAACTTGAATCTCACAGATCTAATACCTTTAATTTTGCAAGCTTTGTTGTTTCCCAGTAGCACTGATCCACCATATTGATCACACAATTCCTCAAACACGTCTTTGTTTGGAGTCATGTGCCAAATACACCTTGAATCCTCAATCCACTCCTTGCTAGAGTCGCATCTTGAAACCACCAGGGTATCAGATGATTCATAACCATCTTGCACAATGGCTGCATTACCATTATTTGTTCTACCATGATTGATCATTCGATCAGGGCATACTTTTCTTGTATGCCCCTCATTTTTACAATGATAACACTTATAGTAGGAGCATCACCACCATAAGAATTCTGTAGAACTTTACCCTTCTTCTTCTCAAACCTACCATCTTTTTTCAAGAATTTCCCCTTAACAGACAAACCTTCACCAAGTGTTGTTAGCGTGTACTCCTTTAGTTCGTTCAAATACTTAGAGTACAAGGCATATTGAACATCTTAAAAGGTCAACGAATCTCTTCCATACAAGAGAGTTTCTTTGAAATGAGCATGAGACTTAGGTAAAGAACACAACAGCAACAATGCTTGATCTTCATCATCAATCTTTACCTCAATATCCTCAAGATCAAGACTCAACTTGTTGAACATATCCTGCTACTCATCCAAGGATTTGTCTTTACTCATCTTGAATGTATCCAAAGCTCGCTTCAGGTAGAGACAATTAACCAACGATTTTGTCATGTACAAACCTTCAAGTTTCGTCCACACACCAGCTGCAATTTTCTTCTTTAAAACCTGTCGGAGAACCTTATCACCAAAACTCAATACAAAGACACTGTGAGCTTTTTCGACCATCATTGTCTTCTCCTTCTTCGATAGGGCAGCGCCCATCTTCTTCGATCCTTTCAACACTTCTAATAAGCCCTGTTGAACAAGAAGGGCTTGAATCTTTAAGCGCCACAAACCAAAATCATTCACACTGGTGAATTTCTCAATCTCATACTTTGTTTACGACATCTTCTCCTCCACGCTCACCGCACCAGTTTTTTGTGAATTGATGTCATCAAGAACGAACCAAAATATGAGAAAAAGATTGAGTTTCTTGAACAAACACAAGAAACCCTATCAGGTTTTATGAAAGAGGGAGAAGAAGGAAGAAGAAGAATAAGAATTGGTTAAAATTGTTTTATTCTTCACTTTCTCAATAAGGGTTCATAGATTACAAGTGAATAACAACAATTAACCTCTCTCAACAACCTGAGAAAACTAGTCTATTTATAGACTACTAAGCTAATTTAGGATATAAGCTAATTTAACAATTAGGCTTACAAAAAAGGCCTAATTCAATATGCTTTAAAACAAAACATATTTTGACATCATGCTTGAACAGACTTCGACTACAACATGCAGAACTCCAGTCAAACCATGAAGCTACCCTTTTCGACACCAGAGCTCGATCCAAATGCCACAAGTTTTTACCTCAAAACCGATATAAACCGAATCGTGAACACCCATACTTCAAATATCATTTGTATCAGTCAACTATGTGATCAAGATCTTTGCGTAAATTTCAAATGTTTTGAATGTGTTCTCACTAACAAACATCTACAACAAATAATGAAGAATACTAGATCATAAGACAATTTTTATATGTGGTGTTCAAAATCAAAGGATCGGCCTCAAGCTTGCATGATATCTTAAAAGAATAAACATAGCACTAAGAGAAAGAAATTCATAAAGAGGAAGATGACTGTTGCTAACACTGTATAGCATAATGTTAAAGAACATGTTACTGACATCATGGATAACTTTGTAGATAAACAAAATAAGTTGTGGAACAAAAAACTTAGTCACTTGAATCTCATAAGAATAAGAAAGATTATCTCAAAAAAGGTGTCATTGGTCTTCCTTATCTCAAAATTTAATAAGGTAAATTTTATAGTGACTATCAAGTTGAGAAGCAAACCAATATGTCACATAAGATGTTTCAACATCTTACTCATGTTCCTGAATTATTTCTTATGGGTCTTATGGGACCCATGCAAGATGAAAGTATTGGAGAAAATAGATATGTCTTTGTCTATGATGATGACTACTCCATAATTGAGTTTATTCAAAGCGATCATGGCAGAGAATTGGAGAGGTCCAACTTCTACTTGTTATGCACTATAGAAGGGATTACTCGTGAGTTTTTTACTCCATTACCACCCCCACCGTCCCTTGCAAAAAATGGTGAGAGTCATGATCTATGCCATAATACTTTCTAACTGAAGTGATGACGTTCAAACTAAAGTGACTCCCCATGAAGATGAAGATACTGATCTCATTGGTCATAATGTTGAGCAAGATGTTGGTGACAACATATAGAAAAACTTACAATCAGTTGAAGTAAAGAAAGTTGATGTTGAAAAGTTTGTCATTAAAAGAGAGTCTGCACCAAAAAGAAAGAATGATCTTGCAATAAAAGATGTGGAGGAAGATGTTAACAACAACTTGAATGACATAAAGGTACCTCTAAACAAGAAAAGTAATGAGATTATTACTAGAAAGATGGTATAAGTTGTAGCTCAAGACTATGCTCAAATCGAAGATGTTAATTATGACAAAGCTTCTGCTCCAATTACTCGTCTTGAAGCTATCGAATTGTTACTAGGATTATTTTGTCTCCTTAAGTTCAAACTCTACCAAATGAATGTAAAAAGTGTTTTCCTCAATAGGCAATTGGAAGTGGAAGTAAGTCAGGATGTTAGTAATAATGTCAACAACATTGAGGGTGTCATTGTGAAAGACAATTAAATTTTGATGATACTCAGATTTATGTTGACGACATTTCGTTTTGAAGAATGTCAAGTAAGATGTTAGATCATATTGTACAACAAAGGCAACCTGAATTCGAGATGAGCATGGTGGGATAACTTACCTACTTTATTGGTTTTCATGTGAAGCAAATGAAGGATGGAATCTTTGTTTCCCAAAGTAAGTATGCAAGAGACATTGTGAAGAAATTCGGATTGGAAAATGGTAGACCAAAATGTACACCTATTGTTACGCATTCTAAGCTCTGTAAAAATGAACATGGTATAATTGTTGATCAAAGCCTCTATAGAAGTATGATTGGTAGCCTCATTTATACCACATTCAGTCATCCTAATATTACTTTCTTTGTTTTTGGATACTGTGGCATTGAATGGGCAGAAGCAAAGTGTATTATTCCTAAAAATAATTATGCTTAATAGTTACGAAGTAACCAAATGCTCAAAGATGTGACACAAGATGTCATGTTATTATACTATAAGGACAAATTACCGTGCTTAAATTTTCAAAAAGACCACATTTTTCTATTTTCACTCCCGCGCTTCAAACTAATCTATGAATCTGCAATTTCATCTACAAAGCTCCGGAGTCGATCTGAAAGCATGATAAGAATAAGAAAATGGTTGGATAATTATGGCATTCTAAAGAAGACATCAAAGAAAAAGGCATGAAAATATGTTATAGTTACGAAAGCTCACAGAGTTTATCTGAAAGGCATAGTGATTAGATGAAAGGACGGTGTAAAACATCCAATTTCTCAACCTGATTATTATGATAGTCCTATAAGAGATGAAACTATAAACCCATATGATGTTGTTATCCATGATGAAGAAGATAAGATTGGAAAACTGTATGAGGAAGTTGTCAAATGTACAACAAGTGATGTAACTGAGTTGAATGAAGAATGAGTCAATGACGTTGAGATGAATGATGCTAGTTTGAATGAGGGCGTACTTAATATGAATAAATTTGGAGTCAATGAGTTTAGGATGAATGAGACTAGTTTGAATGAGGGTTTAGTTGAGATGAATGAAGTTAGGGTTAATGAAGTTGAGATGAATGAGGCTGAATTGAGTGAGGGTGTAATTGAGAGGTATGAAACTGAAGTTAATGAGTTTGGGATGAATGAGATTGTTTTAAGTGAGGCTGATTTGAATGGATTCAGTGTTGTTGGGGTGAATAGGGTTGAGATGAATGGGTGAGATGGATGAAGGTGATTTGAATGATGGTGATGTTAATGTTGATGAGGAGAATAATGTTGAGGTGAACGATTGTGGATTTAATGATATTGAAATAGATGATGATAATGATGTGAGTTTTCATTATGACAGTTCAATTTCTTCCAAGAAAAGATTGAACTATAGGATAGAAGAATACATTCTTTATATTTAAAAAAAAGTACAAGTACTAGGAAGTATACTATTTATCCCGATAATTGGTCTAGCATATAGGCCAAGATATGTTATCTTGATGTGCAACCATCAATATATAGAAAAATGTTAGAATGACCAAAAAAGAAAAGGAATATTGAGCAAGGAGAAATTGATGGCTCTGATCATAAAATGAGGAGGGCATGATTACATGTACAATAAAAGTGGTCATGATAATTCAACTTGTAAGGTTCCATCTCAAGCAAGTACAAGCCAGTCAATTCAGGCAATTCAACCTCAAGCACGTCAATCTCAAGTACCTCAAAATAGACAATCTCATGTAACTCATCCTTAACAAAGTCAATATCAGGAAACTCTGGCAAGTGAAACTCCATCTTTGGAAAATGGATCAAGACCTCCTAAAAAAACTCATACTCCACCAAGTGGATCAAGAACCGCTATCAAGAAGTTGGGCATTAAGAGGCCAGCAAGAAGTGTTAGATCACCAGGTTCTACCACAAGTTTAAGTGGAACAAGGAATATCACTGGCCCTACTACTAAGCCCAGCTCATCTTAAATAAGCAAGAAGACAACTTAGGTTTATATTAGTTTAGGATAAGCGTAATGTTAAGTTAATTACTTGGTTTGTCTTTTGGTTTGAATTTTTGTTTAGGATAAATTTAATGTTAAGTTACTGAATTGGTCTATCATTTTGTTGTATTGGTTTATGTTCGACCAAATTTCCATTATTTTGTTTGTCTTTAAGTGATGTTTCTAATTAATGAATAAAGTTTCATGTTTGTTAATTGATGTTGCTATTTTTGTTGAACCGATGCATCCAAATCATGAAATATTGCCAGAATGATACATCTAATTCAACTATAAAATGAGTATACTCATTAATGCTTCTAATTATTGACTTGGTCTGTCAAATTGACTATACCAAGTCAAATTGTGTATACTAGAATTATTGACTTAGTCTGTCAAACTGATGCATCCAATTCATTAATGTTGTATATTTATTGACTTGGTATGTCAAATTGAGTATACGAGAATGATGCAGCCAATTCAACTAAAAAAACTAAATCAAATTGTACATTAAAATAGTTATAATTACTAACCATAAATTCTTACAAAATTTATTCCACTCCATTGTGTTTTTGAGAGTCACCATAAGTTCTTCTAACTCTTGCTTTTGTGTATCAATTTTGTCTTATTTATCTTTTCAATTCTTCCTTCAAATTGAACCAATTTATGATGTTGATATTCATTTTATTTTGCTAAATTTTCCAACCTTTTTTTTGCTTCATGATAAATATTTCATTATCATCTTTCAATTCATCATAATACCAAGCAAAATAGTCACATTCATTTTTAGTAGTCCCATGCGTAAATTCAGGAAAACATAACCCGATGTGCCAAAATGAAATTGGTGAATAAAAAGATATATCTTACCCTATAGTGTGGGCATCCCCAAAATTGCTTCCCAAAATTATTAACTATTATAGCCCTTGTAAGCAAACCGGATTTACCACACCAATAATTAGGTCTGAAGTGAAATCGTGATCCAAAACGCAGCAGAAATTAAAATTTTCCCTTTAGTGATCCTTACGAATGGGCATGATCAGTGATAGAAATTGTTACCTATTGTGACGATAAAATCTTTGACGTTGAATCGAAGGAATGATCACGAGCATTGAATGATGAATACCACCTCTACTCAACCCATACAAACATATTCCTTCAGTCTCAGTGCTAGCTGCTACGATTAAAGTCTTTGAGTGAGTGAGTGAGAGAGAGAGAGAAGGAAAATACGGTTAGGGTTTCACAGTCCGAATTTTCATCAAGAGTGAATGCTTATGCACAAGTGTTCTATTTATAGAACCACTTGTGTGGGCTGCAAACTGAAAAGCCCAGTTAAGTGCACGGGAACCATATCTTATGGTGTACCATATATCACCTAAACGCGTGGTACCTTACCAAATTCCGTATTCTACTTAAGTGCATCGTACCTTACGGTGTTCTGCATTTACTTAAGTGTACCATACCTTACGGCATTCCTTATTTACTCTACCTCTTATCAATCTGTCCTTATGTGTGTGACCCCGTAGGTTTTCGCGATGTTGACAATTATATTAAATCACGCATTTAACATAATAAACAATGAGCAGTATTATCATACCCTAATTTTTACCCCTAAGATCCCACCTCATTTACACCTTTTTAATGCATCAAGATCACAAACTTGGTTGTTTCCTAACCCTCTCATCTTTGGGTTTACCTTTGCAGAGATCATCAAACACCTCTTTGTGTCTTTTATCATTTTTTATACTTATATGCTTTATAGTTCATTAACCATTAATCAAAATACAAAAAAATACGCCTTTCCTTTTTATTTCTTTTGCAAGGTAGGGTTTGGAATCAAGAGCATCAAGTGATTGTATCCTCAACTATGGTTTGAGTTTTTTTAAGTCAAAGTGTGGTCAACCATTGATTTTCAAAGACTATTCATCAAAGCATGACCTCTAATTTCAAAGCATATAGTCTCAAGCATTATTCAACTTCATTTGATCAAAGATATTTAAAAGTTTGATAGCTTGTTTCTCAAGAAACTTCAAAGGTTCATGTGTTTATTTTCATGACTTTATCAACAAGTTTCCTCAAGCCATTGCAAGTTTCATTAAAGGAAATTCAAGTATACATCAGTTTGAGTTTATATGATCATCAATGTGCCTTGAAAGACAAGGAAAAGTCAAAGGTTGCAAGTTTGTCCAAGGAGGTTTGGCCAAAAAGTCAGCATTTCAAGTCCAAGTTCAAAATATCATAACTTCTTCATACTTCAACATTTTTTAGTGCTTCTTTGGGAAAATGACTCTTGTTGACATCCCCTCCAACTTCTCTCTACATGTCAAGAGCAAATTATGCTTGGAAGACCATCAAAAGTTTGAAAATATTATAGGTCATTTTGTGGACTTAGTGAAATTTGGCCTAAATTTAAGTGACATTTTCCTAACTTCCAAAGATCATAACTCTCTCAATTTTCAACTTTTGTGGGTGTTTTTTCTTCCAATTATCCTATTTGATGCCCTCTACAAGTTTGTTTCAAGGATCAAAGGCCAATTATGCTTGGAAAGCCATGAAAAGTTTGAAGACATTATAGGTCATTTTGGACTTAGAATTTTCTTGACCTATGATTACAGGTCATTGTGTCAATTTTTCAAGCTCATAACTTTCTGCTCAAGCATCCAAATGGAACCTTTCTTTTTTCCCAATGGTTTGAAGTTGACCCCATGGAACTGAATTTAGGTCATGACCAGTTTTGCAAATTCACTCAAATTTAAAGCCAATGTTTGCATGTGATTAGTATCTGATAATGTTAAGTGATGATTTGTGATACAAAACGACCAAAATTGGAAAGAATACATTGGGTTTTGGTGACTTCACAACAAAGAATGATCACACTTTGCTTGTTCATGATTCACATGTTTTACAACGATTCTTCACATGTATGAGCTCCATTCACCTCAGCTATAAATAGAGCTATCATTTGCACTGAATTCCATGCTTAGAAGCCCCAGAACTTCTGCCCGAGCTCACACTTTGCACTAAAATTTTGAGATTTTGTTTTCAAATTCTAAGCTCTTTCAACCTTGTTTCTTGATTCCATTAGCACCTTCGGTCTCCTCTGAAGCTTTTGCAACAAAAACCAAGCTCTAAGAATCACTGAAGTGCTCTAACCAGATCCACCTTTCAACACCTCCGATCATCATTTAGACAAGGTAGTTCTGAGCATATTTTAGACTCAAACAAGTTACCACAGTGTAGCCTGACTCTCTTTGATCCTTTCCCTTAACTTACCATGTGTTGATCGTTCACATTTGGCATTTAATTTCTCTTTTCGTGTTTTCATTTTCACTGAGTTTTCTTTAAAGTTCTCTCTGCTCACTTTCAATCAATGGAAGAGAAGCATGATGTTGAGTTCACACTGATGAAACGGTCACAATGGTGGTGATTTTGTGACCTAAGTTTGCAAAATTCCAAACTCAGGTGAGCAACTCACCGGAGAAGACGACCGGAGGTGCTCTGACGGTGGTATGAGTTTGTTTGTTTTTAAATCAGACCTGGTGCGTTATTTCATTTGAAGTCCTTAGTGCGCCTTCTGTTCAGGTCCATCAGATCTTCCACATAGGATTATTGAATCCAGCTCCAACGCGCCTTGTTTTTTCCCTTTTTAGTTCTTTTTCGTTTATTTCATTTTCTTTTAAAAATTTATATTAAATTCATTTTTCATCCAAAAATTCTCAAAAAATTTATAAAAATATTTTCTATTATTTTACACCTTGTATGATTTTTTCATAATTTATTTTATATTTTACTATTTTAATTTTATTTTGTAATTTTTCTTGCATTTTAATTGGTTTAAAAATACTTTTATGCATTTTAAAATTCTCCAAAAAATATTATATGATCCTTGAATTTTTTCTGACCTATCTTGATTTTATTGAGCTTTTAATTGTTGTTTATAGGCTTCATCTTCATTTTCTCTTTTATTTCCATTTTAAAATCATTTTAAAATCTTCTTCATGCATTTTTATTTGTTTAATATTGCATTTTAGCTTGGTTATTGGTTGTTGCCTTAGATCATGGTTTCTTGACCAAATTTTTCCTCAATTTCAATGGAATTTGGGTGTTGATGAGGTTGGATGAATCTTCATCAATTTAAATCTACCATTAAATGAATAATTGATTCATTCTTGGTGCTTTGGGTTGATGATAGGTTTAGTGCCTTAATCCACCAAGAAATGTGATTGAAATTGATGATAAATGGATCTTAAGTCTTGATTCAATTTGGTTTCTCTCTTCATCTTTCCTTCTCTTTCTTTTTCTTTTTTCTTTTCTCTTGATCAATTGGATGATTTGGTGTCCATCTTGTTCATGATGTTTGGATTGATGCTTGATAAACTTTCATCATTTCAAATCTACCATTCAATCGATCAATGATCATTGGAGGTACTTTGTATTGATGCATAAGTTTGTCCTAAGTTTTCATGAAGGATGATTGATGTAATTGACCAATCTCCTTACCTTAGTGCTTGATCCCTCCTTGGTTTTTACTTGTACTACATGTTTTAGGAGTATGGTTTCTATCATATCTCTAACATGTACGGTACATAAATTATTATTGATTGGCCTCCCACAGTATGATCTTCCTTGTGCTACGATTGCTTAACATAGCGCTAAATTTATCCCAAATCGGATCATTTACTCTAACACTAACACTAACAATATTATTGTGCTAACTTTTACTTTATGCCATTTGCTTTTCTTGCACTTTTACTTTTGTCATTTAATTTCTTCTTCTTTATATCATGCTTTTATTTTTAGCATTTACATTTCATATTGTTTATGTTTATGCTTATTTTTCCTTTGTCCACTTGGACTTTTAATTTCTTTTAAAGACATTAATAAAGTAAAAACCCCTAAAAAACTTTAATCTCTCTTGGACTATGGCAACTATCCTTTACTTGACTTGGATTTTGACCTATTGACTTAAAATTAGGATTTCCTATGCTTGGAGTTTTCTTGACTGAAACTTGGAATTTCATCTGACACCATGCTTTGCATGAGACCTTGAATTCCGCTGATACACCTGGCCTTGAATCAAGCTTGGATGCCTTACCTGGTTCTCTGAGACTTTATTTGTCTGGATTATCTTGTGATTATCTGCTTGTTGCTTGTGGCTTACTCCATAGGAATTGAAGTTTAGTCTTGACTCTTGTCAAGTGCTGGCTAGATTCTGGTTAGTACACTTGCACACACTTCCAATTTATTAATTTCTTTAAGATAGTCTCTTCATCTCATCCTCTTCTTAAATTTTCAAAATCTTCTCCCTTTTTTAAAACCTTATTGTTTTCAAACTTGAACCACTTTCTCAATAAAACTTGACTTTGTCAAGTGATTTTCAAAATATTTTTCTTAAATAAATGTTAATTCATCTTAAGCATATCAAAACCGTTTCATAAAACTTTAAAAACACACAACTCATTCAAACTATTTTGTGCCCTTTGTGCATTTTTCCTTTTAAAGTCTTTTTCTCAAGGATTAGACATGAGTCATTTTCATAGTTGAGATGTGATTCTCCTATCCTTATAGTAGTGATTGAAATGATGTTGATTCTTTTCCACTTAAGAGATTTAGTGGCATACTTGTTGATTTATATCCAAGTTAGAGCCCTTCTTAATAGTGATGCAAATGCCCATTTTCACATACTTGTGGGTGATTAGTTGAGTTTTCTCCTTAAAATGACAAAATATCTTTTTCATTTAAAATCAATCAAAACAAATTCTTTTGTTATTTTTACCATGAAATACGAGGTTTTGATCCTCCATTGCACTTTGTGGGTACGTAGGCACGAGGCTCAGGAAGTCTTGTCAAACAACAAAATCTTAAGAAATATTTCTCTTCTCATTTCCCCAATCTTTTGCAAACAACCGGTTTTATGCCAAACACAAATTTTCAAGAGGTTCTTATAGAGCACATAGATGTTTTGGGTGCTAACACCTTCTCATTGCATAACCAACCCCCTTACCCTTATCTCTTTGTTTTTTTAGTTTTGTTTTAAAACTTCTATGGGTTTTATTCGCTATTTTCCCATTCCTTTGGAAACAATAAAGTGTGGTGGCAACTCTTTCTTTGTGACTTAAGTTAATCAATAACGTAATCTCGACTTTTCACCGCTACATGTATCTAGCAACACATCACTGCTACCCAAGTCACAAAAATGTCATGTGTTTGTGAAATTCTGGTATAACAGATCTGTGATGTTAAGTGCGATGTCACAACAACACACTCTGCTAATACGAACAAGGCAATAACAAACAATAAATAACACAATGAAATGTTCACCCAGTTCGGTCTAACAACCTACATCTGGGGGCATACCATGCCAGGAAGGAAGTCCACTATTAGCAGTACTTAATCATTACCCAATGACCCTTCTATCTAAGTCCTCCCTAGATAAGAGACTCCATCTCACTCCCAATCATCGCAATGATGTCTAGCAGTCAACATCTCAGTCACTGCATCAACAACTTGATTTCCAAAAACTCTCCAAACACATAGGAGACACACTCCTATAATAATACCTAGACATGACCCTCATGACTAAGAACAATACTTAGAGTTATTTAACAGCTTCCTCTAAGACCAATACATAGTTAGCCTAGCTGTTGCCTAGTTGTCTATTGTGGTTCTAGGCTTGAGGGGGAGTGTGTAGTTTGTGTAACTGTTTAGCTGGTTACAGTTTTGAGGGGGAGTTGTTGCTTCTAGTTGTGTGCTGATGTTAGTTTGTATGGTGTTTTTCCGCGGCTGGTATCTCTGGAGTAGGCTGAGATTGTTTTAGCCAAAATTAGCCAAAGAGGGAGATTGTTAGTTCTTGTATTGGCTGGAATTTTGGTAAAATAATGGTGTTGTTAATGATGTCATATGTCTGATGTCTTAATATGAGTTCTTAACATTGAGTTGATGTTAAGTTCAGAAGGGTTGCAGTTTTGTATGTTGATGTTAAACCTGATGTCTTGAAATCAATTAACAGAACATCAGAACATCAGTCTGATGTGTTTTCTAGGGCTGCATTTGTTTAAGTGTGTCTTGAGAAGATCTGGTGGAGAGATTGCAGGCGAATATCATGGGACAAATATATTCTGTTGCAATCTTATATCGAGCAGATATTGTTACTATTTTCACGCAAAAAGATATGGAGAATAATTAGATTTAATAGAAGATTTAATTGAAGATTTAATTGAAGATTTGATTGAAGATCTATTTAGTAGCAGAATCTTTTGCAGATTTGGAGCAGCTGATTTGTTGTGATTTGAAGGCCCAAATCCAGTTGGGAAATAGGTTATAAATAGAAGCATTGTAACCTAGTTTTAGGAAGCCAGCCATCATGTAAACTATAAGGGCTGTGTTGTTTGATGAACCACCCGGTTTGTGGGATGGTCATCATGTTTATCTCTAAGCCTGTAGGTAAGAGATGTATTGGTCTTAGAGGAAGCTGTTAAGCAACTCTAAGTATTGTTCCTAGACATGACCCTCATGACTAAGAACAATACTTAGAGTTGCTTAACAACTTCCTCTAAGACCAATACATCTCTTACCTACAGGCTTAGAGATAAACATGATGACCATCCCACAAACCGGGTGGTTCGTCAAACAACACAACCCTTATAGTTTACATGATGGCTGGCTTCCTAAAACTAGGTTACAATGCTTCTATTTATAACCTATTTCCCAACTGGATTTGGCCCTTCAAATCACAACAAATCAGCTGCTCCAAATCTGCAAAAGATTCTGCTACTAAATAGATCTTCAATCAAATCTTCAATTAAATCTTCAATTAAATCTAATTATTCTCCATATCTTTTTGCATGAAAATAGTAACAATATCTGCTCAATATAAGATTGCAACAGAATATATTTGTCCCATGATATTCGCCTGCAATCTCTCCACCAGATCTTCTCAAGACACACTTAAACAAATGCAGCCCTAGAAAACACATCAGACTGATGTTCTAATGTTCTGTCAACTGATTTCAAGACATCAGGTTTAACATCAGCATACAAAACTGCAACCCTTCTGAACTTAACATCAACTCAATTTTAAGAACTCATGTTAAAACATCAGACATATGACATCATTAACAACACCATTGTTTTACCAAAATTCCAGCCAATACAAGAACTAACAATCTCCCCCTTTGGCTAATTTTGGCTAAAACAATCTCAGCCTACTCCAGAGATACCAGCCGCGAAAAAACACCATACAAACTAACATCAGTACACAACTAGAAGCAGCAACTCCCCCTCAAAACTGCAACCAGCAAAACAGCTGCACAAACTACACACTCCCCCTCAAGCCTAGAACCACAACAGTCAACTAGGCAACAACTAGGCTAACTCTCCCCCTTTTTAGCCACAATTGGACAAACTCTGAATCTGCCAACCAACATACTCAGAACAAAATCCAAACTCAACAGCTACTACTGTACATTCTCTCCCCCTTTTTGGCCAAAAATTGACAAACATTGGTGTAAGTGTATACTTCTGATTCAATCCATTGACACACAAATCTATAGAACCAGGTCTAAACTGTCAAGAACACCATTTACTTCACCAGTAACACAATGTCATGACATCTTGTCTGACATTACAATCTGGATAAACAAAAGATCAATTCTCCCTATCTAAGATAACCAGCGCTCCTTTGCAAGAAGAACACCTTAAATGAATGGAAAACATAAGACTCATCTTCATGTCTTCAAGAGCGCACCCTCTGTTCAACACACCTGCTGAACGCATTCACTTAATGCTTAATCCTCAAATAATCCAAATACCAGAACTCACATGATTCCCTCTTGGTTTGCTATCTTCTCATGCTCCAAAACTCACATCTTGCCAAGCTGATCAACTTCTCTCTGTAATATCCACAGGAATGATCACAATGAACTCCTTGATCATAACATTTGGAAAAACCAGACACAGTCTTCATCCATCCAGTCAGGAATGCTTCACACAATCATACACACATAATGCCTTCCACTGAACTCATACACCAAGACAAGTATGACATCTCCCATCAACAAAGACCCTCACAAAGTAATTCCAAAATCTGCACAAATAAAATCGTCCTTCAGACTCCTCCACAGAAGCATGTGCACATATGATTCAAACAATTAGCTTCACATGGCTAGAACCATTCATGTCCACACCAACATGCCATCCAACAACCTAATGTCATAACATGTTATCTGACATTATATCTTCAGAAGAGGCAACCAATCTCCACAAGCTTGATCATCATGCAAGCTTCACAATATGTGCACCTTTGCAGCAAAATCCATAGACAAGTACTCTCCCTGTCATGGTTAACTAAAGCTGTAGATGGAGATGAACATTTGAGCACACTTGATGAACACATTCACATATTTTACTTTCACTCTTGGAGAACACATTCAAGTATCCTGACTGGTATGACACTGCTCACAGACTCCACAAATTCTCAGCTTTACTGAGATCTAATCTCTTCAAGAGACACTTGTAGCAGAAAAAGGAACATCTCTTAAAAAATGTTCTGATCAGATCACATCACAATCTCTTTTGACAAGAAACAGCAGTCACTCACACATGAAGTCACATCATGTTATTCGTGAGGAACAAAAGGATCACCATCCTCCTTTAAACAAATTGTTGGATAAAGATCAAATTCACATAGATCCCCCAATTTTCCAAAAGCAGTCATTCCCTATCATACTCTTCATCTTCAGATTTCCAAGCAACCAATACCTGATCTACTTCAGTCTTTTCTACATTCTCCATCCAAGGCAGACCTTCTACTTCATCATTCTCCCGTATAACTATGTAGATGCTCCTTAGGCATAATGTATGCACCAAACTCCAGAACCAGAACAAAATCATCCTTTACCAAGGATATCCAACCCAAAAAATGTTCTAACATCTGTTAGGACATTCTTGACACATCACATATACCACACACCATGGTTCTAGATATGCTCTACTACTGAACTTACTATCAACATAGTAATCCAAACTGAACACTGCGTCACCAGCTTGAACAAAGAGAGCTTCAGAAAGCCAGAGAGGACTACACTCTCATCCACCAAAAGAAGGTATACTTCCATCCTCAACCTAGAACTTCTGTCAAAAGTTCCAAGAGAATTAGAACCTCCTTACATTTTCAACTAAATACTCTTCTGCACAAGAGCAATCAGTTTCAAGCATCCTGCTTGAATGCACACAATGAAACCAACCAAATTCCACCTTTTGATTGATCTCAATCTTCTTCCGAACTCCCACAAGATATCCTGATCCACCTATGAAACCAGATCTTCAAGTCATATGAACTACTTGCTCCAAAGCAAGACATCTTGGATTCACCAAGCCTCTTAGTCATGTAACATCTTCTCAAACCACAGCTCCCGCAAACTGTATGAGATAGATCTTTTTGAAGCATCCATAACTTCCATTACTGTAGATCACCTCTATCTTAAGCTGATGTGCCACATCACCAGCTGAGACTTCTGATGTTAAGCTAGATGTCAAAACATTATGATATCCAACTGTTGAATTCAGCTCTTCCTTCTGCCACTTAGAAGAACCTCATCCCTTTGCAGAAACAGATTTCCATGCTCTCATAGACTTGATTCAACAATCAAGTTTGAGTAGACAACCTCCATCCTGCTCAGAAACTCCAAAGACTTCAAACCTACCATATCTGAATCTTCAGAAAATAAGTAGTCCAAGACTACCCCATAACTATACCAAATAATGCCACTTCTAAATACACTATAGAACACACAATCTTATTGTTATAATCTCAATATTCTTTTAACCATCATGATTGTTTCACAGAGTTCTCACACACCAACACACCATGAAGGGAAATAAACAGCCACATAGAGAAAAGTATATTCTCAACACTTCAACAGTCCTGCACTTTTACATCAGACATATACATAGTCTCCCGTCAATGTATTTTGTCATTAGTTGAATGCACAACCTTATCAAAAGCAGACAAATACTCAAATCCTGTCAAGGTAACCTTCTCACACAATAGGCATCTGCTGATTCTTCTTCAAAACAAACCATCATGACAACCATTCACACCACAAAAGCATTCCAGGTTAGGTCAGTGTCTTGACCTTTCACTCCTCCCTGAGCAAAGAAATGAAATGATGTTTCAACATCAGCAATCATAGTAAATCACACTAAACATCTACTATAGCTTTGGAGACAACAACCATAGTAATCCACACACATCTCTTGCAAGGGACACAAGAGGATTGACCATCAGTAGCTGACCAACCTTCAAACCCAGAACATACACACAAACAGGAACCAGCATACTCTACATCTCAAGAATCTTCAAACTTTTAATGTTCAGACCTCCTGTCTGTCTTTGAGATGTTGGATGCCATCCTTCTGTACCTAAAGGAGAGAAACCATTGACTGGTCATCACAAACAGCATAGACAAATATGCTTCTCCCAACACTTTAACCTACAAGGTGTAGCGAGCGATTTTGGACGCGGTTCTTCAGCGCTGGTTGCTCTCTGTGGTTTGAGCTTAAACTACAGGTCGATTCATTTTTTATCCTATTGTGAGCTGATGAAGGAAGGGAAATAGATGTCTCCAATTAACCCTGCTTTGCATACTGAGTTTAAACAGCGGTCTGTTAGATTACGGATGCTATCAATGTGGGGGGGGGGGCCTTTGTACTGGTTATTTGTATTTTCGCCAATACAGTTTCTTTCTTTTTATCTAGACAGAAGGTTTCTGGCGGGGAACAAGGATTAGGATGTTAGGACTGATGCTTTTTGATGTGAGAGTATGGGATTTGGGTTTTTTGTTTAGTGTGTTCGCTAAGATTTTTCTTTCAATCTTATGCTTACGTATTCCCGTTTACCGAAACAGGGAAATCAGAGCGTTCGTAGTTCCTCATATTCTATGGGAGGAAATGGGTGTTTTGGTGTCTTGTTCAAAGCCCAAGACGTGAAGCGAAAGGTAGTTTGTATCTTCTTCAAAGCCCAAGATGTGAAGCTGAAGAGTCTATTTGTATCTTGTTCAAAGCCCAAGATGTGAAGCTGAAAGGTCTCAACTTTAGAGAGAATTTGTCATCTCTAAAGAAGGGTTTGTCTGTCACAACTGTTGGGTGACTGGTTATAAAGGAGAATTACTTTAACCGGGATTTATGAATCCGGCAATGCCATAATTTCCTTTATAGGGATTTTAACCTGAAGGAGAAGACTTTAACTCAGTGTAGAGAAATGCCATCTTTCCTTATGAATTTCTCAAGCTAAAAGAAGGACAGTGGCATGGATATAGATGATCCAGAGGCTTGCCGCTTACAACGATTAGATGAAAGGGAAGGAGTTGTTGATGTTTGTATACTGTGAACGAGGCACAGCTTTGATGCTAAAAGGTTAATTGGATTAACCAATGGTTTTCTTATATAAAGCCTAAGAGGAGGCTAATATGTGTCTCGTACAAAGCCCGAGAGAGAGGCTAAAAGGTTTTTGACTCAACGAGGGAATCTTTTGGTATCTCGTATAAAGCCCGAGATGGAGGCTAAAATTTGTTTGGCTCAATAAGAAACTTTTTGTATCTCGTATAAAGCCCGAGATGGAGGCTAAAGGGTGATTGACTCAACGAGGGAGTCCCTTATGTGTCTCGTACAAAGCCCGAGAGAGAGGCTAAACGTTGTTTGACTCCGCTGGGGAGGATCATTGTACAAAGCCCAAGAGGGAGGCTATGGTTACTATTTCAGTTGAGTGACAGGTCCAGTATACTGATTTTAAAGAGAAAATCAGTTCTTATATGAGCAACACTGTACTCATGGATTTGATTCAAGGATCCGGGTTATTCCTGTTCTTTAAGGAAGCGGGAAATCCAAAGGGTATTGAGACTGTCCGAGTCTGCGGGTTTTCTTCCTATTTAACGAAGGGGTCACTTGAGAATGTCTTTGAGACTCAAGGGTCTTAGACTGTCCAAGTCTAGAGTGTCATCTTTTGTACTATGCTTTGAGAAACAGTAGTAGACTCTATGAAAGGACTTTTCTATGAAGATGACTAAGTTCTGTTCCTATACCTCTAGGAGGTCGTCGGGACAATTTGTATGAAGCCCAAGAGGAGGCTGGAAACTTTTAAGAAGCCGATCGGTCCTTGTACTAAGCCCAAGAGAAGGCTATCATTCCCGGAGGAAGAGATCATTATACAAAGCCTAAGAGGAGGCTGTGAATACTTCTAAGAAGCCGTAGGGTCCTTGTACTAAGCCCAAGAGGAGGCGGGGTTGCTTTTAGGAAGCCTGTGGGTCCTTGTACGATGCCCAAGAGGAGGTCGATGCTTTTAAGAAGCCCGTGGGTCCCCAAACCCCGAGAAATTCAAGGCAAGCTATTCACAAGGAATAGATCAAGTCAGGAAAGTTCGAGAATTTGGAAGAAACTCAAAGATGCCATTCACGGAAAATACATTCATCTCTGGGAATAGAGTTTCTTGACAATTCCTAATGAGGACAGCCGAAGAGAAGACTGTATCTGGTGATCCTATTGGGGATCTAGTTGTCTATTTCTATGAACAAACGAAACGGCGTCACCTAGTTCTAGACGTAGTTGTCGGGGAAACTCTAAATATCTATACTATTATTACACAGTTGATATGAGTTTATGAAAGAAGACTTACAATGAAACAGCCCCACAATACAGTTATATGTATATGAAAGCGGTAAATGAAAGCAATAACCACTTACTCGGTTGTAGAGCTTCCATGCTGTTTGGTTAGTTGTTCAACAAAGAAAGATTGAAAACAACAGTATATTCAAAATCAAAGGAGAAAGTGCTTTGAAAAAGATAGATTTGGGGCTTACAGCTCAAGGAGAGACCCAGGGTTTTATCAGTGAGCGCACTGTTTGAATTTGTACAGAGGGACTTATACAAGTGACTGAGGCCCAAAATGTTTTTCTGTACAAAGGGATGGGTCTTACACTCTCTCAAGAGGCCCAAATGTTTTAAAGAAAAAGATTGGGGCTTATAACACGAGGGTAGGCCCAGATGATTTTTCCGTTTAAAACGGCGATCGCGCCGAGGTTTTCTTTTAACGCAGAGGGACTTATACAATAAGTGAGGCCCAAAATGTTTTGGTTAAAAGGGGATTGGGTCTTACACTCTATTAGAGGCCCAAAAGTTTTGAATGGGTCTTATAGCTCGAGGAGAGGCCCAAGGTTTTTTTCAAAAGGCGACGATCGCGGCGTTTGTTTTTTTACGGTATCGGGACTTATACAATACATTGAGACCCAAAAATGATTTGGTCAAAAAAGGGTTGGGTCTTACACTCTATTAGAGGCCCAAGAGTTTTGAATGGGTCTTATAGCTCGAGGAGAGGCCCAGTGTTATTTTGAAAAGGCGACGATCGCGCCGTTTATTTGAAAATGTACAGAGGGACTTATACAACGAATGAGACCCAAAATGTTATCTGTACAAGGGTGTTGGGTCTTACACTCTAATAGAGGCCCAAAAGTTTTGAAAATGATTTATGAGGGTTGAATTAATCCAAAAACCCTAATTTGTTTTCAAAAATGTATTTAATTGAATAAAAATTCAATTAAAATGATCAAAATTGTTTAACATGTGAAAAACAAATTGTGATCTTGGATTAATGCTTCAAAAATTAAGTATTGACCTACAAAATAATTAGAAAGCATTAAAAGTTGCAAAATCAATGTGGAAAAAATATTTAAAAATGTCAAAAACAATAAAAATATTAATTCTTTGCAAAATATCACTTATATGAAATAAATAATATTTTTGGGATTTTTTGATAAAATAAAATATTTTAACATTTTTGTGAATTATTAAAAAAAGAATCAACTCAAAATCATTAAAACTCAGAGAGAAATTAATTTTTGAATCAATTAAACAAAATCACAAAATTCAAATATTTGAATTTGGAAAAAAGGCGCCAAGAACAGCTGAAGAACACGCGCGTGTTCTGGGTTTGGTTGATTTGCATTTTCTATCCAATCTCCCTGAATACTTGATTATAACATGCAATCCACATATCATTATGCTCGTCTCAACCTCACGATCATGTTTATAACACTTAATTTCATTTAAATTAAACATAAAACATGAAATCACGAAGAAACCTCAAGAACCCTAATTTCTGCATGAAGGCTAGGATTTTTGATACACGATTCAAACAATGCAATTAATTGAGGGAAAACATTCCATGCATGATTATGAACATATGGCAAAATTATTGTGCGAGGAAATATGCATAGATTGAGAGATGACCAAGTTTATGCTTACCTCTAGGCCGTGACAGCAACTGCAATGTGATTTTTGATTTGGAGGTATTACAGATGAGTGGTGATGATCTGAACAGCTTCCTTACACCCTATGGAGTGTGTTTGAATGCCTGGACTTGATTGAAAATGTCTGGAACGATTTGTGGTACCTCAGCTGCAACTTGATTGAAAGTTTGAGCAACCAGCTGGTGATTTTGTGAAATCTGTGTTCCAGATGTTATGTGAGTGTTTGGACCACTTCTATATGATGTATGTGAGGTGTGTGAGTGATTGGTTTGATTGGAAAAGCTCTCAAACTCAAAACCCGATAGCTACCTTGCTATAAAAGGCATTTTTGCCAAGAGAAAGAGATTTTGAGGAAAGCATCTGTTAGATGGATTTGGTGTACTCAAACTGATCACAATTGAGCTCTATTTATAGTAGAGCAAGTTTTTTTTGCAAGGAATAGTGAATGGTAACTGCAGCAGGTGTTTGTTCAATGTTGGCCAATGGAAATGCAATTCTCCTCTAGCCATTGACTAGAGGTTAGGGCACAGAGCTTTGGTTCCCTTGGTCTTGGATAAGTCTTGACTGATTTAAGATGAGAATGGCTCAGTCCATGCCACCTTGATGCTTCCATTGAATGCTTCAATCCAAATTTGGAGTCTTGTCCCTATTTTGGCCATTCTAGGTTCAACATGCTATTTCTTGTTCCATGGACTTTGGAGGCTTGACTCAGTGATTGTCCCATTTAGATTCAATCCTCTGATGTGTCCAAGTGGATAGGAGCATTTGGATTTGGCTGATTTTGGCAAATCGAGCAAAAATGCAAATTCTGCCTTGCCTTGGCAGATTTCAGCAAGGCAATTCCCAATGTCATATCTCATGATTCAAATGGAATTTGGCAATGTTCTTGGCCATTTTGGAAAGCCCTTACATGATACAACAATTGTTTGAACATGTTTGGTTTTGATCTCTTTTGAATCCAAGTGAAAAATCCCCCTAGATTTGGCAAAAAGTGAAGGCAGATTCTGACTTAGTGAAAATTTCACAAGTGTTGGAAAAAGTGACATTTTCACATTTCAGCCACTTTGATCACTCCATAACTCAAAATCCTTAATGAATTGGACTTAGGTCTAGTTGAAGTTTTGTAGAGGGTAATGAGGGCTACAAATCCATCTTTGGATGAAAAAAATGGCTTTGTGGTTTAGGAGTTATGATCCTTCAAAGTTAGTGCCCTTGTCACTTTATTTTTAACTTAGAAAATTTTCTAAGTTTTTATGGTTACCCCTTTTACAAGTTATCCAACTTTTCTTGATTTTTCTTGATGAATGATGATTCAAATCATACATTAACATCATTTTAGGGTTAAAAAACCATTTTGGTGAAAAATCTCAAAAAGTCAAAGTTGACTTTTGTGCACAGTTGACTTTTTATCAGATGAATTCCAAACTGTGCAATTCTTCAGGAAATCATGTCCTTGACCTAAATCAAACTTGATGGACATGTTCCATGGGTGTCATAGGGTATATTGAATCATGTCTTAGGGCTTGGGAGCATGTCCTGGTCAAAAGTCAAAGTTATAGTTGACTTTTTCCTTAAAACCCTAATTGTTGTGCAGATGAAATTGAGACTTGTTGCTCAAGCTTCTTGGATTAATCCATTGTTCCAAATAGATAAATATAGTTCATTAGAGACCCTCAAACCCTCTCTTGAGGTCTTGGTTCATGATTTGTTCCAAAAGTCAACTTAGGGGTGAATTAGGTCAAGAAACCCTAATTCCTGATTTTTGATGAGTGCAACCCCTGAGGCAAAATTAACTTGATGAATGGGTCCATGAGGTTCCATGGAGCACATTAGGTTGTATTTTGGATCATTGGCTCATGCCCAGATGAAAAATTTCCATCTGGAGGCCCTGGTCGACCAAAACCCTAATTTGGTGACACTGTCGATCTTGAGACTTGATCCACCTAGAAGGGAGCATCCTTGTGCTTAATGCTTGGAGTGGGAGTCCTTTTGATCCTTTGTGGATGCTTGACAGGTTATACAAGTTGAAGATCATGTCATTCCTTGACTGATTCTTTGTCTAAGCACTCAGAGAGGGCTTGAAACCCTAGTTTTGATTGTAGTGAATGCTCACCCATCTTTGGGGAGACTGATGAAGTATGATGGTTCTTCCATATTGTGATGATGATTTGCACAATGATGGGGAATCTTAGTGGTCAAAATTTGGGGTATGACACAAGGATGCCCTTCAATCCTTACATAAAGATGTTCCATTACGTGAGGACACCACATAACTGAACTCCAGCTTTAGAGGAAACTTCTCATGCAGATACCAGGGAACCATAATCCTTTGGTAAAAAAAACACCAACTTCTCCTTGCACAAATCTGAAATGCTCATCCTACGGTTGGTACACACATATAACTCCTTTCAAACAGAATCTGCTCAATGGCCATAAACAAGATTGCAAACAACTGGCTGCTTTGATCAGAAGGAACTTTCAGATATCAGAGAAAATGTCCTTGACATTTGAGCTTGACCTCCACAAAAAAAAACAGCCTATGAACACCTACTCACTTGGATCAGAAATACACTAATCCAATGAGTGACACTATATTAATCATCTCTTGACCAACATACATATCTAAGACATGTTTCTTGAAGGAAACTTCTTAGACACACAACCCAGATGCCTCCTCTTCCAAGTCAGGAGTAGGTTCCAAACAGATGTGATCAATATACATTTGTTTAGCCCCCAAGCATCTGGTATGCCATACCTTTATCCAACAAGATTCTGCACAATCAGCTGGTTTTATGCTCCAACATCTGGTAGGACATAAGTTCTCTTCACAAGAAACACACCAAAAGATCCTTTAACACAACCCAGAGATTGACCTTGTAGGATTGGAGGCAAGAATAAATTACTTCTAACTTTCTTCAGATCTCTTTTCAACAAGCTCATATAAGAGTTCCTTTATGAGTGGACTTGGGATGAACCACAAGTATTTTTGGCAACTTTAACAAGCTAGTTTAAGATATCCTCAAGTATCACCACACCATGTGATACATCTTCAGAGGAGAACAGAATGTTGCAGCTGTAGCGAGTGATTTTTGGATGTGGTTGCAAAGCACGATCGCTCTAGTACTACAGTTCGATTCATTTTTTATCCTATTAAAGCTGATGAAGGAAGGGAAATAGATGTCTCCAATTAACCCTGCTTGCATACGGAGATTAAACAGTCTAAACTGTTGGTTTACAGATGCTACAAAGATTCGGGGTTTTTTCTAGGTTTATTTTGTTGACGAGGGGTGCTTTAGGCTATCGGTTGAGATGTTAGGACGAATATATATATGAAAGTATGGGATTTTGGGTTTTTTTTAGTGTTCTCGCTAAGATCTTTTCTTTCAATCTTATGCCTACGTATTCCCGTTTACCGAAATAGGGAAATCAGAGCGTTCGTAGTTCCTCCTATTCTATGGGAGGAAATGGTTGTTTTGGTGTCTTGTTCAAAGCCCAAGACGTGAAGCGAAAGGTGGTTTGTATCTTGTTCAAAGCCCAAGATGTGAAGCTAAAAGGTTTATTTATATCTTGTTCGAAGCCCAAGATGTGAAGCTAAAAGTGTTGACCTTAGGGAGAATTTGTCATCTCTAAAGAGGGGTTTGTTTGTTACGACTGTTTATATAGGAGAATTACTTTAACTGGGATTTGTGAATACGACAATGCCATAATTTCCTTTATAGGGGATTTCAACCTGAAGGAGAAGACTTTAACTCAGTGTAGAGCAATGCCATCTTTCCTTAGGAATTTCTCATACTAAAAGAGGGACATTGGCATGGATGTAGATAATCCAGAGGCTTGCCTCTTACAGCAGTTAGATGGAGGGGAAGGAGTTGTTGATGTTTGTGTACTGTGAACGAGGCACAGCTTTGATGCTAAAAGGTTGATTGGACCAACCAGTGGTTTTCTTATACAAAGCCTAAGAGGAGGCTAATATGTGTCTCGTACAAAGCCCGAGAGAGAGGCTAAAAGGTTTTTGACTCAACGAGGGAATCTTTTGGTATCTCGTATAAAGTCCGAGATGGAGGCTATTTGACTCAACAAGAGAGTTTTTGTATCTCGTACAAAGCCCGAGATGGAGGCTAAAATTTGTTTGGCTCAATAAGAACCTTTTTGTATCTCGTATAAAGCCTGAGATGGAGGCAAAAGGGTGATTGACTCAACGAGGGAGTCTTTTTATGTGTCTCGTACAAAGCCCGAGAGAGAGGCTAAACGTTGTTTGACCCCGCTGGGGAGAATCATTGTACAAAGCCCAAGAGAGAGGCTATTGTAACTGGAGAAGGATCATTATACAAAGCCTAAGAGGAGGTTATGGTGACTGTTTCAGTTGAGTGACAGGTCCAATATACTGATTTAAAGAGAAAATCAGTTCTTATATGAGCAATACTGTACTCAGGGATTTGATTCGAGGATCCGGGTTATTCTTGTTCTTTAAGGAAGTGGGAAATCCGAAAGGTATTGAGACTGTCTGAGTCTACAGGTTTTCTTCCTATTTAACAAAGGGGTCACTTGAGAATGTCTTTGAGACTCAAGGAGATTAGACTGTCCAAGTCTAGAGTTTAATCTTTTGTACTATGCTTTGAGAAACAGTAGTAGACTCCATGAAAGGACTGTTCTATGCAGATGATTAAGTTCTGTTCCTATACCTCTAGGAGGTCGTCAGGACAATTTGTACGAAGCCCAAGACGCTGGAAACTTTTAAGAAGCCGACGGGTCCTTGTACGATGCCCAAGAGGAGGCTATCATTCCCGGAGGAAGAGATCATTATACGAAGCCTAAGAGGAGGCTGTGAATACTTCTAAGAAGCCGTAGGGTCCTTGTACTAAGCCCAAGAGGAGGCTATCATTCCCGGAGGAAGAGATCATTATACGAAGCCTAAGAGGAGGCTGTGAATACTTCTAAGAAGCCGTAGGGTACTTGTACTAAGCCCAAGAGGAGGCGGGGTTGCTTTTAGGAAGCCTGTGGGTCCTTGTACGATGCCCAAGAGGAGGCCGATGCTTTTAAGAAGCCCGTGGGTCCCCAAACCCCGAGAAATTCAAGGCAAGCTATTCACAAGGAATAGATCAAGTCAGGAAAGTTCGAGAATTTGGAAGAAACTCAAGAGATGCCATTCACAGAGAAAAGATCATCTCTGGGGAATAGAGTTTCTTGACAAGTGCTTTTAAGAAGCTCGTGGGTCCCCAAACCCCGAGAAATTCAAGACAGGCTATTCACGAGGAATAGATCAAGCCAGAAAAGTTTAAGAATTTGGAAGAAACTCAAGAGATGCAATTCACGGAGAAGAGATCATCTCTGGGGAGTAGAGTTTCTTTGACAACTTCTACGAGTGACAGTCTATGAAAGGGTTCACCGAGAATGCTGCCTTTCATATCTCCATATTGTTTAACCCCAAGAGGAGGGAAGACTGTGTCTGGTAATCCTATGGGGATCTAGTTTTCTATTTCTACAAATAAACGAAACGGCGTCACCTAGTTCTAGACGTAGTTGCCGGGGAAACTCTAAATATCTATACTATTATTACACAGTTGATATGAGTTTATGAAAGAAGACTTACAGTGAAACAGCCCCACAATACAGTTATATGTATATGAAAGCGGTAAATGAAAGCGATAACCACTTACTCGGTTGTAGAGCTTCCATGCTGTTTGGTTAGTTGTTCAACAAAGGAAGATTGAAAACAACAGTATATTCAAAATCAAAGGAGAAAGTGTTTTGAAAAAGAAAGATTTGGGGCTTACAGCTCAAGGAGAGGCCCAGGGTTTTATCAGTGAGCGCACTATTTGAATTTGTACAGAGGGACTTATACAAGTGACTGAGGCCCAAAAAGGTTTCCTGTACAAAGGGATGGGTCTTACACTCTCTCAAGAGGCCCAAAAAGTTTAAAGAAAAAGAGTGGGGCTTATAACACGAGGGTAGGCCCAGATGATTTTTCCGTTTGAAATGGCGATCGCGCCGAGGTTTTCTTTTAACGCAGAGGGGCTTATACAATATCTGAGGCCCAAAGTGATTTTGGTTAAAAGGGGGTTGGGTCTTACACTCTATTAGAGGCCCAAAAAGTTTTAAATGGGTCTTATAGCTCGAGGAGAGGCCCAAAAGGTTTTTTTTCAAAAGGCAACGATCGCGCCGTTTGTTTTTTACGGTATCGGGACTTATACAATACACTGAGGCCCAAAAATGGTTTGGTCAAAAAAGGATTGGGTCTTACACTCTATTAGAGGCCCAAAGTGTTTTGAAAATGATTTATAAGGGTTGAATTAATCCAAAAACCCTAATTTGTTTTCAAAATGTGTTTTAATTGAATAAAAATTCAATTAAAATGATCAAAATTGTTTAACATAGGAAAAACAAATTGTAATATTGGATTAATGCTTCAAAAATTAAGTATTGACCTACAAAATAATTATAAGGCATTAAAAGTTGCAAAATCAAGGTGGAAAAAATATTTTAAATGTTAAAAACAATTAAAACATTAATTCTTTGCAAAAATATCAATTATACAAAATAAATAATATTTTTGGGATTTTTTGGGAAAATAAAATATTTTAACATTTTTGTGAATTATTAAAAAAAGAATCAACTCAAAATCATTAAAACTCAGAGAGAAATTAATTTTTGAATCAATTAAATAAAATCACAAAATTCAAATATTTGAATTTATGAAAATGGCGCCAAGAACATGGACCAAGAACACGCACGTTTTCTGCCTTGCCCAGATTTGCATTTTCTATCCAATCTCACTGAATACTTGATTATATCATGCAATCCACATATCAATATGCTCGTCTCAACCTCACGATCATGTTTATGACAATTAATTTCATTTAAATTAAGCATAAAACAAGAAATCACGATAAATCCTTATGAACCCTAATTTCTGCATGAAGGCTGGGATTTTTAATACACGATTCAAACAAAGCAATTACTTGAGGGGAAACATTCCATGCATGATTATGAACATTTGGCAAAAGTATTGTGCGAGGAAATATGCATAGATTGAGAGATGACCAAGTTTAAGCTTACCTCTAGGTCGTGACACCAAGAGCAAATTGATTTCTGAGTAGGAGGTGTTACAGATGAATTGTGATGATCTGAACAGCTTCCCTACTCCCTATGGAGTGTGTTTGAATGCTTGGACTTGACTGAGAATGGTTGGATCACTTCATGGCATCTCAACTGCACTTTGGTTAAAACCTTGAGCAATTGACTGGTGATTCTGAGAAATCAGTGTTCCAGTTGTTGTTTAAGTGTTTGATCAGCTCACATATGATGTATATGAGGTGTGTGTGTGATTGGTTTGAGTGGAATTGCTCTCTAATGAAAAACCCGATAGTGACTTGCTAAGAAAGGCATTTTTGAGAGTGAGCAATTGACTGGTGATTCTGAGAAATCAGTGTTCCAGTTGTGTGTGATTGGTCTTGGATAAGTCTTGACTGAATTTAGTTGCAAATGGCTCAGCCCATGCCACCTTGATGCTTCCATTGAATGCTTCAATCCAAAATTGGAGTCTTGTCCCTATTTTGGCCATTCTAGGTTCAACATGCTATTTCTTGTTCCAAAGAATTTGGAGGCTTGGCTCAGTGATTATCCCCTTTAGATTCAATCCTCTGATGTGTCCAAGTGGATAGGAGCATTTGGATTTGGCTGATTTTGGCAAATCGAGGAAAAATGCAAATTCTGCCTTGCCTTGGCAGATTTCAGCAAGGCAACTTTCCAATGTCATATCTCATGACTCAAATTGAATTTGGTAATGTTCTTGGTCATTTTGGAAAGCCCTTACATGATACAACAACTGTTTGAACATATTTGGTTTTGATCTCTTTTGAATCCAAGTGAAAAATCCACCTACATTTGGCAAAAAGTAGGGTAAAATCTGACTTAGTGAAATTTTCACCAAGTGTTGGAACAAAGTGACTTTTCTTGATTTTGATCACTCCATAACTCAAAATCCATGAGGAGTTGGAATTAGGTCTAGTTGAAGTTTTTGTAGAGGGAAATGAGACCTACAAATCAAGCCTTCGATGGGAGAAAATGGCTTTGTGGTTTAGGAGTTATGACCCTCCAAAGTTAGTACCCTAGCCACTTTATTTTTAACTTAGAAAATTTTCTAAGTCTTTTATGGTTACCCCTTTTACAAGTTACCCAACTTTTCTTGATTTTTCTTGATGAATGATGATTCAAATCATACATTAACATCATTTTAGGGTTAAAAATCCATTTTGGTGAAAAATCTCAAAAAGTCAAAGTTGACTTTTGTGCACAGTTGACTTTTTATCAGATGAATTCCAAACTGTGCAATTCTTCAGGAAATCATGTCCTTGACCTAAATCAAACTTGATGGACATGTTCCATGGGTGCCATAGGGTATATTGATGCATGTCATAGGGCTTGGGAGCATGTCCTGGTCAAAAGTCAAACTTACAGTTGACTTTTTCCTTAAAACCCTAACTGTGGTGCAGATGAAATTGAGACTTGTTGCTCAAGCTTCTTGGATTAATCCATTGTTGAAAATGGATCAATATAGTTCACTAGAGACCCTCAAACCCTCTCTTGAGGTCTTGGCTCATGATTTGCCCTAAAAGTCAACTTAGGGGTGGATTAGGTCAAGAAACCCCAATTCCTGATTTTTGATGAATGCATCCCCTGAGGCAAAATTGACTTGATGATTGGGTCCATGAGGTTCCATGGAGTATATTAGGTTATATTTTGGATCATTGGCTTGTGCCCAGATGAAAAATTTTCATCTGGAGGCCCTGGTCAACCAAAACCCTAATTTGGTGACACTGTCGATCTTGAGACTTAATTCACCTAGAAGGGAGCAGCCTTGTGCTTAATCCTTGATGTGGGAGTCCTTTTGATCCATTGTGGATGTTTGAGAGGTTATACAAGTTGAAGATCATGTCATTCCTTGATTGATCCTTTGTCTAAGCACTCAGAGAGGGCTTGAAACCCTAATTTTGATTGTAGTGGATGCTCACCCATCTTTGGGGAGACTGATGAAGTATGATGGTTCCTCCATATTGTGATGATGATTTGTACAATGATGGGAAATCTTAGTGGTCAAAATTTGGGGTATGACAGATGCCCCTATTTAATCTTCTTGGACACGAAGGTGTGAATGACGAAGGTATTCGGGCATTCGGGGTGCAAGAGGATTAAATATCGGAATACCTGAAATTTTGATGGTGGTTATGAATGGTAGCTTACGCATTCATCTTCTTTAGCTAAGCAATGATGCTTAGAAAAGGTAAACTTCCCCTCGATCCTGGTCTTCAGCCAAGGAACTGGTCTCAGTTTCTAAAATAAACTTCCCCTCGATCCTGGTTTCCTACCAAGGAACTGGTCTTAGTTTCTGATGTAAACTTCCCCTCGATCCTGGTTTCCTACCAAGGAACTGGTCTTAGTTTCTTTCGTCAATAAACTTTACTGACAAGAGACGTTATTCGTAGCGGCTTTCCTTCAAACTTCTCATCGAATTTTCCTGGGGAGATGCCATTTGAGTGGAAAAAGTTTCGATGTCAGACTTGCTGGGAAACCCAGTCGTCTAAGTTGTAGAGGTGTACAAATTTCTCTGTTGGAGATGCCATTTGTTGACTCTACTTGGGGAATGCGAGTCCCTTGAGAGACTGCATTCGCTTGGGGTCTTTACATCATACTTTTCTCGGAGATCTTCTCGGAGAAATGCCATCTGATGTGATCCAATTTTGAGGTGCCGATGACCTTTTCATTAGTGGGTTTTTCGGAGATAAACTGCCATATTGCCGAATCTCCGATTTAGGAGGCTTTCTCTCGGGATTTTCTTTAATTTGGGAAAACAAAGATATCATCTTCAATGGCGAAGAGTGATGTTAACTGAGGGTTCTCTGGTCTTTCAGAGGTTCAAGTTATCAAAGTGGTCGAGGACCCAACTTCAATCCAGAAATAAAACTGGAGGAGAGAGAATGTTCAGAAGTAACACTTCCTAACGAGGAAAGGGCTGACAACTCGATTGAGAGGACTTTTATCACTAGGGGACAAGGCCGACTAGAGTGATAGTGATGCAATATGAAATGTGAATGCAAATCAATAATGCAATGATGCATGTATGTTTATGCTGACAAAACTGACGCGACATACAAACTGACAGGTGAACACGACTGGATACTCGGCCATCGCGGGGCGAAGAAGTACCGTTGGTTCAGAATAGCAATTCCACCTTGCTTAGGAGAGATAGTCCCTGTTGGGAGCTATGTTGGTCGGGCTTAGGAGATAAGAACTCGGCTGAGGCGTGTCAGACAAAACAAGGTCTCTGACACAGTTGATCCCTTCATTCAGGCGTATTGGGTTAGAAGGAGTACTTTGATTCTGCACTTTGAGGTTCGATTACTTCTGGAGAAGCGACCGATGTTCTTCCGATGTTCAACAGTCAAAAGAAATTGTCGTCTTTAATTTAAAAGCAGAAAAAGTTTTAACAAGTAAATTCATTTTTGTTTTATTTCAAGAATCGTTAATCATATTAAAATGTCGTTCTGTAAAGTTAAAACAAATAAGAATTACAAACAAAAGCACAAGGGCTCAAATTTTATTGATAAGATGGAGATCAGCCAAACGCGTGATTCCAAAGAGTATATACAAAGTTTGAAAATGGTAATTTATAGGGAAAAAGGCTACGTTGAAACATAACGACCACTATCCTTCTATCAACTTTGAATTCGGGACATCCTGAGCTTCTGTCGAAGATGACCTTGACTGGAGTTTTCCTCCGATGGATGGTGTAACTGCTGCTGCTGAGGGACTTGCCTCTGTTGAACATAGTTACTTGCCATTATCCCTAATTTTTTCCTGGATTGTACTTTGATGTTTCCAATCCACCGGAATGATTTTTTTTTTCTTTTTATGTCTCTAACTTTTGCCTGGACCGCCCTTTCGGGTTTTCAATCCACCGAGACATTTTTTTTTTAGTTTAGGCGAAATATTTCTTGACTACATCAACATTTGTGGGGTAGGCAAATTCCTCTCCGTCCATGGTTGCAAGTCTCAAGGCGCCACCTGAGAAAGCTTTCGTGACCACATAGGGGCCAGCATAATTCGGAGTCCATTTACCCCACGAATCAGTGAGAAATGACTGTATCTTCTTGAGCACGAGGTCTCCTTTTCTGAAGACACGAGGTCGAACCTTTTTGTCGAACACCTTCTTTATTCTCTGTTGATACAATTGACCATGGCATAGTGCCGTGATTCGCTTCTCCTCGATCAGATTCAATTCGTCGTGTCGGCTTTGACACTATTCAGCTTCGGTGAGCTTAGCTTCCATCAATACTCGGATTAACGGGATCTCTACTTCTATGGGGAGCACTGCTTCCATGCCATACACTAGAGAGAAAGGGGTAGCCCTTGTTGAAGTGCGGACAGATGTGCGATAACCGTGAAGAGCAAAGGGTAGCATCTCGTGCCAATCTTTGTAGGTTACAACCATCTTTTGAACGATCTTCTTGATGTTCTTGTTAGCCGTTTCTACCGCTCCGTTCATCTTGGGTCGGTAGGGAGATGAGTTATGGTGTTCGATCTTGAACTCAGCGCACAACTCCTTCATCATCTTATTGTTCAAGTTAGATCCATTATCAGTAACGATCTCGCTCGGAACACCATAACGGCAGATGATATTGTTTTTGATAAATTAGACCACCACTTGTCGGGTTACATTGGCGAATGACGCTGCTTCGACCCACTTGGTGAAGTAATCAATGGCTACTAGGATGAACCGATGTCCGTTTGAAGCCTTGGGCTAAATCATGCCAATCATGTCGATTCCCCATATGGAAAAAGGCCATGGGGAAGAAAGAACTTTGAGATATGATGGCGGTACATGAATTTTGTTGGAGTATATCTGACACTTGTGACACCTCCTCATGTACTTGTAGCAGTCAGATTCCATGGTCAACCAATAGTACCCTGCTCTCAGAATTTTTCTCGCCATTGTGTGTCCGTTGGCATGAGTGCCAAAGGATCCTTCATGAATTTCTTTCATAAGCATGTCTGCTTCTGGTCTGTCTACGCATCGGAGCAAGACCATGTCAAAATTCCTCTTATAAAGAGTGTCACCGCTCAGGAAGAAGTTTCCAGCCAATCTTCTGAGGGTTTTCCTATCTTTCCTGGATGCCCCAGGTGGGTACTCTTGTTTCTGAAGGAAGCATTTGATATCATGATACCAAGGTTTATCGTCTATGACTGCTTCAATCGTGAAGATGTAAGCGGGCCTTTCAAGGCGCATTATGTCGATCTTAGGTAGGTTGTTCCATTTACCTACACTAATCATGGAAGAGATGGTGGCTAATGCATCAGCCATGTGATTCTCCTCACGAGGGATATGATGAAACTCGACTCTGTTAAATAAGGGTAACAACCTTCTTGCATAGTCTTTGTAAGGAATCAGTCCTGATTGGTATGTGTTCCAATCTCCTTTTATCTGATTGATAACCAAGGCTGAATCGCCGTATACGTCCAAGTTTTTGATCCTTAAATCAATTGCTTCCTCGAGACCCATGATGCAAGCTTCGTATTCGGCCTCGTTGTTCGTACATTTGAACGTAAGTCTGGCGGTGAAAGGAATGTGGGTACCCTGAGGGGTAACAATTATTGCCCAAATTCTGTTTCCATAATGATTAACTGCTCCGTCAAAGATAAGTCCCCATTGGGAACCTGGTTCTGGCCCTTCACTAGGTAACGGTTCATCGCAATCTTTCATTTTTAGATACATGACATCTTCGTCTGGGAAGTCAAACCCGATTGGTTCTTGATCGTCGATCGGTTGATGAGCCAAATGATCGGCTAAAATACTTCCTTTAACGGCTGTCTGAGTGTGGTACTCTATGTCATATTCTGATAACAGCATCTGCCAACGGGCAATCCTTCCCGTGAGAGCAGGTTTTTCGAAGACGTACTTGATTGGATCCATTTCAGAGATTAACCAAGTAGTATGACGAATCATGTATTGGCGAAGACGTTTGGCTGCCCAAGCCAAAGCGCAACAAGTTTTCTCAAGCATCGTGTACCGAGTCTCGCAGTCGGTGAATTTCTTGCTCAAATAGTAAATGGCAGACTCTTTCCTTTTGGTTTCGTCTTGTTGGCCAAGTACACATCCCATTGAGTCCTCCAGGACTGTGAGGTAAATGATCAGTGGTCTTCCTTCCCTGGAGGTGATAGAATCGGGGGATTCAACAGATATTCTTTGATACTGTCGAAGGTGGTTTGGCAATCTTCTAACCAAACGCAATCCTGGTTCTTTTTCAGTAACTTGAAAATCGGCGCACACGTGGCGGTCATAAGGAATATGAATCCGGAGATGTAGTTCAAACGTCCCAGGAATCCTCTGACTTGTTTTTCAGTTTTCGGAGAAGGCATTTCTTGAATGGCCTTGACCTTGTCAGGATCAACCTCAATCCCTTTCTGGCTGACGATGAACCCTAGTAGTTTCCCTGAACAGGCACTGAAGGTGCACTTGTTGAGATTCAAGCGGAGCTTGAATTTTCTTAGACCTTCAAACAATTTTAACAGATGTTCAACGTGCTCACTCTCTGTTTTAGATTTTGCAATCATATCATCGACATATACCTCTATTTCTTTGTGTATCATGTTATGAAACAGAGTAGTCATGGCCCTTTGATAGGTTGCCCCGGCGTTCTTCAAACCGAACGGCATTACCTTGTAACAAAAGGTGCCCCATGGGGTAATGAACGAAGTTTTCTCCATGTCTTTCGACGCCATTTTGATCTGGTTATAGCCCGAGAATCCATCCATGAAGGAGAAAACTTTGAACTTTGTTGTACTGTCAACCAGCATGTCAATGTGTGGTAAAGGAAAGTTGTCCTTTGGACTTGCCTTGTTCAGATCCCTGTAATCAACACACATTCTGACCTTTCCGTCCTTTTTGGGAACGGGTACGATGTTGGCTAACCATTGAGGATATTCAGATGGGGCGAGGAAACCTGCGTCAATCTGTTTCTGTACCTCCTCTTTGATTTTGATGGCCATGTCTGGGTGAGTGCGTCTCAACCTTTGTTTTACCGGTGGACATTCCGACTTTAACGGTAAGTGATGTTCCACGATGCTGGTATCCAACCCTGGCATATCCTGATAGGACCAAGCGAATACATCGGGGAATTCTTTGAGAAGCTTTATCAAACTCTCTTTGGCAGTTGGACTGAGCAGTGCCCCAATCCTGATTTCTTTTCTCTCTTTTTATGAACCCAAGTTTACCGTTTCCAACGGCTCTTTGTGAGGTTCAATGGACCTTTCCTCTTGTCTGAGTAATCGGGAGATCTCTTCTGGAATTTCGTTGTCAACTTCTTCTTCAGCCTCGAATACCGGGAACTCAAAGTTGGGAGAAGGCATCGGATCGTATGTTTCAACGGGGTTTAAAACAAGCAATCTGCATGACGTGATGATTCGTGTTTAGAAGAGATAGAGAAAATACAAGTGTGTGCAGTGTTTTATTTTACTGCTTGTTTTTATTTTTAAATTGTTTTTTAGGATTACCATTTTCTGAAAAACGAAAAGAGGAAACAACAATTAATGCGGAAATTACAGAACGACGTTATTTTATTAATGAACAAGTCGATCCTTGAAACTACAGCCCTATAAAACAAAACTCTGTTGCTTTGGGCGAAGCGAAGAGGGAAAATTTACAGAAAGCGAGCCCTATCAAAACATTTGTTTCACCTGGGCAGGGTGAAAGGTTAAAGATGGCAATTACTTTGACTGATGAACGATCTTCGAAACCTCGACGGCAACCCATTGGCGGTGAACTCCTCGGTGAATCACAAAGTCTGGCACCTTCCTTGATTTGTCTTCAGAAATGACGCTGATTTCTGGTGGAGCGAGATCTTTGGAATCTGTCTCCCAGGCAGAATTGTCGTAGGAGAATTCCTCAGTTGCATTTTGCATAGTATTTGTGCTCTCAGCTGTATCTCCCCATCCAGTAGGCTAGATATCTTCGAGCCTGATACGAGAGCTTTCGGGAGCGGTGTACCTGACCATATAGTCGTATTTCCCACTCGGTTGTCCTAAGGTGTCCCACACTTCTCTGGAACTGGAGGAGTCATCTCTCTCGATGACGTTAACCTCAAGAAAAGCATAGTTGATGAATTTAAGTCCTGCAAATGTTGCAAATTCATCTTCATGTTGAGTAGTTTCTGAATAACCTGAGTGTTGATCCCATGACATGGTGGGGACACAGGTATTCTATTCAATGACGGTCAGCCGATTTTCATTGTTCGGCTGACTCTTTTGCCCCAAGTCTCTTTGGTAAGGCTGCCATATTGGCAGGCCATCCATTGGGCCATAGTAGTTGTAGTCAAAATTGTCTTTCATCAGAGTGTCTTCCTCTAATGAGTTTGGTGGAGCACGGCATCCTTCTGGATAGGACTTCCATTCTTCATCTGTGTCGGAGGGATCTTCCTCATTGATAGCATGTACTGCCTGAGACACTGGGTGAAGAAAACCTCCACTGTGGAAGAAGTTTTGAAGGGGATGAAGACTTTCATCATTGGCAGCTGTCTGGGTACAGGTTGCAGAAAAACCAAGACCCTTCTTTGTTTTATTGTCAATAGGAATGACAAGCTGTCCCCATCCGGTTGTATCGGTACTCTCGACCGCTTTAATAGCATCATTGTATAAGGAAATCGAGGTTCCTCCTCTGAACTGATTGTTCTTGCTTACCGGCAGTGCTTGGAACTGAGTTCCAATAACCTCCTCGGGTTCTATGCCAGTAGATGATGACAAGTTGCTTACCAGCAAGGCCTGCTCCGCGCAGACTGTGACAAGTTGATTGTTCTTGACGAACTTTAGCTTTTGGTGGAGGGTCGAAGTGACCGCTCCAGCCTAATGTATCCAAGGTCTTCCTAATAAACAATTGTACGTTGCCCGGATGTTCATGACCTGGAAAGTGAATTGGAAAGTGTGAGGACCAATAGTTATGGGAAGATCAACTTCGCCGATAACTGTTTTTCTGGATCCGTCGAATGCTTTGACGACGACCTCGCTGATTCTCATCGGAGGGCCTTTGAATGATAATTGCATCAAAGTGCACTTCGGCATAACATTCAGGGCTGACCCTGTGTCTACCAGTACGCTGGCTAAAGCATCGTCCTGGCAGTTAACTGTAATGTTGAGCGCCATGTTATGACGACGACCCTCTTCGGGTAATTCCTCATCACTAAATCCCAAATTATTGCAGGAAGTGATGTTAGAGACAATGCTATCAAACTGTCTGATTGTTACATCCTGTTCCACAAAGGCTTGCTCCAAGACTTTCTGTAGAGCCTCCCTGTGGGCTTCTGGACTGAGTAACAACGATAATACCGAGATCTTTGAAGGAGTTTGTAACAGTTGATCGACAATGTTGTATTCACTCCTTTGGATGAGCTTCAGGATCTCATCATTATTTTTCGAAAGGTCGGGATTACTGGATTGACCGACTGATGGATCGGGAGCTTCTGTCTGAAGTTCCTTTTCCTTGTTAGGTTCTCCAACTCCTCGGTTGAAGATTCTACAGCTCCGTGTTACACGACTGATGTCTTCAATATTCACGACGGAGGGTAATGGAATTTCCTTTCCATTTTAAACTGTAGTTGCACCGTATTTGTAAGGGATAGCCTTAGTTGATTCATACGGTGTTGGTCCCGGCAGATGGATGACTATGGGAACCTTTTGATTTTTCTGACCATCATAATTAATCTCGATCCGTTCCCGGTTGGGAACTTTAGATTTGTCAAGTAGAGGGATAATGGCAAAAACATCCCTGGTCTTGTGATGACCAGAGATTATGACAACATCCTCAACTTGCTCGGCAAGGTAGTTCGGCGTCGAGTTGATGGGTCCAGAACCCGGATATGGGCGAATCTCTCCACGATCTACCTGACCCTGAAGAGCTGCTCTCACAAAGTAACACCCTTGGTTACTTTCCGAACAGACGCCGCAACGTTCATAGTTGTGTGGTGGCACCTGGCCACACCCACTTTGAATACAATGTAACCTCACTAGGTTAGCTTCCACAGATCGGACATCCTGACTCTGACGCCGAGTGGGGTTTCTGTTATTGATACTAATCTGCTGAGTATCTTCATCCATATAAATTGGCATCCACCAGTGATTTAACAAGTGCTGAAGTGCCTCCTAGACAAGGGTACAACCTCGATCGTTTTCGCAACCCACTTTACAGCTTTGATAGTCATGTGATATTAGGAATCCGAGTCGGACCTGCTCAGCATATAACTCTACCAGGTTGGTATTCATCATGCAAATATCGAAGATCTGAACCATATTGATCTGATAGGGATTCCTATCATGGTAGTCTTGGATCCATCCAAGATCTATCTAACGCTTGAGGGCTTCTTGTACAAAAGAGCAACCCTGTTTGTTTACCGAGCAAATCAGACAGGAACTGTAATCGTGCCGCGGCAGATTATGATACTGGCTTTGCCTTGAGTGCATCGCCACCAAGTTGACATTCATTGCACAGATATCGTGGTTCTGAATGACGTTGGAATTCATGTAGACCATGTTAACTCCACGAACTCAGTGCTCTTGGATCCATCCGAGATCCATTTGTTCCTGTAGAGCTGCTTGCACCACAAAACATCTCTAATTGTCTTTAGAGCAGATATCACACTGGTGATAATTATGAGGTGGCACATGGCCATATCCACTCTGTCTACAATGTATCTTGACCAGATTAGTTTTCAACAAGAGTACATCGTGAATTTGATAGACATCGTTAGTCTCTCCTTCTATCAAATTGACTGCAACCTTCTCGTGTTGAGGCAGCGGATTCGTGAGAACATTAGGATTCGTATCCTTGAAAGATAAGACCCCGCTCCTAACAAGTTTTTGCACGTCGGACTTGAAATTGAGACAAGTCTCTATGTTATGCCCTGGACCTCCTTGATGATAAGGGCAAGTTTGATCCACCTTAAACCAAAAAGGCAGATTTTCCGGTACTGTAAGAGGAGATTTAGTCTGAATGTGCCCCTTAGCCAGTAGTAATGGAAATAATTCTGTGTACGACACGGGTATAGGATCAAATCCTGGTGGCCGTGTTGTACGGTTGTTGTTATATGGAGGACGAGCCTGCTGAAGAGGTTGTTGTGTCCTTTGTTGATCAGGTTGGCTCTACGCAACCTGAGGTTGATACGTAGGAATATACGCAGGGTTGATAGCAGGAGTCACAGCTGCTACTGGTTGATAACGTCGCCTTTGCTTTCCGAGAGAGATATTCCCAATATCTTGCTCTTTTTTCTTAGGGAGAGCACTACCGTATTTTTTAGTACCGCTCGTCGATCCAGTGTCTTTTACCAAACGTCCTTCTCAGACAGCTTCCTCAAGACGTACGCCCATGCCAACCATTTCGGTGAAATCACTGGGCGCACTGGCAACCATTCGGTCATAGTAAAATGAGCTTAAGGTCTTTAAGAAGATATTTGTCATCTCTTTTTCCTCCAGAGGTGGACAAATTTGAGCGGCAATTTCACGCCACCTTTGAGCATACTCCTTAAAGTTTTCCTTGTCCTTTTGCGACATCGATCTGAGTTGATCTCTGTCGGGTGCCATGTCCAAATTGTATTTGTATTGTTGGACGAAGGCAGTGCCAAAATATCTGAATGTGCTGATCGTGGCACAGTTTAAACCCATGTACTATTTGAGTGCGGCACCGGTTAAACTATCCTGAAAGTAGTGAATCAGTAGGCCCTGATTTTTCGTCTGAGCTGACATCCGCCGGGCGTACATCACCAGATGGCTTTGAGGGCAAGAGTTACCCTTGTACTTTTCAAAGTCGGGCACTTGAAATTTGTGCAGAACTTTCACATTTGGGACCAAGCAGAGATCTGCGGCGTCTTTTCCAAATATATCCTAACCGCGAATGTCTTGCAGTTCCTTCTGTATTTCCAAGAACTGCTCCTGGAATTCCTCCATTCTGTCAAACATAGTTTCCTTCTTACCAGAAGGTGTCTGTGGAATCTGTCCTTCCGGGACAGTGTGCACCACAGGGGGTGGTACCGTGACTACGGTAGTGAGTCTTGGCGTCTCCCAAAGTTTGTAACCTTCAGGAGTCTTCAGTATGCCTCTGGCATCTTCGCTTTCCCGAAGTTTGTAACCTTCAGGCCCAACGGCTTCTGTTGTGATTCCCTGATCTTCAGTGATCGGCGGAACATATCCTTCCGGGATATAGTTAACAGGCATGCCCCAAGGACGATCTTTCGGTATTTGATACCTAGGATCATACTTCTCCACTATGGGCATTGAGGTGATCTCTGAGATCACAGTTCGTTGTAGCTGAGCTTCTGCCATGGCTTGCATGTCGTTATGAAGCTTCCGCATATCCTCTCTCAGAGCGTCGATCTCTTCTTTCAACTCTCTGTTTTCTTCCTCAAGATCATCCATCTTTTTCTGACGATTGGCCCAAGTATTATACGAATGAGACAGTTTGACTCTAGAACCGAGACACAAACGTGAGATTCGTAGGTAAGAAGAATACGCGATGTGAGAATGATGAATGCAATGATTATATTAATTGTTTTTTTTTTGTTTAATCAAAATAAACTTCGACAATTAGATTGCAAATATCAAACGGTGGGGAAGCCCCTTTTTATTGAATTCAAAGGATTACAGAAATGGAAATACAGTAGATTACAAGGTGCAGAAATAGAAACCTAAACTAATGGGTCCTGAGTCCTCTCTGAAGAGAAATCGGGTGCTGATTCTGGTATCTTCCTTTTCTTTGACCGGGGCTCTTGGGCCGTTGTCGGGTTGTCATTCCTTTGCCAGGTGAAAGGAGCGAGCAAATTCCTTTGGTCATCTTGATTCTCTACAGCATGTTGCTCCAAAATTTCAATCAGAGCATCTTTCTCTTTTAGTAATTGTTATATTTTGATGCACTCTACGTCGAGGGTGCGGTACTTGTTCTTCCAAGACCTCCTCTCCTTTTGAACTCTGTTGAGAGTAATCTGAAGCTTTTCAGTTTTCGTCATGAAGTACATGACAAATTCCTTTGGTGTAAGAATTCTGTAACGAGGATAAGGCATTTTTAGCTTGAGAGCTCTAGTTTGTACCCAATGGAGATAAGGCTCCACCGAGACACAGTCCGGTTTTCCCAAAGACTCTCGTTCTTTCTTATGAACATGCTTCCAAGCGTGCACCATTTCCATCTTTAGTGCTCTGTCATTTTCTCCTTCCTTGAAGAAAAGACCTTCCAGATGAACACCTCGTGGGACGTGTCTCATCGGGTATCCAAATTGACGACGAACCAACACCGGATGATAGTTGATTCCTCCCTTAATTCCTATAAGGGGTACGTTGGGGAAGTTTCCACAACGATCAATGATCCTGATTCCATTATAGATCCTATTACACCAATCTATACCAGAGTTGGTAAGGGACATGATCTTCTGCGACCAACGTAAGGCACTCTTACAATCCCAAAAAGCAGCAAACTTGGGCAAGTGAGAGATAAACCATTTGTAAAGCAAAGGTACACAACATGTGATCTCCCGTCCGCTGTACAAATTTCCCAAGTGTACGGAATGATACGCATCTGCGAGCAAAGTCGGCACAGGGTTTCCAATGAGAAAAACCTTAATGGAGTTGATATCGACGAAATTATTAATGTTGGGAAACAAAAATAACCCGTAGGCGAGCAAAACAAAGACGCTTTCAAAAGCAGTCACGTTTCCTATACTGGCAAAATACAGGGCCTTCTTTGTCAAGAACTGGGCTGGCAAACCTTGGATGCCACCCTTGGTAGTTAGGTGAGTCCTGACCTCAGACTCGTCCAAATGAATTGCTCTTGCAATGGTCTGATTCTTTGGAATTTCTTCCAGTCCAGAAAATGGAGCTCGATCAGTAATGTGTAGATCGATCAGATGAGAATACTCCTCCAGCGTTGGTGCGAGCTGGTAATCCGGGAATGTGAAACAGTGATAAACTGGATCATAAAACTGAATGAGCGCATCCATGATTCCCTCAATCACATGGACTCTTAACAGTGGTAGCAAACCTCCGTGCTTGGCTCTGAAAGCCTTTTGGTTTGTGATCATCCTCGCTAACCTTCTCAAATCCTCTAGCTTTGGAACCTTGAAGGTGTAACTATGAGTTCTCCTTCTACCGAAATCCATTAGTGCAATCCTTTTCTCTGATATTTGTAATCACAGTCTCAATTTAATTTAAAAAACAGAGAGACTAGAAGAGAAAAATCTTTTGAATGTTTTTAATGTTTTTTAAATGAATGCATGAATGCAGCACACAAAAACATAGAAAAAACATGGGGTCAAAGGGTCGTTGTCATGAAGTCAAGGCTCTACCTATCCCCAAAGGTTTATACTAGGGTGATTTTTGTACCTGTACTCATTATCATCAGCTCCTCCCAGGAAAGCAAAACTACAAGCGGATCTCCAGCGAGTTGTAGAGCAATCTTAGAGTAAGTGCCATTCACCGAGAATAGATCACCAGCCTCAAATAAGGGGAGTATCGCGTAACAACTATTCTCGATAGTTTCCGCACTACAAAAGGGTTTGGCTCCTCAGCTTCTCAGACATCACAATCGGCCCATTGTCTAGGTGAGAGAATGGGTTATATTGGTCAGCCTCTACTGAGGTTGATGGTCGACCTCGTCGCCATCACTTATCTTAAGTGTATACTCAATCTTTCCACATGCGGCATCACACGCATTCCCATTAGCAGAAAAATAAACACGTATAGCAATTAGGAAAAGCAGTATATATATTTGTCCTAATCATCCTAGACTTTTAAAAGCTAAGAATCTTAAGTTCCTGACAGAAAATGGTTTCCCGGCGGAGTCACCATCCTGTGGTTTCATTCCAAAATAACGGCGCTTTGACCTAAGATCTAGTGACGTCAAGGTTTCCACAAAAAAGAACAAGATCCCTAAAGAGACACGGTATTCCCCAGCAGAGTCGCCATTTTTCTATAGCGAGTGATTTTTGGATGTGGTTGCGAAGCACGATCGCTCTAGTACTACAGTTCGATTCATTTTTTATCCTATTAAAGCTGATGAAGGAAGGGAAATAGATGTCTCCAATTAACCCTGCTTGCATACTGAGATTAAACAGTCGAAACTGTTGGTTTACAGATGCTACAAAGATTCGGGGTTTTTTCTAGGTTTATTTTGTTGACGAGGGGTGCTTTAGGCTATCGGTTGAGATGTTAGGACGAATATATATATGAAAGTATGGGATTTTGGGTTTTTTTTAGTGTTCTCGCTAAGATCTTTTCTTTCAATCTTATGCCTACGTATTCCCGTTTACCGAAATAGGGAAATCAGAGCGTTCGTAGTTCCTCCTATTCTATGGGAGGAAATGGTTGCTTTGGTGTCTTGTTCAAAGCCCAAGACGTGAAGCGAAAGGTGGTTTGTATCTTGTTCAAAGCCCAAGATGTGAAGCTAAAAGGTTTATTTATATCTTGTTCGAAGCCCAAGATGTGAAGCTAAAAGTGTTGACCTTAGGGAGAATTTGTCATCTCTAAAGAGGGGTTTGTTTGTTACGACTGTTTATAAAGGAGAATTACTTTAACTGGGATTTGTGAATACGACAATGCCATAATTTCCTTTATAGGGGATTTCAACCTGAAGGAGAAGACTTTAACTCAGTGTAGAGCAATGCCATCTTTCCTTAGGAATTTCTCATACTAAAAGAGGGACATTGGCATGGATGTAGATAATCCAGAGGCTTGCCGCTTACAGCAGTTAGATGGAGAGGAAGGAGTTGTTGATGTTTGTGTACTGTGAACGAGGCACAGCTTTGATGCTAAAAGGTTGATTGGACCAACCAGTGGTTTTCTTATACAAAGCCTAAGAGGAGGCTAATATGTGTCTCGTACAAAGCCCGAGAGAGAGTCTAAAAGGTTTTTGACTCAACGAGGGAATCTTTTGGTATCTCGTATAAAGCCCGAGATGGAGGCTATTTGACTCAACAAGAGAGTTTTTGTATCTCGTACAAAGCCCGAGATAGAGGCTAAAATTTGTTTGGCTTAATAAGAACCTTTTTGTATCTCGTATAAAGCCCGAGATGGAGGCAAAAGGGTGATTGACTCAACGAGGGAGTCTCTTTATGTGTCTCGTACAAAGCCCGAGAGAGAGGCTAAACGTTGTTTGACCCCGCTGGGGAGAATCATTGTACAAAGCCCAAGAGAGAGGCTATTGTAACTGGAGAAGGATCATTATACAAAGCCTAAGAGGAGGCTATGGTGACTGTTTCAGTTGAGTGACAGGTCCAGTATACTGATTTAAAGAGAAAATCAGTTCTTATATGAGCAATGCCGTACTCGGGGATTTGATTTGAGGATCCGGGTTATTCCTGTTCTTTAAGGAAGTGGGAAATCCGAAAGGTATTGAGACTGTCCGAGTCTACGGGTTTTCTTCCTATTTAACGAAGGGGTCACTTGAGAATGTCTTTGAGACTCAAGGAGATTAGACTGTCCAAGTCTAGAGTTTCATCTTTTGTACTATGCTTTGAGAAATAGTAGTAGACTCTATGAAAGGACTGTTCTATGCAGATGATTAAGTTCTATTCCTATACCTCTAGGAGGTCGTCGGGATAATTTGTACGAAGCCCAAGAGGCTGGAAACTTTTAAGAAGCCGATGGGTCCTTGTACGATGCCCAAGAGGAGGCTATCATTCCCGGAGGAAGAGATCATTATACGAAGCCTAAGAAGAGGCTGTGAATACTTCTAAGAAGCCGTAGGGTCTTTGTACTAAGCCCAAGAGGAGACAATCATTCCCGGAGGAAGAGATCATTATACGAAGCCTAAGAGGAGGCTGTGAATACTTCTAAGAAGCCGTAGGGTCCTTGTACTAAGCCCGAGAGGAGGCGGGGTTGCTTTTAGGAAGCCTGTGGGTCCTTGTACGATGCCCAAGAGGAGGCCGATGCTTTTAAGAAGCCCGTGAGTCCCCAAACCCCGAGAAATTCAAGGCAAGTTATTCACAAGGAATAGATCAAGTCAGGAAAGTTCGAGAATTTGGAAGAAACTCAAGAGATGTCATTCACGGAGAAAAGATCATCTCTGGGGAATAGAGTTTCTTGACAAGTGCTTTTAAGAAGCCTGTGGGTCCCCAAACCCCGAGAAATTCAAGACAGGCTATTCACGAGGAATAGATCAAGCCAGGAAAGTTCGAGAATTTGGAAGAAACTCAAGAGATGCAATTCACGGAGAAGAGATCATCTCTGGGGAGTAGAGTTTCTTTGACAACTTCTACGAGTGACGGTCTATGAAAGGGTTCACCGAGAATGCTGCCTTTCATATCTCCATATTGTTTAACCCCAAGAGGAGGAAAGACTGTGTCTGGTAATCCTATGGGGATCTAGTTTTCTATTTCTACGAATAAACGAAACGGCGTCACCTAGTTCTAGACGTAGTTGCCGGGGAAACTCTAAATATCTATACTATTATTACACAGTTGATATGAGTTTATGAAAGAAGACTTACAGTGAAACAGCCCCACAATACAGTTATATGTATATGAAAGCGGTAAATGAAAGCGATAACCACTTACTCGGTTGTAGAGCTTCCATGCTGTTTGGTTAGTTGCTCAACAAAGGAAGATTGAAAACAACAGTATATTCAAAATCAAAGGAGAAAGTGTTTTGAAAAAGAAAGATTTGGGGCTTACAGCTCAAGGAGAGGCCCAGGGTTTTATCAGTGAGCGCACTGTTTGAATTTGTACAGAGGGACTTACACAAGTGACTGAGGCCCAAAAAGGTTTCCTGTACAAAGGGATGGGTCTTACACTCTCTCATGAGGCCCAAAAAGTTTAAAGAAAAAGAGTGGGGCTTATAACACGAGGGTAGGCCCAGATGATTTTTCCGTTTGAAATGGCGATCGCGCCTAGGTTTTCTTTTAACGCAGAGGGGCTTATACAATATCTGAGCCCCAAAGTGATTTTGGTTAAAAGGGGGTTGGGTCTTACACTCTATTAGAGGCCCAAAAAGTTTTAAATGGGTCTTATAGCTCGAGGAGAGGCCCAAAAGGTTTTTTTTTCAAAAGGCGACGATCGCGCCGTTTGTTTTTGACGGTATCGGGACTTATACAATACACTGAGGCCCAAAAATGGTTTGGTCAAAAAAGGATTAGGTCTTACAATCTATTAGAGGCCCAAAGTGTTTTGAAAATGATTTATAAGGGTTGAATTAATCCAAAAACCCTAATTTGTTTTCAAAATGTGTTTTAATTGAATAAAAATTCAATTAAAATGATCAAAATTGTTTAACATAGGAAAAACAAATTGTAATATTGGATTAATGCTTCAAAAATTAAGTATTGACCTACAAAATAATTATAAGGCATTAAAAGTTGCAAAATCAAGGTGGAAAAAATATTTTAAATGTTAAAAACAATTAAAACATTAATTCTTTGCAAAAATATCAATTATACAAAATAAATAATATTTTTGGGATTTTTTGGGAAAATAAAATATTTTAACATTTTTTTGAATTATTAAAAAAAGAATCAACTCAAAATCATTAAAACTCAGAGAGAAATTAATTTTGAATCAATTAAATAAAATCACAAAATTCAAATATTTGAATTTATGAAAATGGCGCCAAGAACATGGACCAAGAACACGTGCGTTTTCTGCCTTGCCCAGATTTGCATTTTCTATCCAATCTCACTGAATACTTGATTATATCATGCAATCCACATATCAATATGCTCGTCTCAACCTCACGATCATGTTTATGACAATTAATTTCATTTAAATTAAGCATAAAACAAGAAATCACGATAAATCCTTATGAACCCTAATTTCTGCATGAAGGATGGGATTTTTAATACACGATTCAAACAAAGCAATTACTTGAGGGGAAACATTCCATGCATGATTATGAACATTTGGCAAAAGTATTGTGCGAGGAAATATACATAGATTGAGAGATGACTAAGTTTAAGCTTACCTCTAGGTCGTGACAGCAAGAGCAAATTGATTTCTGAGTAGGAGGTGTTACAGATGAATTGTGATGACCTGAACAGCTTCCCTACACCCTATGGAGTGTGTTTGAATGCTTGGACTTGATTGAGAATGGCTGGATCACTTCATGGCATCTCAACTGCACTTTGGTTAAAACATTGAGCAATTGACTGGTGATTCTGAGAAATCAGTGTTCCAGTTGTTGTTTAAGTGTTTGATCAGCTCACATATGATGTATATGAGGTGTGTGTGTGTGATTGGTTTGAGTGGAATTGCTCTCTAATGAAAAACCCGATAGTGACTTGCTAAGAAAGGCATTTTTTAGAGTGAGAAGTGGTTTTTGAGAAAGGCAAGTGTTGTAGGCCTTTGGTGTACTCAAACTGATCACAATTGAGCTCTATTTATAGTAGAGCAAGTTTGTTTTGGGATCCACAGTGAATGGCAACTGCAGCAGGTGTTTGTTCAATGTTGGCCAATGGAAACCCAAGTCTCCTCTAGCCATTGACTAGAGGTTAGGGCACAGGGCTGTGGTTCCCTTGGTCTTGGATAAGTCTTGACTGAATTCAGTTGCAAATGGCTCAGCCCATGCCACCTTGATGCTTCCATTGAATGCTCAAATCCAAAATTGGAGTCTTGTCCCTATTTTGGCCATTTTAGGTTCAACATGTTATTTCTTGTTCCAAAGACTTTGGAGGCTTGGCTCAGTGATTGTCCCCTTTAGATTCAATCCTCTGATGTGTCCAAGTGGATAGGAGCATTTGGATTTGGCTGATTTTGGCAAATCGAGCAAAAATGCAAATTCTGCCTTGCCTTGGCAGATTTCAGCAAGGCAACTTTCAAATGTCATATCTCATGACTCAAATTGAATTTGGTAATGTTCTTGGTCATTTTGGAAAGCCCTTACATGATACAACAACTGTTTGAACATATTTGGTTTTGATCTCTTTTGAATCCAAGTGAAAAATCCCCCTACATTTGGCAAAAAGTAGGGTAAAATCTGACTTAGTGAAATTTTCACTAAGTGTTGGAACAAAGTAACTTTTCTTGATTTTGATCACTCCATAACTCAAAATCCATGAGGAGTTGGAATTAGGTCTAGTTGAAGTTTTTGTAGAGGGCAATGAGACCTATAAATCAAGCCTTCTATGGGAGAAAATGGCTTTGTGGTTTAGGAGTTATGACCCTCCAAAGTTAGTACCCTAGCCACTTTATTTTTAACTTAGAAAATTTTCTAAGTTTTTTATGGTTACCCCTTTTACAAGTTACCCAACTTTTCTTGATTTTTCTTGATGAATGATGATTCAAATCATACATTAACATCATTTTAGGGTTAAAAATCCATTTTGGTGAAAAATCTCAAAAAGTCAAAGTTGACTTTTGTGCACAGTTGACTTTTTATCAGATGAATTCCAAACTGTGCAATTCTTCAGGAAATCATGTCCTTGACCTAAATCAAACTTAATGGACATGTTCCATGGGTGCCATAGGGTATATTGATGCATGTCATAGGGCTTGGGAGCATGTCCTGGTCAAAAGTCAAAGTTACAGTTGACTTTTTCCTTAAAACCCTAACTGTGGTGCAGATGAAATTGAGACTTGTTGCTCAAGCTTCTTGGATTAATCCATTGTTGCAAATGGATCAATATAGTTCATTAGAGACCCTCAAACCCTCTCTTGAGGTCTTGGCTCATGATTTTCCCTAAAAGTCAACTTAGGAGTGGATTAGGTCAAGAAACCCCAATTCCTGATTTTTGATAAATGCATCCCCTGAGGCAAAATTGACTTGATGATTGGGTCCATGAGGTTCCATGGAGTATATTAGGTTATGTTTTGCATCATTGGCTTGTGCCCAGATGAAAATTTTCCATCTGGAGGCCCTGGTCGACCAAAACCCTAATTTGGTGACACTGTCGATCTTGAGACTTAATCCACCTAGAAGGGAGCAGCCTTGTGCTTAATCCTTGGTGTGGGAGTCCTTTTGATCCATTGTGGATGTTTGAGAGGTTAGACAAGTTGAAGATCATGCCATTCCTTGATTGATCCTTTGTCTAAGCACTCAGAGAGGGCTTGAAACCCTAATTTTGATTGTAGTGGATGCTCACCCATCTTTGGGGAGACTGATGAAGTATGATGGTTCCTCCATATTGTGATGATGATTTGCACAATGATGGGAAATCTTAGTGGTTAAAATTTGGGGTATGACAGCAGCCTTAACACAAAACCATCAGGAATTTTCCATCAGATATATGTATGCAGCGGAACACACACCAGAAAACTCCTCTACAACCTTCAGGCAAAAAACATAATAACCCTTGCACAAACACGACACTCCATGTGCACTAGGTCAACATAGGTTTGAAAATAAGTCAAACCACACAACAACTCACCACCAAAGCTACAAGTCTGATAACAATAGACAGGTCCAATACACACCCTGTCATGAACAGTTCATCCTCCACTTCAAGGGATCATACAAAAATATCTATGAACTGACCAAGTCCATACACCATCTCAGCAAAATTATCTTCCTTGCTCATGAACCAGAAAGTATCTTCCCTAGATCTCATCCAGAAATAGACAGGATGCCTGCTCTGATACCAATTAAAATTCTGGTATAACATATCTGTGATGTTAAGTGCGATGTCACAACAACACACTCTGCTAATACGAACAAGGCAATAACAAACAGTAAATAACACAATGAAATGTTCACCCAGTTCGGTCTAACAACCTACATCTGGGGGCATACCAAGCTAAGAAGAAAGTCCACTATTAGCAGTATCAAATTACAGACTCAACAAACCAGTTGACATCTACCTAACTTAATCACTACCCAATGACCCTTCTATCTAAGTTCTCCCTAGATAAGAGACTCCATCTCACTCCAATCATCGCAATGATGTCTAGCAGTCAACATCTCAGTCACTGCATCAACAGCTTGATTTCCAAAAACTCTCCAAACACATAGGAGACACACTCCTATAACAATACCTAGACATGACCCTCATGACTAAGAACAATACTTAGAGTTGCTTAACAGCTTCCTCTAAGACCAATACATCTCTTACCTACAGGCTTAGATATAAATATGATGACCATCCCACAAACCGGGTGGTTCATCAAACAACACAACCCTTATAGTTTACATGATGGCTGACTTCCTAAAACTAGGTTACAATGCTTCTATTTATAACCTATTTCCCAACTGGATTTGGGCCTTCAAATCACAACAAATCAGCTGCTCCAAATCTGCAAAAGATTCTGCTACTAAATAGATCTTCAATCAAATCTTCAATTAAATCTAATTATTCTCCATATCTTTTTGCATGAAAATAGTAACAATATCTGCTCAATATAAGATTGCAACAGAATATATTTGTCCCATGATATTCGCCTGCAATCTCTCCACCAGATCTTCTCAAGACACACTTAAACAAATGCAGCCCTAGAAAACACATCAGACTGATGTTCTGATGTTCTGTCAACTGATGTCAAGACATCAGGTTTAACATCAGCATACAAAACTGTAACCCTTCTGAACTTAACATCAACTCAATGTTAAGAACTCATGTTAAGACATCAGACATATGACATCATTAACAACACCATTGTTTTACCAAAATTCCTGCCAATACAAGAACTAATAATCTCCCCCTTTGGCTAAAACAATCTCAGCCTACTCCAGAGATACCAGCCGCGGAAAAACAACATACAAACTAACATCAGCACACAACTAGAAGCAGCAACTCCCCCTCAAAACTGCAACCAGCAAAACAGCTGCACAAACTACACACTCCCCCTCAAGCCTAGAACCACAACAGACAACTAGGCAACTGCTAGGCTAACTCTCCCCCTTTTTAGCCACAATTGGACAAACTCTGAATCTGCCAACCAACATACTCAGAACAAAATCCAAACTCAACAGCTACTACTGTACATTCTCTCCCCCTTTTTGGCCAAAAATTGACAAACATTGGTGTAAATGTATACTTCTGATTCAATCCATTGACACACAAATCTATAGAACCAGGTCTAAACTGTCAAGAACACCATTTACTTCACCAGTAACACAATGTCACGACATCTTGTCTGACATTACAATCTGGATAAACAAAAGATCAATTCTCCCTATCTAAGATAACCAGTGCTCCTTTGCAAGAAGAACACCTTAAATGAATGGAAAACATAAGACTCATCTTCATGTCTTCAAGAGCGCACCCTCTGTTCAACACACCTGCTGAACGCATTCACTTAATGCTTAATCCTCAAATAATCCAAATACCAGAACTCACATGATTCCCTCTTGGTTTGTTATCTTCTCATGCTCCAAAACTCACATCTTGCCAAGCTGATCAACTTCTCTCTGTAATATCCACAGGAATAATCAAAATGAACTCCTTGATCATAACATTTGGAAAAACCAGACACAGTCTTCATCCATCCAGTCAGGAATGCTTCACACAATCATACACACACAATGCCTTCCACTGAACTCATACACCAAGACAAGTGTGACATCTCCCATCAACAAAGACCCTCACAAAGTAATTCCAAAATCTGCACAAATAAAATCGTCCTTCAGAATCCTCCACAGAAGCATGTGCACATATTATTCAAACAATTAGCTTCACATGGCTAGAACCATTCATGTCCACACCAACATGCCATCCAACAACCTAATGTCATAACATGTTATCTGACATTATATCTTCAGAAGAGGCAACCAATCTCCACAAGCTTGATCATCATGCAAGCTTCACAATGTGTGCACCTTTGCAGCAAAATCCATAGACAAGTACTCTCCCTGTCATGGTTAACTAAAGCTGTAGATGGAGATGAACATTTGAGCACACTTGATGAGCACATTCACATATTGTACTTTCACTCTTGGAGAACACATTCAAGTATCCTGACTGGTATGACACTGCTCACAGACTCCACAAATTCCCAGCTTTACTGAGATCTAATCTCCTCAAGAGACACTTGTAGCAGAAAAAGGAACATCTCTTAAAAAATGTTCTGATCAGATCACGTCACAATCTCTTCTGACAAGAAACAGCAGTCACTCACACATGAAGTCACATCATGCTATTCGTGAGGAACAAAAGGATCACCATCCTCCTTTAAACAAATTGTTGGATAAAGATCAAAGTCACTAGATCCCCCAATTTTCCAAAATCAGTCATTCCCTATCATACTCTTCATCTTCAGATTTCCAAGCAACCAATACCTGATCTACTTCAGTCTTCTCTACATTCTCCATCCAAGGCAGACCTTCTACTTCATCATTCTCCCGTATGACTATGTAGACGCTCCTTAGGCATAATGTATGCACCAAACTCCAGAACCAGAACAAAATTATCCTTTACCAAGGATATCCAACCCAAAAAATGTTCTAACATCTGTTAGGACATTCTGACACATCACATATACCACACACCATGGTTCTAGATATGCCCCACTACTGAACTTACTATTAACATAGTAATCCAAACTGAACACTGCGTCACCAGCTTGAACAAAGAGAGCTTCAGAAATCCAGAGAGGACTACACTCTCATCCATCAAAAGAAGGTATACTTCCATCCTCAACCTAGAACTTCTGTCAAAAGCTCCAAGAGAATTAGAACCTCCTTACATTTTCAACTAAATACTCTTCTGCACAAGAGCAATCAGTTTCAAGCATCCTGCTTGAATGCACACAATGAAACCAACCAAATTCCACCTTTTGATTGATCTCAATCTTCTTCAGAACTCCCACAAGATATCCTGATCCACCTATGAAACCAGATCTTCAAGTCATATGAACTACTTGCTCCAAAGCAAGACATCTTGGATTCACCAAGCCTCTTAGTCATGTAACATCTTCTCAAACCACAGCTCCCGCAAACTGTATGAGATAGATCTTTTTGAAGCATCCATAACTTCCATTACTGTAGATCACCTCTATCTTAAGCTGATGTGCCACATCACCAGCTGAGACTTCTGATGTTAAGCTAGATGTCAAAACATTATGATATCCAACTGTTGAATTTAGCTCTTCCTTCTACCACTTAGAAGAACCTCCTCCCTTTGCAGAAACAGATTTCCATGCTCTCATAGACTTGATTCAACAATCAAGTTTGAGTAGACAACCTCCATCCTGCTCAGAAACTCTAAAGACTTCAAACCTACCATATCTGAATCTTCAGAAAATAAGTAGTCCAAGACTACCCCATAACTATACCAAATAATGCCACTTCTAAATACACTATAGAACACATAATCTTATTGTTATAATCTCAAGATTCTTTTAACCATCATGATTGTTTCACAGAGTTCTCACACACCAACACACCACGAAGGGAAATAAACAGCCACATAGAGAAAAGTATATTCTCAACACTTCAACAGTCCTGCACTTTTACATCAGACATATACATAGTCTCCCGTCAATGTATTTTGTCATTAGTTGAATGCACAACCTTATCAAAAGCAGACAAATACTCAACTCCTGTCAAGGTAACCTTCTCACATAACAGGCATCTGCTGATTCTTCTTCAAAACAAACCATCATGACAACCATTCACACCACAAAAGCATTCCAGGTTAGGTCAGTGTCTTGACCTTTCACTCCTCCCTGAGCAAAGAAATGAAATGATGTTTCAACATCAACAATCATAGTAAATCACACTAAACATCTACTATGGCTTTGGAGACAACAACCATAGTAATCCACACACATCTCTTGCAAGGGACACAAGAGGATTGACCATCAGTAGCTGATCAACCTTCAAACCCAGAACATACACACAAACAGGAACCAGCATACTCTACATCTCAAGAATCTTCAAACTTTTAATGTTCAGACCTCCTGTCTGTCTTTGAGATGTTGGATGCCATCCTTCTGTACCTAAAGGAGAGAAACCATTGACTGGTCATCACAAACAGCATAGACAAATATGCTTCTCCCAACACTTCAACCTACAAGGATGCCCTTCAATCCTTACAAAAAGATGTTCCATTACGTGAGGACACCACATAACTGAACTCCAACTTTAGAGGAAACTTCTTATGCAGATACCAGGGAACCATAATCCTTTGGTAAAAAAAACACCAACTTCTCCTTGCACAAATTTGAAATGCTCATCCTACGGTTGGTACACATATATAACTCCTTTCAAACAGAATCTGCTCCATGGCCATAAACAAGATTGCAAACAACTGTCTGCTTTGATCAGAAGGAACTTTCAGATATCAGAGAAAATGTCCTTGACATTTGAGCTTGACCTCCAAAAAAACAAATAGCCTATGAACACCTACTCACTTGGATCAGAAATACACTAATCCAATGAGTGACACTATATTAATCATCTCTTAACCAACATACATATCTAACACATGTTTCTTGAAGGAAACTTCTTAGACACACAACCCAGATGCCTCCTCTTCCAAGCCAGGAGTAGGTTCCAAACAGATGTGATCAGTACACATTTGTTTACCCCCCAAGCATCTGGTATGCCATACCTTTATCCAACAAGATTCTGCACAATCTGCTGGTTTTATGTTCCAACATCTGGTAGGACATAAGTTCTCTTCACAAGAAACACACCAAAAGATCCTTTAACACAACCCAGAGATTGACCTTGTAGGGTTGGAGGCAAGAATAAATTGCTTCTAACTTTCTTCAGATCTCTTTTCAACAAGCTCATATAAGAGTTCCTTTATGAGTGGACTTGGGATGAACCACAAGTATTTTTGGCAACTTTAACAAGCTAGTTTAAGATATCCTAAAGTATCACCACACCATGTGATACATCTTCAGAGGAGAACAGAATGTTGCAGCCTTAACACAAAACCATCAGGAATTTTCCAACAGATATATGTATGCAGCGGAACACACACCAGAAAACTCCTCTACAACCTTCAGGCAAAACATAATAACCCTTGCACAAACACGACACTCCATGTGCACTAGGTCAACATAGGTTTGAAAATAAGTCAAACCACACAACAACTCACCACCACAGCTACAAGTCTGATAACAATAGACAGATCTAATACACACCCTGTCATGAACAGTTCATCCTCCACTTCAAGGGATTGTACAAAAATATCTATGAACTGACCAAGTCCATACACCATCTCAGCAAAACTATCTTCCTTGCTCATGAACCAGAAAGTATCTTCCCTAGATCTCATCCAGAAACAGACAGGATGCCTGCTCTGATACCAATTAAAATTCTGGTATAACATATCTGTGATGTTAAGTGCGATGTCACAACAACACACTCTGCTAATACGAACAAGGCAATAACAAGCACTAAATAACACAATGAAATGTTCACCCAGTTCGGTCTAACAACCTACATCTGGAGGCATACCAAGCCAAGAAGGAAGTCCACTATTAGCAGTATCAAATTACAGACTCAACAAACCAGTTGACATCTACCTAACTTAATCACTACCCAATGACCCTTCTATCTAAGTCCTCCCTAGATAAGAGACTCCATCTCACTCCCAATCATCGCAATGATGTCTAGCAGTCAACATCTCAGTCACTGCATCAACAGCTTGATTTCCAAAAACTCTCCAAACACATAGGAGACACACTCCTATAACAATACCTAGACATGACCCTCATGACTAAGAACAATACTTAGAGTTGCTTAAGAGCTTCCTCTAAGACCAATACATCTCTTACCTACAGGCTTAGAGATAAACATGATAACCATCCCATAAACCGGGTGGTTCATCAAACAACACAGCCCTTATAGTTTACATGATGGCTGGCTTCCTAAAACTAGGTTACAATGCTTCTATTTATAACCTATTTCCCAACTGGATTTGGGCCTTCAAATCACAACAAATCAGCTGCTCCAAATCTGCAAAAGATTCTGCTACTAAATAGATCTTCAATCAAATCTTCAATTAAATCTTCAATTAAATCTAATTATTCTCCGTATCTTTTTGCATGAAAATAGTAACAATATCTGCTCAATATAAGATTGCAACAGAATATATTTGTCCCATGATATTCGCCTGCAATCTCTCCACCAGATCTTCTCAAGACACACTTAAACAAATGCAGCCCTAGAAAACACATCAAACTGATGTTCTGATGTTCTGTCAACTGATGTCAAGACATCAGGTTTAACATCAGCATACAAAACTACAACCCTTCTGAACTTAACATCAACTCAATGTTAAGAACTCATGTTAAGACATCAGACATATGACATCATTAACAACACCGTTGTTTTACCAAAATTCCAGCCAATACAAGAACTAACATTTTGTGATAATACTTATGGGTATAATTACCTTTTTGCCCTTATGTCTATATTGAACACAAGGAATATACCGTGTCATCCTTGTCCAGTTCAATATTGGGCCCTTAGACATTTATCCTGTTATGCGGGATGAGAAAATTATAGCTAGGTCACTCATGTCCCTCAACATGCTTTGTGGATTTCTCATCAACTGTCTTTATGGTAATCCAGTTACGAACAATGTTAGATCAACAATAAAGTACTCGACTCTACATCTAGGGTCCATAGTGATTTCGGGTCGAAGGGTGGTATACACCACTATCATCATAAGAGTAACTTATGACACTTTGTATAACATTCTATGTAGTACTCTCATAACGGGTCAATCTAGTATAAATATTACTCCTACTATTCATACCTATGTTAAAACTTGACAACTCCTTGTCCATGATCTATGAGATGTGATCATCAGTCTATCTACATAAAAGTCTTAATGCTTTAAGGTTATCCCACTTCATAGTAAAGCTCGACTAGAGATACTTTAAGAATAATGCCCTTATGTTTAATGGGATCTCATGATTAAGTCACACTTAATATTTGATTAAACAGACTAGCTATTCTAGAGACTTTATTATTCTGGAAAAACAAACATAATAAAGAAATGTCTTTTATTAATAATAAATAATTCGATACAACTACCAAAAGTATTGGCCTTTAGGACTTACACCAACTAGGTCTCCATTTCTTCTTCAAAGAAGATGAGTAAACCCTCTATTCAAAACTATGAGTGTTGTTGAGCATGTGAATGCAAACGCAAGAGAGAAGGGGGTTAAATTGTGGGGGTTTGAAAAATAATAGTTTAAAACTTATTGTTATCATTTTCAGAGTTTAAAAACATTTTGAAAAGACGTTTGAGTAATAGCAGTGGAAAAATAAAAATGTAGAAAATAAAGAGTTAAGGGTAAGAGAAATGACACCAGAGAATTATACAGGTTCAATAAAGAAGACCTAGTTCTGTCCCAAAATTTAATCTTGAGAGTATCCAGTAATACTTAAGAGCTTTTAGTAGGTTAAACTCTCGAACCTTTTATACATGGAAAAATGAAGTTTTGGGATAACTTCCAACCAAACAACTAACAATGTAGAGAAATGATTAGTCTTCCTTTCAAACACAAACTTGAAGCGGTTAGTCCCTAAGCTAAATTGAGGTTTTTCTACGGACTTATCTTAAAACAAACTATCCTCTGAACCGAACCGAGGTTTTGAATAGGCTAACCACGATCAAAGTTGAGATTTTAGACCAGGCTTATCTAGAACCAAAACGATATTTTGACTAGGCTTAACTCACAAACCGAATTGAGGTTTTGAACAGGCTGACCATGAACCAAGTTGATATTTTAGACCGGACTGATCTCGAATTGAAGTAAGCTTTTACACAGGTTGAGCTTACGAACTAAACCGACGAATTAGAAACTAAACCCCCAAACAAAATTTTAACGGGTTTAGCTTTGAACTTGAACAAACACTCCCTTAAGGATATATTATTCAACCAAGACAAAAACACTACTTGATGAATTTAGAATAACACCCTTTCCATAATGCAAACGACTTCACTTAAACACGATGACCTTCTCGAACCATTGTGGCTAAACAAAAGTGAGAGAACCTAAAAATATTTTTTGATATATATATATATATATAGAGAGAGAGAGAGAGAGAGAGAGAGCTCACATTTTTGGATGTCAAAATGTGAAGGGAGAGCCCTGTATTTATAGGTTAGATGTAGACACAAAAAAGGAAAGTCCATGAGTCAAAATAAATGATCCAATCGATTGAGACCTTAGGCCAATCGATTGGAAGCTCTAAGTAATTGCTTGGAAGGGATGAAAATGGAAATAATGGATATAGAGACGCAACCATTTATTAATACATCACAATCAGTTATGGACACCACTTACACTAACCCAATCAACCGAGTATATGTGCCAATCGTTTGGACAGTTCAAAAACTTGTCCAAAACTATTCTGACATTTATTTATTCAACTGACATGAATCCAAAATATGTTTTGGATGTTTTATTTAAGAAATAGAGGCTTAAAAACATGTTTTATTGTGTGTGTAATTTAGCCATATAAATTTACAAAAAAGCCCCTGTGTTTTTATAAAACATGGTTTACTTAGACGTGACAGGGCGAACTTTCACATTTCCTCTCTTTCACACTTTAAGATTTCAAGACTTTCCAAATAAACAAATTATATAAGAACTTGCTTGACTCTTCTTGTAGATGAGGCTTGAGATATCTATAAGTTGAATGCCATCATCAGATGATGTTTGCAGTGATTAACAAACTCTAATTTTTCTGCTTGCATCTTTGACCACTTATCATATTTGAATCCTCATAGGTTATAAAGGTTGTTATACAAGTTGTCATCATCAAAATTACATTATTAATAGCAATATACTATAGTCATATTTTAGTTTTGATCACTTTTTTAAGTAACCTGCAAAACATCGTTCCACATTTTCCCCTTATTTGATAATGACAACACATCTCTCAGGCAGGTGGTAAAAGAAATAAACAGATACATAACAATGGAGTGTCCAAACTCCCCTTCAATTAAGTATAGATAGAGTATAATTTTCTCCTTCTGAGAGTATACTTCTCCCCCTTTGTCATAATAAAAAAAAGGGGTAAAGGTTTCATTGCGAGAATTTTAATATGCAAACATATATGCACATAATCCGACTCAAACACATTTGTCATCAGTCAAAGTAAACATACCAAATATGGGATCCTTGTATAATATAGTTCCAACTTCCTTATATCCTAGTTCTTTAATTACCCCCACCACCTCAAAATATCTCAATTTATCTAGATCACATCTCAGTCAATTTCTTTATAACTAGACAACTCATCATCTACAAAGGAAGTTCCATGGTGAATAAATACATGATCATATACATCCATTTTTTACCTAAAGAGAGAATGGTACTACTTAATAGAAATTCATACAATCATATTACACATTAAGAATCATAACCAATCGAAAACCATAAAACCAAGAGAAACCCCTAAAACTAAGAGAAAACGACAAACCCCACACATTCAGATTCAAAACCTAAGAGAGAATATGTGGTGAAACCTTAATTTAAGATGGACTATAATATCACTTTCAGAAAAGCGCTATTAAATACAAGGACTATAATAGCACTTCTTTAAAAAGCGCTATTAAATCCTTTCATAAACAAGGTGTACGGTAGCGCGGAACAGGCCAATGATAACATTTATTATGAAGTGCTATTAAAAACACTCATTTTAATAGCGCTTTAAAAGCGCTATTATGTGTATCAAATCTATAGCGGAGGCTTTTATAGCACTTTTAACGCTATTAAAGGTGAAAAAAAGCGCTATTGAAAACAAATTTTGGCGTAGTGCCATAACATGAAAATCCAGAAAACCCTAAATTAGAAAGGGGGCAAAAAATGAGACTTACCAAAATACTTATCTTTCTCGTTTCATTTCAGTAAATTGTATTCCTCGTTTCGTTTTGTTTCGCTTCAGTCTTTGTTGTTCATTGTTCGTTCTGTATTTTTTCGTTCTCAACAACACCGTTCTTCACTTCAGCCTCAACAATGTGGTGATATGAGAAAATGTGAATGACAAAAACCTTAATGATACTTATATATTTTTTAATTTAAGTCTCAACATATTTAATTCTACCTCAGTAAATATTATTCCACTTAAGCGATAAGTGGGCTCTTAATTTGACTTTGACTAATGCATTTAACATCAAGGACAAACGTAAGTCTGTTTGAATAATTGAGGACTAAAATTAACGTTTTTAAGTTAAATGACCAAAATGAACCATAATAAAAGATATGGGACAACAATGATATTAAATTTAGGAGTATTCATTTTTTTCTATTGAGCTAGTAGCCAACATTAATAATCATTTATAATGCCTAAGAAGTAGGGTTGACAATGAACCGAACCAACTCAAACAAAGTTCGAAACTCGATTCAACAACTAAATCTTTGAATTTGGTTCATAAATTAAATGAGCTGAATATAAGAAAAAAAAACTAAGTTTGTTAGCTAAATTAGCTTAACTTGAACTATGTATAGTTTAACTTATTAGATTCATAAGTCAATACTTGATTATATATATATATATATATATATATATATATATATATATAAAAGACTAGTTATATTGACTTCAAGAGTTACTCCATATTCTAATTCTCTATTTTCTTTCAATCTTATAACCTTTATTTTATTTTAATATATAATTTTTTAGAATTTTTTACCCAAATACCCCACATTTTCGAAAAAATTCTCCAAATACTCCATGTTTCAAAAAATTTCTCAAACTGCCCCAGTTAGGGCAAGACTTTGTACATTGTCGCCAAATGAAATGGCGACACCCCTTTAAGGCTACAGCCCTGTCGCCAATTGTATTGGCAACTCCCTTGCTTATCAAGTTGCCAGTGCAATTGACGACCCTGTACAAAGGCAAAAGGGAGTCGCCAATACAATTGGCGATAAAGTTATAGCTTTAAAGTGGTGTCGCCATTTCATTTGACGACAATGTACAAAATCTTGCCCTAACTGGGACAGTTTGGAAAATTTTTTGAAACGTGAGGTATTTGGGGAATTTTTTCAAAAATGTGAGGTATTTGGGTAACTTTACCAATTTTTTAAACATATAAAAATAATTAACTTTAAAAAACATCTTATAGATTTGTGAAATAAATGAGGTAAACTTACATAATTAAACTGAATTGTTCGTACATTTAAAATGAATCGAGTTTAAGTTTAAAAAAAATTTGTGTAAAATTTGAGTCAAAATTTAAATTGAATTAATTTTTATCGAGTCGATACTCGACTAAACTCATTTCTAAAATATAGTGATAAGAATTATAAGCTGTCTGCACAATCAAACCACTAGGTCGTAGAATCGAGGGCAATAAAGAGGAATAACGTAATTTTAGTCACAACTCACAAGTCATTAAAAACTATGCATGTACATTTATTTTATAACATTATCATGTTTTTTCTATCATTAAGAATACACATTTTTAATTAAATATTAAGAATAAATATTAACGAGAATAATGATGATATGTTTTTAAAATATTAATTATTGTAAATAATTTTATCTTTTACTTCTTATTTGTGTTTTTATAAAAAATATAAAAATATTAGTGTAATTGTTTTAGTGTTATTAATAATTATTTTGTTGAAACTTTTTAATTAAACTATCAAAAATCGATATTGTTAGATTAAAAGTCATCCTTTGAATTTAAACTCTAATATTTACTCACTTTGTTTACCAACCCAAAAATAATAATTATTATTTTTAGTTACATGTATATTGATTAATGATATAGAAATTGATAAAGATATTATTTCATTTTTATTCTCCTCATCAATGACCGTATTATTGCCGCCTCTTAAAAATGGTGGGAAAAAGATTCATGAATTATTAAATGAGGACAAAAGACTAAATTTTAAAATGAAGACTAAAATTTAAAGGAAAATTAAAATACAAAGATCAAAAAGTACATTTTAATGAAAAAAACTTATTATTTTAGTCAAAAGTAGTTATGTATTGTTGAAATTCAAGATTTTAGTAGTTAGACTATATAGTTTATAGTTTTTAAGAGATAAGAGACAAAAAGTTATTTTGGTTGATAGGTGAGCAAGACATTCAACTTACGAACTAAATTTGAATTTATAATATTTCATTTATAAAATATTTTGAGAAAATATTTGTATTAAGTTAGAAGTAGTTTTTTTTATTATACATTAAGTATTTATTATTTATTTCTTTTTTAAAATTTATTTTGCATATGTATTAATAAATATTAATTTGATAATATTTTTTAAATCTTTTCATTTTAATTCAATAATTTTTTTTAATATATGTGAAATAGTCTAAATGATTTATAATGAAAAACAAAAAGAATGAAATTTAATGGAGGAATTTTAGTCTATACATAATTTATTAAAACTTTAGAGTGAGAAAAATATATTAATTTGGAAAATGCATGGGTCAAAATATATTGAGACCAATATGTGTTGATTCTCCTATCAGCAAAACAGGGAGAGAGAAAATAAGTCTTTGTTACAACTTGCACTCAAAAGACTTTAAGTTGACCTATATTTCCATTTTGCATTGTTGCATAATAAATGACTACATATTAGACTCTGTCAACAATTAATGTGAATAAAAGAAAATAACAAGAGATCCCTTTTTACGAGCCAAGACTACACATTAATTAATATGTCATCGTATCATACATTCTACACACAAAAAAACTCAATTATTATTATTATAATAATAATAATAATAATAATAATAATAATAATAATAATAATAATAATAATAATAATAATAATAATAATTATTATTATTATTATTATTATTATTATTATTATTATTATTGGATAAGGGGTAGAGAAAATGTTTATAGGAGTATCATTTGGATAAGAATCATATAATTTCATGACAGGTATTTAACTATTGAATCTTTAATGATAATGTTTATAGAACTAGAGAAATGTGAGGTGTACAAGAATCATAACTCACAAAATATTATGTTAATTCCCTATTTGTGAAGGCAACCTTTAACTTTTCAAACCCTATTTGTGAAGGCAACCTTTAATTTTTCAAACAAATAAATAAATTAACTTCTGGCAATATTTGTGGCCGATGTTTATTTCCAATTGTGATACTGGCATTTTCTCGACTGTGATCAACAATATGTCATAGTATTAGTAATTAATGAATATTGTCATCAACTCAAGTTTTTTTTTTTAACAAATAAGATTTTATTAGGTCTAGCCAAAAACAAGAAACTGTCAAATGGAGAAAACAACTAAGTCATCATTAGGTGAGCAACATGCTCCCGAAGCTCCGGCTTCCTCTAAACTCTATTCACCACTATATCTATAATTTTCCTATATCTTTCTATGCAAGTAATCGTTTCTTTATTATCCGTGTCATTATATACTGTATCATTCCTGTATCTCCAACACTCATATACCGTCTCCGCAAAAGCGGTCCTCAGAATTTTAGACCTCAAACTCTTCTCTTTACTGATCCTAATCATCCAATCAAGTTCGGATTCCCAATTATGGGGTTCATGTCTTGTGTCAGTCCACTGTAACACACCACTCTAGATTTTTCGCATATCCTCGCACTAAAAAAAAAGGTGATTTTGCGTCTCTCTGTTACCACACAAAGCGCATCCATCTTCATTTATCATATCAAATTTCTCGAGTCTACTTTTTATCGCCAACCTACTATGACACGCCATCCACAATGTAAATGTTGCACGAGGTCTCGCCTCATTATCAAAAAGAACTTTCCTCCATGGTACTTTACCAGTATGATCAATTAACGCATAGTAGAATTCCTTATTTCTGAACTTACCCGTGTCACGTAGCCTTTGCTAAGTATCCATGTCTCGCACCTCCTCCCGTTGGCTTAGGATGTTTTTGAGAATCCAGGAACACGAAACTTTAACAGGGACATTCACAACATCGTCTTTTTTGATGTAGCACGCGTGAATTCATCGCACCCAAAGGCTATCCGCTTTCCTGCATAAATTCCACAGTAATTTGATCAAGCAAACTTTATTCCAAATTTGCAAGTTTACGACATTCATACCACCCTGATTTTGGTTCGCAAATTTTTTCCAAGATATAGGGGCTTTCCTACTGGTGTCGCTTTTACTCGTCCAAAGGAACGTTCGACAAATACTCTCAATTCTTTTTACCACACCGCGGGGGAGGGGAATGCACTAGAGCCAATAGTTAGTGGTACTAAATATAGCACTATTAATCAATTGCACCCTCCCTGCATAGCTCAGATAATGGACACTCCAATGTCGGACCCGTTTACAAATCTTTTCCACAAGTGAGATGCATTGACTATTGGTAAGTTTTTTGCTTGTCACCGGTATACCCAAGTATCTGAACGGCAATGATCCACACGAAAAACCAGTTACCATGGCAATCATTTCCTCCATCCCTCTATCCAATCCACCACAAAACAGTTTGCACTTTGTCGGATTAACATACAGGCCGGTAGAGCGGGAGAAGACGTGGAACTTTTCCATGACCAATTGCACAGACATAATATCCCCTTAGTGAACAGGAGCAGATCGTCAGCAAAACTGATATCTATAAGATGGAGTTTTTCACATTGGCTATGGAAGTTAAAATTTGGAATGAATTTTAACTCATCAAGCTTCCTATGGAGATATTCCATAACCACTACGAAAAGCAGCGGGGATATTGGATCCCCCTGTCTAAGGCCTCTACGAGCTTGCATCACCTCCGTGTAGCTACCTTTATATTGAATTGGTAACTTACTGTTGAAACAACATTCAATATCCACCCTATAAATCTTCGAGGGAAACCGATCTCAGCCATAATGACGCACAATGCATGCCATTCAACCGTATCATACACCTTCTGTATATCCATCTGTATCATACATCTAGGCACACATTTCTTCCTGCTATATCATTTCATAAGCTCAAAAGCCAATAGTATGTGATCATGAATATTTTGGCCCGAAACGAACGCCGCCTGATTTCTACTAATAATGCTAGGGAGGACTTTGCCCAGCCTTTCGGACATTATCTTTGAAATGATCTTATATACTGTCGTACAGCATGAGACGGGCCTATAGTCCTTTATAGACTTGGCTTGATCCTGTTTTGGAATTAAGGTCACCAAGGTTCTATTGAATCTCTTTTCAATCACTCCTTTTTCAAAAAAATCCATCACCACTTTTGTTACATCATCTTTTACAATATTCCAAGAAGATTTGAAAATTTTTGCTCCAAATCCATCTACCCCAGGTGCTTTAGAGTCGCCAATGCCTTTTAGTGCTCTCTCGATTTCTGACCTCGTAACAGGCTGGATAAGCATGGCCCTTTGATCCAAAGTTACCTGTGGCCCTTTTTTCAGAAGAAGTGTAATATCCACCCCTTCCAAATTATCCTGCTTGGTTCCCATAAGATTCCCATAGAACCTAAGAGCTTCTCTAGCAATTCCATCAAAAGTCACTGCCACAGCATTATCCTCTCTTTAAATTTGACTGATGCACCTCATTTTCCTTCTGCATTTCACAGTTGCGTGGAAATACGCATTGTTACCGTCTCCTAGCTTGATCCAATTTTTTTTACTAAAACAAATTCAATTCATATCATTAGGCAAAAAGTGTCCAATATAAAGAGGAATCAAATGGAAACTACTATATGTAGTTTAAGAATCGGCCGCCTTAGCTAACATATGAGCAACCGAATTCGCTTGGCATTTAACAGACTTCACTTCAAAGTTGGAGTGAGTAATTAGAAGTTTCTTAATATACGAGATAATTAAACTAAACTCAGAAGTACTACCATTGATATTGTGTAATGCTTGCACCACCAATTGTGAATTATTCTAAAACATAACATGATCCAGCTGCATGTGAATGACTACCTGCACCGCTTCCTTTAAGGCCAACGCTTCACCCTCTATTACAGATAAGAGGCCAAAATCCCAAGCTATTCCAGCGTTGACCTCCCACTACTATCTCTTAAGCACCATCCCCTATTAGTGGTTCCTTTTTTATTATTAAATCCTACATCCACATTACATTTCAACCACCCTACACTCGGAGGATGCAACACTATCGGATGGACAATGATGCCATTACACTAGTACACAAATGACATTAGAATTATTAATATCATACCTTTTTTTTATTAGAAAAAGGTGTAAAATTTAAAATATATGAACTAATTTTATGTATAATACTTAATTTTAAGAAATTAGGTATAAAATAAAGTGGTGTCAAATTTATAAATATAAATTCATACCCGATTTTAAGAAAATATGGTGTATATATTAATTATTAAAGTAATGACAAATTTAAAAACTATAAATCTATATATGATTTTAAGAAAATTAGGTGTGATATTTTTTTTCTCGCGCTTGCATTTCTGCTCCCGTTCCAGTAAAAAAAACGAAACCATGAAAAGTATCCCTCTTCTAACATGAATCATCATGCTTCCTCAAACATGTGTCGCCACTTGACTCTCTCACTCATAGTGTTCGAAGTTCAAAACCCTTGATTCTCTCAATCTTCTCCCAGTTCCTCTTATTTTCTCTCTTAATCAGTATCAAATAAAATCATCATTCAAACCCTAAAAACCCCAATTGAAGATGTTTAGGATCACTTCAATCCCCCTCGATTGAAGAATTACGATTCAATCTATCTCAATCAAAATCTCTGAATAATTTCAATCATGATTATATATATATATATATATATATATATATATATATATATATATATATATATATATATATATCAATAACTCTCTTGATTCAAGCTTTCAATTATTCTCTTCTCAAAACCGGTGTCTTTCAGTGTGGTAGGCTTGTAGCACGAGCCCTGGTACCGTGTTCTTTCTAAAACCTGCGAATGTTTTAATGTCAATAGGAAGCACAACACGAAGAAAACTTCCACTTTAATCAATCTCGGCGAGTCTTTAATAAACATGGTTTTGCATTTAACTATCACAAGGATTTACACTCTTTATCATGATTTTCTTATGTTTTTAAAAAGTTAATGTTGGTGAATAATATTATGCACCTGCAAATGCTTCCATGAGAAGCTTAGTAGTTGCCCATTTGATTTCAAAAGGAGATTAACAAGGTTTTGATCGGAGCAATTATGTATTTGGTTTAATTTTATTAGTAGCTAGCTATTTTAGATTTATTACACATTGTCATACCCCAAATTTTACCCCTAGATTCAATCATCTTTTGCATAGCATTCTAGGTCAATCATTCATGCATAGCTAACAAATTATCAAGATATTGTTTGTTCTTGCTCACATGCGAACTAGGGCTTACCCTAAGAGTCTCAAAGGGTTGATCACTCAAGGTCTAATACACTCAAGAGACCTACCTTCATCAAATATCAAATGCAAATTGGCTTCATTACAAGTCTTCAAGATCCAAGTTCATTTGGCCAAGAATTAGGGTTTTTCAACCAAAGTCAACTGCACCTTTGATTTTTGATCAAGGCATGACCTCAAGCCTTGGGACATGATTCAATACATTCAAATACATCCTTGGAGTCCATTTAAAGTGTTCAAATAGCCTAAGAGATTGAATTCATTAAATATCAAGAAGTGAGAGTTCATCTGATACACGAGGCATTCACTGCAAAGTCAAACCTTTGACTTTAAGGTTTTTGGTCAAATATTAGTTCCTCAAGTCAATATTCATTGAAAACATAACTCCCAATCCAAGCATCCATTTTTCTTGCTCCAAAGATCAATTTGAAGAGCTCTTTACATACTACAACTTTGTCAATGAGGATGAATTCCCAAAAAGTGCTTAGATGTCAAGTTATGAAGCCATGAAGTTGGTGTTTCATTCAAAATTGATTTCCAACACTAGGAAAATTTTTGAGACATACCTGACTTGTAAAAGTAACCAACTTGTGAGCCATTTTTCATCATGATCCATTTTGAATCAAGAAAAACTTAAAACATGAAAGTTGTAGAGCATGTCTTGGGCTTTCCAAAAAGTACAAGTACATTTTTTCCCATGCATAAGCTGAAAGTTTCGAAAATGGGAAGTTAGGGTTCCAAATTTGAATTTCAAGTCATCTTCATGATGAATTCTTGAAGCAAAACCATTCCAAACTTGCAAATCCACCTCTAATCAGAATATTACACAAGCTCTTAAGGCATTGTCCAAGTGTTTAAGCCTTTGTTCATGGAATTTTTCCATTTTGGGAAGAAAGTGAACACTTCCATTCTTGAAAAGCCACTTTAATTATAAAAGTCCACTCCTTGAGCATTGTGATTGTTTCTTCTGCACTCCAACATTTTTGTACCAAAAAGCAACATCTCAATAGCCTCCCAACCACCCTACACACTTGTACTTGGACTTGAAACTCCACAAACTCATGCAAACTTCTCATTCATTCTCAACCAAACCATAACTTGATAATGTTTGTTTCTGATCAGCCCTTGCTCCCACTCATTACCTATAAATAGAGGGATCCCCCAAGCTTCTAAAGACACAACAATTACTCTACAAAACCTCAGCATTCTCTCTTTCTAACAAAATTTGCAAAAACCTCATATTTTTTGCAATTTCTTGAGCCAAACACTTTACCCACGAGTTTTTTTTCAAACAAACACCACAAATCATCTCTAAACACTTGTTAGAACTTGTTCATGCCATTGAATAGGTTTTGTACCATCCTTTACACCATTCACTATTTCACTTGTTCATGTTGCAAGAAAACTCGTGTGTGATAATACCAACTTGTTGCGGTGAGAATCGGATGTCAAGCTATTAATTAACTTGAATCACAAAACTTTTAAGTTCACCACCGAGCTTTGATTTATCCAAAGGAAAGGGTAAAGATTGAAAGAAAACCCTAGTTGCGCTATGTGAAGACACAACTAAGAGATCTAAGGTTCGGGGGTTGGTTATACTTAGAGAAGGTGTTAGCATCCTAAGTATCTGTAGCACTCTACAGGAACCTCTTGTTAGTATTTGTGTTATGTTATGTTTGCTTGCTAAAGGATTTGTGCTAAGGGTAAGGTAAAGACCAAGATGCTAAAGGTAAAGACCTAAGGGTATATACACAAAGTATGCTCGCCAAGACATCGCATCTTATGCCTACGTATCCTGACTAAAGAATCAGAGCAACCGTAGTTTACCTAACTAAGGGTGAGGAACCATTGACTATGGTCAAAATTCCAAGGGGAATGAGTGTGATACTCATATAGAGTTAAAGAATTCTCTAAGTCTAAGTTGTGAAGGGTAAGTGAGTACTCATGATGATGAGAATCACATAGAGTTTAAGAACGCTATCCTAATTCTAAGTATAAGGGGTGAATGACTCTAATGAGGCCAAAGGGAAAGGAACATCATGATGATGATGCTTACATAGAGTTGGAGAACTCTAGGTGAATTCTAAGTTGTGATGTAAGTGGCTCGAATTAGGCCAAGGAGGGAAGTGAGCAACTATGATGATAGTGCTCACAAGAGGAGAACCTAACTAGGTTAAAGGGAGAAGTGGCTCTAATGAGGCCAAGGGATTTGATCCTAATGAGGATAAGGCATGGCTCTAATGAGGCCAAGAGAGTAATGAGCTATCTATGACTTTGAGGTCAATAGAGAGACTTTCCTTTTAGAAGGAGGGGAACAAAGAGGGTTAAGGAGGAGAGCTAAAGAGCTAACCTCACTTACAGTGGATAACTTAAAGAAGTTAAGATAACAAACATCATTGAAGCAAGATGAAGATATCAGCATGGTAACAACCAAGGCAAAGCATATGAATGTAACAATACTCAAAGCAAAGGTTGATTCAAAAGTACTCGTACTCACACATTTTTGCCAACTCATTCGGGACCTCATAATCTTCCTCATCCTCATCCTCAGCTTGATAGATGGGTGAATCGAAGTCAATAGTGAAAGTAGGGTCATTGAATACAACTGGTTTGTAGATTATTCTGCATGATGGAGAGACTTATTTTATTAAAATGCACAAAATTAAATGCAAGAAGAAAATGTTTTTGGTAGTTTTGAAAAGATTGGCATTTTTCCTTAAGAGCAAAAACAGTAAATAAAGACAAAAGAGTTTAACAAAATAACATCTTCATTGATTAATAAAATTTGAAAGCGGTGGCCCATACCAAATAATCCGATAGCCTTGGGCACGGCTATGGAATTGAAAACAACAACAAAGACAAACATATTACTTTGGCACAGGGAACAATACAGGGATCTCAATAGCTTCCCAGTTGTCTAGTGCGGCGTTACACTGAAAAAACAGATGGCCGATGTCTTTGTCTTCTTCAAGTCCTATCATGGCATTGACTTGATGTCCTTTGCTGACAAACATTTCCTGGATTGTCCTTGGTCGAGTTGTTGTAGAAGCGGCTGCTTTGTCACGAGTTAGTTTGTAACCCAACCCTTGATATTTCTTCCTCTCTTGAACTTCAATAACTTTGCCCCAGCCTTCAGGAACACCTTCTTTCAGGGCAGATTGCATACTCTTGAAGGAAGCAAAAGATGGATTACTCGGGACCACCGATTCTTCAATGTCTAGCATAACAGCATTGGCTATCTCAAGAGCTTGGAAAGAAGTTTCCAAAGCATCTTCATCAGCCTCAATATAGCGGAAGGAAGACAAGTTACTGACCATCAAATCCTCTTCACCGTGTATGATAACCAGCTTTTCACCAACTACAAACTTCATCTTTTGGTGAAAGGTTGAAGTTACAGCATCAAGTCCATGGATCCAAGGCCTTCCAAGTAGGCAACTGTAGGCAGGATTAATATCCAACACTTGAAAAATGATATTGAAAACATGTGGGCCAATCAACATTGGTAGCTCAATTTCACCCATTACAGACCTTCTTGAGCCACCAAAAGCTTTAAAAATTAGGGAGGTAGGCTTCATTTCAGCTCCCTTGTAAGCCAACTTTCAAGAGTTCTTTTTCGTAAAACATTCAAAGAGGAGCCTGTGTCCACGAGAACTCTTGCCAAAGTGTCTTCTTAGCATTTCACTGATACATGTAGAGCAATATTGTGCTCTCGACCCCCCTTGGGCAATTCTTCGTTGCCGAAGCTGAGAGTATTGCAGACAATGATATTTGCAATGACGCTGTCAAACTAACCGGCTGTAATGTCTCGAGCAACATGGGTTTGGGTCAGTATCTTTTGCAAGGCCGCTCGATGACTAGGTGAATTCAGCAACAGAGAGAATATTGAGATTTTGGAGGGATTCTGGTGAAGCTGATCCACCACTCTATAGTCACTTCTTTTAATGATTCTTAGGAACTCGGCATCTTCTTCGCTTGTAACCACTTATTTTTCCTTATCCTTAACAGGTACAGGAGTAACAGTCTCTTTAGGCACAGTCCCTTTGAAGAGAGGAGTATAAACTCTACCACTTCGGTCATCTTCCCAGACCCAGTTATATTTGTCACTTCTTCATTTTCTTCACTAGCAGTTCCCACCTCTTTCCTTGGAACCACCTCTTCATATCTTTTGTTAACCATAGGATCTTCATACCTCCATGGCACAACTTTAGAATTTCTAAAACGGAACGGAACAGGTTGTCGGTTGTTTCTTGGCCTTGACTGATTAGCAGCGGAAGCAACAACAGATTCTGATGTACCAAAAACTGGCTTTGGTTTATTGAAGACAGGGACCACAGAACCAGACTTCGACATATTGAAAATGGGTACTTTCTCTTTTGATTCTGGCAAGTTAAATACGGGCTCAATCACAACAATTTCCTCTTTCTTCGACTTACTGACCACTTGGAGAAAACCTTCATCAATCAAACTCTAAATATCATTTTGAACCAACTGTCACCCTCTGATACTGGCACCACACTCTTCACAATTGTCATGGAAAACTTTCACTAACCCGGCTTCAAACAATTTGGAATGGAAAATCCTGTCAGGAGTTTTAATATTTGATGCATCCATTATCAATACCTCATCAGTTTCATCCTCAATGGCATTGGTAGTCCGATGTATTGGTAACAGATTGTTCTTCACATTTGGTTGATTATCTGCAAAGGACATAACCTTCTTTTCTATCAAACCTTTCACAACATATTTTAGTGCAAGGAAACCTTCCATGTCATGACGGGCAGCGCCTAGGTGGAATGCACAGTTGACATTAGGATTATGGAACGACAGGGATTTTTCTGTAGGTGGGCCCATAGTGAAGGTACGAGAAAGACACAAGAAAGGGGGGGTTTGAATTATGTTTTCACTCTTAAAAAACTTTTCGCCTCTTATCGTTTAAAGCGCTAAGAGAATATCAGAGTTCGTTGAGAGACTCTGACTCGAGATGCATTCTTCAGATCTTGCAATGCATAAATCATAAGGAAAACAACAAGAGTCTGAATAAGATATGCATGATTCAGAACTTGCAGTGCGGAAGCTTATCTGAGTCAAGTTGCAAGGTTCTGATTTGTTTATGTAAGGTTCTGATAATTAATAGAAAGACATAAACAATAAATCAAAGCATAAGCAATAGTAAAGAACACACAATATATCCTGGTTCACCTGAGCCATTCTCAAGCTAATCCAGTCTACCCTTCCAAGGTGATTTCGCCTTGAGCACAAGGACTTAATCCACTATAATCCAATCTGATTACAGATGCACGGGCAACAGCCGGTGACTAACAACCTGCACAACCGCAGCTGTGACTAACCCATAATGAACCGTTCAGGGATTCAACTTAATGAATATAACGAACATTGACCTAATAGGTTCCAATATTGCAAGATCTACTATCAGGATTTCAGAGCTAAACGTTCAGGGATTCGTCTCAATGAATATAAAGTTTACTGACCATTTTTCAGGATTTCCCACAATGACACCAAGCCATTGTCTTCTCAAGTCTCTGATCACACTAATCACTTGAGGAATCCTAGTTCACATAGAATTAGTTAAACAGAAGATTACAAAGATGCCTCTTAATAAGCAGATAACTCCTAAGATTAAGTACAAAAGAACACACAAGTGTTCAAGCAAGATGTGAGCAACAGCTCCTTGCTTTCTTAAGATTCTACAAAGATGTATGTTGATTTGACAGTTGATGACATCTTGTAGATCTTCTTCTTCTTCGTCTTCTTGGTTGAGCAAGCTTCGAGCAAAAACTCCTTGCTTCAGATCTTCAATGTAGCTCAGATGAGAAGGTGGTTGATGACTTGACTGATTTGCAATGTTGTCTTCTTCATCAACAACTTCTGTTTTAATTGTTGTTGTTTTGTTGATTTATGATCTTTAGCTTCAACAACAATGGTCGTGTGTTAATGGTGATAGCTTTGGATATTAAGTGTTACAACGAGAACTCATCATTGTGGCTATCATCACACAGACTTGATCGATTATGTAATTGATACAACAAAAATTGACACCTTCAGAAGCGTTTCGTCTTTTCTTTTATAGCCATGTAAAATAGAGTCGTTAAAGAGTCGTTGGCTGTTTGAAAAGATTCATTATGCAATGATGAAAGTTGTACTGCCATATCTTCTTTTTACTGTAGAAGAAGTGATGGGATAGGTGATTTAGAACGGTGTACATTCATTGCTAACGGTAACATTTGTCTTCAAATCTTTAGAGGCTTCTGATGGTAATTAATTGAAGCATGAGTAGAGACTTTGTAACTGGGTCTTCAGATCTTTCAAGTCTTTCGCCTTCAAAACTTGTCCATTAGGAATCTGTCTTCAGAACTTCAGCACTTGTCTTGAAACCCGTTATCTTCACTGCTTCAAGTCGTCAGAATTTTCAGAACCTTGTTCCCTCAGAACGTTGTCTTCAGAGTCTTCAGAACTTGACCTTTTTAACCTTAATCTTCAGAGCACTTCAGTCTTCAGAATCTTTCTGCACTTGGTCTTCAGAGCCTTCAGCCTTCAGAACTTCAAGTCATGAGAATCTTCAGCACTTCGGTTCTCCACAAGATTATATTCTTCTGAAGCTTCGCTATCTTTAGAATCACAACCACTTTCAGAGAGCATCCACAAGAGCATTGCAGCAGCAATATCGGCATCCTTGGATCTGACTAATTATGATCAGATACATAAGCATACTTGCTTCTTGCGACTTGTGTCACACATAGTAACTTCGCATATAATCAATTACGCTCATCTGGCTGGTGCTTGTTGGATCTAACATCTTCTATGATTATGATCTTCACACAACACACGTTAGAACATAAAATAGTTCTTTCACAAATACGCATTGTTATCATCAAAACATAGAGACGACATGCAGAGACAACTCTTGCTCTAACGATCTCCCCCTTTTTTATGATGACAAAACCAAGTATTTTGATTGAACATTTTATACAAGGTCATCACCAAACAAACATATTCAGATTCTGGAACAACAACTCCCCCTGAATGTGTTAACCTCAAAATTTTATCTGTGATCATCTAGAATCTCATATGATCCAAAGACTCACAAAATAACAATTTGAGTTGCCAGAACAAAGAATAGAAAAGGAATACTTCTCTATCTTGTCTTTTAAGGAGACAAAAAGTCTTCAACATCTAGACTAGTTCATCAGAACTTCCGTCTTCAGATCTTTAGAACTTAATTCCTTTATACGTCGTATCAGAGCTCATAATCTTCAGAGACATCTGAAGCATTTTCTACTTTTCAGCATATTCATTTTAGCACTGAGAAAGAGCAGTTCTCATCTAATAACATAGCCACGCTATTTATCAGAGACAAACACTGTCTTAAGAAACTCCCCCTGAGTTTCAGACTTGATGAAGATTGTAGATTTTAACATTTGAATCTTCTGGGTAGTCTCCCCTTAGTCTCCATAAGTCAGATATTGGGATCTTCAGAATCATAATTCATATACATTAATTTTAAATCACCGATAAGATCATGACTTTTCAGAGTTTGACTTTGAACACAGGCCTTCATCTCAGAACCTTGTTATTGTCATAACTCAGTGGTTGATCAAAGCTTGATTCTTGATCTGATACCAATAGAAGGATAATTTAGTGATCAATCAATGCTTGATTCTGAATTTGATACCAATGTGATCTTGATTCTTAGTCTGATACCAGTTGCAAGGTATTTTCGTAATATGGTGAAATTAATACCAATGAAGGTATTTGAAAACATTTCACAGCTTAGCTCTAATTGATATCACTACAGACTGAGTCTGATACCAATCTTTATATACTGAGTCTGATTACCAAATATAGATTTAGTCTGATACCAAATCATTTTCTTCTCAATTGGATTCTTGGTGAAAATCGAAACTTCTTCTTCTTGGATCTTCAATCCAGATCTTCAGACAGTCTTCGACTTCTGATTTGCTTATTTCATCTGAAGAGCATCTTGAGATGTAGACTTTGTCTGAACTGCTTTCAGGGCTTTTCCTTCTTCTGATTCTTATGTTCTGAATATCATATTCTCAGACAGCTTACAACTTCTGAACCAAGTGAATACAGGAATCACGATAACTTTGACTTTCAGAAAGTTCTCAACTTCTGAACAGTACTGGGTAAATCTGATTCTGAACACATGTTCACGAAGTGTACTACTTCGATCATATGAACAAACAGTTCATAATAACTTTTAACAAAGTTCTTCTTTCTTAACCTATTCTGAGAATGCCTGGTGAACTTGTTCAGAGTTCCTTGGTTAAACATCAAACAACAAACGTTAGTGGTAAACACATTTTATATTATTGCTTTAATTGCTTTACTTTTTGCATTCTTTACTTGAACTTTCTTTTAAGATTTCTATCAAAATCATATTTCTATTTCTCCCCCTTTTTGACATCATCAAAAAGTTTAGAGCATTTAGGCAATTTAAATGTGATTAATATGATAATGAACAATCTATCATAAAATAGATTCAAAAGATATTTCATTAATAGCAAAATATAGATTAATCAGTAGCCTTAAGTAGTTCATAGCGATCAAAGCATAGATCTAATGAAAGTAGGTTCCTAGGGGTTAGTCTAAGAGGTGCCTAATGATACGAAGGAGGTAGAGGATGAGCTTTCAGACTCATCAGTTCTTGAGGCATGCAGCTGTTTCTCTTCAGCTTGTGTGATTGCCAACCTTTTTCTCTTCACAATTTCTTCTGAGATCCATCCATGGAATTTAGTCCAGATATTTCCCATTGCTGTGGGAGCCATGCTGGAGCTGGATATGTCTAGTAAGTTCTGGATTCTATTGATAGCATTGTCTTTAAAATTTTTTAATACTTTATCAATAGTTTTTTACCTTTTTGCAGATGATCCTTCGCTATCAGCACATCTTTTCTTCTTTTCCTTATTTTTCTTTTTTAAGATCTCTTGGAGCTGATCTAGAATATCCTTCAATTCAAACCATACATCTAGGGTTTTATTTTCAAATTTTCTCAGATAATCTATCACTTCTCCTTGATCATGTGGTCTGTTGAAGTTAGGAAACCCTTCGACAAGAACTCTCATGGCCATAGTCACTTCCCTTAGTGACATACCATCAAGATCAGTAGCTTCTTTCTTCTTCTCTAGATGCTTGTATCTGAGAACTTTTCCTGCACTCTTGAGAAGTTTGCTTGACTCTCCTTCGTCAATAATTATGTCTTCAACTATTCCTGACTCTACCAAAATGTCAAAAATGAGTCTCCCATATATAACATACCTTATTTCTGTGTTTGAGCCTATTCTGGAGTCCTTAATGGATTCTTTCAGAAGCTTGAACAGAATCGCCGAAAGATGAATCTTTATCCCTCTGAATAGAAAGTATAGAACATACTTCTGATTCTCATTTAATATATCTGAAGGAAGGTGATGAAATACTTTTCCTTGCAGGATTTTGAGCCATACTTGTAGAGGATCTTTTAGACTGGAGAGGATTGGTTTCTCAGTATCAATTACCGTTCCTTCTTTGAATATGGAAGCCATAATTTTTGCATTTCTTTGCTTACTAAGTTCTATCTTAGTGATTCTTACTCCTGTGTTATCAAACATTAATAAATCTGAGACGGTCTTTTCAGATATTACTATCTTTCTTCCAAAGACGGAAGACATAATGGTATTAGCGCCAGTTGCAGCATGAATCCAGAAGTCCTTGAACAGACAAGCATAGGTTGGTCCTTCCAACCTTTTGAAGTAGTTACTCCATCCTTGAGCTTCCAACGAGTGAGTAACATCACATCCATTTTCTTTTAAACTTTTTAAGTTCACCATTGTCTCACTTTTGACTATGAGTTTCTTAGCTGGTGTCTTGGTAGTGATGGGACATGCGTTTTGACAGAAAGAGGCCATTGTTGATGATAGAGAAGGTAGTTCTTCTTAACAAAGCTTGCTTAAGATTTTTAGAGGAAAGGAGAGTGTGGAGTGTGAAAATGAGAATGAAGGGTGATCCAATTTATAGACTACGGCGAGTATGAGTTCGAGGAATTGAGATGAACGACGATTGATATTTCCTAGGAAGTAATGAGTATCTAGAGATACTAAGAGATATGGGTAACTGAAAGAGCACAATTAAACTCTTCTATTAGGGAATATCAACCAATTGTGAACGATTAGAAGGAAATTATTACTCAGTAACGACACAGAGAGTTATGCTTTATTTTAAAGGAAACTTGCATATTCATTATTGCTAGTGCAATGAATAAATATTATTAACTTTAATGAACATATATAAATTCTAAGTCAGTCAATGTGTATCGATTCAGATGAGCCTTATTCTTAATAATGAGCAGTTCATAGTCAATGATGTTTCATTCATTAATTAATGAGATACACGTCATAATTAAATAAAATAGACACAAGAAGAACCTTAAGAAATTTGACTTCTCAACTTATTCTAAGAAGGTCATGGGTTGACTAAACTCAGGAAAGATCTTTTCAGACATCCCATTTCTTCTGCAGTGACTTACTACACCTTGAAGATCAAGAATGTGAGAGATAACTCTGCAGTAGGGCACTTGATAGAATGTGTCTTCCCTAGATAGATTAATTTCTTTCTTCAGATGATTATACATGGATTGTGGTAGATTTATTTTGATCCTAGAAACTAAGAAGAAAATAAATAGTCTCTCTTTGTCAGATAACCATCTTGCTCCTCTTTCTCTTGGTCTTAGGTTAGTTACCATAAGCTTGTACCAATCTTTAGCTATGGGAGTGAGGGTACATGGTTGAGTGGGACGACCTTCAATTTCAAAAATGACATGCAGATGCCTGTCAAAGCTATGATTGTTGGTGTTTCTTTCCACAGTCACACCATCTTTAACACACCTAATGGCTTTAGCAATGATGGTAGGGTTGATCAAGACTGGACAGCCAGCAACCACAGACAAAATAGCATTCTTGCCATAGTCATACTCTAGCACTCGAGCATTTGCACAGAACTCAGTTACAAGCGCAGGAAAGACAGGTCCAACAAGCATGTTGAAGTAGTTTTCCCAGTTCTGAAATTCAATTCCAGAAAGAATACTTGTTTTGTTAAGTTGAGGCAGAAGGTTTAAATTCAGAGTGTATTCCTTCAGGAGTTCAAGATCAGAAATTTCACCTCTGATGTTGTGGGAAGTCATTTTGAACAAGAGTGACTTTGTTTGAGAGAGAAGGAAGTTAAACTATGAGATAGTTAAAGAGTGGTTCTTCTTGGAATAGAGGAAATTGTATGGGAAGGATTTAGGATCAAATAGCTTTTTAATGAACTGGAACAGGCAGGGTTCATTATTTTCGAGAAAAGCTATGAGTAGCTATGGAGGACAGCTTTGACAAGACACTATATAGACTCTATATAGAGGTTGTCAGATAAATAAGGATACGAATAGATGTACACTTATGAGTCGTAGGGAGTGGCTGACACAAGGTAATCATAACTACCTATTTTACTCTTAATATTCATAGAATCATAAATGCGTGAGAATCTTATTATATTTTCAATAATCCTACGAAACCTAATGTGTCAATGCTCATAATAAAATTCAAAATATTGCTACTGTTTTAAATTCAGAGAATAAGGATGATCATGAATGAAGAAAAATGTACCTTAGAGAATCTAAAATCTTTTTACAGCGATTCTATCTCTGAGTGCTTTCCATTCTGACTTTGAGCTTCTGATCATCGTCTTTCAGCTTCTGCTTCCTTGTTTTTAGAAGGCCATTGGTTTCATAGCTTGAACATAAACTACTGTGAGGTTATGTGCTTTGAGAATTGATCGACATTTCACCACATCTTCTAACCTTGTTTCTTCAAACAGATGTAGAGCTTGTTCAGAAACAAGTATCATCAAACATGTGACATAGTTTGCATGACACTTCTTGTTCTTGCAATGCTGATCTAATTTGTTTAGAGTTAGTCCATCAAAGGATAAATAACATCTCTGTTTTTGAAAAGAATGTCAACTGATTTCTTCAATCAGAAGGATGTTAGTAACTTAAATCCTTTTGACTTCAAGTAGATATCTAGTTGAACATCTTATGATTCTGGATTTATGAAGTTCTGAAAGAAATATTAGATAGTGATCTGACCAATCACAGTTAGTTCAATTGAGATAGAATCTCAAGTTATCAGAACTCAATCATCCATGTTGATTCAAACAAGACTCAGAATCCATTCTTAATCAGATTCTTGATGGATCATTGGATTCCTTCTTCCTGAATATTCTTCAGTTTTCTGCAACACTTTTCAAGAAATCAATATTCAGTTCTTCATTGAATATTTTAACTGCTTGATCAGTTAAGACTCAGATGTTGAATCATTTCTAAGAATTTGAATTCTTCAGTTTTCTGGATCTTCTGCAGACTTCATTCTGAAGTTCAAAATCATAGAATAACAATCTTTATTTTTTACATGAAGAAGTTCTTAACGAGCTTTAAACGAGAAAGTCAAGGGTGGTCCTAATCCGTTTCTTGAAAACATCTCAAAAGCTCACAAAGAATTAATTCTTCAGCAAACAAGATTTCTTGTTTTCTGATGATTCATCCTTGTTCAAATACATTGTTTATCCAAACGTATCTTCTAAGATAAACATTCAACAAATACTATTACTTATCTGATGAATCTATCCTGTCAGCTGATTATTCAATCTTCTTCAAAGCTTTAGTGAGGAAGATTCAGTTGTAGACACTACGAAACTTCCAGAATCAGTGACTTGCTCAATTAATTTGATTGATTACAATTTTGTACACATTCATCTTCTGAACTGTTACAGAAATTGTAAGTGGATTGAAATCTCACCCAGAGAATTTCTACGCACCTCATCTGGATCTTCTTCTGAAACTATTAAGTGTTTGATATCCATCAATAACAGAACCGGAGCTCTGATACCAATTGAAGGTACGAGAAAGACACAAGAAAGAGGGGGTTTGAATTGTGTTTTCACTCTTAAAAAACTTTTCTCCTCTTATCGTTTAAAGCGCTAAGAGAATATCAGAGTTTGTTGAGAGACTCTGACTCGAGATGTATTCTTCAGATCTTGTAATCCATAAAGCATAAGGAACAACAAGAGTCTGAATAAGATATGCATGATTCAGAACTTGCAGTGCGGAAGCTTATCTGAGTCAAGTCGCAAGGTTCTGATTTGTTTATGTAAGGTTCTGATAATTAATAGAAAGACATAAACAATAAATCAAAGCATAAGCAATAGTAAAGAACACACGATATATCCTGGTTCACCTGAGCCATTCTCAAGCTAATCCAGTCCACCCTTCCAAGGTGATTTCGCCTTGAGCACAAGGACTTAATCCACTATAATCCAATCTGATTACAGATGCACGGGCAACAACCGGTGACTAACAACCTGCACAACCGCAGTTGTGACTAACTCACAATGAACCGTTCAGGGATTCAACTTAATGAATATAACGAACATTGACCTAATAGGTTCCAATCTCGCAAGATCTACTATTAGGATTTCACAGCTAAATATTCAGGGATTCGTATCAACGAATATAACGTTTACTGACCATTTTTCAGGATTTCCCACAATGACACCAAGCCATTGTCTTCTTAAGTCTCTGATCACACTAATCACTTGAGGAATCCTAATTCACATAGAATTAGTTAAACAAGAGATTACAAAGATGCTTCTTAACAAGCAGATAACTCCTAAGATTAAGTACAAAAGAACACACAAGTGTTCAAGCAAGATGTGAGCAACAACTCCTTGCTTTCTTAAGATTCTACAAAGATGTATGTTGATTTGATAGTTGATGACATCTTGTAGATCTTCTTCTTCTTCGTCTTCTTGGTTGAGCAAGCTTCGAGCAAAAACTCCTTGCTTCAGATCTTCAATGTAGCTCAGACGAGAAGGTAGTTGATGACTTGACTGATTTGCAATGTTGTCTTCTTCATCAACAACTTCTGTTTTAATTGTTGTTGTTTTGTTGATTTATAATCTTTAGCTTCAACAACAATGGTCGTGTGTTAATGGTGATAGCTTTGGATATTAAGTGTTACAACGAGAACTCATCATTGTGGCTATCATCACACAGACTTGATCGATTATGTAATTGATACAACAAAAATCGACACCTTCAGAAGCGTTTCGTCTTTTCTTTTATAGCCATGTAAAATAGAGCCGTTAAAGAGTCGTTGGCTGTTTGAAAAGATTCGTTATGCAATGATGAAAGTTGTACTGCCATATCTTTTTTTTACTGTAGAAGAAGTGATGGGATAGGTCATTTAGAATGGTGTACAGTCATTGCTAACGGTAACATTTGTCTTCAAATCTTCAGAGGCTTCTGATGGTAATTAATTGAAGCATGAGTAGAGACTTTGTAACTGGGTCTTCAGATCTTTCAAGTCTTCCGTCTTCAGAACTTGTTCATTAGGAAACTGTCTTTAGAACTTCAGCACTTGTCTTGAAACCCGTTATCTTCACTACTTCAAGTCTTCAGAATTTCCAGAACCTTGTTCACTCAGAACGCTGTCTTCAGAGTCTTCAGCACTTGACCTTTTTAACCTTAATCTTCGGAGCACTTCAGTCTTCAGAATCATTCTGCACTTGGTCTTCAGAGCCTTCAGCCTTCAGAGCTTCAAGTCATGAGAATCTTCAGCACTTCAGTTCTCCACAATATTATATTCTTCAGAAGCTTCGCTATCTTTAGAATCACAACCACTTTCAGAGAGCATCCACAAGAGCATTGCAACAGCAATATCGACATCCTTGGATCTGACTGATTATGATAAGATACAGAAGCATACTTGCTTCTTACAACTTGTGTCACACATAGTAACTTCACATATAATCAATTACGCTCATCTGGCTGGTGCTTATTGGATCTGATATCTTCTATGATTATGATCTGCACACAACACACATTAGAACATAAAATAGTTCTTTCACAAATACGCATTGTTATCATCAAAACATAGAGACGACATGCAGAGACAACTCTTGCTCTAACACATAGGTCTAGTGATAATTAAATCTTGTTGAACTAAAGAGGGATAAAGCTCTGTGTAAGTCATTGGTATAGGCGAAAATGAAGGTTTAACCCCTTGTCTTCTGTAGGGAGCGTTTGATGGAGAAGCTTGTGGCCTCTTTTGTTGTTGTTGGAAGGTTGGAGCATTAGGTGCTTGCTGATAACTGGGTTGTTGTTGGAATACCGGTGCCTGCTGCGCGGACTAATGATTAAAAGTTAGGGTTACAGCTGCCACATAATGTTGTGGGGAAAACTGCATTAGATAGATTGGCTGTTGAGCAAAATTTGGATTTGACTGCTGTTGATAAACTAGTTGTCTCCATACTGGATTCTTTTTCCTAACTGTCCTAACGACATTGGTTTCCCATTCCTTCTTCTTATGGAAGTTGCTTGGAGTTTTCTTGTTGTTGGTACTACTTGAATTATTGGAAGAACTGATCACCTTTCCACTTTTCAAACCAGCTTCTACCTTTACACCCACGGCAACAATGTCGGCGAAGTTGGCGCTAACACTGCTAATCATTCTCTAATAAAATTCTGGTTTCACGGTGTCCACGAACCAGTCAGCCAGTTCCTTTTCAGACAATGGAGGCTCTACTTGGGAAGCAGTCTCCCTCCAGCGTTGAGCGTATTCTTTGAAAAATTCAGAATTGTTTTGGGACATGCTCAAAAGTTGCCTTCGGTCAGGGGCCAAATCTATATTGTACTTATAATGCTTTACAAAAGCATCCGAAAAGTCTTGAAAATTGTGGATTCTAGATTGGTCCAAGCTCATGTACCATTTTGTAGAAGCTCCCTTCAAACTATCTTGGAAATAATGGATCATTAACTTGTCGTTATCTACATACACAACCATTCTTCGGTAATACATGATCAAGTGCGACTTTGGGCATGTCGCTCCTGAGTACAGGTCAAAGCTTGGATTTTTAAACTTTGGAGGAATCACTAATCCAGAAACCAAACACATATCTCTAGCATCAGTACTAAAGATATTGCTTCCTTCCACCGCCCTCATTTTTCTTTGGATAGTCTCCACACTTTCTTTCAATCTCTCATGTCGTTCGTCCCCCTCCTCATACATTTCGGGGTTGTCATAAACTGGCTACGGATTGTGAAAAACAGGATGTACTTGAGTATGCACCACTGGTGGAGCAAAAGTCGGGATAACTTGAGGATTCTCATTTCCCATAGGAACAACTTGTTGAGTAGTCACAACAATTGGTGGTGGCACAAAACCAGGGGGCAACCCAAATGGTGGTAAGAGACCAGTGTTGACATTAGTAGTAGGCTCCACAGTTGGAGTGACAATTTCAGAGACCACGGGGGTCTGAGTATCCATCTTTGCTCTAATAACCTGTAAAACTTCCATAATCTACCTCATACTTCCTCATAGATCATTCAACTCATTGTTGACTCTATCCATTTCAAAGTCATGTCCAAACATTCTCTGGCGAGCTCGGGCTCGTGTGTTGTATCGGCGTTGAAGACTCAGTGTGACGGTTCTGAAGAGAAGACCACAGAATGAGACACGACAGGAAAGAAAACACATGTTATGACATGAAAGGATGCAAAATGCAAATGCAAATGCAAACAAAGCTATCAAAGAACCAAAAAGTTTGCCAACATTGTAGATAAAAGGATATTTCTCAAAATAAGCTCTTTCATTAGCAAATTTGAAAATATTACAACATAGGCGGCACACCTACAAAGTTCATTACATAAGCAAAATAGAAAACACAGCAGAAAAAGGAAACTAGGAATCTAGTCCACTAGATGACGGTCCTTCCCCTCCACTAAGCTCCCTCATGAGGTTGTTGATTTGCTCTTGCATTTTCACTTTATCAAGTGTCAGCTCTTCCAGCACTTTCATCAGCTTTAACTCTTCAGTTGTAGGCGGCTTATGACGCGGATAGGGCATCCTCATCACAAGAGCTATTTCACGAGACCACTCCAAGTAAGCCTCGGTGACAGTACAGTCAGGAATCCCCATCGCAGTCCTTCTTTGTCTGTTTATGCAATGCCAGGCGTGTGCAGCTCTGAGCATGAACTCAGGATTTTCTCCTTCTTCAAGAAAAAGCCTCTTCAGATTGTTAGGATCAGGTATCTCCTCTAATGCGTTGCCTAGCTGACGGCGAGCGAGCACGGGGTTATAGTTGATGCATCCCATTCTGCCCATAAGAGGTACATTGGGGAAGTCCCCACAGCTGTGAATCATGAGAATCCCTCCATACATTAGGTCATACCACTTGATGTCAGCATGAGTAAACTCTATGAGCCTTTTGGACCAAATGGTACTGTCTTCCTCATCCCAAAATGTTGTAGTCCTTGGTAGGTGCAAAATAAACCACCTATAAAGGAGAGCAACACAACAGACGATCTTTCCTCTGTCTCGCATGTTTGTCGAGTGAATGGCATGATAGGTATAAGCCAATAGAGTAGGAACTGGGTTCCCGAGCATAAATATTTGAATAGCATTGACGTCAACGAAGTCTTTAGCGTTGGGAAACAGAAACAGTCCATAAGCTAGCAAAGCGAAAATGGACTCAAAGAGTGCAGTATTCTTCCTATCAGCGAAGTAACAAGCTTTCTCGAACAAGAACTGAGCGGATAATCCAGCAAGTCCCCTCTTGACGGTCATGTGAGCATGAATATCAAATAGCCTCAGCCTTGTTCCTCTTGCAATGTCCTTCGCACTGAGCCCGTCTTCTAAACCAGAGAATGGAGGAGAATCACTGACAGGGAGACCCATCAAGGCAGAGTATTCTTCCAGAGTTAGCATCAATTGGTAATCTGGAAACACAAAGCAATGATAAAGAGGATGGTAGAGTTAAACCAAAGTCTATAGCAACCCTTCAGCCCTTTGGAGCCACAACAGCGGGAGAATTCTTCCATACTTTAATGAGAAAGCCATTAGATCTTCAATTAATCTTCCTAGTTCCTTTAGCTGCTCAACATCGGGAACCATGAAGGTGAACAACCAAGTTCCTTTCCTTCCAAAATCCATCTCTACAAAGTCTGCAAAACAAAATTAGTTCCTTGATAGTTTTAACAAAAATGCAAGATGTAATGCGAATGCAATTGGTTTTAAGGAACTCAAGAGAGACAATTTCAAAATAAGCTTCACTTCATTAAATATTGAGAAAAGTTACAACTTTCGAGGTACATTTTAAGAAGCTCTAAATACAAAGAGATAAGAACAACAACTGGGCCTAAAAAGAAACCCTATCTAGAGACTGTACTTCACACATCCTCTTCTGTCTCTTTAGCTTGTCATTCTTAAGTTTCATCCTTGCCAGAGTTTCTTGATACTCTTCTATGTGCTCAATAGGAATGATAGAGGGAGGTACAACAGTAGGCTGTGGAGGTCTCTCGGGGAGATATGGCATCTTAAGATCACGACCTCGAGATTGAACCCAACGAAGGAATGGTTCCAAGGCCACACAGTTTCTCTTTCCCAAGTCATTCTTAGTTCTTGTGGAGGTTTCCCCAAGCATGCAAAACACTGCTCTTAGTTTCTGCATTGGCTTCCTCATTAAGATAAAAGAAACCGGACAAAAGGATGTTTTAGGCTTATCTTCCATAGGGAATCCAAACTGACGTCTAGCAAGAATAGAGTTGTAGCTGATTCCATCTCTGATACCAAGAAGTGGCACATTGGGGAATGAGCCATAACTATCAATGATGACTCCTTTGTCGTAAGCTGGATCGTACCAAAAGATATCAGTATGGGTAAGAGATATGATTCTCTGAGACAAACAAAGCTTGTCTGGATTATCTTTGAAGCGTGATGTCTGAGGCAAATGTACAACAAACCACGTGTAAAGCAGAGGTGCACAACACAAGATGATACCATTCCCCTTAAGAGTTCTGTGGTGGATAGAGTGATAAGTATCACCAAGCAGTGTAGGTACAGGGTCCCCACTTATGAAGACCCGAATGGCGTTGATATCAACAAACTCCTCAATATTAGCAAACAAGACCAAGCCATAGACAAGGAGTGTAAAGATTGCTTCAAATACACTCACACTATTCATTTTAGCTAGGTAGAAGGCTTTATCAAACAAGAACTTGGAAGGTAGACCCTTGATCCCATTCTTGGTGGTGAGGTGAGGCTTGACTTCAGACATTTCTAAGTGGATAGAATCATCAATCTCCTTTGGTGAAGGAATCTTCTCTTGACCACTGAAAGGCTCTTGCTCCTTTATAGGCAAACCAAACCAATAAGAATACTCCTCTAATGTCGGAACAAGTTGGTAGTCGGGAAAGGTGAAGTAATGCTAAAGAGGGTAATAAAATTGCACTAACGTGTCGAGAACACCATTTTCCATCTTGGTTCTGAGAATACCAATTAATCTTGTATAATGTTTTCTGAAGTCTTCAGTACAAGACACCAAAGCTGCCAGCTTTTTCAACTATGCCAAATTGGGCTTCTTGAAATTGTACTTCTTAGTGTTCCTTTTCTCAAGATCCATGATACCTATGATTTGCAAAGGAAAAGACGACTGAGTTCCTTAAAACCAACAATGGATGCAATGAGATGTATGCAAAGCACAAAACACATATGCACAAACATATGTACACACAGCAAAGCACACAAGTCCTAGGTTTAGGAGTCACATGCATGGAGCCATGGTCTACCTATCCCAAAAAAGTGTGTACTATGGTTTTATCAACTGTAGAACATGGTTCTAAAAGTTCTCAGAGTCATAGATAAATCTTTCGGATATTATCGCCCTACGTGACTACTCATGTGGGTTAATAATATTCTCAAGATAAACTCGTCTGAGTGTAGTATCGCATATAAACCATTTGGGACTACTCCCTCATAGCCATCGCACTACATCCTAAAAGGCAAGTGGGGTAAAGGTAACTATAGTCCTCAGTCTCATGGACTCCCAGGTCGGAAAGAGTGACATTAATGCGACTACTCATATTAGACATCAATAATCCCAAAGAGGCCTCAACTGAGCGTGGTCATCATATGCCAAACTTGTTAGGACTACTCTCAACAGCCGACTATTAATTATACCATAATCCTATCATATGTGCTCTCAAGTCCGGGTTAGGACTTATCTCACCACTCAAAAGTAGTACCCTGCCAAACAGAAGAACCCAAAATATACAGATATATATACAAATATGTACAAACAAGCAAACATATAACAAACATAAACACAAATAAGGTGGGCTTAACTCTCTTGCTATCCCCAGTGAAGTCGCCATTTCTGTTGCGGTGAGAATCGGATGTCAAGCTATTAATTAACTTGAATCACAAAACTTTGAAGTTCACCACAGAGCTTTGATTTATCCAAAGGAAAGGGTAAAAATCGAAAGAAAACCCTAGTTGCGCTATGTGAAGACACAGCTAAGAGATCTAAGGTTCGGGGGTTGGTTATACCTAGGGAAGGTGTTAGCATCCTAAGTATCTGTAGTACTCTACAGGAACCTCTTGTTAGTATTTGTGTTATGTTATGTTTGCTTGCTAAAGGATCTGTGCTAAGGGTAAGGTAAATACCTAAGGTAAAGACCAAGATGCTAAAGGTAAAGACCTAAAGGTATATACACTAAGTATGATCGCCAGGACATCGCATCTTGTGCCTACGTATCCTGACTAAAGAATCAGAGCAAGCGTAGTTCACCTAACTAAGGGTGAGGAACCATTGACTATGGTCAAAGTTCCAATGGGAATGAGTGTGATACTCACATAGAGTTAAAGAATTCTCTAAGTCTAAGTTTTGAAGGGTAAGTGAGTACTCATGATGATGAGAATCACATAGAGTTTAAGAACTCTATCCTAATTCTAAGTTTAAGAGGTGAATGGCTCTAATGAGGCTAAAGGGAAAGTAACATCATGATGATGATGCTTACATAGAGTTGGAGAACTCTAGGTGAATTCTAAGTTGTGATGTAAGTGGCTCTAATTAGGCCAAGGAGGGAAGTGAGCAACTATGATGATAGTGCTCACAAGAGGGGAACCTAACTAGGTTAAAGGGAGAAGTGGCTCTAATGAGGCCAAGGGATTTGATCCTAATGAGGATAAAGGATGGCTCTAATGAGGCTAAGAGAGTAATGAGTTATCTATGACTTTGAGGTCAATAGAGAGACTTTCCTTTTGAAGGAGGGGAACAAAGAGGGTTAAGGAGGAGAGCTAAAGAGCTATCCTCACTTAAAGGGGATAACTTAAAGAAGTTAAAATAACAAACATCATTGAAGCAAGATGAAGATATAAGCACGGTAACAACCAAGGTAAAGCATATGAATGTAACAATAATCAAAGCAAAGGTTGATTCAAAAGAGTTTAAGGTAACAACCAAAACCTTCACATGGGGATAAACATATTATAGTGACAAACAAAGAATATATGAAACAAAGATGTTACCATACCTAAGCCAAACATGAATTAAGTTCTCATGGTATGAACAAGATATTTGCAAAGACATTTACATATAAATAACATATTAAACATCATGGTATCAAGGTGAATAAATGGCACATAATGCCACAACATCATACAAGATTCAAACAACATGCATTAGGTTTCAATCTATCAAAGCAAACCAAGGATTCATGGCAAAAGAACCAAAAGAAACAAAGAAGTTTTTATGAAAACCCTAAAGAGAACCTTCACTTTCAACATTTACAAATGTCTCATAAATAATTATTTTGTATAATTTATTTTCACCATCAGAAAATAGACATTTCAATGAACAATTTTCAAAAAGAATGGGTCAAAAAGGATAAAAAATGAGCAAGTTATGACCAAATGAAATCAAGGTACAAACCATAAAAAAATATAAATGAAAACAAGTGATAAAAAGGAAGGGAATGTCTCCCCTTGGGTTTGAACCCACACCCTTGGGGTTTCAGCCACAAAACTCTGGCCAACTGAACTACGTGCATGGTGTGATAACAAGGTGCAAGCATAGAGTAAAATAATAAGGTAAACACTAAAATCAGAAAATGCACAAAAGGGTTGATCCGCAGGATCGAACCCAGGACAGGCAAGGCGAAGGGAAAGTCATGGCAAGGTTTCTACCACTGGGGTGGCTATTACATCCAAACATACCACGCCTTTAATTATTTTTATTTTAAGAACCAACCAGAATGGCCACCTCAATGCCACGTTGGGCTGACTGGGTGCCATCTCAACATCATCTTCTCCATCAATCTCTCTCGCTCGTGCCCTAGAACAAACCCCATGGCCAGAACTTCCAACTCATATATCTCTCTCATTTCCCAACCGTTTTTCATGAAATAAAGATCAAAGTTGGAGCATTTTCAGAGAGGAACACGAACATGATATTACTTTCAACTAATAACAACTATGTGATTCACAAATCAACCCACAACAGCATGGTATCAAAAACATTCAGCATGTTATAACATGATACATTCAAACAAGATGAAGCCAACATTCATTCAGAACAACAAAACACAATACATACTACATTTTGCCAATCAAATGAGAATGGAACAATGCATGAACATGCGAGTTTCAAAGGTTGAAAAACATGACCTCTTGGAGAAAGTCCAAGGCTTCTTTTCAGCTACTACAGATACAAGAAAACCACCTCCTCGGGTTCTTAAGTCCTTTAGAGCTTGTTAGGATGGTTGGATCAGTTGGAAATAGGTTGGAACACAGGTCACGACCCTTCTTGCAACAATGTAGGTTGAAGATGGCAGATGATGTATAGTGTGTTACAGAAGTGTTTCAGGGATTTGAATGAACTCTTATGATGTATAGAGGTGGTTTGTGATGTTGGTTTATGAAATGCACGAGTGGAATGATCTGGAGCAATGTTCTTGCAAATTTGCAAGAATGAGATAGTGAGAGAATACAGAGAGTATCAACCTTTGTTTAGGGGTGATTCTGGTGTATTTTGGACTGAGGATTGATCCTCAATTTATAGGAGAAGTGGAGGAGTGAAGGTATGGTCAGATTTCACAACTTGCCAAAAACACCTCTTTCCCTATTTTCCATCATTCAAGTGAAGCAGCTGGTTGAGTTAGGAGCTTTCAAGGGCTCTAGCCATTGGTCACAATAGGGACAACTGTTGATGTGTGCTGATGGGATTGGAGCAAGGCCCTATGCTGCAAGAAAATTGGAGTGACCATGCCTTTGTGAAAAAGTTTCTCTCTCATGAATCCACTTGCCTCAACTTGTATAAAACTATTATATTTTAAGTTTGCAACTTGCATTTTCGTGGCAGAGGTTCAACATACACTAAACTTGCTTCTAAACATCATAAATGTGAGGAATTTAGTGATTAAGAGTGGTTATGCATCATTATGCACATGTTGGAAACTTGGAGTTCAAGAAATGAGCCTCAAACTTCTCTTCTTCAAATCTCTCAGCTCCCTCCATGGATTGGGGAGTTCTAGTACTTTTTGGAAAGCCCCAAATGTCCTCTAAAAAGTTTATGTTCACTCCAAGTCCTATATCCAAAGGGATCATGGTGAAAAATGAAGGTGAAGTTGGCTGAAAATTAGGGCAAAAGTGGTGAAATTTCACTAAGTCTTTAATTGTCTTGAACTTCCAAGCCTCCTAACTTAAAAACCAAGCCTCTTTTGAAGAAGGACCCTCTAACATGTTTTGAATTTCACGATAAGAGCTTCAATTTGAGCTTTGAGTCACAAAATTTGGATGTGTGGTTTGAAAGTTATGACTCTTCAAAGTTTGCACAAAGCGTGAATTCTTCCACACTTAGAAAAATTTAAGAACCAAACCTTGCCCTTTTTGCAAGAAACCTTTCAAATGGTGATTTCTCATGCTCTAACTCAAGAATCAAGCATGTCTTGATGGAATATAGCTTGAATGTTTCATCTTGGGTCAAGATATCAAAAGTCAAAGGGTTGACTTTATCAGATGAAAATTAGGTCAGATGAATTCCACAGTGCGATCCTCAATGAATTTTCAACTTTGAACTTTTCCAAACACCAAGGTAGGTTCCAAGGATATATATGAACATGTTGGCTCATGTCCTAAGGCTTGGGATCATGCTTTGACCATGGATTAGGGCACAGTCGTCTTTCTCCTGAAGAAAACCCTAACTTAGGGTTAACCAGTGCAATACTTCAATGATCTTACAATAACTTCAATTAGCACTTGATTCTTTGTTGAATAAGACCTCTTGGATGTATGTGAGCTCAATTGGTTGATGAACCAATCAAGGCATTGACTGATCACACCAAATCCCCTTGTGATTATTCAGGTTAAAACCCTAATTCCATAACTCTTGATCTGATGGTCTCTTTTTTATTTCTCTTGATCCAAACACATGGGATCATGGAACATGACTTGAGAACCTCATGATTAGTCTTCAAGACAAAATTGTTGAACTTTGGATTCAGTTGGCTTTCTTGAACAGATTACTTCAAATACCAATCCCAATCCTCTAGTGAACACTTAGAGAGATTGCATAGAGCCAAAGAGTGTCTCAAGAGACCTTAAAACAAATGAGAACTTGGCTCTTTGATTTTGTTCTCTTTCTTGTGCAAAACCTAGATTTCACATAAAAGAAACAACTAGCAAGATATGGTGGTTAGTTAACAATGCATAGATGATTGAACCCTAAGTGCAAATGCAAGATGTTATAACATCTAAGTGGTAAAATTTTGGGTATAACACAACTGTTTATGGCCAAATTTATTGTTCAAACACTCTTCTTAAGGACCAAAGAGGCTTATAGGATCTCTCTTTTCTTGTTGGAACTCCATTGAAGAAGCATTGGACTTTCTCCAATAGGTACCACTTTTGCACCTTGAACTTCTTACACTTGCATCATCTTTGAACATTTATTAAAGTAAAAATGTAGTCCATATTGTGTTTGTTGAGTGTTTGCTAATGTAAGCATTATACCATGCTCATGCATTGAATTTTTATTGTTAGAAACCTCATAGTTCAGATCTGGTTTTTACCTTAGTATGCCCTAGCCATTAAGTTTTAGGTCTTAATAATAATACCATTAGATTCCTGGGATTTTTCTAAGCAATTTCCTTTTTTATATCATTTAATTACGTTAAAAATTGAGAGAGTTATGATTAATGGAAGTTTGAAAGAAAAATGGAACATTATTGTTGCATGAGAAAAAAAAACACGATGCATGAGAGAGTGAGCGAAGTTCAGTGATGGTAATGACATGGAATTTGTCCATTTTATTCATGAAAGCTTAAAATATATATTTATGAAGTTGGATAAATGAATGGATGAGGGCGTAACACCACTGGTCAAGGAGGTTTGTGTTGATGCTTGGGTCTGGGGTTTGAATCCCCCTCAAACCCTTTTACATTTTATTTTTTTCATCTTTCTGAAGCGTGTTTTTAATATATATGTTTGTTTGCCTTCCATATCACATGCGCGTGTTGGCCTTGTTGGCAATGTTATGAGTCTGCATCCCTTGTGTCTTGGGTTCGAGCCTGGCTGAAGCAGAATTCTATTTTTACCACTTATTTTCTTCATTTTATTCACAACTTCAAAGACCCATAACTTTGTGCTCCCTAAGCCTTTTTGAGCCACTCTTTTTGCTATATGTTAATAATTTTGCCTATTTTATATTGGTGTGAAGAAATTATAGAATTGATTAATTTTTCATGCACTTACGCTTGTTCAAAGTAGGAACTTTTTTAGGTTTGTTTTAGGGTTTCAAATGCATTTCTTTGGTTGATTCTTTGATTTTTCTTGATCACCATGGCTTGTATGAATGCTATAGACCTTGTATGAACCTTGTTTTATGTATCTCTTGGTTTTGACTAAGATTTGATTCTTTTTATGTATGTTTACATGTTTAAATGCATTAAAACTTTGTTGCATATGCCATGAACTCTTGTTGATTGCTTTGCCATTGATGCATGATTCATATGTCATTCTTCCATGTCCTGTTGAACTTTGAATCATATCCATGTTTAAGTAATGTTTTGACTTTTACATGTTTACTATGAACTTTGAATGATACCATGTTTAAGTAATGTTTTGACTTATACATGTTTATCATGAACTTTGAATGATACCATGTTTAAGTAAAGTTTTGGCTTATACATGTTTACCGTGAACTTTGAATGATATCGTGTTTAAGTAAGGTTTTGACTTATACATGCTTACCATGAACTTTGAATGATACCATGTTTAAGTAATGTTTTGACTTATACATGTTTGCCTTGAACTTTGAATTGCTATCCATGTTTAAGTAATGTTTTGACTTATACATGCCTTGTTTGAACTTTATATTGATACCATGTTTAAGTAATGTTTTGACTTATACATGTCTTGTTGAACTTTGAATCATATCCATGTTTAAGTAATGTTTTGACTTATCCATGCTTGTTTGAACCTTATCCATGTTTAAGTATTGTTTTTACTTATCCATGCTTGTTTGAACCTTATCCATGATTACGTAATGTTTTGACTTATACATGTCTTGTTTGAACTTTGAATCATATCCATGTTTAAGTATTGTTATGACTTATACATGTTTGCCTTAAACTTTGTCAAGATACCCCTAAGTGATGTTAGCTTATTAGCCTTCATCCTTCTTTATTCTATTTTCTTTCCAAATCCAAAGGAAAGGTTCTTCCATTGACTTTATGTCATAAGTAGCTTAGCCTTACCTCAACCTTCCCCTTTTGACCTTGTTAGAGTCACCAACTTTTAAACCTAGCCTTAGGATATAGTTGTAGACTCTATGTAAGTGTTATTATTATGAACACTTACCTTCCCCTTGGAACCTTGATCACTATCAAGTGTTCTTCACCCTTGTTTAGGTGAACTACGATTGCTCTGATTCCATTCTTGTTAGGATACGTAGGCACAAGACTGCGAAGTTTTGGCAAGCAAACTTAGCAATAAAACTTTAGAATATCCCAATCAATAGAAAACAATAATAACATAACACAAATACAACAAGAGGTTCCTATAAAGTACTTTAGATACTTAGGGTGCTAATACCTTCCTTTAGTATAACCAACCCCCGAACCTTTAGATCTCTTTGCATTGTCGTTACATTGCACAATTAAGGTTTTATTCGATTTTTCCCTTTCCTTTGGATAAATTAAAGTTCGGTGGTAAACATTCAATGTTTTGTGATTCAAGTTAATATAATAGCTTGATATCCGATTCTCATCGAGACACACATCTTTATGTATTGGTTTTTAAGATGTCAACATTAGATAGTCTGATATTTTGATAGTTTTGTGTTAACTTTGTTGGACTCTATTAAAGTGATATAAAAATGATCATTTCAATGGGGCAATAGGTCTTATGCACCAGTATTACAAGACAACACCGATTGAATGACAATATTTAAATAGGGTATTACCTTGTTTGACACAATTATCATTCCAATTGGACTGGAGAAAAATTTAAGTATTATCATCTTTTAGAAAACAATCACTTTTATTTATTCGTATAAATATATAACATGGTCATGATTTTCTAATAAATGAAAGCATATATTAATGATTTTGTGATTGTCTTTGTAAAAGGAGAGATATTAGACGTAGTATTACTCTATTTAGGTATGTAACTATGCATTTTTATGACACCATATTTGGACTTGATAGCTTCTTGAAACAACTTTGAGCAGTATCCAAAATCACCAAATTTATAATACATACCCTTGAATCTGCTCATCATTTCTTGTTTTGGTTCCTAAGAATCAGAATCCCCAGTCGTTGAAGGAATTTAGACCTGTTGCCCTGATCACTTGCATTAAGAAAATTATTTAAAAAATTCTTGCTGCTAGATTGAGTCTTGTTATCAGGAAATTAATCTCTCCCTCCCAATCTGCGTTTATTCAAGGCCGACAGTTATTAGATGGTGTTCTTATAGCTAACGAAGTGGTTGATTTGGATATTAAGAAAAAAAGAAGAGGTTTTTTGTTTAAGGTCGATTTCTCCCAAGCGTACGACTGTGTGAGGTGGAGTTTTCTTCTCAAAATTCTTATGGCTATGAATTTTAGTCCAAAATGGATTGATTGGATTAGATGGGTTATATGCAATAACTTTTCTTCGGTTATCGTTAATGGAAGCTTGTCGAAAGATTTCAAATTGTATAGAGGTATCAAACAAGGAGATCCATTATCTCCTTTCCTCTTCGTTCTCGTCACTGAATGCCTTGCCCTGTTAGTGAAGTTGGCTGTCAACAATCAGATCTTGAAGGAATTTAATATTCATGGAGATGTTTCTATTAGCCTCCTCCAATTCGCAGACGACACCCTCATCATCTGCGACGATTCTTGGTCCAATCTTTGGGCCATCAAAGTTATCCTAAGAGTTTTCGAAGTCCTATCCGGTTTATCGGTAAACTTTTCCAAAAGCAGTTTAATTGGTCTGGGCCTTAATGTTTGGTCTGTTGAAGCAGCTGCATCTTTCCTACTTTGTAAAGTTGGTAGGTACCCCTTCAAATTTTTGGGGCTGGTTATAGGAGGCAAACACAAGCATTCTAAGTTATGGGAACCTATTATTACATCTATTAAAGTTAGGTTATCTTCTTGGAAAGGAAAACTCCTTTCTTTTGGAGGTCGTGTTACGCTCATCAATTCCATCTTATCAAATCTACCAATTCATTACCTTTCTTTTTATTTGGCCCCTCTGAAAATTCTTAAGGAGATCAAAGCTATCCAACGTAAATTTCTTTGGAGCGGCGGTATCGACAAAAACAATATCAATTGGGTGAAGTGGTCTTTAGTGTGCAAGCCTAAGATCAGCGGTGGACTCGGCATCAGAGATATCACAACCTTTAATCGTTCTCTTGTCTCTAAATGGATCTGGCGTGCAATCAAAGAACCAAACGCATTATGGTGCAAAATCTTGTATGCTAAATATGGTTGTCCGAAGTTACTGCTTCTGTCTCGTCAACATGTTGGTTTAAATAGAGCATGGTCTGCTTGGTGGAATGATGTTGTTAGCCTGGCAGATCACTCTTTGGGTAGGGTTTTTCGGATTTGCTATGTTGGAAATTAGGTAATGGCGAATTGATTTTTGTTCTGGCATTCCCGTTGGGCTGGAGAATCACCTCTTAAAATTCTATTCCCACTTCTGTTCGAGCATTCCACTTGTAAAGATGCCCTTGTTAAAGACTGCGGAAGGTGGGTTGGTAATAGATGGCTTTGGGACTTTCACCGTTTTAACGCAGATTTGGTGGACGACATATCTGATTTATCATTGGATTTGCATCATTCTATATCGGATTACACAATCTCTCTTGATACTGATGATTTGTGCTGGTGGCCTCTTTGTTACGACAACAAGTTCTCCGTCAAATCGTGCTACCTTGCTTCTTGACCTGATGTGGATACAGCTGAACTTGATGTTAAAACTATTGAAGCTCTGCAACATCTATGGAAGGCTTCGATCCCCCTTAAAGTTAAGATCTTTGGCTGGAGGTTGCTCTTAAATCGTCTCCCGACTCGCGACAATCTTGCTAAGAGAAGTATCATTTCAAATCCTCATGAAATGGTCTGTGTATTTTGCTTCCAGACGATTGAAACTAACAGTCATCTATTTACATCTTGTTTCAAAACTAAGGCAATTTGGCAGGAAGTTGGTTCTTGGATTGGATGTCATTCTCCATCTTCGTCTTGTTGCGTAGACTCGTTCCTCATGTGGAAGAACTTCTCCTTACCTGGCTGTTCTTCTTCGATGTTTTGGCTTATCTCGTGCTGGTGTATCTGGTGGTGTAGAAATCAGGTTATTTTTAACGATTGTATTGCTGATTCGAAACAGATTTTTAATATGATTATTCAAGTTTCTTGGAGATGGAAAGCTTTGAAGTGCAAGAAGAGATATAAATGTAATTTATATGAATGGCTCAAAATGCCATTGGATTTCTTGTAGCTGTTTGTTTTTCTCTTTGGCCCTGTTATTTTAGCTGTACTGGTTTATTCTGCTAAATAGCAGTTGTATCTGTTTTTGGTCTGTTTATGACCTTCCTTAATGAATTTGATTATAAAAAAAAAAGAGGAAGATCATGGTTATTGAATAAGGTGTTTGGTGACAATACCATATTTCATTAAAAAGGGAAAAGACATTTTGGATAATTGTCTTTCTTATGCTTTTTATGTATGTATTCATGAATTATTTTGATTTGAAGGCTCCTATTTTTCGTTTCTATGGAAGGGATTTGTTTGAGTATGATAATGTTATTTCCTCCCATATTATTTATAAATTATTTTTATGGATGTGTTTATTCATTTAATCTTGTTTTTATAATAAAAATATCACTTTATTCTAGCTTTATAAGATTTAAGTAATGTCAAAATGAATATACCTTTGTTCTAACTTTGGTATTATTGCCCATTTGTGATTTAGGGTCCAAACTAATGTCAACAGAGATTAATCTATGGCTATAGAGTGTATTTGAACGAGGTAATTGAGAAATTTTAAGGAATTCAAAATTCTAAGTAATTTAATTGAATTAATTGAAATCCATTCTTTTTTTTCTTTGGATGGAGTATTAAAATGATTCATTGTAAAATTTTTGGGGTCATTTTCATAAATTTTAAAACTTTTGAGCCAAATTTAAACTATAAAAAATAGGAACCAATTTGCAATTTTAAAAAATTTGAAAGGACTAATTTGTAAAATTTGAAAATTATTAGAAAGTTATTTGCAATTTTTTGAAAATTCTATGGGTGAATTTGAAATTGTTATAAAATATGAGGACCATTTTGCAAAATTTGAAAAATTAATAATAAACAATTTAACATTTGTATTATATAGAGTGAATGAGCAATTTCAAATTCTTTACTTTTTTGGTGTCATTTGAAATTGCTTAAATTTAACTTGAATAAAATACTTCATAAATTTACATCATTTTAACAACTCTCTATATGTTTTAGAGTTAAATATGCTAGAGGTCCTCATAAATATGCCAACGTTCAATTTTAGTCTCTCTAAAATTTTTCTTCAAACAATAGTCATCGCAAACTTTTCCGCCCCTAAAATTGGTCCCTCCCGTTAGTATATGTCGCAACGCGAAAAACAACCGGCGGAAAAACAGAAGAGTCGCCACCGAACGTTATTTATCCCGACGGGGGAAAGGAAACGATCGAAGAAACCTCAAAAGGGAGAAGACATGGTCATCGCAACTAAATCCTGGGTTCGGGAGTTGGTTACGCAAGAGGAAGGTATTAGCACCCCGCCGCGTCCGTTGTACTCAACAGGATCCATGTTTGTTGTCTAATTAAAGGGTGTGTTATCTAAAGCTCTACTGCTAAATGGAAACGGGAAGAGGAAAAAACAAAAGGGGAAAACCAAAAAGAGGACTCGCCGGGATCATCACAGTCTTATGCCTATGTATCTTCATGGACGAATGAAGAATTAGAGTCGACGTAGTTCGAAGGACTACGGGAAAAATGGGGGAAGGTAGCTCGCCAAGACTTCGCCGTCTTTTGCCTACGTATCCTCATTCCGACGAGAATGAGGAAATCAGAGCGATCGTAGTTCGACTTACGAGTCGATAAGTGTTTTTTACGAGCGACATTAAGTTCGTGTTCCAGCGGTTAGGGTCGATGCCTGTTTGCGGTAGAACGAAATTAACGCACTCTTTTTGAAAACAATTTGACAACCAATCCCTGAGGATAAAAAGGTTTGCAGTTTGTTTGTGAGTTTTAGACAGAAGTGAATTAAATTGGTTTGAGACTCGTATTGCACTAAAGTCTATGATATAGGAGTGAATGCGTCGCAAAATCGCCCCCAAACGGGACGTATGCTAAACACTCTAAACGAAGTAAGGAGAGACTCCCCACTCATCATTTCACATATACTTAAGGCTCGTGGCACACAATACTCGTCGTATTTATTATGTGTTTTGACTTGGTTTTATGAAGAGAAAGAGGACTCAAAGGGCAAAAGAAAATCAAGGGGAAAGCTCACCTAAATGTTGTCATGCATCAAGGCCCCATAGTTGAGGATGAGAGGGAAGTCTACCTAATATTATCATACATGGGTTAGCTCCTAATGTCTATCCTACTCTGAGCTTAATCGGAAATTTAGTTGGACTAGGGAATCCTAAGGGAACATGCAAAAGCAAACCAAAACCGAGAAAATAAACCAAAAACAGCAGCTACGACAGCGTTCCAACTCAAAACAGCAGTGAATTCCAGCACACAAGCAAAACAGCATTTAACATCTCATATTCTCAGCACAAAACAGATGTGAAATGCAGCAGGATAGAATGTACACATTTAACAACATACATAACTCAGGCCAGGGCAGGTGTAGATGCACAGGCAGCATGCGATGCATCAAAACAAATGCTCATGGAAAGGCATCAAGCATTAAAGATTAATCAATTCAAAATAGACACGTCCTACAACCAAGCATAATCATGCATCACAAGCAACAAACAAGAACATGCTTTCGCATTTAAACTAATGCACATGAATTGCAAACATGAACGATCATCGAGTAAGAGCAATGGCTACGCATGTACACAATTAAGCACAAGCAATTAGGCATGAATAAATTCCAATGACATTGCATACTTAAGCATTCACCAAAAGCATCATGGAAAATTCATCATATCAACAATTAGTCGCTTGAAACGAACACACATTCACGGAATTTAGAGCACACATGAACATGAATCATATATCCGGCAAGATAAACATCAATAATAAGCAATCAATATCGTACAACTGATTATGCAATATGATCATCACATCAAGAATGCAAAACAAAAAAATCATGGACATGCATTACGGAAACCAAATGTCACGTGTCGAAGAATTGCATTCATATTGTAGTGTGAGGTGAAACAGCTCAAGAACAATCCACAAATATGCATCATATTAATCCATGAAGTTTAGAAGTGGAAACGGACCCAAACAAGCTTGAAAAAGCAAGAAAAATACATCTTGTCACAGTGGTAATCGATTACCCTGATTGTGGTAATCGATCACCCACTTGAAAATGTAAAAAAAACGTGAAAAAAGGGCAGGGTAATTGATTACCCTGAATGTGGTAATCGATTACCACTGTGACAGTGGCAGAAATTCAGCTTTCCAAAAGCACTTTCAGCAGCAAATCACTTATCTACTCATCCAAATGTATAGGTATGCAATTGTACACGAAAAATGCATCAAATATCAGTAATCAAACACCAATTGCATCAATCAAACAACAAGATCCACAATCAAATCCAACAATAGACCAATTCACATCAACAATTCAAAGATCTACATTGCAAAAGCTATAAATAAGCTGGAATTAGTTTGGATCTGAAGTTTACCAACCTACAAAGCGGAGAATTACTTTGGTTAATGTTACAAACGAAAATGGACAGATCAAGCAAGGAAACTCTAAGATCCAATGCACTCCTAGCAAGAAACTCCAAGAACAATCCAATGTGATGAACTTGCTCCAAAGTAGCTTCAAGAAAAAGCTTTCAAACCTTGAATATAGATCCAAATCACTTCCTACTGCAGAATTTATGTTGATGAGAGGAAATGATGAAGGTTTAGCTCTAGAATTCACAAATTCTAATGAAGAATTTGAGAATTCTAATGGAAGAGCTTTGGTGAAGGTTGAAGATGAAAATGGAGAGTAAAAATTTGAGAGAAAATTGAGAGAAAATTAAGAAAAATTTGGGTGAAATGAGAGTGAATGAGTGAGGTTTGGAGAAATCTTGTTTAAATAATCCCTAGGTTAGGAACCAAAATATGGTTTGGAGTGTGGGTTAGTGTTTGGAATGGAAATTAGGAGTGGGATTAGGAATGGAAAGTGTTTGAATTTTGGAGGGAATAAAATTAATTTGTGAAAATGAATCAAATTTTGAACCAATTCTAGATCCTTCCACTGATGCACATGGGAAATCACATGACCAACATGGAATACAAATTCTGCAGTGCTGAAAAATGAAGTATTTGGGCAAATTTCGCTTGTGGTAATCGATTACCCATATTGTGGTAATCGATTACCACATTCAAAATTTCAAAATTGGCACCACAAGGGGGGAAACTTGGAGAACCGCCTGTTGCCACTTGTTCTGAGCTTTGTTATGCCTCTGAAACTTGTCATTTAATATTGTGCTCGAATAATACCTGAAATACTCTGTGAATTTCCTATCGCACTTGAAATAACCGGCTGAAAAAAATACGGTCCGACACTGAATCACTGAGCAAAATAAATGCAGGAGCTTCAGATGCTCGCGGCTTAAAACTTGGAAAAGAGGAAGCCTTGAGCCTCAGAAACAACTTGATCCCATGTCTCAAGAGCCAATTCCATGATATGATTAATGATGTGAATGCGCTAAACATAAGCCAATTAGGGTTAGAAACGAGAGGGCAAATTTTGGGGTGTTACAGTATCCACTAACGGAGGCTTACGTGGCATGCCAAATGTGTATTTTTTATTTGACACGTAAGATAATTATTTTTTTGTTTTATATTAAAGGCAAAAGCAGAAGACTTGAAACCCTAATTTTTTTCCAATTGGTTTTCATCCCGTTCCTTTGTCTTTTCCCCTTCGTCTCTTCCACCACCATTTCGTTTTCTTCATATTCTTCTTTATTGTACTTCATTTTATTCGTCATCCTCAACTATAATTTGGTTACTGATAGTATGTCATCTTCATCACGGCGAATCAAATCAGTATCGTATCATTACCCAAGTGTGACCAACTGTCCAGTGAGAAGGTGTGAGTGTAATGCTCGTATGATATCATACCATTACAAGAACGGACGTAATAAAGGGAGAATTTTTTGGAGATGTCTATTTTGGTAAAATGACAAAATTTGCAATTTATTCATTTGGGATGATGATATTGCTCAAGGAAATGATGATTATGAAAGTGTAGATGAAGAATAGAGCAACGATGAGAGCAAGGTGAGGGAGATGCAAGTGGTTGAAACTTTGAAAGAGCTGTATGAATCTTCCTTGAAGAAGAACAAGAGGTTGCAAATCAAGATTAATTCAGAGGCATTTTGGGGAAAGCTGAAGTCAATTTGTCTTGTATTTTCGTTTTTGGTCAACATGTACTTGTTAATGAGGTGTGAATGTTGAAATGATATCTACTGCTGTTCTTCTAAGTTTGTAATGTTGTGTAATTGATTTTGTAATGTTCACTTGGTATGATCTATAATTTGGTCAAATTGATTTTGTAATGTTCACTTGGTATGAGCATATAATTTGGTGTAAATGATTTTGTAAGTTTCACTTGGTAATTTGGAATGACCTATAAATTGGTTCAGTTATGCATTGTACTATAATTTGGATTGACCTATAATTTGAAATAATGTGACCTATAATTTGGATATAATGTGTCCTATAAATTTGACTTGGTATGACCTATAATTTGGACATGACGTGACCTATAAATTTGAATTGGTATTACATATAATTTGGACATGACGTGACCTACAAATTTGACTTGGTATGAACTATAAGTTTTGACATAACGTGACCTATAAATTTTGACTTAGAAATGCAAACAAATTTCACCAAAGAGTAATTGCAGACATCTCATTACATATTCAGTACATTATGTTCATTACATATCTAAATAGTTATTGATCCATATCAAAATAGTAATTGATCCATTCATTACATTACAATACATATGACATATCAAAATAGTAATAACTTTTTCAAAACAAAAACATAAATAAAACATAAATATCCATCATCAACTACATCTTCACTAGGTTAGTCCCTTGCAAACTTTTGCCTAACTTTTTAATATCCTACCACCACCAACAATTTCTTTTGTGGTTTCCTCTTTAGTTATCACCAAAGGATCATCGGTTTTTTTACCAGGGCCATATACATCCTTCGTTTTTCAGGGTCCTTAGCCTTTCACTCCGTCTTTTTTCACCTGTCACATCATCATTCTTCTTGAACCTTCTCTTGATGCGAGATAAAAAGATAACACACATCAGAAAGATGACTTAAGAAGGAATGAATATTCTCATAACAAGTTTTAATACTCGCATGTTCACTGCAACTTGGATTTGGTGAAGATAATCTTGGGGTTTGAAAGGTTTGTTTTTGTAGAATTTTGGTTGTTTACCAAAGAAAACCTTGACACCACTTGGATTTGACTCACTTGGCTTGATATGTGATTTGTCAACACTCAAAGGTTGAATGTCCAAAACATCATCTTCCCTCAGTAATACAGCCAAAGTCTCAACATCCCAATCACATCATTGAGAATTGACTCATTGACAATTGGATCATTGACATTAGGTCCCTCATTGACAGTTGGCTCATTGACACTAGGTCCCTCATTGACTTTTGTCTTCATTGGCTGGTTCTTTTTTAACTTTGGTCCAGTCTTACTTGTACCTTTGTTGACAAACCCCTTAGGCCTCCCCTGCAAGAAACATTAACATTGTTATACACAATCATAATATTAACTACACACAAACATAATCATAATAAACTAAATTGTTGGCTAAAGTCTCCTTCAACTATGTGTCTAGCAATCTCTCTTTCTTTGAAAGCTCTACGACCTGGGATTTCTGTGGCATACCTGAGTCTAACATATGCTACCACCTCATTTAACTTCATCTTTGTATTATTCTTTAATCTATCAACAATGACCTTGGCAACCCACTCTGCTTTAGCACTTTTGTTGAATAACTCTCTTCCAAACTTGTGCTTTGCAAATAATGTTTTTATCTTAAATGTTGTGGAGGTTAAAACTCTATTGCACAAGACAATATAGTTACATTTTTCCTTGTCCTTACATACCACCCTACATCTGTTGGCATGATTTTTTTCAAACCTAACATCCTTACCATTCAAAACATTATGCTCTAGTATAACATCTTTGAACTGCTTCAATGAAGAAAACTCCATTCCAACCTTGAAAGCAAAATCCTTACTTAGAGAATATTCTTCATTGAACCTGATTACACATGGCCTTTCATCACAACTATCATCATCACCTCCATTATCTAGTTCATCAGTCAAGTATGAATCTTCAGTTACATGTTCCTTACCCATCTCTTATGTGATAAACATATTCTTGTATGGTTTACTTATGGCCTCATTATTAGAAACAGGTTCAGTTATAGGTTCTCCATCAACACCTACATCAACCCCTTCATCAATCCCATCATACCACCCTTCATCAAACCCTTTCATTCTCTCTTCCTCACTATCATCAAAGTGTATACCCCTCACAGATTCATCACTAGAATCACCATAACTTTCACTTAATTTGGCATCCTCTTCATCACATGTCTTCCCCTTTTCTTTCTCTTTAACCCTATCCATAAATGTAGCCTTACCTATAACTAGTTTTGGCTCACAAAATATCTCCACTTCACAATTATTTCCAACAACATACATTGCTAACTCAGAAGCATCTCCATCATCCCTAAATGGTTTTAAACCATCTTCAAAATATTCTTCATCATGTTTCCACCATATCTTAACACAAATTAAATCAAACTCATGGTCAATCACTTTAACTAAGTCACAGGCTTCAAAAAGACCAATAATCGGGATCTAGACCAATAAAAGCATATACTTCCCCACCATCATATCTTATGTTAGGATCTTTTACAAAACTACCCTTTGAGTTAAACCCAACCTTAAATTTATCCATTTCCTATTCAAAAATTTAATTTAGGTTTAAAATTTACCCAAAATAGGTCAAACAAAATTACCAAAATTAGGTCAAACAAATTTACTAAAACTAGGTCAATAGGTATTTTACCAAAATTAGGTTAAACAAAATTACCAAAGATATTGCTTTTATACGAATACAATTACGAAATCGATATTAAGATCAGAAGACATGATATTAATATGCAACATAGTGAATAACCTGGGACCATTGAATGCGACTAAGTATGACCAGTAAAAGATTGCAAATGAAACCAGGGAACAAAGCAACGACAAAGTGAATTACCTAGGACCACTGCAACGATGATGAAAAAGTTGTTGTTGGGACTAGTGCAACAAAGATTTATTCCTGGACCACAGTAAAGCTCTTTTCAACGCAGATGAAGACTTGTTCTAGGGCACTCACTCGATTTGTGAACTGAAAGAGTTGTTTAACGTTATCTCACTTGTAGGGTTACAAGATAATGTTATCAACTATTTCACCGTGACAAATTAGCAATTAAAATTTACACATCTACAAAAATAACACATTTGGCATGACACGCAGGCCTCCGTTAGCGAAAACTAACGGGAGGAACCAATTTTAGGGATAGAAAAGATTATGAGGACCATTGTTTAAAGAAAAATTTCAGAAGGACTAAAAACATGTTTAAACCTATTTTTTATCCAAACAATGCATTTTGGTCAAGTCATTTTAAATTCCTTCAAAAAATTACATCCCCTCATTAAAATGCTTCATCCAAACACACTATTAGGGTTGGAGGATTGATTCAGTTTTACAAATTTTGTATACTTAAACCCTTTTATGATCATCCACGTAAGCATGGGTTTGTTTATCATATTTCTTGCAAGTTCAATCGATGCCTATCGAGGGGCTCGACTAAACTGACATGATCCTTAAGTTCAACCTGATGACATTGTTGTTAGGGGCGACAATGATCACGTGACTGATAATGACAACGACGATGACACAATTACCGATGAAGACAACAATGACAGCAAAGATGATGAATATTAGGAGGAAGACCATGTTGGAAAAAAATGTTAAGGTTTGAGTTTGGCTTCTAATATCTATGGCTACCTTTATTTCAATCTACCTCTCATTCCTTATCGTTCTTTTCTCCCATTCTTAATCTTATGTGAGTTCATTTTCACGCTTCCTTTATATTTTTCATTCGAGTTTAACTACTTGACTGCAATTTTACAAGTTTATTGAACGAGAATATGAGTTTTTCTAAACCTAGGTTGTAATTTGAGATTCTGTTTATTTTGCTTCAAATATATTATTGAATTTCTATAATGTGAAAATGATTTATTTCATATCATTATACTCAAATTGAAGATGAACCAAACATAAGAGTGTTAAATTCATAACTTAGATTCTCTTAATTGAGTAAGAGATGTGTTGAAATTTGTACACATTAATCCTATTTTGAACAACAGAAATGCTTAACATCACGAGACAAATTCATGAAACACTAGCAAATAATGATGTAGCATTCAATTTAAAAAGTTTTGGTAGTGTTCGGTCTTCCCTTTCCTCATCTTTTACACTATTCAACTTTTATTTTAGGGTTAATACATGTTTTTCTCCCTGCCATTTGGGGTGAATTCGAAAAAGGACCCTGTAAAAAAACACAGATTTTGTCCCTGCCATTTGAAGATTCTCCTCTTTTAGACCTTAAGTGGATTTGGTCAACTAAAATGCTAATGTGGTAATGACAACGTGACTTTTTTCCCCTCTTCACTTAAGTCACAACCTATGTTGAATTTAAACTCTTAATAATAATGTTAATTAAGTTTTTTCAATATTAATAAAATAAACATATCTGTTAGAAGGTGCCATATGAAATTTCGTTTACCCCCTTGAAACCTATAATAGAAATGACACATCTTCATCGTCTTCTCCAAGATGTGGTTCTTCACTCATTGCTAGGTTTACAAGGTACGTTTCTGTTTTGTGATATTAATCATCACACATTATTGATTTTAGAATGCTCATTTTAGGTATGATACTGTTCAACTTAATCCTTCAGGAATCACCCAGACAAGTTATTAACAACGAACTAGTATAAAAGCAATAGTTTCATTATTTTTATTCTTTGTTTTCTCATTGTTGTGTTGGGTAAAAAAAGATTTCACTTTTAGAAACCCAATTCAAACCCCCTGTTATACCCCAAATTTTACCCCTTAGATGTCATAACATCTTGCACTTGCATTAGAGTTCAATCATCTATGCATTGTTAACTAACCACCATGTCTTGCTAGTTTGTTTCTTTTATGTGAAAGCTAGGGTTAGCTCAAAAAGAGGGCAAGATCAATAAGCCAAGCTCTCACATGTTTCAAGGTCTCCTAAGACACTCTTTGGCTCAATACATCCATCATAAGGGTTCACATGTTGATTGAGATTAGTATGTGAAGTCATCTGTTCAAGAAAACCAACTGAGGCTCCAAGTTTTGACCATTTGGTATTGGAGGCTAATCATGAGAGTCTCAAATCATATGCCATGATCTCATGAGATTGGATCAAGAGAAATCAAAAGGAGACCATCAGATTAAGAGTTGTGGAAGCTAGGGTTTTTACCTGAAGAATCACAAAGGAATTTTGGTGTAGTCAGTCAATGTCATGATTGGTTCATCAACCAATTGAGCTTACACACACTTAAGAGGTCTTATTCATCAAGAAATTAAATATGTTTGGCTCCTACCACAAATGCAATGAGCCCCAAGTTTCATCTGGCCCAGATTAGGTTTTTTTGTAAGGAAACTCAACTATTGCCTTTGATTTTGATCAAGGCATGACCCCAAGCCTGGGGACATGATTCCATATGTTTATAAACATCCTTAGAGGACATCCATTGGTATTTGAAGAGATTGAGAAAGCAATATCATCAAAGATCATCCAGTGGGGTTCCTGAAGAAATTAGGGTTTTGACTGAAAAGTCAAACTTTTGACTTTTGATATTTTGATCCAAGATGAAGTATTCAAGTCATTTTCCATCAAGATGTGCTTGGTTTTTGAGTTAGAGCATGAAATATTAACATTTGAAAGGTTTCTTGCAAAAAGGGCAAGGTTTGGTCTTTGAAATTTTCTAAGTGTGGAAGAATTCACTCCTTGTGCAAACTTGGAATTGTGACTCAAAGCTCAAATGGAAGCTCTCACCATGAACTTCAAAGTGTATTAAAGGGTCCTTCTCCAAAAAAGGCTTGATTATTAAGTTATGAGACTTGGAAGCCAAAATCCATTTATGACTTAGTGAAAATTTACTCATTTTTGCTCTTGTTTTCACTCAACTTCATGGCAATTTTTCTCTTAGTTCCAAGCTTATAATTCAAAATTCTTGGACATGAAAGTTGTTCCTTGTTCTTCAAGCTTTCCAAGCATATGTGGAACTCCTCATTTGGATCATTTAATCTCAAGTTATGTGGTTTCAAAGTTGGTGTTTCAAAGTTAAAAAAAACTTATAACTTAGAAATTTTTCTAAGTCTTTTGGGCAACATGTTGGGCACGACTTCATGGCATTTTTTTCTCAAGGTTCCAAGCTTCAAAACCAAAGGTCTTTCACATGAGAGTTGCTCTATGATTTCCCTACTTCACATTGAACCAAAAATCTCAAGGATAGGTGAGGTATTCATCAAGATATAGTTCCCCAAAGTATGGATGTTGCATTGTTGTTTTGTCACATAGAGAAATTCTGATTTTACTTTTTTCAATCATAGCATTGCCAAGCTTTACCACAACTTTTCATGCATTTCCAAACTCCATCTCAACCTTTCACCAACATCAAAATTACTCTAGTCCATGCCACATTTCAAAAGGAGAAAGAATCATTTCACTTAGTTCATTAGACATGAAACTATCGTGTGACAAAGTGTAGTCCATGACCTTGCCAAAATATGAACAAAAATCTCAACCACTTGACAAGTACATCCTACTGATTTTTCTCTTCAGTTCCAACATTTACCTTGCCCAAAAACCTGCGAAAGTGGATCAAGAGTTACAGCTGCCATGTACTTGACAAGTTGGCATACTAAAAGTTGCCATTCTTTAAAGCTATGGACCATCATGTAGCCATTCTTTGCACCACAACCTGTTGGTTCTTGGTTTTGCTTTCTGACTTGAACAATAGCACAAGCAATAGTTGAGTTTCCCTTGGCTCAAGACTGAAAGAGGAAGGAGCCATGCATAGTAGTATTTGAAGCCTATCCCTTGTTCTCTTAGACAAAGTCAAGAACCTTTGTGTCTTCATGAAGGGACCAATATTCTTTGGCTATAAAAGGAGGTCCAACCTTTGTTTCCACACAACAGAGAACATCATCAACACAACCAATATATCATAAGAAAAGAGAGTGAAATCGTGAGAGCAACCAGAGTTTTCAATCCTCTTCAGTGACTTGCATATCATCATTCCAAAAAGAAAGGTGGGATCCTTGACATTTCCTTTCATCATTGAAGTGGAGAGGCTGAACTTGTTGGATTCTCAAGCTCCTAAGTTGAAGAGGCAGTGGACTTTCTCCACTTGGTAAGTGCTACTTTCATGCTCCCATGCTCTCATGTCCGAGTTTAACTGATTTTAGATGCTCTCATTCTGTTCATATGGTTCATCTGCATTAGTTTGGATTGATAGCATGGATGGTTGTTTGGATTTGTGTTAGTGCATTATCATTCAGATGATTTTGTTTCAGTTTAAATGCTCAACTTTCATGTTCATTTTCTCTATGTTAAGTTTTTGTTTTGAGATGTTTAGACTGTAATGTTGTTCTACCCTCTGAATACTACACCATGCTGTTTTATTTCATTGATTTTTGTTGAGAGATGAGGTTGGAATTGGCTGAGAAAGATGAAAAGAAACCATGCCCGACACTGGTTTTCATGTAGGGTTCATGAGTTGTTCAGTTTTGCATGAGAGATATGATGTCGTGGCAGTGTGGGAGAGGTTGGGTTTGTTTTTGTCGTTTAGTCACTTAAAACATAGTGACCGGTTGATACATGTTACACATATTTATTTGTACACAACCGTGTAACTTTCACTTAGCTGAAGAATTTTAATTCTTTTGGACCTTTGGCCTTTGCATTTTGTCTATTAGCACCCCCTGTCTGGAAGGCCCAATGCGTGTAAAGCTTATCCCAGTTCTTTCTGTTTTTACTTTCGCACCCTCCCTGTTTTAGCCTTCTTCAAATATTTTTTTTTGTCATTTCAATTTTTGTCTTATTAAAAATAGCTCCTCTTGAATAAAAATTCTTAGAAAAATCATGTTAATATTTTGAGGTTTAATTTAATTTTCTACAATTCTTATTTTTATTTTCACTTTATTTTAATATTTACTTCTGATTTTATAAAATTAGGAGTAGTTTTTTACCTAGTTTATGAACTTCTTTTAAAAAAACCACATCCCTTTAGCTTTTTGGGTTGATTTTTTAGGCCTTAGGACACATTAGGAGGATGTTTTGAGGTTGATTGCTGACCTTGAATGAGGTCTTTTGGTTTGTTTTAATGTCTCTTGTTTGACCCTCGACTCACTGCTCGATACCTTTGGTGTCTCACATTGAAGTTTGGTTTTGAGATGGCTATTTTGCTTATCTTTGCATGACACTTCACACACACATTTTTGAATGTTTTAACTTGAGTTTAGGCCTTAATTTGGGATTTGTCTATCCATTTGTCTAATTTTGAGCACCTCATTAATGTAATCCTCCTTTCACCTTTGTTTTTAACCTAGTTTGACCTAGTTTTTTTGTAACACTTCTTGAAGTGTCTTGTAGTTTGAACTTATGTCTATTCATGGGTAGATAAGGATGTTTCACCACTACCCTCTTGGTTCAAGGTTGCATATTTGATCATTTGTTCATGATTGAGTTGTTGTACATAATTTCATTATGTTTTGTCATACTTAATCTTGCTCATGCCTAAAGGTGATGCACATGGATGCTTATCTTGACATTTTGATGTTATATATGAGATTTTGTGCTTGATTGGTGCTATTGCCCTTTTTGGAGGTTTATCCTACTTGAGCCCCTTGACTTTTACTTTTATCTCTCTCTTTAATTCCCCTTAACCAACACTTGATTTCACAAGTAGTTGTTTTCCCCTCATTCCAAAGGAAAGATTCTTTATTGACCTCAAAGTCATAGATAGCTCATTACCCTTTTTACCTCATTAGAGCCATCTTAAACCTTTGGCCTCATTAGAGCCATCTTCTCTCCTTGGCCTCATTAGAGCCATCATCTTCTCTTGGCCTCATTAGAGCCTTACCTTTCCCTTTGGTCTCATTAGAGCCACTTACCTTACAACTTAGAACTAGGATAGAGTTCTTAAACTCTATGTGATTCTCATCATCATGAGTATTCACTTACCCCTACAACTTAGACTTAGAGAGTTCTTTAACTCTATATGAGTAGCATACATATTCCCCCTTGGAACTTTGGCCATAGTAAATGGTTTCTCATCCCTAGTTAGGTGAACTACAAATGCTCTGATTCCATCCTTATTAGGATACGTAGGCACGAGATGCGACGTCTTGGTGAGCACACTCAGTGTATATACCCTTAGGTTTTTACCTTTTCGCTTAGCACCTTGGTCTTTACCATAGGTTTTACCTTTAGCAAGCAAAACATAACATAACACAAATACAAACAAGAGTTCCTGTAGAGTACTATAGATATCTAGGATGCTAACACCTTCCCTAGGTATAACCAACCCCCGAACCTTAGATCTCTTAGCTATGTTTTCACATAGCGCAATTAAGGTTTTCTTCGATCTTTATCCTTTCCTTTGGATAAATCAAAGCTCGGTGGTGAATTTCAAAGATGTGTGATTCAAGTTAATTAATAGTTTGATATCCGATTCTCACCGCAACAGAAATGGCGACTTCACTGGGGACAGGCTAACAACCAAAAGAGGGTTAAGCCCACCTTGTCTGTAGTTGTGTTATTTTATATGTTTGCTTGTATATCTGTATATCTGTATATTTGTATATCTGTCTGTGCTTGGGTTTTCTGTATGCAGGGTGTTACTTTGAGTGGTGAGGATGTCCTATACCTGGACTTGAGTGCACCTATGATAGGATGATAGTTTATTCAAGGAGACTTTGAGGGAGTCGATTCCCAAAAAATTAGAATTGAGAAACCATCACTCAGTTAAGGCCCTTTGAGAGTTAGTTATGTTGAACGAGTCTACTCGTGAAGACGTCGCTACTCTCGACCTAGGTGCCCATGACACTGATGACCATTAGTCACCTTTAACCCCACTTGGCCTTTTTAGGATGTAGTGCGATAGCTATGAGGGAGTCTATTCCCAAAATGGTTGATACACGATACTACACCAGACGAGATTCTCTTGAGAATATTATTGACTACCGAGTCATTTAGGAAATCAATAATATCCTAAAGATAGGTTATTGACTCTGGGAACCTTTTAGAACCCTGTTCTATAGATGATAAACCCATAGTACGTACCGTTTGGGAGGGGTAGACCATGGATTCACGCTCATGACCTAAACCTAGGCCCTTTTGTCTGTGTATTTGTGAATATGTGAATCTGTGCTTATCTGTGGATTTTGCATTCATGCATTCATAAGCATCCATTTCATAGCAGTTTCATGGAACTTAGACCTCCTGTTTGTGAATATTATAGGGTTATCATGGACAGTACAAGGAAGAACACCGTGAAGTACACTTTCAAGAGTCTTAAACTGGACGACCTGAGGAGATTGGGAGCTTTCCTGACAGACCCTGAAGGATTCAAGGATAGATATGGGAAGCTATAGATTCTATTGAAGATGAAGGTTGATGAAGGACTCCTTTCCACTTTACTTCAGTTTTATGACCCGGATTACCATTGCTTTACCTTTCTTGATTACCAACTCTTGCCCACACTTGAGGAGTATTCTCAGTTAGTTGGTCTGCCTATTTTGGACGAATCTCCATTCCCCATCTTCGAGAAGGACCCCAAGGAACAAGAGATAGCTAAGACCACACATTTGGAGTTAGTTGACATTCAAAACAACATGACTATAAAGGGAGGAGTATTTGGCTTGACTACGAAGTTCCTAGTTGGGAAAGCTCAGTACTATGCCAAACACCTGAGTATGGACGCATTCGAGGCCATCTTTGCCTTGCTTATTTATGGGCTCTTTCTTTTTCCAAGCTTTGATAACTTTGTAGATCTGAATGCCATCAAGATCTTCTTAAAGAAGAACCTTGTACCTACCTTGCTGGCTGATGCTTATCATTCTGTCCATCTGAGGAATGCCCATAATGGAGGACATCTCACTTATTGTACTCCTTTGTTGTATAAGTGGTTCATTTCACATTTGCCAAAGGCGAACGCATTCTGGGACCCTAAGAAGGGGTGGTGGTCAAAAAAGATCATGGCTCTCTCTCACTCTGATATTGACTGGTACAACTGCATTTATGACGGGGTGTTGATTGTAACGCCCCAGTTTTGCCAGTTTTGTTTGTTGAGTCCTTTTTGGATTATTTTATTATTATTTTATTTTATTCTCGACTTTTATGCGAAAATATGTTATTTTTCGTCGTGATTATATTTTATCGCGTTTTGGGAACATTTGCGGGATATTTGAGTGTGGGGGTATTTTGGACATTTCATAGATATTTTTACTAAGTTAGTAAGAAAGAAAAGAAAATAGAAAAGAAAAGGGAAAGAAAAATAGAGAGAAAGAAAGAAGAAAGAGGAAAAAGAGAAGAAAAGAGGAGAAGAGAGAAAATTGGAGAAAGAGTGGAAAAATCATCAAGAACAATTTCTAGGAATCGATTAATCGGGTAAGGGTGCGAAACTCGATTATTCTATGATTGTATACGATTATGTATGTGTTTTGTTGTTGTTTTTGGATTGATTTGGAGAATATTAGTAAAACCTAGATTGTGTAAAAATTGATTAGAAATGAATTTGATTGTGGTAAAAGTCTTGTTGAATGCATTGTTGATTGTTCATACATGTTTGTGGTATGCTATTACACTTCAAATTGCTGTTTTTCTGAGTTTTAGGTGAAGAAATTGGTTGATGTTGGGTAGGAAAACGCAGAAATTGTTCTGCAGAATTTTTCTGGGTATGCTCTGGCCATACGCGTAAGGGGCATGTCCATACGCGTATGAGCCAAGGCGATACGCGTATCATTGGCTTGTTTTTGGGCCAATACGCGTATGAATCTTGGCATTACGCGTAACATGGGCGAGCCATGGGCCAATACGCGTATGGGTTTTGGAACGAGGAATTTGTGAAGGAAATGGGTTCTGTCCGTACGCGTATGGACATGAGTGATACGCGTATGGACAGGGGAATGTCAAAAATGTGATTTTTCAAAATGCGTTTTCGGTTTTGTCCGTAACTTTGGTTCCGATTATCCGATTTTTGAATTCTTGGTGTCGTTAGAAAGGTATCGAGTTGTACTTTGTGAATATGAGGTTTTGAGAATCGTTAGCCGATTAAATTTGGTCGGAAAATGTGAATAGTGTCGAATCTCGACTTTTGTCGTTTTTAATAGTGCGTATTTGACTTGTATTGTGTTATATGTTTGTGCTTTGGATGTGTATGCCTTATGTGCTGTTGTGATGACGATTTGTGGCCGAGAGGCAAGAAAATGCTAAGTGTGGTATATTGGTGTTTGTGGCCATTTTGGGCAATTGTGTGCATTACTTTGTGTGCACTTGAAATACATGAATATTGTTGATGCATGAGTATTTGATGTTGGCATGAGTCATTAATGTGTCAAGTATCATGATATGTATTCTTGCATGGGAAGATTCATAGATGAATCAGTTTTATAGTCTTACGCCATGAAATATTGGTAGAAGCAATTAATCCCAATTGATTGTGCGCCCTGAAATACTGGTAGAAAGCAATCGGATTGTGCGCCCTGAAATACTGGTAGAAAGCAATCCATAAACGTCGTTCGCCCTGAAATATTGGTTTATAGCGACGGGGAACATCGTAGGCCCGACGGGGAGTTACTCTATGTAACGAGCGATGATTCCAAGAGTTCCTGGGGGACTAATGAATTACAAGATTTGAAGTCGGTACCGCATGGCATGTGCATAGAGTCGTTGTGTCGGTCTATGTGCATTGCATAAATCATGAGTAATTGTGTTTGGAACGTGTTTGATTGTATTGTGAATGATTGATGTGATGTGGTATACGATAAGTGAGAATTGTACCGTGTGATATTATATGCGACTGTTGAGCATTTGTGGTGAGAATGTGTTGCTTGTGTATTTTTGTGTTAATATATATAATTTTATGCAATTATATTATGGTTGTTTTTCTCACCCTTCTGCTGTTTTATAACGCTCTATGAGGCGTTGCAGATTAGGTTTGCTGGAGGTATTCTTTTTGTGAAGCCTTGCATCTTCATTATTTTGGTCGGTCGGCTCTGATATGTGACTCCGGGTAGTTAGGGTGGCCGCGTGCTATTGTTTTGTATATCTGATGATATATTATATTTTGGTTGTACATATGCTACTTGATGTATGACAAACTGTTTATATGTGTATATGTTAATCAGATTTTAGATTTTCCGTTTTATTTCTAATTTCTGAAAAGTGGGTGTAAGGAACGAAGTTTCCTCTGTATGATTGCTACCCCACAGTTGCATATCATTATGGGTAGGTGTTGCATGTATATGTGTATATTTTGGTTACGTTGATGGGATGTCTCCTTTCTATGCCGTGTTTTCAAATGTACTCTGATCAATTTTTGAATTTTTCTTTTAACTGCTTTAAATGCATGCTAATTGGGGGTATTAGATTGGGGGCGTCACATTAAGTGGTATCAGAGCTGTTTGTGTCTGTTTGTGTCAGTTGTGGTTGTTGTGTCTGGCATATTGGGCGAGTTACGTTGGACGAGTTGTTGTTTAACCATAATTTGTTATCATTGGAAACGTTCAGATTATGGCTGGAAGACGTGATGCTGCTATGACTGCGGCCATGCAAGCTATGGCGCAGGCGATGCAGAATTTACCGAATGCTGCGGCGGACGAGGAGTCGCGTAGTATGGATAAGTTTCAGAAGAATAACCCACCGAGCTTCAATGGTACTCATGATCCTGAGGGAGCACAGGTTTGGCTGAAGAAGATTGAGAAGATCTTCCGTTTCATTAAGTGTTCCGAGGATCAGAAAGTGCAGTTTGGTACTCATGTGCTGGAAAAGGAAGCTGAAGATTGGTGGATAAATGCTTCTCAGAGGTTTGAGGAGGATGAAATAGTGGTTACGTGGGCTGTGTTCAAAGATGCTTTCCTCGAAAAGTATTTTCCGGAAGATGAGAGAGGTAAGAAGGAAATTGAATTTCTTGAACTGAAACAGGATAATTCCTCTGTTGCGGATTATGCTGCTAAGTTTGAGGAACTTGTGAAGTTCTGTCCTAATTATAATACAGCGGGTTCAGAGAGGTCGAAGTGTTTGAAGTTTGTGAATGGCTTGAGGCCAGAAATCAAGCAGGGTATCGGTTATCAGGAGATAAGACAGTTTTCAGTGTTGGTGAACAAGAGTCGGATCTTTGATGAGGATAGCAAAGCACGTGCTACTCATTACAAGAATCTGAATGATAAGAAAGGAAAGGGGCAGTTCAGAGGTAGGCCTTATGTTACCCCTGTTGACAAAGGGAAACAGAAGTTTGCTTTTGATAGGAAGCCTAGTGGTGGAGGAATGAATTCTGCTGTGAAATGTTACAATTGTGGTGGTTTAGGACATCGTATATCGGAATGTAAGAGGAAAATGAATAATGTGGATATGTGTGCTAGTTGTGGTTTGAAAGGTCATGTGGCTGCTGATTGTAGGAGGAAGAATGGAGTTACATGTTATAATTGTGGGGAAGTTGGTCATGTTAGTACAAGGTGTACGAAACCAAGACAGGCTCAACCTGGAGGAAAAGTGTTTGCACTAGCAGGAACTCAGACCTCGAATGCAGATCGTTTGATTAGAGGTACTTGCTTTATTAATAATACGCCTTTAATTGCTATTATTGATACTGGAGCGACTCATTCGTTTATTTCGTCTGAGTGCGCGAAGAGTTTGAATCTTGTGTTGTCTGTGATGGGTGTTGAGATGGTTATTGATACTCCAGCGATGGGATCAGTAACTACTTCTATGGTTTGTCTAAATTGTCCTTTAGCCATTTATGGTAAAGATTTTGTGATGGATTTGGTGTGTTTACCATTGGAAGGGTTAGATGTGGTGTTGGGAATGAACTGGTTACAATTTAATCGGGTTCACATTGATTGTTATCATAAGCTAGTAAGGTTTCCTTCTCTGGAGGAAGACGAAGACTCGAGTTTCTTATCTACCAAAGAGTTGAAGAGACTTTTGGCGGATGAGGTTCAGTTGTTCGGTGTGTTTGCATCGTTGTCGGTGGAGAGTAAAGTTTCTCTTGAGGTGTTTCCTGTTGTGTGTGATTTTCCTGAGGTATTTCCTGAAGATATTTCAGATGTACCGCCGGAGAGAGAGGTGGAATTCTCGATAGATCTAGTCTCTGGTACTAGACCTGTTTCTATGGCACCTTATCGAATGTCGGCATCTGAATTGGTGGAGTTGAAAAAGCAGTTGAATGACTTACTGGAAAAGAGGTTCGTAAGACCAAGTGTTTCTCCTTGGGGTGCTCCAGTTTTGTTGGTGAAAAAGAAAGATGGGAGTATGCGATTATGTATTGATTATCGCCAGTTGAATAAAGTGACGATTAAGAACAAATATCCGCTTCCAAGGATTGATGATCTGATGGATCAGTTGGTTGGTGCTTGTGTATTTAGTAAGATTGACTTGAGATCGGGGTACCATCAGATAAGGGTGAAAGAAGAAGATATTCGGAAGACGGCCTTTAGGACACGCTACGGGCATTACGAGTTTGCTGTGATGCCGTTCGGGGTTTCTAATGCGCCTGGTGTGTTCATGGAATACATGAATCGGATTTTCCACGAGCATTTGGATCGTTTTGTGGTGGTGTTTATTGATGATATTTTAATCTATTCTAAGTCTCGTGAGGAACATGCAGAGCATTTACGTATTGTTTTGCAGGTTTTGAGAGAAAGGAAGCTTTTTGCCAAATTGTCCAAGTGTGAATTTTGGTTGTCGGAGGTGAGTTTTCTCGGGCACGTGATTTCAGGTAATGGTATTGCTGTGGATCCATCTAAAGTAGAAGCAGTTCTACAATGGGAGGCTCCTAGATCCGTTACTGAAATTCGAAGCTTTTTGGGTTTGGCTGGTTATTATCGGAGGTTCATTGAAGGTTTTTCCAAGCTAGCATTACCTTTGACGCAGTTGACTTGTAAGGGCAAAGCGTTCATTTGGGATATTCAGTGTGAAGAGAGTTTTTGTGAGCTGAAGAGAAGATTGACGACAGCTCCGATTCTTATTTTACCTGATCCTAATGAACCGTTTGTTGTGTATTGTGATGCTTCTTTAATTGGTTTGGGTGGTGTTTTGATGCAGGAAGGTAAAGTTGTAGCTTATGCTTCAAGGCAATTAAGAGTTCATGAGAAAAACTATCCTACTCATGATCTTGAATTAGCTGCTGTGGTTTTTGTGTTAAAGATTTGGAGACACTATCTCTATGGTGCGAGGTTCGAAGTCTTTAGTGATCATAAAAGCTTGAAATATCTATTTGATCAGAAAGAGTTGAACATGAGGCAACGGAGATGGTTGGAATTCTTGAAAGACTACGACTTTGGCTTGAATTACCATCCTGGTAAAGCTAATGTGGTAGCCGATGCATTGAGCCGTAAGTCTTTGCATATGTCCGCATTGATGGCGAAAGAGTGGGAACTTTTGGAATCATTTAGAGACTTGAGTTTAGTTTGCGAAGTGACATCGGTGAGTGTGAGACTTGGTATGTTGAAAGTTACGAATGAGTTTTTGTTGTCGATTTGTGAGAAACAAAAGCTAGATTTGAAATTTGTTGATTTGATGATGAACGAGAATGAGGATTTCAAGGTTGATAAGTTTGGCGTTTTGAGATTTCGTGATCGTATTTGTATTCCTGACGATGCGGAGTTGAAAAGAATGATTTTGGAGGAAGGACACCGGAGTATTTTAAGTATTCATCCCGGAGCGAATAAAATGTACCAAGATTTGAGGAAGATTTTCTGGTGGTCTGGTTTGAAAAGAGATGTGGCTCAATTTGTTTATGCTTGTTTAACTTGTCAGAAATCGAAAGTGGAACATTTGAGGCCTAGTGGTTTGTTGCAACCATTAGACATTCCTGAGTGGAAATGGGATAGCATTTCGATGGATTTTGTAACGGGGTTACCGAATACTCAGCGAGGGCATAATGCTATTTGGGTGATTGTGGATAGGCTGACTAAATCGGCGCATTTCATTCCGATTGACATCAGTTTTTCTTTGGAGAGGTTAGCTGAGATTTATGTCGGTGTGGTTGTGAAATTGCATGGTGTCCCGTTGAGCATTGTTTCTGATAGAGATCCGAGGTTTACATCGAGATTTTGGGAGAGTCTACAGAAGGCTTTGGGTTCTAGATTGAAGTTGAGTTCGGCTTATCATCCGCAGACGGATGGTCAGACCGAAAGAACTATTCAGTCTTTGGAGGATTTGTTGAGATCGTGTGTTTTGGAACAAGGTGGTACGTGGGACAGTTATCTTGCTTTGGTTGAGTTCACGTACAATACCAGTTTCCATTCTAGTATTGGAATGGCACCTTTTGAGGCTTTATATGGACGAAGATGTAGAACGCCGTTGTGTTGGCACGAAACAGGTGAGAGTTCTGTGGTTGGACCGGAATTGGTGCAACAGACGACGGAAAAGGTAAAGTTTATTCGTGAGAAAATGAAGGCTTCTCAGAGTAGGCAGAAGAGTTATCATGATAAGAGACGGAAGGATCTTGAGTTTCAAGAGGGTGATCACGTATTTCTGAGGGTTACGCCGGTTACGGGTGTTGGTCGTGCTTTGAAATCTAAGAAACTTACTCCTCGATTTATTGGTCCTTACCAGATATCTGCGAGAGTTGGTGCTGTAGCGTATCGGGTGGCGTTACCGCCGAATCTGTCGAATTTGCATGATGTGTTTCATGTTTCGCAGTTGCGGAAGTATGTTTCAGACCCTTCACATGTGATTCCTATGGACGAGGTTGAGGTAAGAGATAACCTTACGGTCGAGGCATTACCAGTTAGTATTGTGGATCGCGAGGTGAAGCGGTTGAGGGGTAAAGAGATTGCACTTGTGAAAGTGGCGTGGGGAGGCGCTGCTGATGGTAATCTGACGTGGGAGTTGGAGAGTAGGATGCGAGAATCGTATCCAGAGTTATTTGAATCAGGTAAGATTTTCGAGGACGAAAATTTCTAAGTGGGGGAGAATTGTAACGCCCCAGTTTTGCCAGTTTTGTTTGTTGAGTCCTTTTTGGATTATTTTATTATTATTTTATTTTATTCTCGACTTTTATGCGAAAATATGTTATTTTTCGTCGTGATTATATTTTATCGCGTTTTGGGAACATTTGCGGGATATTTGAGTGTGGGGGTATTTTGGACATTTCATAGATATTTTTACTAAGTTAGTAAGAAAGAAAAGAAAATAGAAAAGAAAAGGGAAAGAAAAATAGAGAGAAAGAAAGAAGAAAGAGGAAAAAGAGAAGAAAAGAGGAGAAGAGAGAAAATTGGAGAAAGAGTGGAAAAATCATCAAGAACAATTTCTAGGAATCGATTAATCGGGTAAGGGTGCGAAACTCGATTATTCTATGATTGTATACGATTATGTATGTGTTTTGTTGTTGTTTTTGGATTGATTTGGAGAATATTAGTAAAACCTAGATTGTGTAAAAATTGATTAGAAATGAATTTGATTGTGGTAAAAGTCTTGTTGAATGCATTGTTGATTGTTCATACATGTTTGTGGTATGCTATTACACTTCAAATTGCTGTTTTTCTGAGTTTTAGGTGAAGAAATTGGTTGATGTTGGGTAGGAAAACGCAGAAATTGTTCTGCAGAATTTTTCTGGGTATGCTCTGGCCATACGCGTAAGGGGCATGTCCATACGCGTATGAGCCAAGGCGATACGCGTATCATTGGCTTGTTTTTGGGCCAATACGCGTATGAATCTTGGCATTACGCGTAACATGGGCGAGCCATGGGCCAATACGCGTATGGGTTTTGGAACGAGGAATTTGTGAAGGAAATGGGTTCTGTCCGTACGCGTATGGACATGAGTGATACGCGTATGGACAGGGGAATGTCAAAAATGTGATTTTTCAAAATGCGTTTTCGGTTTTGTCCGTAACTTTGGTTCCGATTATCCGATTTTTGAATTCTTGGTGTCGTTAGAAAGGTATCGAGTTGTACTTTGTGAATATGAGGTTTTGAGAATCGTTAGCCGATTAAATTTGGTCGGAAAATGTGAATAGTGTCGAATCTCGACTTTTGTCGTTTTTAATAGTGCGTATTTGACTTGTATTGTGTTATATGTTTGTGCTTTGGATGTGTATGCCTTATGTGCTGTTGTGATGACGATTTGTGGCCGAGAGGCAAGAAAATGCTAAGTGTGGTATATTGGTGTTTGTGGCCATTTTGGGCAATTGTGTGCATTACTTTGTGTGCACTTGAAATACATGAATATTGTTGATGCATGAGTATTTGATGTTGGCATGAGTCATTAATGTGTCAAGTATCATGATATGTATTCTTGCATGGGAAGATTCATAGATGAATCAGTTTTATAGTCTTACGCCATGAAATATTGGTAGAAGCAATTAATCCCAATTGATTGTGCGCCCTGAAATACTGGTAGAAAGCAATCGGATTGTGCGCCCTGAAATACTGGTAGAAAGCAATCCATAAACGTCGTTCGCCCTGAAATATTGGTTTATAGCGACGGGGAACATCGTAGGCCCGACGGGGAGTTACTCTATGTAACGAGCGATGATTCCAAGAGTTCCTGGGGGACTAATGAATTACAAGATTTGAAGTCGGTACCGCATGGCATGTGCATAGAGTCGTTGTGTCGGTCTATGTGCATTGCATAAATCATGAGTAATTGTGTTTGGAACGTGTTTGATTGTATTGTGAATGATTGATGTGATGTGGTATACGATAAGTGAGAATTGTACCGTGTGATATTATATGCGACTGTTGAGCATTTGTGGTGAGAATGTGTTGCTTGTGTATTTTTGTGTTAATATATATAATTTTATGCAATTATATTATGGTTGTTTTTCTCACCCTTCTGCTGTTTTATAACGCTCTATGAGGCGTTGCAGATTAGGTTTGCTGGAGGTATTCTTTTTGTGAAGCCTTGCATCTTCATTATTTTGGTCGGTCGGCTCTGATATGTGACTCCGGGTAGTTAGGGTGGCCGCGTGCTATTGTTTTGTATATCTGATGATATATTATATTTTGGTTGTACATATGCTACTTGATGTATGACAAACTGTTTATATGTGTATATGTTAATCAGATTTTAGATTTTCCGTTTTATTTCTAATTTCTGAAAAGTGGGTGTAAGGAACGAAGTTTCCTCTGTATGATTGCTACCCCACAGTTGCATATCATTATGGGCAGGTGTTGCATGTATATGTGTATATTTTGGTTACGTTGATGGGATGTCTCCTTTCTATGCCGTGTTTTCAAATGTACTCTGATCAATTTTTGAATTTTTCTTTTAACTGCTTTAAATGCATGCTAATTGGGGGTATTAGATTGGGGGCGTCACATTGATCACTGACAGTTGTGGGAACTTTGGGAATGTGCCTCTTCTTGGCACAAAAGGGGGAATAAGCTATAACCCAGTGTGGCTCGTTGACAGTTGGGGTACCCTTTGAAGGACAAGCCTCTTGGTGTTCATGTGGAAAATATCTTTTTCGAAGAATATGGGAAGTACGAAGAACAAAAAAGAATGATCTTGAGCGCTTGGGGTCATAGGCACAAGAAAAGGAAGAATGCTATAGGGAAGCCTAATTGCGTATCCATGAAACCTTATCTCCAATGGGTTTGAAAGAGGGCTATTGAGTTGAAAATGCCTTATTCTCGACAAGAGCCGATTGCCTTGAAGGAGGAGCCCATCCTGATTTTCATGTCAGAAGCAGAGAAGATGAAGATTGCTTTGAACCAAGCTCAACAGACAGGAAAGGCTTGGAAGCACAAGTATCAAGTGGTTGTCGAAGAGAATCAAGAACTCCAAAAGCAGCTACAAGCCAAGAATGAAGATATACTCTCCTGCAGAAAAAAGGAAGACACAAGAAGAGCCAAGCACCTCTGAACCTCAGTCTACTTCGTGGAAGTTGATTGTTGATAAGCTCATCCTGGAAAAAGCTCAGATGGAGGAGGAGATTAGGAAGCTCAACATGAGGCTTTTAGGGGAATCTCCTTAGGTCATTTTTTTAGCTTTTATTTAGCTTTATGTTTAAGACCTCTGAGAGATGTACTGAATTTTGTAGTTCACTTTATTATTAATGAGAATGAGTCTTTCGAATTTAAAGCAGGATGGAGGTTATCTACTCAAACTTGGTGTTGAATCAAGTCGATGAGAGCATGAAACTCTTGTTCTGCAAAGGGAGGAGGTTCTTCTAAGTGGCAGAAGGAGGAGCTGAATCCAGCAGTTGGATGTCGTATCAGAATGTTCTGACATCTAGCTTAACATCAGAAGTCTCAGCTGGTGATGTGGCACATCAGCTTAAGATAAGGTGATCTACAGGAGAATGAAAGTCATGGATGCTTCAAAAAGGTCTATCTCATGTAGTTTGCGAGAGCTTTGGATGGGAAGATGTTACATGTCTAAGAGGCTTGGTGAATCCAAGATGTCTTGCTATGGTGCAAGTAGTTCATGTGACTTGAAGATCTATTTTCATTAGTGGATCAGTGTATCTTGTGGGAATTCTGAAGAAGAGTGAGATCAATCAAAAGGTGGCATTTGGTTGGTTTAATAGTGTGCATTCAAGCAGGATGCTTAAAACTGATTGCTCTTGTGAAGAAGAGTAGTTAGTTGAAAACGTAAGGAGGTTCTGGTTCTCTTGGAGCTTGTGGCAGAAGTTCTGGGTTGAGGATGGAAGTATACCTTCTTTTGGTGGATGAGAGTTTATTTCTCTCTGGGTTGAGGATGCTTATCTTGAAATTTTGATGTTATATATGAAATTTTGTGCTTGATTAATGCTATTTCCCTTCTTGGAGGTTTATCCTACTTGAGCCCCTTGACTTTTACTTTTATCTCTCTCTTTAATTCCCCTTAACCATCACTTGATTTCACAAGTAGTTGTTTTCCCCTCCTTCCAAAGGAAAGATTCTCTATTGACCTCAAAGTCATAGATAGCTCATTACCCTTTTTGCCTCATTAGAGCCATCTTCAACCTTTGACCTCATTAGAGCCATCTTCTCCCCTTGGCCTCATTAGAGCCATCATCTTCTCTTGGCCTCATTAGAGCCTTACCTTTCCCTTTGGTCTCATTAGAGCCACTTACCTTACAACTTAGAACTAGGATAGAGTTCTTAAACTCTATGTGATTCTCATCGTCATGAGTATTAAATTACCCCTACAACTTAGACTTAGAGAGTTCTTTAACTCTATATGAGTAGCATACTCATTCCCCCTTGGAACTTTGGCCATAGTAAATGGTTCCTCATCCCTAGTTAGGTGAACTACGAATGCTCTGATTCTATCCTTATTAAGATACGTAGGCATGAGATGCGACGTCTTGGCGAGCATACTTAGTGTATATACCCTTAGGTCTTTACCTGTGCCCTTAGTACCTTGGTCTTTAACATAGGTCTTTACCTTTAGCAAGCAAAACATAACATAACACAAATACAAACAAGAGGTTCCTGTAGAGTACTACAGATATCTAGGATGCTAACACCTTCCCTAGGTATAACCAACCCCCGAACCTTAGATCTCTTAGCTGTGTTTTCACATAGCGCAATTAGGGTTTTTTTCGATCTTTACTCTTTCCTTTGGATAAATCAAAGCTCGGTGGTGAATTTCAAAGATGTGTGATTCAAGTTAATTAATAGCTTGATATCCGATTCTCACCGTAACACCCCCTTTTTTGTGTTTTCCTTCACCTTCAGGAATCACTCATAAAAGTTATGAAGATGCATCTTCGGATTAACCCCTGGATGCACTTTGTGCTTCACAAGTGAATCACCCACCCTAAATTTGTCAAAAAATGGTTCGGAGATGCATCTCTGTAAAATTTTAGGGGTTATTCAGTAGATGCATCTCCAAAATAACCCCCGAAAGCATTTGTGTGTGTGTTTTTTTGCCTTGGTAGCAAGTGTCTTAAATTGATATTTTTTAGGCTATTTACACTAAGGATATATTAACACCATGCTAATTATTTAATGTTATTTAAGGATGTCATATATAAATTTAAATCCAATCATTAATCAATTAATCGAAAATGTTACCTCGATACATAATTTGTTTAGAAAATACAACTGTTACCAAAATATAAATATAAATAAACTACTGCGCATTTCTAAATCCCCCTGTTTCTCCTCATCTGCCTATACCCCAAGGCATTTCATGCCTTGAGTAAGATGCTTTGGACGAAAGCCATACCAGAACCGCCTACCATAAAAGCTCATCTCTCTATGGCATCTATCATAATCGTCACAATATGTCGACAGAACGACAACAAGTTTATTGTATGGTCAACCCTAGTCCGCTCTTCTTCCAATATCTCCTGATTAGTTGGTTTAGATGGTGCTACCGCGACATCTAGTATCATGTAAGAATGTGAGACTCGATATAACCATTGTATGTAGCCATATGCATAAGTCCATGGATCAGAAGCTAGCACATTGTATGCTTCAACTGGTACTAGATGATTATAGAAATCATCGAGTATGACATCAAGATCTCTGCGGCGGATTGTCTTATGAGAAGACAAGATAAAGGTCTTCAAATAATCTGAAGAAATCCAAACCGACGCATAACCTTCTCAGGCATGTGTGGATACATCAGGCACGACCCACAAGCCAACCATCTAGAGTACAAGACTATGTCATTCAAGGGATGCATCTGACGGTGAATGTCTTATAGGCAGAAGCATATGTCATCTTCTATAGTTCAATTAATAAACACCCAAAATGGCTATATCGCCTGATTCACTATGTACAGGGCAAAAGTACAAGCACATGGCTGATCCTCAATGTAGTCCATCTTAGGTTCCCAACTGAATATGCAAGGAAAATGAGAGATGATTCATACCTGAAAAGTGGTTCAAATAAAATATTAGTAACAAGTGTAACACATGTGTTATGAAAATATTAGTAACAGTAAATGTTGCAAATATATTAGCGTAAACATTACGATGTCACCTGTCTTGTCTTCTAAAGACAAGTTTCACCTAGTTTGGAGTACAGATAAACCAAACACACACTCTATTTGTACTCGTGGATCCGCTCTAAGTCGATGAAGTATGTTAGGTAGACTACATCGATGTAGGTTGCACTTTTGTCCACACATACAGATAAATCAAACACACACCCCTATCTGTACTCGTGGATCCGCTCTAAGTCGATGAAGTATGTTAGGTAGACTACATCGATGTAGGTTGCACTTTTGTCCACACATATTTTCATGCAAACCGAGTATAAGAAGTATGACCTCAATGCACATTGTCTATGGAACAAAACCTGTTCGTGATCACCTTAGACCTCCATTACTGCAACCAGGTGGTATTTGTATAATTTCTCCAGGTATAAAAATCAAGAATGAGCGCCTCTCATGGAATTAAGCTCCTCTTGGGCCTCACCTGGGTTATCTCCCAAATAATTACCCATCATTTCAAGTGCCTCAGATCTGTTGATCCGGAAATGGTTTAGTAATCTTCCCCTAATTGGAAGATGCAAAAGGCTTTAGACATCATCAAGGGTGATGGACATCTCACCATGAGGGATGTGGAAAGATGACGTCTCTTTGTGCCATCTCTCCATAAAAGCCGCCAACATGCCATGGTAATGGTCTTGTATCCATTGGCGCATAAACCTGTCAGTCTAGAGTAACTAACTACATCTTGAAACCACACATTTTCATTTTGTTCCAGGTTCAAAATCTTCTTGGCATGGTTTACATATTTTATCATTTCACACTCCTGTAAAAATAAATATATCACCACCACTCGCAAATCAATTAGAATGAAATAGATGTAACGTAAAAGTAAATAAATATACCTTTCCTTCCAACACATGCCTAGCAGCATGTTCTGCATAGAGATGAAGTAAGAAGGTGTCATAATGGCCTCTTAGAAAAGTATCAGGAATGGGAGCAGCAACAACAAGTTCCTTCTATTGGACTTCATGTGCTTCATAAGCTAGAGGGTCAACAGGAGACACGTGCTCTCGGGAGGTCAAAGTCAAAGACATGTGACCTTGTGAAGTCTGAGATACAAGACTATGTGAAGTTGACACTTCTGCGTCAAACGAACTAGCATTAACTCCTGGCCTCATGCGAATTGCCCTCTCCATACGAACGAGCGAATGTTTAGATACACGAGTATGAGAAACTGTGCAAAAACTCGAATGAAGTAAATAAAATATACTAAGATTGATTGCAATGAGGTAGAAGTAGAGTTGAAGCTTGAAAATGACGCACTTGAATCTTGCTCACGAACTCTTCAAAGGTTTGTGAAAGTGTAACAAATGAAAAAGCAAGGGAAAAGGATCTGGCGTGAGTTATTTTAATTAAAATCTATTCAGAGGTGCATCTCAGTAAAAGCGTAAAACACTGAGTTTTGAAATAAGGAATATTATGGAGATGTATCTTCAAACACATTTTTGGGCAATATGTGAAATTCTGGTATCAGATGTGTGATGTTAAGTGTGATGTCACAACAACACAATCTGCTATGAACAAGGCAATAAACAACAGTAAATAAACACAATGAATTGTTCACCCAGTTCGGTCTAACAACCTACATCTGGGGGCATACCAAGCCAGGAAGGAAGTCCACTATCAGCAGTATCAAATTACAGACTCAACAATACCAGTTGACAATCTCCTAACTTAATCACTACCCAATGACCCTTCTACCTAAGTCCTCCCTAGGTAAGAGACTCCATCTCACTTCCAATCATAGCAATGATGTCTAGCAGTCAACATCTCCATCACTACATCAACAACTTGATTTCCAACAACTCTCCAAACACACAAAACTAGAAGTCACACTCCTATAACAATACCTAGACATGACCCTCATGACTAAGAACAATTCTTAGAGTTGCTTAACAGCTTCCTCTAAGAACAATACATCTCTTACCTACAGGCTTTGAGATACACACGATGACCATCCCATAAACCGGGTGGTTCATCAACCAACACAACCCTTATAATTTACATGATGGTTGGCTTATCTAAAACTAGGTTACAATGCTTCTCTTTATAACCTATTTCCCAGCTGGATTTGGGCTTTAAATCTCAGCATATTAACTACTACAAATCTGCAGAAGATTCTGCTACTAAATATATCTTCAATTAAATCTTCAATTAAATCTTCATATCTTTTAGCCTTAAAAACAGCAACAAGATCTGCTCCAAATCTGATTGCAACTGAATATATCTTTACCAAGATATTCGCCTACAATCTCTCACTCTCTTCAGCAGAATATCTCTCAATAACATAAACACGCAGCCCTAATAAAACAACTCACACTGGTGTTTTATCAACTGATGTCGTGACATCTCCTTTGACATCACATGACAGCAGAACAGCAACACCTTCTATACCAGACTAAGATGTCATGACATCTCCTGCAACATCTGTCACATAACAGCAGCAACTGCTGTGCCAGAACCAAGATGTTATGACATACTGTCATGACAGTAATACTCCATATCTGTACTGATGTCTAATTAACCATGTCAGGACATCTCACCCAACATCCTGCAATACAAAAAACACAACAGATGGTTTTCTGATGTTCTGTCAACTGATGTCAAGACATCATGTTTAACATCAGACCACAAAACTGCAACCCTGCAACAACTAATGTTAGGAACCAATGTTAAGATATCAGACATATGACATCAACATTGTTCAACTTTGTTTTACCAAAATTCCAGCCAATACAAGAACTAACAATCTCCCCCTTTGGCTAATTTTGGCTAAAACAATCTCAGCTAACATCAGCACACAACTAGCAGCAGCAACTCCCCCTCAAAACTGCAACCAGCAAAATAGCCGCACAAACTACACATTCCCTCTCAAGCCTAGAACCACAACAGACAACTAGGCAACAACTAGGCTAACTCTCCCCATTTTTAGCCACAATTGGGCAAACTCTGAATCTGCCAACCAACATACTCAGAACAAAATCCAGACTCAATAGCTCCTATTGTACATTCTCTCCCCCTTTTTGGCCAACAATTGACAAACATTGGGGTAAATGTATACTTCTGATTCAATCCATTGACACACCATGAACTTCACCAGTAACATTTTGCCTGACAACTACTTCAACAAAATATCCAAAACAAAATATCAACTCCCCCTATCTAAGATAACCAGTGCTCATTTGCAAGAAGAACACCTTAAATGAATGGAAAACATAAGACTCATCTTCATGTCTTCAAGAGCGCACCCTCTGTTCAACACACCTGCTGAACGCATTCACTTAATGTTTCATCCTAAAACAATCCAAATACCAAAACTCACATGATTCCCTCTTGGTTTGTTATCTTCTCATGCTCCAAAACTGACATCTTGCCAAGTTGATCAACTTCTCTCTGTAATATCCACATGAATGATCACAATGAACTCCTTGATCATCACATTTGGAAAATCCAGTCATAGTCTTCATTCATCCAGTCAGGAATGCTTCACACAATCATTCATAAGTTCTGAAGCACACACATAATGCCTTCCACTGAACTCTAAATAAACTCCTCTTACATTGAATTAATAACACACACCAAGACAAGTGTGACATCTCCCATCAACAAAGACCCTCACAAAGTAATTCCAAAATAAAATTGTCCTTCAGACTCCTCCACAGAAGCATGTGCACATATGATTCAAACAATTAGCTTCACATGGCTAGAACCATTCATGTCCACACCAACATGCCATCCAATAGCCTAATGTCATAACATGTTATCTGACATTATATCTTCATAAGATTCAACCAATCTTCACAATCTTGATCAGCATGCTATCTTCACAATATATGTACCTTTGCAGCAAAATCCATAGACAAGTACTCCCCCAGTCATGGTTAACTAATGCTCTAGATGAAGATGAACATTTGAGCATACTTGCTGAGCACATGCATTTTGGTACTATTGTCCCTTTCTCCAAAGGCAGTCATTCCCTATCATACTCTTCATCTTCAGATTTCCAAGCAATCAATACCTGATCTACTTCAGTCTTCTCTACATTCTCCATCCAAGACAGACCTTCTACTTCATCATTCTCCCGTATGACTATGTAGACGCTCCTTAGGCATAATGTATGCACCAAGCTTCAGAACCAGAACAAAATCATCCTTCACAAGTTAGAACATTCACCATGATTCTTGATATGCTCCACCAACTGGACTTACTATTGCATAGTAATCCAAAGAACTAGAGAATTAACCTCTCATCCACCTTCAAGAAGAATAATCTCCTTGAGTCTTCAACTCATCACCCTTCTGCCCAAGAGTAACTTGTTCCAAGACACTCCTCAATAATAACCAGCTGCCACACTCTGATTATCTTGATTCTTCGAATCCACTTCTGAGATCAACCAAATGCCACAGTTTGATCACCTAATTCAAGGATCCTCATATGAAAACAGCCAAATGCCACATTTTGACCTTTTTCATGTTTGTCAGAACTCTCACAAAGATATCTTGATCCACCAAGGAAACTTGATCTTCAAGTCACATGTTCCACTTGCTCAAAAGCAAACACACTTAGACTCCCTAAGCCATGGTCATGTAACATCTTCTCCTTCCTGCAGCTCCCGCAAACTGCCATGAGAACGATCTTTTTGAAACATCCTATCATTCCTGTAGATCACCCTATCATTAGCTGATGTGCCACATCACCAGCTGAGACTCCTGATGTTAAGCTAGATGTCAGAACATTATGACATCCAACTGTTGAATTCAGCTCCTCCTTCTGCCACTCAGAAGAACCTCCTCCCTTTGCAGAACCAGATTTCCATGCTCTCATAGACTTGATTCAACAATCAAGTTTGAGTAGACAACCTCCATCCTGCTTAGAAACTCCAAAGACTTCAAACCTACCACATCTGAATCTTCAGAAAATAAGTAGTCCAAGACTACCCCATAGCAATACTAAAGAATGTCACTTCCCTTAGTAGAGCCGTCAGTAGAAAGCCAGAGATAACTGCCACTTATCCTCGACCTTCACAACTAGAGCCAACACCATGCTCCAAACCACTTAAACTAATCCAAGCTGTAACCATCAAGATTATGATGTCTTCATAGTCTTCCATCTTCATCTTCAACATCACCACCACAATATTTACTAGGAACAGATGCTAAGCAATAATCCCAGGTCATCACACACCAATACACCATATAGAGAAATAAACAGCCTCATAGAGAAAGGTAAATTCTCAACACTTCTGCAGTCCTGCACTTTTACATCAAACATATACATAGTCTCCCGTCAATGTATGTTGTCATTAGTTGAATGCACAACATCATAGATAAACGCTCAGCTTCTGTCAAGGTAACCTTCTCACACAACAGGCATCTGCTGATTCTTCTTCAAAACAAACCATCGTGACAACCATTCACACCACAAAAGCATTCCAGGTTAGGTCAGTGTCTTGACCTTTCACTCCTCCCTGAGCAAAGAACTGAAATGATGTTTCAACATCAGTTCCGACATCAGCAATCATAGTAAATCACACTAAACATCTCCTATGGATTTGGAGACTACAACCATATTAATCCACACATATCTCTTGTAGGGAACAAACGAGAACATATCAACATCTGATCAACTTCCAAGATTAGACCAACAAAACTGCAGTAACTTGCATAACACACTCTTCCAGAAGCTTCTTCATATAAGCACAAGGTTCAGACCTCTTGTCTAACTTAAGAGTGATAACATACCATATACAATCTGCTACTTCCAATCCTTCAAGCCACAAAATTGAAAGAGCTCACGCATACACCAATTGACCAGAGGCTGATTTACACTGCTACTGCACACAAACTCTTGGATGCATTTTCCTTATAAAATTGTCCTCAGACATTTTAGCTTAAACAGGGATCATCTCCTTCTCTTCTGCTATCAAGATTACTACCTTTTCTTCAACCAGCTCCAGCTGAGATGCTATGACATTATGAACAGCATCTCAAAAATTGTTCAACTTCACAGCTTCAGTGATCCTTCAAAAACAGCTACAATCTAATAGGACTTTGACTCAGCATTTACCATAAACTGCTGATGTGTAGCGCGATGTCGAGACATTAGAATTGACATATTAAGCTCAGCTTCTTTCTTGATGAAACTTCCTCCAGTTCATGATTTTGAAAATCAGAAACATGTATCTTCACAAGAGAATTCATCTTCAGATATACCAGAACTACATTTGACATCATAACCAGGAAGATCCTCCTAATTAGGTCACCACAACTAAGCTTAAGAGATATCTTATCAAGATCTTCACTCCCGCATGAAAGATTTGACAGTGATACTCTTTTGCTTTGGCTCCACCCTCTTCTTTCACCATCAAGAAAATTGATAAAGAAGGAATCAATGTTCTGGACAGATTGGTCTTCAATGCCTGATTTGAAATATATTCTTCTTCTAAAGAAAACTGAAACTTCCATGTCATACAGTCTTTAATAAGATCCATTCACTTTTTGATCACTTCTTTCCCAAAACAAAGATATGAGATAATCCTCAAGTATCTTTGGCATCTCTAACCAAACGGTTAAAGCTGTCTTGCATAAAGTACACATCATAGAATATCCTGCTGAGGAGACCAAACCCTAATGTCTTTCCAAGAGAATACCTTCCTAGAATCTCACCACCAGAGATACAAGAATCAACCAGGGTTACATCATATACCATGCAGCGGAACACACAACAAATCCTCAACAACCTTCAGGCACTACTCAATAATCCTTGCACACCATCACCATAAACCAAGTGCCAATAAATCAAACTCACAACAGCAGTTCTCCTGATAACAACAGACAGGTCCAATACATACCCTGTCATGAATAGTCCATCCTTCACTTCAAGGGATCATACAAACAACTATATGAACTGACCAAGTCCATAACTCAGCAAAACTATCTTCCTTGCTCATGAACCAGAAAGTATCTTCCCTAGATCTCATCCAGAAACAGACAGGATGCCTGCTCTGATACCAATTGAAATTCTGGTATCAGATGTGTGATGTTAAGTGTGATGTCACAACAACACAATCTGCTATGAACAAGGCAATAAACAACAGTAAATAAACACAATAAATTGTTCACCCAGTTCGGTCTAACAACCTACATCTGGGGGCATACCAAGCCAGGAAGGAAGTCCACTATCAGCAGTATCAAATTACAAACTCAACAATATCAGTTGACAATCTCCTAACTTAATCACTACCCAGTGACCCTTCTACCTAAGTCCTCCCTAGGTAAGAGACTTCATCTCACTTCCAATCATAGCAATGATGTCTAGCAGTCAACATCTCCGTCACTGCATCAACAGCTTGATTTCCAACAACTCTCCAAACACACAAAACTAGAAGTCACACTCCTATAACAATACCTAGACATGACCCTCATGACTAAGAACAATGCTTAGAGTTGCTTAACAGCTTCCTCTAAGAACAATACATCTCTTACCTACAGGCTTTGAGATACACACGATGACCATCCCACAAACCGGGTGGTTCATCAACCAACACAGCCCTTATAATTTACATAATGGCTGGCTTATCTAAAACTAGGTTACAATGCTTCTATTTATAACCTATTTCCCAACTGGATTTGGGCTTTAAATTTCAGCATATTAACTGCTACAAATCTGCAGAAGATTCTGCTACTAAATAGATCTTCAATTAAATCTTCAATTAAATCTTCAATTAAATCTTCATATCTTTTAGCCTTAAAAACAGCAACAAGATCTGCTCCAAATCTGATTGCAACTGAATATATCTTTACCAAGATATTCGCCTACAATCTCTCACTCTCTTCAGCAGAATATCTCTCCAATAACAAAAACACGCAGCCCTAATAAAACAACTCAGACTGATGTTTTATCAACCGATGTCGTGACATCTCCTTTGACATCACATGACAACAGAACAGCAACACCTTCTATACCAGACTAAGATGTCATGACATCTCCTGCAACATCTGTCACATAACAGCAGCAACTGCTGTGCCAGAACCAAGATGTTATGACATACTGTCATGACAGTAATACTCCATATCTGTACTGATGTTTGATTAACCATGTCAGGACATCTCACCCAACATCCTGCAATATAAAAAACACAACAGATGGTTTTCTGATGTTCTGTCAACTGATGTCAAGGCATCATGTTTAACATCAGACCACAAAACTGCAACCCTGCAACAACTAATGTTAGGAACCAATGTTAAGACATCAGACATATGACATCAACATTGTTCAACTTTGTTTTACCAAAATTTCAGTCAATACAAAAACTAACAATATGTAATAACTCACTCAAGAAACCCTTGAATGTGTATAATTTAAATCCGTCTGAAAATACATCTTCAAAATTTATAGATTTTTGTGACTTTTCATATTGGCGATCTTCAAGGGTTGGATAAAGTACCCCTTCTTATAAGCAAATCCATGGGGTGATTATCGTTATAACTTATAATCATCAATTGTTTGAATTTGTACCATAGAGAGACTCGTCATCATCATCATCCAGCAAGGGAAGAGAAAATGAGTAGTTGCACCCAACACATGGTAATCGGTATCCTAAGAAAAAACTCAAACAAAACAGTTTCAGTTTCAACACGACATGCAAAACAACTCCACGCACATGTCGTAAAAATCAAAGGAATCTCCCATGAAGACAACATCCTCGTACTCTCACTCTACTCCAACCTTAACCTCTTACACTATTCCACCAACCTTTTCAATTCTCTTCCTTCTCCTCCTCCACCTCTCGCATGGTCTTCCCTTATCAAATGCTACACATCTCACTCCCTTCTTCACCTTTCCTTCTCTTCCTTCAACTCCATGCGCGCTCTCTCTGTTCCACCCAATCGCCATGTTTTCCCTTCTCTCATCAAAGCTTCCACTCTTTTGAAACACGATAAACTCGCTTATTCCCTTCACGCTTCCACCGTTCGTCTTGGTCTCGATTCTGATCTCTATATTGCCAATGCACTCATTAACATGTACTCTAAGTTTCATAGTTTTTCTGTTAATGCAAATGCAGGCAACGTGTTTGATGATTTACCTCAGAGAGGGAAGTCCGAGATTCTTAGTGTAAGGAAGGTTTTTGATATGATGCCTGTTAGGGATGTTGTTTCGTGGAATACTGTTATTGCAGGGTATGCTCAAAATGGGATGTTTGTGGAATCATTGGACTTGGTTAGAGAGATGGGGAAGAATGGTGATTTGAAGCCTGACTCACTCACTCTTTCGAGCATTCTTCCTATTTTTGCTGAGCATGTTGATGTTTGTAGAGGGGAAGAGATTCATGGATATGCTGTAAGAAATGGGTTTGATGGAGATGTTTTCATTGGAAGTAGCTTGATTGATATGTATGCAAAGTGTAATAGACTGGAAAATTCTCTATGTGCTTTTTACCTCTTGCCACGAAAAGATGCTATTTCTTGGAACTCTATTATTGCTGGTTGTGTGCAGAACGGTGAATTTGATAGAGGGCTTGGGTTCTTTCGTCGGATGTTGAAGGAAAATGTGAAACCCATGCCTGTTTCTTTCTCTAGTGTTATACCTGCTTGTGCTCATTTGACTGCTTTGAATTTGGGGAAGCAGCTTCATGGATGTATAGTTAGAATTGGTTTTGATGATAATGAATTTATTGCTAGCTCTCTTGTTGACATGTATGCAAAATGTGGTAACATTAAGATGGCTAGATGTGTTTTTGATAGAATGGAGAAACGTGATATGGTGGCGTGGACTGCCATCATTATGGGATGTGCGATGCACGGGTATGCCCTCGACGCAGTTTCCTTGTTTGAAAACATGTTGGAGGATGGAGTGAGACCTTGCTATGTGGCATTCATGGCTGTTTTAACTGCGTGTAGTCATGCCGGATTGGTAGACGAATCTTGGAGGTATTTTAACAGTATGGAGAAAGATTTTGGTATTGCTCCTGGTTTGGAGCACTATGCTGCCGTTGCTGACCTGCTTGGTAGAGCTGGAAGATTAGAAGAAGCTTATGATTTCATTTCTAACATGGGAGTACAACCCACTGGGAGTGTATGGTCAACACTATTGGCCTCATGCAGAGCACATAAGAGTGTTGAATTAGCCGAAAAGGTTGTTGACAGGTTGCTTTTGATTGACCTTGAAAACATGGGAGCTTATGTTTTAATGTCAAATATCTATTCAGCTGCACGGAGATGGAAAGATGCTGCAAGATTGAGAATACAAATGAGAAAAAAGGGCTTGAAGAAGACCCCTGCTTGCAGCTGGATTGAGGTTGGAAAAGAAGTGCATACTTTTATGGCTGGAGATAAATCACATCCTTATTATGAAAAAATAAACGAGGCATTGAATGTTTTGTTGGAACAAATGGAGAAAGAAGGTTATGTCCTTGACACAAATGAGGTGCCCTAATAAAACAACTCAGACTGATGTTTTATCAACCGATGTCGTGACATCTCCTTTGACATCACATGACAACAGAACAGCAACACCTTCTATACCAGACTAAGATGTCATGACATCTCCTGCAACATCTGTCACATAACAGCAGCAACTGCTGTGCCAGAACCAAGATGTTATGACATACTGTCATGACAGTAATACTCCATATCTGTACTGATGTCTGATTAACCATGTCAGGACATCTCACCCAACATCCTGCAATATAAAAAACACAACAGATGGTTTTCTGATGTTCTGTCAACTAATGTCAAGACATCATGTTTAACATCAGACCACAAAACTGCAACCCTGCAACAACTAATGTTAGGAACCAATGTTAAGACATCAGACATATGACATCAACATTGTTCAACTTTGTTTTACCAAAATTTCAGTCAATACAAAAACTAACAATATATAATAACTCACTCAAGAAACCGTTGAATGTGTATAATTTAAATCCGTCTGAAAATCTTCAAAATTTATAGATTTTTGTGACTTTTCATATTGGCGATCTTCAAGGGTTGGATAAAGTACCCCTTCTTATAAGCAAATCCATGGGTGATTATCGTTATAACTTATAATCATCAATTGTTTGAATTTGTACCATAGAGAGACTCGTCATCATCATCATCCAGCAAGAGAAGAGAAAATGAGTAGTTGCACCCAACACATGGTAATCGGTATCCTAAGAAAAAACTCAAACAAAACAGTTTCAGTTTCAACACGACATGCAAAACAACTCCACGCACATGTCGTAAAAATCAAAGGAATCTCCCATGAAGACAACATCCTCGTACTCTCACTCTACTCCAACCTCAACCTCTTACACTATTCCACCAACCTCTTCAATTCTCTTCCTTCTCCTCCTCCACCTCTCGCATGGTCTTCCCTCATCAAATGCTACACTTCTCTCTCTCTTCTTCACCTTTCCTTCTCTTCCTTCAACTCCATGCGCTCTCTCTCTGTTCCACCCAATCGCCATGTTTTCCCTTCTCTCATCAAAGCTTCCACTCTTTTGAAACACGCTAAACTCGCTTATTCCCTTCACGCTTCCACCGTTCGTCTTGGTCTCGATTCTGATCTCTATATTGCCAATGCACTTATTAACATGTACGCTAAGTTTCATAGTTTTTCTGTTAATGCAAATGCAGGCAACGTGTTTGATGATTTACCTCAGAGAGGGAAGACCGAGATTCTTAGTGTAAGGAAGGTTTTTGATATGATGCCTGTTAGGGATGTTGTTTCGTGGAATACTGTTATTGCAGGGTATGCTCAAAATGGGATGTTTGTGGAATCATTGGACTTGGTTAGAGAGATGGGGAAGAATGGTGATTTGAAGCCTGACTCATTCACTCTTTCGAGCATTCTTCCTATTTTCGCTGAGCATGTTGATGTTTGTAGAGGGAAAGAGATTCATGGATATGCTGTAAGAAATGGGTTTGATGGAGATGTTTTCATTGGAAGTAGCTTGATTGATATGTATGCAAAGTGTAATAGACTGGAAAATTCTCTATGTGCTTTTTACCTCTTGCCACAAAAAGATGCTATTTCTTGGAACTCTATTATTGCTGGTTGTGTGCAGAACGGTGAATTTGATAGAGGGCTTGGGTTCTTTCGTCGGATGTTGAAGGAAAATGTGAGACCCATGCCTGTTTCTTTCTCTAGTGTTATACCTGCTTGTGCTCATTTGACTGCTTTGAATTTGGGGAAGCAGCTTCATGGATGTATAGTTAGAATTGGTTTTGATGATAATGAATTTATTGCTAGCTCTCTTGTTGACATGTATGCAAAATGTGGTAACATTAAGATGGCTAGATGTGTTTTTGATAGAATGGAGAAACGTGATATGGTGGCGTGGACTGCCATCATTATGGGATGTGCAATGCACGGGCATGCCCTCGACGCGGTTTCCTTGTTCGAAAACATGCTGGAGGATGGAGTGAGGCCTTGCTACGTGGCATTCATGGCTGTTTTAACTGCATGTAGTCATGCGGGATTGGTAGATGAATCTTGGAGGTATTTTAACAGTATGGATAGAGATTTTGGTATTGCTCCTGGTTTGGAACACTATGCTGCCATTGCTGACCTGCTGGGTAGAGCGGGAAGATTAGAAGAAGCTTATGATTTCATTTCTAACATGGGAGTACAACCCACTGGGAGTGTGTGGTCAACACTTTTGGCTGCATGCAGAGCTCATAAGAGTGTTGAATTAGCCGAAAAGGTTGTTGACAGATTGCTTTTGATTGACCCTGAAAACATGGGGGCTTATGTTTTAATGTCAAATATCTATTCAGCTGCACGGAGATGGAAAGATGCTGCAAGATTGAGAATACAAATGAGAAAAAAGGGCTTGAAGAAGACCCCTGCATGCAGCTGGATTGAGGTTGGAAAAGAAGCGCATACTTTTATGGCTGGAGATAAATCACATCCTTATTATGAAAAAATAAACGAGGCATTGAATGTTTTGTTGGAACAAATGGAGAAAGAAGGTTATGTCCTTGACACAAATGAGGTGCTCCATGATGTTGATGAGGAACATAAACGCGAGTTGTTACATAACCACAGTGAAAGACTTGCCATAGCATTTGGCATCATTAGCACTACCGCTGGTACAACAATCAGAGTAATAAAGAACATTCGGGTGTGCACAGATTGCCACACTGCAATTAAATTTATAGCAAAGATTGTTGGAAGGGAAATCGTCGTGAGGGATAACAGTCGATTTCACCATTTCAAGAATGGGTCTTGTTCATGTGGTGATTATTGGTGAAGTAACAGTTATGATTAGAAATCTTGTGTTTTTAAACCTAGCCACTGGGCTGTTGGTGATAACTGAGCATCTAAGCACTAACTGAGAGACTGAGAGGTGCATTATGAAAGCAAAGAAACGAAGTCAGGACTAAATATGAGTTAGGATACTGGTTGTGCTGCAGCAAGATTGTGGTCTCAAAATGGCGAAGAGAGAGGGTTTGGATCCTGATTATACATTATCTGATTTCATGTCAAACATCTGAATCTAATTGCCTACCTTCTGAACAACACTGTGAGTGTTTAGTTACTTCTTTTTTTCTACCTCTTGTTGGGTTCAGCACAATGTCCCTTCTATGGAGTGTTTTCATTGCCTATTTGAGCTCCTACATAATTCAACAACTTTTTAATGAACAGAAACATTCAAGTTTTTTTGGGTGAGCCCGTATATCCTATAAAGAACGGACGCCTCTAGGAGACAAACGTATCAATAATCAACACTTGACACCCGTACGAAAAGTGTCGAAAAAATCAAACAAATGTCAGAAAAGTCAGACAAATGTCACCAAAAAAATATTGTTTCTCTGCTTCAACACACATGACACTCATACAATACTTGTCAGACAATTCAAACAAGTGTTTCAAAAAAGAGAGGTTTTTCCATTGCTTCAACTCACCTTATATATTTTTTGGACAAATCTCATAAACATATAAAAGGATTAAACATGTATTGAAACAATGTTATCAATGAAGAATTTAAGGTATTAATTTTGATTAGAATATTTGTAACTCTTTTAATAATAGATAGATAAATAAATGTAAAATAATGTCGTATATGTAACGGTGTCGATGTCCTATATTTTTTAGATTATCAGTGTCGGAATGTCTGGGTCGTGTTCCTGCTTCGTAGCCCATGTATTACCATTGTAGATTCCAGGGAAATAAATTGTGATGTAGAGCGTTATGAACATGAATCATTTTTAGAATTTGTTTTCTGAATTAAAATTTTGTAAGGGGTTCTTAGAGGTTATGTTTTTTGATTTCTCCTCCCTTTCTTTCATTAAAGAAAATATATAAGTAAGCTTGGGCTTTTGAACAATGCAAAATGTTAAGTAATAACTTCTGTAAGCCACTAACTAAAGTAGCCTTATCAAGAGTTTGATTATCATAACTTTATATCTTTCTTAGTTGCTCTTTCTATTCATGGATGGATTCATAGGTCTGTATGATGGCATGGGATTTTATTGTTTTTCCATTTTTGCTTCCAAGATGAGTAAGAACAAAATCCTTTCTGCCAGGGACAAGGTAACATTCTTCAAATATCTTTTTCGCTATCATTATTGTTCAAATATATTTTATATTGCTGACAATATGTTATGTGATATTGTGACAGAAGGCCCTAACACAGTGATTAACTATTTGATGTCTCATGGGCAAGATGTTTTTCAACTTTATGCTGGTGAACAGAGGCATTTTCTGCTAGATCAAATTGCTTGGAGAAAAGTTTTTAAGGAATAATAACGGCTTAGACTGGTTTTTAATGGGTTACACAGAACCATATATATTTTAAATCTTTAAATAATTTTAAGTTCCTTTCTAATCCAAGTCATTTGTATAATCAACTCTTGCTCTTTCAGCTTTCATTGGTTTCTGATCTGTATGATCAGCCTCTGCCATGTATGTTTTATTTTGAACAAACTCTGCTATATATACATACTGTAACTCGTTGTTAAATCTATAAATAATTTCATTTAGAGCAACCTTTATTTTGGTGTTCACCCTCTGGTTTCTAATTCAGGTTCGACCAAACAATTAGTTTTAAAGTGGAGTTCATAAACTGCAGAAGTCCATCTTTTGCCTAGGGATAATGGACATGGTTAATTCAATTTTCAAATGAATAACTTAATGAGTAAATCCGAAACAACCAGTAGTATCATGTGGTATGCAAAGCAAAGCAGGGTTCACAATGAGAAATATATTTACAAGTTTTCCCAAAACAAGTTGAGAAGTTGAGCCAAATTACAGAACCCATAACTATAATAATTTACATGGAATATCCAGGAAAGTAAACATTTCAATTTTCACCACTATCTTTACCGTGCCTAAAATAAAACTGTTTGGTCTGAAACAGAGGCTAAACCCTGCACCATTCTCACTATATCAGTAGTATCATCCAGATAGTACTTTGCCTTACTGGGTTTTCTACCAACGGTGCATGCAAATACTTCAGCCCTGGGTGCCATGGAAGGACCAGAGCTAGTGATTACCTCAAACATGTCTTCATCAGATCGGTCGTCTCCAATACACAAAACAAAATCAGGTGACATTCCCTTTTCTTGCATGGTTGAAAGTAGGCGTTTAGCCACAAGTCCCTTGTTCACACCCTGCAAGTGTATTTATATGTATATGTATATGTATGTAAGTATTAGATTAACAACTACAAGCCCATGTAGGATTGGATTAGGGCTTCAAAATATTCAACTTAAATACTTGCCTATTCAATAAGTGATTATCGTATAACTTGTATATAACTTCTCTGTTTCTATAATCAAGCAGAAATTAGTTTAAGCTCTGCATACGCTGAAAACAGCAGTTTGCTTATGGATCCTAAGTTGTTTTTGCAAGTTCTTATAAACATTTATGCAAGTGCCAATGTCGTATAATAAGCTTAAACAGAATGAAATACACAGAAAGAATATATCACTAGTATTCGACAAATGTTATACGCACCTGTGGTTTAACCTCTATATTATTCAGGCTACTCTTCACTGTTACTGGTTCATTTGCGAGCACACTTTCAAGATGATTAAGAAGTTCTTTAGCCTGGCACGATCCAAAATCTGGATCTGCATCCTCGTAGCACCAAACAAGTGCGGTCTCTTTATCTTCAATCGTAGATCCATCGGTTGTTTCGGTATAAAGCTTCATCACAGGCTCAGCAATTTGTTTCCAACTGGAGTCTGTTACAGGTCCGCAGGTTTCCCATTCTGCATCCCGCTTAAGTCTGAAATTCATAAAGCCAACCATAAGTTATAATCTAACAGAAGCACCATAGATTGTCTGCATACACAAATTTTCACGCAGCCAGCACATCGACAGCCTTTAGATAGAGTCAAATCTGGATCGAGACTGATCCAACAGTAATCAATGTGCTAACTGTGTGGAATTTGTGACTACCAAGGTCAAAAGTCCCCAGCAATTTACCTTAAAAAGTAACCATGTTCAGCAGCAATTCCCAGATTTTCACAGGGAGAAAACCACTCAGCAAGCTTCGTTCGGCCTTTAGCACTGACGAGAAACACCATGTTGTTCTCATCTTTACACAAACTATTAAGCATTTTAATGGAATTGCTGGTTGGGCTCTTATCAATGGAAGCCTGAGGCATTAGTGTACCATCATAATCTAGAAGGATCGCCCTAGTTTTTGTCCGCTTGTAAGCCGAAACTATGTGCTCCATTGATAGCTTCTTGAAGTTTGGATCAAGTGCTACAACTCTAAAACTCAATCCAAAACCAATTCCCCACCACCTTCTCCTTACATGATCACTACAAGTCCTTTCCAAATCTTGCAAGAAGCTACGAGCCCAATAACCGACATCATGAGTACTAACATATCGATAATGCTTCTCGTGCCTAAGCTGTTTCTCTGAATCAGCCATTTCCAAAGCCAAGTCCATCGCATCTGCTACTGCATCAATATTCCATGGATTCACTCTGATAGCTCCGCTTAAAGACGGCGAACAACCAATAAACTCAGACACAACCAACATGCTTTTCTTAAGAGAAGAACCTATTCCCAAAACTTTATCCAATTTTTCAGTCCCTTGTCGACTGATTATATATTCATACGGTATAAGATTCATTCCGTCCCTAACCGCAGTCACTAAACAACATTCGGCCACAACATAATATGCAACTTTTTCATAAAACCTTAACGGCTCCTCAATCAGAATGACAGGATCATAACCAGGTTCACCAAATGCTTCATTAATTCGCTTTGCCGTCGCTTTAGTATCTTCTTGAACTTCCTTCACATCCCTCCCTTTCCCTCTTGCAGGATTGGCTATCTGAACTAACACAACCTTTCCATGCCACTCAGGATGCTGAATAAGAAGCTGCTCCATGGCTAATAGCTTCAAACTTATCCCTTTGAAGATATCCATGTCATCCACACCAAGTAACATTATCTTTCCATTATCAGAAAACTGTCTTATGAGCTCAGAAACTTTCTCTTCAGTCTTTGATAAGCTTAGACCTGATTGAAGCTGGCCCATGTGTATGCCAACAGGAAGAATCTTGATACTAACTGTCCTACCATAATATTCAATCCCAATATTACCCCTTTTAGATTCATAGGTAAGACCAAGCAACCTACTACAACATGATAGAAAATGTCTTGCATAATCAAAAGTATGGAAACCAATCAAATCAGAATTCAAAAGGGCTCTCAAAAGCTCTTCCCTAATAGGCAATGTCTTGTAAATTTCTGATGAAGGAAAAGGACTATGTAGAAAAAATCCAAGTTTCACTCTATTAAACCTTTTCCTCAAGAAAGTTGGCAAAACCATGAGATGATAATCATGAATCCAAACATAATCATCTTCAGGGCTAATCACTTCCATAATCCTATCAGCAAATATCTTGTTGACTGATACATAAGCCTGCCACAGTGACCTATTGAACCTACCTCCAAGGTCTGGTGACAAAGGCAACATGTAATGAAACAGTGGCCATAACTGTTGCTTGCAAAAGCCATGATAATACCTTGTAAACATATCACCTGGAAGAAAAACAGGAACACATTTAAAGCTCTCAAGTAGTATCTGTGAAACCTCATCTTGTTCATTCAGATGAACATCTTCTTTAAGACAACCAACATAAATAACCTCAATATCATCATCTCCTAACCCATCTTTGAGTTGAAGCAGAAGTGAATTCTCATCCCAACTGAAAAACCAATTACTCCTGTTATTACCACCACCATCTTGTTTCCTCTGAGCCTTTATAGGTAACTGATTAGCCACAATTATGATCCTTTCTCTTTGAACAGATGAAGAAGAAGGATCAGAGCACACACTCTCCAAAGGGTCATCATCATCATCAACATCAGATATCAAACCAGAAACAGACATAATCCTAGGAATTCTCCTATTAATCTGTTCAAAAGTTGGAGACTCACCAGAAACTAGCTCTAGTAAATTTGAATAAGATCTTGAAACCATTTTTCTCACTCAAAAAACAAAGTCCAAAATCAACACAACAAAAACATTGTTCTACACATAATATTTAACAGAAAAAAAAAATCCAATCTTGCAACCACTATCACCACCGTTTCATCTCATCTCACAAACAAAAAGTGTGTATGAAATGACAAAGGCAAAAAGAAAAGATTTTGAGTTCTGGGTCAGATAGATAATACAAGAGTATGAAAAGGGAAGAGGTGAGGGGTGAAACGGTGAATAAGTGATAATAAGTGATAAGAATTGATAAGAATAAAGAAAAGAAGAAAAGTTAAAACTTGATTGTAGATAAGGTTGGAGAGAGAGAGAGAGAGAGAGAGAGAGAAGTGGGTGGAAAGAGTGAATGAAAAGATAAAAACAGGAAGATAGATAGGTGTAATACAGAAGGAAAACAGCTAAGAGATGAAACAGCAACAAAACAAGAGATTGTTGTTGTCATGAATGGACAGAACTTGTTGTAAATTAAGGAAAGAACAAAGAGAGCCTCTTCTAAAAATAATAAAAATTTTGATGAAATAGTTGAGAAAAGAAAATTATTCTCTCCGTCGCAAAATAATTGATCCATTTGAAATAATAAAATGTTCTAAAATGAATGATTTATTTCAATTTACAATGCAAATTCTTTTTAATTATTACACATTTTTTAAATAGTCAACTAGATAACTCATTGTGGGACTGAATAATATTATATCAATTCTTGTAATTTGATTGGATGAGGTAGGAATTTAGAAAAAAAGGAAAAAAAAAAGATTGGAATTATGTTTAGAAAGTTTGTTGTGAGTGATGAGAATAGGCTGACAAGTTGTGTTTCTCCACTGAGCTGACACGACATGCAACAGTGTGTGTTTGTGTGTCATGCTTTATCTTCATCACCTTCCTAAAAGGCAGGGGTGGACAAAACCCGAAAACCCAGCCCAACCCGAAAAAAAATATGGAAATGGAGAACAACGGTTTTAAATGGAGAACCGGTTCTGAACCCAAACTGGTTTGGCAAAACCGGTTTTTGTTGAAACAGGTTTAAAAACTGAACCAAACCATAACACGACCCGTCCAAGGGTTCGGGACTCAGTTTTGGTCGTTATTTCGTTCGTAGAATCAAAGCATAGCATAGCACAGAACCCTCTCAATTTTTCACTACAACAATCCTTTGTAACTCACGATGAGGCTGTTGAAGGTAGCTACTTGTAATCTTAATCAATGGGCTATGGAATTCGATTCCAACACTAAACAAATCAAAGACTCCATTTCCAAAGCCAAACAAGCCGCCGCCGTCATCCGTCTTGGACCGGAGCTCGAGATTTCCGGCTATGGCTGCGAAGACCACTTCTTGGAGCTCGACACCGTTAACCACTCGTAACAATTCTCACTCTCTATCTTTTTTATTGCACGTGTGAGTTTTTTATTTATTGTGGATTTGGTTTTGTTGCAGATGGGAGTGTTTGAAGGATATATTGGTTGGTGATTGGACTGATGGCATAGTGTGCAGTATTGGAATGCCTGTTATCAAAGGTTCTGAGAGATATAATTGTCAGGTTTTGTGTTTCAACCGTAAGATTATTATGATAAGACCCAAAATGTGGCTTGCAAATGATGGTAATTATAGAGAACTTCGATGGTTTACTGCTTGGAAACAAAGAGATCAACTTGATGATTTTCAGCTTCCTCTTCATGTTTCTCAGGCTTTGGGCCAAAAATCTGTTCCTTTTGGTTATGGCTTTGTTAAGTTTCAAGACACGTAAGTTGCAAAATCACATTTTGCTTAATATGTTAATGTTTTCTATGAAGCATGTACTTGATACTGACACCAGACATGTAGAAAGAAGCAATGATTTGAGAAAGTTTAAGTGATACTGTCAAAAGCTATTGTTGCATCTTCACTTTCCTTGCCCTCTTTTTCTGTTATTGTTGTTTGAAATTTGAAGGTTATGTAATTTACTCGGCCAAGTTGAATTATTTGCTGGTCAACTGATACTTTTTATGGTCGTGCATTCTAAAATTGACACATGCATCGTCATCGTCGTGTCTATGCGATAATCTTATGATTGACATACCTGCATATTGCGTGTGTGTTTGTTATGTTATACCTGCATATACACTAAAGAAGTAGTGTGTTTGAACTATTGCGTGTGTATGTGTTATGTTATGTTTTTGGGGGCCTTCCAACTTATATTCTGATGTTTATTAAGTGCTGAATATGTATCATTTTCCCATTCATTCTTAGAGCTATTGCAGCTGAAGTTTGTGAAGAGCTTTTTACTCCATCTCCCCCTCATGCCGAGCTTGCTTTAAATGGGGTTGAAGTGTTTATGAATGCAAGCGGAAGTCACCACCAACTTAGAAAGCTTGATGTTCGTCTTCGTGCTTTTATAGGTGCCACTCATACTCGTGGAGGGGTTTATATGTACAGTAATCACCAAGGCTGTGATGGTGGTCGCCTTTACTATGGTAAGAAAATATTCCCCTTGATAGAATGGTATTTATTCACGCCTTTTCACATTAATGCCCCTTGTGGGTCTGGAGGGTGAAATAAGTTAAACCTTTGGGAAGTTGATATATGGACATTTTAATTTACTTTTAGTTTGCTTAATTGTCAATTATACAAGCTTTTTTCATTTGTCTATAATTTTATTATCTTGTCGCTCATTCTATTTGTATTAGATGGATGTGCCAGTGTTGTGGTAAATGGTGATGTTGTTGCTCAGGGTTCCCAATTTTCTTTAAATGATGTTGAGGTTGTGGTTGCTCAAATAGATTTAGATGTGGTATGCATTAATTTCCATATTTAAATGTATGCAATGCTAGGTCATTTTGACCATAAACGATTGATTTTGGATTCGTTCTTTTACTCATTTGTCTACCTGTAGGTCGCGAGCCTTAGAGGATCTTTAAGCAGCTTCCAAGAGCAAGCAAGTTGTAAAGTCAAGGTTCCTTCTGTAGATGTACCATACAATCTATGTCTTCCTTTTGACCTTAGAATCCGCCTTTCTGTGCCACTTCAGGTTAGTTTCTTGTCATTTTGAGTTGCATTTTTAGACAGGCAAAAATAATTTGCTTTGAAGATTATATATATTGATACCATAATGTTACTGCTGAAATTAATCAAACATCCTAGTTGCTAAATTGAACATGATTACAGATAAAATATCATTCTCCTGAGGAGGAAATAGCATTTGGACCCGGTTGCTGGTTATGGGACTATTTACGAAGAAGTGGAGCATCTGGTTTTTTGCTCCCTCTTTCAGGTGGAGCAGACAGTTCCTCTGTTGCTGCAATTGTTGGGTGTATGTGCCAGCTGGTTGTAAAAGGTAACTTCAAATGCAATGGCAGCTGGTGTTAGATTCTGGATTACCCTACAAGTTTCTATTTCTAATCTACCCATGACAGTATTTGCTACATTACATTATTTTGCATACCATATAAAAAATATTTATTAACATAAATTTCATAACATAAATGTTATAATTATAAAATCTAAAAAAGAAAAGTAGTTAAGAGGTCACACATGTGATTGACTGACAGCTGAGTTAATTGGAAAAGCAGACCTGAATATTGATATTTACTTTCTCAAAAGTCTTGCAAAATTGCTTGAATATAGAGTATAATCATATAGTGTCATCTTATTAGTTCAGTGTGCTTTACTTGCAGAAAAATTCTGTTGTATAATCATTGTCGATAGTAAAAATGAGACAGACTAATGACCTCTCTTTGTCTCTTTCATTTACAATTTTTGGATGTGGCAGGCGTGGAATAAACAAACATTATTTTACCTTACAAATCCAAACCTTGTAGTTTGGATGTCATTAAATAGTGATTCATTTTTGCCTTCAGAAATTGCAAATGGGGATGAACAAGTTAAAGCTGACGCAATACGAATCGGAAACTATAAAGATGGACAGTATCCTACAGACAGCAGAGAGTTTGCCAAACGAATATTCTATACGGTGTTTATGGGATCTGAAAACAGGTAAGGGATGGTTTTCATGATCTAGTGTTTTATGTTCCATAGCTATGTCTCTTTAAGTTTCTCTATCTACTATGTTCTACCAATACTTGATCAATATTTCTATGAGAGGCCTCCCTCAATGCATTTTGTTTCACTATGCCCCGAATTAAGTTTATATGCAAGTGGCACCGAACAACGAACAATGGTAGTTGGTTTTGTTGCTGAAGCTCATAAATGATATTGCAGATATATGACCAGTACACATGTTGAATTCATTTTCTAAAGTTGGCATCTCCAAATGTTTGTGGGTTCTGTAAACCTTGATACCTGATATATTGCTAATATTTTTTCAATGAAATGTGTTTTTATGGAGTTGAGACTTGAAAGCAGTGTTTTAAAAACCGGACCGGTCATCAAACCGGTGAGGGTACTGGTTCACTGGTTTATCGGTCGAACCACTGGGTCATCGGTCGAACCGCATGACCAAACCGGATTAAACCGGATAACTCGGTTGAATAAACCTGTCATTATAATAGGTATAAAACCGGTAAAACCGGTCGAACCGGATGATTCAGTCTCTAAAAACTATAACTAGCACTTAAATTTTTTGAAAAGATCATATCATAAATTCACAGGTTCATAATTTAAATTCAAATTTTAAAAGAGTCTAATTGTAAATTTTAAACAGAGTCTAATTTAAATTCATAGTTTTAATGTTAATAAAAAAAAAGTTTTAATGTTAATAATTAAAACAATACAAATATTAACATTATTTTAAATAATAAATTTTCCAAGTCTATATATATATATATATATATATATATAATGGAAATCAGTTACGTCTAAAATTATATTATATTTAGTTTCTTAATTTGTGTTCTTAAATTTCTATACAAATATTTGTATGATAGTTTTTCAATCAATATAAATACAAAATAGTAAAAATAGTTTTGTGGATATTACAAAACTTAATTTGTGTATCACTTAAATTAAATGAGTGATTACTATTATTCTTGAAGAAAAGTTCCTATGTATTTGAATAAAAAAAATTTTAAAAAAAAATTAAAAAAAAAAAATAAAAAAAAAAATTAAAAAAAAATATATATATATTTTTTTTAAAAATAAGAAGTTGAACCGCCGGTTCGCCGGTTTTTCCGGTTTTCCCGGTTCTCACCGGTTCAACGACATGGCCGATCCAGCAAGCGAACCCGGCCGGTTACCTGGCCGGTTCCCGGTCCAACCGGTCCGACCGGCCGGTCCGGTCCGGTTTTTAAAACTATGCTTGAAAGTGTGCTTTACAGAACTTCCAACAATTCGATAGTTATTCTATTGTATAGTGTAATATCTCAAGAAAACCTTTTATTGTGTCGATCAGTTTAAGTTCAAGCAGAGTAAAACATTCCAATATATTATTCGAAATCAACCGGAAACACAGCCCTCTTAAATGTTATGGCGCACTTACTGCGTTCACTTTGCAGTTCGGACATGACAAGATCGCGAGCGAAGGTACTGGCGGAAGAAATTGGTTCATGGCACCTTGATGTTAGCATTGATGGAGTAGTATCTGCTCTTTTATCATTGTTCCAAACACTTACAGGAAAGCGGCCCCGCTACAAGGTACTCATCCGTCTCATATTTTGTCATTTTAAGTGCACATTACCTTAGACATATAATATGAGATGTAGGAAGTAACTTAAGTATGGACTTGGGGATTATTTCAACCATAAAAACAAGGGAAAATTATAGCGACCTCCACTGAGGTCTCTTCAAATAAAACAAACAGCCCTTCTATTTAAAAAATAAGCATTAACACCCCTTATTTATTTTTACAAGCAACAGTTACCTCCCTTCTTAATTAACACTGTATGCCATCCGTTAAAAACATAAAAAACAAATCGCATACTACTCCCCCTATGTTCGGAACCCAATATTTGCATTCCAAATAAAGAACACTTTTTATTGAAAAATATGATAGAATAGGAGAGAGTCTCTCCTCCAAGGGTTTCCCCTTCACAATAGAGAATACTCTGTTTACAATTATAAATATTCAAAGATCCTCTCTATCCTCTGTGTTATCTTATTTATACACATAGCTCTATAACAACCTCAACAAACAAACAAACAGACTTCTATGACAACTTGTAGAATTATATTTCAGTGAATTGGTAAATAAAATATATATAGTTCAGAAGGCGGAGAGGGAGAGCTAATTTAGTCTAGAAATCAGAGCAATAAATATGCTAAGATTAAATGTGAAAAGGCAGTAACGATCAATTAATTAACTTGCATGAAGTTCTATTGGCTGTGCACAACATAATATGATCAATACAAAACAGAATCTGCTGATTTTATACATCAGATTCTTTGCTGATCTTCAACGCAACTCTTAACTACTTTATTCAAAATCCTAAGTCCTAACACTCTCACTCAACAAATAATCTCCAAAGAAAGGAGATGCAAGGAAAGCTTGACACTTGTTGAAGTCACTCTTTTACTAGACTTTCCTTTTCTTTTTTCCACCATAATTTAAAGCGGCAGCACCTGAACTAACATGCTTTGCTGGTAGCATCCAAATTAACACTGACCAACTGGTGCCTTTTTCCAGACTTATCAAAAGTTGATTAATGTCTATTATTTGGCTTATTAGAAATCATTGTTCAACAAGCTCATTGGAATCAACATAGGGTATTGTCATAGTTTATCTATTTTTCTTACGAATCACCCAAATTAGCTGGCTTATTATTATTATTATTAACTAATAACATGGCTCGAAGGGCGTATAGGGTGTTGGTATTAAGATAGAAAACAGACCAACCAGTTTGATATATAAGCTTCTGTCATGTCTGGATGTCAATTTGTCATATAGGAAAATATATGAACTCAAACACTAAATTGACAATAGCAAAGGCATCAAGAGACAATATTATACCCTTAGACTTTGTTTGGAAGTTTAGGAGGGGAGGGCAGGGCTGTGAGAAAAAGGAAGAATGAAGTGGAAAGAATTGAGAGTTTTGAGAAGGAAGGGAGAGTTATTGAAGAACTTTGGAGGGTTTTGAAAAGCTTTGATAAATTATCCAAATTCAATCTATATTGTTATAATTCTGTGTTTTTGGATTGTTTCTATGTTGTTATAGGAGCATGTTATATTTCTATCATATATTGTAGCCTTCCTTAAATGATACTATTTGTATGATTTTGTTTATTTAGGTAGATGGTGGTTCTAATGTTGAGAATTTAAGCTTGCAAAACATTCAAGCTCGAATCAGAATGGTGCTAGCTTACATTTTAGCGTTACTCTTGCCTTGGGTTCACAACAAACCTGGGTTTTATCTTGTCTTGGGGAGCTCCAATGTGGATGAAGGGTTACGTGGTTATTTGACGAAGGTATCTCTATATAGCGTTTTATAGGCCCTATATGGTTTAAGATTGATTTTTATCCTATTTCATATTTTCACTGACATTCAAAACATGTAATTTTATTTTCACTATGTTTTGGTTGAATCTATGGAAACAAGAAACTAAGCGAAGATAAGATGACATTCTTGTAAAATGGGAACTTAGTTTCTTATTCATTTTCTTTAATTTTTCATGTTTGTGATCTATTACATTCTAGTGATCAAAGTTCATCTCCTTACAGTATGATTGCAGCTCAGCAGATATAAATCCTATTGGTAGTATAAGTAAGCAGGACCTACGGGCATTCCTGCGATGGGCAGCCATTCATCTTGGTTACACATCTTTGGCAGATATTGAAGCAGCTCCACCCACAGCTGAACTCGAGCCTATACGTTCAAACTACAGTCAGGTAGTGTTATGTTCTGTTGCACTTTTCAGTACTATCTGGTCTTGAACTATCTCAGTGAATCCTTTAATTTGCATGTGTCGGCACACTGTATTTGGCAAGTAATTTTTTTTCAATGCTAGATGGAGGACAAGAGATAATTTAGCATAAGCAAGAACTTAAACCTTAGCTCATAATAACCTTTAAAAATTTCCTTACTTCTAGCTTTCCAGACTCTCTCTGGTGATCTGTTATGCAGGCGAAACCTTGCAATTAGTATATCCTTTTTTTCACCCATTAAAACTGATCTATTAGTTTTTGGTTGTTGGGTATTTGACTTTTCAGTGCCCTTGTTCTGCTGCACTTTGTTTTTTGTATCCATTAGTAACTGTTTATGATCAAGATTCAATTTTAAATTTATAATCGAATACCTCATTCTTTATTGAACAGCTTGATGAAGTTGATATGGGAATGACTTATGAAGAACTGTCAGTTTATGGAAGACTAAGGAAGATTTTTCGCTGTGGTCCAGTTTCAATGTTCCAGGTATACGTGTCTTTCACTCTCCTACTGGAAAAATCCAGTAATTAGAGATGTGCTGTATGTACCTGTAATTTAAGGCCGTCCATTTTGTAGTTCAGTTATGACCTTTCTTTTTGCTTTCTCAGAATCTATGTTACAGATGGGGTGCAAGATTGACTCCATCACAAGTGGCTGAAAAAGTAAAACACTTCTTCAAGTTTTATTCTATCAATCGACACAAAATGACCACCTTGACACCTTCCTATCATGCTGAGGTATGTAACTATTATACGATGTTAAGTTGAGATTGAATTTGGTTAGATAGCTCTTGATGCCCCTTATAATTTTTATTGACTGATGAAAATGTACAATGTCTCACTCATCTTGCAGAGTTATTCTCCGGAGGATAATAGGTTTGATCTTCGCCAGTTTCTTTATAATACCAGATGGCCATATCAATTTCAAAAAATCGACGAACTCGTACGAGATCTAGATGTCAAAGACGTTCAAGAATCAGGAAACCATGAGACAGTGGCAGCTCTATCAAATGGTGTTGGTGGGATGGGAGTTGCCGCAGCAGGTTCAGGCAATCCAAATGTTGGAATCTAATTGAAATTAACCTCTCCTAATAAAACCAATTAAAAAAGAAATTATAGATTTGCATGTTCAATAGTACAAATCTGGTCCAGACAGATATACTGATTCTATATTTGTTTTGCTAGATAGATTCTATAACACTCTTTATGTGAATAATGAAATTCATTCAACCTTTCATCATAAGTGTATATCAGTGTGAACATTTTTAAACTATCCGTCAATATTTCGATTCATTGCAAAGAGAAGTATTTAGATGAAGATGCAATAAGAAAGGAAAACATCATATTTGTAAATGAAACAAAACAAAAAATTAAATAATAAAATTGAACACTTGTATATTTTCATTACTAAACCTGATTTTTTAAATACAGTAAAAAATGATTTACATGTGAAGATTGTTATAAGAGGCAATGTTTTAAAACCCGGCGCACCCATCGACTCAACAAGATCACGGGATCAAGGATCCGAAGGTCTTAGGCGCACCCATCGACTCAACAAGTTCACGGGATCAAGGATCCAAAGGTCACAGGATCAAGGAGCTAGTAGTCGGACTAGAGAGTTACTTGGATGAAATCATGACTTGATCATATAACTTGTCGGACTAGAGAGTTACTTGGATGAAATCATGACTTGATCATATAACTTGGCCTCGATATAATTGGATCTCCTGTCTTTAAGATGTTCTAAAAATGCTATGACTAATTTTTGTTTTTTTTCAACTTTCTTAAGGAAGTTCTGAAAATGCTTTTTTTTTTTTTCAATTTTCATTCATAAACAGAGATAAAGATTTTAGTATGAAAATTTCAATTTTCTACTATTTTCAATTAATACTATTTTAAATGATTTATTATAAAAGTTGTGATTCAATTTTCTTATCGAGCATATCGTTTCATTTGGCTTATGCATATCTAGTCCTTTCGGTAACCGGTTCGTTTAGACGATATAGTCCTCGGCTGCTTCCGCAAACAATTTTTTAAAATCAAATTTAAGCGCCGACTCTCCTTTAAAAAGTAGTGATCTATTCAACCCCCTTCTAGATCAATTGCCGTCGTCTAACAAAAGCAAATGATTGTTGAGGAAATTTGAAGAGACTGACTTAATACTGAGGATTTGACTGACTCTTTTAGGAATTTTTATTTGTATCCTGTACAAAGCTCAAGATGAATGAGTCTAAAAGATTTTATTGTATCCTGTACAAAGCCCAGGATGGTGAGGCTAAAAGATTTTAATTATGCTTTTAAGAAGCATGAAGGTCCTTGTATAAAGCCCAAGAGGGAGCTATGATGCTTGGATAAAGCCCAAGAGGAAGTTGTGATGCTTGGATGAAGCCAAAGAGGAGGCTATCTTGCTGGGATGAAGCCCAAGAGGAGGTTGTGATGATTGAGCGAGACTTCCTAAGTTTCCTTGTATGAAGCCCAAGAGGAGGCCGTCATACCCCAAATTTGTCCTACCTGTATAATTACCTTCAACTGTGTATCCATTCACTAACCATTATTCAGAAAAAATCCAAAAAAACTATGTTGTCTTCAACTTCATTTCTCTTTTATTGTTTATCCATTTTTTTTATCCATAATCCATCTAGAACCAATTTTATCCTTTATTCATTATCCAATTCATATCCATCTTAACTATTCACAAAAATCCATTCAAAACCCATATTCTCCATCCCCATTTCTATTCACAAAATCCATTTCTTCAATATCCACTTTTATCCATTTCATTTTCTTTATATATCCATAACCATTATCCAATATCTTTCTATTTTTTATTTTTTATTTTCAATCTATTTCATATCCATATCCCGTTTTTAACCAAATATCCAACTATCATTTTTTTTCTTAATATCCATCCACCCATCTTTTTATTCCATATCCATTTTATTTATCCACTTTCTACAAAAATTCACCTTTTAATTTTCACCATTTTTTTTTTCAATTCATATTTCAAAATTCATCAAGGCCCAAAATACCACTTCATCATTAAAGTCCATTATGTTATTATATCACAAAAAAAGAAACTACAACAAAAATTCCATAAAAGAGGAGGGACTCATTTACATGAAAGAAAAGTGAGAGAAAATCATAACCATCCAAAGTTTGCAGCACACCAAGCCACAAAGTTTACTAATCGTTACCATAAAACAAGCAACAAACTTTGACACAACCTGCCACTACCAACTTACACCTCATTACAAACCAAAATCCTGCAAAAAACACAATGCTCCAAAACCTGCTAAATCATGACCCGTGAATTGTACAACCATAAGTAAAACCATACACAACACTTCAAAAACCTGCATCAACCAACAATAAACCTGCTTTATTTTGCGATTGAAACAGATAAAATTCAAACAGCAGTAGCTCTACACGACACAAAACATGCGCTTCAAACCTGAACCAAAAACACGTCAGACCAACCCTGCTCGTACCTCACTCTGCACCTAAACCGTACCGTGCCTCACATCAAACCACAACAATGACATCTCACTGCAACAACCAACAACAACATCAGAACCAGCAGCAGTGAAAGAGACAGAACACAACAATAAGACAAATGGTAAAGAAGAAGAGTTGGCTTTAAAAGAGCAGAATCAACAAGAACAGAGAGGGAAGGGCAGCACAACACTTGAAATATTTCTGCAAAGACATAACCTCATAAACCTTCTTCCTATACTTCACAATGACATAGTTCCGGCTGCCACACCTTCACCCTTCATTGCTGATAAACCTCTAAACTATCTTCATAACTAGCTTTTTTCGTCTCCGCCTCTACCACCTTCAGCCACCATCACAAACCCACTTCTTCATCCTCTTCGAAACCACATTTCTCACCGCCCTCCAACTAAACAACCACCATATTCAGCACACCCTCCCCATGTAACACTCTCAAACCTCCGGCAACAACCACAATTCTTCATCCTTCATACAACATCCCTTTGTCGATTGTAGCACCTACTCCGGTGAATTCCTCACCACAAACCACCGTGTTCCTACAACCCATAAGCATATCATTCACTCACCATCGAAAACCATCACATAAACCACACTGAATCGGAACAGAAAAGAAGATAAGATGAAATAGAGAGAGAAATCGGATGAGATTGACGAAAAAATCTGCAAACCTTATGCGATTAAAGCGAGGAATCTGGTGCGAGCAAGATCCTTCGCGAGAGAAGGTTTATTTTCTGCTTACAGTTTGAATAATGCGATGATGAGGATGTTCCTCTGAGTTTTGCTTCTTTTTTTCGATTTTTATTTACCCTGTTCTTCTTTTTCTTTTTGTTTTTTAAAAAATAAGCGAAGATGATGAAACCTGGGTGGTTTCTGATTCCACTGTGTCTCTTGAGCATAGTTTTAAAAACCGGACCGGACCGGCCGGTCGGACCGGGAACCGGCCAGGTAACCGGCCGGGTTCACTTACTGGATCGGCCATGTCTTCGAACCGGTGGGAACCGGTGTGAACCGGGAAAACCGGCGGTTTTCGCAAACCGGCGGTTCAACTGCTTATTTAAAAAAAAAAAAATTTAATTTTTTTTAAAAATTTTTTTTACTCAAATACATAGGAACTTTTCTCCAAGAATAATAGTGATCACTCATTTGATTTAAGTGATACACAAATTAAGTTTCGTAATATCCACAAAACTATTTTTACTATTTTGTATTTATATTGATTGAAAAACCATCATACAAATATTTGTATAGAAATTTAAGAACACAAATTAAAAAACTAAATATAATATAATTTTAGACTTAACTGATTTCCATTATATATATATAGACTTGGAAAATTTATTATTTAGAATAATGTTAATATTTGTATTGTTTTAATTATTAACATTAAAACTGATTTTCTATTAACATTAAAACTATGAATTTAAATTAAACCCTGTTTAATTTAGACTCTGTTTAAAATTTACAATTAGACTCTGTTTAAAATTTGAATTTAAATTATGAACCTGTGAATTTATGATATGATATTTTCAAAAAATTTAAGTGCTAGTTATATTTTTTAGAGACTGAATCATCCGGTTCGACCGGTTTTACCGGTTTTATACCTATTATAATGACAGGTTTATTCAACCGAGTTATCCGGTTTAATCCGGTTTGGTCATGCGGTTCGACCAAGTGGTTCGACCGATAAACCAATGACCCAGTACCCTCACCGGTTTGATGACCGGTCCGATTTTTAAAACACTGCTCTTGAGGATAAACCGCGATCTAATGGGCCTTAAGGCCCGTTTTGGCTATCACCACCTTTTTTTTTAAGAAAAAAAACAAACTGTCCTTTTCTTTTTTTACGGAGAAGATGGGCTTTTCAGCCCATGTAAATCTATACCAGGACATCCACCATAGTCCCTAAATCAGCATGCGCCCCCTCTCTTTATTTTCATGTTCTTATATTATTTCAACAATTTTATTTATAATTTTTTGTAAAAAATATTTTATATATCTTTTGATAACTTTGTTAATCAATTTTATTTATTTGTTTTTTTTTTAACGATTTATTAAATATTTGTTATATGTTTGATATTTTGTTAATTGTCTTTACTAGTTGTTTTTGATAAATAGTATTTCTTCTTTCACTTTCCATTTTTATGGCCAATGATCTAGTAACATTCATGATTTAATTGGTTTGTTCAAACCAATGGAATTTTGATACGTATGAGGCCTACCTATTTATTTATTTTTATTTCAATTTATTCACTTTTTTTTATTCATTTTGTGGGTTGATGAAAACCAAATATCGATCGATTTATCGATTTCTCGATTAAATCTCGACAAAGGTGAGACCTTTATGCTTTGTATTCATATTTTTTATTTATTTTCTTATCTGTCACTTTGTATTCTTTTATTTTCACTTTTGGTCAATGAAAGTCAAAAGTCGTCGATTATCGTTTCGTCGATTAAATCCGATTAAGATGAGACAACTTTATTTTTATGTCAATAGTATCTCTTGTCTTTTTTACCTTGCTCATATTCATTACTCATATTATTCATATCCATATCTAACCATTGTTTATTTGTACATACTTTAATCAAAACAATCTAACGAATATCAAAACCATAAAACAATACTAATGGACTATTGATTATGAGGACCACTTGCTTGACGCTTGTTCAAGGTTTAGTTTAGGGCACTTCGCACACACACACACGGCTTTCTCTTAGGCTACCTTACAACGAGATCATTTATTTCATGTCAACACTTGTATTTTACATGTACCCCTCTCCCATTCTGATGTACGCATTTATTATTGTTTTGATTGTGGTTTGTTTACTAGGAGCACCCCTAGGGACTAGCATAGGCAACCCATTTTCAAACTAATACTCGATTCGTCGTCGAGCCATTTTCAAACAAACCTCTTTTCAAACCAAATCCTCGATTCGTCATCGAGCCATTTTTAACCAAACCCTCGATTCGTCGTCGAGTCTCCTCAAATCAAACTCTTTTCGCAAATAAACCCTTGATCCAACGTCAAGCGAATTTTCATAATCAAAGTTCAAAAGCAATTAACAACTATCGTAACACTTTTAAGGTGAACAATGGGGGTTCAAGTCTTTGATCTCTCTTCGATTGTTTAGGTGTGAGTTCTCTTACTCGTGTGTAAGAAATTGACGCCTCTTCTTTTAACAATCCAACCCTTTGCAAAATAATCAAGCGCACACAATAAACCCTTGATCCAACATCAAGCGGACTTTCATAAATAAACCTCAAAACGACTAATAATTATCGAAACACTTTTCAAGGTGAAAAAGGGGGGTTCAAGTCTTTGATCTCTCTTCGATTGTTTAGGTGCGAGTTCTCTTACTCGTGTGTAAGCAATTGGCGCCTCTCTTTTAAAATCAACCAACTCTCCTTTTCGTGGGCGTACCACGAACTACGACTGCTTTGATTCTTTATTCTCGTCCGAATAAAGATACGTAGGCACAAGATTGTGATGATCTTAGCGAGCTACCTTTTTTCTTTTTCCACCTTTTCTACCTTCCCTCCATCTTTCGTATTCCCTCTAAACCCGTAGTCGAACTACGATTGCTCTGATTCCTCATTCTCGTCCGAATGAGCATACGTAGGCCCGAGATCGCGATGATCTTGCCGAGCACCCTATCCTTAAACCACCCCATTTCCCATTAGTATCTTTTCCTTTTATCTTTACCTTTCCGCATTTATTTTAGAGAAGAAAACAGATAAACTTAGCTAACGAGTATCGCGATTCGAACCAAGAGGTTCCCATTGAGTACAACGGACGTGAGGGGGTGCGCGTACCTTCCCCTCACGTAACCGACTCCCGAACCCAGAATGTGGTTGCGACGACCATGTTCTTATCCGCTCTTTAAAGGTTTTCTCGATATTTTCCTTTCCCTCTTTTTGGGAAAAATAAAGTTTGGTGGCGACTCTGTCGAACCGTTTTCTTCCGCGCCTTTCGCGCGAGGGTCGTGTCTTCGATGAATTTTTCGAGGTGCGACAGATGGCGACTCTGCTGGGGATCATTTGCTCCATGTAAGAGAGAGTCGAGCCTATCTTGATTTGAATCGCTAGCTCTTTAGCTTTGTTTATTTATTTTTCTTCTCGTTTATTCGTTGGCTTACTTGCTTTCCTATTTCCTTATTTGTGTTACCTTTTGTAACATTGTTGGGTTGTTCTGATATTGGGAACTTTGTGAGATGGCTCTACACCCGAGTCTGAGTATAACCCTAGGATTAGGATGGTGGTTGTGTAGTGTAGGCTTGCGAGGTCTCTTCCGCGTGAGTTGAAGTGAAAACCTCCGCTTGGAGTAGATTCCCTTGGAGATATTATTGTTGTGGTGAATCTTTGCCATGGTGGTAATATCTTCGAGGTGGGTCGTCGATCCCAAGGACCATTAACCCATTTACCCATGGTGGTTGGTAGTGTTAATTCTATGTGAGTTAATACGAACGCCCCAATCAGATGAGATCCCTCGAACGTATTATTTCCTGACAGTAATATTTTCGACCTCGATCTAGGATTTTGAGAACCCTATTTAGAACCCGCGTGTCAATGGTTGTGTAGTGGGCGCCTCCGAGGAATCTTTCTCGTGGGGAAGAAACGAAGACCTCACCTAGACGAGATTATTTCGAGGATATTATAGTCGGACAAATCTTTGTCTTGGTTATAATGTTTTCGAAATATATCCATAACTCTAGGCACCTACCCGTCTTAGAAACCTACCTGTGGGTTTTTCTTGATCCTAGTTGTGGTTCTTGACCCGTCATCTCCGGCCAACCTCATAATTGTTCGAAGCTGTTTGTTTCTGCGATCCTGGATCTTGCATCTTGCATTGCATCTCATATCATTGCATTGCATCATCTGTTATGCATTTTGCATTGCATTTTCAACCTCGGAATCTCACTTCAACTTCCTTCCTTCTCTAGTAAATCAAGCTGATTCCTCGACACCAGTACGCAACTCGAGCCAACACAAGAAGAACGATGGAGCAGATGCAGCAAGAGCAAGCCGCCTTTAGAGAAGAGTTGGACTCTATGAAGGGAAAGATTGATCAGATTCTTGAAGCCATCATGATGGCCAGAAGAGAAAAAGAACTGCGTGAAGCCGATGCCGCCAACAACAATGCACAGGTTCAAGGGTCACCCTCAAGGCTCTCTGTTCCTGTTCCTAACCCCATCACTTATGGGATACCAATGAACTTCACTCCCGCCGCTGAAGGAGCCACCACTCAACCACATCCAACATCTAGAGTTGCTGTTGGAGATATTCCGCAAGCTCAACCTGTTGTCACTCAGATTCCTATTCCTCATGCTGAAGAAAATCTGGTAGATCAGTATGATGAGGTATAGAACTACCATGCTGCTATCCCAATTGTCAATCCTACTACTGCTCAGGATTCTGAAGCCATGAAAATGTGTCGTGATCTAGCTGAGAAATTCCAAGTCATGGAGGGGCGCAACTCAAAATCCCTGAATGCTCTGGAAATGTGCTTGGTGCCAGATGTTGTCATTCCTCCCAAGTTCAAGGCACAAGAATTCCCAAAGTACAAAGGCCTCAGTTGTCCCCACATGCATCTAAGGATGTACTGCCGCAAGATAGTTGCCTATGCCAAAGACGAAAATCTGATGATCCATTGCTTCCAAGACAGTCTGTCTGGGGCATCTCTCGAATGATATATACAGCTGGAGCGTAGCAATGTGCGCACTTGGGATGATCTAGCTGATGCATTCGTTAAGCAATACAAGTACAACACTGACCTTGCTCTAAACCGTACTCAACTTCAGAGTATGGCTCAAAAGGACAACGAATCCTTTAAGGAGTACGCGCAACGATGGAGAGAGCTAGCTGCAAGGGTGCATCCACCTCTGGTTGACCGTGAACTGATTGACATCTTTATGGGTACTTTGCAAGGCCAATACTATGAGAAGTTGATTGGTAATGTTTCTGCCGGATTCTCTGATTTGGTGATTGTCGGTGAGAGAATTGAAGAGGGTCTGAAGAGCGGAAAGATCCAAGGAGGTTCTAGCAGCCAGTCTCAAGCCAAGAAACCTTTCACCAATGGATTCAAAAAGAAAGAGGGCGAAACAAATGTTGTCTATGCTCAGAAGGGGCAAGCTCCACAAGCTCCAGCTCCAATTCCTTATCAAATGCCATACTTCCAGTATCCATACGTTGCTGCTGCGCAATACGCTCCAATGCCTTATTAGCCAATTGTTCAAGCTGTTCAAGCTCCAATGCCTCAGCAACAGATTCCTCAGCAACAATCATACAACCAGCAAGGGTATCAGTATCCTCCTCAACATCAACAATAGAGAGTTGCTCAACAACGTCAGCCAAATCAACAGAGGACAAGGAGGTCAGATAGAGACTTTGATCGTCTACCGATATCATATGCCCAGATCTTTGCTCAATTGATGGAGAAGAGGGCCATTACTCTGAGGGACTTAGCTCCTCCAACTGTCATTCCTCCAGATTATGATGCTAATGCTCATTGCGAGTTTCATAAGGGTGCTCCAGGGCATACAATCGAGGACTGCAGAGCTTTCAAACACAAGGTTCAAGACATGATCGACTTAAAGTATCTCGCGTTCAATGGGAAGGCTCCAAACGTCATCAACAACCCTATGCCGCCGCCACACTTGTGCCAGCATCAAGTCAAGTCAAGTTCAAGTTTCCCCGAAGAAGGCAGTCATATGGCCATCCCATCATTTACATTCTTGTATTTTCGTCTTTATTTGTTTTAGTACTGTATGCTTTGAACATTACCGTTTGTATTTGGTTTTCTTAATGTATTGACTATGCATGTTTTGAATCAGTTATGTCGTATTCACTCATGTTTTCCATTTACTGCAATCACAGACACATTTATTTCCACTTCACTCTCTTTATCAATTGCCGTTTAGCAATGATTGGAGGGAGGATGATGAAAACGAAATACCCATGATTGTAAAATATATGCTTTCAGAAAAAAATCTCGTCAATGATGTACAAGCATTGTTTCAACCCCCAAACACTGGAGAGACAAGGAGTTAATCCCTAGTTAACCACTTCGAGCCTAGAAGTAGTAGTTTCCTTCGGTTGTTCAAACCCTTACACTCAACCTGGGGCAGGTAGTGTTCAGTTAATCTAATTACGAAGACAAATTCCACAAGACGGTTGTTTATCAATAACCATGACTTGGCAGTCACAATGATCCAACAAAATTAAAAACAAAAAAAATCAAAAGCCTGCTAAGTCAAACATCTCAAAGGAGACTTAGGCAAAAATCAAGGAAAACCCTGATGGACTCGAAAAGCGAAATCAGTCCATGCAAAAGATAGGGATAAAAAAAAACAAAAGAGGCCCTCGAATCCTCAACAAAAACAAAATAAGATCCAGTGACCACCATATCAAAACCAAAGGGTCACTGACACCCATCAAAAACAAAATAAGGTGACTGTCATGTCAAGCAAACCTTGGATTATCACTCTTACACCGTCAACCCTTTTGGAATACAAACCTGTGCAAAATTAACTGAACGTAGGACTGGAGATCATCACGAAGAAGGGGTGGGTACAAATTATACTTTGAGCCTAATATCCTTTGTTTCATAAACCGTAAACCAGACCATGTTACAACCCTCGAAAGACCTAATTGAGGCGAGGTTTATTCTGAAAGCATACTATTGCGAGGTTGCGTAAACTGACTCCCCATATTTGCTAATCTTCAGCATTGGTGTCACTCTCTTTGCTATATCTCTCACACCATCAAGATCAACACACGTTTGGGCTAACGGTCCACTCATCTCACTATCACGACACTCCAATAGACGACACTTTTTCAAAACTTGCATGAGCATTGTATTAAGATTACCATTTGTAAATGTGCAATTTTAATTGCAAATCAGTGCTAGACATCAAAGCAATTCCAACAAGGGGAAATCAAAGAGGAACTCGAGCTTTTAGTGGTGCCGACCCGAAGCAAGACCCCCTTAAACCCTCAATCTGGGGCAAATCTTTCAGCAGCTCAATCAGGGGCAAGCCACCTCAAAGCACATCAAAGCTCAACATTCAAAGATCAATTCCCAGAACTGGTTAATCAGGGGCAGACCATTACCATGTTCAGACTGGGGCAAGACCCATTGCATCAAGCATACCTTGCCAGACACTATCTACCTTCAATTTCAGAGCAAGCACAATCTTCATGAGTCGATCACGTCGCTATGCTCATTTTCAAGTCATCCTGATTATCAAGCACATAGTAGTGGTTTCTTTCATAACGAACTCATCATCAAGTGATCAAACTTGGAACATCAAGAGCATCTTCGTCTACTTCAATCATGGCGTCTTTAACAAACCGGGTGTCGAAGAACTCAATCTCTCCCACCGCCCAAAAGTCCAATCCGCATTGGCAACTACCAAAAGCCCACCACGTTGGCACCTCTCCAAACATATTCAATCACCCGTCTGCAATCATATGCATCATACGCATCATACGCATTGCATTCGCGTACCCAAAAAACCCAATCATACTTCCCCAGCACTTGCATCTCCGCGCGTCAGCATTTACATTGCACATCATTACAAAGTCAAGCATTCATATATGCATAGTCAAGATCCAGGATCAATCTCAAGAGCTCAAGGTGATCTTCAGCCCGGTCAGGGGTATCCTCAGCAAATCCGTGGTCGTTCCTCATGAAGTCGTGTCAACCTTTTGTTGACCAAGCTCAAGACGATCTCCAGCCCAGCCAGGGGCATCTTCTTCAAGTTCATGGGCGTTCCTCATGAAGTTATTTCAACCTTTTGTTGATGATACTGTGATCTCCAAGCAAGTTAGTGGGCGTTCCTCATTGAGTTGTATTCCTCAACCTTTTGTTGATGAAGTTGTCATCCTCAGCTCAACCAATAAACATTCCTCTGAGTCAGTGGGCATTCCTCATTGAATCTTTTCTTCAAGTCGAACTACGACTGCCCTGATTCTTTATTCTCTTCCGAGTAAAGATACGTAGGCACAAGATTGCGTAGATCTTGGCGGGTTACCTTCTCCATTTTTCACTGTTTCCCTTTCCTTTTCGTGGGATTTCCTCATTGAATTCTTTACTTCAACCTTTTGTTGATGTCTCCAAATAAATCTCATCACATCCCCAGCAAACTTGACCTTTTGTCAATAGCCTTACTATCATCCTTTTGGTGATAGCCAAACCCAATCAACTCAACTCAACCTGCATCCTTTTGGTGTTGGTCAACCCTCAAATCAGAAATTTCCTATCATCCTTTTGGTGGTAGTCGTTCGTTTTGTCAACTTAACCTTCATCCTTTTGGTGTTGGTCCTCACAAGTGGGAAGTTCCTATCATCCTTTTGGTGGTAGTAGCTTGTTTTTGATCCGTCATCCTTTTGGTGTCGCCGATTCGTAAACCCTTGGTCTGTGTGTCAGCCTTTTGGTGAGTGACAGCCTTTGTGTTATGTGCCCTATTATCCTTTTGGTAATAGCAGGCTGTGTTGTGTACCCTACTATCCTTTTGGTAGTAGCAGGCTGTGTTGTGTGCCATACTATCCTTTTGGTAGTAGCAGGCTGTGCGTGTGTGCCCTATTATCTCGTCGGTAATAGCAGGCTTTGACCTCATTTCCATCCTTTTGGTGGAAGGGTCTGTGTGTGTGTGCCCTATTATCTCGTCGGTAATAGCAGTTTTTGACCTCATTTCCATCCTTTTGGTGCAAGGGTCTGTGTGCGTGTGTGCCCTATTATCTCGCCGGTAATAGCAGGCTTTGACCTCATTTTCATCCTTTTGGTGGAAGGGTCTGTGTGCGTGTGTGCCCTATTATCTCGTCGGTAATAGCAAGCTTTGACCTCATTTTCATCCTTTTGGTGGAAGGGTCTGTGTGCGTGTGTGCCCTATTATCTCGTCGATAATAACAGGCTTTGACCTCATTATCATCCTTTTGGTGGAAGGGTCTGTGTGCGTGTGTGCCCTATTATCTCGTCGGTAATAGCAGGCTTTGACCTCATTTTCATCCTTTTGGTGGAAGGGTCTGTGTGCGTGTGTGCCCTATTATCTCGTCGGTAATAGCAGGCTTTGACCTCATTTCATCCTTTTGGTGGAAGGGTCTGTGTGCGTGTGTGCCCTATTATCTTGTCGGTAATATCAGGCTTTGACCTCATTTTCATCCTTTTGGTGGAAGGGTCTGTGTGCATGTGTGCCCTATTATCTCGTCGGTAACAGCAGGCTTTGACCTCATTTCCATCCTTTTGGTGGAAGGGTCTGTGTGTGTGTGTGCCCTATAATCTCGTTGGTAGTAGCAGGCTTTGACCTCATTTTCATCCTTTTGGTGAAAGGGTCTGTGTGTGTGTTCACTATCATCCTTTTGGTGATAGGTCTGTCGTCCTTCTGGTGTCAGATTTCTTGTAATTCAACTTCTCAAGCTTTTTCTTCGGACAAATTCGTGGTTTTCATTATATCTAATTGTCTTCTACCTCGAAATACCGAACGTCGTAGCAGCTCATCTAACTCGGCTCAAGCCAATTAGATAGGGGCATCTGTCATACCCCAAATTTGTCCTACCTGTATAATTACCTTCAGCTGTATATCCATTCACTAACCATTATTCAGAAAAAATCCAAAAAAAATATGTTGTCTTCAACTTCATTTCTCTTTTATTGTTTATCCTTTTTTTTTATCCATAATCCATCTAGAACCAATTTTATCCTTTATTCATTATCCAATTCATATCCATCTTAACTATTCACAAAAATCCATTCAAAACCCATATTCTCCATCCCCATTTCTATTCACAAAATCCATTTCTTCAATATCCACTTTTATCCATTTCATTTTCTTTATATATCCATAACCATTATCCAATATCTTTTTATTTTTTATTTTTTATTTTCAATCTATTTCACATCCATATCCCGTTTTTAACCAAATATCCAACTATCATTTTTTTTCTTAATATCCATCCACCCATCTTTTTATTCCATATCCATTTTATTTATCCACTTTCTACAAAAATTCACCTTTTAATTTTCACCATTTTCTTTTTTTTTCAATTCATATTTCAAAATTCATCAAGGCCCAAAATACCACTTCATCATTAAAGTCCATTATGTTATTATATCACAAAAAAAGAAACTACAACAAAAATTCCATAAAAGAGGAGGGACCCATTTACATGAAAGAAAAGTGAGAGAAAATCATAACCATCCAAAGTTTGCAGCACACCAAGCCATAAAGTTTACTAATCGTTACCATAAAACAAGCAACAAACTTTGACACAACCTGCCACTACCAACTTACACCTCATTACAAACCAAAATCCTGCAAAAAACACAATGCTCCAAAACCTGCTAAATCATGACCCGTGAATTGTACAACCACAAGCAAAACCATACACAACACTTCAAAAACCTGCATCAACCAACAATAAACCTGCTTTATTTTGCGATTGAAATAGATAAAATTCAAACAGCAGTAGCTCTACACGACACAAAACATGCGCTTCAAACCTGAACCAAAAACACGCCAGACCAACCCTGCTCGTACCTCACTCTGCACCTAAACTGTATCGTGCTTCACATCAAACCACAATAACAACATCTCACTGCAACAACCAACAACAACATCAGAACTAGCAGCAGTGAAAGAGACAGAACACAACAATAAGACAAATGGTAAAGAAGAAGAGTTGGCTTTAAAAGAGCATAATCAACAAGAACAGAGGGGGAAGGGTAGCACAACACTTGAAATTTTTCTGCAAAGACATAACCTCATAAATCTTCTTCCTATACTTCACGATGACATAGTTCCAGCTGCCACACCTTCACCCTTCATTGCTGATAAACCTCTAAACTATCTTCATAACTAGCTTTTTTCGTCTCCGCCTCTACCACCTTCAGCCACCATCACAAACCCACTTCTTCATCCTCTTCGAAACCACTCTTCTCACCGCCTTCCAACTAAACAACCACCATATTCGGCTCACCCTCCCCATGTAACACTCTCAAACCTCCGTCAACAACCACAATTCTTCATCCTTCATACAACATCCCTTTGTCAATTGTAGCACCTACTCCGGTGAATTCCTCACCACAAACCACCGTGTGCCTACAACCCATAAGCATCTCATTCACTCACCATCGAAAACCATCACATAAACCACACTGAATCGGAACAGAAAAGAAGATGAGATGAAATAGAGAGAGAAATCGGACGAGATTGACGAAAAAATCTGCAAACCTTATGCGATTAAAGCGAGGAATCTGGTGCGCGCAAGATCCTTCGCGAGAGAAGGTTGATTTTCTGCTTACAGTTTGAATAATGCGATGATGAGGATGTTCCTCTGAGTTTTGCTTCTTTTTTTCGATTTTTATTTACCCTGTTCTTCTTTTTCTTTTCTTTTTTTAAAGAATAAGCGAAGATGATGAAACCTGGGTGGTTTCTGATTCCACTGTGTCTCTTGAGGATAAACCGCGAGCTAATGGGCCTTAAGGCCCGTTCTGGCTACCACCACCTTTTTTTTTAAGAAAAAAAACAAACTGTCCTTTTCTTTTTTTGCGGAGAAGATGGGATTTTCAGCCCATGTAAATCTATACCAGGACATCCACCATAGTCCCTAAATCAGCACGTGCCCCCTCTTTTTATTTTCATGTTCTTATATTATTTCAACAATTTTATTTAAAATTTTTTGTAAAAAATATTTTATATATCTTTTGATAACTTTGTTAATCAATTTTATTTATTTGTTTGTTTTTTTAACGATTTATTAAATATTTGTTATATGTTTGATATTTTGTTAATTGTCTTTACTAGTTGTTTTTTATAAATAGTATTTCTTCTTTCACTTTCCATTTTTATGGCCAATGATCTAGTAACATTCATGATTTAATTGGTTTGTTCAAACCAATGGAATTTTGATACGTAAGAGGCCTACCTATTTATTTATTTTTATTTCAATTTATTCACTTTTTTTTAATTCATTTTGTGGGTCGATGAAAACCAAATATCGATCGATTTATCGATTTCTCGATTAAATCTCGACAAAGGTGAGACCTTTATGCTTTGTATTCATATTTTTGATTTATTTTCTTATCTGTCACTTTGTATTCTTTTATTTTCACTTTTGGTCAATGAAAGTCAAAAGTCGTCGATTATCGTTTCGTCGATTAAATCCGATTAAGATGAGACCAACTTTATTTTTATGTCAATAGTATCTCTTGTCTTTTTTTACCTTGCTCATATTCATTACTCATATTATTCATATCCATATCTAACCATTGTTTATTTGTACACACTTTAATCAAAATAATCTAACGAATATTGAAACCATAAAACAATACTAATGGACTATTGATTATGAGGACCACTTGCTTGACGCTTGTTCAAGGTTTAGTTTAGGGCACTTCGCACACACACGACTTTCTCTTGGGCTACCTTACAACGAGACCATTTATTTCATGTCAACACTTGTATTTTACATGTACCCCTCTCCCATTCCGATGTACGCATTTATTATTGTTTTGATTGTGGTTTGTTTACTAGGAGCACCCCTAGGGACTAGCATAGGCAACCCATTTTCAAACTAATACTCGATTCGTCGTCGAGCCATTTTCAAACAAACCTCTTTTCAAACCAAATCCTCGATTCGTCATCGATCCATTTTTAACCAAACCCTCGATTCGTCGTTGAGTCTCCTCAAATCAAACTCTTTTCGCAAATAAACCCTTGATCCAACGTCAAGCGGATTTTCATAATCAAAGTTCAAAAGCAATTAACAACTATCGTAACTCTTTTAAGGTGAAAAATGGGGGTTCAAGTCTTTGATCTATCTTCGATTGTTTAGGTGTGAGTTCTCTTACTCGTGTGTAAGCAATTGACGCCTCTTCTTTTAACAATCCAACCCTTTGCAAAATAATCAAGCGCATACAATAAACCCTTGATCCAACATCAAGCGGACTTTCATAAATAAACCTCAAAACGACTAATAATTATTGAAACACTTTTCAAGGTGAAAAAGGGGGGTTCAAGTCTTTGATCTCTCTCCGATTGTTTAGGTGCGAGTTCTCTTACTCGTGTGTAAGCAATTGGCGCCTCTCTTTTAAAATCAACCAACTCTCCTTTTCGTGGGCGTACCACGAACTACGACTGCTCTGGTTCTATATTCTCGTCCGAATAAAGATACGTAGGCACAAGATTGCGATGATCTTGGCAAGCTACCTTTTTTCTTTTTCCACCTTTTCTACCTTCCCTCCATCTTTCGTATTCCCTCTAAACCCGTAGTCGAACTACGATTGCTCTGATTCCTCATTCTCGTCCGAATGAGCATACGTAGGCCCGAGATCGTGATGATCTTTTCGAGCACCCTATCCTTAAACCACCCCATTTCCCATTAGTATCTTTTCCTTTTATCTTTACCTTTCCGCATTTATTTTATAGAAGAAAACAGATAAACTTAGCTAACGAGTATCGCTATTCAAATCAAGAGGTTCCCGTTGAGTACAACGGACGTGAGGGGGTGCGTGTACCTTCCCCTCACGTAACCGACTCCCGAACCCAGAATGTGGTTGCAACGACCATGTTCTTATCCGCTCTTTAAAGGTTTTCTCGATATTTTCCTTTCCCTCTTTTTGGGAAAAATAAAGTTCGGTGGCGACTCTGTCGAACCGTCGCGCGAGGGTCGTGTCTTCGATGAATTTTTCAAGGTGCGACAAAGGCTATGATGTTGGGGAGATTCTTTGTATGATGCCCAAGAGGAGGCAATGATGCTTGTATAAGGCCCAAGAGGAGGCAAGGGAACTAGTTATTTTAACTAAGTTGTGATTGAAGAGATCCTATTGTTTGACTTATGTTTAAACTAAGGATGATATAAAAGTCAAGAGAAACTTAACAAAGTATGAGCAAACAATGATTGAAGATTTTAACAAGTATAGACATTGATATGACATGTTTGAATTCATGGAAGATTTTGTATCTTTAGGGTTTGATGTGTGGAATGTTCCATTTGTGTGTTTTATTTTATTCACAAAGGTGTTGGGTCTTACACTCTAAATAGAGGCCCATGACTTATTGAAAAGAAAAAGTGGTGGGTCTTACACTCTTGACAGAGGCCCAAAGGTTATTCTATATACAAAGGTGTTGGGTCTTACACTCTAAGCAGAGGCCTAAGATTTATTGAAAAGAAAAGGTGTGGATCTTACACTCTTGACAGAGGCCCAAGATTATTCTATATACAAAGGTGTTGGGTCTTACACTCTAAACAGAGGCCCAAGATTTATTGAAAAGAAAAGGTGGTGGGTCTTACACTCTTGACAGAGGCCTAAAGATTATTCTATATACAAAGGTGTTGGGTCTTACACTCTAAAGAGAGGCCCAAGATTTATTGAAAAGAAAAGGTGGTGGGTTTTACACTCTTGATAGAGGCCCAAGATTATTCTATATACAAAGGTGTTGGGTCTTACACTCTAAACAGAGGCTCAAGATTTATTGAAAAGAAAAGGTGGTGGGTCTTACACTCTTGACAGAGGCCCAAAGATTATTCTATATACAAAGGTGTTAGGTCTTACACTCTAAATAGAGGCCCAAGATTTATTGAAAAGAAAAGGTGGTGGGTCTTATACTCTTAACAGAGGCCCAAGATTATTCTATATACAAAGGTGTTAGGTCTTACACTCTAAATAGAGGCCCGAGATTTATTGAAAAGAAAAGGTTGTGGGTCTTACACTCTTAACATAGGCCCAAAGATTATTTTATGTTTTGAAAATAGAAGATGACTTTGATGAATAATTTGAAGTATTGAGGATGATTTTGAAAGAAATTGGAGGGAATGGGACTTACACTCTAGATAGAGGCCCAAAATTTGTAAAATGTAATTGAAAATGTGATTTTGAAAGTTCATTTGAAAGATGATGTGTATTTTAAAGAGATGTTTTTATCATGGTGAAAGTTTGTGAAAAGAAAACTTGAACATTGAAACAAGGATATCATTTAAACATGTTAAGATAAGTTGATAACAATCAAGCATTCATGTTAGGGTTTAAACCTGGGTTTGGATGAAGTGAAAACATCACAACGTTCATACAAATGAACATGTATAAAACATTTTCAAAGCAAGGTTCAAATTTTTTAGGAGCATATAGACATGGTGTGATCAACACAAGGGCATATAAACATATTAACATCATGTAATCATGGAAGAAAATCAACATGTTAAGGCAAGGGTTAAGCAAAAAGTTCAATGACATGTTTGAAAATTCATCATCCATTCACATGTAAACATACTTAAAAAATTGATTAAAATTAAGTGAAGACAAAGATATATAAATTCACAACATCATTTGAGGTTTGTACAAGATGTATATGGTTCACACAAATCATTTTAAGTAAGGAAAGGTAAGGAAGTATTCAAAAGAATCAAGAAGTTCTTTAAGAAACCCTAAAAATATCACTTACTTTGAACACTCATAAATGTATTAAAAATAGTTATTTCTGGTATTTTATTTTTATAAATAGAAAATAGACATTATTAAGAACAATTTGCAAAAAGAATGGGTTCAAAATGACTAAAAATGAGAAAGTTATGATAGTTTGAAATTGTGAAGAAAAGTAAGAAAATTAAGTGATAAAAAGAATAGGATGACCGTCCCAAGGTTTGAACCCGTGACCAAAGGGTTGAGGGCTCAAAATTCTACCATCTGAGCCAACGCGTGTGGCTGATAGAGAATGGAAAGAGTAAATAATATATGAAAGTTGCTTTTGAAAAATGGTTAAAAAATAAAATCAAAAGGTCTGGGGCGAGGGGGATTCGAACCCCAGACCTTGGACTCATTCACACACAAATACTAGTGTTTCCACTGGGGCGCAATGCCAATTCAAGTTTTATGTTGGAAACCAAATAATATATATTAAAAATTCATTTTATTTTGAAAAATGGCGTCATAACCTTCTTCTTCCTCGTGTTCTTCATCAGATTTGCAAAACCAAACCTATCTCTCTCAATTCGTAACCATTTTGCAAAGTGTAAACATGAAAGTTGTGTGTTTTTCAACAAGGAATTGAATGGTTATTTTTTATTTCATTTATTTTAAGTGTAAGACAAGATATCATGTTATAATCAGATGAACCCTAAAAAATGCAAAAATTAAATGAAATCCTATATACAACAGATAATATGCAATTGATTGAGGAGAAACAACATATATAGGTGCAGGAACATCATGGTAACTTAAAATAACAAGTATGATGCATGTGTGATTGAGTTTGAGAGATTGAGGCTTACCTCTGCAAGAAGGAATCGAATTCTATGGTAAGGGTGTTCCAGAAGTGAAACAATGATCCACACAACTTTCTTAAGTCTCAAGGATCGTGTTGCAACCTTTAGAATGATTTGAAACTCCTTGAATCAACTGGCTCGAATTAGACTGCAGTTGGATCAAGTGAGGATGAAGGATGTTGATCTTGGTGTTACAGATGTGTTTGATTAAATGGTCCAAATTTTGATTTTATTCAAGAACGGTAGCTTGCAAATGGCAAAGCTCTATAGAACATTACAATTTGAAAATGGCAATAGGGAAATGTTACATTAAATCCAATGAAAACTACTAGCCCTAATAATTAAGAATCCCCCAAAGCCTTGCTTCTGACGAGAGAGGTGAGCTTGAACTTCTGCTTGAATTCTTCTGCGCTGGTGATAACCCATCTGATGCAGTGAAATGCCTTTTGTCCCTAACTTTTGCCTAGACTGCCTTTTTGGGTTTTCAATCCATCGGGACGCTCATTTTTGCCTAGGCCGCCCTTTCGGATTTTCAACCTAGCAAGCTCTAATTTTGTAATTTTTTTTATTTTTATCCCTAACTTTTGCCTGGATCTCCTTCATAGGTTATTATCCATCGGGATACCCATTTTCTTGCCTAAGTCGCCTTTCCAGGTTTTCGACTTAGCGGCTTCTTTAGGCATAATATTTTCTTACTGCATTATAATTCATAGGGTGTGTGAGCTGTTCACCATCCATCGTTGCAAGAATTAGTGAGCCTCCTCAGAACACTGTCTTCACCACAAATGGGCCTTCATAGTTGGGCGCCCATTTTCCATGCATATCCTTCTGAGATGGCAAGATTTTCTTGAGTACAAGTTCTCCTTCTTGGAATTCATGGATACAGACCTTTTTGTCGAATGCCCTTTTGATCCTCCTTTGATACAACTGATCGTGACACATCGCAGTCATACGCTTCTCATCAATAAGGTTCAGCTGATCAAATATTTCTTGAACCCACTCCACTTCATCAAGCTTGGTTTCCATCAGGACCCTCAGATATGGTATTTCAACTTCAATGGGAAGAACGACATCCATCCCATACACCAAAGAGAAAGGGGTTGCCCCTGTCGAAGTTCGAACTGAAGTTCTATATCCATGCAAGGCAAATGACAACATCTCATGCCAATCCTTATAGGTCTTCACCATTTTCTGTAAAATTTTCTTGATGTTTTTATTCCCAGCTTCAACGGCTCCATTCATTTTAGGACGGTAGGGAGAAGAATTATGGTGCTCAATCTTGAAGCTTTCACACAACTCCTTCATTGTCTTATTGTTCAAGTTCGTTCCATTATCTGTTATGATCCTACTCGAAATTCCATAACGACAGATAATCTCTTTCCTGATGAAACGTGCAACCACTTGCTAGGTTACATTGGTGTAAGATGTGGCCTAAACCCACTTTGTGAAATAATCAATAGCCACCAATATGAACCTATGACTATTATAAGCTTTAAGTTCGATTGCCCCAATCATGTCAATGCCCCACATGGAGAACGGCCAAGGCGATGAGAATACATTTAACAATGTTGGAGGCACGTGCACCTTATCGGCATAAATTTGGCACTTGTGACATTTTCTGGCATATTGAAAGAACCGTAAAACATCATTTTTTATCGGGAACCTGGTTCTGGGCCCTCATCTGGACCTGGCTCTTCGTAGTCCTTCTTCACCAACATGATATCCTCGTTCGAAAAGTCAAACTTAAGAGGTTCATAATCTTCCACAGGCTTATCAGTGAGGTAATCTGACAAGACACTCCCCTTTATAGATTTCTGGGTGACGTATTGGATGTCATATTGGGACAACAGCATATGCCAACGGCCAAGTATCCCTGTTTGAGTAGGTTTCTCAAAGATGTACTTTATTGGATCCATTTTTCAGAATATGGTTGTAACCTACAAAGATTGGCATGCGATGTTACCGTTTGCTCTTCACGGTTATCGTACATTTGTCCGCACTTCAACATGGGCAACCCATTTCTCTCTAGTATATGGCATGGAAGCAGTGCTCCCCATAGAAGTAGAGATACCATCAATAAGAATCTTGATGGAAGCCAAGCTAACCGAAGCTGAATGGTGTTAAAGCAGATATGATGAACTGAATCTAATCGAAGAAAAGAGAATGACGACTTTATGCCATGGTCAGTTATATCAGCAAAGAAGGAAAAAGGTGTTCGACAAAAAGGTCCGACCCCGTCTCTTTAGAGAAGGATACCTAGTACTCAAAAAGATACAATCATTTCTCACTGATCCCAGGGGCAAATGGGACCCGAATTATGATGGCCCCTATGTTGTTAAGAAAGCCTTCTCAGGCGGTGCGTTGAGACTCGCAACCATGGTTGGAGAAGAATTCACCTACCCCACAAATGTTGATGTAGTCAAGAAATACTTCACCTATATAAATAAATAAAACGTCTCGCTGGACTGAAAAACCTGAAAGGGTGGTCCAGGAAAAAATTAGATACAAAAACAATGATCATCCCGATGGATTAAACACCCGAAAGGGCAATCTAGGAAAAAAGTAGGGATTCATGGAAAGTAACTGCATTCGACAAGATTGGCTCACCAGCGGCAACGTCATCTGTCGAGAAATCCTCAATCAATGTCATCTTCGACAGAAGCTCAAAAAATACCCAGAATTCAAAGTTGGTAGAAGAATAGCGGTCATTATGTTTTAATGTAGCCATTTTCACTTTAAATTACCATTTTCTAAAATTTGTAATGCTCCATGGGATCATGCGTTTGGTTGATTACCATTCTATCAATAAAAATTTGAGCCTTGGTACCTTTTGTTTGCAATTCTCATTCATTTTGCTTTGTAAAATGACATGTTTATTTGATTAACATTCTTGAAACACAAAAAACGAATTTACTTTTGTTTTCAAATTTACTTCTGCTTTTAAAATAAAGATGGCAATTTCCTTTTGATTATTGAACACAAGAAGGAACATTAACAGCTTCTCCGAAAGCGGTCAAACTTCAAAATGCAGAATCGAAATATTTCTTGTGATTAGTATACCCTAGATATAAGATCAAGTACTCCGGACAGAACATCCCATATGTCATCCCCAGTAGGGTTTCTATCCCCAGGAATAAAGAAAGGAACAAGATTTCCTTCTGTCGACAAGATGCTACCTTCAGAAAATACCAGTAAAAGTTTTCACTCTAAAGGAGTCGCATCTTGTTACTGCCAAGAGTAGGTAAAGTTCAGCAATAAGCCTTTGTTCCCTCGACAAACCAGTGATACTTTTTATCCCCCATAGTAGCCAAGTATCCAATTGTGTTCATCACCAGTCTGTGTATCGTGTCTGTTTTGTCAGCATAAGCATTCAGTCATACATACATCATGCATATTTGATTTATTTTCATGTTCATATTCATAATGCATAATTTTTGTCATTCACTTTGGTGGTGTTTATTCCCCAAGTAAATGTCTTCTCTCCATTAGAGAAGTCAACCTTAGGTAGAAAGGATGTACCTTTTTCTAAATCCCCACTGAGCTTGATCCTCATGGAAGACTTTTCTTCAGTTTCCTTTCCACACTTGGATAAGATAAAACTCCAGTTTAAGTTTTTTCACTCATTGGGAAATGTCTTGATTAGACAATCTCTCTCCAGTTTATTCCTGGATTGAAGTAGGTCTTCGACCACCTTGAAAACTTGAACCTCTGAAAGACAAGAAGCCATTTGGTTATACAGCTTTGGAACTTCACTCTTCACCAATGAAGATGATATTTTGCTTTCTCGGATTAAAGAAAATCCCCAGAGGAAGCCTCTCAACAGAAGACTCTTGGCAATACGGCAGTTTCTCCCCGAGAAATTTGCTTTTAATGGAGTCATCAGCACCTCAAAATTGGATTACATCACATGGCATATCTCCGAAAAGAGGAAGTATGATGTAATTTCCCCAGCAAATGGCATCTACCACAAGAGAAGTTTGCAGACCTCTGCAATTCAGACAAATGGTCCCCACCAACAAGTCTGACATCAAAACTTTAGTCATCCTATGGCATCCCTCTGAATAAATCTCGAAGAGAAGTATGATGAAGCATGTTTTTCTATCAAATGGCATCTCCCCAGCAAGAAGTTTGGTGAAAACCCTCGCAGATAGCATTCCTTGTCAAGAGAAGAACTTGATAAGAAGAAAATTGAGACCAGTTCCATGGTTGAAGACCAGGATTGATGGGAGGTTTATTTCAAAAGAAACTGAGACCAGTTCCATGGCTGAAGACCAAGATCGAGGGTAAGTTTATTTCAAGAAAACTGAGACCAATTCCATAGCTGAAGACCAGGATCGAGGGGAAGTTTATTATAAGAAGAAACTAAGACCAGTTCCAGGGCTGAAGACCAGGATCGAGGGGAAGTTTTACCCTTTTCTAAGTAAGATTACTTGGCAAAAGTAGATGGATGAGCAAATAGCTACCATTCACAACCACAATCAAAATTTCGGGTATTCCGATATTTAATCCTCTTTTACCTTGAATGTCCGAACGCCTTCGCCATTCACACCTTCAAGTCCAAGAAGATTAAATAGGGGCATCTGTCATACCCTAAATTTTGACCACAAGGTTTTCACACCATTGTGCAAATCATCACCATAATATAGATGTATTCTCATACATCATCAATCCTCTCAAAAGAGTTTTGAGTATCCACCTCAACCAAGGATTAGGGTTTTTGAGCCTTCTCAAAGCACCCAGGCAAAAGATCAATCAAGAATTGACATGATCTTCAACTTGTCAAACCTCTCAAACATCCATGAAGGATTAAGAGGTCTTCCATATCAAGAATCTAACATAAGATGTAACATTTCAAGTTGATCAAGCCTCAAGATCATCAGTGTCACCAAATTAGGGTTTTGGTCGACCAAAGCCTCCAGAGGGAAATTTTCATTTGGACATGAGCCAATACTTCAAAATATGATTCAAGAAGCTCAAAGGGACCTCATGAGTCCATTTATAAGTTCAAATTAGCCTCAGGGGATGCATTCACTAAAAATCAGGAATTAGGGTTTCTTGATTTAATTCACCCCTAAGTTGACTTTTGGACCAAGACATGAGCCAAGACCTCAAGAAATGTTTTTAAGACCTCAAATATCTTATATTTATCCTCTTACAAGTTTAAATTGACACAAAGAACTTGGTTCAAGAGCAATATAAAGATTCAAATTCATCTGGACCACAAACTAGGGTTTTTGAGAAAAAAAGTCAACCATACATTTGACTTTTGACCAAGACATGATCTCAAACCTTGGGACATGACTCAAGACACTCTAAAACACCTATGGAATCCATCCATTAGGTTTAATTTAGCCCAAGGACTTGATTTCATAAAGGATCACAAGGTTTAAAATTCATCTGATAAAAAGTCAATTGTGATCTAAACCAAGTTTGACTTTTGGGATTTTTTGACAAATATGGCTTCTTCAAGTCAAAAGCAATGTTAACTTATGATTTGGATCATCATCTATCAAGAAAAATCAAGAAAATTGAGGTTACTTGCAAAAGGGGTAATCTTAAGAAACTTAAAATTTCACTAAGTTATGAAAAAAAGATGATTTTTACCCAACTTTGCAAGGCCATAACTTATGATCTAAGCAACCATTTTCTTCCATCCAAAGCTCAAATAAAAGTTCTCATTACATACTACAAAAGTGTCCTACTGGTCCATAGTCAAAATATGCATGGATTTTGAGTTATAAAGCCATAAAGTTAGGGTTTCATGGAATTTCCACTTTGACACTTAGTGAAATTTTGAGACATAATCTGTTTGTGTTTTAGCTAACTTTGAGGTCATTTTTCTCCATGATCCAAAATGATCCAAGACCAAATGCAGACATCAAAGTTGAAGTATGATGTGCAAGCTTTCCAAAGAGTACAAGAACATCATCAAACTCCATTTGAGCAAAGAGATATGGAGTGATCAACATGCCTTGCTACAAACTGTTTTGGAAAATCAATTTTGTCATTTCTTGCACCACACGATTTTGAGTCAAATTGCAATGATAATAAACATATCATTTCCACATGGATCAGAATGACTCATCACAAACCTGCAAGATAGTGCCAAAGAACCAAGAAAGAATCTCATAAGAATGATGAAGTTTTGTCATGGATGTCTTGAATTCAAATGGAATTTTTGTGCAATAGTGCACATTCAAAGATTCCACACTCCTCAGTCAAGATGCTCACATAAACAACAATAAAAACATCTGAGGAATGTGGAATTTGTCAAAAGTTAGCTATGCCACTTGAGATAGCTATTGTACCTTGCTTGAGAAGTAATGACACCAATCCAAAACCATTGAACCAAGCTCTTATCCTTCAAGCCAACACTATTCCTCTAAGACAAACTTATTCACCTATAAATAGAGCTTAATTTAGATGTTTCAAATCACACCAAAACAACTAAAATGCTTGTTTTCTCACAAATCCTTCTTCTTACAAAATTCAAAGTTCTCAAAGAGTGAAAACTTGGAATTCTCAAATCAGTCCAATTCCACTCAAACCAAGCATCCTAACACTTCACATAAGCATCATAGAAGTGATCCATAACCTCAAAACACTTCTGTAACATCAGAATCACCAAGTCAATATCCTTTTGTTCAAATTTTTAGGGTTCATCTGATTACATCATAATATCTTGTGATACACTTAAAATAAATGAAATTAAAAAGAACCATTCAATTCCTTGTTAAAAAACGTACAACTTTGGTGTTTAAATCATGTCAAATTTGCATATTGAGAGAGATAGCATAGATTTTGCAAATCAGAAGTTGGCTCGAGGAAGAAGATGAAGTCTGGCGCGAAATTTGAATTTGCCACGCAGGTTTCATATATTATGTGTTGGTTTGGTATTTTTATCACCAGCACACGCTGGCTTAGTTAGAAAGTTCGTGTTTTGTGATTTGGAGGGTGAGGTCGTGGGTTCAAACCCCACCTATGTCATTTTTGCCACTTTTCCCATTTTTCTCATATTTTCACATTTGTCTTATTTAATTTCAAATATTTGTTTTAATATTTAAAATTTATTATATTTAAATGATATTTTGCACAAAAATCGCCCACACATTAAAAATATTTTATTTACCAAAAATCACAAAAAATATTTTTATTTTGATGTATTTTTAAATATTTCAAATATTTTTATTTTAATTTGTTTTTAAACATTTTTAAATAATTTTTTTTTCTTGATTTTTCAAAACCAATTTGATTTTTAATCATCATGTGAATAAAACTTCATTTTTCAAACCTTAAACATAATTCACAACATGTTTACTGGATTTATTTGATTTTTTTTTATCATTTTTTAATTAAATTTTGTTTTTAAAATGTAAAAAAAAAAAAATAGGAATTAGGGCTTCCTTTAAAATTCAATCTTTCAAACTTCACACTAACGCTTTTGGGCCTCTAATAGAGTTTAAGACCCAACCCCTTTTGTAAATAAATAATTTTTGGGCCTCTGTCATAGTATAAGTCCCAGTACGATTTTCAAAATAACGATGCGTCCACTGTTTTTCATCTGGGCTTCTCCTTGAGTATAAGCCCCATTTTTATTTCTTTCAATAAATATTTTGGGCCTCTAATAGAGTGTAAAACCTAACTTATATGTACATAAATAATTTTTGGGCCTCTGCTAGAGTATAAGTCCCACAACGTCTTTCAGTATCGTGGTGCGATCACTGTTTTCAAATAAGTCATCTGGGCCTCTCCTTGAGTATAAGCCCCAATATTTTGTACATAAACTTTGTTTTAAAACAATAAACAACCTCCCTGGGCCTCTCCTTGAGTTGTAAGCCTCATACCTCTGTTTTCAAAATCATCTGTCTGTTTTTAAAACCGGTACTAAGAGGAGAATTATTCCCGGTGAAACTACTCTTAGACCACTTGGGCCTCTCTTTGAGTTATTAGCCCCTTTTCTCTATTTTCAATTTAATTCAATAACAATTCTTTTAATTCAAATTCAAATTCAAAGTTTTTCTCAAAACTTTCTTCAATTTCTCAAAATCCTAATCATACAGTTGTAGCCAATACAACCAATCACAGTACACTTGGGCCTCTTTTCAGAGTGTAAGACTCAACATCTTTTCTACTCAATGCATACCTGTTTATATACCTGTTAATTCACTTATTTGTCTATACTTGTGCATATATATTTAGAGTTTCCCCAGCAGTTAGGTCATCCTTAGTTCAACAGTAGGATACTTCTAACTTAGTTCAATAACTAGTTCCCTCATAGGAACTTCCCCCAATACATTCTGCCTCCTCTTGGGCTTTATTTAATATGGAACAGAGAAAGGCATTATTCTCGGTAAAACTTTTCTCAAGACTGTCAAAACTTAGAAACATATATATAAGAAATTCATTTCCCCAGAGAGGATTAATTCCCAGGGAAACCTCTTTTGAATTTCTTCAAACCTTGGAATTGTTTAACAAAGAAAGGATTATTCCTGGTGAAACCTTTCTTGAACTTTTCTTAGGCTTGGACCAACATGCTTTCTAGAAGCACCCTTAGCCTCCTCTTGGGCTTAGTACAAGGACCAACAGGCTTCTTACAAGTTCCCCATAGGCTTCCTACAAGCATAGGAAATAATTTAGTCATCTTCACTAGTTCAATCCTCAGGAAAGTCAAAACTCTAGAACATCCAATCAGTCAAGAGTTGAAACCCACAGGCTTCCTAAAAGCATAAGGTAGATCCTGATCACCTATACCAATACATCAACTCCCAGAAGAGTTAAAACCTCTAAGGTTTTCAAACTCATCTTTAAATCCCTTCTGACCCCCAACAAGGCTTAACTTTCACCTTAAAAATCCCCAGCCAGTGTCAATTTACCATCAACAAATCCTCAAAAGAATCAGAGCCTCATGGCATCTGATAAATCAAATCTACTCAAATCACCAGCAAGAGTTAGTTTCCCTTTTGGACTCCCCAATACAATTTAGACCTTCTCCTAGATTTCAATAATCCTCAGCAAGAGTCAGCCTCCTCTTAGGCTTCATATAATAATTTTCCCAGTCAGCCTCAATCTTGGGCTTTATACAAGACAAATGGCATACTCCCTAGTGGACTCAATTTTAAAAACTTTTCAGCTTCATCATCTTGGGCTTCAAACAAGATACTCAAATAAAACATCTCCAGTGGAGTCAGTTTTCAACTCTTCTTAGCTTCAACCTTGGGCTTTGATCAAGGCACAAAATCCATCATCCCCACAGATGAGACTATGAGTCCTCTTTGCAGGAGGATATCCCTTCTATACATCACATATCAAAATAAATTATCAAAACCTTTTCCCAGATAAATTGTTGTAAGTGGCACACTTGTTGATTCAAAATCCAAGTTAGAGTCCCTCCTTTATCATGGTTAAAATTTCTCTTTCATCTAACAGCTATAAGTGCCAAGCCTCTAGATTCTACACATCCAACCCAATGTCGCTCTCTTAGCATGAAAAACTCATAAGGAAAAAGTGGCATTGCTCTACACTGAGTTAAATCTTCTTCATTCATGACATCTCTCTTATAAAGGAAATTATGGCATTGTTGGATTCCACACATCCCAGTTAAAGCAATTTCCCTTATAACCAATTACTCAACATTTGTGATGAATAGGTGAGATATCTTCCTTTAGAGATAACAAATTCTCTCTCTCAGTCACTCTTTTAGCCTCAATTTTGGGCTTTGAACAAGACACAAATATTCTGCTAGCTTCAATCTTGGGCTTTGAACAAGACATCAAAAATTCATTTTCCTCCCATAGAAATAGGAGGAACTACGATTGCTCTGATTTCCCAAATCTCTTTACGGGAATACGTAGGCATAAGATTGCAAAATCTTAGCGAGCACCCTATAAAAAAAATTTAGGTCAAGTACCTTCCCAAAAACAATAGAAAACTCAAAAACAACAAAAAAAATTCTCTTAACCCTCCCAAAGGTAAAACGTTCCCAATCAATAGCAGATAAACACAAGAAAGCATTTCAAATAGTAGAAATACATGCAAACGAAGGTTCTTATAGATTACTATAGATACTCTGGGTGTTAGTAGCTTCCCTTTGTATAACCAAACCCCGATCCCCGATCTTTTCGCATTTGTGAAAGAAAACATTTGCAAGCAGGGTTAGTTTAAGATATCTTCCCCTTCCTTAAGAGCTTCACAGGGTAAATACAGAAATCAGAAAGTAGCACCAAATAGCGGTAGGTGGTCGCGTCACCAAAAAACCGACACTACACTTGGTAATAATAAGGCATGCAAGGTTCATGGTATTGGTACAGTCAGATTTAAAATGTTTAATGATCATGAACTTCTTATTCACAATATGAGGTATGTTCCAAAACTCAAGCGAAATTTTTTATCTATAAGTATGTCTGATGATCTAGGCTATTGTACTAGAGTTGAACGTGGAGTGTTGAAGATTTCGCGTGATGAATTGATTATTGCTAAAGGGTGTAAAATATATGGTCTATATATTTTAGAAGGTTCAAATATTATTATTTATTCATCGTTAACTAGTGGAGGCTTTCATGACAAGGAAGAGCTATGGGATTTGAGTTTAAGGCATTATGAATGCCTTGAGAAAGTTTCAGAGGAGTACAATGAATTTTGCAGAAATCAAGGGATAAAAATGCATGTTACCACTTAGTTGTTATTGAGTTTTTGGGGAAGAGTTGAGGTTAAAACAGCTTACTTAGTTGGTAAAAAATTTCTTCAGAAGAAGAATAGTGAAAACCAAGGAAGAAACCTGGGAGAAACTATAACGGAGAAAACTTAGTTTGAGGTGAAGTTTCCTACTATGGATGCTAGCAGTAGCGAGGGAAAGATTACAGAGATCTCTGATTATCATTTGACTCATGATAAGGTAAGGAGGGTTATTATAGCATCTCAAAGGGACGGTTATGCTAGCCTTGGATATTATGTTTTTAATGTGGCTGAAGGACTGCAAAATAAAAGAAGAAAAACCTTCAGGGAGGCATTTGAAAATAGGTGGAGTCAAGGGTGGTTGAAAAATCATACTTATAGGCTTGTTAAATTACCTAGGCAGAAAAGGGTAATTGGGAACAAGTGGATGCAAGTTGCGAGATCAAGATTCAAGAGTTGCTTGAATTTGATCAAAGTTGTTGATTAAAGTTTCAACTTGGTAGAGAGCATCAATGTTGTTGATTGTTAAATTGGTATCAACACGGTTTAAAGTCAAGGTGGAGATTGTTGTAAATGTGCCTTAAAACCTTTATTGATGAAGAGAAACAAAACATATTTTGGAGATTGCATTTACTACGAAAATCAGAAGTTTTAGAAAGTCGGACGAAAAGAAAAAAAAAATCGGTCGGTGAATAGTGTTATCCGTATGGATGAATAGTGACATTCGTACGGTGAATAGTGTTGTTTGTATGGTGAATAGTGTTTTTGAGTTTTCAGGATTTTTCTATTCGGTCCATGGATCCATGTGATTTTGGGCTTTATTTGTTGGGTATTTGCTATTATAAATATGTATATCTTATATGCTTGGTGTGTGATAATCTTAGAGTTTACACCAACAAGGGAGAGCAAGGGTTTAAAGGTATAGCATAGGGTTTCAGCTATTCACAAGGAAAACCTTAGAAAAGCAAAGGTTTAGGGAAACCTTTGGAGTTGTTTAAGGTTATTGTGAAACACTGTTACACATTGGGTTTGAGTGATTCATATATTGAGAGTTGAAGAGGTTGGGAAACACTTGGGTAGAAAATAGGGTTGTTCTAAGGAACCTGAAGGCGAAGGCTATTTTCTTGTAACTCGTCTGTAATCTCTTGTAACAACTTTCTGAGTATAGTGAATTGGAGAGCTGCTCTCTCCCCTAGAGTAGATCGTTTGATCAAACTGGGTAAACAAACCTTCAGTTTTTTTCTTGCCTTATTTTGTTATATTATCTGTGTGCGTATTATTATTGCTGAAGACCATTTATTTTTTGTTTCTATTGTTCTTTGCCTCACAAATTGATATTGAATTTTGTTGTGATTCACAACAAGATTCACAACATATTTTATCGTGTTTTTCATGTTAGATTCGTTCAAAACCTTATGATTTCTACCGATATAGAAATCAAGAACAAAACTCTAAAATAATTCCTATAAGTCGATATAGCATCAACTTGTATCCCTTAAACCCGTACCAGAATTCAATTGGAGAGTGAAGACAGAAGCGTACCTGAATTTGCCATTGAAATCGTTGAAGGTTTAGGGTATGTGATCTTCCGATTTATAGAGTTCCTTAGGGTTCCTTGAATCTCCTCTGATGGGGATGAAGAGAGAAAACCTGATAAACCTTATTTTTATTGTTCTCTAGAAATAGGGACCATAACCCATTTAAATAACCCTAGGGTTATTTCTTAGTTTTCAATATTCTAATTTGGACCCTCATCAAATTAGATATTGACTTACGGTATCTACGCAATAACCTGACCTTTCATGACATTTATGCTTTTAGCCACAAACTTAATATTATATTAATGGGTTAATACCTATTTTCCCCCCTGCCATATGGGCATGTTTTGAAAAACACCCCTGCGAAAAAAAAAGTTGCATAACTAACCTTAACAAATTTTAAAAGTTTTGATTTAAACCTTTGTCAGGCCACATCATCAAAAATGCTTATGTGGCAAGCATTTTTTTAATTTTTAATTGTAACATATTTCCACATCAGTTAATGAGGACATCCAATGACCATTTTGCCCTCACCCAATTTTCTTTAAAAAAACCCTAACCCATCATCTTCTACGTTTTCATCTTCCTTGTTTTCTTCTCCTTCGATTTCTTCCAAGTCTTCTTCTCGTCTTCTTCTTTTTTCTTCTTATTTCTTTTTTCTTCTTCTCGTTATCTTCTAAGTCTTTATTTTTTCGTTGTCGTCAATGAAATCCAGCTACGATAGTCAAACATTTTCGTCAAACTCAAGCTTATCTTCCAATGGAAGAGTAACTCCTAAATGTGGCCACAATGTCTCCATGAAGATGTTTGTATCGAAATCGGTTTCAAACCCTGGGAGAAAATATTGGAAATGTAAGTTTTGGGGTAAAGGTGACGATTGCAACGCATTTCACTGGGATGATGAGTTTTTCAGCTACTCTGATGAAGGAATAGTTCAACTGAGTGATATTACAAGCAAGATGGAAGAAATGAAGAAAAAGCTTGATGGGTTAACAAAGAAGATGAATTATGTTTTAGTTGCTTTAATTTGTATCTGTGTTCATTTCTTTGTTAGGTCATGTTGTAACTGAAGTGAATGAAACTTTGTTGTAACTTATCAGATTGTATTGCTTTTAGTTGTTGTTTATGTAACTTGTTTGTGTACATACCTAAGTGAATAAATTTAGTTGTTGTTTCTGTTATATGATTGTATTGCTTTTATTGGAATATTGCACTGTTATATGTTAAGATAACAAGAATATAAAAGAACAAGAACATAACTAATAAGTTGGATAGATAACAATTATCACATAAATACATAAAAGATGTTCACTGCAAAATAACTGAGATGTTCACATAACTGATATGGTTCACAAAATAAGTCAAAGTTACAAAATGGCACAATATGTGCTTAACAAAATAACAAAATAACTAACAGAAAAGTTTCAAATCCAAGTTACAAAATGGCACATTATGTGCTTAACAAAATAACAAACAAAGGTTTCAAATCCAAGTTACAAAATGGCACATTATGTGCTTAACTACTGAGTCATGCGCCTAGCAATATCCTTCCACTTATTCTTTGATGTACTCCCACTTTGTGCATTACTTGCATCATCAAAAACTAATGGCACATCAGGTGTTGATCCAGGTCCACCATGTCTTTTGGCATTCCTTACTTCTTTCAACCTTTCACTGCACCTCTTTCTTGCTGGCTTCTTACTTGCAGCTCTTTTCTTGGCAGAAGGTTTTTTGACATTGATAGCAGCAGGTAGTGTATCATGACTAGCAGCAGGCTGTGTTTGTGAAACTTGTGTAGCAAGAGGTTCTGCATCTTGTGTAGCAGCTTGTGTAGCATCTTGTGTAGCATCTTGTGTAGCAAGTTCTGCATCCTGTGTTTGTGAAACTTGTGTAGCAGGTGTGGGATTAACAAGTTGTGATTGTTGTTCCTCATAAAGACTCATCATTTCATTCAGAAATGCATCTAACTCTGGGTCATCAACATTTCCATCAACATTTCCATCAGCTTGTGCAGTAGATGTTTCTGGTGCATCAGGCTTTGTAGAGGCTTTGGTCCTTGGTGTCTTTCTCTGCATAATGCAAAAACATATATAAGAACACATATTACATCAACATATAAATCAGAAACATTAAATGATACACCTTACCTTTCTCTTCAGTGCATTAGGATCTTGTTCCTTAGCTTGTCACTTCCTTGAATTGTGGCCAAATTTGTCACACTTTGTGCATCTATATGATACACCTACCCTCCTCATCCTTGAACCAGTCTCATCCAGCTCTCTAAACCTCAGTTTCTTAGGCCTTCCAGGGCCCTTCTTGTATTGTGGTGGCAACAAGTTTTCAGCATCCACAGTAGGCCACATGTCCATACCATTGATTGGACTGACATTGTTTTCATAGCATGTCTTGTAAGCTTCCCTCATATAGCAAGGGTCAACATATTTCTCAGGATCTAAATTCTGATATTGCAATGCAGAAACAGCATGCCTACAAGGTATGCCTACAAGATCCCAAAAGCAACAAGTGCAAGTTTTTTTCCCTACATCAACAACAAACTGCAGCCCATTATAAGGGTGGTGGACTTGCCACAAATCACCCATACTCCATGTAGGCAGCCATTCTCCACTTAATAGTGTTTCCTTATCTAGCCTTTTCCTAGGATTAGGCATCACATTGTGCTTCCACTTATCAAGCTTGACTATACTATTAGCAATCCTATTCATCAAATAGTTTCTAATCCATTCTACCATAGTGAGTATTGGCTTATCCCTAGCTTGTAAAATGGTACTATTAAAAGATTCACTCAAGTTATTCATCAAAACATCACACTTAGGGTAGAATGAAAATGAATGCTTACACCACAGTTTTGTTGGCACTCCCATTAACCAATCCCATGCCTTCTTATCAAGTTGTTTAAGCTCATTCATCTTCTTCTCCCAAGCCTGGAAGTATGTTGCTTTTGCAGCCCCCATTAAAAGGTCCCTAATGGCAGCTCCACCACCAAACTTCTTCTTGAAGTTTGCATACAAGTGTCTAAGGCAAACCCTGTGTTCAATTTGCTCAAACATCTCCTCAAAGACACTAACAAGACCCTAAAACCAGAAGCACACAAACAATAAAAAAATATAACATTAGTTTGAATCTATAAACATATAAATTCATAAAAATGCATAACATATCACACTATGTACCTTTTGTTGGTCTGAAATAAAAACATACTTTCTCTCCTCTCCAATGTCTTCCATAAGCAATTGCAGAAACCATCTCCAACTTTCCTTTGTCTCAGTCTCCACCACACCAAATGCCAAAGGATAATATTGGTCATTTGGGTCCCTTGCTACAGCAATTAATAACTGTCCTCCAAAATGTGTCTTAAGATGACATCCATCTACCCCTATAAAGGGTCTACAAGCCTTGGTAAACCCTTTCTTGCAGCCATCCAAACAGAAATAAAATCTCCCAAATCTTGGTGGTAGTGTTGGATGTGGCCTCTCAGTACTTATCTTGACTGTATTCCCAGCACAGTGGTTTCTCAACTCAGCTGCATAACTCCATAACATATTATATTGTTCCTTTGCATCTCCTTCAATTATTTCCTCTGCCATACATCTAGCTCTCCAAGCTTTCCCTTTGGTTATGCCTATTGAATATTTCTGTCTTAGTTCAGACATTATCTCAGAAACTTTTACTTTCCCTTGTGATTTCCTCTTTTCAACCACTAACTTAGAGACCCACTTGGAATTAGCAGACTTGTTATTTAATACCCTAGCACATGTGTGGGTCCCCACCCAAGTCTTTATCTGATAAGTGTGCCTATCCCCCACTTTGCTACACAAGGCTAAAAAACCGCATTTGCCCTTGCACTCAGCCCTAACCCTATAACTCTCATTCTTAACAAAAGTTAACTCCCTACCATTTAAAACTGACCATTCTCTAATAGCATCTTTAAATTCAGAAAGAGATTTGAACTCCATACCTAATTTGAATTGAAAGTCTTTGTTAAGTAGCTCTGATTTGAACTTCTCATACTTTGGCTTAGTAGGTTTGTCATCCATGTCACTTTCATTAGGATCTGAACTATCAAGTTCCTCACTAGCATACTCCACATCCTCACAGTTTGTTGCATTCCTCTGTGAACAGGATCCTAAGACCCTTTTGGGCACCAAAAGATTCAGCTTCTTTACCTTGCTCCTTGATTTCATCTTCTTTGGATCCTTGGATGCACAAAGCTTGACTCTCAGTGATTTTCCATTGACATCCACCCTATTCCCACTAGCTGGATAATCTACCTCCACTTGTTCAAATTCTTCCTCTTCTACTTCACATGCTCTTTCCTCTTCACTGTCATCAAAACATTGTCCAACATCAGAATCAGTGCTATCATCTTCACTAGAAGTTATGAAGGCATCCACATCAGGATGAAGCACCTTGGTCATCATGTCTTTTACACCATGCTCTACCCATAGATGGCCATCAACCTTACAAGACATGCAATGCTTTGCAATTTCTACAGCTTGTGCATCATCAACAACATTTGTAAAACCTTCGTCCATATGAGGAATCTTTCTCCAAAGCCTAAAACCTTCATATCCCCAATCTTTAACCAGACTAACAGCTTCAAAAAAGCTCCATTTATCTTCGTCCAGCCCTTCAACAATTGTCTCCCTACCCCCTCTATAATACGTATGACTGTCTTGAACAAAATTTCCCCCATGGTGAAATATTAAACTAAACACGGCCATGTCTGCAGAATACAAAGAATAAACCCTACATATTGTTAGAAAGATACTCACTTGGGACCACATTATTGTACTTGGATGAGAATAGAAACTTTGAGAATAGTACGTACCTTTCCAAATCAAACTTCTGGAGGTTTTGTTTCGAGAACTCTTTCGGATGTTGGAATGCAAACGATAGTGCTTATGCACTTGACTTACGAACAAACTTGAAGAAGCTTAAGGAAGGAAGATGAAGATGACGAACGGTATTAGTTAGGGTTTGAAACGAGACCTTTCCCAAATGTCCAAAATTCTGGGTTTTTTTTTAAGAAAATTGGGTGAGGGCAAAATGGTCATTGCATGTCCTCATTAACTGATGTGGAAATATGTTACAATTAAAAATTAAAAAAATGCTTGCCACATAAGTATTTTTGATGATGTGGCCTGACAAAGGTTTAAATCAAAACTTTTAAAATTTGTTAAGGTTAGTTATGCAACTTTTTTTTTCGCAGGGGTGTTTTTCAAAACATGCCCATATGGCAGGGGGGAAAATAGGTATTAACCCTATATTAATTAGACCCCTTTAAGTCTTGACTAATTAAAATAATTGCACTAACACCTTAAATGTTACATTTGTGACCCAAAATTCTAACAATCTCCCACTGGTCACATATGTAACTTTACACATGTGTTAGACTTTATGAGCTCAAAATTTGCCATTATATTCTTTAAGCATATCCAAAGTATATCGTCCATTAGTCAAGTCAATATACAGAATCAAGGTGATTTTCATTATATCAATCATAACTAAACCCATCAATGATCACCGATAGTGACATAACTAAATTACATAGATCCATCATGAAATGTGTAGCATGAAAATCACATGAAGTTGGTCTTTATATGTCGATTTTCAACTGGTCCTACTTTACTTTAGTGAGATCATTCGATAACTTTATTGTACAAAATATAAACTACTGAATATTAAACTTTATTAATCGGAAAATATCCAAAATCATAGTATGCATACATAATACCAAACACATAACATAAAATTCATAATCGACTAACTCCCACTAAACCAAAGACTCCTCTAACGATAAAACACCCATGCGAGCAGTGTGCTCATGAAAGACCTTGGGTGGAAGACCTTTTGTAAGAGGATTTGCTATCATGGAGTTTGTCCCCAAGTGTTATATGGAAATTTGTACACTTTGTACCATTTCCTTAACAACTAGGAACTTGATGTCAATATGTTTTGACTTAGTCGAGCTTCTATTATTGTTGGAATACAGGACGACTGATTTGTTGTCATGGTATAACTTAAGTGGCCTTTTAATTTTTTCCATAATTTGCAGCCCAGAGACAAGATTCCTCAGCCAAATCCCATGGTTGGATGCCTCATAACATGCTATAAACTCCGCTGCCATGGTGGATGAAGCCGTAAGAGTTTACTTACCACTGCGCCAAGAAACTGCACCACCAGCCAACATGTAAATATAGCCTAAAATGGATCTTTTACTGTCTTGACATCCAACAAAATCTGAGTCAGAGTATCCAATGATCTCTAACTGATCTGGCCTCCTATATGTGAGCATGTAGTCTTTTGTTCTCTTTAAATACCTCATAACCCTTTTGGATGCTTTCCAATGATCTATTCCTGGATTGCTCAAATATCTTCCTAACATCCCAACTATGAATGCAATATCCGGACACGTGCACACTTGGGCATACATCAGACTCCCTACTGCTGATGCATAAGGAGTCTTTTACATTTTTTGAATTTCTAAGTTTCCTTTTGGGCACTGACTGAGGCTGAATTTGTCTCCCTTAGCAATTGGAGTATCTCCTGATTTACATTTCTTCATGCCAAACCTTTTAAGTACCTTTTCGATATAGCTCATTTGTGATAATCCTAGAATACCACGATCTTTCAAAGATCTTTCATTTCAAAATTTCTTGATAGAAATTTCTTAGTTTTGTGCATCATTCTTATATCATATGTGGCAAGCAGTATGTCATCTACATACAAGACCAAGAAAATGTACTTGCTCCCACTGAATTTGTAATACACGCAATCTTCAACAACATTCAACTCAAAACTAAATGAGAGAATTACTTTGTGATACCACTGACGAGACGCCTGCTTTAGTCCATAAATGGATATTGTCAATTTGCAAACCATATTCTTTGAGTCTCCTGACACAAAGTTTTTTGGTTGCATCATATAGACGGTTTCATCAACGTTGCCATTGAGGAAAGCTATCTTGACATCCATTTGATGGAGTTCCAAATCATAATGTGCAACAAGAGCCATGATTATCCTAAAATAGTCTTTCGATGAAACCGGAGAGAAAGTCTCTTTAAAGGCAATCCCTTCCTTTTGAGTATAGCCCTTAGCCACAAGACGAGCCTTATACCTCTCCACATTACCGTTAGAATCCCTTTTCGTATTAAAAATCCATTTGCAACCAATTGGTTTCACACCTTCTCGTAATGGGACAAGTTCCCAAACTTTATTGTCGTGCATTGACTTATACTCCTCCTTCATTGCTTCAATCCACCTTTCCAAGTTGGAATCCTGCATGGCTTGACGAAAGTTGATTGGATCATCTTCCAGCATACCATTATTTTCCTCATGTTCTTGGAGAAAGACTATGTAATCATCCAAAATAGCATTTCTCATTTCTCTAGTGGATTTTCGCAAAGGTATTGGTTCTTGTAACACATTCTTGAGGATTTTGAGTTTGTTCTTCATGAATTACCAAAGAATCTTGAGTTTGAGGAATTGCAACAATGTCTTATGCAAGTTCCGTACTTCCTTGATCAAAAGCAACTATATGAATCAGTTCTGGAATTGTTATCGATTATTCCTCTAAGACAAAGTCTTTAACCTTATTCTTCCCCTCAAACTCAATATCCTCAAAGAATGTGGTTATTCCCGTCTCAAAGATTGAATTTAATTTGGGATCATAAAATGTGTAGCCCCCAAATCTTTCAGAATAACCAATAAAGTTGTTTTTCACTGTTTGGGAGTCCAATTTCTTTTCATTTAGCCTATAATGCCTTGCCTCAGCTGGACATCCCCACACATGAAAATGTTTGAGATTAGGCTTTTGCCCGGTCAAAAACTCATAAGGTGTTTTGGCAACTACTTTTGTTGGTACTCTATTTAGAATATAAAATGCAGTCTTTAATGTCTCTCCCCAGAGTGACTCTGGCAAGGTAGAATGATAAATCAAACTCCTTACCATATCTTTAAGAGTCCGATTTCATCTTTCAGCAACACCGTTCATGCTAGGAGATCCTAGCATGATGTATTGTGGGACAATTCCACATTCCTCTAGGTATTCAGAAAAAGGCCCTTGATGTTGTTCACATGAATTGTCATATCTACCATAATATTCACCGCCACAGTCGGATTTGACTTTCTTAATTCTTTTGTCAAGTTGATTCTCAACTTCAACCTTAAACGATTTGAACACATCCAATGACTGAGACTTTTCATGTATAAGAAATATCTATGCATATCTAGAATAACCGTCTATGAATGATATAAAATATTGTTGACCATTCAAAAAAGGTGTTGGAAATGGTCCACAAATGTTTGTATGTATCAACTCTAAGACATTTGTAGCTCTATATGCACCAAATTTCTTTGTTTTAGTCTATTTTCTTTTAACGCATTCAACACAAACATCAAAGTTTGTGAAGTCAATGTAATCCAAAATTCCATCTGACACTAGTCGCTCAACTCTATTTTTAGAGATGTGACCTAGGCGTTTGTGCCATAATGCTCCTGAATTGTTATCCTCAACTTTACGCTTAGTACCACATGATTCCACATTCAAGGATTCGCCATAGGTAGTTATTGTGTCAAGCAAATATAGATTATCATGACCCATAAGTGAACCAGTCCCAACAATATTTGAATTGAAAGACAACTTGAACATATTGTTTCCAAATGAACAAAAATAACCTGATTTGTCCAAATAAAAAACTGAAACAAAATTTCGTATAAACAACGGAACCACAAAAGTTTCTTTTAAATCCTAATAAAATCCGATACACATTAATAATCTAAAATGCCATATAGCTTCCACCTCCACCGACTTGCCATCTCCAACATAGATGTATCTTTCAACATCATTTTGTTTCCAGCAGTTCAGGTAACCCCTCATTGAAACACTGATGTTAGTAGTTGCACCAGAATCTAACCACCAAGTGTTTCCAGGTACTAAAGATAACTTAACCTTAGAACAAACCAAATTATGACTAATGCGATTGGAGCGATCCCACTTCTCATAATCTTTCCTCTATTCAGAGGTACCAAATTCCATAGGAGAAGGAGGTTTCCTCATCCTTAATGCAAGGTCAAGATCCATGCAGCCAAGAACAATTTCCATGTTCTCATTCCAATCCTTAAAATCTATCCCATTCAGGACCTGAATCTTATTCATATTAGCAAATATTGAAGCAATTGTAGCTGAAAAAAAAAGAACAAAAGGCAGACATTTTAAATATACTCACATAAATAAAAACCGAATCATCAATGTTGTTCAAATAAATGCATAACCTATCTCAAGATACCCAGTGCACCACCAATATCAAGTCTTTGGACATTAATATCGACTGTTAGTGGTACTCTTTTCGTAACGATAAAACATTGATAGTAAAAACATGTTGAATAATAAACCCCTCTTTGGATTGATTTATTATTCACATGTAGGACCTCATAATTATCATATGTTTACCATCACATGCGCGTATGAAAACCGGCCAACCACCAATTGTCCTTTGGGTCAATTCATAGGCGCATGGACAAACATACACACAAACCATAAAATTTTTTAACATTTTTCATAAGCGATTGTTATAAAAGAGGTCACTTTGGCGACTTTTTCATTTCAACTACTTACCTAAAAAATGTAAATTACTGTATAAAAATACATTTTGTAGCCAAATTCGAACAAAATTGAACCAAAGAAAAATTGAAATTAAATCCAAATCAAAAACACCAATGCATTTTATTGTACTGTTACGACATTATACTAAGTTTAATTTCAAAATATAAAATCACATATATGATTTATAATAAATAATAAATAATATAAAAAATATATAATTCTTTTAAATTAAAAAAAATTATAATGCAGTTATTAAAAAGAAAAATTGATCCTTATTTTTATCCTTATACACCGCATAAAAAGACTTGGAGAAAAAATTCAACAAAACTATGAACAAATTCATTATGTACTGAAGATGGAACCATATCGTCAGTTTTATTACCTTTAGTTGCAGAAGTGTTGGTTGTTAGGTACACCAACTTTATATATAGCATTATCCTTTGATATGCAACTGAGTGCAATTTACATAGGAAATATTTAATTGATAAAAAATATAATATTTAATAATGGTTAGAATATAAACAGAAGAAAACAGAGAGATAGTGATGAATCTAGTCGTCCAACAGAATGACTATTATTTGGAGATTATAAGTGGCAAAAAGTATTCTAGTCAAAACCAACAAAAGGCACTATTATAATAATAACAAAAGATTGTAAGAGGAAAAAAGTTTCCATATAAGAGCAAATAAAATTGACAATAAATTCAACCTGACATTTAATTTCAGATTCAAGATTTTGAGCACAAAAATTTTGTAAGATCAAAATGGATCTCAAATTTAGAACCTTAATAAAAAAACTCATAAACACAACATATATTGATTTATACAATTGGAAGATCGAAGGATCCTAAATAACCCAAAAAACAAATTGAATCAGATATGGGAGACTCTGGTGAACAATGTGGCTCAAGCTCAACCTGTACGAATTCCTATGGAGAATCATGCTATACACGAGCGTACCATCGTCCGAGACAGACATTCTTCTTCTCTTGATGCCACAGACTATCAGAGCTTTGCCTTCTCTATGCCTGATGTCCAAGGGGTAGTTCCAAAGATGAAGCCTAAGGACCCGCGATCTGTTCAATTTGATGAAAAATACCGTTGGTTGGAAGAAAAGATTACAGCCCTGGAGAGGCGTGATACTCTTGATTTGAATGCTTCGAGCATGTGTCTGGTACCTGGCATTGTAATGCCTCCAAAGTTCAAGATGCCAAAATTTGAAAAATACAAAGGAGATAGCTGTCCGAGACTATATTTGGTGATGTTCTGCAGAAGAATGACCTCACATGTCGACAATGATAAGCTCATGATTCACTGTTTTCAGGACAGTTTGAGTGGGGCATCACTGAGTTGGTATATGTAGTTAGAAAGTGGTAGCATTCGATTATGGACAGACTTAGCCAACGCCTTTATGAAGCAATACAACTATAATCTTGAAATGGTTCCCAGCCGTATGCATTTGTAAGACTTGTCTCAGGCAGATAACGAATCATTCCGAGAGTATGCTCAGAGATGGAGAGAGTTAGCCGCTCGTGTTCAACCGCCACTTTCAGATAGAGAATTGGTTGATTTGTTCATGGATACCTTACAAGGTCCGTACCTGGAAAAGATGATTGTCAATGGGGCTGCCAAAATTTCTGACCTGGTAATGGTGGGAGAACGTATCGAGAGCCTGCTCAAGTGTGGAAAGCTCCAAAGCGTCTCAAACTTCCAAGCTAATGAAAATGAATCAGTTGTCAGTTCTCAAGAAGAATTCGAGGAAGAAAATAGTTCCATTCAGGAATCTTCATCACCTCGTTTTCAGTGTTCAAACATATCAACTATTCAGAGTCAACAATCTTATGGGTCTTCATATCAGGGACAATATTCTTCTGCAAATCAAAGACCTCCTCAGAGTCAACGATCATATCGCCGTAAGCCACGTTAACACGCCCTACAAAGACCAAGGAAGCCAGAGAGGAATTTCACCCAGTTGCCAATGTCGTATAGTCAGATGTTGCCGGATTTGATCAGAGGTGGATTGATATTGCCGAAGGAATTGAAGCCAGTACCTTTTCCGTACCCACCAGGTTTTGATATCAACGCCCGTTGTGACTACCATGTTGGGGAACATGGGCATTCAACTGAAGACTGTAAGGTGCTCAGGAGCAAAATTCAGACACTCCTTGACTCCAATATGTTCTCGTTCACGCCTCAGGGTATTCGAATCAACAATCCTCTTTCATCCAGTTATGCGGGTTCATCAGTTCAGGTTATGGAAGAAGTCACCGAGAGCAGTTGTGTAGATGAGTATCGGGCTGGCTTTGATGAGCAATTCTGAAGATGGCTAGCTCATTAACAAATCAAGCTTGGAAAGCCCAGTTCCCCAAAGCTGGCAATCTTTTTAGATCATGTCATTTCTTTGCATTTGTAGTTTCTTTTCTGTTAAAGTGCAAACTCATTTATAAAACTTGTATGTTTTTAATTGATAATGGTAATGAAATGAATATGCATGTTTTGATTAAATCCAGTCGTGTTCACTCATACTTTTTATCGATATCATATGCTTGTTTAAGCAGGATCCTAGGGAGGATGACGAAATCGAAGACGCAAAACTTCTGATTGTATGCTTTTGAACAAAAACCCTGTTGATGATGTACAGGCATTGTTTCAAATTCCCAAACACCGGAGACATAAGGAAGATAATCCCTTGTCAACCCCGTTGAGCCTAGAAGCAGGAGTTTCTTTCTGAAAACGAAAAACCCTCAATCTTAACCTGGGGCAGGGTAGGTGTCAGTTAATTTGACCACGCGTTCAAATTTCAAAAGGAGCGTCCCATTTGAGGATTAAATCACAATGGGTATCCCTCACCAACTGAAGAATGAGGCAGTCACAACCCTGTCAAACAAGTCAGACAAGCCAGTGTCACACGATTAGTTCAAAAAAAAGAAGAAAAAAAGAAAAAGGAAAAAGCCCGCTAAGTCAAGACTTGAAAACAAGTGACTTAGGCAAAAGTTAAGGCATCCCGCTGGACTTCAAAATCGAAAAATTCAAAAAAAGAATAAGTCCAGGCAAAATCAGGGGAAAACAAAAGGAATAAAAAGCGAAAAAATGAGAGGAACAAAAAATAAAAATCCTCGAGGAAAGAACAAGTCGTGTGACCACAGACGCCAAAGGCAAAAGGGGTGACTGTCACTCCGAAAATCGTGAGGGTTCCGTTTATTCTCCTACCATTCATTAACCTTTTTGAAAGGTGAGTGCTTGTGTCGAGTTAGCTGAACGTAGGACTGGAGAACATCAAGGAGAAGGGGTGGGTACAAACAAAACTTTGAGCCTTATATCCTTTCTTTCTTAAACCGCGAACCAGACCACGTTACAACCTTCAAAAGACCTAATTGAAGTAGGGTTGTTTCGAAAGCATACTTCGGTAAAGATCGCGTCGAAGCTGACTCCTAAAAGGTTTCTCTTGCCATTCATGTTCGTATCAGTGACATTTTGATTAGTGATTCATTCACTATATGTCACAATGCTTTTTCCAGTGAACAGACTCGGATTTCAAAACTGTCATATGTATTGCATTAAAATTGTCATTTTCAAAACGAATTGTTTTACTTGCGAGTCAGTACTTGACATCAGGAAAGTTTCTACAATGGAAAGATTGATTAATCTAAGATGCAAAGTGCCTGAGTACTCCGTTGAGCAGGGGCAAGTCATATTAATAGGTTATTCATTCCAAGATTCAGTTAATCTAGGGCAATTATGTAGAGAATCTGGGGCAATTATGTCGAGAATCTAGGGCAATCAAGTCTAGATTCAACAAATCTCTCGAAGTTTAGTTAAAGATATTCCTTCACAGATCAACCAGATAAGGGCATAAGTCACTTCAAGGCTAGGGCAGGCCGCTTCAAGAGCACAAGAAGTTATTATCTCCGGAGGACGCTTAATCAAAAGCCATGGGTCAATATATGTTGGATCTTCACGAGACATTCTGAAGACATGTTCATTTATAGGTTATGCTCACATTTGCAGGGTTCACGTTGATAGTTAATGTGTGACGTCCCCAGTAGAGTTTCTCTCCTCGGCAAAGATAACTGAAGTTTTATCACTTAGCAGAGCATTATGGAGATTGTGAATCCTTCTCCCCAGCAAGAGTTCAGGAGTTCGCTCTCCCCTAGCCAGTTTGACAAAGTTATTGCTCTTCAGCAAGAGTTCATATCCCCATACAGGATAAGAGTGTTGGGTTTGTGCTTCCCCAGTTTGCGGTAAAGTTGTTCCCATCTCCCCAACAGAGTAAGGGTAAGAGACAAGCATCAAATAAAGGAGTAAGTCTGATCTGGTCCCTTAGCAGGGCTGACATCATCAACCATCGCTCCCCAAGCAGTTTTTTTTAGTGGTGGTTAGCTTTCCCCAGCAAGTCAAAGACCGATTTTCATTGGTACTTTTCTTCAGCAGAGTCCTAGGATGTTTCTCCAGCAGACGGTTGTTATTCATACTTTTTTGCCGAATGAAGGTTTAGTTGGGATCTCAAGTACAGTTTATGACACTAAAGGCGATTCAGTATGTTATCCCTAGCAGAGTTGGCCTCGTCTCTTCAGCATTTATTTTGCTGGAGTGCTCCTGTTGCATATCATAATCATTACCACGCATATCATTCGCATAGCATTGCATGAAGCCTCATAAAACCGAACAGAAAATCCATAGCCCAACCTTGCTCGGCATCCTTCCACAACCCACTTTGCTGGCATCTTTCAAAAACCTGAAGCCCAATCCCTATTGGCACTTCATTCAAAATCCAATCCCTATTGTTACCCCTGAAAAGATTTCACCTTCGAAAAAATAATCGCCATCAGGTTTTACCTGTCATAGCTAGCAAAGCCCAATCATACTTGGCACATCCTTCTTTTCCCAGTAGCCCGAGCATACATCGGCATTTTGGATATAATGATCATTGCATCCTCAAATCGCGTAGCATTTCCATTTGATATGGAGCATTACGCCATAGAAAGAAAATTCAAACATATGCATGCGAAGCATAAGCCAGATTTGGTACCTTGCGAGAAAGCCCGAATCGATTTTCAGTCAAGATGGTGACATATCCCCAGCAGACATTACGATTACCCCTCTGCTTACCTTTCTTCGAGTTCGTAGGTCATACGTCGATCTTACCCTCGATCAGTCCTTGTCCATCGATCAGTCATTGTCCATCAACCCTTTGATGACGACATTCTAAAAATAAGTTTCCTTTCCATCATTTCCATGACGAGGTGTTTCTTCAGACGCTTCCTTTCTGTCATCCCTATGACAATGTGTTCTGTCCGTTCAGGTTTCCTTTCTGTCATCTCTATGACAATGTGTTAACTGTGGTCGAGTTTTCTTTCTGTCATCCCCATGACAAGGTGTTACCCTCGGTCATCTTTATGTCATCCCTATGACAATGTGCTTTCTTTGGTCGAGTCTTCTTTCCGTCATCCCTATGACAATGTGTTTTCTTCGGCCGGGTCTTCTTTCTGTCATCCCCATGACAATGTGTTACCCTCGATCATCTTTCTGTTATCTCCATGACAATGTGCTTTCTTCGGTCGATTTTCTTTCCGTCATCCCCATGACGATGTGCCCCTACCGTGGAGTTTTCTTTCTGTCATCCCTATGACAATGTGTTATATTCGTTTACTTTCTGTCATCCCTATGACAATGTATATCCTTTGGTCGATTCGTCTTTCCGTCAAACCCCTTTGACGATGTGCTTCCTTTGGTAGAGTCTTCTTGCCATCAAATCCCTTTGAAGATGTGGTCTTCAGTTGGGTTCCATTTTCTTTCCGTCAAATCCCTTTGACGACGTGGTTCGTTGGGTACACTGTCTTTCCGTCAAATCTCTTTGACGAGGTGACTGGGTTCCAATGATATTTTCTCTCCTCGCGGTCCGCAAATTTTGCGTTTCTTTTTTTATTCAATCACCTTCTACCTTGAAGGTCTGAAAGTTGTTGCTATCATCCTTTCAGATCCAAGTTGATTGAATAGAGGTATCTACAAGCTTTTTGTGTCGATAACGGTTGCAAATTCCCTAGTAGAGTGCTTCGCAGACCTCGCAGTTAATGTTCAAGACTCAGCGAGTGTCCAGGAGTTTGAAGATGCCAAATCTTCTGTAAAATCCTCTTGGGACGATTTCTTCAAATCCGTCGCGTAATCTGGGGCAAAAGTGAGTTTGTGACCCTCCCAAGCATAGGGCATTTTGAAATCCCTCTGGTAGGATGTGTTCCAGATCTATTATCTCCAGTAGAGTGACCTCTCAAGTCTCGGCGTTTGCCTAAGAGTTTGAAGATGTTTGGTCTTCTGTAAAATCCTCTTAAGAGACATTCCCCAGCGAGAGACGCTTTGAAGCAGTTCTCCCCAGCAGAGTTTGTTGTCAACTCATTATCCCCAATGGAGTCGTCAAACAGAAAGTTTGCCTAACATGGGGCATTGTGGAACCTCTCCTAAGCTCGACAGCTTTGTTCCTCAATAGATTACAATGAATTTTCTGTGTGTTCTCCCAGCAGATCTCTAGGGACTCTTTCCCAGCATATCACAACAGAATGTCTTCTAACCAGGATTTGTGTATCCTTGACGGAGTAGTTCCGGTCCCCAGCAGGATCGTGTCTCTGGTAGTTGTACTCCCCACAGAGTTCAGCATTGAATCTTGTCAGTAATGCTCCCCAGCTGAGTTATTTTTTCTCCCCACAAAGGTTTAGCAGATCAACAGAATCCATTCCTCAACAGAGTGTTAGCATATTCTTCTCGGGTTTGATGGATCCCTAAGCAGAGTTTTAATGACTCTCCTTCCTCAGCAGAGTGTTGGTACATTCTTTCCCCAGCCAAGTCAGAAAATGCTCATCCCCAGCGGAGTTGCTGTGACCAGAATTTGTTCCCAGTCAGATGAAGTAGTTCCTGGCAGAGTCATCATTCTCCATATCTCCAAGTCTAAGTTATTTTTGGCAAATGTGACAATTCGAAGAAAGCAGATTGTTCATTCATTTTCCAACAGAGATACCATCCTTTCAGGAGTCTCTAAAGTCAAATCATTGATCATTGTTCCTCAGCAGAGTCATCAGAGATGTCTGACGTACATGCAGAGTGTTATCCATTATTGGAATTTCAGCAAAGTCCAACCGTAGGTTGGCTAAAGTCCATCTTAGGGTGGCAAATCATCAAAGTCCAACCGTAGATTGGCCAAAGTCCATCCAAGGGTGGTAAAACAGTAAAGTCCAACCATAGATTGGCCAAAGTCCATCCAAGGGTGGCAAATCAGCTGTAAGTCCAACCGCAGATTGGCAAAAGTCCATCTTAGGGTGGCAAAATAGTTGTAATTCCAACCGTAGATTGGCAAAAGTCCATCCAAGGGTGGCAAATCAGTAAGTCCAACCGTAGATTGGCGAAAGTCCACCCGCAGTGTGGCAAGTTAGTAGTCGTCTGACGTCATTCTAAAAGACATTGTCCAAGTCCATCCGCAGTGTGGCAGGCCAGTAGTCGTCTGGCGTTGTGCTAAAAGACGTTGTTAAAGTCCACACGTAGTGTGGCAGGCCAGTAGTCGTCTGGCGTTGTACAAAAGACATTGTTAAAATCCACCCGCAGTGTGGCAAGCCAGCAGTCATCTGGCATTGTACAAAAGACATTGTTAAAGTCCACCCGTAGTGTGGCAGACCAGTAGTCGTCTGGCGTTGTGCTAAAAGACGTTGCTAAAGTCCACCCGCAGTGTGGCAAGCCAGTAGTCGTCTGGCGTTGTTCAAAAAGACACCCCTCCCGTGTTATTCTTCCCATCAGAGTTTATTCAAGCAGAGTTCATCTGGTTGGGTTTATATACCTTTTCTTCTTCTCCACAAAGTGCAAATTTTCTGGTTATTTTCGGTATTCAATCCCTCCATACCTTGAAAGTCTGACAGCAATTGATATCATCCGTTCAGGTCTACAGTGATTGAATAGGGGCAGCTGTAATACCCCAAAATTTGCCCTCTTGATTTTTATCTAGCGACAGACGTTTATTTCGTCATGCGGCACGTGCACAAGAATCTCAGAGGAAGCTAAAGTTCTCGGGTGATTCAGAGAAGTTTAAGCAGAATATCAGTTTTACGGTGCAATTTGCAAAATTTGTAACTCTCGCCTGGAAACTCATTTTGGTCTGAAATTCAAAAGTTTGGACCATCTCGGCATTCTCCATGACTTTTATGTTCATCTCGGAGGCCAATTCATCAAGGAAAGTGGTGAGAATTAATTGTTTCTGAAATTTCGGTTTCGCCGATTAACTGTGCTAACGACATTCAAGAGTCCGTAACTTCTGATTGGATCATCAGTTCTGAGCTATTCCTATGCCAAAAAAGTCCATATTGAAATTATCTGCAACTTTCGTGTTTGGACCGAGGGATGATTCTTTGAGGAAGATCTCCGAACACGCGAGTTTTCAGAGTCGATACAGTCCAAAAACAGTGGAAAATAGTGCTGAACCGTCATGTTTCGGTCACTAAAAAATTCATAACTCTCAGCTCGTTTATCGGATTGATGCCGTTCCGGTGGCTAAAATTCCATTTCGATGCCATCTGCGTGACGTAAGTTCAGTATGAGTCAGGTCCAAGCGGAAGAACCTCGAAAGTGCGAATTACTGGAAGAATTCTTTGGCACAGTTCACTGTCTGTCAGATATTGGAAAATTCATAACTCAGTCAATTTTTATCGGATTGCGTCCGTTCTTGAAGCTACAGTTCAAAAATTTTGTGCCCTTCAAGATTGAAGACAAGCTCGAGTTCGAACGGTACTCCGAAGATGGTCGTTTTGGTTTATTTCACAAAACTGACGTGATGAATTGAAGAAAAAAGGTTGAAAGTTGTTTCATGGGAAAATTCATATCTCCCTCGTCGTTTGTCCGTTTGAGCTCACATTTTAACACGAGGTCAATGACTCATAGATCTACAACTTTACTGACAAAGTCGAGTCGAGATTATGCTCCGAAGAGGTTGACCTCGTCACGTTTTCGAGTAGCGGACACCAAATAAGCTGAAAAAACAACTTATTCAGTGACGTCTTGCAGCTTAAACGTATCGATCGCACTCGATTTTGATCGTATGACGTCCGTTCTTTTTGCGTTGCAACCGTGATTCAAAGGCGGAAGATGTTGTGGAAGGCTTAGAGTCGAAATTTTTTGCCGAAGACGGTGTTATTTTCACTTAAGCCAAAATTATACATTTTGCCCTTCATTTTAGACTCCACTATATATTCTTTTGACCTATAATTTCTCTCATAACTTCACTTATTCTCACAAACACCAAAAACATTCTCCCTCACTCTCTCAAAGATCAAATCAAGTTCTCTCAACTTTTTCTCAAGAACACAACAACAACTTCATCAATCTTCAAGAACACTCATGAACGCAAAGTCTCTGATCGAGCTTCGACCACCGCCGATCAACCGCGATCGCCTCCCCCACTCCCGTCGGATCACCGCGCCGACCTCCCTAGTTCTGGCCAGCCACCGCGCACCGGCGAACTCCCTCCTCTCCACGGATTCTTCATCAATTGTTCCTCCGATCTACTTTCCGGTAACAATTCTTGAATCTTTCGCTTCATTATTTGTTAATTGTTGAGGTTTGGATTGAATTAAAGTGAGTTTGATATTGTTGTAGCTTAGGTGTTTGATAAAATGCTTAGGTGAACACTTGAATTTAAGAATTGTGATAATTGTTGAGTGAATTAATTGTTTGATCATTGATTTGAGATTGATATTGTGGAGATTTGTTGAATGTTCTTGAACAATAGTTGTTGTGATTAATTTATTCTTGAAATAAGTTGATTATGAGCAAACGTGAAATTGGATGATTTCATTTGAATTGTTGTGTTCCACGTGTCGAAACTAATCCGGTTCCACAATTGTTGATATTCAATTTGCATCAAGAATGGATTAACCGTGGAATTGTTTGATTGTTGTGTGTTAATGGTTCGCGTGTCGAGAATTATTGATTCACATTCTTAATGGATGATTTTGCTTGGCCTACATGTTTGAAAGTCATGTAATCGATGTGCATTAATTGTGTATGATCATTGGCTTGAGCTTGGTGCATGTTTTCTTGAAAAATAAAAGTTCGGTTGTGTAGGAGCGTTATCGTGTCGCTTTCCTGTAAAAATGTGTTTTGGTTATAACTTACTAACCGTAGCGTGTTTTTGCGAATGTGAATAATGTAACTTGACTTTGTTGATGATTCCAGAGTTGTTGGTGGACTTTTTAGTCAATTTCAAACAATTTTTTTTTACTATTTCGCTACTGCCAGCCGACGAAATTGGCCTAAAAGTCCCACTTCCGAGCGGAATTAATTCAAACCGAGTTCGTTTTTGAGTCCGTTGGCACGTTTGCGGTCAACCATGCGATTTTCGTTCAATTCCGAGTCGATGATTTTTGGCGCGTTTTTTCCGATTTGACGTTTTTAAGCTCCGTTTCGTGCGAACTTTGCATGTTGACTTGTATTTGATGTGCATTTGTGCTTACTTGCTCATACATTATTATTGTGATTGGTTTCGCTCTTTTCCGGATCGACTTTGTGTGCATTTTATGATGTTGTGGCGGTGCTGCCCCGTTTTGAGACTTTGTGTTCCGATGCATGCTCATTACTCGTATGTTTATCGTTGTGCTTGATTTTGAGTTATGATGCATGGGTGCAACTTCCGGTTGCATCTTCTTGTGGTTTCTAACAGTTTGTTGAGATTGTGCAAGGTTCCCGCTAAGATTCCGGCGATGGTTATTCGTTCGGTATTCCACTTTATTTGTGGGATACTACTTTGCTTCCGATGCGATGACTTTTATCTCATGCTATGAGATGCATTATGTATTACATGTGTGGTTGTCTGGCTTGTGTTCTCATGCAGGTTGCCTATGTGACCGTGTCCGATACACACACCACGTGTCGGTTGTGATTTATTTTCACATCGACAATGTTTTGACGCTTATGCTTGTACCGAATTTCTGACTCGCTTTTGTTTGCCTGATGATAGCTCACTCTCCGGGTTTCTCGTTCTGCTTGCATTGCTATTTACGGATTGCTATCCGTGGGGTATAATTTCTTGAACCGATTTACTCTCTTTCTGCATTTTTTCTTTTGATGCCATGAGAAGTAGGATTGGGAGTCCGTGCCACTTGGCCGGCAATGCTGGAAAGTCCTCAAAGGAGGCTCTGATTGTGTTTGTTTACATTTGTGCCTAAGACCTCCAAAGAGGCATCCCATTCCCGTATCCCTTTGTAAGACCTCCAAGAAGGCAATTGACAGAAGATAGGGTTCGTAATCACCCCCGTTATTCTAGTCGAGTCGTTCTTAGCTCTCATTACATGATTGAAGCTTTGAACATAGCTTACTCTTGTTATCAAGTTCGTCAAGTGGAAGAAGGGTTTCACATTCTAAACCCTCACGCCTTGTCTATAGCTCGCATTGACCGATGCTGATGCTTATGTGATCTTATTCACATCCCCCTTACTCTGCTCTCCATGGTTCTTGATACTATTAGGTGAGTACCCCTATTTCCCATAGTTAGCTTGTTTGCCTCTGTTGATATGACCCCTTGGCTAAAGTTCCCCCTTTTTTACTTTGATTGTGTGACATTGTTGTTGACTGACACTGTTTATTCTTTCGTTTGTTTTTAGTTCGTTTTGTGATTGATTCATCCTGTGTTTACTTGTTTGATGGCATGATCCCGTAAGGCTCTTAGTCTGACTTAATTTCTGATTAAGCTCGGAGTAGGATAGACATTAGGATAGCAATCCATGCATGATAACATTAGGTAGAATCTTCCCCTCTTACCTCACATAACCATAGGATCACCATGTATGATAACATTAAGATTGAGTCTTAGTCTCCCTCTTTAGTTTTTACCTTTACTCCTCCATTTGAGTCTCTCTTCTTCTCATCTTAAAACAAAAGTAAAAAACACTTAATAAAGTCCTAACAAATATTGTATTTGAGCCTTTCATGTAAGAATGAGATAGTGAGGGGTCTTCTCTCATTTTCTTATAATGTTTAGCATACGTCCCGTCCCGGGTCGATATACGAGGCATTCGATCCTACATGAAGGACTTAAATACAATACATGTTACTAAACATAAAATAATCAAAACATTTTTTTTCTTAAAAGACAAAAACAAACAAATAATTCTTCTCTCATCTCCTTCATTCTATTCTTTAAAGACTCGTCAAGTCCGTTCCACCGCAAACAGGTAACGCCTAAGTCTCCCTACAGCGAGCTGCAACACCTAAACTGCTGGAACGCGCTCTCTGACGTTTCCACTAAAAAACACAAACAAAGCGACCCTCATTGAGGGGAACTACGTCGCTCTGATTCTCATGCTCCCGATGAGATACGTAGGCAGTGGGGTAGAGCCCATTCGAGCACTTCTTTTATTTTCCCTACATTTGTTCTTCTTTCTCTTTCCTTTCTCTCTCCCTTTCTTTTCCAGTATCCTTTCCTTACACCCTTTGATCGAGACAAGCAAGCGTGGATCTCATCGGGTACGATGGACGCGTGGGGGTGCTAATACCTTCCTTATGCGTAACCGACTCCCGAACCCAGTTCTCTTGGTCGCAAGACCATGCTCTTTCTTTCCCTCAGGTTTACGCGGTGTTTCCTTTCCCTCTCTTGGGATAAATACACATTGCTGGCGACTCTGTTTCGGTGCCACTTTCGCGTTTGTACTTGGATGAAAATCCCGGGAGCGACAGCTGGCGACTCTGCTGGGAAATTTTACCGATATAGAAATCAAGAACAGAACTCTAAAATAATTCCTATAAGTCGATATAGCTTCAACTTGTATCCTTTAAACTCATACCAGAATTCAATTGGAGAATGAAGGCGGAAGCGTACCTGAATTTGACATAGTAATCGTTGAAGGTTTCGGGTATGTGATCTTCCGATTTGTAGGGTTCCTTAGGATTCTTTGAATCTCCTTTGATGAGGATGGAGAGAAAAAACCTGATAAATCTTATTTTTATTGTTCTCTATAAATGGGGACCATAACTCATTTAAATAACCCTAATTATCTCTTAGTTTTCAATATTCTAATTTGCCTCCTCATCAAATTAGATATTGACTTACGATATCTACACAATAACCCGATCTTTTATGACATTTATGCTTTTAGCCACAAACTTAAGATTATATTAATCATACCCTTTAAGTCTTGACTAATTAAAATAATAGCACTAACACCTTAAATATTACATTTGTGACCCAAAATTCTAACATTTCAAAGAAACATTTAAAATAACTAGAAATCTTGACTTATTAAAATAATATCATATTTGATGTTTGATAATGACGATGGTTAAACAAAAACTAGAAGTAATAAAAAAAAAAGAATCAACAAAAGTGACCAAGAAGAGAATTTGTGAGGCATGTCGGTGACGATGAAAAATATACTAACAGAATTGAAAGATGTGGGAGTGGAGGTGTCGGCGGCGAAATAAAAAGAAAAGAGAAAGAGAGGTGAACGGAAATATTTTTCAAAGAAAGAAGGAATCTAGGAACGTGAAATAGAAAAAGAGAAAATCTAAAATCTGAAGTTTTTTAAATTAAACATTTATTTTAGTAAATTGTTAATACTTAAACTCAAACTTAAAAAAAAAATAAAAAATTCACATGTCTTTCATCCATAATCATAAAAGAAGTAAATGCAATATATGTTAAATAGACCATACTCGGGCTCCCAATTGAGATGTTTTAACGTGATAGTGGATTTGGATATTTGATCTAACCAAGCATACCAATTCTTCATTTATGTTTTTAATTGGAGGATCTTTCAAAACTGACTTAAAAAAAAAAGAGTATTTGGTATGACATTTTGAATAGGTTAGAAAATTTAAGTGTTTTGTCAAACAATGGTGTTCATCATACCAAAGAATTTATTAGTCTTTTTCCACCTTTAAAAAAAAAACTTTTATGATTGTTTTCGAGCCATTTGGTTAGATTGTATTTGAATTGTTTGGTCTGAATTCGACACAAGAAAATGTCATATTCTAAAAGTATTAATCATGTTAATCAATTGATTATATTTATAAATAAATAAATATTTATTGAATATATTATTATATTAAAGCAGAATCATTTCTCGTGCGTCCTAATTATATAATCCTTATCCAATAATGTATTTTCGACAAATATAACAAACTCCATCCATGCTAGGACAGTGGGACCCACTTGATGAATTGTTTGAAAATATCTGTCAAACTACCAGACACGTTACGATCAACCATTGGCTCACAGACACGCCACGTGGCGAGATGTATTGAGATATTTTCAATAAATGAGTAATTTGGAGACATAACCTTGTTATAATGTAGTATTGTGTTTTATTTATCATATTCTTTTTGGCTTTATGTATTTCGGATACATTAACTATCATCATGGTTTAATAATAATTTGTCTTTTTGACTTAATGATGTATTTATAGTTTATTAAAAACAGTGATGAAAAGAATAAAATCACAAACATATAGGGATCAAAATTAAAACATCATATTCGTTCATTATATAAGTATTACAGGTAGAATGAAATTCATAAAAAATGTTTGTTGCAGGGATAAAAAAGAAAAAAAAAAATTTACAGACACATTCAAATGAGAATCACCACCATTTTTGGTAAGAAATGAAGAAACTCCATGACACAATCAACAATAGCTTGAACAAATTGGTTTTTCTCCTTTCATTTTCCAACTTCAATTTCATCTTCTATTTTTTCCTAACCCCAAGCTCCTTAACAATGCAACCTAAATCCTTCACAACCTTTGAGCAATTGCATCCACTTGAATTTTTGGGTTCACTTGATGTGTTTCGTTCAAATTCATCATCACATATGAACAACTTGCAACTTGACATTAACGCAGAATTTTGACAAGCCCAATATGTTTGTTTAGGATTTTCATGTGAGTTTGAGATGAACAATTTTATTGATCTATTGCAACCACATACTGCGATTTGAAACAGATTAAAGTTAGCAGTTGAGGAAGAAGCCATGGATGAATAGATGTATGTGTAGACAGAGACGAAACTAGAAATTTTAGAATGTTGGGGCATATATATAAATAATAGGCTAAATTACAATTTTGGTCCTCTGTTTTGGTTTACTCACGGTTTTAGTCCCCCTATTTTCCTTTTAAACAGTTTTGGTCCCCCATCCTAATTTTGATAAAAAAAAACGTTGATTGTACGTGTTCCGTACATGAATAGTGCATGACCGTACATGAACAGTATATGAACAGTGCATGAACAGTTGGATCAAAATTGGGATGGGGATCAAAACTGTTTAAAAAGAAAATAGGAGGACTAAAAACTTTAATAAACGAAAACAGGGGGACCACAATTATAATTTAGCCTAAATAATATTAAATTTAAATTTAAATTAAATGATTTATATGTAAAAAAGCAATTTCAGACATATTAAATTATCTTTTATTATTATTTCACTTTATTATATTCTTTTTCTTTTAAAATTCACAAACAAAATACAACTGAATACAAATGTTATTTTTTTATATATTAATAATATACATATCAATTAAATTATTATTTAAAATATAATATATTATTTCAAATATTAATTATGTATTATTTAAATTAAAAATAATATTATTGTTATAAAATTTGTATTAAAAATTAAGTATTATAACATAAAAAAAATATAAATTTATATTCATAATCTATGGAAATATAAATATAAAATATTAGTGGTTTCAAGAAGAGTTTAATTCTACTAAATCAAAAAAAGAAAAAAGAAATAAGAGTTTGATTGTATTGCATTAAAAACATATTCAATTAAGTCTTCATATATAATATATTATGCATATATCATCTATTAATTACTTTATTCAAGAGAATTCACTTGTAATAAATTAATTAAACAGTATAAGAATTTGGATTTTTCTTCTTATAGAAAACAACACGCCAAAACAAACCTGTATTATTTATGCCTTAACTAATTATTAAATTTATCAAGACAAACACATTTTGGTGGTGAATCTCTTTAAATCTAATTGGGAGGGTAATGGAAGATGGTGGTGCTAGATAAGAAATCTTTTTGTTTGGGAGAAAGATCTTGTGCTTTACATTTTTTAACATTTATTTGTAGGACAATGTTTTAGACAGGTGGATTTGGATTTTGTTTTTTAAATAGTTTAATTATTGAAGTTCATCTTATTAAAAATAAATAAGGGAGATATTCCAAATTCGAATTTGCACCCCTGCACTCAATATTCCTCTATAACTATCAATTGAGATGTTTTAACTTTTAAGTGGATTTGGATATTTGATCATAAGAAAGTTCTTCATTTATGTTTTTAGTTAGATGATCTTTTGCACCTTAAGAATTTAATTTGGAACAAATTGACTCCTTTAAATAGTTTTTCAAAACTGACTTTTAAAAAAAAATGTTACAGCATGGTGTCATTAATGCCAAATCTTCTTATTGTTTCCATGGATGTATCACTGAAGAAAACTCTCAATATTTAAACTTTGTGTTTTCTCTAAAGAATATTTGGTATGGCATTTTGAATAGGTTAGAAAATTTAAGTGTTTTGTCAAATAATATTGTTCATCATACCAAAGAATTTATTAGTCTTTTTCTACTTAAAAAAAAAACAGACTTTTATGATTGTTTTGGAGCCATTTGGTTAGATTGTACTTGAATTATTTGGTCTGAATTCGTCACAAGAAAATGTCATATTCTAAAAGTATTAAATAATCATGTTAATCAATTGATGGATCAATATTATATTTATTGAATATGGAGTATTATATTAAAGCAGAATCATTTCTCGTGCGTCTTAATTATAATCCTTATCCAATAATGTCTTTTCGATAAATATAACACACTCCATCCAAGCTAGGACAGTGGGACCCACTTGATGAATTGTCTGAAAATATCTGTCAAACTACCAGACACGTTACGATCAGCCATTGGCTCACAGACACGCCACGTGGCGAGATGTATTGAGATTCGTGTCGCCGTTTGATTGATTTATTCCACGTAGGATTGAGAGGACACTTTTTCAACGTTGTAGTGGATAAGTGAGTTTGATGAGAGAACTGAGAAGTGGCAAATTATCGGGTTACGAGAAATTGGAGAGAAAATATGAAAGAGACTTTGATTATGGTGTTTGAACCATAACGTACAGCTGGATCTCACATTTATCCATACGCCACGTCATCATCTTTTAATAATGATTTATTTTAAATACAATTTTTTTAAAGATATCAATCTACTATCAACATTTCAAAAGTCAATTGCATGGTTTGCCAATTTTGCCCATCTTTTTTTATAAAATTACAAAGCTAAAAACTGTATTTCGGTAAACAACTAAACCAAAAAATTAATTTCATGATACCCTCTATGTGTTTGCCACTTGTCATTCATCATGCCGTCTGTTTGAAAATTTTCTATTTGGCCTTCCTACCAAATTCAAGTTACACGCTTGAGACTCATTTCTCTTTTTAATTTCTCTCTCTCCCTCACCCTTTTTTTCTCTATTTAATTATTATTACTAAAAATACCAAAAATTTATTTTTTAATTTTAATAAAATAAAAAATTTATTTATCTCACGGGTCACTGTCAACACAATATCTATTTTATTTTAATCTACCATTAATTTGAGAGACAAAATTAAATGTTAATTTTTTTGTTTCTTCATCTCATGATTCCTTTTTATTCATTTTATATAATTATTTAATACAATTTAATTTATATGATTATTGTTCATTTTACCATCAAGTATATCATTTTAAATTTTGCATTTATATCTAAATACATTTTGTTCTGGACTGGGCCGGGGACTTGCCCCACAGCCGAACAGGCCCATCCCACATTGGGTGGCCCATACGAGGGACTTGGTCAAACCTGTGTCGGGCAAGTGTCCCACCACCCTGTCGGGCAAATAGGCGTATAGCTTCGGGCTGAAGCATTGAGTCCTCCCCCGGACTTCTCCTCTCCTCGACACTAGGGGGAGATGGCCCCCTGCGAGGAGCCATCCCCCCTCCGAGCAGCAAGTCCTCCCCCTTTTGAGGACGCGCCTTCTCCCCGCGAGAATGCCAGATATCACTCCTCGACAGACATGGCTCCTCCCCGCGAGGCCATGTCCGTCGTACGACCTGATGGGTCCTCGACACAGAAGGCTCCTCCCCCGCGCGGAGTGTCTAACGGTCCATACCACGTGGACACATTCTCATGTAACCGTCCACTCCCGATGGAATCGGTCTGCCCTAATTCCGGAGATCTAGGAGCGGTTACCCCAGGGCGAAGACCACGTGCTGGTCTTCACTACGCCACGTAAGCCCTGGCAGTTACTTGGATTGGGCCTGACAATCCAGCCCAATGCAAGTAACCGTTGGCCCCGCGCTGGGGGCTCTCTATAAATACCCTCCCACTTGAGAGGGTCAGGTTAAGTCACTTTTCTCACTCTTTGTATTTGCTGTTACTCTGTGCACTCCCTAACTTGAGCGTCGGAGTACCTTGCAGGTACACCCCCCCCCCCCCCCCCCCCCCCCCGTCCTTCAACCTCACCGGAGCCGGAGCTCAACGGACGTCGTTGGCCACCTGTAACTGTCTGATCCAGGTACGATCACATTTTAAATCGCATCAAATAATTTTTTTATCTCACGGGTCATTATCGCATCAAAATTTCCTTTTTTGTCTTTTTTTCATCTTATGATTTTTTCTCTCTTCTTTTTGTATGATTATTTAATACAATTGAGATTGTATAATTATTTTTCAATTTATAATTAAATAACTCACTTCAAATTTACATATGTATATAAATACATTTTAATATCTATCAAATAAACTTTATATTTTACGGGTCACTAAAAAAATAATACATATTTTATTTTAATCAATAATTACCTTAATTTGAAAAATAAAATCCTTATTATAAAATATTAATTTTTTATTTTATTTTCCAAGTTCTTTTTTCTCTTTGTATTTAATTACAATCGTATTTACATAATCATTGTTTATTTTAAAATTAATAACTAATTTTAAATTTAAATACATATATAAATACATTTTATAACGTTCAAATTTACATTTAAACATATTTAATATTGTATCAAATAATTTTACCCGTGCGGGAGCGCGGGTATCTTACTAGTATCTAACTAAAACTATTGTACATAATAATTTACCATTTTTTTTTATCAGAAATGGATTTAGAGAGGTGAACAAATTAAGCGAGGCTTAAGTCCTAAAATTTATAATTTTAACTTAAATATTTGACACCCTGATATTTTCACAATCCTTGAAAAATAATTTCTTTTTTTATTTTTGATTTTTTAAATTTTTGTTTTATACAAGTTTAGCAAGAACTCTTAAATAAATTTTGTATAAAAAATGAATTTATGAAAAATAACTAATATTATTTTAATAGACTATAATAAAAATTTAAATTTAAAATTAAAATTTATCAATTTTTAATTGTGAATTTCTCGATTATATAAATTTATATGTTAGAAAATAAATTAAATTTATATTTAAAATTAAAAAATTGTAAAAATTTAAATAATATCTATAAAAAATTAATAAAAATATTTAATAAATATTAAAATAAATAAAAATTTGAATATAATTATGAAGATAAAGATGCAAGCTATAACTTTTACCAAAAAATGTAAATAGAACTATGAAGATAAGGATGCAAGTTTTACCAAATTAAAAAGGTTCCTAAAACTCGAACATGGATGTAAATCCTAACTTCTATACAAAGAAGGAACATATAAGCTGTCATAAGCATATAGAAAAACTTATCCCCTGCAGAATCATTTGGCACATACTTAACTGTAGCAGAAGAAAAATTTAAGGTCTTTTTTTTTAAATATGTAGAATATCATTCTTTCTACTCTATTGTAATTATTTTTCTAAATGTTAAGTTATTTTATTTTAATATTTATAATTTTCTAGTTCATAGATTTTAAATGATAGTTAAGTATCTTATATTTAAAAGTGAACTTATATTTTTTAGTTTAAATGATAGTTAACTTATATTTAAGTATCTTATTAAAAAAATTGCGTAATTTTATGTGTTTAAAAATGATTTTAAATTATTTATTTATTTCAAAATTATTATGTTATATTCTTAAATATATTTAATTAGTATTATAATTTTAATTATAATAATAATTAGTTGAGGTATAGTTAAATATCTTATTTGCTTAAGAACTTTGGCATCACAAAATATATAATGAGTTTTTTTTTTCTCCCTTTTCAATCCATTGCTCTCTTTTTTTAGTTTTTATTTCCTTCTTCCACTTTTCCTTTCATATTTTGTTTTTTTATTTTTTTTCATTCTAATATTATTGTTTGTTGATTTACAAATTTTTATGATTTATAGTTTTATCTACTTTTTATGGTTAAATATATTGTAAGTGACTAGAACTCATGAGTGGTCTTGATCAACCAAAAATTTATAATCCATAATAAGTTCATTTTTCTTTGTATTTTTATTGATATGGATTTTCTTTCATAAAATTTTGTTGGGGTAATCTCTAACGCTCTTATCTCTCTCTTTTTGTATTATCGCAATTTCTAATACGTTTAACCATTAATTTTTAAAGTATATGAGTTCAAAAAATTTATTTGATTATTCTCCTCCTTTTTAAATTTACACAATTTTTTTTATTGACTTCTCAAATCAATTAAACATGTTTTTCTTTCAATTTTATGTTTGGCCATTAAATTATGTTAAAATATGAGAATGTTTGTTATTAAAAAAAAAGTGTCATTGTGCATGTCATACCCTAAATTTTGACTAGGCGTTTTTATTTTTTCTCATTTCATCTGTCTATGTTTTCATACTGTGTCGTCTGTATATAATATCATATATTTTCTTCACGAATATTTTTTGAATTATCAGGTGGAATTAATGTGTTAAATTTTCAGGTATTTTTGGTCAAACTGAAAAGTCAACAGTGCAAAAAAGTCGATATCCGGACAATTTTTAAAATCACACTTTCAGACATCATTTTTTATTTATTTTTCGCGTACTTTAACCTGGTGTGCTTATTTTAATTTTTTTACTTTGACTTTCCGGTCATCATGTTTCTGATATGTCTGAGCTTTTTTAGCGGATAAATCAATTTCAAAATTTGACAAAACGCCGTATTTTTTTCAAAACGTATATTTTTTGCTGATCGTTTTGGCGTGTTTATTTTATTTTTTCGGACACTTCGATACAAACAGTTTTTATCGTTTTTTACCGGTTTCGGTTCCGATTTAATTAATTTTATTTTATTTATTTAATCAAGTTTTTAATAACTGTTTTTACTAACTTTTTTTTTCATTATATTTGATTGTTTTATTATATTTAAGTATATTGTAATCTAATGTAACATTTTTTAATTCACCACTTATTTCATAAACAATACTACAATTCTCTCATACACCACCACAAGATCATACACACTTTCATGAAAATATACATACACATCAAATTTTCTTTTCTTGTTTTGTCATATAAATATACAAATATCCATATTTTTTAGGAAAGAAATATATAAAAATTCTTAAGTTTTTACAAGTTTGTTTTTTATGAATTTGTTTCTTATGCTAACAAACTCACATGGCATTGTCTCTTTGATTCATGTCAAATTCAATTCATCTTATCTCTAGAGACAAGTAACATGCATTTGTTTCCATGAGTCATCTTCAATAACCAATTGCAAAAGAGACTTGAAAACAATCTCCTACACACCATTAAGACTTGGAACAAATTGGACTAAAAATCCAAAGACTTTGAATCTCAAGTCTCCTTCTATACTAGCCATGTGTCATAAACTAGTAATCTTTGAATTTTCATTCAACTCTTATCTTAAGATAGCTTAAGAGTTATACAAATTTCTTCTATAAATAGAGCTTCAAATGCTCTTCACAATGGGACGAAACAAGTATTAACTTGTTTCTCTCTTCTCTTTCTCTAAAATTTTCTTTCTATATTTTTTGTGTAAATTAGAAAAAAAAAAAAAAAGAGAATGTAAATATAAACAATGGGTGTTGCGCACCCCTTTCTCCCATTGCCGTGTATTTTTTCTTAAAATTCACATACACAACACAGGGCAGCGCCCTTCCCCTCTATTTCAATCTTTCATGTTTTTTTTCATAAAAAGTTCACAAATACACGCACAGGGGAACAAACCCCTACTTTCACATTTTACTACAAAATGTCACTTACACACATGAGTTTTGAAAAGAAAAAAAGAAAAGAAAACTAAGATAATTCAAAGTTTCTACAGGTTTGTTTTACAGGAACAGCAACATAACATCAGCATCTCTTGAGTGTTTGTTCTATCCATGTGAACATCAATAATCTTCACCTGTAAAATCGCCAAAAAGTTGCAGAACAACAAACAATTTCGATTCAGTTTACAATTCCATCAATTCCTTTCTTGCTTTGTTCAAATCACAACAATAATAATTCATCCAATTGTTTTCTACAGGTTTGAGGATCAAAAAGGAGGAAAACCGAATTTCAACAACCTCAAGTTTCAGGACAGAATCGTGGGTTTCACAGCAAGTTCTTCTCAATTCAATTTCTAGCAACAAAAAAAAGAAAGGGGACTGACCAGTGATTCCAATTTCTTCAAAGCTGAGACTTGTCGACACGCCGACGATGCCGCAACTGTCACAGATTCAGCCACAATTCGCAAATTCATCTGCAGCAGACCTGCAATTCTATCAATTTCAATTACATTTCAATTAACAAATTCATCCCTCTTTGTTTCTATATTAACCCTAACGATTTCGTTTATTTTGGGCCTCTAATAGAGTGTAAGACCCAACCCCTTTTTTTTTACATAAATAATTGTGGGCCTCAGTCGTTGTATAAGTCCCGATACGATATTCAAAGCAACGATGCGACCACTGTTAAAACCTTAGGCCTCTCCTTGAGTATAAGCCCCAACAATCTTTTCAAAACAATTTCCCTTTTGATTTAGATTCAAATATATAGTTGTTATCAAAACTTTCTTTAATTTCTTTGAACAACTAACAAAAAAGCATGGAAGCTTGCTCACCTGTAAGTTTTTATCCGCTTTCATTTACTCGCTTTAATATATATAACTGTATTGTGGGAAGCTGCGCATGATTAGTCTTCTTTCATTCTTTTAAATACATGTCAAATATATATAATTGTATTGTGGGAAGCTGCGCATGGTTAGTCTTCTTTTATACTCCTTTAAATACTCGTCATATATCAACTATATATATATACTAGTATAGTTATTTAGAGTTTTCCCCGACAACTAGATCTAGAACTAGGTAAAGCCATGTTGGTCACTCTTAAATACAAACGAAACTAGATCCCCAAAGGATTTCCAAATACAGTCTTCCCTTCTCTTGGGGTTAATCAATATGGAACAAAGAGAAAGGTAGTATTCTCGGTGAACCTTTTCTCAGACTGTCACCCCTAGAAATTGTCAAACAAATTCTACTCCCCAGAGTTGATCTATTCTCCGTGAATAGCATCTCTTGAGTTTTTTTCCAAATACTCAAACTTTCCTGGAATGATCTCTTCTCTGTGAATTGCATTTCTTGAACTTCTCTTGGTTTGGGACCCACAGGCTTCCTAAAAGCATCCCCGCCTCCTCTTGGGCTTTGTACAAGGACCCTCCGGCTTCTTAGAAGTTCTCATGCCTTCTCTTGGGCTTAGTACAAGGATCCGACGACCTCTTAAAGGTATGAGGAACATAACCTAGTCATCCTTTGCTAGAGCAGTCTTTCTATTGAGTCTAAACCTCAGACCTTTTAAGGGTTGATTCTCATCCCTTAAAACACCAGCCTCCTCTTGGGCATCATACAAAGATAAACCTTCCATACTAGTAGACTTGGATAGTTTTATTTCCTTTTGGAACTCTAGAAACCCTCTTTTTTTTTAACATCCGACGATTTCCCGGATATTCTTTTTATTTTCATCTTTCGCTTTCCCGGATATTCATTTTATTTTCATCCGATGTTTTTCCCGGATATTTATATCTCAATCTTTAATCTTTTCACTATTTCAATCAATTCCCATAAACACCCCTTTAGCTTCAATCTTGGGTTTTAAACAAGATACCAAACATCTTTTTCCTCCCATAAAATAGGAGGAACTATGATTGCTCTGATTTCCCTGTTTTCTTTAACGAGAATACGTAGGCATAAGATTGCGAAATCTTAGCGAGCACACTAAACAAAAACCTTAGGTCCAGTACCTTACCAAAAACATCGAAAAACCCGAAAATAACAAAAATATCTTTTTCAACATCTCTCAGACATTCCCAAAGGAGAAACTTTCCCATTTACAACAGATAAACACCAGTAAGTAGAAAGCAGTAAGGAGAATTGCTAACAACCCATGGATAACCATGTATAGGATGGGTAGTTGACAATTCCCCATTGTATAACCTGACCCCGAACTCCCCAATCTCTTAGCATTTGTTAATGAAAACATTTGCGTGCAAGGTTAGTTTGAGATAGCTTTCCTTTCCTTTCTAGCTTCATAGGATAAATACGAAATCAGAAAGTAGCACCCAATCCCATCCGCAGACGGATGCGGGCGGTCACGAAAACCGCGCTACAGTGCACGAAGAAGGTTTTGATATATAGAAGTAGCAGTGATATTGATGATTGACAATATTTAAATTTGATATATTTGGGTTTGTCATTTAGCTATGATTGAAGGAATTGTTTATTAGATTAGAGACTTTGACAAATATATCATTTTGTTAATTTATAAATACATTAACATTGCAAATTTTATGTGATTTTTCACTTTAGCTCATAACAAATTAGTTTTTAAGATACACATGATAATTTTATCCAAACATACAATTTTCTCTATACCAATACATATATGAACACTATTTTTCATTTTTTTCTTTGCAAATTTAATCATTTTACACTCTTTTATTTTTTTTTTAATTATGATAAAATATATATTTTATTTTTCATAATATATTTTTTTAAATTTTAATTTATTTTAATAAAGAATAGAATCAACATGAAAAACTTTTAGTACTATTATATCTTAAATTATTTTTATATAAATATAATTATTAATATATTTGTGCATCGCATAGGTAGACGTCTAGTTTGTGAATAATTAGAACAATTATCCAGTTGTAAAGTAATGACCGGAAAAAAAAATTAGTTGTGTCAGAAGTTTCAATTATGAATAATATTTCCTTTGAATTGGATGTAATAAATTGATAAAGTTTTAAATCACATTTTATATTAAATAAAATTCTTCTTTATGTTTTTATATTATAACAATTTTTTATTAATATTAATTTATCTGGTATTGGACGTTCATTTTATTTTAATTTATTTTAATTCTTGGTTAAAAGGAAATAAAAAGAATAAAATAAAATTCTGAAAATTGCTACTATTATTAATAATATTACTATTGCTGCATAACATAAAATGCACTTATAAATAGGTTAGTTTAGAGTTCGTAATATTTATTTATATTTATATATTAATATAAATTAATTATTAATACAAATTAATTATTAATATTTATAAATAAATATTTTTTTAAATTCAAATGCACATATAAATACTACATTTAAAGTAAATTATGTGTTTTTAGAGTGATGGTGGTGATTAAAATAAAGAAGTATAGGAAAAAAACCATTTGATTGAAGAGTAAAATATGTTGATTTTTATAATCCGATAAAGTATATAACAACGAGGATAGGTTTGACTGGGTCAACTACAAATTTTTTAGATGTCATTAGTGTTTTAAACTCCTACCAATGGCCGGTAATAGTCACTCTCATTGAAAAAATATTGTAATATTCGATATGGTTTTTTATCATGACCAATCTATGTCTTGTGATGTTGATAGGATTATTCTGCATCCTTGAATTGATAATTGTTTTTGTGGTTAAATGAATCTTCGTGACTACTTTATTTTTTTAGTACATATAAAATTAAATAATTTGAGATATGATATTCTATATAGTTAAATATTGCATGTAATTGTAATATCATGTGTATACTTATGACATCATTATGATGCAAAATTGTGTACGAATATTTCATCCCTTATATTACAGATGATGCCAAGAGAGCCGCTCGAAAGATTGAGTGTTTGGAAGAGCATGAAGATGCAATTTGGGAATTAAATAGTGCAATTCAAACTCTAAAGTTTACAAGAATCATGAGAGCGATAGAAGGAATAAGAGGGTTCTTTGATTATTCAATTGTATACTATATTACCTTAAAAATGATATTACTCTTAGGAAGAAAATAAGAGCACTCAATATAAAAAGTGATGGAGAAAGTTCCACCTCGGTCAAACCTAGATGGACTAGGCATCGCGCCTCTCGTTCTCCTTGCATAAGAGTATGTGGTCCTCGCATTCCTCATGATAACATGGACATGGGCGAGAATGGACTAAAAGGGAACATATGAGTTATTTATGAGAAGGATCCCTCTGAATACTCTAGAGATGATGTTGCCAATGGAGATCTCCCTAATGGCTATTAGTAGTATGTTGAATGTTGACTCTTAGTGATAAAAAAATAGGAGCCATTTTGTTGTAGTTAATTATTAGAGTTGAGTGAATCATGGAAGAAAGAGTGGGAGAGAAAGAGAAAGAAAGTAATCACAAGGTCTTCTTGTGTATATTGGAATAATATAAGCAAGTGTGAGTAAGTGGGGAAATAGTCTCACATTGGATAGGAATTTGGTGACTTGAGCATTTATAAGTGGGAGAATCCACTCACCTATAACCTTAAGGTTTTAGGTGGACAAGTGGTGTATCTCTCACAAAGGTGTCTAGTCCTACACTATGTATCAATGCTCCCTAGTAAACACCCCCAACAAATGGTATCATGAGCCTTTGGTTCGAGAAAGGGACCGACTTACTTGTATCGAAATGCCCAAGAAGTGGTGTTCCGTTGAAATCGACGCCCAAGGAAGATGTGTGTCGAAATGCCCTTGAAAGGCCCTTGAAAAAGGTGTCAATGGCGGTACAAGTAAAAAAAGGGGGGGGGGGGGCATTGTGGACTCACACTTGAGGGGGAGTATTGGAATAATAAAAGCAAGTGTGAGTAAGTGGGGAAATAGTCTCACATTGGATAGGAATGTGGTGACTTGAACATTTATAAGTGGGAGAACCCACTCACATATAACCTTAAGGTTTTAGGTGGACAAGTGGTATGTCTCTCACAAAGGTGTCTAGTCCTACACTATGTATCAATGCTCCCTAGTAAACTCCCCCAACAGTGTAGTGATCATGATTCATTCAATGATTACAAAGCATGAAGGTGGCTATATATACATCATACATACCTTCTATAGTTAGTTATTTGAAGCTAAAGTTAGTTAGTATTTCTAACTAGCTTTCCTACTATAACCACCGTTATCCTAACTAACTTTTCATATTTGTATAATCACACTGTATAATGTAACACCCTAAAACTCCAACTCATAATTAAAAGGATAAGATCCGCATTTTAGGATATTACTCAAAACACAACATGCACTTCCCAATTAATTCCAAAACTCGCAGCAGAATTCAAAATAAATAACATAACTTCAATTATCTCATTTAATTGAAAATACTTAATCAAAATAACATAATCCAATGATTTACTCAAAACAAATAACACATCTTTATTGATGTTACAAATTAGAGCATATAGACCCCTAAATAGCGATAAAATAATAAAATAAACAAAGAAAAGCTTCAAGGACATCTTTCAACTCACAACAGCACTTACTCCTCCTGAGTATCTCTACAACAATGTACAGAGCAACACAAAACAAACAAGAAAGGGGTGAGAATATGCTCAAATATATTAACGATGTAAAAGAATGCAATGGTAGATAAAATTACGCAATCAACAACACACATTCAAATATATAACAACATAACAATTCAACTCACATAGACTTTATGTATGCAATGTGACTCATAACTCGACTTAATGCATGTGGTACTAATTTGAACATCAGAGGTTTATTATTGATCTTGTCCACTCACCAATGGTTCCTCATTCAAATTGGATCCCCACTTCTGAACCCTGGGTCCCCACTTTTGAACCCTGAACGATCACAGGTCCGCACTTCTGAACCCATGACTCGCCTCTTTCAACACTCAGACACAATATGATGCATGGCATACAATAATGCAATAACAACAATTACGGTTCCACTTCTAACCATAATTAACAATGCAATATAACTTCATCATAACTACACACCTCAACATAAAACATACAATTATATGCATAACACATAATTGTATTCACAACATGACAACTCATATACATGATCATAATTCAACACATGCCATCATGCAAATCAATTCAATTATTACTTCATCATAATAAAATTTCACCTTAATTATTCAATTACACCAAATACCTGAAAACAACATTCAAACATCGACTACACGAGAAAACATCATCAAAACTGGACTAATCACTCAAAAACGTGCCTCTGACAGTCATGACGAAGTGGCGACCGTCACCCAGCCCGTCATCACCCCTTCATAACCCATCACTCATGTGACAACCGTCAGAAGAAATTCTGCCTGGAGACTATGACTGTCTCCCTGTCACGAAATCTCATGCTACCATTCTCATCAATTTTGAAATCTACCTCTTTACCTTGATTGAGCAACACCAACTAGTCAATCAATCCCAAGTCAAGTTTCTGAACTTCTCTAATCTCTTCAAGAATACTACTAGTCGGCTTTAGCATACCTAGTTTCACACTGCTAGGAGTCATCTCACACACAAAACTAAGATCTCAAAACTGCTCGATCAAATCAAATTCTCGAACCATCAATGCCGACACATGCAAGGACTTCCTACTCAGCGCATATGTTACCACATTAGCCTTACAAGGATGGTAACTCAAACCAAAATCATAACCTATAGAAATTCAAGCCATCTCCTATGCCCCATATTCAAATCCTTTTGATCAAACAAATACTTCAAACTCTTATGATCGCCGAACACTTCAAATTTAGAGCCATACAGATAATGTCTCCAAGCTTTAACCACAAACACCATGACTTCCAACTCTAAATTATGGGTAGGATAATTTCTCTCATGAACCTTCAGCTGTCTCGAAGCATAAGCTATATCCTGAAGATTTTGCATAAGCACACTGCCTAAACCCATCTTTGAAGCATCATAATAAACCACAAACAATTCAATCAAACTTCAAGAGACACAACAACTTCACCATAAACCTCAGCCCTAACCCATAAATATTTAACCAAAAAGGCATAGATTGAACCATTAAGTAAGTCAAATAAATGCATCCAACCCTGAACATTGATGTATTCTTTCAAAGGATACCCATTTACCTCAAAAGACTTGAAATCAACGATTTGTTCCACAATCAGCTTGAGATCATTTTCCTTGATATTCATAGTTCTAGGCTTCAAATGGAATCCTTTTCCAGTTTCGAAAGTTAACGAAGCTTGTTGAGAAGAAGATGTAAATGCCTTTGCAAATGGAGTTTTTAGGGTTCTAAAAGGGGTTTTCTTAAAAAAATGGTTTGTTTTTCAGAGAAGGCTTTATAACGAAAATGGATTATTTTTCAGAGAAGGTTTAGTAAATATATCAACTCATTGATGATCAGTATTAATGAATTGTATATTTATTATACCTCTCTGAACATAATCTCTAATAAAATGATGTTTAATTTCAATGTGCTTTGTTCTTGAATGTTGAATATGATTTTTTGTCAAACAGATAGCAACAGTATTTTTGTAGAAAATTGGAATACTGCTTTCACTTATTTGATAATCTTCTAATTGATATTTGTAGTGCAGTTTTTGTGGTTTCGAATCACTATCACTTTGGTACTACTGTTCGATTCATTTTTTATCCTGTGAAGTTGATTAAGGAAGGGAAATAGATGTCTCCAATTAACCCTGCTTGCATACTGAGGTTAAACAGTCAAAACTGTTGGTTTATAGATGCTATCAAAATAGGGGATTCTTTCTTAGGGTTATTTTCTTAAGTGTACAAGTGTCTGGATTATCTGTGAGGCTTTTAGTTAGGATACTAGACCTGATTTTCTTTGGTTGATGTGTGGAGGTACTGGATTTTGAGTTTTTTTTTATTAGTATGCTCGCTAAGATTTTGCAATCTTATGCCTACGTATTCCCGTTTAACGAAACAGGGAAATCAGAGTGATCGTAGTTCCTCCTATTCTATGGGAGGAAAAAGGTGTTTTGGTGTCTTGTTCAAAGCCCAAGACATGAAGCTAAAGGTGGTTTGTATCTTGTTCAAAGCCCAAGATGTGAAGCTAAAGGGTTTTGGATGAAAGGGGATTTGTCATCTCTAAAGAGGAGTTGTAGGCGTTTGTATGCTGTGAGCAAGGCACAAATTTGATGCTAAAAGGTTGATTGACTCAACCGGGGATTTCTTTATACAAAGCCTAAGAGGAGGCTGGAAGTTTGACTTTTTCGGGGAAAATGTTCTTTCTATCTTGTACAACGCCCAAGATTCAGGCTAAAAGGGATTTTGACTCCGTTGGGGAGAATGTATCTTGTATAAAGCCCAAGATGGAGGCTGAAATGGTTTGACTCAACAAGAGAGTACTTGAACAGGTGATTGACTCAACAAGAGAGTCTTGAAAGTTGTTTGACTCAACAAGAGAGTCTCTTATACTCAATAAGAGAGTGATTTGTTGTCTCGTACGAAGCCCGAGATTGAGGCTAAAAGGAGGTTGACTCAATAAGAGAGTCTTTTATACTCAACAAGAGAGTGTTTTGTTGTCTCGTACGAAGCCCGAGATAGAGGCTAAAAGGAGATTGACTCAACAAGAGAGTATTTTATACTCAACAAGAGAGTGTTTTGTATGTCTTGTACAAAGCCCAAGACAGAGGCTAAAAGTGATTGACTCAACAAGAGAGTCTTTTATACTCAACAAGAGAGTGTTTTATATGTCTTGTACAAAGTCCAAGACGGAGGCTAAAAGTGATTGACTCAACAAGAGAGTCTGAAAAGGTTAGCTATGCTAGGGGGAATCATTTGTACAAAGCCCAAGAGGAGGCTAACTTACTGCCGAGGACTATTGAGATCCTGAAGCGTGTCCAAGTGTGGGGAACTCTCATGAGAGAGACCGGGTTTTAGAGTGATTGGTGTTTTTCCTATGTTTGTAAGGAACTTGAGAATGTCTTTGAGACTCAAGAGGCTTAGACTGTCCAAGTCTAGAGTTTTATCTATTGTACAATGCCCAAGAGGAGGCACGGGCATTAAGGGATGAGTATCAACCCTAAAATGGCCGGAGTTTCGACACTGGAAGGACTGCTCTAGCGAAGGATGACTAAGTTCTGTCTTATACCTTTAAGAGGTCATCAGGGTCCTTGTATTAGGCCCAAGAGAAGACATGAGAACTTCTAAGAAGCCGAAGAGTCCTTGTACAACGCCCAAGAGGAGGCGGGGATGCTTTTAGGAAGCCTGTGGGTCCCCAAACTAAGAGAAGTTCAAGAAATGTAATTCACAGAGAAGAGATCATTCCAAGAAAGTTCGAGAATTTGGAAGAGACTCAAGAGATGTCATTCACAGAGAAAAGATCATCCCTGGGGAGTTAGAGTTTCTTTGACAATTTCTAAGGGTGACAGTTTGAGAAAAGGTTCACCGAGAATACTGCCTTTCTCTTTGTTCCATATTGTTTAACCCCAATAGAAGGGAAGACTGTATCTGGAATCCTACGGGGGATCTAGTTTTGTTTGTATTTAAGAGTGACCAACAAGGCTTTACCTAGTGCTAGACGTAGTTGCCGGGGAAAACTCTAAATAACTATACTAGTATTACACAGTGGATATGTGACAAGTATATAAAAGGATGTGAAAGAAGACTTACAGTGAAACAGCCCTACAATACAGTTATATACATATGAAAGCGGTAAATGAAAGCGGATAAACACTTACTCGTTGTAGAGCTTCCATGATGTTTTGTTAGTTGTTCAACAAAGAAAGTTTTGATAACATATATTTGAATTCAAAATGAAAGGAGAAAGTGATTTAAAAAGGTGGTTGGGGCTTACAGCTCAAGGAGAGGCCCAAGTTTTAACGATGATCGCATCGTTGTTTTGAAAACTGTACAGAGGGACTTATACAATATGTGAGGCCCAAAAAGGTTTTATGTACAAGGGTACGGGTCTTACACTCTATTAGAGGCCCAAAGATTTATTTTTGTACAAGAGATGGGACTTACAGCTCAAGGAGAAGCCTAGTTGATTTTTGTTAAAAAGGCGACGATCGTGCCGAACTTTTTGACGGTATCGGGACTTATACAATACACTGAGGCCCAAAAAGTGGTGTATTTACAAAGGGGATGGGTCTTACACTCTAATAGAGACCCATGAGTGTTTGAAAATGATTGATGAGGGTGGAATCAATCAAAACCCTAATTTCATCATTTTAAAAGTAAATTCTCAAAGAAAATCAATAAAAAATGATAAAACACCAAATAAGCTTGAATAAACAACTTGTGATTTTTGGTTAAGGTTTGAAAAATGAGGTTTTAATCACAAGATGAATTAAAACTCATTTGGTTTTGATTTTTCAAGATGAATATTCACTTTTAAAATGTTTAAAAACAATTAAAAATGAATTTATTCATAAAAATACCAACTATATTAAATAAATAATATAAAATTGATTTTTTTTTGTGGAATAAAATATTTCAACATTTTTGTGATTTTTTGCAAAAAGAACCAATAAAAAATAATTAAAATTGAGGGAGTTATTAATTTTTCAAATCATTAAAAATAATAAGAAAAGAGGATCTAGGGCGAGGGGGATTCGAACCCCAGACCTCTTGTGTGCAGTGCACACCCTCTACCACTGGGGTGGTGATACATCCGTGTATCAAACCCCACCCACAAATATACAAGGCTTACCTTGTTTTTGGCCTGGCCAAGGCAAGGCAAGGCAAGGTTTTGGCCCAAAAACGTGAAACTTGTAACTTTCTCATTTCTCAATGGATTGGGACAAAGTTTAGGTCTATCCTGCCTAGAATTTCACAAGGAATCCAATGGTGGTGGTGGTTTTTTCAGATGTGGTCCCCATTTTAAAACCCGATAGTGGTTTTGAAATAGGCCTCCCTTTGCATTTTTTGTGCTATCTCATGGTACAGGCATGAATCACATGATGAATTGGTCCAAACACAACATATATAACATGTATAAGATGTGTATGATCAGTGGACCTCAAAGCAATGCATATTTCAGAGAGTTCAAGTTGAGATGCTTACCTCTTTAGGAGGTTTTTGGGCAATCTGTCAAGTGCTTTGTTCCAGAAATGATTTGATGCTTTGGACACCCTCAAATGATCCATTGGAAGCTTTTAGGATGATTGGAATCAGCTGGAAACCTCGGGAATGGAAACCGTCCCTTTCTTGCAAAAGGGGCAAAAGTGACCAAAATAGCAACTCTCTCAAATGGTGTTCCAGATGTGGGGAACCATTTGGAACGGTTCCAGGATGATATTTGGAGTGTGTTTGGATCATGAGTTGTGATGGAATTGCTCTCTAACTCAAAAACTCGGAGTTACCTTGCTAAAGAAGGCATTTTTGCCTAGAGAAAGAGATTTTGAGGAAAGCAAGTGTTGTAGTGCTTTGGTGTACTCAAACTGAGCACAAATGAGTTCTATTTATAGTAGAGCAAGTTTGTTTTGGCTGCAATAGTGAATGGCAACTCCTGCAGAGGTTTGGCAAATGTTGATCAATAGGAATCCAAGTTTCCTCTAGACATTGACTAGAGGTTAGGGCACAGGCCTTTGGTTCCCTAGTTTAGAGATCATCCTTGACTCGTTCAGTTGGAAATGGCTCAGTACATGCCACCTTGGTGCATCCATTGAATGTTCCAAAACAAAATTGGAGTCTTGTCCCCTCTTTAAGGTTTTTTAGGTTTGGCATGCTATTTTTAGTTCCAAAGACTTTGGAGGCTTGAAGATCAGATCATCCCCCCTTGGATTTGATTCTTAGATGTGTCCAAAATAATGACAAGGCTTGGAATTATCTGATCTTGCCAAATCGAGCAAAAGTACAAAATTCTGCCTTGCCATGACAGTTGCAGCAAGGCATGTTGCAGCTGTCATAACTCTTAGCTCAAGTGGAATTTCATGGGGTTCTTGACCATTTTGGAAAGCTCTCATATGATAAAACATATGTGTGATCATAGTTTTTCTTGACACTTTTTGGATCCAAGTGAAAAATTCCCTTACATTTTGGAAAAAGTGAAACAGATTCTGACTTAGTGAAAATTTCACTAAGTGTTGGAAAAAGTGATATTTTCAGCCATTTTGATCCAACCATAACTCAAAATCCATGATGAATTGGAATGAAGTGTAGTTGACACTTTTAAAGTATTCCATGAGAGCTACAAATCCATCTTTGGATCAGTCCAAATGGTTACTTGGATCTCAATTTATGATCCTTGGAAGTTGGTACCCTAGCCATTTTGTTCCATAACTTAGAAAATTTCTAAGTTTTTTATGGTTACCCCTTTTACAAGTTATCCCACTTTTCTTGATTTTTCTTGATGAATGATGATTCCAATCACACATTAACATCATTTTAGAGTTAGGGAACCATAATTGATCAAAAAATCAAAAAGTCAAACTTTGACTTTTGGGCACAATTGACTTTTTATCAGATGAATTCCAAATTGTGCGATCCTCTATAAAATCAAGTCCTTGACCTAAATCAAACTTTATGGATTGATTTTATAGGTGTTATAGGGTGTATTGAATCATGTCCCAAGGTTTGGGAGTATGTCCTGGTCAAACGTCAAAGGCACAATTGACTTTTTTCCGCGAAACCCAAACTATGGTTCTGATGAACTTGAAACTTGTGAATCAAGCTTCTCTGATCAATCCATCATTGCAAATGGATCAATGTAGTGTATTAGGGACCCTCAAATCATGTCTTGAGATCTTGGCTCATGTTTTGTCCCAAAAGTCAACTTAGGGGTGAATTAGGTCAAGAAACCCTAATTCCTGATTTTTTATGAATGCATCCCCTGAGGCGAAATTGACTTGATGATTGGGTTTATGAGGTCCCTTAGAGTATTTTGGGTTATGCTTTGAAGCACTGGCTCATGCCCAGAGGAAAATTTCCATCTGGAAGCCCTGGTCGATCAAAACCCTAATTTGGTGACACTGGCGATCTTGAGGCTTAATCCACTTGGAATGTTGCAGCCTTGTGCTTGATCCTTGATGTGGGAGTCCTATTGATCCATTGTGGATGTTGGAGAGGTTTAGACAAGTTGAAAATCATGTCATTCCTTGATTGATCCTTTGTCTAAGAGCTCTGAGAGGGCTTGAAACCCTAATTCTTTGATTGTAGTGAATGGTCACCCATCTTTGGGGAGACTAATGAGGCATGATGGTCCATCCATATTGTGATGATGATTTGCACAATGATGGGGAATCTTAGTGGTCAAAATTTGGGGTATGACAGATGCCCTTATTTAATCTTCTTGGACCCGAAGGTGTGAATGGCGAAGGTATTCGGGCATTCGGGGTGGAAGATGATTAAATATCGGAATACCCAAAATTTTGACAGTGGTTATGAATGGTAGCTTACATATTCATCTTCTTTTGCTAAGCGTTGATACTTAGAAAAGGTAAAATTCCCCTCGATCCCGGTTTCTTACCAAGGAACTGGCCTTAGTTGCTGAAATAAACTTCCCCTCGATCCTGGTTTCCTACCAAGGAACTGGTCTCAGTTTCTGAAATGAACTTCCCCTCGATCCTGGTTTCCTACCAAGGAACATTTCTTAGTTACTGAAATAAACTTCCCCTCGATCCTGGTTTCCTACCAAGTAACTGGTCTCAGTAGCTGAAATAAACTTCCCCTCGATCCTGGTTTCCTACCAAGAAACTGGTCTCAGTTTCTTTTGTCAATAAACTTTCTTGACAAGGGACGCTATTCGTAGCAGTTTTCCTCAAACTTCTCGCCGAATTTTCCTGGGGAGATTCCATTTGATAGAAAAAATTTTGATGTCGGAGTTGCTGGGGAACCCAGTCGTCTGAGTTGTAGAGGTGTACAAACTTCTCTGTTGAAGATGTCATTCGTTGACTCTATTAGGGGAAAACAAGTCTCTTGAGAGACCGTTTTCGCTTGGGGTATTACATCATACTTTTCTCGGGATCTTCTCGGAGAAATGCCATATGATGTGATCCAATTTTGAGGTGCTGATGACCTTTTTGTCAGCGGATTTTTCAGAGAAAAACTGTTGTATTGTCGAATCTCTGATTAAGAGGCTTTCTCTGGAGATTTTTCCTAATCCGGGAAAGCGAAGATATCATCTCCGATGGCGAAGAGTGATGTTTGTCGAAGGTCTCCTTGTCTTTCAGATATTCAAGTTATCAAAGTGGTCAAGGGCCGGCTTCAATCCAGAAATAAACTAGAGGAGAGGTTGTTCAGACACGACATTTCCTGACAAGGAAAGAACTGACAACTCGACTGAGAGGACCTTTATCACTTGGGGACAAGACCGACTAGAGTGATAGTAATGCAATATGAATATGAATGTAAATCAATAATGCATGATGTATGTATGTTTACGCTGACAAAACTGACGCGACATACAGACTAATAGATGAACATGACGGGATACTTGGCCACAGTGGGAGATGAAAAGTATCATTGGTTCACGATAGCAATTCTGCCTTACTTAGGAGAGATAGTCCCTGTGGGGAAAACCGTTGGTCGGGCTTAGGAGATAAGAACTCTGTCGGGGATGTCGGACGGAATATTTGCATCTGACATAGCTGATCCTTCATTCAGGTGTACTGGTTAAGAAGGAGTACTTTGATTATGCACTTTGAAGCTCGATTACTTTTAGAGAAGCGATCGATGTTCTTTTGATGTTCAACAGTCAAAAGAAATTGCCATCTTTATTTTAAAAGCAGAAAAAGTTTGACAATTAAATTCATTTTTATTTTATTTCAAGAATCGTTGATCATATTAAAAAGTCGTTATGTAAAGCTAAAACAAATGAGAATTGCAAACAAAAGCACTAGGGCTCAAATTTTATTGATAGGATGGAAATCAGCCAAGCGCGTGATCCCATAGAGTATTTACAAAGTTTAGAAAATGGTAATTTAAGGGAAAAGGGCTACATTGAACATAACGACCGCTATCCTTCTACCAACTTCGAATTCCGGACATCCTGAGCTTCCGTCGAAGATGACCTTGACTGAGGGTTTTTCTTAGATGGTGTAACTGCTGCTGAGGGACTTGCCCCTTTGTTGGACATAGTTACTTGCCATTATCCCTAACTTTTGCCTGGATTGTACTTTGAGATTTCCAATCCACCGGGATGATTTTTTGCTTGTGTCTCTAATTTTTTCCTGGACCGCCCTTTCGGGTTTTCAATCCACCGAGACGTTTTTTTTTTCTTTTTCGTTTAGGCGAAGTATTTCTTGACTATATCAACATTTGTGGGGTAGGCAAATTCCTCTCCATCCATGGTTGCGAGTCTCAAGGCACCGCCTGAGAAGGCTTTCTTGACCACATAGGGGCCGTCATAATTCGGAGTCCACTTGCCCCGGGAATCAGTGAGGAATGATTGTATCTTCGTGAGTAATTTGAAGATTGGCGCGCATGTCGCGGTCATGAGGAATATAAATCGGGAAATGTAATTCAAACGTCCCAGGAATCCGCTGACTTGTTTTTCAGTCTTTGGAGAAGGCATTTCTTGAATGGCCTTGACCTTGTCAGGATCAACCTCAATTCCTTTTTGGCTGACGATGAACCCTAAAAGTTTACCTGAACGGACACCGAATGTGCATTTGTTGGGATTCAAACGGAGCTTGTACTTTCTTAGACGCTCGAATAGTTTTGACAGGTGGGTTACATGCTCCTCTTCTGTTTTAGATTTGGCAATCATATCATCGACATACACTTCGATTTCTTTGTGTATCATGTCATGAAACAGAGTAGTCATGGCCCTTTGATAGGTTGCCTCAGTGTTCTTCAAACCGAACGACATTACCTTGTATCAAAAGGTACCCCATGGGGTAATGAATGAAGTTTTCTCCATATCTTTCGGCGCCATTTTTATCTGATTATAGCCCGAGAATCCATCCATGAAGGAGAAGACTTTGAACTTTGCTGTACTGTCAACCAACATGTCAATGTGTGGTAAAGGAAAGTCGTCCTTTGGACTAGCCTTGTTTAGATCTCTGTAATCCACACACATTCTGACCTTTTCGTCCTTTTTCGGAACTGGTACGATGTTGGCTAACAATTGAGGATATTCTGATGTGGCGAGGAAACTTGCGTCAATCTGTTTCTGTACTTCCTCTTTGATTTTGATGGCCATGTCTAGGTGAGTCCATCTCAACCTCTGTTTTACTGACGGACATTCTGATCTCAACGGTAGATGATGTTCCACGATGCTGGTATCCAACCCTGGCATATCCTGATAGGACCAAGCGAATACATCGGGAAACTCTTTGAGAAGCTTTGTCAAACTTTCTTTGACAGTTGAACTGAGCAGTGCCCCAATCTTGACCTCTTGTCTCTCTTCCTCTGAACCCAAGTTGACCATTTCCAACGGATCCTTGTGAGGTTTAATGGACCTTTCCTCTTGTCTGAGTAATCGGGAGATCTCTTCTGGAATTTCTTCGTCCTCTTCTTCTTCAGCCTCAAATACCGGGTATTCAAAGTTGGGAGAAGGCATTGGACCGTATGTTTCAACGGGGTTTAAAACGAGTAATCTGCATAACATGATGATTATTTTTAGAGAGAGAGAGAGAGAGAGAGAGAGAGAGAGAGAGAGAGAGAGAGAGAGAGAGAGAGAGAAATGCAAGAGTGTGTGCAGTGTATTTTTTTTACTGCTTGTTTTTATTATTTGTTGTTTTTTAGGATTACCATTTTCTGAAAAAGCGAAAAGAGAAAACAACAATTAATGCAGAAATTACAGAATGGCGTTATTTTATTTATGAACTCGTCGATTCTTGAAACTACAGCCCTATAAAACAAAACTCTGTCGCTTTGGGCTAAGTGAAGAGGGATATTAACAGAAAGTGAGCCCTATCAAAACATCCGTTTCACCTGGGCAGGGTGAATGGTTAAGATAAAGACGACAATTACTTAGACTTATGAATAATCTTTGGAACATCAACTGCAACCCATTGGCGGCGAACTCCTTGGTGAATCACAAAGTCTAGTACCTTCCTTGATTTGTCTTCAGAAATAACGCTGATTTTTGGTGGAGCAGGATCGTTGGAATCTGTCTCCCAGGCAGAGTTGTCGTAGGAGGATTCCTCAGTTGTATTTTGCATAGTACTTGCGTTCTCAGGTAAATATTCCCATCCAGTTGGATGGATGTCCTCGAGCCTGATACGAGAGCTTTCAAGAGCGGTGTACTTGACCATGAAGTCAAATTTTCCACTCGGTTTTCCCAGGGTGTCCACACTTCTTTGGAGCTGGAGGAGTCATCTCTCTCGATGACGTTGACCTCGGGAAAGGCATAATTGATGAATTCTAGTCCTGCAAACTTTGCGAATTCATCGTCGTGCTGGATACTTTCTGAATTCCCTGAGTAATGATCCCATGACATGGTGGGGACGCAGGTATTTCTCCTAATGACGCTCAGCTGATTTTCATTGTTCGACTGATTTTCTTGCCCCGAGTCTCCTGGGTACGCCTGCCAGATAGGCAGACCATCCATCAGGCCATAATAGTCGTGGTCAAAGTTGTCTTTCATCAGAGAGTCTTCCTCTAATGAGTTTGGTGGAGCACAACATCCTTCTGGATCACAATCTCCGTATATCATTTTGACATCTGATCTCGGTATATATCTCGGACTCTGTGCGGGATAGAAAAATGGCGTAGGCACCTCTCTCTGAGACATATAACCATCCTCGTTAAGATAGGACATCCATTCATCATCCGTATCGGAGGAATCTCCCTCGTTGATGGTATGTACTTCTTGAGTCACTGGGTGAAGGAAACCTCCACTGTGGAAGAAGTCCTGAATGGGATGAAAAATTTCATCGTTAGTGGCAGTCTGGGTACAGGTTGAAGAAAAACTAAGACATTTCTTTGTTTTGTTATCAGTAGGAATGATAAGCTGTCCCCATCCTTTTGTATTGTTACTTTTGATTACTTCGAGAGCATCTTTGTACGAGGAAATCGATGTTCCTCTTTTTGATTGGTTGTTATTGCTCACTGAAAGTGCCTGGAACTGAGTTACAACGACCTCCTCGGGTTCTACACAAGTGGACAATGATAGGTTACTCACGATCTAGGCTTGTTCTCCACAGACCTTGACGAGTTGGTCATTCTTGACGAACTTCAGCTTCTGGTGAAATGTCGAAGTGACTGCCCCAGCCTGGTGTATCCAAGGTCTTCCCACAAACAGCTGTATGTTGCTCGGATGTCTATGACCTGGAAAGTTACTAGGAAAGTGTGAGGACCGATAGTTATGGGAAGGTCGACTTCACCGATAACTGTTTTTCTGGACCCGTCAAATGCTTTGACGATGACCTCACTGCCTCTCATCGGAGATCCTTTGAATGATAGTCGCATTAGGGTGGACTTCGGCATAACGTTGAGATCTGATCCGGTATCTACCAGTACGCTGGCTAAAGCATCGTCCTGGTAGTTGACTGTGATATTGAGCGCCATGTTGTGACTTTTGCCTTCTTTTGGAAATTCCTCGTCACTAAACCCCAAGTTGTTGCAGGAGGTGATGTTAGAGACGATACTGTCCAATTGTCTTATCGACACATCCTGTTCCACAAAGGCATGTTCAAAGACTTTCTGTAGAGCCTCTCTGTGGGCTTCTGAACTGAGTAAAAGAGATAACACAGAGATCTTTGAAGGAGTTTGTAACAGCTGATCAACAATATTGTATTCACTCCTCTGGATGAGCTTCAGTATCTCATCGTTGTTTTTCGAAAGGTCGGGATCAAAGGATTGACCGACCGGTTGATCAGGAACTTCCGTTTGAGGTTCCTTTTCTTTGTTGGGTTCTCCAACTCCTCGGTTGAAGATTTGACCACTCTGTGTTACTCGACTGATGTCTGCAATATTCACGACGGAGGGTAATGGAATTTCCTTTCCATTCTCAATTATTGTTGCACCGTATTTGTAAGGGATAACCTTAGTTGATTCATACGGTAGCGGTCCCGACAGATAGATAACTGTAGGAGCCTTCTGATTTCTCTGACTGTCGTAAGTAACCTCAATCAATTCCTGGTTAAGAACCTTCGATTCGTCAAGTAGAGGGATGATGGTACAAACATCTTTGGTCTTTTAGTGATTAGAGATCACGACAACATCCTTAATGTGATCAGCAAAATAGTCTGGTGTCCAGTTGATTGATTCAGAACTTGGACATGGTTAAATCTCTTTGCGGTCCAACTGACTCCGAAGAACTGCTCGCACGAGGTAGCATCCTTGATTATTTTCCAAGCAGACTCTATAGCGCTCGTAATTGTGTGGTGGCACCTGGCCACGTCCGCTTTGAATGCAGTGCAACCTCACTAGATCTGTTTCCATTGATCGAACATCCTGACTTTGATGCCTAGTAGGGTTTCCATTAACCACACTGATTTGTTGCATGTCTTCATCCATATAGATTGGAAGCCACCAGTGGTTCAACATGTGTTACAAAGTTCTTTGAACGAGAGCGTACCCTTGGTTACTCTCATAACATACTCTACAGCTCAGATAATCATGTGAAGTGAGAAAACCAAGTTGGACTTGCTTGGCGTGTAACTCCACCAAGCTGGTATTCATTAAACGAATATCGAAGATTTGAATCATGTGAACCTGGTAAGGATTTCTATCAAGGTAGTCTTGGATCCACCCAAGATCCATCTGACGCTGGAGGGCCTTTTGTACAAAAGAGCATCCGTGTTTGTTTACCGAGCAGATAGGACAGGAATCGTAATCATGTCGTGGCAGATTATGATGTTGGCTTTGCCTTGAGTGCATTGCCACCAAGTTGACATTCATCGCATGGACGTCGTGGTTCTGAATGATGTGGGAATTCGTATAAATCATGTTGACCCCACGAATTCGATGTTCTTGGATCCATCCGAGATCCCATTGTTCCTGTAGAGCTGATTGCACCACAGAACATCCTTGATTATTCTTAGAGCAGATATCACACTGGTGATAGTTATGAGGTGGCACATGGCCGTATCCACTATGACTACAATGCATCTTGACCATGTTGGCCCTCAATATGAGTACATCATGAATTTGATAGCTGTTATTGGACTCTCCCTCTATCAAATTTACCGCAGCTTTCTCGCGTTGAGGCAGCGGGTTCGTGAGAACATTCAAATTTGTATCTTTGAAAGATAAGACCCCGCTACTAACAAGCTTTTACACATCAGATTTGAAACTGAGACAGTTTTCTATGTTATGCCCTGGTCCTCCTTGATGGTAAGGACAAGTCTGATCCGCTTTGAACCAAAAAGGCGGATTTTCCGGTATTGTAAGAGGAGTCCTGGTTTGGACATGCCCCTTGACCAGTAGTAATGGAAACAGTTCTGTATACAACATTGGTATAGGGTCGAACCCCGGTGGTCGCGTTGTACGGTTGTTGTTGTACTGAGGACGAGCCTGCTGAAGAGGCTGTTGTGTCCTTTGCTGATATTGTTGTTGATTCGGTTGGCTCTGCACAACCTGAGGTTGATATGTAGGAACAGGCGCAGGGTTGATAGCAGGAGTTACAGCTGCTACTGGTTGGTACCATCGCCTATGCTTTCCGAGAGAGATATTACCAATATCTTGCTCTTTTTTCTTAGGGAGAGTACTACCATATCGTTTTGTACTACTTGATGATCCAGCGTCTTTAACTAAACGTCCCTCTCGGACTGCTTCCTCAAGACGAACTCCCATGCCTCCATCTCGGTGAAGTCACTGGGCGCACTAGCAACCATTTTGTCGTAGTAAAATGAGCTTAAGGTTTTCAAGAAGATATTTGTCATCTCTTTTTCCTCAAGAGGTGGATAAATATGGGCATCAATTTCACGCCATCTCTGAGCGTACTCCTTAAAGGTTTCCTTGTCCTTTTGTGACATCGATCTGAGTTGATCTCTGTCCGGTGCCATGTCCAGGTTATACTTATACTGCTGAATGAAAGCAGCGCCAAGATCTCTAAAAGTGCCGATCTTAGTGAGGTTTAAACCCATGTACCATTTTAGTGCGGCACCGGTTAAACTATCCTGAAAATAATGAATCAGTAGCTCCTGGTTCTTTGTCTGAGTTGACATTCGCCGAGCGTACATCACCAAATGGCTTTTAGGGCAAGAGTTACCCTTGTACTTTTTAAATTCGGGCACTTTGAATTTGTGCGGAACTTTCACATTGGGGACCAAACAAAGGTCGCAACATCTTTTCCAAATAGATCCTGACCGCGAAGGGCTTGCAGCTCTTTCTGCATCTCCAGGAACTGTTCTTGGAACTCATTCATTATGTCGAACATACTTTCGTTTCCACCAGAAGGTATCTGTGGAATCTGTTCTTCTGGGATAGTGTGTACTACGGGTGATGGTATAGTCATCATGGCAGTGACTCTAGGTCCTTCCCTCTCCCGAAGTTTGTAACCTTCAGGAGGTACTGTCATGCCCCGGGCATCTTCGCTTTCCCGAAGTTTGTAACCTTCAGGCCCAGCAGCTCCTGCAGCGGTTCCCTGATCCTCATTGATAGTTAATAGGTATGCCCCAGGGACGATCTTTCGGCATTTTTTACCTAGGATCATACTTTTCCACTATGGGCGTTGATGTGATCTCTGAGATCACAGTCCTTTGTTGCTGCATCTGAGCTTCTGCCAGAGCTTGCATATCGTTATGAAGTTTTCTTAGATCCTCTTTCAGAGTGTCTATCTCTTCCCTCAACTCTCTGTTCTCCTCCTTGAGATCATCCATCTTTTTTTTGTCGATTGGCCCGAGTATTATACGAACGAGACAGTTTGACTCTAGAATCGAGACGTAAACGTGAGATTCGTAGGTAAGAAGAATGTGTTACGTGAGAATGATGAATGATATGCAATAGTTATATTAATTGTATATATATTTTTTTATTTATTCAAAGTAAACTTCGACAATTGGATTGCAAATATCAAACAGTGGGGAAACCCCGTTTTATTGAATTCAAAGATTGCGGAAATGGAAATACAGTAATTTACAAAGTGCTGTAAAAGGAAATCTAAACTTATGGGTCCTGAGTCCTCTCTGAAGCGAGCTCAGGTGCGGGTTATGGTACTTTTCTTTTCTTTGACCGGGGCTCTTGAGCCGTTGTTGGGTTGTCATTCCTTTTCCAAGTGAAAGGAGCGAGCAAATTCCTCTGGTCATCCTGATTTTCTACAGCAGGTTGCTCTAAAATCTCGATCAGAGCATCTTTATCTTTTAATAGTTGTTGTATTTTCTTACACTCCACTTTGAGAATATGGTACTTGTCCCTCCAAGACCTTTTTTCCTGCTGAACTTTGTTGAGAGTAACCTGAAGTTTTTTCGTATCAGACATAAAATAAAGGACAGGGTCCCTTAATGGAAGAACTTCCTGACGAGGGTAACGCATCCTCAACCTGAGAGCTCTAGTTTGTACCCAATGGAGATAAGGTTCCACCGAGACACAGTCTGGTTTTCCTAGAGACTCTCGTCCTTTTCTATGAACGTGTTTCCAGGCATGCACTATTTCTGTCTTTAGTGCCCTGTCGTTTTCTCCTTCCTTAAAAAAAGACCTTCCAGATGAGCATTACGCGGGACATGCCTCATCGGGTATCCAAACTGACGATGAACTAAAACTGGATGATAGTTGATTCCTCCCTTAGTTCCCATAAGGGGTACATTTGGGAAATTTCCACAACGGTCAATGATCCTGATCCGTCATAGACTCGATTGTACCAATCGATGTCAGAGTTGGTAAGAGACATGATTCTCTGCGACCAACGTAAAGTATTCTTTTGACCCCAAAATGCAGCAGACTTTGGCAAATGAGAAGTGAACCATTTGTACAACAGGGGTACACAGCATGTGATTATTCCTCCGCTGTACAAGTTCCTTAAGTGTACAGAATGGTAAGCATCTATGAGCAAGGTCGGTACAGGATTTCCAATCAAAAAAATCTTAATGGCATTGATATCTACAAAGTTATCGATGTTGGGAAACAAAAATAACCCGTAGGTAAGCAAAACAAAGATGCTTTCGAAAGCGGCCACGTTCCCTATACTAGCAAAGTACAGAGCTTTCTTTATCAAGAATTGGGCTGGTAAACCCTGGATTCCACCCTTAGTGGTCATGTGAGTCCTGACTTCCGACTCGTCCAAATAAATTGCTCTTGCAATGGTTTGATCCTTTGGAATCTCTTCCAGTCCAGAAAAGGGAACTTGGTCAGTAATATACAGATCAGTCAGGTGAGAGTAATCCTCCAGCGTTGGTGCTAGTTGATAATTCGGGAATGTGAAACACTGATAAAACTGAATTAGTGTAGACAGGATTCCTTCGATTACATGGACCCTTAACAGAGACAACATTCCTCCATACTTAGCTCTGAAAGCCTCAGGGTTGGTTATCATCCTCGCCAACCCTCCCAAATCCTCTAGTTTTGAAACCTTGAAGGTGTACTTGTGAGTTTTCCTTCTACCTAAATCCATTAGCAATCTCTTTATCTGACATCTGCAATCATTGTCTTAGTTTAATTTGAAAAAGAGAAACTAGAAGAGAAGATTTTTCTTTGTTTAAAGTTTTTTAATGAATGCATGAATGCAGCACACAAAAACATAGAAAAAACATGGGGTCAAAGGGTCGGTGTCACTAAGTCAAAGCTCTACCCATCCCCAAAGGTTTATACTGGTGATTTTTGTACCTGTCCTCAAAATCACTGACCCCTCTTAGGATGACGGCAGCAAGCGGATCACCAAGCGAGCTGGTTTATCTTAGAGTAATCTCAAATGAGGGTAGTATCGCGTGACAACTATTTCCGATAGCTTCCGCACTACAAAATGGTTTCAGTTTACTAAAATCCTCAGCTTCTCTGATAACCCAATGGAACAATCTGCTTTCAACAACCGAAGTCATATAGGCATTGAATCCGCAAAGGGCATATCCACTGATTTGATGGTCGACCGGGACCTCTTATCTGGGATTCACTCCCAGTAAGATTACCCATATAATGCCATCACTTATCTTAGGTGTATACTCAATCTTTCCAGATGCAACATCATACGCATTCCCATTAGCAAAAAAGTAAACACAGATATCAATTAGGAAAAGCAGTATATATATTTGTCCTAACATCCTAGACCTCTAGTCTTATGATCCTATACAGACAATGACTCCCCCAGCAGAGTCGTCATTTCTGTGACATTTCGAGAACTTAAGGTTTCATCCCTTGGGAATGCAAGAAAGAATGCCTCCCACTGTGGTCGCCATTTTTCTATGGAAAATGGGGACGACGATGACTAGATCTTACTTTGGCTCCCACTGTGGTCGCCATTTTTCTGTGGAAAATGGGGACGACGTTGACTAGATCTTACTTTGGCTCCCACTGTGGTCGCCATTTTTCTGTAGCGCCGTTTTTGTGGTTTCGAATCACTATCGCTTTGGTACTACAGTTTAATTCATTTTTTATCATGTGAAGCTTATTAAGGAAGGGAAATAGATGTCTCCAATTAAGTCTGCTTGCATACTGAGGTTAAACAGTCAAAACTGTTGGTTTACAGATGCTATCAAAATAGGGGGTCCTTCTTAGGATTATTTTCTTAAGTGTACAAGTGTCTGGATTATCTGTGAGGCTTTTGGTTAGGATAATAGACCTGATTTTCTTTGGTTGATGTATGGAGGTACTGGATTTTGAGTTTTTTTTATTAGTATGTTCGCTAAGATTTTGCAATCTTATGCCTACGTATTCCCGTTTAACGAAATAGGGAAATCAGCGCGATCGTAGTTCCTCCTATTATATGGGAGGAAAAAGGTGTTTTGGTGTCTTGTTCAAAGCCAAGACATGAAGCTAAAGGTGGTTTATATCTTGTTCAAATCCCAAGATGTGAAGCTAAAGGGTTTTGGATGAAAGAAGATTTGTCATCTCTAAAGAGGAGTTGTTGACGTTTGTATGCTGTGAGCAAGGCACAAATTTGATGCTAGAAGGTTGATTGACTCAACCGGGGATTTCGTTATACAAAGCCTAAGAGGAGGCTGGAAGTTTGACTTTTCCGGGGAAAATGTTCTTTCTATCTTATACAACGCCCAAGATTGAGACTAAAAGGGATTTTGACTCCGTTGGGGAGAATGTATCTTGTATAAAGCCCAAGATGGAGGCTGAAATGGTTTGACTCAACAAGAGAGTACTTGAACAGGTGATTGACTCAACAAGAGAGTCTTGAGGGTTGTTTGACTCAACAAGAGAGTCTTTTATACTCAACAAAAGAGTGATTTGCTGTCTCGTACAAAGCCCTAGATTGAGGTTAAAAGGAGGTTAACTCAACAAGAAAGTCTTTTATACTCAACAAGAGAGTGTTTTGTTGTCTCGTACGAAGCCCGAGATAGAGGCTAAAAGGAGATTGACTCAACAAGAGAGTCTTTTATACTCAACAAGAGAGTGTTTTGTATGTCTTGTACAAAGCCTAAGACGGAGGCTAAAAGTGATTGACTCAACAAGAGAGTCTTTTATACTCAACAATAGAGTGTTTTATATGTCTTGTACAAAGCCCAAGACGGAGGCTAAAAGTGATTAACTCAACAAGAGAGTCTGAAAAGGTTAGCTATGCTAGGGGGAATCATTTGTACAAAGCCCAAGAGGAGGCTAACTTACTGCCGAAGACTATTGAGATCCTGAAGCGTGTCCAAGTGTGGGGAACTCTCATGAGAGAGACCAGGTTTTAGAGTGATCGATGTTTTTTCCTATGTTTGTAACGAACTTGAGAATGTCTTTGAGACTCAAGAGGCTTAGATTGTCTAAGTCTAGAGTTTTATCTATTGTACAATGCCCAAGAAGAGGCACGGGCATTAAGGGATGAGTATCAACCCTAAAATGGCTGGAGTTTCGACACTGGAAGGACTGCTCTAGCGAAGGATGACTAAGTTCTATCTTATACCTTTAAGAGGTCGTCAGGTTCCTTGTATTAAGCCCAAGAGAAGGCATGAGAACTTCTAAGAAGCCGAAGGGTCCTTGTACAACGCCCAAGAGGAGGCGGGGATGCTTTTAGGAAGCCTGTGGGTCCCCAAACCAAGAGAAGTTCAAGAAATGCAATTCACAGAGAAGAGATCATTCCAGGAAAGTTCGAGAGTTTGGAAGAAACTTAAGAGATGCCATTCACGGAGAAAAGATCATCCCTGGGGAGTTAGAGTTTCTTTGACAATTTCTAAGGGTGACAGTCTGAGAAAAGGTTCACCGAGAATACTGCCTTTCTCTTTGTTCTATATTGTTTAACCCCAAGAGAAGGGAAGACTGTATCTGGAATCCTACGGGGGATCTAGTTTTGTTTGTATTTAAGAGTGACCAACAAGGCTTTACCTAGTGCTAGACGTAGTTGTCGGGGAAAACTCTAAATAACTATACTAGTATTACACAGTGGATATGTGACAAGTATATAAAAGGATGTGAAAGAAGACTTACAGTGAAACAGCCCCACAATACAGTTATATACATATAAAAGCGGTAAATAAAAGCGAATAAACACTTACTCGTTGTAGAGCTTCCACGCTGTTTTGTTAGTTGTTCAACAAAGAAAGTTTTGATAACAACATATATTTGAATTCAAAATCAAAGGAGAAAGTGCTTTGAAAAGGTGGTTGGGGCTTACAGCTCAAGGAGAGGCCCAAGTTTTAACGATGATCGCACCGTTGTTTTGAAAACTGTACAGAGGGACTTACACAATATGCGGGGACCAAAAATGTTTTATGTACAAGGGGATGGGTCTTACACTCTATTAGAGGCACAAAGATTTATTTTTTTACAAGAGATGAGACTTACAGCTCAAGGAGAAGCCCAGTTGATTTTTGTTAAAAAGGCGACGATCGTGCCGAACTTTTTGACGGTATCGGGACTTATACAATACACTGAGGCCCAAAAGTGGTGTATTTACAAAGGGAATGGATCTTACACTCTAATAGAGGCCAATGAGTGTTTTAAAATGATTGATGAGGGTGGAATCAATCAAAACCCTAATTTCATCATTTTAAAAGTAAATTCTCAAAGAAAATCAATAAAAAAATGATAAAACACCAAATAAGCTTGAATAAACAACTTGTGATTTTTGGTTAAGGTTTGAAAAATGAGGTTTTAATCACAAGATGAATTAAAACTCATTTGGTTTTGATTTTTCAAGATGAATATTCACTTTTAAAATGTTTAAAAACAATTAAAAATGAATTTATTCATAAAAATATCAACTATATTAAATAAATAATATAAAATTTATTTTTTTGTGGAATAAAATATTTCAACATTTTTGTGATTTTTTGCAAAAAGAACGAATAAAAAATAATTAAAATTGAGGGAATTATTAATTTTTCAAATCATTAAAAATAATAAGAAAAATAATAAAAATAGGAAAAAGTGATAAAAAGAGGATCTGGGGCGAGGGGGATTCGAACCCCAGACCTCTTGTGTGCAGTGCGCACCCTCTACCACTAGGGTGGTGATACATCCGTGTATCAAACCCCACCCACAAATATACAAGGTTTGCCTTGTTTTTGGCCTGGCCAAGGCAAGGCAAGATTTTGGCCCAAAAACGTGAAGCTTGTGACTTTCTCATTTCTCCATGGATTGGGACAAAATTTAGGTCTATCCCGCCTAGAATTTCACAAGAAATCCAATGGTGGTGGTGGTTTTTTCAGATGAGGTTGCCATTTTAAAATCCGATAGTGGTTTTGAAATAGACCTCCCTTTGCATTTTCTGTGCTATCTCATGGTACAAGCATGAATCATATGATGAATTGGTCCAAACACAACATATATAACATGTATGAGATGTGTATGATCAGTGTACCTCAAATCAATGCATATTTCAGAGAGTTCAAGTTGAGATGCTTACCTCTTTAGGAGCTTTTTGGGCAATCTGTCAAGTGCTTTATTTCAGAAATTATTTGATGCTTTGGACACTCTCAAATGATCCCTTGGAAGCTTTTAGGATGATTGGAATCAGCTAGAAACCTCAGGAATGGAAACTGGCCCTTTCTTGCAAAATGGGCAAAAATGACCAAAATAGCAACTCTCTTGAATGGTGTTCCAGATATGGGGAACCATTTGGGACGGTTCCAGGATGATATTTGGAGTGTGTTTGGATCATGAGTTGTGATGGAATTGCTCTCTAACTCAAAAACTCAGAGTTACCTTGCTAAAGAAGGCAATTTTGCCTAGAGAAAGATATTTTGAGGAAAGCAAGTGTTGTAGTGCTTTGGTGTACTCAAACTGAGTACAAATGAGGTCTATTTATAGTAGAGCAAGTTTGTTTTGGTTGCAATAGTGAATGGCAACTGCTGCAGAGGTTTGGCAAATGTTGATCAATAGGAATCCAAGTCTTCTATAGCCATTGACTAGAGGTTAGGGCGCATGCCTTTGGTTCCCTTATTCAGAGATCATCCTTGACTCATTCAGTTGGAAATGGCTCAGTACATGCCACCTTGGTGCATCCATTGAATGCTCCAAAATAAAATTGGAGTCTTGTCCCCTCTTTAGGGGTTTTTTAGGTTTGGCATGCTATTTTTAGTTCCCAAGACTTTGGAGGCTTGGAGATCAGATCATCCCCCTTGGATTTGATTCTTAGATGTGTCCAAAATGATGACAAGACTTAGAATTATCTGATCTTGCCAAATCGAGCAAAAGTTCAAAATTTTGCCTTGCCATGACAATTACAGCAAGGCATGTTGCAGCTGTCATAACTCTTAGCTCAAGTGGAATTTCATGGGGTTCTTGGCCATTTTGGAAAGCTCTCATATGATACAACATATGTGTGATCATAGTTTGTCTTGACACTTTTTGGATCCAAGTTAAAAATTCCCTTACATTTTGGAAAAAGTGAAACAGATTCTGACTTAGTGAAAATTTCACTAAGTGTTGGAAAAAGTAACATTTCATGTTTTCAGCCATTTTGATCCAACCATAACTCAAAATCCATGATGAATTGGAATGAGGTGTAGTTGACACTTTTAAAGTATGCCATGAGAGCTACAAATCCATCTTTGGATCAGCCCAAATGGTTGCTTGGATCTCAAGTTATGATCCTTGGAAGTTGGTACCCTAGCCACTTTGTTCCATAACTTAGAAAATTTCTAAGTTTTTTATGGTTACCCCTTTTACAAGTTATCCCACTTTTCTTGATTTTTCTTGATGAATGATGATTCCAATCACACATTAACATTATTTTAGGGTTAGGTAACCATAATTGATCAAAAAATCAAATAGTCAAACTTTGACTTTTAGGCACAGTTGACTTTTTACAAGTGAATTCCAAACTGTGCGATCCTCTATGAAATCAAGTCCTTGACCTAAATCAAACTTGATGGATTAATTTCATAGGTGTTATAGGGTGTATTGAATCATGTCCCAAGGTTTGGGAGCATGTCCTGGTCAAAAGTCAAAGGCACAGTTGACTTTTTTCCGCGAAACCCTAACTGTGGTTCTGATGAACTTGAAACTTGTGAATCAAGCTTCTTGGATCAATCCATCATTGCAAATGGATCAATGTAGTGTATTAGGGACCATCAAATCAGGTCTTGAGGTTTTGGCTCATGTTTTGTCCCAAAAGTCAACTTAGGGGTGAATTAGGTCAAGAAACCCTAATTCCTGATTTTTTATTAATGCATCCCCTGAGGCCAAATTGACTTGATGATTGGGTTTATGAGGTCCCTTAGAGTATTTTGGGTTATGATTTGAAGCATTGGCTCATGCCTAGAGGAAAATTTCCATCTGGAGGCCCTGGTCGACCAAAACCCTAATTTGGTTACACTGGCGATCTTGAGGCTTAATCCACTTGGAATGTTGCAGCCTTGTGCTTGATCCTTGACGTGGGAGTCCTCTTGATCCATTGTGGGTGTTGGAGAGGTTTAGACAAGTTGAAAATCATGTCATTCCTTGATTGATCCTTTGTCTAAGAGCTCTAAGAGGGCTTGAAACCCTAATTCTTTGATTGTAGTGAATGCTCACCCATATTTGGGGAGACTAATGAGGCATGATGGTCCATCCATATTATGATGGTGATTTGCACAATGATGGGGAATCTTAGTGGTCAAAATTTGGGGTGTGACAATATTCCATATAAAGCAATTGTGCGCAACACTTAGCAGCTAAGATGTGTTATGCTTTTGCTGTAGACAAAGCAATAGTTGCTTGTCTTTTACTAGTCCAGGGTATTAGGTTTTCACCTATGAATTGACAATTTCCACTAGTGTGTTTTCTCTCAATTTTATCCCCATCATAGTCATCATCACAGAATCCAACTAGCTTGTAATCTAGGGATTTTTTATAAAGTAGTCCTAGATTAGTAGTTCCCTTAAGATACCTAAAAATTCTCTTAACAATAGTTAAGTGAGTTTCTCTAGGATCTGACTGGAATCTTGCACACATACATACACTAAATAAAATATCTGGCATAGAAGCTGTTAGGTGAAGTAAATCATACCTCTATACAGCTTCTACACACTTTTGTGCTACTTTCTTCTTTGCTCACATTGCAGGTTGGATGCATTTGAGTAATCATGATCTTGCAGTCCTCTAGCTTGAATTTCTTCAGAAGCTCCTTTGTATATTTTGACTGATGAACATAGACTTCATCCTTGCATTGGTTGATTTGAATTCCAAGGAAAAACTTCAGTTCTCCCATCATATTCATTTCAAACTCAACCTGCATTGATTTAGAAAATTCTTTGCAAAGAGTAACATTAGTAGAACCAAAAATAATATCATCAACATACACTTTGACAATTAAGATGTTATTTTTCAAAGTCTTCTTGAATAATGTAGTGTCAACTTGCCCTTTTTGAAAACCTTGTTCTAATAGAAAATTACCCAGTCTCTCATACCAAGCTCTAACAACTTGCTTGAGACCATAAAGTGATTTCTTAAGTTTGAACACATGATCTGGGGGGACTGAATCCTCAAACCCAGGAGGTTGTTTGACATACACTTCTTCAGAAATAACACCATTTAAAAATTCACTTTTAACATCCATTTAATATAAAATGATATTATGATCAATATCCTAAGAGAAGAATAATCTGATTGCCTCTAACCTTGCAACAAGTGCAAAGGTTTTAGAGAAATCTATACCTTCTTGTTGAATGTAGCCTTGAGCTACAAGTCTAGCTTTATTTATTACCGCTTATCCTTTCTTATTAAGCTTGTTTCTGAATACCCACTTTGTTCCAATGATGTTCTTCTGACAAAGTTTGGGTACTAAATCCCAAACATCATTCCTTTGAAATTGGTTCAGGTCTTATTGCATTGTTATAATCCAACCATCATCAGACATTGCTTCATTAATAGAGGTAGGTTTAATCATGGAGATAAGTTCTAACATTGAGTGTTCTTCTCTGAATGAAGATATAGTTCTTAAAAAACTATCTTTGTTTCCAATGATTTTCTCTTTTGGATGTGAATATTTATACTTGAAAGTCTTTCTTGATTGAGTTGCTTCTTGTGATCCATCATGAGCTTCCTCATAACTTGATTCTTTTAGATGAAATTCATAAATTGGATTAGCTTCTGGACAACTATCTTCTAGATCATCAGCTTCTAGACTATCATTTTCTTGACATCTAGCTTCTGAACCACCCGCTTCTGGAGTGTCTTCATATACATGAAAATCTGAAAAAACTTTCAACTAGCTCTGACATTTTACTGTCAAGCTCTTTGTCACAAAATTTGATGTGTATTGACTCTTCAACCATTTTGGTTTCAGAGTTATACACCCTGTATGCCTTTGAGCGTTCAGAGTATCCTAAGAAGATACCCTTTTGATCCTTGGCATCAAGTTTCTTTAGATGTACTTTATTGTTCAAGATGTAACAAGTACATCCAAACTGATGAAAATAAGAAATGATTGGTTTTCTTCCTTTAAAATTCTCATATGAAGCTTTGTTCAAAATGGGTCTAATATAGATTATATTCTGAACATAACATGCCGTGTTTACAACTTCTGCCCACAAGTAGTTAGGTAAATTATTTTCATGGATCATGGTTCTAGCCATTTCTTGTTTAGATTTGTTCTTTCTCTTAATAATTCCATTTTGATGTGGAGTTCTTGGAGAAGAGAACTCATGGATAATTTCATGTTTTTCACAAAATATTTCAAATGGCTATTTTCTAAATTCTCCTCCATGTCCACTTATGACTTTTAAAATCTTAGATTCTTTTTCAGTTTGTACTTGTATGCAGAAGATGCTGATCACATCATATGATTCATCTTTAGTTATGAGGAATTTAACCCAAGTTCATCTGCTATAGTAATCAACTATGACTAATCCATATTTCTTCCCATTGATTGATGCAATACCAACTGGACCAAATAAATCAATGTGAAGTCGTTCTAAGGGTCTAGAATTAGAGAGAATGGTCTTTGATTTAAAAAAAGTTTTGTTAATTTTTCCTATTTGGCGTGCTCCATAAAGGGCATCTGAGTGATAATTCAATTATGGCAATCCTTTAATAAGTTTTAACTTGCTAGGTTTAGAAATTAATCATCAGTTAGCATGACCTAACCTTCTATGCTAGAGCCATTTTTCATCACTCACTGATAAAAGACAAAGTACCTTCTGATCAGCCAATTAACATAAATTAGTTTTATAAACATTGCCTTTTCTCCTACCCTTAAGCATTATAGATTTGTCAGATTCATTTATGACTATAAAATTATTCTTATTAAACATAACTTCATAAAAACTATCATAAAATTGACTTATGCTAAGTAGATTATGTTTTAGTCCATCTACTAACCAAACATTATTAATAGAGATAAAAGAGTTACCAATAATACTCGTACCAATGATCTTTCCTTTCTGGTTTCCTCCAAATCCCATAGTTCCTCCCTCTTTCAGAGTTAGGGTTTGGAACATATGCTTTTCTCTTGTCATATGTCGTGAGGCAAATCTGATACAAAACTAATTTCAGGTTTAGGTACCCATAGTCTTATGGGTCCTTTGGGGTTAGTTCTTACATGTTTCTTCTTATTCTACACCCTAGATTTCAAATATTAAGGTTTAAATTCATTCAAGACTTTTGATTTAAAAGTTTTTTATCTTGAAAAAATCTTAGCTTTTGGTTCTAGACCTTTTAGAACTGTATACTTTGATGTCTTAAGTTTTGGTTTTTTCATAACCTTTGACTTTGAAGTCTCGGGTTCTGATTTCTTCAAAACCTTTAACTCTATAGTTTTAGATACTGTCTAGTTTAGAACGTTTGCTTTGTCAATAACAGGAACAAAATAAGAATCTAGTTCTTTCTGAGAAAAGCTCGAAGAAGAAGGTTATGTTGGTTTAATCAAGGTTCTAGACCTTGTTTTAAAAGGTTTTTGAGAATAACCAAGACCTTCTCCTTTGCTCCAACTTACACTATAAATCATGGATGCAAGTTTTGTCATGTTAAAGCCAATTATGATAAACTCCTGAAGAGCAATTTCACGCTCATCAAGAGGTTTATCAGACATTTCTTTTACTAGAGAAATATGATCTCTTTCTAAAACTTCATTTTTATTTTGAGAAGATTTTAATTCATCTTTCAATAAATCATATTTCTTTTTCAAGATTTTTGTATGTCTGGATTTATCCTAACAACGACCAATAAGATCTTGAATAAAAGTAATCAAATCAGAGCGAGATAATTTATAAAATACCTCATATTCTTCTTTAGACTCTGATCCAGAATCTAAGTTAGATTTGGTTTCTGAAGATGTAAGAGCAATCAAATCAAGTTTGGATTGTTCTTCATCTTTGTCAGAGTCTTCTTCATTGTCAAGTTCATCTCATGTTGCCATAAGACTTTTCTTGAACTTGTTTCTGAAGTTGTCCTTCTATAGCTTCCTTTATTTAACTTATCCTTTTGCACATCTAGACAGTCAGCAATGAAGTGACTAGGCTTCTTGCAGTTGAAGCATCCTTTCTGGTCATCTTTGTTTTCTATGGAGCTTAATCCTCTATAGCCATTTGTTATGCTAGAGAATCTTTTATTCTTGTCCAGATACTAGAATCTTTTGATTTTGAAGGCCATATCTTCATCATCAGAATCTTCTCCAGAAGTTCCTGCATGAGCTGCTTCTTTAGATTCCCAAATTTTAGAAGACTTGGCAGGTTGAACAACAGATTTCAAAGCAAGTGACTTTAATTTCTTGACAGGTTCATCTCCATCTAGATTCATCTCATGACTTTGGAGATTTCTTATCAGACTTTCAGGACTTATAGTTTTTAAGTCTTTGGCTTCCTGAATACCAATCACCTTTGGTCAGTATCTAAAAGGAAGACTCCTAAGAATCTTCTTGACATGATCAAAAGTTGTATATCTCTTGTTCAAAACTTGAAGTCTAGATACAAGAACTTGAAACCTTGAAAACATGGTTTCAATGTCTCCATCTTCCTTCATTCTGAATAGCTCATATTGTTGAACCAAAAGGTTAGCCTTAGCTTCTTTTACCTGCTGGTTGCCTTCGTCGGTAGCAACTAAGGATTCAAAGATAGTTTTAGTAGTAAATTTGTTAATAATTTTGATGTAATCAAAGTGAGGTAGAGCATCTACCAAAATGCCTCTAACTCTGTGATATTTCCTATAAATCTTCTTCTGAGCAGGTGTAAAACTTTTTCTGTCAGTTACCATTTCTAGAATATACAAGTGTTACAAAATTCTAAGTTAAATTTGTGCTTATTGGTTGACAAAGTAACAACTCTTTGATTGTTAATAGCTTCTTATTTTTCTTCAAGTCTTCAACTCCTGATCTGGATCTTTAGCTTCGCTCTTAATGTTTATTCTCAGAACCAATACTAAGTTTTCTTTAAAAAATTTAGTTCATGATCATGCACACTTGAACCATTGTTAGTATATCCTCTTATTCTTTAAATACTTTATTATCATCAAAACCTTAAAGATATGGTACAAAATAATTTTTTTCCAACAAAATACCCTTCGTTTGACTGACTTTTAGGCTACAAAATACACTAAGTCCCCTAACGTTTGGTGAAAGTGTAGAAATCGACACTTTGTCGAAGGATATATTTGTGTAACCCTTTTCAAGATCGTACATGTTTTGAAGAGAGAGTGGTCATAATCTTGTGGATCTGTTCCCGAGACTCCTCCAAACCAAGTCTAGTAAGTTGGTCGAACTATCTTGGTCTACGTGACTAGCGTGTTGAAGACTAGGTCTTTTCACACTTTGTTATTTTCCAACGTGAATATCATCATTCTCTGATGAATCCTGTCATACCTTAATTTTTAACCCCTAAGATTTCACCTCTTTGTGCATCATCTCGGATAACATCTTTAGGTCATACGGTCTTTGTGTGTGTGTGTTTATTGTGACTAACCAATTTGTGCAGGCGCATTAGTTTCAAGTGTAGATGGTGTTGGTTCTCTCAGCCGAACATTTTAGAGCATGACCAGTTAATCCTGATGTAAAGTGGTCATAGGGTTTCTACTTAATCTAGAATCCACTTCTAGAATTCTTTCTCATTCATGGGCTATTCTTGGAACAAGACCTCGAAGAGGGCTTGAATAGATTTTTTTGGCCATATCTCACAATAAAGTCAGGGTCAGACTGTGATTTTTTATGGAATCGTTATATGAATCTCAAACTCGAATTTGTTAGGCTTTAGTGTATCATGATTTGGGCCACGATATTTCAAGTTTGGTTGCAATACGATGTTTGTCTTGGACGAAGTTTGGCCATTGTTAAGAGTTTCAAAGTTCATCAAAGTATTCAAAATCAAGATTTGCAAGACATTGGATTAATAGCATTTTCATGATAAATTAGAAGTGGGCTAAAGGATTTCCAAACTCATGTTTCTTTACAAAGGGGCAACTTAATTTCAAAATTCATGGTTGTGCATCTCAAGTTCAAGCACAAAATTCACGCTTTAATATCAAATTCAAATGTAATCATGGTGGAATTCATAAAATTCAAAAGAAATTCTCATTCATACAAAGTACAAGTTCAAGTGATGAGTCCAAGAATCATTCTAGTTTTTGGACAAATATTATAATGACCATGGTGCAAAAGGATGAAGTCGTGAATTCGGTTTTGTTGCTCTAAATGCATGGTAGGTGGATTTTGAAATTGAAGAATATTTTGAATTCAATAAATTGACCAAGAGGCATGATTTGGAAATTTTATTCATGACAAAGATACAAGTCCAAAAATCTAAAAATCTCATGAAACAAGTGATGTGATTACAAACTTTACAAGGAAAAATCAATATGAATCACAAGTTACAATTCCTTTCAAAAATACAAAGCATAACATGGAGGATGAAAGTAATTCCTCTCTAGCTGCTTCGGGATCTTAGCCTAACTGTGAAAACACCCCATCCTGCGTAAGATTCATCTTGTTTTGGAGGAGAAATGCGTTCCAAAGAAAACATACAAACAACTTATGGAATGTCTTGATAGGCCCTATGACTATGAAAAGTATAAATCTCTTATTCTTGAATCATTTCGTAGGATTACAAATATCTCAAATTCTCGATTTCAATCCACAAGCATTTGCTATGAGAGTTTTAACTTGGTAGCCTGGAGAAAGATTAATGTGACGGCAAGACGTCATTATCGACAGGAGCAGAATGTCAATGGGGCTTGCGAATTTGACACTTGATGAATTTCTTGAAATAATGATGCTCCACTTCATGTGAATTACCTTCAGACCATGGTTGAGTATGCTTAAAAAGTGTCGGTTGCCACAACAATTCATGAAACCATTACTTCCAAGATTTCTGCTAAAGCTTTGCTGATATAATGATGAACAAAATCAAGCATCGGCATGACCATCACCACCGCCGACTAAGAATATCAGTAAGAACTAAGAAGGGCATGTGTTTTAGAATATTCTTACAACCAGCTTCAAATGAAATCAATTCGAAATCAGAATCCTAATCACACAATACGACATGATCAAGCAAAAACAGAAACTTATTCATCATGATCAAACATGTCCATAACACAATCAAGACAAGTTCAAGTTCTTTCCAAAACAAGCTTTAAACTCAATCCAGAAAGTTTTTGAAATAACAGGATTTTAAACTCTTTCCAGATTGGTTCAGACATGTTAATGAAGAATTCATAAACCACAAAAACCTGGTGGCTATAAAAGGGCAGCAAGTAACCAACAGAAAACAAACACACACAGTTATTACATACACGCATCATTGCAGAAGTCACCAGAAATTCACGAGAACACCCATCAGAACATGCATAAAAAAATTCTTTGAAGCATAATACAGAGGAAGCAAGCAGTACCAACAAGTTGGAGATTTCATACGAGTTGCAGAGTAGAATCACAATACATCATTCACAGCAACAACACACAAAAACCAATACGCACAATTGAAAGAGCAAGAAAGGATAAAAAAGGTACCAAACAAAATTTGCTCCGCTACGAAGCTTGCTCCGACGCAACTCCACCTTCGCCGTCCGATTGTCGGCCGCCATTAGGTAATACTCTTCCTTTTAAATGTTGTATGATGGTTATATGAATGGGTGATCATAGAGAACGACGCGATGAGGGAGATGGAAGAAAAAATGGTGCGTGAGTGAGAGAGTAGGGTAGCCACAAGAGAGAATGAAAGTGAATGGTGAAACCTGTTGTGAATGTTCTTCTTTTATCTCTGGTTGAAACCCACCGAGTTTTTATTTTTTATTTTTTTTATTTTTTATTTTATTTTATTATTTTTATATGCATCATCTGGGCTTGGAGCAAAGGCCCATGCTGTATTTTTTTTTTTTTTAATTTTTTTTCACCTCCATCATGTAGTTTGCAATTCTTTGCTTCAATTCTAATTTAGTTTCATTTTTTTTAAATAAGTGATCAATATAACTTTGTCCTTTTTATTAATTTGGTTAATGTTAATTAAATGTTAAGTCTTATTTAAAACGTCTAATATTGAAGGTTTAATTAATTAGAGTTTTTATTCTTTGATTGAAGCTCTAATTAATAAATTTTTTGATTAAATAATGAAAATCCTAGTGAATTGGGTAGTTGATCTAGATGCTAACTACGACTTTGATTCTTATCAGATAATCCTAATGTGTGCCCTCATTGACTATGATTTACATGTTCCCTCAATTCTTGATTCAATTGTGTCTTCGATAAATTATATCAGGATAGAAGATAGACATAGGGTCAAACTATTGCATGATAACTTCTAGGATAGTTTCCCCAATCTAATCTTAGGTCTTTAAAATTAGGTTAGTTCCCTTAGCATGTTAACTTATACAACCTACAATTACGTTCTCTTTTCTTCCATGAGGGAATTAGACATGAGTCTTACCCGTTTATCCTAACCTTAGGATTAGAGTCGCCGTACTCTATGTGAGTGTTCTGCCATGGACATATACTTCCCTTTTATCCTAGTCTTAGGATTGGAGTCGCCGCACTCCTTGTAAGTGTCATGGTTATGAACACTTACTTCCCTCTGGAATCTTGACCATAGTCAAGAGTTCCTCACCCTTATTGAGGGGAACTACGAATGCTCTGATTCTTTTAGTCAAGATATGTAGGCACGAGATGCGATGTCTTGGCAAGCATACTTAGAAATAACACCTTAGGTCTCCCTTTACCTTTTCACCCTTAGTAGACAAAATAACAAATAACACAATAAAACAAGAGGTTCCTGTAGAGTACTACAGATACTTAGGATGCTAGCACCTTCCCTAGGTATAACCAACCTCCGAACCTTAGATTCTTTTTTGCTTTACATTGCATTGCATATTTTGGGTTATTCGCTCTTTTCCCATTCTTTTAGATAAATTAAAGATCGGTAGTGAATTAAGATTTGTGAACCTAGTTAATATAATAGCTACGGTATCCGATTCTCACCGTGACAAATCCTTCAACTAGAATTTCCAGGCTAATAGGTAAAGACAGACCACTAGGGGTTTTGACTTCTAGAAGGCTTTGTTCTAAATAGATACAATATCATTTTGGACGTCCTCTATGTCTTCCTCCAATCTCTTCTCAAGAAGATCCTCTGCCTTAGCAAACTCCTTAAGCATTTCCAGCTTTGCCTTCACTGGTGCGAGCTATTCTTTAACCTTACTAGCCTTTTCATCTTAGCATTTCTTAGATTTCTTTATGCAATCATGTTCTTTAGTAACCAAATTTAGAAAATCTTGAGCCTTATGTGTCGCCTCCCGCTGAGTGTTCAAATTGATTTTTAGTCCAGCAATCAACTTGTCATAGTAACAGTAGGCGACAAACATTGTGCGCTCTAGTAAGAACCCCCCCTGAACATATGGTTCTTCAGCGCATTCAACATCTGAATGCTCATATGAGATGTCATGCAATGATCATTAGGAAAGTCGTCAGGAAAGTCTAAATGCTTTTGCACAAAACTTTGGGTGTTAAAATCCTCACCCAGAGGTCTTTAAAAAAAACCTCAGCCAGAGGGACAACACCTTGTCCCCTAAGGCAAAATATAAGGATTTCCCCTTCATTAACGTTCCATCCAGATCGACAATTTCCAGCGGTACATCTAAATCAATGGTGGTGCAATTTGCATTTCAGTAGAGAGGCAACTTTATGAAGCATATATCGCTTATCCAGCCATAACATGCTTCATGAACTTCATTGGGCGAGTGGAAATTATAGTTCTTCATCATCCGTCTTACCTTTTCCTTCCCTCAACAAGCCGCCAAGATGGCAGTAGGGATCATCAAACCATCCATCTCCTCGAGCAGCCTTCTACTTGGCATGGAGTACCTTATTCTATTTGATAGTCAGTGGCGCCATACATCTTACGAGCTGAAAAAATAGTATTAGCCAAAAACAATATGTATATTGCAAACACCAGGATAATGATTAAACTTACGCAAGTAGTCTCCAATCTTTTTGTCACCATTAACACTCTTGTTAAACTTCACCATCTCCCTAGAAATCATTATATAAAATTAGTCCAAGATATCAAGGACATGTCTTTTTGTTTCGTTGAGAAACTTATAATTGAATCCATTTATCACCATAAAGCCCTCCGTCTAGTAAAACACAAACCAATTTTTTCTGTTCTCTTCAAACATTACCGTAAATTGGTCATCTCGCCCATCACTCTTGCGAACATATCTTTCTAATTTTTATAATTATTCAAATTAGGGGTGAAGAGGACTTTCCCAAATACGTCGCCTAAGCTGATGTATTCGCCCTTGCTAGCAATCTCAGTGTCACAGAAGGAAAAGAATAGACCCACGGTGGGAGAGAACTCCAAATTCCTACATAAGATCTCGAACACACTCTGATAAAGGCCCATCAATTGGGTGATATTTAAGAAGGAACGACGTTGATGGTTTCAAGCACCTCATACTCAAACATTGTGAAGGTAATTAGCAACCCCAAATCCTAGATTGTAAGAAGGTACATATAGAAGAAGTCACCCTCTAAATCATATGAAGGCGCCATATGAGCCCTTTCATCTTTAGAGAAAGACTCTAAGATGATTTCTTCCTCATCCCCCGAGCCAGACAAGTTCAAATCCCTATAGAAGAAGTCTACTTTCCCTTACTTGATATACATTATAATAATCTTCGACCCCCGATCTTTTGGAAGAGTTGAACGCCATCAATGATTCTGATTTTCGGTGAATGAAGAAGGGAAAAAGGAGTAACTATCACTACTATAGTTAAAAATACTTTCGTAACTTTCAAACATTTTTTTTTGAAAATCCTATAATCAACCGTCCCATCGGCTCAACTAGCGTGTTTCATACAATATTCCCAAGTCTCCGTGAGCATAGCAGTAGAGGGTTCAACCACATTGCCAAAATCATCTACATATCTAATAATTTTCCATTACTACATAAAGCAACGCTTGAGAGACTCGTAATTATATAATTTTAGCATGAATCAAATTTAATCCAATCTCAATTCAGCAATTGAAATAAATTGTCGTCTCTTCATCTCAATTTTAACTTATTTTCACGTTGGTTTAGGGGTGTGCATGGTTCATAAACCAAATCAAATTAAACCAAATATATGATTCAGTTTGCTTCTTAAAACCACTTTAATGAAACCATTTTATTTTTTAAAAACTGGTTTATATTTGGATTGGTTTGGTTCAAAACTGGTTTATACCAAAAACCGGTTTTTTGTTGGACTATTTTTAAAACTAAATTTTCTCAAACTTGTTTTTGATTAAAACTCAGTTTTCAATTCAAACAACCTTTTTTTAACACCATCCAATCGTTTTAAATTCATTTTTTGAAATCAATAGCTTCTCGACGGTGGTAGATCTTAAATGTCAATTATGATATTTACAAAATTTGACCAACAATAGTTTGATTTTTGCAAGAAAATAGAATCAATACAAATAATAAGAAAGAGCAAAAAAACAAGTCATAACAAAACAAAAATGCACTGTGACTTGAAAATCTAAATGATTTTACTAGAGAATTTTTTTAAATGCATGAAATGAGGTAGTAATAAAATTACATAGATCAACAGAATATTAAATTGAATTCATAACTAACAACTATGAAACAAATATATTCAAAAATTGTTAAAACATTCTGTTAGATTTCAATTGAGGAAATCAAATATGAATTACAAATTTATTTTACTTTACTCAAATGCTTAATATTTTGATTATTTTTAAAAAATTTGCATACCAGAAATTAAGAGCCATGATTAAAAAAAGGAGATTTCAACTTAAGAGAGGATTAATGAAGACCATAAGCAAAATTGGTGACAATGCACTAATGTATACTTAAGAGTTGTCTTGATATCTACGATATATCTACTATCTACCCATTACAAATAGGTTTCATGCATTGTCCAAATTGCCCTTCCCTCAAAAATAAAATACACAACGAAAAGGTTATTTCGGTAACTAGCAATTTAATCCCAATTCAAAACCATTAGCATGCCAAATGTCAATCAACCATTAGCTAATTCAAATAAAAGTATTTTCTCATTCCCACTAAAACCATTCTCTCTCTCCTTTCCTCTCTTTTCCACTTTTCTCTCTCTTGCTCTTTCATTTCCCACTTTTCTTTCTCTTTCTCCCGTATTCTCTCTTCCATCTCTCAGTTTCCCACAAACCCTAAATCCAACACCCTCCGCCGCCCCGTTTCTCCGCCATATATACCACCACCCCGCCGTTTTCTCTCTTTCTCTTTCATTCAACTCCCTCATTCTCGTCTCTCTTTCTCTTTTCACATTGGATTTTGATGTTTTCTCATTATTTTACATTGAATTTTATTTGTTTAAAATTTGTTTATTTTGTGATGAACTTTATGGTAATGGAATTTGTGATGATTTTGTGTAGTTGCGTATGAGATGGTGGAATGGTTTATTGGGTGATTTTTTCGTGTGTTCTCTTGATGCAATGGTCCCCTTTTTATATAGGTCAATGATGATTGTTAGGGTTTTATTTTTGGAAACTATTGATGTTGTTTTGGAATTGTTTTGGGATGTAATAATGTCTGATATTTGCTTGATCTGGAAATCTTGAAAACGTTGATTGCTGCCTTGAAGTCACGATCCCTATGTTGAATATTTGATTCTTTCCTGATGCCCTATTTTTGGAAAAAAAAATCCTTTTGAATAGTATCCTTTCTGGTTTAAGAGTGAAATCTGTAATCACTGTGATGCTATTGATAATTGTCGTCCTTTTTTCCGAAAATGATGAAACACTCTGATTTAGGGAATATCTGAGGCCTATTTCACTTTGAACCTTTCCTTCGTTTGATATGCTGGATTGTGACAAATGTTATTTCTAATTTTGTTTCAACATGTTTGTGAACTGTTTGGGACAGTAATCAAACTGACTTTGGTGAATTGTGAATTGGTGATTTTCGTTCCTTGATTTGTCAAAACTATATTACTCGCTGAGGCTTCTTTTATGTTTGGCAATTTAACTTAATGTTTTGCTTCAAAGTTTGTTACTGCCATTTTTAGTATCTTGGATAACTCTTGATAATATCGTTGATTGTCTTTCGTATTGTGTACCGAAGCTAATGTTGGTAGCTTACTCAATTCTTTTCAGATGCATTATTCGTACTTGGAAGTACTTGGCTGTGACAATTTTCTAAGGGAGATCCTCCATGTAGACAGTTCGAAATGGCGTCAAAGCACAGTAAGTGATTAGTCTTTATGCACTGCTTGCCATTTCTGCTTATCCGTTCTAATCACGCTTTGATGACTAATCTTGACAGCTCAAGATGTGCTTTTGAATGTTAATTTCATGTGCTGGTGGAAATCTGCTATCATTAGAATTATCAAGTGGTGGTAATATATGTGATTGCGTGATCTAAGTATGGGTCGAGCCAAGAGTGGTAGAGTGCGGAGGACGGTTGAGGTTCTGATTTCCATCTCGAGTGCTTCCAGCCGGTTATCTGCAGCAGGCATGACCAAAGGGTTTTTCTTCCTTTATCTCATTCAAATGGTGTGTGTTTTGTCATAGCCTTGTCTTTACCCTTTTTGAATTAAGAAAGTACTTAGTAATAGGATTTCCCATTGTTGTTGTTGAACTCCTTTCAACTTTATCCTAACGGTTGTCTCCCTCTCCTTATTGCATGATATTCAAGGTGTTGTCCAAGCATGGTCGTGGAGGGGTTGTCGCTTCTTTAGCATATGATTGTCGAGGAGCTTCTGCGATTTGAATAAGGTATCATCACTAAGAGTATCAATTTCATCATCCTTGACTTGCCCTGCACTGTTACTTTGCTCTTTCGAAAAAGGATCCAAAATAGTTTAAAACCAACCTTTCCTCCAACTCTGACTCAATTTCTGCTTCTTTATCATTCGTAATTCTTTTGACAGGTTCTGGCATATGGTAAGATGTTTGAAAAAAAATGCGGCGCAATATATGAGCACAAGCCGATAGCAACCTTCAATTCTCAAGTTGAGGAGAGGAAAGTACCTAACATGTTCTATTTTGTAAAAGCAGAAACTCACAAGAGGAAACTGATCACCACCGTGGTTTCTGGCATGACCGCTCTTCGTCTTCACATGTTATGCGAGTTCTGGGGACAAATGCATGTAGTTGAAGATCAAATGGGCTGTGCAATGATGCAAGTTGACAACATGTTCTGCATAACTCATTACAAATCATAAGAGTGATATCCATTGAAAGGTTTGATGTTCAATAATTGTTTTTATGGTGATATTCTCTTATAGGTTGTTTGTAGACATTGATTTGAAATTGATTGTATATATTGTTCAATAATTGTTTTTATGGTGATATTCTCTTATAGGTTGTTTGACTTGGAAAATAATTCCTCTCTCATTGACTTTATCTTTTGAACAGGCACAGGTTGTTTCAGCAAAGTTTATCATGAAGACAGATGATGATGCATTTATTCGTAACATTATGATTCGTAACAATGTGTAATTGATCTATTATCTATTCTTGATTTTATTTTTTAATCAATTTCATGTTTTCGTTGCTGCAGGTTTGTACGTGATTTTTGTATGTCGCGTATTGTGAAAGTTTTACATTTTGTATCGTTGTAGCTAGCAGTGTGGTGTATTGGCTTTTCGTGTGTTGTATGTTTGAAGGTGTGGTATTTTATTTGGCGTGACCTACTGAATGTGCGTAAAGATGGTGCTTGAAGCCTGTGTATGTGTGTTGCTGACTGAAGTGTTGTGGAGTATTGGTTTGAATGAGTGGTAGCATGGATACAAGGCCTGGCTCGGTTTTCTCAATTTTGATGTCAGGTATAAATTTTATTAAGTGCAGGTTTGTTTTGGCTTGAAGTTGTTTTTGCCGGATATTTCGCAGGTTTTGTGGATAGCAACAACTAGCAGCGTTGCATTTTGAGGGCTGGTGGGTGATGTTGGGGCATGTTTGGGAGTTGCTTGAAGTGGCTGCAAGTATTGTGATGAACTGTGATGAACGAGATTGATGATATATTATGATGTTTGATGAATACTCATGAATGAAGATGCAATTTTGACGATTCTATGATGGTGATTATTATGACGTTTTGCATCATGCATTCATGGCATATCTAGGACTTCGGTCCAGTGACGATGTTAGGAGTTTGGTCCCGTGACGATGTTAGGACTCCGGTCCAGTGGTGGCTTCAATCCCATTGTTCGGATTGGAGTGTTTTGTGACGTGCTCCGGTTCTAAAGGGGAATCGATCCTATGGTGGGGATCTTTGAAGGGTGATGGCCTAGTGTCCATCAAATGAATTGGTACCACATGCATGAGTCTATGTTGCTGCATTCCATATTATGTGACATTGCATAATTAGAGTAATTGATGTGTTGATGATGTTGTAGAATGCTTGATGTTTTGTGGTGATTGTGATTTAATGGTATGATGACGCTGTGAATGAATTAACGATGATATGTGTGACTACTATATCTTTTGCCTTATATCTTGTATAATGATTTGTGATTACTCACCCTGACTGTTTGAATGTTGTCTCCACGTGGGTAACATGCATGTGATCAGGATTAGCTCTCTTGGTGCGTGAAGACTTAGCTTTGAAGTATTTTGGTTATTTCCGTTGATTAGAGGGTCTTGCTCTGATATGTAACACCGGGTCGGGACGTTTGAGTCAAACAATTGTGTTCTTTTTCTTGTTGACAATCAGGATGTTATGAGTTTCTTGTTTTAAGATGTTTTGAATTATAAATTGGGTTGAGTTTTGATTTTTCCGCTACATAGCATTTCTTGGATTTATGATGATATTACCTGTGATACGGAGCAGGTTGTATTTGTGACGTTTTATAACGAAATGTGACGCCGTTATGCTAATATAATAAGATATAATTATTTATATTTATCGTGAATATTCCTTAGAATAGAAGTGTGTTACATGTTTCCTACAATATCCCCGAGTCTCCGTGAACTCAGCAGTAGAGGGTTCAACCTCATTGCCAAAATCATCTAAATATCTAATAATTTTCCATTACTAGATAAAGCAACGCTCGAGAGACTCGTAATTATACAATTTTAAAACGAATCAAATTTTAATCCAATCTCAACTCAGAAATTGAAATAAATTGCCGTCTCTTCGTCTCAATTTCCCCTATTTTCACGTTGGTTTTAGTATCGAATATCAATCGGAAACAAGTTGGAGTCGCCGCACTGAACTCAACCGCCCGCTAAACCGAGCCGGAGTTTTTAGTCGCCAGCCCCAAACAGTTACAAACTCCGTCCAGGTTTTCTTTTATTTCATTCTTCTTTTAATAAATTTCCCCTGATGCAACTCATCAGAGACTTTAGCGTCTGCACCGAAAATTTAGAAAATTTATTAGGTTTTGTTGCATGCTGATTATGGTGTTTAATTTAGAGATTGAAAATGTAACTGAAGCTTAGGGTTAGGGTTACAATATGTTCTGTTAATTTCTTTTTCAATTAAACGAATTGAATAAAAATTCATTTTGAAACAGGTTGTGTAAGGTTCCTGAACTTTACTTTCTTTCACAATGGCTAACAAATCTAAAGAAGAACCTAACACTGCTCCTAAGCCTGATACGTGGTACAATCTCACACTAGGACCTTCTTTCAAAGACGACTCCGCTAACAAATACTGCACTCTCCGATGTAAGCTCTTCCCAACATATTACCTAATACTATTCTGTTTGGTATTTTTAATTTTGTGATTTAATGTGTTGAATTTTTTATAGATGAATTTAAGCCGGCTTCAGTTGATAAGACTAAGCCGGGATTGCTACGCAAGAGCAAAGAGAATAGAGTTTCTGTGGAGTTTCAGAACAACCAAGTTGGAAAACCTAAGGTCACATTTGAGGGAAATAGCGAGGAATACAAGGAAAATGATGCTGTTTTGTTCTTTGATGGTCGTACACTTCGATTGGAGCGGCTTGATAGGGCTGTAAAGCAACTGCGCCACCTTCGAATGCCTGGTGAGTCTTCAGCTGCTGTGTCGGGAACTGTTACTGCTCCATCTGGACCAGCTTTGGATCCTCGGTCATCCCCCATTGGGAAGCCTGTAAAACCAGCATCTTTTGGAAGTGCCCGGAGCTCGAATCAAGCTGTTGCAGTAAGTGCTTACCAACTATCTTTAGCATAGTTGTTTGTTTAGTAGTCTTGGTCATTACATTATAAAAATCTATGATTATGGAGACTATCGATAATATGATTATTTTTAAAATTTTCTGTGTTTCTATCGAAGTTGATTCCTTACTGAATACATATCCTTGTCAATTGTGATATAATTTGTGTCTGTAGAACTATACCTGTAAATAGATATTTAATTTTATTGGGCGGGGCAACGTTAACTTGATTGTTTACGTAACGTACGAACATAACATACAATTCACTCAGCTACTTCTCACTTGATGCTTCGGCAAATATTTGCATCCTTGAATTACTGGATACTTGGCTTTCTTTCTTTTTGGTTCTTATGTACTTCTTAATCGAGGAAAAGAACGTGCATTATAATATGACTTGAAGCCGGTGATTTATATTTTTGAAGTTGGTATATGTTGGGCTTCTAAGTGAAGCACATATACTCTTATAAATCTCTTTTAGAAGGTGTTAACATTTTTTCTGTTTTGCCTGAGCTGTTGATTCTATCGTGACTGGAAGGGAAGTAAATGATTCATTCCTTGTACTTATCTGTTTTCTACTTAGTTTATTTTCTTATATTTACATTGATTCTGCACAGGTTGAAGTGGAACGAATTGATACGGGCGAACCTGAAAATTCTGGTATGTATGATATGAATAGAAGCTTTCTCGCAGAATATCTAGGCTCTGTTGATTTTCTGATGACCTGTGAGATAGTTTGCAGAGATTTGCTTTGTATTTATTGAACTAAATTTAAAGTTGTACTTATCATATGACAGACATCAAATCTGGTTCTAAGAGGTCATATGATCAATTAAATGAACCACCACATGTTTCTACTGCCTCACCAGCTGCCATAGATGAAGCTGAGGAACATAGAGATATAGACATTGATGACCTCTTTGGAAGGGGAACACCCGAGGATGACAATAATGTTGAAGAAAAGGATAATGTTGGATTTGACATGAATGTTCCAATCACTGATGATGAGATAGCTGATGTGGATGATAGTGGTGATGAGGTGGACAAAGGACCCAATGCCGCCGAAGCTCTCAGAGCCCAAGTGAATGCAGAGGGGAAGGGTGAAGAAACATCTACTTCTAGCAGTAGCAGTGACAGTGGAAGCAGCAGTGATAGTGGTAGTGGAAGCAGTAGCAGCAGTGATAGTGGAGGCAGCGATGACGACTCAGTTACTTCAATATAAAATTGTACAACCATGATATTTTTCTCTATTTTCTTTTTGTTCATTTATCGTTTTTGTTACAAATAATCCAATGTATAGAATGTGTTTATTAAGCCTGGGTTAGAAGAATGTAGATTCTAAAAGGTTGGGAATTTTATTAAGCCTGGGTTAGAAGAATGTAGATTCTAAAAGGTTGGGAATTTTGTTTACAATGACAAAATATGTTGTTGGAGGAAACTTGCAGAAAAAAAAAATCCTGAGTAGGTAAAATGGGGAGTAGGTAAAATGGGGATTTGATTCGCTTTGAGAATTTTTAAGGAATTCAAAATTCACAATTCAAATGATTTAATTAAAATTTATTTATTTTTTTATCTTTTTGTTTGGATGGAGTATTAAATTGATTTATTGTTAAAATTACAAAGTCATTTTCATAAATTTTAAAATTTTTAGGTCAAATTTAAAATATAAAAAATAGGGATTTATTTGCGAATTTATTTTAACCAAATACCCTACTTTTCCAAAAAAATTCAAAATAACCCAGTTTTCAAACTATTTTTCAAAGAACCTCATTTTGGGGTACTGATTGAATGCAGACGCCAATTGGGATGGCGACCCTTCACAAAGTTCATGTGTTGTCACAAATTGGATTGGAGATAACACATGGTGTTGTCAATCCAAATGGCGACACAGTGTAAAAGCTACAAGAGTGACGCCAATTCAACTGGAGACAGACTTGAAAGTGAATTTTTTCTATAAAAAGAGGTGTTCTGATCATTTAATTCCACAACCCATCTTATATCTTTGTATTTATGATAACATGTATCGTCGCCGCTACGTGAAAATCATTTATTCGAGAGAGAAGCCTCTGATGGACATGCTATTTTGGAACATTTAAAGTTTCAACCAACTAAAGAGGGAGTTGAATCGGTGGTTAGAAGGAGACATTTCTGAAGGGGAAAATTAGAAGTATCGAGAGACATGATCGCCTGCGTGGGTGGGTTCACGTTAAGACTGACAAGGATGCGAGGGAAGTGATGTTTGGAACGAATGACATCAGTTTGATTGTTGTAATCAGTAAGAAATGTTTTGTTTGTTTTGTTCCGTTATCTGTTGTATGTGTTGTTTGTTATTAACATTGTTGTAACAAAAACTCATTAATATATGAAAAGATAAGGTTACAACAATTGAAAGGAGAAACTAAATTATGATGCAGAGGTTGCTCCGACATTGGGACAATTTTTTCGATTGTGTCCGGGCTGACGACATATACTGCATAATCTTATCATTTTATCAGCCGTATCCGTTTCTGTTCTTATACACGTGCTGTTTGGGCGTCTTTTTTTCTTTCTTCGCATCTCATCGTTGTGCCAAACTATGTCCCCTTGGTATGGAGACCAATATTCCTCCATTGGCAGCACTGCGAAGCCTTCGTTGTAGACATTCCTAACGTTAATGACCTTGTAAACATCAGATAGATGGCTATAAGCATCCTGACGAGCATGTGCGCATGCCGCAAAGACATGTGGGCAAGGTACACTGAAGGCCTGGTACTTGCCACAGTTACACCAACATATGTTTAGTTTGACAGCATAGGAAAATTTGGTCTCCCCTCACTATGGTCCATTGTTTCCTGTACACTGAAAGTTTGCATATGACGGTCAAAGACTGTAACTGCATATGTGCTGGCTTTGATAGTTTCCTCTTTCATCACTTTCATTATGCTTTCACTGAATAATTTACCCAACATTAACACTGCACTCCATCTTTCGCCTCTTGTTGCAAAAAGTGATGCCAACCTATAATAGGTTGATCTCACAAATGCTGTGATTGGAAGGTTTCTGATTCCTTTGAAGACGCCGTTCATGGATTTCACAAGGTTTGTTGTCTTGTGGCCCCAACGACATCCACCATCAAATGCCCTTGTCCACTTGTCCAATGGAATGTTATCCAACCACCTTCATGCGTCTGCATTTGACATCCTAATTTCGTTAAGGTAGTATTGAAATGATGGTTGAGTTAGAGCATACCCTGCATTCACAACTTTTTTGCGAAGGTTCTTGTCTTTGATTGCACGCATGATGTTTTGTGTGATATGTCTAATGCAATATACATGGGTAGAATGAGGATTATGCCACCCGTTATCATGGTTATTATAAGCAGTCTCAATAGCAGCATCTCTGTCTGAAATCAAACAGAGTTTGGCTTGTGGAGCCACATGTGTTCTAATATTCTTAAGGAAGAAACTCCAAGCAGCAACGGTCTCACCTTCAACTAGAGAAAAAGCTATGGGAAAGACATTATTGTTTCCGTCTTGTGCAACAACCATAAGCAAGGTGCCCTTGTATTTTCTGTACAGCCATGTTCCATCAATTTGAATAATATGTTTGTGGAATGCAAAACCTTTTATGCATGATTGAAATGCCCAAAAGAGTCGGTGAAATATGACATTTCCATCAACAATAGTTCCATCTGGCCTACATACCAACATTGTCTGCATGATTACAACAATCCCCAGTGTGTATGTCTTAAGCGCTACAAAAAATCACCGTAATTCTATGTAAGAATCCTCCCAGTTGCCAAATATCTGTTTAACAACCTTTGTCCTTGCAATCCATGCTTTCTTGTACGAGAGAGTATAATTATACCGCGTAACGATATGAAAGATTATTATACTCACCTTCACTGATGGATCCTTGTTAACAAGCGGAAAAATGTCTTGACATATCAATTCTGCGCTTAGTTTTCGGTGATCATGAACAATATTTGTGAAAGTGCAACTGTGAGGTGGCTCTATAGAAGCTATATTCCAAGAATCACTTCTCTTCCTGTAAGACGCAACAAGCCGAAACTTGCAAAGTGGATTACGACAAATAATGACATACCTTCTCGAATTAGTTCGATGTACATTGAAATCAACAGAGTTATCCATGTGATATTTTTAATGGCTCGTACACATTCTTCCTTGGTACGAAACTTGTCTCCCACTTTTAATTCATTTTGTGACCGCATATACGGGTTGTAGAACATATCCGAGGATCTCTCATCGTCTTGCAATTCCAAGTACGTCATATGTTGAGGCAGATAATATACATGACCTGAGGTATTGACACTTATTCGTCATCTTCAATGGTGTTGTTCAACAGTTAATCGACCAACGTCTCGCTTCCTTCTTCTTCGTCATCAACGAAGTTGACCTCCGGTTCGGTTTCATCTGAGTATTCTGTTTCGGTTTCATCTGAGTATGCACCTTCTGATTGATCAATGATCTGAGGCTGCTGAGATGGAATATTTTGTTGGAGTAACGTATACAACTCAATATAGTTGAAACCAAACTGTTTGTGATTAACAAACATATTTTCAACATCTTCATCATCTCACACTTTAATTGGATAAAATTTAACGTGTCTGGTTTAAAAAATTGGGTTTTGATATATAATTTGTGATGTAGGACCAAACCCTAATTTTGATTCCAACCTATCTTTGAAATGCAAGAAACTTGTGTTTCTATAGTGGGCGTTAACAATGTATCTCAGTGCAGATGACAACAAAGACTTCTTGTTAGAGAGTTACTATATTTGTTTGCTTCAGATGACAATGCATGGGGCTGGTTAAATATGCATGAAGCCTTTAATGAAGTCTCTAAATGAATTGGCGACATGGTTCATTTCTTGAAAGGGGGCGCCAATTCAAATGGAGACATGGTATAATCTGAGCACACACTGTCGCCATGTGATTGTTAGCCTGCTATGCATGCATGGGATGTGTCTTAGCCTACATGCTCATCCTATTCACGTGCCTGGGAGTCTCTAAATGGAATGGCGAATCTTCCTAAGCATTGAACATGGTCGCCAATTCATGTGGCGCCACCTTGCTGCATAAACTATGTTGCTTTGGTCACATGCATGACCTATGTTCCTATATAAATTCAGCTAGAGGTATTGTTCTATGAATCATCAGAAACATTTTATCAGAGATAATCAAGTCTAGACTGTCACTAGTATCAGAAAAATTTAATCAGCTATAATGTCTCTATTGACAATAGGTGAAACGCATAGAGACACTGTCGCTAATATTGAGACTTATGTAAGTGTTTACTACACTAAGTGTTTTTTTCTTTATTGACAATGTGTAAATGTGTATGTGTTAATTTTTTTCTAAATTGACAATGTGTTATTGTACTTGTTTATTTTTTCATAGCATGTCTCTAGAATGTCTCTAAATTGACAATGCTTGAGCCATGAAAGTCTCATGCTATGTGCTTGAGCTATGAAAGTCTTAATCAAGTGGATTCATTGAGTAGAAGTCTTGTGTCGTGGGGATACACGCAAAGAAATCTTGGGCCAGTGTGGCTTGAGCAAGTTGGCTCGATTCATGAAATTGGGAGCAATAAGTCTTGATCCTGGGGTTTAAGCAACGAGGCTCGTTTCATGGGATTAAAGCAGAAGTCTTGAGTCTGGAGGACTTAAGCACGAAGTCTCAGACCTAGGGTCTGAGTAGGGTAAAAGACTTATGCATAATGCATAAGCGATTGTAATCATGTTTTGGTTATAGAGAAAATCTCTTGTGAAGCAAGGGGACTGGACTACTCTCAGATGGAGATGAACCAGTATAAATCTTTGTGTCTTCTATTTTTATTTATTTTCTTCTGTTAACACCGTTGCTAAGTATAATCAGAATCTGAACACCAGTTCAGTTTCTGAATTTTGATCAGATGCAGATTTAAAAAATAGAAAACACAATTCAACCCCTCTTCTTGTGTACTTTTCTGACCTTCATCCTCGACCCAACCCTGAAACGTCAACAGTGAAAACTCCTCCTCATAAATGTGTGTTGCCGACCTTAATTATTATATCATATCATGAAGTTATGGAGCCAGGTCAACTTGATATAAATTTTAATTGTCTTTTCAAAATCTGACCTTTTAGATTATATATATATATATATAATTTACATAAAGTATTTAATAAATTAAAAAAAAATATTTTTATTTTCTTTTAAAAATGTTAATTTTGTTTAAGCTGTTGGATTATAAATATCAAAAATTGTTTTAAAACTATACAAATATAAATAGATACTGCCACCAGAGATCGATCCCTAAATAAATAAGTGATACTTAATTAACTCAACTAGCACTTACAAATAACACTTACAAATTGAGATACATGTCCCATCTAAAACTTGACTTTTTAGATTCAATAAATAATTGATTCTTTTTTACTATTTATAAACTAAATACTTTATATAATGTATTCAGTAAATCTAAAAATTGAAAATTTTATTTTCTTTTTAAAATATAATTTCTTAGATTAAATGACTAATCAATGCATCTTGAAATATATATATATATATATATATATATATATATATATATATATATATATATATATATATATATATATATATATATATATATATATAAGAGAATGTCATTTTTATATTAGAACATGAGAATGAAACAACCTTTCTTATCACGAAAGTTACATCCACAACTAGTTGTACCAGAGTTAGCATAAGCAGTCTCATCAACATTACATTTCAACCAATCATCAATAGGAGAGTCCTAGATAATTTTAGATTATGTTGTCTGATTTGGAAGATTAATGGAATTATCTAATTTTTTCATTAACCAGAATCATCCCAAGAGTGTTTGCAAGTGAGCTTGGAATTAGAAACAGATAAATGAACCAGGGCCATCATGTTCGCACAAGTAGAGTTGAATTGAGGCAGATGCTTCTTTGAATCTGTCCATGTTCCTAGCACTCCAAATAGAGTTAAGCAAGAATATACAAGAAGATTTGATCAATAACGTGCTTTGAGGGGATCTTCTGGCATAGAAGGATTGAATAAACTTAGCAGAGCTTGGGATGTGATAGTTGAGATTGAGAATATTACCAAGCCATTGCAAAAGTGTTAAACCAGAAATGGACAAGAGAAGAATATGTGATCAATGTTTTCCGGATTACATTTACAAATTGAAAACATTGAAACCAGGGTGTATCCTCTGTACTGCATTTGTTAATTAGTGGAAAACTTGTTTTGAATCATCCTTCACACAAGGAGAGACTTAGAAGGAGAAATGTGATTGCTTCAAATAATATGAGCCCAAGGTTTGTTAGATTGGTTGGGATGTTTGAAGGAATATGCCTTTTTCAAAGATAGAATAACATTATCCTCATGTTTCCATGCCAACTGGTCCATGCTGTTATTATCATTCAAAACCATGTATATCAGTTTCTCTTCTAAGAATGGAAAGAAATCTTGCCAAGCATCATGAAAATTCCATGCGCAGTTAGAGATAAAATATGCCACTTTACAGTTGAAATTGATGGAACTATACATGGAGGAATTTATGTCAATGCAATCAATCAAAGGCCCATCACACCAATTGTCCTTCCAGAAATTTATCCTTGTACCTTGGCACAAGATCCATCTAGAGGGGATGTTGTGTGAGGTTTTGCAATAGGATCTCAAAACTCTATTCCTGAGAACAAAGTCCTAATCTTCATCCGAGTTATGAAAATCAAAACACAGCTACATGTTTTAGGCTTCATTGAGGGACATTAAAGATCTTAAGCCCAAGCCACCTTTTAATTTAGGTTGACAAACTTTCTTCTAAAAGACAATTACCATCTTCCTTTTATCAATATAATCGATACAAATAATGTTTTTGGAAGCTCTCTCAATATCTTTAAGAAGAGAAGTAGGCTAAGCATAAACTCTAATTGTGTGGGTCATCATGGATTTAATCACATATTGGACCAGAAGGAATCTACCTGCCACAAAAACGAGGGAAGCCTTTCAGACAGAGAGCTTTACAATCATCTTGTCTGCCAAATACTTCAAGTAGCAAGCTTTGGGTAAGTATTTATTAGAAATAATAATTTATATTCACAAACTAAGTCATTAAGTTTGTTAGAGGGTATTTTAGTATTTTGTTTGTTGCCTTTGTAGTCCTAGTTTTAGCTTATAAATAGACTAGTGGTAGATAGTGACTTTTATCCTTTTGTAGCCGTCATTCTCTTATAATATATTCTTCTCTTTTCATCCATTATTCACCTTGTACACCAATAATTGGTATCAGAACTCCGATTCAGATTCACGGGGAAACACGAGTGAAACGGTGAGGCGTTGTGTGGTTGATTTCTGTTCTTGAATTCGTGTTGAATCTGGAACGAAATCGTAACAGAATCACATTTTCTGATTATGAGGGATTGGGAAATACTGTGTTTGGTGAGATCTGAGTGATTGTACAAGGTTGAAGATGAACGGAAACGACGGTATGAACACCAAGCTTCCAGTATTTGATGGCAAAAATTGGACTCGTTGGATGATTCAGATGCGTGTATTGTTCAGTGCTCAAGATGTATTGGATCTTGTCATTGAAGGTTACATTCCAGTAGCAGCAGATGCAACGGAGGAACAAAAGAACGCGCAGAAGGATACAAGGAAGAAAGATCAGAAATCATGGTTTTACATCCATCAGTGTGTGGATGCAAATGTGTTTGAGAAAATTGCTGATTCAACGACGGTGAAGGCTGCGTGGGACACACTGGTCAGATGTTACGATCGTGACGCATCAGTGAAGAAGGTGAAGCTTCAGTCTCTATGTAAGCAGTATGAGAATCTCAACATGAAGAACAATGAGAAAGTTTCTGAGTACATTCCAGAGTGATTCTAATCACTAATGAGATGAAAGCTTGTGGAGAAACTCTTTCTGAACAAGTAATCATTGAGAAGGTATTGAGATCCCTTACCCCTCAGTTTGATTACATTGTAGTAGCAATAGAACATTCTAAAGATCTGAGCACCATGAGAATTGAAGAGCTGCAAAGCAGTCTAGAAGCGCAAGAGTTGCGTCTGACTGAGAGAACTTCTGAAAGGGAAGTAGAGCAGCAGGCTCTGAAAGCAGTTTCTGGTAAGAAGCACCAAAAGCAGACTTGGTCAGAAGCCAGAAGAAGACCTGATGGTGTTCAGAAGTCAAAAACCTCAATCTCTAATAGGCAGAAGAATGCTCAGAAGGGAAAAGAGAGGTATGACAAGAAGAAGATTCAGTGCTATTGTTGTAAGAAATTTGGCCATTTTGCTGCTGATTGTTGGTCAAACAAGGAAAGAAAGTCAGAAGAAGAAAATGTAGCCAGAAGTTCTGATGATGATGAATCTGTGCTACTGATGGCTTCTGAATCTAATAATACGGATCTGACAGACTGGTGGTATATGGACACTGGCTGCTCAAATCATCTTACTGGAAATAAGAAATGGCTGATTGACTTTGACTCTGGTAAGAGCACATGGATCAGATGTGATGATGATAAATACCTCAACGCTGAAGGTATGGGAAATGTCAGAGTCATTCTGAACAATGGGAAAACAACATTAATTCAGAAAGTGTGGTATGTACCTGGCATGAAAAGCAATCTGATGAGTGTGGGGCAACTAATTGAGAAAGGTTTTTCAGTTACCATGAAGGACAATCTTCTGAAGCTGTACGATTGTAATCAGAAGCTGATTATGGAATCAAAACAGGGAAGAAATAGAACATTCAAGGTGAATGTCAGAACTGCAGACTCAGAATGCCTTAGTGCAACAAGTGTTGTGAAGGAAAGTGAGTTGTGGCACATAAGATTTGGTCATCTGAATTTCTGAAGCTTAGGGCATCTGAATTCGAAGAAGCTGGTACATGGAATTCCTACAATTAAGAAGCCTGAGAAGTCATTCAAAGTGTGCATGGAAGGAAAGCAACCAAGATTGCCTTTTACGTCAGAAATAGCTCCAAGAGCCAAGCATGCCTTGGGAGTAGTGCATTCTGATGTGTGCATAGTTTTAAAAACCGGACCGGACCGGCCGGTCGGACCGGTTGGACCGGGAACCGGCAAGGTAACCGGCCGGGTTCACTTACTTGATCGGCCATGTCTTCGAACCGGTGGAAACCGGTGTGAACCGGTGCGAACCGGGAAAACCGGCGGTTTTCGCAAACCGGTGGTTCAACTGCTTATTTTAAAAAAATTTTTTTTTTTAATTTTTTTAAAATTTTTTAAAAATTTTTTTTTTAAATTTTTTTAAAAATTTTTTTTACTCAAATACATAGGAACTTTTATCCAAGAATAATAGTGATCACTCATTTGATTCAAGTGATACACAAATTAAGTTTCGTAATATCCACAAAACTATTTTTACTATTTTGTATTTATATTGATTGAAAAACCATCATACAAATATTTGTATAGAAATTTAAGAACACAGATTAAAAAACTAAATATAATATAATTTTAGACTTAACTGATTTCCATTATATATAGACTTGGAAAATTTATTATTTAGAATAATGTTAATATTTGTATTGTTTTAATTATTAACATTAAAACTGATTTTCTATTAACATTAAAACTATGAATTTAAATTAAACTCTGTTTAATTTAGACTCTGTTTAAAATTTACAATTAGACTCTGTTTAAAATTTGAATTTAAATTATGAACCTGTGAATTTATGATAAGATATTTTCAAAAAATTTAAGTGCTAGGTATATTTTTTAGAGACTGAATCATCCGGTTCGACCGGTTTTACCGGTTTTATACCTATTATAATGACAGGTTTATTCAACCGAGTTATCCGGTTTAATCCGGTTTGGTAATGCGGTTCGACCAATGACCCAGTGGTTCGACCGATAAACCAGTAACCCAATACCCTCACCGGTTTGATGACCGGTCTGGTTTTTAAAACACTGGATGTGTGTGGACCATTTCCAGTAGCATCAATCAGAGGGAATAAATACTTTGTGTAATTTGTTGATGAATTCACGAGAATGACATGGGTATCCCTTATTAAGTTCAAACACAAGGTGTTTGCTGAATTCAAGAAGTTCAGAATGAAGGCAAAGAATCAGAGTGGTCATACTCTGAAGATTCTCAGAACCGATGGTGGGGGTGAGTATAACTCCACTGTATTCAGAAAGTTCTGTGAGGAGAATGGAATGGAGCATGAGGTTACTGCTCCTTATACTCCTCAACATAATGGCCTTGCTGAAAGAAGAAATCGTACTTTGCTTGATATGGTGAGAAGCATGCTGAAGGAAAAAAAGCTTCCTCATTCCTTATGGGGAGAAGTTGTTGTCATCGCAACATATGTGCTCAACAGATGTCCAACGAAGAAGTTGAAGGAAATAGTTCCTATTCAGAAGTGGATTGGAGATAAGCAAAGTGTTAGTCATCTGAAGGTTTTTGGTTCTGTGTGTTACAAACATGTTCCAGAAGCCAGAAGACAGAAGCTGGATGATAGAAGCAAGGTGATGTTATTGGTAAGGTACCACAGTACAGGTGCATACAAGCTTTATTGTCCAAAAACTAATAAAATTGAATTCAGCAGAGACGTCATTGTAAAGGAATCAGAAACTTGGGATTGGAACAAGTCTCAATCTGATTCTGATGTGAGAATTTTTTAAGAAGACTCAAAAGGTGAAGATGGTTCTGATCCTGACTCTGATGGTGATTTTGACTCAGAAGAAGACTCAGATGGTGAAGATGGTTCTGATCCTGACTCTGATGGTGATTCTGACTCTGAAGAAAACTCAGATGGTGAAGATGGTTTTGATCCAAACTCTGGTGGTGGTTCTGATTCTAGGAATATCCCAGACTCTGAAGATGGTCAAGGTTCTGGAGGAAGTCAAGCTTCTGAAGACAGAACTTCTGGGATTCAAGCATCTGAAGAAGATTCTGAACAAGGTCAGAGGCCACAGAGAATCAGAAACATTCCTAGAAGATTCGAAGAGTTTGACATGTTACAAGACACTGAAGTAGATTCTGAAGGAGAAGTTATTCAGTGTGCCATGTTAGTAGACTCTGAACCTGTAAGTACGAAAGAGGCTCTCAAGCAGAAGGTCTGGCTAAAGGCCATGAAAGAAGAACTTGAGGCCATTCAAAGAAACAAGACTTGGAAGCTGACATAACTTCCAAAGGACAAGAAAGCCATCAACGTCAGATGGGTTTTCAAGCAGAAGCTAAAGCCAGATGGATCAATTGGCAAACATAAAGCGAGGTTAGTAGCAAGAGGATTTATGCAGAAACCTGGGCTAGATTATTCTGAAGTGTTTGCACCTGTAGCGAGACATGAAACAATCAGACTCGTGATTGCCATAGCTGCTAACAGGAATTGGCCTCTGATGCATTTAGATGTGAAATCCGCATTTCTGAATGGTCCATTACAAGAAGAGGTATATGTATCACAACCTCCTGGATTTGTTAAAAGAAATCAGGAAGGGATGGTGTACAAATTACATAAAGCTTTGTATGGATTGAAGCAAGAGCCCAGAGCCTGGAATCTGAAGATTGATTCATTTTTCAAGAAGCAGGGTTTTCAGAAATGTGAGATGGAATACGGTGTTTATGTTTAGTATATCTCTGAAGGCAATATGATTCTGGTATGTTTGTACGTTGATGACATACTGTTGACAGGAAGTTCTGAACAAGAACTAGCTATGTTCAAGAAGGTGCTGGTGAATGAGTTTGAAATGACTGATCTCGGGAAAATGACATACTTTCTAGGGATGGAGTTCACGTACTCTAAGAAAGGTATCATTTTGCATCAGCTGAAGTATGAACATGAACTTCTGAAGAAATTTAAGCTGCAGAATTGTAAGGCTGCTACCACACCTGCAGATACAAATCAGAAACTAGATTCAGATTCTGATGGTGAGGATGTGGACGCTACAACCTTCAAACAGTTGGTTGGATCTTTGAGGTATCTGTGTAATATCAGACCTGATATCTGCTATGCAGTTGGAATGGTCAGTAGGTTCATGAGTAAACCCAAGTGATCCCATTACCAAGCTGCTGTCAGAATTTTGAGGTATATCAAGGGAACTCTGAAGTATGGAGTGTTATTCCCTTCTGGAAGAAAGATTGAATCAGAACTTTTGAGTTATTCAGATTATGATTGGTGTGGAGACAGAGTTGATAGAAGAAGTACTTCTGGGTACTTGTTCAAGTTCTTGGGAGGCCCTATTTCTTGGTTTTCCAAGAAGCAACCTGTTGTTGCGCTGTCAACCTGTGAAGCTGAATATATTGCAGGTGCTATTACTGCATGCCAAGTTGTGTGGATTCTGAACTTGCTGCAGGATCTGAAGATCAAGGTAAACAAGCCTCTGAAGATGATGATTGATAACAAGTCTGCAATCAATCTTGCCAGAAACCTAGTGTTGCATGGGAGAAGCAAGCATATTGAGGCCAAGTATCATTTTCTGAGAAATCAGGTTCAGAGTGGAATGTTAGAAGTTGAGCACTGTAGCACCCAGAAACAGTTGGCAGATGTTCTGACGAAGGCTATCAAGACTGATCAATTTCTTCACTTAAGGGATGTAATTGGTGTTGTTAGTTTTGAGGAAATATAAATTAAGGGATGATATTAGAAATAATAATTTATATTCACAAACTTAGTCATTAAGTTTGTTAGAGGGTATTTTAGTATTTTGATTGTTGCCTTTGTAGCCCTAGTTTTAGCTTATAAATAGACTAGTGGTAGATAGTGACTTTTATCCTTTTGTAGCCGTCATTCTCTTATAATATATTCTTCTCTTTTCATCCATTATTCACCTTGTACACAAAAAATATTCAATAAATCTAAAAATTAATTTTTTTTGTTTTCCTTTCAAAATTTGACTCGTTTTAAGTTGATGATTTATAAATATCAAGAATTTGTTTACAACTATACATAAATATAAATAAATATTTCCACAAGAGATCGAATCCTGGACCAGCAAATTATACATATTTAACTAAACTAGAACTTACCAATTGAGTTACTCTTTGTTGAGTCCCTGGTTCTGAGGTTGACATTAATTTTGGTAAAACTAACTTAGATGAAAGATGTTGGACAAGATGTCCCAACATGTTGAACTAACTGCAGGTTGAGATGTTAGACAAGATGTCGTATCAGGATGATCTGACATCTTTGTCTGTTACAGTTCTGAAGCAACTATGTCTATTAACAGGTGTGATTGGAATATAACTAGGATTCCAGATGGCACCTGAGATTGGGGAATCAGAGATTATGATTCTAAGTATATTTGCGGTTTCCTTGTGAAGGATACATTTTTGGTAACTTGGGATTGAAGAAAGAATTAGGTCGCTAATTCTGAGGAAGAGATTTGCTGCGTTTTTGAAGCCCAAGTCCAGCTGTTGTTTGCATTATAAATAGGTTAGAGTTAACCTAGTATTGGCTGGTTGTTGCAGCTGTTTTTTAGAAGTACTAGGGTTTGTACTTGTGAGCCTCTCGTGTATTGTGTTGAATACTTGAGAAGGACAATCTTATTGAGTTGTAATATTTTCAGTCACTGCTGTGATTTAAAGGGAATTGAGAAGGGTCTCATACCTAGGAGTGTCTTAGGTAGAAATCTAGGAAGGGTAGTTTCTAGGTACTAAGTTGTAAACGGTTGAGTTTAACTTATAACCAACTCTACTTAGTGATTACATTCTTGGCTTGGTAGCCCCCAGACGTAGGTGTTGTTGATCTTCGAACTGGGTTAACAATCTCTGGTGTTATTTTTCTTTCTGCTGCTTTCAATTTGTTTCTTCCTTAGATCCTGTGTAAAGCAGAGATCAAGTGTCACGACATCCTGTCTGACATCTTAGTGATCTACTAACCAGAATTTCACTCTTCCCACCCAAAATTTTACATTTTAAATTCAATGAATAGTTGATGTATCTTGACAATATATATATATAAAATAATTTACATAAAGTATTCTGTAAATCTAAAAATTAAAATTTTTATTTATTTTTTTTAAATTTGGCTTTTAAAATTCAATGAATAATTGCTTCATCGTGACCGTATATATATATTCTAAATACTTTTCATAAAGTATTCAATAAATCTAAAAATTAAAAATTTTTACATTCTTTTCAAAATTTGACTTTTTTAAACTTGTTAAATTATAAATATCATTTTTTTTATAACAATACATAAATATAAATAAATACTGCCACCAGAGAACCTTGGATAAGCAACTTATACATATTCAACTTAACTAGCACTTACTGTAGCGTGTGATTTTTGTCGGTGACGCGACCACCTTATCGCCATGGGATTTCCTCACCTCAGTGGTAGGAAACATTGGGTTGCTACTTTCTGATTTCTTATTTATCCCGATGAAGCTTGAAGGGAAAGGGGAGCTATCTCAAACTAATCTTGCTTTGCAAATGTTGTTCTTTAAACAACATGCGGTAAAGAGATTGGGGAGTCCGGGGTCAGATTACACAATGGGAAGTTGTCAATTACCCATCCTGTATGTGGTTATCCACTGGTTATAATTTTAGGATAATTGCTTAAATACTTGGCATTGATTCATGTTTGACAGTTAAATGGGGAAATGTCTGTTGTTTGAGAGAGAGTTGCTGTTTTTGTTGTTTTTGGTAAGGTCAGGGACCTAAGGTTTTTAGTTGAGTGTGCTCTCTAAGATTATTGCAAATCTTATGCCTACGTATTCCCTGTTATGAGGTATAGGGAAATCAGAGCAATTGTAGTTCATCCTAATCTAAGGGAGAAACAGATGTTTTTGTTTGTTGTATCTTGTTCAAAGCCCAAGATGTGAACCTAAAAGGTTGATTTGACTGTATCTTGTTCAAAGCCCAAGATGTGAATCTAAAAGGCTTATCTGTATCTTGTTCAAAGCCCAAGATATGAAGCTAAAGGTTTGACTGAGAGAGAATTTGTCATCTCTAAAGGGAGAAATCTCTGCTGAGGAAAATCATTATACAAAGCCTAAGAGGAGGCTATTTCTATTAGGGAAATCATTATACAAAGCCTAAGAGGAGGCTGAAATTTGACTGATTCCACTGGGGAAAGATCATTATACAAAGCCTAAGAGGAGGCTGAAATTGACTAATGAACTCAACAAGAGAGTGTTTATATTTGGTATCTTGTATAAAGCCCAAGATGGAGGCTAAAAGACTGTTTATACTCAACAAGAGAGTGTTTGTATCTTGTACAAAGCCCAAGATGGAGGCTAAAGACTGTTTATACTCAACAAGAGAGTATCATTATACAAAGCCTAAGAGGAGGCTAAAAGACTGTTTATACTCAACAAGAGAGTGTTTTATACTCAACAAGAGAGTGTTTTTATACTCAACAAGAGAGTGTTTTATACTCAACAAGAGAGTGTTTTTATACTCACCAAGAGAGTGTATTTGTATCTTGTACAAAGCCCAAGATGGAGGCTAAAGGTCTGTTTATACTCAACAAGAGAATATCATTATACAAAGTCTAACAGGAGGCTGAAGACTGACTCTGCTGGGGAGGTTTTTTGGAAGTATCTTGTACAAAGCCCAAGATGGAGGCTAAAAGATTGACTAACTCAACAAAAGAGTTTTGACTTAGTGGGGAAAAGTTTTATCTGTCTTGTACAAAGTCCAAGATTGAGGCTAAAAGGATTTGATGACTCCACTAGGGAGAACATTTATTTGTGTCTTGTACAAAGCCCAAGAGAGAGGCTAAAGAGTAACTGTCTCAGTTGGAGAATATCTGTATTGTAGAAAGCCCAAGATTGAGGCTAAAAGGGTTAACTGACTCTTGCTTGAGGAGTGAGATCATTATATAAAGCCTAAGAGGAGTCTGACTTTACTGGGGACTGTTTCAGTTTAGTGACAGGTCCAGTATGTTGGATAAAAGAGAAAATCAGTTCTTATGAGGAAAGGATGTCAGATACCATGAGGCTCTGATTGGTTTTTTGACAGTAAAATGGTGTGAATTGGGATTTTACTGTATTGTGACAGTTGAGTTCCTTTCTCTGGTGAGAGTTTATGTGAGTTTGCAGTAATTGACCCATGCTGGGGGAAAATTAAAGGTAAGATTGTACTTTGGGATTGATCAGAGGATCGGGGTTATTTCCTGTTCTTTAAGGAAATGGAAAATCCAAAGGGTATTGAGACTGCCCAAGTCTACTGGTGTTTTGAGAAATTGATTCTCAGATGGTGAATGATCTTTGTATTATGCCCAAGAGAAGGCTGGTAAGTTAAGGGATGAAGGTCAACCCATTAACTGGTCTGGCACTTGACTCAGAAAGATAGCTCTAGCAAATGATGACTAGGTTCTGTTCCTATACCTGTAGAGGTCTCTGGTTCCTTGTACAAAGCCCAAGAGGAGGCTGAGGATGCTTTTAGGAAGCCCGTGGGTCCAAACCAAAGAAAGTTCAAGAAATGCAATTCACCGAGAAGAGATAATTTCATAAGCAGTAAGAGGTTTGAAGAAACTCAAGAGATGCAATTCACCGAGAAGAGATCACCTCTAGGGAATAGAGTTTCTTGAACAATTTATAAAGTGACAGTCTGAGAAAAGTTTCACGAGGAATACTGTCTTTCTCTTTGTTCCATATTGTTTAACCCCAAGAGAAGGGAAGACTGTATCTGGAATCCTATTTGGGATCTATGTTTGACTGTTATGAGAGAGTAAACAAATGGCTTTACCTAGTTCTAGACGTAGTTGCCGGGGAAAACTCTATACAAGTATATATATATACAGTTGATATATGACAAGTATTTAAAAAAGATTACGAAAGAAGACTAACTGTGCGCAACTTTCCACAATATAGTATATATATATATGACTGGTAAAAGAATGAAAGAAGACTAACCGTGCGCAGCCACCCACAATACAATATATATAAAAGTAGTAAATAAAAGCGGATAAACACTTACCCGTTGTAGAGCTTCCATGCCGTAAATGTTAGTTGTACAAAAAATTGAAGAAAGTTTTAACAACAGTTATATTAAAACAGTAAATGGGGCTTATTCAACAAAAGATGCCCTGATGATTATTGAATACAGACTGTATTTTTTACAGAGTAATTACAGAGGTAATTGGGTCTTATACAACAAGAGAGCCTAAAAGATTAATTTTTGTACAGAGATGTGGGTCTTACAGCTCAAGGAGTGGCCCAAGTTATTTGATAAAAGACGATAACCGCGTTAGGGTTTTGAAAATTGTACAGAGGGACTTATACAAGGCTGAGGCCCAAATTATTTTTGTACAAGGGGGTTGGTTCTTACACTCTATTAGAGGCCCAAAGAGTTTATTTTAAAAGAAAAATGGGACTTACAGCTCAAAGAGAGGCCCAAATGATTTTTTTGAAAAGGCGACGATCGTGCCGTTTATTTTCTACGTATCGGGACTTATACAATACACTGAGGCCTAAAAATGTTTTGGTCAAAAAGGGATTGAGTCTTAAACAACAAGAGAGGCCCAAAGTTGATTTTGAAAGATGTGTGGGGCTTATAACACAAGGGTATGCCCAGATGACTTTTCGAAAAGGCGACGATCGCGCCTTTGTTTTGAAAATGTACAGAGGGACTTATACAATAAGTGAGGCCCACAAATGATTTATGTACAAAAAGTACTGGGACTTACACTCTATTTGAGGCCCAAAAATGTTTTGTATGATGTATGGGGCTTATGACACAATGGTATGCCCAGATAAAATTTGAAAAAGCGACGATCGCGCCGAAATTTCTGAAGTGGTGTCGGGACTTATACAATGCATTGAGGCCCAAAATGTTTTATTTATAAAAAGGTTGGGACTTACACTCTATCAAGAGGCACAAAGAGTTTTTGAAAAGATTGATTGGGGTGAAAATAATCAAAACTCTAATTTTGATTAAAAGCATTAATTAATTTTGATTAAAAATTAATAAAATGATCAAAATTTGTCAAAAATGAATTATGATCTTGAATCAATGCTTGAAAAATCATGTTTTTATCCATGGAATGATTAAAAATCATTTAAATGGAAAAAATCAAGAAAGAAAAATATTTTAAAATGTTAAAAACAATTAAAATATTAATTCTTTGGAAAATTATTAAATATATGAAATAAAAAATATTTTTGGGAAATTTTTGTAAAACAAAATATTTTAACATTTTTGTGAATTATTAAAAAAAGAATCAACTCAAAATCATTTAAAATAGAGAGAAATTAATTTTTGAATCAATTAAATAGAATCACAAAATTCAAATATTTGAAAATTCAAAAAGGGCGCCAAGAACAGCTGAAGAACACGCGCGTGTTCTGGGTTTGGCTGATTTACGTTTTCCATCCAATCTCACTGAATACTTGATGAAACCATGCAATCCACATATCAATCTGCTCGTTTTAAACTCACGATCATGTCTATGGTCTTTAATTTCATTTATTTTAAACATAGAATAAGAAATCAAAGCAAAACCTGAAGAACCCTAAATTTGGCATGAAGGCTCAGAAATTCCATACACGATTTAAACAAAGCAATTAATGGAGGGGAATCACTCTGTGCATGATTATGAATGTTTGGCAAAAGTATTATGCGAGGAAATATGCAAGAATCAAGAGATGACCAAGTTTAGGCTTACTTGAAGGTCGTGGCAGCAAAAGCAATTTTATTTTTGAGTTGGAGATGTTACAGATGAGTTGTGATGATCTGGACAGCTTCTCTACACCATGTGGAGTGTGTTTGAACACTTGGAGTGATTTGAAATGGACTGGATCAGTTTATGGCATCTCAGCTGCAACTTGATTGAAAACTTGAGCAGATGACATGTGATTTTTTAAAATTGATGTTTCAGATGTTGTTTAAGTGTTTGATCAGTTCATACATATGTGAGGTGTGTGAGCGATTGGTTTGGACATAAATACTCTAATGAAAAATTCGATAGTGACTTGTAAATGAAGGCATTTTTGAAAGTGAGATAGTGATTTTGAGAAAGGCAAGTGTTTAGGGCCTTTGGTGTACTCAAACTGATCAGAAATGAGCTCTATTTATAGTAGAGTAAGTTTATTTTGGCAGGAATAGTGAATGGAAACTGCTATAGAAGTTTGGCAAATGTTGAGCAATGGGAATCCAAGTCTCCTCTAGCCATTGACTAGAGGTCAGGGCACAGGCTGCTGGTCCCCTGCTTCAGGGATAAGGCTTGACTGAAGTGTCCATTATTGCTCTGATGAATGCCACCTCTATGTATCAGTTAAATGCTTGGAAACAAAATTGACCATTTGAAGCATCTTGAATTTTAGCTGTGTCATGCCTAAGCATAGCTCCATGGACTTGTGAGGCTTGGTGATCAGAGATATTTGATCCAATCTGATCCTCCTTGATGACAAGGCTTGGTAAGATGACAAAATTGAAATAATGAATCGTGTGGCACAAGAATTGTGCAAAATCTGTCTAAAACTGTCATGGAGACAGTTTGTAACATAACAACTTTGGAGATTCACAACTCATTACTCAAATCGAGTTTGATGATGTTCTTGGACATTTTGGAAAGCCTACATATCCTACTTCAATGTGATGTCCAACTTTAGTTTTGAATCAACTTGCATTTGGTTGAAAACTGCCTCTACTTTTGAGAAAAATTCTGGCAGATTTGGGACTTAGTGAAATTTTCACTAAGTGTTGGAAAAAGTGTGAAATCTACATTTTTGCCAAATTGATCACTCCATAACTCAAAATCCATGAGGAATTAGAGTTTATTATAGTTGAAGCTTTTGTAGAGTGTAGCAAGACCTACAAATCCATATTTGGATCATCCAAAATGGTTGCTTGGATCACAAGTTATGATCCTTGGAAGTTGGTACCCTTGCCACTTTTGTTCATAACTTAGAAAAATTTCTAAGTTTTTATGGTTACCCCTTTTACAAGTTATCCCACTTTTCTTGATTTTTCTTGATGAATGATGATTCAAATCACATATTAACATGGTTTTAGGGTTAATGAAACCTTGGTTGACCAAAATTTCAAAAAGTCAAACTTTGACTTTTTGCACAGTTGACTTTTTTCAGCAGATGAATTTTGAATTTGTGCTTCCTCTATGAAATCAATCCTTAGGCCTAATCAAACTTCATGGATGGCCTTTAGAGGTGTTTAGGGATGTCTTGGATCCTCCCCCAAGGTTTTAGGACAAGTGTAGGTCAACATTCAATGATAGGGTTGACTTTTTCCTTAGAAAACCCTAATTTGTTATCAGATGAAATTGAGTTCTTGTGGCTTATGAATTGAGATATTTGAGTCAATCAAATCTCATAGACATCTCAAGGTGATGTATTTGAGGTCTTAAAGTCCATCTTGGAGCTTCAAATCATGTCTTGCTTCACAAGTTGACTCAAGGGTTGAATTAAGTCAAAACCCTAATTCCTGATTTTTTTGTAGATGAACACTCAAGGTGATTTGGCCATTGTGAATGGACTCTTGGGGTTCTTTTGAGCTTATTGGACCATATGTGGAGGCATGGGCTCAGAAATGGCAAACCCGTTATACTTCTTGATCCGAGGACCCGAAGCTGGGAACTTTTTAAAACCTTGTTCTACAGGTGGATATAAACCCTAGCACATACCTTTGTGGGATTGGTTCTTAACCTTGACTCCATGCTCGTGACTCGAACCTTTGAACCCGTGTGCTTTGTGTGATCTTGTTTGTGGTTGCTGCATACATGCACGCATGCATTCATGGGCATTTTATTTCAATCAGTTTTCAAGGATCTTAGAGATTTTCCTTGCAAACATCGTAGATATTGTGATCATGGATATTGGGAGGAGAAACACTCAGAAGTACTGTTTCAAAGCTCTTGATCTTACAGATTTGAAAAAGCCAGTGTCCTCGGTCGTTGATCTCGTAGTGAGGGACTTATATCTATCATTTCTACCAACATTGAAGACAGAGTTATGAACACTCCAGTGCAATTCTATGATCCTATCTACCGATGCTTTACTTCTCTTGATTATCAGCTCATGCCGACTTTGGGGAATCCAAGTTTCACGATTCAGACCTTGAGAAGTTAGCTTTACAAAAGCAGATGAAGGAGAAAGATGACTTGATTGAGTTGATGTAGCGACGTGTTGTGAAGAGACATGCGACGTTAAACGAAGCGCTAGGTGGGAAGCAACCCATGCTTTTAATGTTTATGCACTTTCTTTTTGTTGTTTGTTTTGTTTTGTTTGCAGGAAATAAATAAGACCTTACGGGTGTGAGCTATGATGTAGCAGTAGATGTTGTGTTTGTCATACCCTAAATTTTGACCCCCCAAGGATCTTTATCATTGGGTAAATCATCATCACAATAAGGATACAATCATCCTTTATCACCTTGATTAATATTCACCACAATCGATGACTAGGGTCTTGAGCCCTCTCAGAGCTTTTAGACAAAGGATCAATCAAGAAAGGACTTGATCTTCAACTTGTCTAACCCCTCCAACCTCCATGAAGGATTAAGAGGTCTCCCACATCAATAATCAAGCATAAAAATGCAACATTTCAAGTTGATCAAGCCTCAAGTTCATCTAATACAAAGTCAACTAGCATAGAAAGTTAAAGTTTAACTTTTGGTCAACTATGAGCTTCACATGCCATTACTCAAGAAAATATGATGGATGATTTAATTTGATCAAATTTAAATCAAGAAATCATGCAAAATTGCAAAATTGATCAAATTTAAGGAAACTTAGAAATTTTTTTCTAAGTTAAAATCATGCTCAAGTGCACAACTTTTCAAGGTTGTAACTATTGATCCAAGCATCCATTGATTTTTCCTAAGGGCTACTTTCAAAGAGAGTATTTGATACTTCAACATTGTAGAAAGAATCAACTCAAAATACCATAAGGATTGAAAGATATAAGTGATCAAAGTTTGGAATTCTTAATGGTCAAAGTTGTCAGATGTTCCGACATTTCGTAAGACATCATTAATATTTTTCCAGCAAGAAAGTCCCAACTTTAAGGACGTTTTTCTCCATGATCCAAATTGATTCGAGCCAAACCTTGGACATCAAAGTTGAAGTACGTCATCTCAGCTTCCCAAAAAGTCCTAGAACGTCCATTTATCATACTCGAGCAGGAAGATATGATTTTTGAAAAATGCATTGATAAAACATATTTTCATGACAGCTTTTAGGACAGACTTGATCACACAAGTTCAAGGTCATTTTTGATGACTTTAGAAGTCTTATCTTCACAAACCTTGAACATAAAAGTTGAAGTATGTCATCTCATCTTTCCAGAAAGTCCTGGAACAACCATTTATCATTCTTGAGCAAGAAGTTATGGATTTTACAACAAGGCTTGCTGCAGCTGATTTTTTAAGACAGGTTTCAGGACAGATTTGCACATTTCTTGTGCCACACAAATTTTTAAGCCTTGTCATCCTTTTTCACACTTCAAGGGGGAACAATCAAAGGACAAGCTCTGATTCCCAAGCCTCCCAAGTCTTTGGAACTACATATAGGTGTGTCATCCCTAAAAGGCTAAGATTCCAAAATATCCAAGTTGGTTATGCAACATTCAATGGATGCTTAGAGGTGGCATTCATCTGGACAATCTTATCCAAGCTCAGTGTCATACCCCAAATTTTGACCACTAAGATTTCCCATCATTGTGCAAATCATCAGTACAATATGGATGTACCGTTGTGCCTCATCAGTATCCTCAAGAAGGATTGAGCATTCACTGCAACAGAAATTAGGGTTTCAAGCCCTCTCAGAGCTTTTAGACAAAGGATCAATCAAGGAATGACATGATCTTCAACTTGTCTAAACCTCTCAACATAGACAAAGGATCAAAAGGACTCCCACATCAAGAATCAAGCACAGGGCTGCAACATTCTAAGTGGATTAAGCCTCAGAACCACCAGTGATCAAAACTCGATTGTATTTTCACTTCGTGTCATTTGCATATCATATCATCTATTTTTGTCATGCATATCGTTTGAATTTTCAGTCAGAATATATGCGTTGAAATCTCCGTCTTTCCTGATTAATTGTGCGAAAAATCGATGAACGGACGTGTTTTTCAATTAAACTCGCAAATGTTCATTATTTATCTATTTTTCACACGATTTAATCAATATCCCTTTTTGTTTTATTTTCTCATATAAAATAAAAAAAAAGAATTAAATGATAAAAAATAAAAAAATAAAAAAATAAAAAGTATATATGTATATATGTGTTTCATTTTCTTTTTAAAATAAATATAGTTTGTCTTTATTTTATCCATGAAAGAAAAATAAAAAAATATATATGTATATATAATTTTTTATTCCTCACGCCATTTTTTGTATGTATATATATATATCTAAAAAAAAAGTTTGTTTTATTTTTTTAGATACATTCATTTTTTAGTGAATAAAATGATTTTTTTTACCCATATAACCATGTTTAAGTATAACATATTCCAATATACCCAGCTTTTCTTCAAATTTTCCAATCTACCCATGTTTCAAAAAAAAAAACGTGAGTTTGTATGGGGGCGCCATCAGCTTTGGCTCCCCCATGTAAAATTGTGACATGGCGCCGTTGCAAAGGGAGTCTTGTTACATGTTTATAGGGGGGCGCCATTGCTTTTGGAGTCACCCTTTATATTTAAAGGGGGTGCCATTCCTTTTGGAGTCACCCTTTAAATATAAAGGGGGGCGCCATACCCCATGTAGTCCTCCTTTTAATTAATTTATTTTTCTATAATATATTATATATTAAGTTTTTATGAAATATTATTTTATTTGATACACCTCTTATATAAATAGATGGCACTCTTACACATTCATTCACAACAAAGTTGTCTTTGTACCTTAAAATTTTAGCAGATTCAATCATGTATCTCAGAAGATACGGTCATGTGATTTTTTCAAGAACGAAGCCGCCGATAAGGATGCTGTTCTGGAATATCCAAAGCTTAGAGCAACTACGAAGGAATTTGAATCGATGGTTAGAAGGAGACATTGCAGATGGTGAACGAATTAGAAGTATTGAAAGACAAGTTTCTTACTTCTCGATCGAAGATGGAAATATTCGACGTGAGTGGCTACGAATTAGAAATGACAACGACGTTAGGTCTATGATGTTTGGAACTGATGATATTGTTTTAATTGTTGTAATTTCTTAGGTCTATGATGTTTCTTAATTTCTGTAACCAGTAGTTGTTATAAATATTAAATTAAAAGGTTACAACTTTTCTAATGACAAAAGTAAATCTATCTAGAACTTGTCCCAACATTTGGACAATTTTTTCGTGTATGCCCGGGTAGACGACATATTCCACACAGTCTTTCCATTTTCTCATAAGTGTCCATTTCAGTTCTAATTCGCGTACTTTTGGGGCGGCCCTTTTTGTTTCTTCTCATGTTTTCGTTGTGGTAAATTGTGTCCCCATGATAGGTTGGCCAATAGTCCTCACTAGCTGCCACTGGAAAGCTGTTACTGTAGATACCGAATAAGTTCATGACCTTGTAAACTTCTGATAGCTGCAAGAATGGATCATGACTAGCACTAGAACATGCCGCAATGACATGTGAACAAGGCACACGGAGCGCTTGAAACTTTCCGCAGTCGCACCAATATTTATGAATTTCCACCCTGTATTGTCCCATTGGCCGACCCTCATTGTGATCCTTTGTCTCTTCAACAATGAAGCTGTAATCGTGACGGTCAAACGATGTAACTCAATGTGAGGTTGCTTTATCAGTTTCGTCTTTCATAAATGTCATGCAGCTTTCGCTGAATAACTGCCCTGATTCCAAAACAGCGCTCCATTTTTTGCCTCTTGTTGCAAATAGTGACCCCAACCTGTAATATGTTGCTCTAACTAACGCAATGATGGGTAGGTTTCTAGTTCCCTTGAAAATGTTGTTCAGGGATTCTACAAGGTTGGTGGTCATGTGACCCCATCGACATCCTCCATCAAATGCCCTTGTCCACTTCTCCACCAGAATGTTGTCCACCCAGCTTAATGCTTCTGTGTTTGACAATCTTATTTCTTCGCGGTAATACCTGAATGATGGTTGGTTTAATGCATACCCCGCGTTCACGAATTTCTTCTTGAGGTTTTTGTCTTTAAATTCCCGCATAAAATTCTGCGACATGTGTCTTATACAATAAACATGGACAGAAGGAGGATTATGCCAACTATGGAAAACATATGCAAAACATGAGTGTCGTGAATGGAAGCTTCGCATGCATCTTGTTTTGAAGGACAATGTTTTGCCATATGAGAGCAAACCATCTATCCAGTACATGACTTGGTATAGGTCGGTTTCCATTGGTTTCTTTTCCCATCCTAGATATCTTGTTGACCCACGCCAGCAAGCCACATCATCACGAACTCAACAGCAGACCGATCAACCAAGCCAACATCCAACCCAACCCCCACTCACACAACCACAATTCCATGAAAACACCCCTTACCAATCCACCCCCTTTCAACATGGTTATACTCAGTCCCCATACCAACAAAACCCACCACAAAATCAATCATACTCCTATGACACTACGACCTAGATTAACACGGAGTATCAAACACCCAACCAAACCTTACCCACCCAGACATTTACACCCTTCACCGCTTACGACCAGGCAGGCTATCGTCCTGACATATCATCCAGCCAACCACCCCAACAAAATTATACAGGCATGGGAAACACCTTTAATGTGGACGACTTGCCTAATATCGACTCGTCTACATGGTCACAATTTCTTCAGATGACAGAATTAACAACATCCGCACCTGTGGACCCAACGCCGCCGCCGCGAAGAGAACGAAGACACGTACGTACACGAGGATGTGGTACGGGCGGACATTTGCCTCGACCTCGTCGACAAAATTAATGTACTATGTTTTGCCTTTTGTCTATGTAATTTGTAATTATTAAAAAGAAATATTTAGAAAGAGTAATAATTAATTATTAAAATTATTAAATATTATTTATGAATTATTATTATTAATGTATTAATGTTTAATGTTAATTTATTTGAAAAATGTTAAAAAAAATTCGTCCACAATAGGGGCTCCAACTGGTACGGCGCCTCCCTTTAGAATCCAAGGGGGTAGTCATTACCAATGGCGCCTCCCTTTCAAATTCAATAGGGTAGCCATTTCTAATGGCGCCCCCCTTTCAAATTCAATAGGGTAGCCATTTCTAATGGCGCCCCCCCAGCAATGTCTTTTTTTTTTTTTTGAAACATGGATATATTGGTATTAATGGTGAAAACATGGGTATAATGGAATTATATACTTGAAAACATGGTTATTTAGGTAAAAAATTCGAAAAAAATATATTAATTCATAATTTATTTTAAAAATAGTTTGTTTTTTTTATGAATTTTGTTTTAATCAAACTTGTTTCTTATGAGACAAGTAACATGACCTTGTTCCTTGACTCTTATCTTTGTTCCCTTTGTCTTATTCAATTAGCCAATTATAAAAGAAGATGGAAAACATTGTCTTACAAGCCATTAAAACTTGTGACAAATTGGACTAACAAACTCAAAGACTTTGAATTCCTAGTATTCTCTTATCTTTACTTGGCTTGATTTCCAAATTTTGTTTGCCTATAAATATGCTTTTGAATTTCATTCACAATTCACACCAAACAAGTAGTAAACTTATTTCTCTTTCTCACAAATTTTTACGTTCTTTTTTAACTTTGAAAAAATGTGACAAACATACACACATGAAGGGTGCAGCGCACCCCCCTCATCACTTTCACAAAGTTTTGCCTTTTTCATTCGTTATTTTTTCTACATCATGTAATTACACCTTTGTTCTTCTTTTTCTACATTATTACCTAAGATAAATAACAACATGATCTTGTTTTTTTTCTTCTTATCAGTACAACTTTTTACAGAAGTTTTCTTATTGAAAAAATCACTTCACAACATAAGAGAACTTGCTGCAACTTTCTCTTTTCACATACATACACAGGATACTTTTAGAAAAGGAAAAGGAAAAATTGTTTACACTAACTTCACATAATTCTACCAAGTTTTTGCTATCAGTACACTAATCCTGTACATAATCACAACAGTTTCTCCCTCTGCTAATCCTTTCTATTGCAGCAACACCAAATCTGCACAAATTCAAAGAGAAGTGCACAACAATAATAACAACACCTGCAGAAAATTCAGCAACCTTCAACAAACCATACCTGCAGAATCAAAACAACAATCTCTCAATTTCCAATTCAATTTTCACAATTTTCAATTCAACTTCATAAATTTATGTTCTATCTAATTCAATAATTAACATGTTCATGTTTGCTATTACAGGTCTGAGAAACTAACAATTTGCATCGAATTTCAGAACCATAACCTGTTTCAATTTTTCTCTACGGGTTCAAAAATCAAAAGAGGGAAAGGAAACTCATGATTATGCAGAGCCAGAGCCAAGAGTTTCGACGCCGACGTTGCCGACACGCGAAATCAAAAGCAGCAACAACGAATAATCCGCAGAAAGAGAATCAAAATTCCAAAAATCAATTCAATTTCATAATTTTGTTTCTAAACCCTAAATCAATTCAAATTTGTTTCTTCAGAAATCAAATCATAACAGGTTTTTTTTTCAAAGGTTTGAGGAATAATAACAGAGGAACTCACCTTCAAACAACCACCGCGCCGGAAACAGAGTTGATAGAAGAACTCACCACCGCCCCGTGCACCACCGCCGAACCATCGATCAACTCACGAAGAAAGAAGAAGGAGGACAACGTGAAGTATCCGCCGCAAGTCGGAGACGCGATCACCACGAAACCAGAAACGCGATAAACGGAGGAAGTCGAATCCAAAGAAGAAAAAGGGTACGCTCAGAAGAGAAAAGGATGGAGAGGTTCGTTTCCTCATTTTTTCTGAAAAAACTCTTTATTATTGTGTAAATAAACAAAATTGGTTATGGTAAGTTATGGAACTGGGTCGACCGACCCATCACTTCTTGATGGAGCGCCCCACTTGGGCCATTTTCAAAATAAATGTTCAGCCCATTAGAAATTGATAACCACACCCTTCTTATTTCATAAAGAAAAAAAGAGAAAATCATTTCATTTCATTTCATTTATTATTATTATATTTTGTTAAAAATATTTTGATAATAAATTATTTTAAACTGATTAATTAGTTTTCAATAAAATCTTTTTGGGCCTCTAATAGAGTGTAAGACTCAATCCTTTGTTAACCAAAACCTTTTGGGCCTCAATGCATTGTATAAGTCCCGATACCTTTACAAAATAAACGGCGCGATCGTCGCCTTTTTAAAATTAAACTGGGTATACCCTTGTGTTATAAGCCCCATTCAAAAACTTTTTGGGCCTCTAATAGAGTGTAAGACCCAATCCTTTTTGTACATAAACCATTTTGGGCATCAATTATTGTATAAGTCCCTTTGTACATTATGAAAAACATCGGCGCGATCGTCGCCTTTTTCAAACTTCATCTGGGCATACCCTTGTGTTATAAGCCCCATTCAAACCTTTTTGGGCCTCTTGAAAGAGTATAAGACCCATCCTTTATACATAAAACTTTGTGGGCCTCAGTCACTTGCATAAGTCCCTCTGTATATTTTCAAATAAACGGCGCATCGTCGCCTTTTTCAAACCTAAACTGGGCTTCTCTTAGAGCTATAAGACCCATTCAAAACATTTTTGGGCCTCTATTAGAGTGTAAGACCCAATCCTTTGTAAATACAAACCTATCTTGGGCCTCACTATTGTATAAGTCCCGCTGTATATTCTAAAATCTCGGCGCGATCGCCAATTCAAAATAAATCAACTGGGCCTACCCTCGAGTAGTAAGAACCATTTCATCACTTTTCTTTTCAAAATAACTCTTTGGGCCTCTTGAATGAGTATAAGACCCATCCCTTTGTACAGAAAACCTTTTGGGCCTCAGTCACTTGTATAAGTCCCTGTACAAACTTAAAACACAGTGCGATCACTGATAAAACTTTGGGCATCTCCTTGAGCTGTAAGCCCCAAATCTTTTCTTTTCAAAGCACTTTCTCCTTTAACTTTGAAATATACTGTTGTTTTCAATCTTTCTTTGTTGAACAACTAACCAAACAGCATGGAAGCACTACAACCAGTAAGTGTTTATCAGCTTTCATTTACTGCTTTATATATATATATATATATATATATATATATATAATGTTTTGTGGAAAGCGGCGCATGGTTAGTCTTCTTTCATAAACTTTTACCAGTCATATATATATATTGTACTATGGGAAGCTGCGCACGGTACGTCTTCTTTCATAAACTCATATCTACTGTGTAATAATAGTATAGATATTTAGAGTTTCCCCGGCAACTACGTCTAGAAAGCCAGTTTGTTCTCTCTCTCTCAGTAGTTAAACCTAGATCCCCATAGGATCTCTAGATACAGTCTTCCATTGTCTTGGGGAAAATCAATATGGAACAAAGAGAAAGGCAGTATTCCATGTGAACTTTTTCTCAGACTGTAACCCTAGAAAATGTCAAAGAAACTATATTCCCCAGAGGTGAACTCTTATCCGTGAATTGTATCTCTTGAGTTTCTTCCAAATTCTCGAACTTTCCTGGCTTGATCTGTTCTCAGTGAATGGCTTGTCTTGAACTTCTCGTGGTTTGGGGACCCACATGCTTCTTAAAAGCAACATAGCCTCCTCTTGGCCTTAGTACAAGGACCCATCGGCTTTTTAGAAGTATTCATAGCCTCCTCTTAGGCTTTGTATAATGATCTCTTCCTTCGGGAATGTTAGCCTCCTCTTGGGCTTAGTACAAGGACCCTTCGGCTTCTTAGAAGTATTCACAGCCTCCTCTTATGCTTTGTATAATGATCTCTTCCTTCGGGAATGATAGCCTCCTCTTGGGCTTTGTACAAATTGTCCCACGGCTTCTTAAAAGTTTCCAGCCTCCTCTTGGGCTTCGTACAAATTGTCCCGACGACCTCCTAGAGGTATAGGAACAGAAATTAGTCATCATAATAGAGCAGTCTATCAAAGAGTCTAAATCTATCTCTGTAAACACACTGCTACTCTTCATAATACAAAAGACTAAATCCTAGACTTGGACAGTCTGAAACCTCTTGAGTCTCAAAGACATTCTCAAGCACTCTACAAACGTAGACAGAAACCCGGTCTCTCTCATGAGAGCTCCTCACACTTGGACCTGCTGCAGGATCTCAATAATCCTTAACAGTAAGATAGCCTCCTCTTGGGCTTTGTACAATGATTCTTCCCAACAGAGTTAATCTTTTCTTCCTCATATAAGAATTGATTTTCTCTCTCATCCAATATAATGGACCTATCACTCAACTAAAACAGTTACTCCTTTCGCCTCCATCTCGGGCTTTGTACGAGATACTAAATACTTTTAGCCTCTACCTCGGGCTTTGTACGAGATACCAAATACTTTTCGCCTCCATCTCGGGCTTCGTACGAGATACAAAGACTCTCTTGTTGAGTCAACCCTTTTAGCCTCTATCTCGGGCTTTGTATGAGACACACACAAAAGCTCCCTCTTGTTGGGCCAATAGCCTCCTCTTAGGCTTTGTATAAGAAAACCACTGGTTGATCCAATCAACCTTTTAGCATCAAAGCTGTGCAGCGTTCACAGTACACAAACATCAACTCATTTTCCCTTCATCTAATCGCTGTAAGCGGCAAGCCTCTGGATTATTTACATCCATGCCAATGTCCCTCTTTTAGCATGAGAAACTGCAGAGGAAAGATGGCATTGCTCTACACTGAGTTAAAGTCTTCTCCTTCAAGTTGGGAATCCCCTATAAAGGAAATTATGGCATTGCCGAATTCACATATTCCGGTTAAAGTAATCCTCTTTTATAAACAGTTGTGACAGACAAACCCTCCTTTAGAGATGACAAGTTCTCTCTAAAGTCAAACCTTTTAGCTTCATATCTTGGGCTTTGAACAAGATACCAATAAACCTTTCAACTTCATATCTTGGGCTTTGAACAAGATAAAAATCACCGTTTAGCTTCACGTCTTGGGCTTTGAACAAGACACCAAAACACCATTTTCCCCCTTACTATAGGAGGGAACTACGATCGCTCTGACTTCCTGTCGGTAAACGGGAATACGTAGGCATAAGATTGAAAGAAAAATCTTAGCGAGCGCAATCAACAAAAACCCAAAATCCCATATATCAATTAATCTGAAGCAGTATCCTAACAAAATCCTAGACAATTCCAGTATTAGTGAAGACAGGCTAATAACCAGAGAAAGGCCCCCCACATTGTCGCATCTGTAACCTAACAGACCGCTGTTTAAACTCAGTATGCAAGCAGGGTTAATTGGAGACATCTATTTCCCTTCCTTATTCAGCTCACAATAGGATAAAAAATGAATCGATCTGTAGTTAAAACTCAACCGCAGTAGAGCGACCAGTGCTTAAGAACCACGTCTAAAATCGCTCGCTACACTCAGTCAAGACTTATCCCTGAACCAAGAGACCAGCAACATGTGCTCTAACCTCTAGTCAATGGCTAGAGGAGACTTGAGATTCCAAAATGCAACCATTGGCCACAGACCTGTTGTAGTTTCCATTCACTATTCCTCCAAAAACAAAACTCTTCTATTATAAATAGAGGCCATTTCTGATGTTTCAACATACCCCAAAACAATACAAAACTTGTTTTCTCTCATTTCTCTCTTCATTTCAAAATTTCAAAGTTCTTAAAGAGTGAGAAATCGAATTTCTCAAACCAGAGCATTTCAATCCATTCCAAGCACATCAACACACTCTTGGAGGATCAAGGAAGCTCATAGGACCGTCCTCTTGCTGCTGTAACTACATTAAAGAGGCATTGGACCTTGCTCCAATTGGTAAGTGTTCTTACACTTTGAAACTCCATATACATGCATCATTATTGATCAATTCTTAAAGCAAAAATGTAGTCCTTCATTTGTTTGTTGTGATCTTCCTACTGTTTGCACTTTAACATGTTTATATGTGGAGTTTATGGTGTTTTAAAATTAAGGTCCAGTTCTGTTTTTTTGCCTTGTGTGTTCTGTACATTAAGTTTCAGTATATATAAGTGATACCTTTGGATTCCTTGCGAAAAATCGGTCAAGATAGGTTCTTACGGATTTTAATTTCGTTAAAAATTGAGAGAGTTATGAGTGTTGGAAGTTTGATAAAAAAAGATGTTGAAAACTAAAGTTTCAGTTCTGGTTTTTGTCTCATAAGAGATGTCGAAGTTGATGTTGTGACATCTTTCCTTTTCTTTTTATCTTCAAATTCAACCAATTCTTTCACATACAAAAAATCATCATTTTTCAATTCTGTTTTACACACTTCTTATTCATACTCCCTACTATTTTAATCCACAAGAAAATCACAAAAATAATTTTCATTTGATATATTTTTAATATATTAAAAGTATTATTTTAAAAGCTTTTAAAATAATTTCTTTTTCTTGATTTTTAAAACCAAAATGATTTTAAATATTCATGTGGATAAAATACTTTTTCATAAAACCTTAATCATTGTTTATAACATGATTAATGATATTATTTGATATTTTTATCATTTTTTACTTGATTTTTCTTTGAAAAATATATTAAAAAAAATGAAATTAGGGTTTTCCCTTTGATTCAATCTTTCAAAAATTGTTTTCAAAACACTCATGGGCCTCTAATAGAGTGTAAGTCCCAACCCTTTTTGTACATAAATCATTTGTGGGTCTCACTTATTGTATAAGTCCCGCCACTGTTTTCAAAAACCTCGGCGCGATCGCCAGTTTAAAAACAAATCGTCTGGGAATCTCCTTGAGCTGTAAGCCCCATATTTTCTTTTCAAAATCAAACTTGGGCACTCTTGTTGTGTACGACCCAATCCCTTTTTGACAAAAACTATTTTGGGCCTCACTGTATTGTATAAGTCCCGATACGTCAGAAAAACAAACGGCGCGATCGTCGCCTATTTAACAAAATCATCTGGGCCTACCCTTGTGTTGTAAGTCCCACTTCTCTTTTAAAATAATCTCTTTGGGCACTCTTGTTGTGTAAGACCTAACCTCCTTGTACAAAATAATTTGTGGGTCTCACTTATTGTATAAGTCCCTATGTAGAGTTTTCAAAACCCTAACGCGGGTATCGTCTTTTATCAAATAACTCTGGGCCACTCCTTGAGCTGTAAGACCCAACACTCTGTACAAAAATAAATCCCTTGGGCACTCTTATTGTGTAAGACCCAATCCTCTGTAAATACTCTGTAAATAACACAGCCTGTATTTAAATCATCATGGCATCTCTTGTTGAATAAAGCCCCATTTACTGTTTTACAATAAACTGTATCAAAACTTTCTTCAATTTCTTGTGAAACTAACATTACAGCATGGAAGCTTTACAACCGAGTAAGTTTTTACATGCTTTCATTTACTGCTTTATATATATATATATATACTGTATTGTGGGAAACCGCGCATGGTTAGTCTTCTTTCATAATATTTTACCAGTCATATATATATATATATATATATATATATATACTGTATTGTGGGAAGCTGCTCAACTGTAAGTCTTTTTTCATAAACTCATATCTACTGTGTAATACTAGTATAGATATTTAGAGTTTCCCCGGCAACTACGTCTAGAACCAAACCAAATCTCGTCTCCTTACATCCGACGTTCTCCCGGATATTTCAACATAGCAGTTAGGATTTTCTTTTACAACAATTTTAGACAACTAGATCTTAGGATTTCCCTCTTGAACAATTCAATATACATAAGGACATTGTTCCAAGTGAAACCCCTTCTGGAACTGTTCATCAGCCTCCTCTTGGGCTTAGTGCAAGGACCCACATGCTTCCTAAAAGCACCCCGCCTCCTCTTGGGCGTTGTACAAGGACCTTTCGGCTTCTTAGAAGTTTTCACAGCCTCCTTTTAGGCTTCGTACAAATTGTCCCTTCGACTTCTTAAAAGTTTCCAGCCTTCTCTTGGGCTTCGTACAAATTGTCCCGATGACCTCCTACAGGTATAGGAACAGAAATTAGTCATGTTAATAGAGCAGTCTTTCAAAAGAGTCTAGATCATCGTTCCAAAGATCAGACATTCGCTTAGGCTTTGTATACGGACCCTCCGGCTTCTTAAAAGTTCTCAGCCTCCTCTTGGGCTTAGTACAAGGACCCAGAGACCTCTACAGATATAGGAACAGAACCTAGTCATCAATTTTCTAGAGCTGTCTTTCTGAGTCAAAACAATAGTCCAGTTATTGGGTTGACCTTCATCCCTTAACTAACCAGCTTTCTCTTTGGCTTCATACAAAGATCATTCACAACCAGAGAATCAATTTCTCAAAACACCAAACTGAAACAGTCCCCAACAAAGTCAGCCTCCTCTTAGGATTTTTATAATGATTCTTTTCCAACTGAGCCAGTTAAACCTTTTTAGCCTCTCTCTTGGGCTTTGTACAAGACACAAATAAATGTTCTCCCCAGTGGAGTCATCAAACCCTTTTAGCCTTAATCTTGGGCTTCGTACAAGACAGATAAAATCTTTTCCCCACTGAGTCAAAACTCTCTTGTTGAGTTAGTCAGTCTTTTAGCCTCCATCTTAGGCTTTGTACAAGATACTTCTAAAAAAACCTCTCCTGCAGAGTCAACTTTAGCCTCCTCTTGGGCTTTGTACAATGATACTCTCTTGTTGAGTATAAACAGTCTTTTAGCCTCCTCTTGGGCTTTGTACAATGATACTCTCTTGTTGAGTATAAACAATCTTTTAGCCTCCTCTTGGGCTTTGTACAATTATAATCTCTTGTTGAGTATAAACAGTCAGTTAGCCTCCATCTTGGGCTTTATACAAGATATAAAACACTCTCTTGTTGAGTATAAACAGACTTTCAGCCTCCATCTTGGGCATTGTACAAGATACAAAAACACTATCTTTTTGAGTATAAACTGTCTTTAGCCTCCTCTTAGGCTTTGTATAAATATTCCTCTCTTTGTTATTCCCCATAGTAGAGATAGCCTCCATCTTGGGCTTTAAACAAGATACCAAAAACACTCTCTTGTTGAGTATAAACAACTATCTTCAGCCTCCTCTTAGGCTTTGTATAATGATTTTCCCCTGCGGAGTCAGTCATTCAACTTTCAGCCTCCTCTTAGGCTTTGTATAATGAGTATCCCCTATCAGAGATAGCCTCCTCTTAGGCTTTGCATAATGACTTTCCCTCAACAGGCAGCCTCCTCTTAGGCTTTGTATAATGATTTTCCCCAGTGGAATCTAATCAACCTCTTAGCTTCAACCTTGGGCTTCAATCAAGGCACACAAAAATCAACAAAACCTCAGATGAGACCAGGAACTCTCTCTAGAGATGACAAATTCCCTCATACAGTAAAAACCTTTTAGCTTCATATCTTGGGCTTTGAACAAGATACATAAAACCTTTTAGCTTCACATCTTGGGCTTTGAACAAGATACAAAAAACCTTTTAGCTTCACATCTTGGGCTTTGAACAAGATACAGAAAACCTTTTAGCTTCACATCTTGGGCTTTGAACAAGATACAAACAAAAAACACCTGTTTCTCCCTTAGACTAGGAGGAACTACGATTGCTCTGATTTCCCTATACTTCATAACACGGAATACGTAGGCATAAGATTATCACAATAATCTTAGCGAGCACAACCCACTAAAAACCTTAGGTCCCTGACCTTACCAAAAACAACAAAACTCTCTCTCATTTCACCAAGACATCATAAACAAACTTCTCCCATTTACAGACAAACACTATCAAATACCAAAGCATTGATCTTAACTAAAGCCTGTGGATAACCACATACAGGATGTATAATTGACAACTATCCATTGTGTAATCTGACCCCGGACTCCCCGAATCTCAATCACCGCATAAAGATTGTTGAAACTCAGTTAGCGAGCAGGGTTAATTGGAGACATTTATTTCCCTTCCTTAAACAACTTAATAGGATAAAAAATGAATCGAGCTGTAGGCCATTGACGTGATTCGCAACCACAATAAAAGTCAACGGTTACCAGGTTTTCAGAAAACTAAATACACAGGGTCACAAAAACGGTGCTATAGAAAAATGGCGACTCTGCTGGGGAGTCCTTGTTTGATCTATTTTGCCGTAGGGCATCGTCCCCATTTTTCCCCAGAAAAATGGCGACTCTGCTGGGGAGTCACTATAAGATCTGTTTTACCTTAGTCCCAGTCTGATCTATTTTGCCTTAGGGCATCGGGGACAGTTGACCTCTTGCTGGTCCATTCCCCATTTTCCACAGAAAATGATGACCTTGCCGGGGAACCGTTTTCTGTTTAAGTTATAAGAACTAGCTTCCTAAGAGGTCTAGGATTCTTAGTTAAGACCAAATACTATATATCGCTTTCCTACTTGATATCTGTGTTTGTTTTTTCTGCTAATGGGACTGCGAGTGATGTCGCATCTTGAAAGAGAGAAAAACTATACTATAAGTGCTGGCATAAACGAGGGAAGGGTTACTTGGGAGTGAATCCTGGTAAAATGAACTTGGTAGACCATCAGCCGGTGGAGACACATGTGTAGATATGGAGTGCTGCGTGACGAAAGTCTGCAAAAGTGTGCCATTCTCAGTGTGGTGTCAGAGAAACTGGTATTTAGCTTTTTTAACATAAAGTAGTGCGGTGACTATCGAAAATAGTTGATACACGAGACTACGCTCAAAAGATATTCTTTCGTGGTGAGGCTGCAGCCTGCTTGGGTGATTCCACTTGCTGTCAATTACCAAAAGAAAGGATCATTGAGAACTGTGGAGGTTTCCACGGACCCTTTAGTTCAAACAAACCATTTTGGGGGGAGGGTAGAGCCGTTGACTCCATGCTCGTGATGCTGAACCTTTGACCCCATGTTTTTTCTATGTTTTTGTGTGCTGCATTCATGCATTCATCTAAAAAACTTAAAACAGAAAAAAAATAATTTCTCTTCTATTCCCTCTCTTTTTCAGAGTCGCGTTATGGAATTCGATAGAAGGAAAATGCACAAGTACACCTTCAAGGTTCCGAAACTAGAGGACTTAAGGAAACTGACAAGGATTATTACAAACCCAGAAGCTTTCAGAGCAAAGCACGGAGGACTGTTGACTCTTCTGAAGGTCAACATAGTTGAAGGAATCATGTCTACACTCGTTCAGTTCTACGACCCGGTGTACCATTGCTTCACGTTTCTAGATTACCAGTTAGCGCCAACACTGGAGGAATATTCCCATCTGATTGACTTTCCTATCACCGATCGAGCTCCATTTTCTGGACTGGAAGAAATTCCAAAGGATTCAATCATTGCAAGGGCAATCTCCATGGAAGAATCAGAAATCAGGGTTCATATGACCACCAAGGGAGGAATTCAGGGTTTACCAGCTAATTTCCTGACAGAGAAAGCTCTATACTTCGCCACTATAGGAAACATTACTGCTTTCGAGGATATCTTCGTTTTGCTCACATACAGACTTTTCCTCTTTCCGAACTTCAATCACTTCGTCGACATGAACGCCCTTAAGATTTTCTTGATTAGGAACCCCGTTCCAACTCTGCTCGCAGATGCTTATCATTCTATTCATCTAAGGAATTTATACAAGTCTAGAATGATAACATGCTATGTACCCTTACTCTACAAGTGGTTCATCTCTCACTTTCCCAAATCAGCTGCATTTTGGGATCTCAAAAGCCACATGCAATGGTCGCAGAACATTATGTCACTTACCCACTCCGACGTAGATTGGTGCGATAAGATCTTTGAGGGGATAAACATCATTGACTGCTGCAGAAATTTTCCCAATGTCCCCCTCATAGGTGTCAAAAGAGGAATCAACTATCATCCAATCTTAGTCCGTCGACAACTTGGATACCCGATGAGACATGTCCCGCATAATGTTCATCTAGAAGGTCTTTTCTTCAAGGAAGGAGAAAATGATAGAGCACTGAAGAAAGAAATAGTGCACGGTTGGCAACACATTCACTGGAAAGGAAAAGAGTCTTTGGGAAAACCAAACTGCTTCGTCACAGAACCATATCTCCAGTGGGTACAGGCTAGGGCCATTAAGTTAAGGATGCCCTACCCTCGTCAGGAAGTTCTTCCGTTTAAGGAATCTGTCCTTTACTTTATGTCTAACACGGAAAAAATTCAGATCATGCTCATTAAAGTTCAACGGGAAAAGGACGTCTGGAAGAAAAAGTACCAGATTCTCAATTTGGAATGTACCAAGATTCAAGAACTGCTAAAGGAAAAGGATTCCCTGATTGAGATACTAGAGTAACATGCTGTGGAGAATCAGGATGGGCAAAGAAGCTTCACTTGGCAAAGAATCAGTGAACCGACAACGGCCGAAGGGGCCCGATCAAAGAAAAGAAAAGTTCAGGAACCAGCATCTGGGCTCTCCTCATAGGAGACTCACGATCTTCAGATCTAGTTTTCCTTCTACGCACTTTGTAAATATTGTACTTTTCTTTGTAACGTATCGCAACTTTTCCTTTTCAATAAAAAAGGGGTCATCCCTCTCTGTGTGATATTTGCAATTACTTTGTTCAGTTTTTTTTAAAGAAAAAGACAAAAATAACAAATAAAATATCTGCATTATCATTCATCATTCTAACATAACGCACCTTCTTTCTATCGAGTCTCACGTCTACGTCTCAATTCTAGTTTCAAACTGTCTCATTCGTACAACACTCGGGCTAATCGACAAAAGAAAATGGACAAACTTGAGGAAGAGAACAGAAAGCTGAGAGAAGAAGTCGACGCTCTGAAGGAAAGTTTTGGGAAACTTCACAACGATATGCAAATCCTGGCAACAGCTCAGGAACAACAGCAACAACAAAGGACTGTAATTTCAGAGATTACATCCACCCCAATTGCTGGAAGAAACGACAATCACCCTCGGTACAACATGCCTCCGGGTCAGCCTTGGGGCATGCCACATAACTTTATTCCAAAAGGATACATTCCGCCATCCGTTGAAGATCCAGAAGCTACGACAGAAGGTTCAAGGCCTGAAGGTTACAAACTTCGGGTAATTGGAGACGCAAAGGGAATGACGGAAACTCCTGAAGGTTAGAAACTTCAGGTCACTGAAGCACCAAGAGTTACAACAGTATTGTCAATACCACCGCCAGTGGTACACACAATCCCTGAAAGGCAAAATCCGCAAATCTCGTACGACGAGGAAGTATATGAGAAGATGAACGAGTTCCAGGAACAGTTCTCACGAAAGCAAAAGGAACTGTATTCCATTCGCGACCAGGATCTATTCGGAAAGGACGCCGCCGACCTTTGTTTGGTTCCGAATATGAAAATCCCGCACAAGTTTAAATTACCCGCCTTTGCAAAATATAGGGGTAGTACTGTTATCTCTCATTTTTCGACGCTAGTGAAATTAGAGTCATCTCATGTTAAAAGTTATTCTTAAGCATAAAAGAAGGTTTTGACCCACTCTTGATGGAGCTTGAGTCGAAGAAGGGTTTGTAAGATTTCAAATATTGCTAAGTGTTGGAAGGCCATTCGACCACGGAGATGCTGAAAGTAACGCGCTGCAGTTACAAAGTCTTGGAGGGAAACTTTTATTATTTGAATTTGAAAGAAGGCAGTTGGCGAACGTGACAGCAGTTGAAGACAAGCAAAGGCGCCAAATGACGTGGGTCTGAATGGAAACTGTCAATTGGCAGTTATTTTATAGTATTATAAATAGGGAATGTAACTATAGGATTAGGGGTGTTCATTTTGTAAAAGTTACTCTAAAAATCACTCAAAGTACCCGCGTGTAGAGAAACGAGGATTGTGAGAATGTACGTGATTCAAACACCATTTTCCTTTTATCAATGCAATTCGTTACTTTATAATCTTTGCCATTTACATGTTCTTTATGTCTTCAGTACTTTAAGATTTTGCATTCAAATGTTTTTCTCCTGAACTTGTTTTCAACCTTTACTTTTAATGTTTTTCCTCTGAACTTTTTTCTCAACTTTTATTTCCAAAGCGTCCTTTTACTTTCTGAACTTGCTTTCGACCTTTACCTTTCCATTTGCAGTTTTTCTAACTTAAATCGTTTACGTTATTGCCTTTACTTTCAAATCTCTTTTATTTCTTTAACATTGCTTTCGATTAGAATCATTTTAGACTTTCAGCACTTTTAAAACTGCATTTTTTATTCTAAAGTCTTTTCATTTTAAACTGTCATTCCTTTAGTTCAAAGTGTGTAGTCGAACGTGGAGTTCATTTAGGTTTTTATTAGAATTTAGCACATGTCCTAGGATTTGTATGGTCAATCCTGCGAGTTACTCAATTTTACACAGAATTGATAGACCAGCGGTTGTTTACCATTTTTCCAGTAAAAAAATTGGCACGCCCAGTGGGACCAATGCTAAGTTTCAAGTTTGTGTTATCCATATCTGTCTTTGTTAAGGGAAACTTCGTTGTATGTTATTGAGAAGTGGAATGTTAGCCATAACAAACAAAGAAATACCAAAGAGAAGATATACTAAAAGAATGGCAACTAATGCTAGTCAGCAAGTTGATCCTCAAGGAAGTGTCTCAAATACTCAATCAAGTAGTATGGGGTCTCAAAGCACACCATCTCCAGTTTCTTCGACGGGAGGACAGACGACACCACCACCAGTTGCGTCTGAACCAGTGCAGTCGATGGCAAGTCCAGGATCAACATATATAAGAGCGTATACTCAACCAGTATTGGAATATATAGGACCACAGAGTCCTAATCCACCAACTCCTCCAGAAGGAAATTCGTCATACATGCATTTTCCTCCTCCAGGTTTTTCTCATCCATTGCCAAGGAATCCACCTTATGGCATGCCTACGGCGATGATGCAAAATTTGCATAATGCTCCACCCATATTTTCAGAAAATGTTGTGTCTTCGCCAGTGCAAGGATCAGGATCAGGAGGGCGAAACAACCAGAGTATCAGTGTTGGTTATTCTGTTCAAGCACCTAGTCTTACAAATACGTCCATAAATTTCTAAAGACAACAAATGGATGAGAGTAATATGCAAATGGTGCAGACATTGTCCCAGACAATGGGAGAAGTTTTTCAACCTTTGATTTAGAATACTACTCAAACTAACAAGCAATTGGCAACACAATTAGCACGCATGGCTGATTTTATGGGGGTACCAACACTTGATCGAAGAGCAACTATTGTCGAAGATATTCCACGATGTCAACCACGAAATGTACCTGAAGTGAACTTGGAAGATCAAGAGATGGTCGAGCCTTTCAGAGTCGAACCACAAAGGAACCAGATGCCAATCCATATGGAGGAAGAGCCAGGAGTAGTTGTGGTAAATAGGAACCAAAATGCTGACCAATTCCTTCGACAGGTTCGACACCAAAATGTAACAGAGGAAAATAATCTTGCAGCCATGGTTGAAAGGATAATGGCTCGAAATGGTGTAAATTTTGGTTTTACAAGGCCAAATTATACTTCGCCTATAATGGATTATATTCTTCAGTCAGAATTACCCCCTAGGACGAAGGTTCCAAAGTTCAATAAGTTTTCAGGAGATACCACTGAATCGACCGTCGAACATGTGGCTAGGTATATGATTGAAGCAGGCGACATTGCAGGTGATGAAAGCCGTAGGATCAAATATTTCCCAAGTTCCCTCACCAAGAACGCTTTCACATGGTTTACCACTTTGCCTTCTAATTCGATCCATAATTGGACCCAATTAGAACGTTTGTTTCATGAGCAGTTCTATATGGGGCAAACCAAGATCAGTTTGAAAGAATTGGCTAGCATTAAGCACAAAGTCACTGAGCCAATTGATGATTACCTAAATAGGTTTCGACTTCTTAAAGCTAGGTGTTTTACACAAGTGCTAGAACATGAGTTGGTCGAAATGGCTGCTGGGGGTCTTGATTACTCCATTAGAAAGAAGTTGGATACCCAATATCTTAGGGATATGGCCCAGCTAGCTGATAGAGTTCGACAAATAGAAAGGCTAAAAGAAGAAAAGGCTAGATTCAGTAGGGGTAAAAAAGTGGCCTTTGTCGAATGTAATGCTGATGTTGAGAATCTATATGATGAAACATCACAGTTTGACAAAAATGAGGTTGACGTTGCTGAATTAAAGTAAGGTCCACCATATGCATGTAAATTATTAACCCCTTCAAATGGAAAAAACCCTGTCGAATATGAAAAGAATGACAAATTTCCTAAGAAAACATATACTTTCGACGTCACTAAATGTGACGAAATTTTTGATTTGTTAGTTAAGGATGGGCAAATGATAGTGCCTGCTGGCGCTAAAATGCCACCTTTAGAACAAAGAAAGAAAAGAGGCTTTTGTAAGTACCACAATTTTTTGGGTCATAAAACTTCTCAATGTTTTCTTTTCAGGGGATTTGGTGCAAAGTGCTATCCAAGAAGGCAGGCTGAAGTTTGGAGACAAGAGCAAAACTCCAATGAGGATTGATTCTGACCCTTTGTAGACAGCAGATGCTAATTATGCTGAACCTGAGGAGGTGCAAATGGTTCAAGTTACTGAAGGTTTCGACCATTCAATCAACATGGTGGAGGTCACTAGGAATTTCGCCAAAGGACCTGTTATGGTCAAGGTAACTGAATACTTGGACCAGAGTAACATGGAGAAGTTGATGGTTAGAGCTACTGAAGACTGTAATGAGGCTACTGATGGCCTAAATGAAGGGATTACTGATGAGTCCAGTTTGATGTTAGTGACAAAGGAGACTGTAGATAAGTTTGTCGAAATGGACAAGGCTACTAAAGGCCTTGGTACAGTTCTTGGGAAACTGAAAGTAAGGACTGATACAGATATTAACATAGTCAAACTGCTGGAGGAATCTGATGCTAGTTCAAACAATATTAGCACCAATGAGGCTATGGGCAGAAATGCCATAAAAGTCGAAGTTACTGAAGACTCGGATAACAACATGGTCTTGGTTGGAGAGATGATTGAGATGGATGGTTACTTGCTTGAGAATTGGATATGTATGGCAGCAGAAAATTACTTTAAGACATCTTCTGAAGTCCAAAAGTTCCATACTAAAGAATCTGTCGAAGCTGGAGAGTCAACATTACAGATGGTAAACAAGAAAACAACAGATGGTTTTGAACAAATGGATAAGACTGCTGAGGGCCTGGAGGCTCAATTTGCCAAAGTACATTTTAAAGATGAGATTAATGTCAATATGGTTGAGAGCACAGAGCGAAAGGCTGAGGAAATGAGTGAAGCTGATCGAATGGAAGAATGTAACAAAGTGGCATACCCCAAGCAGGAAGAAACTATTGTTGACTTCCTCCATCATTGCCAGAAGAAAGGATCTGGAGTCATGCTGTGTCCCAGATGTAGCACCATTTTTGATGAGAAAGCTGCTCACAACTTGGAAGGAGTCAGAAAAGCTAGTGAGAAATGGGACCAGAAAATAAATCAAGGTCCAAGACGCTTCGACCCCAGGAAATCTTCGATGGGAGGAAAGACTCAGGTGTCAAGGGCTAGGCCAAACACCTTTAAACCAGCTGTAAATGTGCCAATAGGAAGCTGGATAAAGCCAGTCGAAGGTAGAGGACAGAAGAAGTGGCAGAAATTTGATGTGGAAAGAGATTCGTCTATTGAGTATCGAAAGGAGAATCATACTTCTAATAAAACAACTTATATCTCTCAGAATTACAAAGGGAAGAATCCTATGACTAGGTCACAATGGAGGAGAGAACAACGAAAGAGAAAGGCTCTTAGGGAAGCTCAAATGCAAGGACAAGGAGAGTCAAGCACTAATGTCCAGGACCAAGTTAAAATAGCTGAGAAGATGCCTATAAGGCGAAAGTTGTTCAGTCCTCAGGAGTACAAGCAGGAGAGAAAGGTCGAAGAAGATGAGAATATGACTGACAACTTCGACAGTGAGTCAGATGCGTCTCTTAATATAATTGTGAATGTTGTGTCAGTGATGCCTAAAGAGTTTGGTCAGGTTACAAAAGTGGAAGATTTGGATCAGTACACTAAAATGGAAATGCTTGCACACAAACCTGTGTGTTACTACACCATGAATAATGGGTGCGTAGAGGAACAAAATGCCTTCTTTGAACGCCCCACAGAGGCTATGAAGGGTCACTTAAAGCCTCTTTACATTACTGTAAAGGTAGAGAATGTGCCTATAAATAAGATTTTGGTGGATTGTGGTGCAACCGTGAATCTGATGCCACGGTTTTTGTTAAGCAAAATTGGTAAGTATGAGACAGATACCAAACCACATAATATGGTTCTGTCGAACTATGAAGGGAAGGTTGGTTCTACCTTAGGAGTGATACAAGTTGACCTCACAGTAGGGACAATTACAAGGCCTACAGTTTTCATCGTGGTTGAAACAAAGGTAAACTATAATATGCTTTGGGAAGAGAATAGATTCATGGAATAGGTGATGTGCCTTCTTCGATGCATCAACGCATCACCATCTGGAGGCCAGATGGTATAGTGGAAAACATTGAAGTTGATCAAGGATATTTCAAGGCACCTATCAATCACATTGATGGAAGATAATTTGATAAACATCTGGCGAATATAGTCCCATGTCCTCCAGCAGATTTTGAATTTACACCAGATGAAGAAACTTTTTGTTCATTATACTTGCATCCTGTCGAGGGTTTCAGATGGGATAAGGAAATACCAGGAGGAAGGCTCCCATGTATGGGCATGCCTCCAATAGACCCTACAGGATGGGGAAGTGAATTCAGTGATCATGACTGAATTTGAAGCATTGAAGAGAATTTAGGCCTATGTGGCTGAAACTAAATTACAAGCGGCTTTGGAAGCTGCTAATGACTACATGGCTGGCGAAGCCATTTCTGAGTTTCACCAAAGAGGTCCTGGTAAGGACTTCGACCCAAAACCTCCAGACAAGATCCAAAGTGGAGAACAAAGCCAGAGGCTCGACGCCATTTATGAGGATGAGCCTTTGGGGTTTGAGAAAGATCCGCTGGCAAACAATGTTAAAATGCTAGCACAGGATCCTTTAGAAGAAATTGATCTGGGTGAGGGGGTGTAATACCCCGTAAATTATTTTACTCTGAATAATATTAGTTGTGATCAACTGAGTCCCAGTGTACTCTGAGAAATTATCTGCAGAGATAATTAAGGTAACTATTGGACTTAGAGTAAATACAATTAATATTATCTGACTCTGAGATATTTATATATTTGGACTTTAGAGACTTTTTGGACAATTAGTAGTGTTGCTAATTGATGATCTTTTCCCTATATTATTTTCTTTCCTTTCATTTTCCAAAGAAAAAGATAGAAAGGATTTTTGGAGAGAAAGAAAAGAGAAGGAAAGGAAGAGAAAAAGAGGAGAAAAGTTCAAGATCAAAATCATCAAGATCATCATCAAATCTTCATCCAATCATCTTCAAATCCTCACCATCTTCATCTATTCAAGGTGGGTTCTAGATAGATGTGTCGCTCCCGGGATTTTTATCCTGGTACAAACGCGAAAGTGGCACCGAAACAGAGTCGCCAGCAATGTGTATTTATCCCAAGAGAGGTAAAGGAAACACCGCGTAAACCTGAGAGAAAGGAAAAGCATGGTCTTACGACCAAGAGAACTGGGTTCGGGAGTCGGTTACGCAAGAGGAAGGTATTAGCACCCCCTCGCGTCCATCGTACCCGATGGGATCCACGCTTGCTGCTTCAATCAAAGGGTGTAAGAAAAGAATGTTGGAAATGGAACTAGAAAAGGAATTGAAAGAAAGAGAGAAAGGAAGGAGAACAAATGTAGGGAAAATAAAAGAAGTGCTCGCATGGGCCCTACCCCACTGCCTACGTATCTCATCGGGAGCATGAGAATCAGAGCGACGTAGTTCCCCTCACTAGGGATGGATTGTTTGCATTTGTTAAGGAACGGCTAACGTTCTAGCTCAGGTGTTGCAGGCTCGCTGGTCCGAGTGCGTTACCATCTTGCAAGAGAACGAGTAGAAGCACGTTCGTACGTTGAGAATGAGTGAGATGAGAAAAGAATTCCCGAAGGAAAGACGTTATTGTTTGTTTTTGTCTTTTAGAAGTTTTTTCCATTTATTTGCATATGACAGTGTATCTGAATCTTAGTCATTGGAATGTGTACATTCTCACATTCCAAGATGGAATGGGTAAGAAAGCACACTAAGAGTGAAGAAGACCCCCACACTTAGTTCCAATTGTCAAGGTTCAAACACACTAGCGTATTTGTATTTATTAAGTGTTTTTGTTGATTAAGAAATGAAGAAGTGTTTTTTATTATTTGCACCTTCAACAAGTATTGCATTTAAGTCCCTCATACAAGATCAAATGTTTAACACATTGACTCAAGATGGGCTATATGCTACACATTCTAAGATTACAAGAGAAGACCCCTTATAATCTTTTCTTTATATGAAAGGCCTAAATGCAATAAATGCCTACCTTTCTTAGATATTTTTTGTATTTTCTTTGAGATGAGAAAAGAGACTCAAGAGAGGAGAAAAGGTAAAACCTATGTGGACTAAGACTCAATCCCTAGTGTTAGCATGCTTGGATATCCTATGGTTAGTGTGGTTTAAGAAAATCCAATCCTAAAAGAAAGAGGAGGATAGCACTACCTAATGCATATCCTACCTTACTTTAATCAAAGATTAAAGACAAGCTAGGATCCCCAAAGGGTGGGAGAAAGTTGTACACAAAGCATTATATCATGCTATTCATAGAAGAGAAAATCAGAAATTAATCAACATGAATATCAAAATCAAGATTTAAAATCGACCAAGAATGTCCACAAAAATTAAAATGCTAATTAAGCAAAATCAAATTCTAAGTAAAAGTTAGTCTAAAATTAATACTAGGCTTAATCCTAAAATTAATATCTAACTCTATTGCTTATTCAAGTTAATTCCTAAAAATCTAATTCTAAAATTAGACCTAAAGTTATTTCAATCTAAAATCTAAACTAATTCTAAAATTAAATCTAAAGAAAACTAATTCTAGAGTTAAAACTAATATTAAAATCTAACTTCTAATTAAAATATCAAACCAAAAAGGAATTAAAAGACCAAATTAAAAGTGAGATCAATTAAAATAAAATCACAATTAAACTAAAAGGGGTGCATCAGTGATTCTGGGGTGAGAAACCAAACAGGGCGTGTGGGCCTTGAGGTCTTAGGCCCAAGGAAATGTCACACAGCTAGGGGGTGCGGATAGAGTCAGGGAGAGTGAGAATAAGAAAGACAGACGCTGGGCTTAGGTGAGTTTAGGCCCAATGGTTTTGTTCATGGCGCCAGGGGGGTGCGAGATTGAAAAACTGGGTGTGGTTAGGAATCCGGCTGCATGGGTTTACATGTTGGGCCCAAGAAAAATCAATCAGAAAGAAGCTAAGGAGGGTCAGAGAGAAACCAGGGGAAGGGGGTGTGCGAATGAGAAACGGGGGTGTGAAAAGAAACAAACTTGGGCCTAAAATGGAGCCCGATTCACCCACCCTTGAAAGTTCAAAACCAGACTAACCTAAAAAAACTCACTCTTCATCCTCTTCATCCTAAACCCTCCGCCGCCGTAACCTCACTCCGCTCCTCCATCTTCGTTCAACACTCTTTTTCCGTCCACTTCAAAATCGCGCCGTCGCAACCAAACTCCTCTTCTCCGTTCGCTCCGTCATTTCGATTTCTCCTTCGTCTTGAATCGCCGCCGTAACACTTGTCCAAAACGACCTCCTACAACCTCGCCGTTCTCCACTCTCCATCTCTATGTTCACACCAAAAAACTCCTCCAACGGCCTCAACGATTTTTTCTCGTCATTGGTGCCGCCGTGGACACCTTCTCAATCGCACCGTGGCGATGCTCTCAGCTTCATCGTCACAACACTCCCCTCTCACCGCGTGCTCACATCCTCAATCGCAACTCACGCTCAACACTAGCAACGTGGACCTCACAACAGCAACTCTCAACGAACGCACTCTCACTCTCTCACAACGGAAAAGACGCAGTGAAGTCGCGAAATAAACCGATCGGCGTAAATCAACGGTGCACATACGAAAAACAAAATACGCAATAATCAAAGAACAATGAAGTCGAAGTTTGAATTGAGAACGACTTACCTACCGGAGCAGTTCCGGTGACTCTTCACAATGGAGGCAAATAACGACGAGAAAACCAGAGATGATTCTTCAGGTATCTGTGATTCTACGCTCTTGCTTCCGTCTTCTTCGATTTACTCTCGTTGAATCTCTTCTTCTTCGTTTGAATTCTGCTTGCTTCTTCTTCTGCTGCGAAAGTTTTGCGGTTGTGTCGTGATTTTCTGTTACCGATTTGTGGATGTTCTGCAGGTTTCGGAGTTGTGGCGATGGAGAGTATTGATCGATGAGAATTGAAGAAGCTTTTTGAAGGTAGATTGAAATTGGAGTTTTTGTAGGTGAAGAACGATGAGGAGTTGCAGAGAGATTGAAGGTGGTGAAGGTGAGGAATTCTGTAGAATGAATAGGAACCTCCAGAATGAAGATGATGATGAAGCTTTATAGAGAAGATGGAGGGTAGTTTGGTCTGCACAATTGAAATTCGGTTATGAGTTTGTTAGAGTTGGTTAGAGTGAATTTGTTTGTGAAATTGGAACTGAAGCAGAGAAAAATTGTTAGAGAGTCTGTGAAATTTCTGGTTTCGTTTGTAATCCTCATATGAATTTTTCTGAATTTTTGTAATGATTTTCTGCTGTTAACCTTTGCGCCCTCTGCTGTTAATTTCTTCTTAATATGGATTTTTCCTCTTCATGTACTTTCTCTTATTTTTCTATTTAAATTTTCCTGCGCATCCTTTTGTATGTGGGACCAGTCTATAATTGTTGCTGCATTGTGAAATCTTTTATTTTTCCTGTTATGGCTTTCTCTGACGGATTTGGAACTGAAAACCGCTATGTATTTTGCCTTCTATTATTGTCACGAGCAACATTAAGAAAGCGTCTGGCGCAACCGTGGTCCCAAGGCAATAATCCTCATGAGATGTCTCTAATATATGGATTTACAAAAATGGTAAAATGGATATGAATTTATAAATGAGCATAGAAATGGATATGTGAGAATGATATGGATAAAGAAAAAAGATATTAAAGGTGGATTTAAATTGGTTAAGAAAATGGGTATTTGGATGTGAATTAGAAAATAATGGATTAATGGTTTAAAGAATTGGATTTTTACAAAAAGGATTTTGACTTGGACAAATGGATATATATAAAAGAAATGGATATGGGTTAAAGAAAAATGAATTTTGAATAAAAATGGGTATGGATATTTGTAATGGGTATGTGGCTTAGGACATGGTAAAGATTATTGCTTTGAGAAGATGGACTTGTAACTTGAATTCAACAACAAACTTCAAATCGCCCAACACTGCACAAGATATCTTTCATGTTCTTCTAATGGCCCTTAACTGGCGAAATGTCCACAAGTTCCACCGTGAATCAGAACCTTTAATTCACCTTGATGCACACTGATAAACCCTGGAGAAGATGACTTGAACTGAGAAGGAGGCAAACCCTGATTCACCAACGGGCCCCTGACCCAAAGCTTTTGATGAATCCTAGCGAAAGAAAATCCCGAGCTTGCACATAATACCTTGATCCCATATCTTAAGAACCAATGCCATGATATGATTATGAACTACGACCTAATGAAGATGCAAATGCATAAGAAACAAAAGCTAGAAAAAGGTAAGGCAAATTTTGGGGTACTACAAGATGCTTTTGTTTTAGCTTTTCTTGGTTTCTAAGACTAGGTTAGAGTTGTAAAAGAGAATTGGATTAATTGAAAAATCTTGGGAATTAACGGTTAAAATGTGTTATAAACTGAGTAGTATGAGTTATAGGAGTATAGAATCATGTATATTTACTTGTATGATGTTTGGATATGTTTTGGTGGGATTTTGGAGCCATGGGAGATCAACTGTTACGCTGATGAAGTTTTTTGATTTCCCAGATTCGCAATGCGAATCCCCCAGCGAAGGGGAAATCGTGGGCTCGCTGGCAGCTCGCACTGCGAAGGCGAAGGCGAGCGTTCGCCAGTGGCTCGCCAGTGGTTCGCACTGCGAACCTCATGTTGTTTTTGCTACTGACTTGGTTCGCCATCTGTTCGCACTGCGAATGGTGCAGCGAACAAGTATTGGTTAGGCGTTCGCTGGATGCTTCGCACTGCGAATGGGTAGCGAGCGTTCACTGGCTTCTTTGCAATGCGAACATAGCAGAACATCCATATTGTTTCTTGTATAACTTTTGACTCGGTTATCTGTTTTGCGTATTCTTGGTATCGTTGTGAAGCTAAGAACATATTCTAGCTGATGGTAGTGAGAAATATCTGTTGATTGCCCGATTAAATAAATTGGAGGGAACCGTAAATTGGTATAAATTACGGTATGTTGAGTTTTGGTGTCCCATTATGTGATTGACAATTTCATGCCTATGTTATTATTGTGAAACATGTTGTAATATGTATGCATGTTAAAATATGAATAGGTAGAGTGAGGAACATTACCGTAATGATATCGAAAGTGTGTAATGACATGGTGACAATGCTCGTGCAAAAGAGGCCGAGGCGGGTGTCTAGTAATAATAACCGAATGAACTTGCGGTGTAGTTTCATGAGACTCGAGCACCTCCTCTGAAACGTATGCACAACTACTTGGTAGGTTTGATTCCCGCGTATAGTACGATTGGAGGCTACGGGTAAAGAGACTTGTGACGGTGTACGGGCTGTGAGAAGTGACGGATCACGGTGTACGAGCCGATGATCCCGAATCCAATTCGTATGCCAAGTAGATACAAGGATCCATGACTCGAATCATCTTCTAGACGTAGAAGCGGACGGGAATAGGGGATACCTTGGTACGATTATTGATTTGTGAGATTCTGGAGTAACAGGCTCAGAACTTACTTTGGTACTATTGTGAGTTTACAGGCTCACGAGTGTGAATAGTTTTATACCGGGTGTGTACTCAAAGTCACTTCCCTTCCCTTTGACTTGAGTTAGGCTTATTAGAACCTGGTAAAGCCGAGAGGACTATAAGATAGAAAAATCACTGAGATTTGATGTATCTCACCCCACTGTTGTTGTTTACATCACAGGTTCTGCAGGTTCGGCGAAGGGTAAGGATAAAGTGGTTTGACTTTTCCTTACGGATCGTGGTTTTGAGATGGCATGGCTTCCGCTATGGCGTTTTATTTTGAGATCATTGTATTGATCTAGTTCTTAGTGCCTTTTGGACATCTTGTATATGTTGTGCCGTAGACTTTAGAACTTTGTATTTAGGGCATTTAATGTATACAATGTGTTAACTAGGAACTTGTACATATTTATTTCAGTACCAAACATATTATTCATGTATGATATATGCTTGTTGTATGTATGTATATGTGGGCTTTACAGTTGGTATCAGAGCAGGTCGTATCCTCGACCTCGCCATGAAATAGTATAAGTATTTTCTTTCCGTTTCATATGTGTTGTGTCGCCATTGGTCTTATGTGTTATATTTATGGTATTGAGCCTGATCAACTTAATCCTATCTATATGACATTTAGGAACATGGCTGCCCGACGCAGAAACAATCGTGGTAGACCGAGAACTACTCCAGGAAGGACAAATCTGCCAGGGGACGAAGGGAATGCCCCTTTGTATCAATTCCTGCAACAGATGCAGCAGCAGAATCAGTTTGTACAGCAGATGGTACAACAAATGGTTGGTGGTGTGCATCCTCCAGTGGTTGTTCCTGAAGCTGCAGGGGGAACTTTTAGGGATTTCATTTGTATGAATCCTCCGGAGTTTCTGGGAGGGTTAGATCCAGTGAAGGCTCATGAATGGATATCCGGCATGGAGCGGATTTTCTTGATCGTTCAGTGTAGTGAAGAAAATAAGGTTGTCTTTGCTTCTCATTTGTTAAAAGGTCCTGCTATGAGATGGTGGGAAAGCGCTTCAGCACTAATGACAATACAAGAGGTACCGAAAGTGTGGGATCAGTTTAAGATAATTTTTATGGAGAAGTATTTTCCCAGTTCCTTAAGGTCTCAAAAAGAGTTCGAGTTTCAGCAGCTGAGACAAGGTAACTTGACAGTGGCTTCTTATGCGGAAAAGTTTGAGGTTATGGCTGCTTATTCTAGGCAGGCCATGTATGCTCCTGATGAAAGGTGGAAGATTGATCAATTTCTGTTTGGTTTAAGGGCTGAAATTTCACATAGTGTGTCCCAGAGAGAATTTACTAGCTATGTCGAATTGTTACGACAGTGTTATGTGGCGGAGCATAGTTTGAAAAAGGTACAAGCAGAAGGAGAGTTAAGTAGAGTGAATCAAAGTGATCGTGGGAGATCAAATCAACAATTTAGACCGAGACAACAACCTTTCAAAGGGAAGCAAGTTCAGAGTTCTAAGTGTAGTGTGCCTTCGGTATGCCGTACTTGTGGTAGGAATCATTTTGGAAGGTGCAATTGGGAAGGAATAAGGTTTTATCAGTGTAACAAGATGGGTCACTTATCGAGGGATTGTCCTCAGAAGAGGAATCAGATGCAAGAAAAGAATACGGGGCGAGTGTATACCTTGGATGCAAGAAAGACAAAAGGTGATAATTCCTTGATTGCGGGTACGTGTCTTGTGAACGGAAATCCTTGTTTTGTTTTATTTGATTGTGGGGCAACACATTCTTTTGTGTCCACGCGATGCGTTAAGCGACTTGGGTTGCAAGTTGTTCCTTTATCTCCACCCATGGTGGTTACTACTGCCATGGATGAGATTGTTGAAACACCGTTGATGTGTGAAAATTGTGTATTGTCGGTGAATGAAAGAGTCTTCCAGATTGATCTTATTTGTTTGCCGCTTAAGAAAGTGGATGTGGTTCTGGCAATGGATTGGCTTTCAGCTAATTCGGTTTTTATCGGTTGTGAGGAGAAGTTAATCATTATTCCATCTGTTGAAGCTACTCCGAAGGATGTGTTAACTACTATTTTAGAAGGTACGGTTGGAATGATTAATTTCTTGTTTGAAGAGGAAAATCCTGTTCTTATGATTCTTACTAAGGAGGGGAGTAGTAACCTTCAAGTTTTGAGTATTCTGGTAGTTTGTGACTTTCCTGAAGTTTTCCCTGAGGATATCACTTCTCTTCCTCCGGAGCGGGAAGTGGAATTCTCAATTGACCTGATACCGGGAACGGCTCCAATATCCGTTTCTCCGTATCTGATGGCACCACTGGAATTAAGAGAATTAAAGGACCAATTGGAAGAGTTGTTAGCTAAGCATTTTGTTCGACCAAGTGTTTCTCCCTGGGGAGCTCCAGTGTTATTGGTAAAGAAAAAGGATGGTGGAATGCGGTTGTGTATTGATTACCGTCAATTGAATAAGGTCACCATCAAGAACAAATACCCATTGCCAAGGATAGACGATCTATTAGATCAATTGAAAGGAGCCTGTGTGTTCTCGAAGATTGATTTACAGTCGGGCTATCATCAGATTCGGGTGAAGAATTCAGACGTACCAAAGACTGCATTTAGAACCCGTTATGGCCATTATGAATTTTTGGTGATGCCTTTCGGTGTGACGAATGCTCCGGGAGTTTTCACGGATTACATGAATCGGATATTTCAACCTTACTTGGACCAATTTGTGGTGATTTTCATTGATGATATTCTTATCTATTCTCGTGACCCTCAAGAGCACGGAGAACACCTAAGTATCATTTTATCCATTTTGCAAGAGAGACAACTTTTCGCTAAGCTAAGTAAGTGTGAGTTTTGGATGTCGGAGGTGAATTTCCTTGGACATGTCATATCTCAAGGGGGTGTAGCGGTTGATCCATCCAAAGTTGAAGCAGTGATAAATTGGGAGAGACCGAAGAATGTGTCTGAAGTTAGAAGCTTTTTGGGACTAGCAGGGTATTATAGAAGGTTTATTAAAGGCATTTCCCAACTGGCTTTACCGATGACAAGACTTACTCGGAAATATTGTTCTTATGAATGGGATTCGGCTTGTGAGCAAAGTTTTATGAATTTGAAGGAAAGGTTGATGACCGCTCCTGTTTTGGTTATTCCTGATCCTAGCAAGTCGTACGAGGTATATTGTGATGCGTCTAAGATGGGATTAGGAGGGGTGTTAATGTAAGATGGACATGTAGTGGCTTATGCTTCTAGACAGTTAAAAGTCCATGAAGAGAATTATCCAACGCATGACTTAGAATTGGCGACGGCTGTATTTACCTTGAAGGTGTGGCGTCACTATTTGTATGGTGTGCGTTTTGAGATGTTTAGTGACCACAAGAGTCTAAAGTACCTCTTTGATCAGAAGGAATTGAACATGCGTCAACGGAGGTGGATGGAATATTTGAAAGATTATGACTTGGAACTAAGATAGCATCCGGGTAAAGCGAATAAGGTGGCGGACGCTTTAAGTAGGAAAGTGTTGCACAGTGCCGACTTGATGATGCTAGAGTATGATTTATTGGAGAAATTTCGAGATCTAAATCTTCAATTCAATTGGACTCCTAATTGTGTGATCATGGGAAATTTGGATATCAATTCTACTCTTAGGGAAGAAATCCAACAAGAGCAAGGGTTAGATGAGAAGTTGCAAGGAGTGTTATTGCAACCGGGTTTTTCGCGAGATACCGACGGAGTTATTGTATTTAACCAAAGGATTTGTATTTCGGACAACACGGAGTTAAAGAGGAAAATTTTAGATGAAGCGCATAAGGGTGCTTTTACTATACATCCGGGATCTTCAAAGATGCATCAAGACCTAAAGAGGGACTATTGGTGGTCCGGGATAAAAAGAGATATTGCGGTGTATGTGTCGGAATGTGCGGTGTGTCAACAAGTAAAGATCGAGCACCAAAGGCCGGGTGGCTTGTTGCAACCTTTAGAAATTCCGGTGTGGAAATGGGAGAGTATTTCGATGGACTTCGCGGTGGGATTACCCCGTGCCCAAGGTGGCTATGATTCAATTTGGGTGATTGTGGATCGGTTGACGAAGTCTGCTCATTTCTTGGCCGTAAAGACTACTTATAAGGCGAGTCATCTTGCAAGGTTGTTCATTTCGGAAATAGTGAGGTTGCATGGTATTCCTACTAGTATTGTTTCGGATAGAGATCCAAAATTTACTTCGAGATTTTGGAGAGCTTTTCAACAAGCTTGGGGACGAAGTTGTGTATGAGCACGTCGAATCATCCGCATACGGATGGTCAGACGGAACAGATAATACAGACCATGGAGGATATGTTGAGAGCGTGTGTGTTGGAGAGTGGCGGAAACTGGATAGAACTTTTGCCATTAATTGAGTTCTCTTATAATAACAGTTATCATGCAAGTATTGGTATGACACCTTATGAGGCGTTGTATAGAAGGAAGTGTAGGACACCGTTGTGCTGGGCAGAGGTTGGTGAAGATAGGATGTTTGGACCTGAGATTATTCACGAAACTACGGAAAGGATTAGGATGATCCGTGATAAGATTAAACAAGCCCTAGATCGTCAGAAGAGTTATGCGGGAGGTTTATCCTCATCTTTTCAGGTAATTGTTTCAAATTCGTGGGCGAATTTCTATTTAAGGGGGGGAGGATGTAATACCTCGTAAATTATTTTACTCTGAATAATATTAGTTGTGATCAACTGAGTCCCAGTGTACTCTGAGAAATTATCTGCAGAGATAATTAGGGTAACTGTTGGACTTAGAGTAAATCCAATTAATATTATCTGACTCTGAGATATTTATATATTTGGACTTTAGAGACTTTTTGGACAATTAGTAGTGTTGATAATTGATGATCTTTTCCCTATATTATTTTCTTTCCTTTCATTTTCCAAAGAAAAAGATAGAAAGGATTTTTGGAGAGAAACAAAAGAGAAGGAAAGGAAGAGAAAAGGAGGAGAAAAGTTCAAGATCAAAATCATCAAGATCATCATCAAATCTTCATCCAATCATCTTCAAATCCTCACCATCTTCATCTATTCAAGGTGGGTTCTAGATAGATGCTTTTGTTTTAGCTTTTCTTGGTTTCTAAGACTAGGTTAGAGTTGTAAAAGAGAATTGGATTAATTGCAAAATCTTGGGAATTAACGGTTAAAATGTGTTATAAACTGAGTAGTATGAGTTATAGGAGTATAAAATCATGTATATTTACTTGTATGATGTTTGGATATGTTTTGGTGGGATTTTGGAACCATGGGAGATCAGCTGTTACGCTGATGAAGTTTTCTGATTTCCCAGATTCGCACTGCGAATCCCCCAGCGAAGGGGAAATCATGGGCTCGCTGGAAGCTCGCATTGCGAAGGCGAAGGCGAGCGTTCGCCAGTGGTTCGCACTGCGAACCTCATGTTGTTTTTGCTACTGACTTGGTTCGCCAGCTGTTCGCACTGTGAATGGTGCAGCGAACAAGTGTTGGCTAGGCGTTCGCTGGACGCTTCGCACTGCGAATGGGTAGCGAGCGTTCGCTGGCTTCTTCGCACTGCGAACATAGCAGAACATCCATATTGTTTCTTGTATAACTTTTGACTCGGTTATCCGTTTTGCGTATTCTTGGTATCGTTGTGAAGCTAAGAACATATTCTAGCTGATGGTAGTGAGAAATATCTGTTGATTGCCCGATTAAATAAATCGGAGGGAACCGTAAATTGGTATAAATTGCGGTATGTTGAGTTTTGGTGTCCCATTATGTGATTGACGATTTCATGCCTATGTTATTATTGTGAAACATGTTGTAATATGTATGCATGTTAAAATATGAATAGGTAGAGTGAGGAACATTACCGTAATGATATCGAAAGTGTGTAATGACATGGTGACAATGCTCGTGCAAAAGAGGCCGAGGCGGGTGTCTAGTAATAATAACCGAATGAACTTGCGGTGTAGTTTCATGAGACTCGAGCACCTCCTCTGAAACGTATGCACAACTAATTGGTAGGTTTGATTCCCGCGTATAGTACGATTGGAGCCTACGGGTAAAGAGACTTGTGACGGTGTACGGGCTGTGAGAAGTGACAGATCACGGTGTACGGGCCGATGATCCCGAATCCAATTCGTATGCCAGACTCGAATCGTCTTCTAGACGTAGAAGCGGACGAGAATAGGGGATACCTTGGTACGGTTATTGATTTGTGAGATTCTGGAGTAACAGGCTCAGAACTTACTTTGGTACTATTGTGAGTTTACAGGCTCACGAGTGTGAATGGTTTTATATCGGGTGTGTACTCAAAGTCACTTCCCTTCCCTTTGACTTGAGTTAGGCTTATTAGAACCTGGTAAAGCCGAGAGGACTATAAGATAGCAAACTCACTGAGATTTGATGTATCTCACCCCACTGTTGTTGTTTACATCACAGGTTCTGCAGGTTCGGCGAAGGGTAAGGATAAAGTGGTTTGACTTTTCCTTACGGATCGTGGTTTTGAGATGGCATGGCTTCCGCTATGGAGTTTTATTTTGAGATCATTGTATTGATCTAGTTCTTAGTGCCTTTTGGACATCTTGTATATGTTGTGCCGTAGACTTTAGAACTTTGTATTTAGGGCATTTAATGTATACAATGTGTTAACTAGGAACTTGTACATATTTATTTCAGTACCAAACGTATTATTCATGTATGATATATGCTTGTTGTATGTATGTATATGTGGGCTTTACAGGGGGCAATCAAAAGGCCTACTTACATCAGCGCCAATTTAAACCCCCAGCTGAAGGTCGAAGTGGTTCAGTTGTTGAAGGAGTTCAAACACTGCTTCGCCTGGGACTATGATGAAATGCCTGGTTTGAGCAGGGATTTTGTTGAACATAGGTTGCCTATGACACCTGGGAAAAAACCAGTCAAGCAAAGTCCAAGACGGTTTGCACCAGAGATTTTTTCAAAGATCAAAGAGGAAGTCGAAAGACTGCTTCGATGTAAATTCATTCGTATTGCCAGGTATGTCGAATGGTTGGCTAATATAGTACATGTTATAAAAAAGAATGGTTCTTTAAGAGTTTGCATAGATTTTAGAGATTTAAACTCCGCAACTCCAAAAAATGAATATTCAATGTCAGTAGCAGAAATGTTAGTGGATTCTGCAGCGGGACATGAATATCTTAGCATGTTGGATGGGTATTCTGGTTATATCCAAATATTCATTGCTGAGGAAGATGTCCCCAAAACAGCTTTTAGATGCCCTGGAGCTTTAGGAACCTATGAGTGGGTAGTGATGCCCTTTGGTTTAAAAAATGCTGGTGCCACATATCAAAGGGCAATGAATTCAATCTTCCATGATTTTATAGACACTTTCATGCAAATTTACATTGATGATATTATTATTAAGTCTATTTCAGGGAAGAGTCACATAGACCATCTTCGACAGTCCTTTGAAAGGATGAGGAAATATGGTCTTAAAATGAATCCTCTTAAGTGTGCTTTTTGTGTGCAGGAAGGGGATTTTCTAGGCTTTGTGGTCCACAAAAAGGGGATCGAAATAAATTAGAATAAAACCAAAGCTATAATGGAGGCGAAAGCGCCATCAACAAAAAAGGAGTTGCAGCCATTGCTGGGCAAGATCAACTTCCTAAGAAGGTTCATATCCAACCTGAGTGGAAAAACACAAGCTTTTTCATCGCTGCTTCGTTTCAACAAAGTTGGTTTCGAGTGGGGGCAATTACAACAGGAAGCCTTCGACAAGATCAAGGAATACCTAAGCCACTCTCCAATTCTTTCACCACCTTGTAGAAATAAGAGTATGAGATTGTATATAGCTGCACCAGATAAAACCTTAGGGAGAATGTTGGCTCAAGAAGATGAAAATGGAGTCGAAAGAGCCATTTATTATCTTAGTAGGGTTTTAAATGATGCAGAAACTAGGTATAACATGATTGAAAAGTTGTGTTTATGCTTGTATTTCTCTTGTACTAAATTGAAGCAATGTATAAAGCCTGTTGATGTGTATGTTTCGTCTCATTTTGATGTTATAAAACATATGTTATCTAAACCCATTTTGCATAGTCGAATTGGAAAATGGGCATTAGCATTAACATAATATTCTTTAACATATCAACCTTTAAAAGCTGTGAAAGGGCAAGTAGTGGCAGCCTTTATAGTTGACCATTCCATAAATGAAAATGCTTTGAATTATGTTGAACTTGAATCCTGGAAGTTGTATTTTGATGGATCAAGTCATAAAAATGGAACAGGAGTGGGTATATTCATTATTTCTCCTGACAAAATTCCAACAAAATTCAAGTATAAGGTCGAAAGGCCTTGCTCTAACAATGAGGCTAAATGTGAAACATTGATTGCTGGCCTTGAAATTTTGTTAGAATTGGGGGCAACTAGGGTCGAAATAATGGGAGACTCAGAGTTGGTGATAAAACAAATCACAAAGGAATATAAGTGTGTTAAAGAAAATCTTATTATGTACTTTTTGATAACAAATAGGTTATTAAAGAAGTTTGAAATGGTGAATATCCAACATATACCCAGAGTGGAGAATCAAGTGGCTAATGACTTGGCTCAGATGGCTTCTGGATACAAAGTTTCGAAGGAAAATCTTCAGGAAGTAATTGAAGCAAGAGGTAAAGTAGTGGCTGTTGGATTGTGCCCATCAGATTTAGAAACAACTAAGCTTGGGTGCATGGACGGTGAGAATTTTGAAATCTTTGCTATAGATGGTTTGACAGATAGAGACTGGAGAAAGCCTATAGTTGAATACTTGTAAAATCCAACGGCTTCGACGGAGCGGAAAGTCATGTATCAAGCTTTAAGTTATGTATTTATGGGTAATGAGTTGTTTAAAAAGACCCCTGAGGGAGTTTTATTAAAATGCCTTAGTGAGACAGAGGCATATTTGGCTATTTCGACAGTCCATAGTGGGGCATGTGGAGCACACCAAGTAGGCCATAAAATGAAATGGTTGTTGTTTCGACAGGGCATGTATTGGCCCACTATGTTGAAAGACTGCATAGAGTTTGCTAAGGGTTGCCAAGAGTGTCAAGTTCATGCTGGCATACAACATATCCCTGCAATCGAACTGCATTCTATAGTGAAACCATGGCCTTTTAGAGGATGGTCTTTGGATATAGTTAGAGAGATTCGACCACCATCTTAAAAAAACCAGAGATATATTTTGGTAGGTATTGATTATTTCACTAAATGGATTGAAGCAATACCATTGCCAAATGTAGGTCAGGAAGATGTCATTGAATTCATCCAAAGTCACATTATTTATAGATTTGGTATCCCAGAAACAATTACTACAGACCAAGGATCAGTGTTTACGAGTCGAAAGATGCAGGAGTATGCTAAAGAAACAGGTTTCAAACTTTTGACTTCTACGCCTTATTATGCTCAGGCAAATGGGCAGGTCGAAGCAGCCAATAAGTTAGTAATTGGACTAATCAAAAAACATGTGGGAAAGAAACCTAGAAATTGGCATAAGAAATTAGACCAGGTTCTTTGGGCATGTCGAACTTCCCCTAAGGAGGCTACCAATACTACTCCATTTCGACTTACCTTTGGTCATGATGCAGTATTACCTGTTGAGATATGTTTGCAGTCTGTAAGAATTCAAAGACATCATGAGATTCCTTCTGAGTTTTATTGGAAAATGATGATGGATGAGTTAGTAGACTTGGATGAAGAAAGGCTTAGAGCCTTAGAGTTGTTAAGAATACAAAAGAAAAGGGTTGAAGAGTCCTACAATAAAAAGGTTAAGTCTAAATCTTTTTTATTTGGAGATTTAGTTTGGAAAGTGATTTTGCCTATGGATCGAAAAGACAGAACATTAGGCAAATGGTCTCCTAAGTGGGAAGGTCCATTTCAAGTCATACAAGTATTCTCAAATGGGGCTTATGAGGTCGAAGAGTTAGACAGAGATAAAAGAATCTTGAAAGTAAATGGCAAGTATTTGAAAAAATATAAGCCTATTTTGCAAGAGATTCATATTAAAGCATAAGTCTCATTAAAAGGTTTGAAAGCCAAAATAGGCCAAATAAGGCCAAAATGGCATACAAAGTAAGAAGAACCAATGCAAAAACATACAATTCAAGAAAAGATTATTCATAATCCCTCCAATTAATGGAATTGAGGAAGGCGACATAGTCTGCATCAGCTTCATCATCAGAGTCTTTGGCTTTGGAACGTCCTTTCTTGGGAATTCTCATTTTGGTTTCTCTCTTCTTGGCGCGAGAAGTTGCTCCAGTTGAGGTTTCTTGATAGGCCTTAGTTGTTACTTCAGCCCTCTTTGTCTCTTCAACTTCTTTCTGGGTTGTTGGTTTCTTTGGAGAGCTATTCATATTTGCTTATGTGGATGCAAAATATGGCCCATGTGAAAAGGCTTTTATAGAGGTGAGGCTGTGATGGGATTGGCCAGTCAACAGTGGAAACATGTGAAATTATTCTTGGAAGTATGCCATACGGTTATGTTATCCATATTATAGAAACGCGTGTCTTTGGAACACTAGGCTGATAAAAGCTGAGTAATTTTATGTTTTCCAAGGAAAGAGGCAGAATGCCTTAATTGCAAAATGGAATCATGTTTGATGCCATTAATAGAGCATATCTCATAAGATGTGCCATGAGGATTGTAAGTCGAAAAGATTACTAACAAGTGCAAATGATTAAATAAATGCCGAGGGCATTGAAATTGTCATTACATAAAAGGCCTTAAAGGGGCCAAGGAATAAATTATGATTAAAAGGACATTGCAAACAAGGGTCATGGGATCATCAAAAGGGAAGCTTCGACTTCAATTGAGTAAAGATGTCCATATGATGATTGAGGCGAGCTTCGCACAAAGATTTGTCGAGCTTAGCTGCTGCAAGTTCTCTATCGAATCTTTGGGCTTCATCAATGAGATCTATGGCACATTTTAGCTCTTGGGCCATCTCTGTGTCGTCGAACTTCTGCAACTCAAGATTGCGCTTTTCAGCATTGGAAATCTTGATTTGTAATTCCTTGAGTTGCTGCTTCCAAGCATTAATGTCTTTCTGGTTGGAGGCTATTTCTTCTTGCCTTTTCTTTTGAGCAGCTTCCAGTTATTTGACTTTAGCCTCCGACTCCTGTGTGTTACACCAAGCTGCAACGTCATGCCCAGATGTATCTTCAATGGTTTTTTGAATGGTTGGGAGGAGTTTGATCTCTGCAGACAGCTGGTTTACTAAGGCAGCTAATTCAATAAGAAAACCAGAGACCTCTGGAGTAAGAGTCGAAAGCTTAAGTTTCTGGAGGTTGTCCTTCAAAAAGAGAGGAGCAGTTGGGTCTGAAGCCAGAATTTTATAGATGTCTCCCTTGAAGAATTTATTTTTGATTGTTTGAAGGATGGGGCTAATGAAGTCATCTGGTGTTGGATTTCCAGAAGCAGTCGAGGTACTAGTAGAAGAATTATACTTTTGCCCAAGGATTATTTTGGTATATTCTCAAGGGTTTGGCCATTTGAGAGCTGCTAGAGGGTCCTCAGGAATTTGAGTTCTAGCCAGACTTTTCTCAATTACAGGCGAAGGCGTTTGGTCCTTTTCGATCCTCTCTTCTTCTTCTTCTTCTTCTTCTTCTTCTTCCTCGACCGCTAAATCCTCTTCACCCTCTTCATTGGTTGGATGAATGTTCTCTTGGTCATTATCCTGCTCAGGCTGGGGTTCATCCATTTCTTCATGAACAACTTGGTCAGGATTATCATTGTTTGGTTGATTTTCAAGACCACTTTCTTTTTTGACAACCAGTTCCTCTGTGTCCATGGCCATGGCCTCAGGTTGGTTAAAAGGTGGTGGGCTAGAAGCATCATCCTCCCCAGAATCAAAGCCATCAGCTTGAGCATGTTGTGTGGTGGTTTGGGTAGGAGGATCTATGTTTGCTGTAGAAAGAGCAATAGGTTGGTTGATTTCACTTAATCCAGAACCAACATCAGAAGAAGGGTGATAAGTTGGCTCACCTTGGCTATTGAGGAGAGTTATGGCGAAACTGGTTGAAGTTTATGGGGGATTTGGATTAATTGCATCAGCCTGAAATCACAAGTAAAGAAAGTGAGACTGAAGAATCTGGTTTGAAGGGTGCAGATGAAATAATAAAAATATATGGTGTGCATACCTGAGCAAGTGCAGCATCAGGACTTGAATTTTCACTTTCATGGTCGCCAAGAGTCGTTTTCGACGCAACCATGGAAGGATGTTCTTTGACACCACACGCAGTGGGTGTTTTCTCGAGAATTTTGGCCACCTTCGAGGAGGTGGGCCAGTGGGTCCAGAGGCTTTAGTAAGCTTCCTTTTTCTTTTGGTGAGAACCCCCTCAGGAGATTCATCTTCAGAATTTGAAGCAATGACGACTTGAGCGTTCTTCTTGCCCTTTTTTGAGGGTGTTGGGGGCTTTCGAGCAGTCTAAAAAAAAAGGAGTGATGAAAACATTAGAAGGGAATCACATGATGTAGATTTAGACAAGGGATATGAAATATACCTGTCTGCCCTCTGGTTCTTTTTCGACCTTTGTAGCAGCAGCTTTAGCTGAACTGGCCTTCCTAGGCATAGCTGAAAGACAGGGAAAATTATTACAAGTTAATAATTGAGTGTTCAGGTAAAAAATCACAAATAAAGGGCTTCAAACCTTCACATATTTCGGATTCGACACGAACGTCCTGAATTCCTATATGAAGGCGTCCCTTGAAACTATCTAGCGTATGTTTAGTCGGAACCACCCGTTGGGCTTTCGGCTAAAACTGCTGTCGAAGGATTTTTAGATGTTCACCACAAACGAACCAATATGGAAATGGAGGGACAAGTGCCACTCCAAAATCAGCGTTAGGCAGTCGAGGGAACTTTGGAGGAAAGAGTTCAAAAGCCACCTCATAACGTTTCTCACGAGGAACGTTTGAAGGGATTTTTAGCTGATCCATTTTTTGCAGAAATTTCTCCTTTAAATTGACAGCAGCCTCATGAACGGTTCGACTAATATCATCTGGTCGATAGAAAGTTTCAAAGTACTTTTGGAAAGCCTGAATTTCCTTGATGTGAATGAACTTACTCTTCTTGGTCTTGTCCTGTACATCGAGAAAAGCTTGGTCAAGTAGTGTAGAAAAGGTAGCCACATCAAGAAACTGCTCATTATAGTACTTCGACCACCAGTTGTGAAATGGTTGAGTACATAAAAAATTAGGTTCAAAGTATACAGGAGAAAGGACTCATTTTCTGGCATTCCAACGGTCGAAAGGATCGGCGGCCCATCCCTCATCAAAACTGGCAGTATGAAGGACTACATGGCCTTTCTTCTCATATAAGCATTGGGGAAAAATTTGGGCCAACCCAAACTATCGAGAGACAAGGTTTGGTTGGTAGGCAATCAACGCTGCCATACCTCTCCCCAGATTTAACCTTTGGACAATGAATCTAGGAATTAAAAAGGCTTCCCAGATGGAAACGGATTCTTTGTCAAGTTGCTGGTGTGGATTGGGAAATGGCTTTTTGAGCCATGCAGGGCCACATCTTCTTTTAGCAAAGGGTGCGATGCTGGGTGTAAACTCATAACGCTTAGCAAACATCATGATGTAGCTGGTGAAAGCTCCTCTAAGAGTTTCTCCATCATCATTAGGAGTAAGCTTGACTAAGCGGGTTCCTTCGACGCTTCTCTCTCGTATTTCAACAGAAGTTTCATCAACTATCCCTTTTCTGAGAAGCCTTGCTTCAAATGTTGCATTAAGCTACAGTTGAAGAAACCAAAGAGGACCATTCAAGTGTACAGAACTTCCCAGGTGTTTGAGTCGAGAGGCTCCCTCACTAAGTGATTCATAAAGGTTTGCCAAAATAAGTTCACTAAGGCAAACCCCTCTGTTTCTGTGGAGTTGGTTGGCTAGGGGCAAGTACTTTTCGGCTACTTGCAGTGATTTGGTGCAGAAAACGTACCTCGACAGCCATGTTGTGAGGAACGCAATGTGCTCTTGGTCAGACACTTCGTCGTGATCACGGTCGAAGTGATGTTTGATGAAAAGGGTGTAAGTAAGTTTGGACCCTGAAATGTCAATGGTATCTTCAGCATCAACCTCAGGATTATACAAAATGCCATCTGGGCAAAGGCCTGTGATGGCAGCCAGGTCGAAAAGCGTAGGAGTAACCATTCCACATGGCAAATGGAAAGTATAATGAGTACTATCCCAAAAGTACAGGGATGCTGCTAGCAGGTTTAAACAGTAAGGGATGTTGGTTTTCGATAGCATAAGTAGGTCATAGATACCTATGGATTTCCAGTGTTCAGTTTTAACTTTTTCCATTTTTGCCATCCAAAGGTCAAAATCCTTTAATGGGTTAACAACTCTTACTAGTCTAGTACCATCATGAAGGTAACTAAGGTTTATCTGGGGCAATGAGGGTTCCTTAGGTGAGGCTCCATTTGTGTTAGGGATAATCTTTTGCCCTAATGGCCTTGATTGCCGGTAAGAAGGAAAAAAATCACTAAGCTTTTCATCAGTAATCTCAACATCGGCCAAAGGGCCAAATAGAGCATGTGGTTTGTCAGAGATGATTAGAGGAATCATTACCTGGGATTTATAGATGCTTCTCGCTTCTTTTGTATTGGGCTCTGGCATGAATCGACGGTTGTCTACCACCTTTGGTCCAGGGAGATTTGTGAATGGTGGGATGGATTGTTTGTACTGGGTAGCCTTACCCCTTTGAGTTTTCTTCTCTTGAGATATTGCTTGTGAAGACGCCATTGTTGGAAGGAAAAAGAAGTAACAGTGTTTTCTGGGTTGTTCTTGAGGAAAGTTTGAAGAAAGAAGAGACAAGTTGCTTGGAATTCTGAGAGTGTAAAAAATTTCACAAAGTTGTGGAAAGGGGTATTTATAGGCGCTTGGGAATCCCAAAGATTATGAATCCACCGTTGAAATTAATCTGATAGTGGGACGCGTGTTTCATTTTGGGAAAATGTTGAGTGGTGGCAGTTATGGTCAGACTGCAAAACGTTTGTTTCCAAGAAAAAGGTCATGATGAATACGGCTGAAAAGACGTTTGAGGATTCACCATGATGATATGACGTCATGAGTGTGGGTTAAAGAAACTGAACATGTTAGGTCGTGGGTTGTTCAGTTGTAGCCATGCATTTGCATAGTCGAATTTTTAAACAAGCGTCGAAATGGTCATCGTATCAAAAAATGACCTTCCTACCAACACTGGCGAAAGGACATTTTTGGGGGGCAATTTGTTATCTCTCATTTTTTGACGCTAGTGAAATTAGAGTCATCTCATGTTAACAGTTATTCTTAAGCATAAAAGAAGGTTTTGACCCACTCTTGATGGAGCCTGAGTCGAAGGAGGGTTTGTAAGACTTCAAATATTGCTAAGTGTTGGAAGGCCATTCAACCACGGAGATGGTGAAAGTAACGCGATGCAGTTACAAAGTCTTGGAGGGAAACTTTTATTATTTGAATTTGAAAGAAGGCAGTTGGCGAACGTGACAGCGGTTGAAGAGAAGCAAAGGCACCAAATGACGTGGGTCTGAATGGAAACTGTCAATTGGCAGGTATTTTATAGTATTATAAATAGGGAATGTAACTATATGATTAGGGGTATTCATTTTTTACAAGTTACTCTAAAAATCACTCAAAGTACCCGCGTGTAGAGAAACGAGGATTGTGAGAATGTACGTGATTCAAACACCATTTTCCTTTATCAATGCAATTCGTTACTTTATAATCTTTGCCATTTACATGTTCTTTATGTCTTCAGTACTTTAAGATTTTGCATTCAAATGTTTTTCTCCTGAACTTGTTTTCAACCTTTACTTTTAATGTTTTTCCTCTGAACTTTTTTCTCAACTTTTATTTCCAAAACGTCCTTTTACTTTCTGAACTTACTTTCGACCTTTACCTTTCCATTTGCAGTTTTTCTAACTTAAATCGTTTACGTTATTGCCTTTACTTTCAAATCTCTTTTATTTCTTTAACATTGCTTTCTATTAGAATCATTTTAGACTTTCAGCGCTTTTAAAACTGCATTTCTTATTCTAAAGTCTTTTCATTTTAAACTGTCATTCCTTTAGTTCAAAGTGTGTAGTTGAACGTGGAGTTCATTTAGGTTTTTATTAGAATTTAGCACATGTCCTAGGATTTGTATGGTCAATCCTGCGAGTTACTCAATTTTACACAGAATTGATAGACCAACGGTTGTTTACCATTTTTCCAGTAAACAAGTACTTGCCCTTAAAGTCATATGGTGATGTACGCGCGAAAGATGTCGACTCAGTTAGATAATCAACCACTATTGATTCACTATTTCCAGGATAGTTTAACCGGTGCCTCACTCAAATGGTACATGAGTTTAAACCGCTCAAAGATCAATACTTTCAGAGATCTCGGGGAAGCCTTCGTTCAACAATACAAACACAACCTGGACATGGCCCCAGACAGGGATCAACTCAGAGCAATGTCTCAAAAGGAAAAGGAGACTTTCAAAGAATACGCTCAAAGATGGCGTGAAATATCCGCTCAAATCTCTCCACCTTTGGAAGAAAAAGAGCTGACAAAGATCTTTCTGAAAACGTTGAGTTCTTTCTACTACGACAGAATGATCGCCAGTGCGCCCAGTGATTTCACCGAGATGGTAAACATGGGAGTACGTTTGGAAGAAGCAGTTCGAGAAGGACGCCTGGTCAAGAATACAGAGTCGTCCAGTGGTACGAAAAAATACGGTCGCACCCTAATTTTTGACCCTAAGATCCCTTTTCTTTTTGCATAGCATCTTTAGGTCATACGGTCTATGTGTGCGTGTTTATTGTGACTAACCAGTTTGTGCAGGCACAATAATTTCAAGTGGAATAGTACTCCTTCTCACAGTCAAGTATTTCCGGGCATGACCAGTTTATCCTGAGTTAAATGGGTCCTAAGGTTTCTAATTGATCCGAGCTCCACTTCTAGGATTCTTTCTTCATTCTTGGATCAGTAATCTGAAGATATCTTGGATAGACCTTTTGGCTATATACATATCGTTAAAGTCAAGATTAGATTTGGTTTTTATAAATCAAAGGTATTTTAAGATCAAGATATTAGAGCATGTGATTAATGCTTCATCAGTACCTCAATTGAGAATACTTGGAGTTAGAATTTTAATTCTTCACAAGTTTTTTTTTCTTCGTCAAGACGAGAAGGAATTTGGTATAAGTTGCAAGTCATGATGCAAAGGAAGAGTTTGTAAATACATCGAGACTATGGATTTCCTTTTAGTTCAAGTTTATATAGTGATTGGTGCCAAACATTCAAGTTTCCATATGGGGATTCAAGAATTGCGAAGGTTATCATGAAGTTTCAATTATGAGAATGTTTGGTTCAAGGTGGATTCCAAAAGACACTAGGTTATCACAAGCTTAAGCATTGGAAATCCATATTATCACACCTTATTAAATTATAAAAGCAAGGAGATTTTATGAATATGTCGAAGCTTTAGTTCAAATCACAATCTCGAATTACAAAAAAAACTCTCAATGCATGTCGAGGGTGTACCATTCAAGTTACGAGTTTTTACGTGTCTCTACAAAGTAATACAAAGCCCTCATTTGGTTCACATAGCATTTGTTTCATAAGCTTAAATTGTTACAAAATTCACGAAGCAGACTTCATGTTATTAGAAATATTAATGAATAAAATTCAAAGCATGTCAAGTGGATGATATTGGAACTCTTGTGAAAAAGCTTGAAAAGAGAAAAGTCCACACGACTATCCATGGTGAATTGGATCCTTTGTCATCTGTCGCTCTTATAACACAAAAGTGCACAATTCTTGAATCGTTGGAGATGGACCGCTCAAATCGGAAACATTGTCGGCGTCGAGATATTCTGAAGTACACCAGATCGCGCAAGTGATGTTTCCTAATACAAATCGACAACATTTCCGGTTACTTTGACCTGCTAGGATTATAACAGAACCTTTGATCAAATATTTCCAAAACAATGCTCTATACATCCATTCCATATGACAGATAACAAGCTATAACATGTGAGACACGGTTTGGATTTATATACGGTTTTTGCGATGCATATCTGTAAAATTTCAGCATACAAGCATTCGAAGTACGAGACGTGGTAGTTGTTAACTCACCCGACATTAACTTTACGTGAGATCTAAACGACGATGTTGCTACACCCTGGTCCTCACCATTTCTATTTTCTTGGATGCTACTCTCCCTTTGATGCCCTTCACAGTTGCCGTCACTAAGGTATAAAAAAGCCAGGACTCAAGCACAACGCCTCACATTTGTAGATCCATGGCAAGATACTCCATCACTGCCGGTAAAACTATCTCGGAGTATGCGAGAAGAAATGCGCAGCTTGAATATTCTCTTAACCACAATTGTGACTCGGTTTCATCTTAGACCCTTGTAGCGAGCGATTTTGGACGTGGTTCTTAAGCACTAGTCGCTCTACTGTGGTTGAGTTTTAACTGCAGGTCGATTCATTTTTTATCCTATTGTGAGCTGAATAAGGAAGGGAAATAGATGTCTCCAATTAACCCTGCTTGCATACTGAATTTAAACAGCGGTCTGTTAATTTACAGATGCGACAATGTGGGGGGCCTTTGTATTGGTTATTTGTATTTTCACCAATACTGATTTATCTGGGGTTTTATTAGGATACTGCTTCAGATTATGATATATGGGATTTTGGGTTTTTGTTGACTGCGCTCGCTAAGATTTTTCTTTCAATCTTATGCCTACGTATTCCCGTTTACTGACAGGAAATCAGAGTGATCGTAGTTCCCTCCTAATCTAGGGGGGAAAATGGTGTTTTGGTGTCTTGTTCAAAGCCCAAGACGTGAAGCTAAAAGGTGATTTGTATCTTGTTCAAAGCCCAAGATGTGAAGCTGAAGAGTTTATTTGTGTCTTGTTCAAAGCCCAAGATGTGAAGCTAAAAGGTTTTGACTTTAGAGAGAACTTGTCATCTCTAAAGAAGGGTTTTGTCTGTCAACTGTTTATAAAAGAGAATTACTTTAACCAGAATATGTGAATTCGGCAATGCCATAATTTCCTTTATAGGGGATTCCCAACCTGAAGGAGAAGACTTTAACTCAGTGTAGAGCAATGCCATCTTTCCTTAGGAATTTCTCATGCTAAAAGAAGGACATTGGCATGGATGTAAATAATCCAGAGGCTTGCCACTTACAGCGATTAGATGAAGGGAAAGGTGTCGATGTTTGTGCACTGTGAACGCTTCACAATTTTGATGCTAAAAGGTTGATTGGATCAACCAGTGGTTTTCTTATACAAAGCCTAAGAGGAGGCTATTGTCCCAACAAGAGGGAGTTTTGTGTGTCTCGTACAAAGCCCGAGATAGAGGCTAAAAGGGTTGACTCAACAAGAGAGTCTTTGTATCTCGTACAAAGCCCGAGATGTGAGGCTAAAAGTTGTTTTGACCCAACAAGAGAGTCTTTGTATCTCGTACGAAGCCCGAGATGGAGGCGAAACGTATTTGTATCTCGTACAAAGCCCGAGACGGAGGCGAAAAGTATTTGGTATCTCGTACAAAGCCCGAGATGGAGGCTAAAAGGGTAACTGTTTTAGTTGAGTGACAGGTCCAGTATATTGGTTAAGAGAAAATCAGTTCTTATATGAGGAAGAAAAGATTAACTCTGCTGTGGAGAATCATTGTATAAAGCCCAAGATGAGGCTATCTTACTGCTGAGGATTATTGAGATCCTGGAGCAGGTCCAAGTGTAAGGAACTCTCATGAGAGAGACCGGGTTTTTGTCTACGTTTGTCGAGTGCTTGAGAATGTCTTTGAGACTCAAGAGGTTTCAGACTGTCCAAGTCTAGGGTTTAGTCTTTTGTATGAGAAATAGTAGCAGTATGTAAGGAATTCGACTCTTTGAAAGACTGCTCTATAAGATGACTAATTTATGTTCCTATACCTTTACGAGGTCGTCGGGACAATTTGTACGAAGCCCAAGAGGAGGCTGGAAACTTTTAGAAGCCGACGGGTCCTTGTACTAAGCCCAAGAGAAGGCTATCATTCCCGAAGGAAGAGATCATTATACAAAGCCTAAGAGGAGGCTGTGAATACTTCTAAGAAGCCGAAGGGTCCTTGTACTAAGCCCAAGAGAAGGATATCATGCTTTTAAGAAGCATGTGGGTCCCCAAACCACGAGAAGTTCAAGACAAGCCATTCACTGAGAATAGATTAAGCCAGGAAAGTTCGAGAATTTGGAAGAAACTCAAGAGATGCAATTCACGGAGAAGAGATCACCTCTGGGGAATAGAGTTTCTTTGATAGTTTCTAGGGTTACAGTCTGAGAAAAGGTTCACAGGGAATACTGCCTTTCTCTTTGTTCCATATTGATTTGCCCCAAGAGAAGGGAAGACTGTATCTGGAGATCCTATGGGGATCTAGGTTTAACTACTGAGAGAGAGAGAGCAAACTGGCTTTCTAGACGTAGTTGTCGGGGAAACTCTAAATATCTATACTATTATTACACAGTAGATATGAGTTTATGAAAGAAGACGTACCGTGCGCAGCTTCCCACAGTACAATATATATATATAAGCGGTAAATGAAAGCTGATAAACACTTACTCGGTTGTAGTGCTTCCATGTTGTTTGTTAGTTGTTCAACAAAGAAAGATTGAAAACAACATTATATATTTCAAAGTTAAAGGATAAAGTGATTTGAAAAGAAAATATTTGGGGCTTACAGCTCAAAGAGAGGCCCAGGATTTTATCAGTGATCACACTGTGTTTTTAAGTTTGTATAGGGACTTATACAAGTGACTGAGGCCCAGAAGGTTTTCTGTACAAAGGGATGGGTCTTATACTCTTTCAAGAGGCCCAAAGAGTTATTTTGAAAAGAAAAGTGATGAAATGGGTCTTACTACTCGAGGGTAGGCCCAGTTGATTTGTTTTGAATTGGCGATCGCGCCGAGATTTTAGAATATACAGTGGGACTTATACAATAAGTGAGGCCTAAGATAGGTTTGTATTTACAAAGGATTGGGTCTTACACTCTAATAGAGGCCCAAAAATGTTTTGAATGGGTCTTATAGCTCTAAGAGAAGCCCAATTTAGGTTTGAAAAAGGCGACGATCGCGCTGTTTATTGAAAATGTACAGAGGGACTTATGCAAGTGACTGTGGCCCAAATTATTTTATGTACAAGGGGTGGGTCTTATACTCTTTCAAGAGGCCCAAAAAATGGTTGTATGGGGCTTATAACACAAGGGTCTGCCCAGGGTTAAGTTTGAAAAAGGCGACGATCGCGCCGTTTATTCAGAATGTACAAAGGGACTTATACAATAAGTGATGCCCAAAAGGGTTTATGTACAAAAAGGATTGGGTCTTACACTCTATTAGAGGCCCAAAAAGTTTTTGAATGGGTTTTACAACTCAAGGAGAAGCCCAGATGAATTTTGAAAAAAGACGACGATCGCGCCGTTTATTTTGTAACTGTACCGGGACTTATACAATGCATTGAGGCCCAAAAAGTTTTGGTTAACAAAGGATTGGGTCTTACACTCTATTAGAGGCCCAAAAAAGTTTGAAATTTTTTGATTAGGGTGAAAATGATCAAAACCCTAATTTGTTTTCAAAAGTTATTTAATTTTGAATAAAAATTAAATAAAAATGATCAAAAATTGTCAAAAATGAATTATGATCATGGATTTTTCTATGGAAAATCATGTTTTTATCCAAAGAATGATTAAAAATCATTTAAGTTGGAAAAATCAAGAAAGAAAATATTTTAAAATGTTAAAAACAAATAAAATATTAATTCTTTGAAAAAAATATTAAATATATGAAATAAATAATATTTTTGGAATTTTCTTGGAAAATAAAATATTTTAAAATTTTTGTGAATTATTGAAAAAAGAATCAACTCAAAATCTTTAAAATTCAGAGAGAAATTAATTTTTGAATCAATTAAATAAAATCACAAAATTCAAATATTTGAATTTCTAAAAATGGCGCCAAGAACAAAGGAAGAACACGCGCGTGTTCTTGTTTTCTGCAGATTTGCAAATTCAATCATATCTTACTGAATACTTGATCATATCATGCAATCCACATATCAATCAACTCGTTTCAACCTCACGGTCATGTCTATGGTCTTTAATTTCATTTAAATTAAACATAGAACAAGAAATCAATGAAACACCTCAAGAACCCTAATTCTGGTCTGAAGGCTAAGACTTTTGATACACGATTCAAACAATGAAATTGATGGAGGGGAAACATTCCATACATGATTATGAGTGATTGGCAAAAGTATTGTGCGAGGAAATATGCATGAATCATGAGATGACCAAGTTCAGGCTTACCTTCAACTCGTGCCTGCAAGAGCAATCTGATTTTTGAGTTGGAGGTGTTGTAAGCTGGTTCCAATGATTGGCACAGCTTCCCTATGTGTAATTTGATGTGTCTGGATGATTGGAGTGGACTGAATCAAGCTGGAATTCAAAATGGCACTCCAACTGCAGAACTGTCATGAACTTGAGCAAATGACATGTGATTTTGTGATTCTAATGTTACAGATGTTGTTTAAGTGTTTGAACATCTCACATATGATGTATATGAGGTGTGTGTGTGATTAGTTTGAGTAGAATGGCTTTCTAACTCAAAACCCGATAGTGATTGCCAAGAGCAGCAATTTTGGAAAGTGAGAAAGTGATTTTGAGGAAAGCATCTGTTTGATGGCTTTGGTGTACTCAAACTGACCACAATTGAGTTCTATTTATAGTAGAGCAAGTTTGTTTCGCAAGAAATAGTGAATGGCAACTGCTGCAAAGGTTTGTTCAATGTTGGCCAATGAGATTCCAAGTCTCCTCTAGCCATTGACTTGAGGTTAGAGCACAGGCTGCTGGTTCCCTTGGTCTTGGATAAGTCTTGACTGAATTCAGTGGCTAATGTGTCGGTACATGCCACCTCAAAGCTTCTACTTAATGCTTGAATCCAAAATTGGAGTCTTGTCCCTCTTTTAGGAAATTTTAGCTTTGCTATGCTACTCCTTGTTCCAAAGACTTTTGTGGCTTGGCTCAGTGATTGTCCCCTTTGGATCTGATCCTCAGATGTGTCCAAGATGATGACAAGGCTTGGAATTGGCTGATCTTACCAATTCGAGCAAAAGTGCAAAATTCTGCCTTGTCTTGGCAGTTTTCATCAAGGCAACTTGCCACTACCATATCTCATGGTCTAAGTTGAATTTGGTGATGTTCTTGGTCATTTTGAAAAGCTCTCATATGATACAACAATTGTATGATCATAATTGGTCTTGATACGTTTTGAATCCAAGTGAAAAATCCCCATACATTTGGAAAAAAGTGATGGAAGATTCTGACTTAGTGAAATTTCACTAAGCGTTGAAACAAAGTAACTTTTCTTGATTTTGATTGCTTCATATCTCAAAATCCATGAGGAATTTGGAAAGAGGTCAGTAGGAAGCTTTTGTAAAGGGCAATGAGATCTACACATCAAGCTTTGGATGAGGCAAAATGGCCTTGTGGTTTGGGAGTTTATGATCTTCCAAAGTTGGTACCCTCACCACTTTATTTCCATAACTTAGAAATTTTTCTAAGTTTTTATGGTTACCCCTTTTACAAGTTATCTCATTTTCTTTGATTTTTCTTGATGAATGCTGATTCCAATCATACATTAACATCATTTTACGGTTAAAGAACCATTTTTGTGAAAAATCTCCAAAAGTCAAAGTTGAATTTTGTGTACAGTTGATTTTTTATCCGATGAATTCCAAACTGTACAATCCTCTATGAAATCACATCCTTGACATAAATCAAACTTGATGGACATGTTCCATAGGTATTATATGATGTCTTTATCGCGAAACCCTAACTGTGGCTCTGATGAAGTTGAAACTTGTTCAGTGAACTTCTTGGATTAATCCATTGTTGTAAATGGATCAATATAGTCTATTGAAGACCCTTAAATCTTCTCTTGAGGTCTTAGCTCATGATTTGTCCCAAAAGTCAACTTAGGGGAAATTAGGTCAAGAAACCCTAATTTCTAATTTTCACTGTATGCATTCCTTGAAGCAAAATTGACTTGATGATGGGGTCCATGAGGTTCCATGGAGTATATTAGGTCATGCTTTGAATCATTGGCTCATGCCCAGAGAAAAATTTCCATCTGGAGGCCCTGGTCGATCAAAACCCTAATTTGGTGACACTGGCGATCTTGAGGCTTGATCCACCTAGAAGGGAGCAATCTTGTGCTTAATCCTTACTGTGGGAGGCCTTTTGATCCTTTGTAGATGTTGAGAGGTTAAACAAGTTGAAGATCATGTCATTCCTTGATTGATCATTTGTCTAAAAGCTCTTGAGAGGGCTTAAAACCCTAATTTCTGTTGCAGTGAATGCTCAATCCTTTCTGAGGATATTGATGAGGCATAAAGGTACATCCATATTGTGCTGATGATTTGCACAATGATGAGAAATCTAAGTGGTCAAAATTTGGGGTATGACAGATGCCCCTATTTAATCTTCTTGGACCTGAAGGTGTGAATGACGAAGAAATTCGGACATTCGGAATGCAAGGGGATTAAATATCGGAATACCCAAAATTTTGATGATGACTATGAATGGCAACTTGCGCATTCATCTTATTTTGCTAAGCGATGATGCTCAGAATAGGTAAAAACTTCCCCTCGATCCTGACTTTCAGCCGAGGAACTGGTCTTAGTTTCTGATGTGAACTTCCCCTCGGTCCTGGTTTCCTACCAAGGAATCTGGTCTCAGTTTCTGATGTGAACTTCCCCTCGATCCTGGTTTCCTACCAAGGAGTCTGGTCTCAGTTTCTTTTGTCAATAAACTTTATTGACAAGGGACGCTATTTGTAGTGATTTTCCTCAAACTTCTCGCCGAATTTTCCTGGGGAGATGCCATTTGACGGAAAAAATGATGTCAGACTTGCTGGAGATCCCAGTCGTCTGAGTTGTAGAGGTGCACAAACTTCTCTGTTGGAGACGCCATTTGTCGACCTACTGGGGAAAACGATTCTTTTGAGAGATAGCTTCTGTTTGGGCTCTTACATCATACTTTTCTCGGAATCTTTCGGAGAAATGCCATATGATGTGATCCAATTTTGAGGTATCGATGACCTTTTCATCGGTGGTTTTTCGGAGAATAACTGTCGTACCGCTGAATCTCTTGATTAAGCAAAGATATCATCTTCAATGGCAAAGAGTGATATTGTTGAAGATTTTCTGATCTTTCAGAGGTTCAAGTTACCAAAGTGGTCAAGGGTCAACTTCAATACACTGGAAGAACTGACAACTCGATTGAGATGATTTTTATCACTAGGGGACAAGACCGACTAGAGTGATAATGATGCAATATGAATGCAAATGAAAATGAAATGCATGATGTATGTATGTATATGCTGACAAAACTGATGCGACATACAAACTAAAAGATGAACATGACTGGATACTCGGCCATCGCGGGGCGAAGAAGTACCGCTGGGTTAAAAAATAACAATTCCACCTTGCTTAGTAGAGATAGTTCCGGTCGAGAGCTATGTTTGTCGGACTTAGGAGATAAGAACTCGGCCGATGATGTCGTACGAAACATGGTCTCTGACGTTGCTGATCCTTTATTCAGGCGTCCTGGTTTAGAAGGAGTACTTTGATTCTGCACTTTGAAGTCCGATTACTTCTGGAGAAACGATTGATGTTCTTCTGATGTTCAACAGTCAAAAGAAATTGCCGTCTTTATTTAAAAAGCAGAAAAAGTTTTAACTAGTAAATTCATTTTTGTTTTATTTCAAGAATCGTTAATCATGTTAAAAACATCGTTCTGTAAAGCTAAAACAAATAGGAATTACAAACAAAAGCACGAGGGCTCAAATTTTATTGATAGGATGGAAATCAGCCAAGTGCGTGATTTCAAAGAGTATATACAAAGTTAGAAAATGGTAATTTACAGGGAAAAGGGCTACGTTGAAACATAACGACCACTATCCTTCTACCAACTTTGAATTCTGGGCATCCTGAGCTTCTGTCAAAGATGACCTTGACTGGAGATTTCTGACGGATGATGTAACTGTTGCTAAGGGACTTGCCTTCGTTGAACATAGTTACTTGCCATTATCCCTAATTTTTGCCTGGATTGTACTGTGATGTTTCCAATCCACCGAGATGATGATTTTTTTACTTTGTCTCTAATTTTTTCCTGGACCGCCCTTTCGGGTTTTCAATCTACCGAGATGTTTTTTTTAGGTGAAGTATTTCTTGACTACATCAACGTTTGTGGGGTAGGCAAATTCTTCTCCGTTCATGGTTGCGAGTCTCAAGGCGCCGCCTGAGAAAGCTTCCTTAACCACATAAGGGCCATCATAATTCGGAGTCCACTTGCCCCGAGAATCAGTGAGAAATGATTGTATCTTTTTGATCACGAGGTCTCCTTTCCAGAAGATACAAGGTCGAACCTTTTTATCAAACGCATTCTTCATTCTTTGCTGATACAACTGACCATGGCATAATGCCGTCATTCGTTTTTCTTTAATCAAATTCAGTTCATCGTGTCGACTTTGACACCACTCAGCTTCGGTGAGCTTGGCTTCCATCAATACCCGGATTGATGGGATCTCTACTTCTACGGGGAGCACTGCTTCCATGCCATATACTAGAGAGAAAGGGGTTGCCCCTGTTGAAGTGCGGACAGATGTGCGATAACCATTAAGAGCAAACGGTAGCATCTCGTGCCAGTCTTTGTAAGTTACAACCATCTTTTGAACGATCTTCTTGATGTTCTTATTAGCCGCTTCTACCGCTCCGTTCATCTTAGGTCGGTAGGGAGATGAGTTATGGTGTTCGATCTTGAACTCAGTGCAAAACTCTTTCATCATCTTATTGTTCAAGTTGGATCCATTATCAGTAATGATCTGGCTTGGAACACCATAACGGCAGATGAGATTGTTCTTGATAAATCGAACCACCACTTGTCGGGTTACATTGGCGAATGACGCTGCTTCAACCCACTTAGTGAAGTAATCAATGGCTACTAGGATGAACCGATATCCGTTCGAAGCTTTAGGTTCAATCATGCCAATCATGTCGATTCTCCATATGGAAAAAGGCCACGGGGAGGAAAGCACTTTAAGATGCGTTGGCGGTACATGGATTTTGTCGGCGTATATCTGACACTTGTGACACTTCCTCATGTACTTGTAGCAGTCAGATTCCATGGTCAACCAATAGTACCCGGCTCTTAGAATTTTTCTCGCCATTGTGTGTCCATTAGCATGAGTGCCAAAGGAACCTTCATGAATTTCCTTCATCAGTATGTTTGCTTCTGGTCCATCTACACATCGGAGCAAGACCATGTCAAAGTTTCTCTTATAGAGAGTATCGCCACTCAGGAAGAATTTTCCAGCCAATCTTCTGAGGGTCTTTCTGTCCTTTCTGGATGTCCCAGGTGGGTATTCTTGTTTCTGAAGGAAGCATTTGATATCGTGATACCAAGGTTTGTCATCAATGACTGCTTCAATCACGAAGATGTAGGTAGGCCGTTCAAGGCGCATTATGTCGATCTTAGGCAAGTCATTCCATCGACCTACACTAATCATGGAAGAGATGGTGGCTAAGGCATCAGCCATGTGATTCTCCTCACGAGGGATATGATGAAAATTCAACTCTGTTGAAGAAAGGCAACAACCTTCTTGCATAGTCTTTGTAAGGAATCAATCCTGATTGGTATGTGTTCCAATCTCTGTGATCTGATTGATAACCAAGGCTGAGTCACCATATACATCCAAGTTCTTGATCCTTAAGTCGAAAGCTTCTTCGAGACCCATGATACAAGCTTCGTATTCGGCCTCGTTGTTTGTACACTTGAATGTCAGACGAGCAGTGAAAGGAATATGGGTACCCTGAGGAGTAACGATGATTGCCCCAATCCCGTTTCCATAATGGTTGACAGCTCCGTCAAAGATTAGTCCCCATTGGGAACTTGGTTCTGGCCCTTCACTGGGTAGCGGTTCATCGTAATATTTCATCTTTAGATACATGACATCTTCGTCCGGGAAGTCAAACTCAATTGATTCTTGATCGTCAATCGATTGATGAGCCAAATGATCGGCTAAAATACTTCCCTTAACGGCTTTTTGAGCATGGTATTCTATGTCATATTCTGATAGCAACATCTGCCAACGGGAAATTCTTCCCGTAAGAGCAGGTTTTTCAAAGACATACTTGATTGGATCCATTTCTGAGATTAACTAAGTAGTGTGACAAATCATATACTGGCGAAGACGTTTGGCTGCCCAAGCCAGAGCGCAGCAAGTTTTCTTGAGCATAGTGTACCGAGTTTCACAGTCAGTGAATTTATTGCTTAAGTAATAGATGGCAGACTCTTTCCTTTTAGTTTCGTCTTGTTGGCCAAGTACACAACCCAATGAGTCTTCCAAGACTGTCAAGTAGAGGATTAGTGGTCTTCCTTCCACTGGAGGTGATAGAATCGGTGGGTTCAACAAATATTCCTTGATACTGTCAAAAGCGGTTTGGCAATCTCCTGTCCAAACGCAGTCCTGATTCTTTTTGAGTAATTTGAAGATCGGCGCACACGTCGCGGTCATGAGGAATATGAATATGGAAATGTAATTCAAACGTCCCAAGAATCCTCTGACTTGTTTTTCAGTTTTCGGAGAAGGCATTTCTTGAATGGCCTTGACCTTGTCAGGATCAACCTCAATTCCTTTCTGGCTGACGATGAACCCTAGCAGTTTCCCTGAACGGACTCCAAAGGTGCACTTGTTGGGATTCAAGCGGAGTTTGTACTTTCTCAACCGCTCGAATAGTTTTGACAGGTGGGTCACATGCTCCTCTTCTGTCTTAGATTTGGTAATCATGTCATCGACATATACCTCGATTTCCTTGTGTATCATGTCATGAAACAGAGTAGTCATGGCCCTTTGATAGGTTGCCCCGGAGTTCTTCAAGCCGAACAACATTACCTTGTAACAAAAGGTACCCCATGGGGTAATAAACGAAGTTTTCTCCATATCCTTCGGCGCCATTTTTATCTGATTATAGCCCGAGAATTCATCCATGAAGGAGAAGATTTTGGACTTTGCTGTACTGTTTACCAGCATGTCAATGTGCGGTAAGGGAAAGCCGTCCTTTGGACTTGCCTTGTTCAGGTCTCTGTAGTCCACACACATTCTGACCTTTCCGTCCTTTTTCGAAACGGGTACTATGTTGGCTAGCCATTGAGGATATTATGATGTGGCGAGGAAACCTGCGTCAATCTGTTTCTGTACTTCCTCTTTGATTTTGATGGACATGTCTGGATGAGTCCGTCTCAACCTTTGTTTTACTGGCGGACATTCCGATCTTAACGGTAAATGATGCTCCATGATGCTGGTATCCAAACCTGGCATGTCCTGATAGGACCAAGCAAACACATCGGAAAATTCTTTGAAAAGCTTCGTCAAACTTTCTTTGACACTTGAACTGAGCAGTGCCCCAATCCTGATTTCTTTTCTCTCTTGTTCCGAACCTAGGTTAACTGTTTCCAACAGCTCCTTGTGAGGTTCAATGGAACTTTTCTCTTGTCTGAGTAGTCGGGAGATCTCTTCTGGAATTTCGTTGTCATTTTCTTCTTCAACCTCGAATACCGGAAATTCAAAGTTGGGAGAAGGCATCGGATCGCGTGTTTCAACGGAGTTTAAAACAAGCAGTCTGCAAGACGTGATATTTGTGTTTAGAAGAGATAGAGAGAATGCAAGAGTGTGTGCACTGTTTTTTAACAATGCTTGTTTTTATTATGTTTTGTTTTTTAGGATTACCATTTTTTGAAAAAGCAAAAAGAGAAAACAGCAATAGATGCAAAAATTACAGAACGACGTTATTTTATTTATGATCAGTCGATACTTGAAACTACAGCCCTATAAAACAAAACTCTATCGCTTTGGGCGAAGCGAAGAGGGATTTTTACAGAAAGTGAGCCCTATCAAAACACCGTTTCACCTGGGCAGGGTGAAAGGTTAAAGATGGCAATTACTTTGATCCGTGAACGATCTTCGGAACATCGACAACAACCCATTGGCGGCGAACTCCTCGGTGAATCACAAAGTCTGGTACCTTCTTTCTTGACTGGTCCTCAGAAATGACGCTGATTTCTGGCGGAGCCGTATCATTGGAATCTGTCTCCCAGGCAGAGTTGTCGTAGGAGGATTCCTCAGTTGCATCTTGTGCAGTATTTGTACTCTCAGGCAAATCTCCCCATCCAATTGGCTGGATGTCTTCGAGTCTGATGCGAGACCTTTCAGGAGCAGTGTACTTGACCATAAAGTCGTATTTTCCACTTGGTTATCCCAAGGTGTCCCATACTTCTGTGGAATTTGAGGAGTCATCCCTCTCAATGATGTTGACCTCGGGAAAAGCATAGTTGATGAACTCTAGTCCTCGTTGCAAATTCATCGTCGTGCTAAATATTTTCTGAATGACCTGAGTGTTGATCCCATGACATGGCAGGGACACAGGTATTCTGTTCAATGTCGCTTAACTGATTTTCGTTGTTATGCTGGCATTCTTGCCCCAAGTTTCCTGGGTAAGGTTGCCACATTGGCAGGCCATCCATCTGGCCATAGTAATTGTGGTCAAAGTTGTCCTTCATCAGAGTATCTTCCTCTAATGAATTTGGTGGAGCTCGGCATCCTTCTGGATCACACTCTCCATATATCATTTCAACGTCTAACCGGGGTATGAATCTCGGACTTTGTGTAGGAAAACAGAAAGGAGTTTGCGTTTCGTCATGGGACACATAACCATCCTTATTGAGATATGACTCCCATTCTTCTTCCATGTCGAAAGAATCACCTTCATTGATGATATGCACTTCTTGAGTCACCAGCTGAAGGAAACCTCCACTGCGGAAGAAGTCCTGAATGGGATGAAAACTTTCATCGTTGGCAGCAGCCTGAGTACAAGTTGAGGAAAAGCCAAGACCTTTCTTTTCCTTATTGTCAGTAGGAATGACAAGCCGTCCCCATCCTGTTGTATTGTTACTCTCAACTGCTTTGATAACATCTTTGTACGAGGAAATCGATGTTCCCTTCTCTGATTGATTTTCATTGCTCACCGAAAGCGCTTGGAACTGAGTTCCAACAACCTCCTCCGGCTCTACACAGGTAGATAATGAAAGGTTACTCACGATCATGGCTTGTTCTCCACAGATTGTGACAAGTTGGTTGTTCTGGACGAACTTTAGCTTTTGATGGAGAGTTGAAGTAACTGCCCCAGCCTGATGTATCCAAGGTCTTCCTAATAAACAACTGTAAGTTGCCCGGATGTCCATGACCTGGAAAGTAACTTGAAAAGTATGAGGACCGATAGTTATGGGAAGGTCGACTTCGCCGATAACCGTTTTTCTAGATTCGTCGAACGCTTTGACGACGACTTCGCTGGTTCTCATCGGAGGTCCTTTGAATGATAAATGCATCAAAGTAGACTTCGACATAACATTCAGGGCTGACCCTGTGTCTACCAGTACGCTGGCTAAAGCAACGCCTTGGCAGTTGACTGTAATGTTGAGCACCATGTTATGACAGCGACACTCTTCGGGTAAAACTTCATCACTGAATCCCAAATTATCGCAGGAAGTGATGTTAGAGACAATGCTATCGAATTGTTTGACTGTTACATCCTGTTCTACAAAGGCTTGCTCTAAGACTTTCTGTAGAGCCTCCCTGTGCGCTTCTGAACTAAGTAAAAGAGATAATACTGAGATCTTTGAAGGAGTTTGTAACAGTTGATCAACAATGTTGTATTCACTCTTCTGGATGAGCTTCAGCATCTCATCGTTGTTTTTTGAAAGGTCGGGATCATTGGACTGACTGACCGGTTGATTAGGAACTTCTGTCTGAGATTCCTTTTCTTTGTTGGGCTCTCCAACTCCTCTGTTGAAGATCCGACTGCTCCGTGTTACTCGACTGATGTCTGTAATATTCACAACGGAGTGTAATGGAATTTCCTTCCCATTTTCAATGGTTGTTGCACAATATTTGTAAGGGATAGCCCTAGTTGATTCACACGGCAGTGGTCCCGGCAGATAGATAACTAAGGGAACCATCTGATTTTTTTGACCATCATAGGTAATCTCGATCCGTTCTTGATTAGGAACCCTCGACTTGTCAAGCAGAGGAATGATATAGAAAATATCCCTAGTCTCTTGATGATTAGAAATTAAGTCAACATCCGCGATTAGGTCAGTAAAATAATTAACTGATCGGGAACTTGACCATGGTTGGATTTCTTGGCGATCCAACTGATCTTGAAGTGCTGCTCGTACAAGGTAACATCCTTGATCATTTACTGAACAAACTCCGCACCGTTCGTAATTGTGTAGTGGCACCCGACCATGCCCACTTTGAATATAGTGCAATCTTACTAGATCTGTTTCGATTGATTGAATATCCTGATTTTGATATCTAGTAGGATTTCTATTGGTAAAGCTAACCTGTTGAGTGTCTTCGTCCATATAGATGGAAGCCACCAGTGATTCAACAAGTATTGAAGCATTTCTTCAACATGAGCACAACCTTGATCACTTTCGCAACATGCTCTGCAGTTCGAATAATCATGTGATGCCAAGAACCCTAGTCGGACCTGTTTTGCGTGTAATTCTACCAGGCTAGTATTCATTACCCGAATATCAAAGATTTGAACCATGTTGATTTGATAAGGATTCTTATTATGATAGTCCTGAATCCATCCAAGATCCATCTGACGTTGGAGAGACTCTTGTACAAAAGAGCATCCCTGATTGTTTGTTGAACAGATCGGACAAGCTTTGTAATCATGCCGTGGCAAATCGTAGTACAGACTCTGCCGTGAGTGCATCGCAACCAAGTTGACATTCATTGCTAGAATGTTACGATTCTGAATGATGTTAGAATTCGTATAGACCATGTTGACATCACGAACTCGGTACTGTTGAATCCACCCAAGATCCAACTGTTCCTGGAGAACAGATTGCACTACAGAACATCCTTGATTGTTTTTAGAGCAAATATCACACTGGTGATAATTATGAGGTGGCACATGGCCGTATCCACTCTGTATACAATGCATTTTGACCAGATTGGTCCCCAATTTGAGCACATCATAAATTTGAAAGACGTTGCTAAACTCTTCCTCTATCAAATTAACAGCAGCTTTCTCATGTTGAGGCAGTGGGTTTGTAAGAACATTGGGATTTGTATCCTTGAAGAATAATACCCCACTCCTAACAAGCTTTTGCACATCTGATTTGAAATTTAGACAGTTTTCTATGTTATGCCCTGGTCCTCCTTGATGATAAGGGCAAGTCTGATCCACTTTGAACCAAAAAAGAGGATTTTTCAGTACAGTAAGAGGAGCTTTAGTCTGGACGTGACCTTTGACCATCAGTAACGGAAATAGCTCTGCGTACGTCACGGGTATAGGATCAAACCCTGGCGGACGCGTTGTACGGTTGTTGAGAGGACGAGCCTGTTGAAGAGGCTGTTGTGTCCTTTGCTGTTGATTTGGTTGGCTTTGAGCAACCTGAGGTTGATACATAGGCGCGGGGTTGATAGCAGGAGTTACAGCTGCTACCGGTTGGTACCGACGTCTTTGCTTCCCAAGAGAGGTATTCCCAATATCTTGCTCTTTTTTCTTAGGGAGAGCACTACCGTATTTTTTAGTACCGCTGGACGATCCGGCGTCTTTAACTAAACGTCCTTCTCGGACGGCCTCCTCGAGGCGGATTCCCATATCGACCATTTCGGTGAAGTCGCTGGGTGCACTGGCAACCATTCTGTCATAGTAAAATGAGCTCAAGGTTTTTAAGAAGATCTTTGTCATCTCTTTTTCCTCAAGAGGTGGACAAATCTGAGCGGCAATTTCACGCCATCTCTGAGTGTACTCCTTAAAGGATTCCTTGTCCTTTTGCGACATTGATCTGAGTTGATCTCTGTCTGGTGCCATATCCAAGTTGTATTTGTACTGTTGGATGAAGGCAGCGCCAAGCTCTCTGAAAGTTCTGATTGAGGCGCAGTTTAAACCCATGTACCATTTTAACGCGGCACCGGTTAAACTATCCTGGAAGTAGTGAATCAGTAGATCCTGATTATCCGTCTGAGCTGACATTCGCCGAGCGTACATCACCAGATGACTCTGAGGGCAAGAGTTACCCTTGTATTTTTCAAAGTCGGGCACCTGGAATTTGTGCAAAACTTTTACATTAGGGACAAAGCAGAGATCTGCGGCGTCCTTTCCAAATAAATCCTGACCGCGAATGGCTTGTAATTCCATTTGCATTTCCAAGAACTGTTCCTGAAATTCATCCATTCTGTCGAACATGGTTTCCTGTCTACCATAGGGTATTGGTGGAATCTGTCCTTCCGGAACAGCGTGCACCATAGGAGGTGGTACCGTTACTACGGCCTTGAATCTTGATGCATCCCGAAGTTTGTAACCTTCAGGAGTTACTGGTATGCCCCCGGAATCTTCGCTTTCCCGAAGTCTGTAACCTTCAGGCCTAGCGGCTTTTGCTGAAGTTTCTGGATTTCCAGTGATCGGCGGAACATATCCTTCCGGGATATAGTTAAGTGGCATGCCCCAGGGACGATCTTTCGGCATTTGATACCTAGGATCATACTTCTCCACTATGGGCGTTGATGTGATCTCTGAGATCACAGTTCTTTGTAGCTGAGCTTCTGCCATGGCTTGCATGTCGTTACGAAGCTTTCTCATATCTTCTCTCAGAGTGTCGATCTCTTCTTTCAACTCTCTGTTCTCTTCCTCAAGATCATCCATCTTTTTCTGACGATTGGCCCGAGTATTGTACGAATGAGACAGTTTGACTCTAGAATCGAGACGCAAATGTGAGATTCGTAGGGAAGAAGAATACGTTATGTGAGAATGATGAATGCAATGATTATATTAATTGTTTTTTTTGGTTTAATCAAAATAAACTTCGACAATTAGATTGCAAATATCAAACAGTAGGGAAAACTCGTTTTATTGAAATTCAAAGGATTACAGAAATGGAAATACAGTAGATTACAAGATGCGAAATCTGAAACCTAAGCTAAAGAATCCCGAGTCTTCTCTGAAGGGAAATCGGGTGCTGATTCTGGTACTTTCCTTTTCTTTGACCGGGACTGTTGAGCCGTTGTCGGGTTGTCATTCCTTTGCCAAGTGAAAGAAGTGAGCAAATTCCTTTGGTCATCCTGATTCTCTACAGCATGTTGCTCCAAAATCTCAATTAGAGCATCTTTGTCTTTCAGTAATTGCTGTATTTTGGTACACTCCACATTGAGAATGCGGTACTTGTTTTTCCAAGACCTCCTCTCCTGTTGAACTTTGTTGAGCATAACCTGGAGTTTTTGCGTTTCAGTCATGAAGCACATGACAGATTCCTTTGATGGAAGAACTCCGTAACGTGGATAAGGCATCTTCAGCTTGAGAGCTCTAGTTTGTACCTAGTGGAGATAAGGCTCGACCGAGACACAGTCCGGTTTTCCTAGAGACTCTCGTCCTTTCTTATGAACATGTTTCCAAGCGTGCACTATTTCCATCTTTAGCGCTCTGTCGTTTTCTCCTTCCTTGAAGAAAAGACCTTCCAGATGAACATTACGTGGGACATTCATCATCGGGTATCCAAATTGATGACGAACCAATACCGTATGGTAGTTGATTCCTCCCTTAGTTCCAATAAGGGGTATACTTGGGAAATTTCCACAACGGTCAATGAACCTGATCCCGTCGTAGATTCTATTACACCAATCGATGTCAGAGTTGGTAAGAGACATGATTTTCTGCGACCAACGTAAGACACTACTATCATCCCAAAATGCCGCAGACTTGGGCAAGTGAGAGATAAACCATCTGTATAGCAGGGGTACACATCATGTGATCATTCCTCCGCTGTACAAATTCCCTAAGTGTACAGAATGATACGCATCTGCGAGCAGAGTTGGTACAAGGGTTCCAATGAGAAAAACCTTAATTGCATTGATATCTACAAAGTTATCGATGTTGGGAAACAAAAATAACCCGTAGGTGAGCAGAACAAAGATGCTTTCAAAAGCAGTCATGTTCCCTATACTGTCAAAGTATAGAGCTTTCTTTGTCAAGAACTGGGCCGACAATCCTTGTATGCCACCCTTAGTGATCATGTGAGTCCTGACCTCCGATTCGTCCAAATGAATTGCTCTTGCAATGGTCTGATCCTTTGGAATTTCTTCCAGTCCAGAAAATGGAGCCTGATCAGTAATGTGTAGGTCAGTCAGATGAGAATACTCCTCCAGCGTTGGTGCGAGCTGGTAATCCGGAAATGTGAAACAGTGATAGACCGGATCGTAGAACTGGACGAGCGTATCCATGATTCCCTCAATCACATGGACTCTTAGCAGAGATAGCAAACCTCCGTATTTGGCTCTGAAAGCCCCCTGGTTTGTGATCATCCTGGCTAATTCCCTCAAATCCTTTAGTTTTGGAACCTTGAAGGTATACTTGTGAACTCCTCTTCTACCGAAATCCATTAGCGCAATCTTTTCCTCTGACATTTGCAATCATTGTCTTAACTTAATTTGAAAAAGAGAGACTAGAAGAGAAAGTTTTTTAATGTTTTAATGTTTTTTAAATGAATGCATGACTGCAGCACACAAAAACATAGAAAAAACATGGGGTCAAAGGGTCGTTGTCATGAAGTCAAGGCTCTACCCATCCCCAAAGGTTTATACTAGGGTGATTTTGTACCTGTACTCATTATCACCAGCTCCTCCCAGGAAAGCAAACAACAAGCGGATCGCCAGCGAGTTGTAATGCAATCTTAGAGTAAGTGCCATTCACCGAGAATAGATCACCAGCCTCAAATGAGGGTAGTATCACGTGACAACTATTTCCGATAGTTTCCGCACTACAAAAGGGTTTGTCTCCTCAACTTCTCAGGCAACGCAACCGACCCATTGTCTAGGTGAGAGAATGGTTACATTAGGATGCCTCCACTGAGGTTGTTGGTCGACCCTATCGCCATCACCTTATCTTAAGTGTATACTCAAACTTTCCACATGCGGAATCACACGCATTCCCATTAGCAGAAAAATAAACATGAATATCAATTAGGAAAAGCAGTATATATATTTGTCTTAAAGTCCTAGACTTAAGAGCTATGAATCCTATGATCCTGACAGAAAATGGCTCCCCGGCGGAGGCGCCATTATGTGGTTCCTTCCCAACTTAAAGGTACTTGACCTAAGATCCTAGTGAGGACAGGAAAAAGCTATATCTCAGTGAAATTCCCAGAGAAAGAAAGAAAAAGAGAAACTTTGCCCCACGGTGGGCGCCATTTTTCTGTAGCGAGCGATTTTGGACGTGGTTCTTAAGCACTAGTCATTCTACTGCGGTTGAGTTTGAACTCAGGTCGATTCATTTTTTATCCTATTGTGAGCTGAATAAGGAAGGGAAATAGATGTCTCCAATTAACCCTGCTTGCATACTGAGTTTAAACAGCGGTCTGTTAATTTACAGATGCGACAATGTGGGGGGCCTTTGTATTGGTTATTTGTATTTTCACCAATACTGATTTATCTGGGGTTTTATTAGGATACTGCTTCAGATTATGATATATGGGATTTTGGGTTTTTGTTGATTGCGCTTGCTAAGATTTTTCTTTCAATCTTATGCCTACGTATTCCCGTTTACCGACAGGAAATCAGAGCGATCGTAGTTCCCTCCTAATCTAAGGGGGAAAATGGTGTTTTGGTGTCTTGTTCAAAGCCCAAGACGTGAAGCTAAAAGGTGATTTGTATCTTGTTCAAAGCCCAAGATGTGAAGCTGAAGAGTTTATTTGTATCTTGTTCAAAGCCCAAGATGTGAAGCTAAAAGGTTTTGACTTTAGAGAGAACTTGTCATCTCTAAAGAAGGGTTTTGTCTGTCAACTGTTTATAAAGGAGAATTACTTTAATCGGAATATGTGAATTCGGCAATGCCATAATTTCCTTTATAGGGGATTCCCAACCTGAAGGAGAATACTTTAACTCAGTGTAGAGCAATGCCATCTTTCCTTAGGAATTTCTCATGCTTCACATTGGCATGGATGTAAATAATCCAGAGGCTTGCCGCTCACAGCGATTAGATGAAGGGAAATGTGTCGATGTTTGTGTACTATGAACGCTGCACAGTTTTGATGCTAAAAGGTTGATTGGATCAACCCGTGGTTTTCTTATACAAAGCCTAAGAGGAGGATATTGTCCCAACAAGAGGGAGTTTTGTGTGTCTCGTACAAAGCCCGAGATAGAGGCTAAAAAGGTTGACTCAACAAGAGAGTCTTTGTATCTCGTACAAAGCCCGAGATGTGAGGCTAACAGTTGTTTTGACCCAACAAGAGAGTCTTTGTATCTCGTACGAAGCCCGAGATGGAGGCAAAAAGTATTTGTATCTCGTACAAAGCCCGAGATGGAGGCAAAAAGTATTTGGTATCTCGTACAAAGCCCAAGATGGGGGCTAAAAGGGTAACTGTTTCAGTTGAGTGACAGGTCCAATATACTGGTTAAGAGAAAATCAGTTCTTATATGAGGAAGAAAAGATTAACTCTGCTGTAGAGAATCATTGTATAAAGCCCAAGAAGAGGCTATCTTACTGCTATGGATTATTGAGATCCTGGAGCAGGTCCAAGTGTAAGGAACTCTCATCAGAGAGACCGGGTTTCTGTCTACGTTTGTAGAGTGCTTGAGAAAGTCTTTGAGACTCAAGAGGTTTCAGACTGTCCAAGTCTAGGGTTTAGTCTTTTGTATGAGAAAGAGTAACAGTATGTAAGAAATTCGACTCTTTGAAAGACTGCTATATAAGATGACTAATTTCTGTTCCTATACCTTTACGAGGTCGTCGGGACAATTTGTACGAAGCCCAAGAGGAGGCTGGAAACTTTTAAGAAGCCGACGGGTCCTTGTACTAAGCCCAAGAAAGGCTATCATTCCCGAAGGAAGAAATCATTATACAAAGCCTAAGAGGAGGTTGTGAATACTTCTAAGAAGCCGAAGGGTCCTTGTACTAAGCCCAAGAGAAGGCTATCATGCTTTTAAGAAGCCTGTGGGTCCCCAAACCATGAGAAGTTCAAGACAAGCCATTCACTGAGAATAGATTAAGCCAGGAAAGTTCGAGAATTTGGAAGAAACTCAAGAGATGCAATTCACGGAGAAGAGATCACCTCTGGGGAATAGAGTTTCTTTGATAGTTTCTAGGGTTACAGTCTGAGAAAAGGTTCACAGGGAATACTGCCTTTCTCTTTGTTCCATATTGATTTGCCCCAAGAGAAGGGAAGACTGTATCTGGAGATCCTATGGGGATCTAGGTTTAACTACTGAGAGAGAGAGAGAGCAAACTGGCTTTCTAGACGTAGTTGTCGGGGAAACTCTAAATATCTATACTATTATTACATAGTAGATATGAGTTTATGAAAGAAGACGTACCGTGCGCAGCTTCCCACAGTACAATATATATATATATATATATATATATATATATATATATATATATATATATATAAGCGGTAAATGAAAGCTGATAAACACTTACTCGGTTGTAGTGCTTCCATGTTGTTTGTTAGTTGTTCAATAAAGAAAGATTGAAAACAACATTATATATTTCAAAGTTAAAGGATAAAGTGATTTGAAAAGAAAAGATTTGGGGCTTACAGCTCAAAGAGAGGCCCAGGGTTTTATCAGTGATCGCATTGTGTTTTTAAGTTTGTACAGGGACTTATACAAGTGACTGAGGCCCAAAAGGTTTTCTGTACAAAGGGATGGGCCTTATACTCTTTCAAGAGGCCCAAAGAGTTATTTTGAAAGGAAAAGTGATGAAATGGGTCTTACTACTCGAGGGTAGGCCCAGTTGATTTGTTTTGAATTGGCGATCGCGACGAGATTTTAGAATATACAGTGGGACTTATACAATAAATGAGGCCCAAGATAGGTTTGTATTTACAAAGGATTGGGTCTTACACTCTAATAGAGGCCCAAAAATGTTTTGAATGGGTCTTATAGCTCTAAGAGAAGCCCAATTTAGGTTTGAAAAAGGCGACGATCGCGCCGTTTATTGAAAATGTACAGAGGGACTTATGCAAGTGACTGTGGCCCAAATTATTTTATGTACAAGGGGTGGGTCTTATACTCTTTCAAGAGGCCCAAAAAATGGTTGTATGGGGCTTATAACACAAGGGTCTGCCCAGGGTTAAGTTTGAAAAAGGCGACGATCGCGCCGTTTATTCAGAATGTACAAAGGGACTTATACAATAAGTGATGCCCAAAAGGGTTTATGTACAAAAAGGATTGGGTCTTACACTCTATTAGAGGCCCAAAAAGTTTTTGAATGGGTCTTACAACTCAAGGAGAAGCCCAGATGAATTTTGAAAAAAGACGACGATCGCGCCGTTTATTTTGTAACTGTACCGGGACTTATACAATGCATTGAGGCCCAAAAAGTTTTGGTTAACAAAGGATTGGGTCTTACACTCTATTAGAGGCCCAAAAGTGTTTGAAATTTTTTGATTAGGGTGAAAATGATCAAAACCCTAATTTGTTTTCAAAAGTTATTTAATTTTGAATAAAAATTAAATAAAAATGATAAAACATTGTCAAAAATGAATTATGATCATGGATTTTTATATGGAAAATCATGTTTTTATCCAAAGAATGATTAAAAATCATTTAAGTTGGAAAAATCAAGAAAGAAAATATTTTAAAATGTTAAAAACAAATAAAATATTAATTATTTGAAAAAAATATTAAATATATGAAATAAATAATATTTTTGGAATTTTCTTGGAAAATAAAATATTTTAACATTTTTGTGAATTATTGAAAAAAGAATCAACTCAAAATCATTAAAATTCAGAGAGAAATTAATTTTTGAATCAATTAAATAAAATCACAAAATTCAAATATTTGAATTTCTAAAAATGGCGCCAAGAACAAAGGAAGAACACGCGCGTGTTCTTGTTTTCTGCAGATTTGCAAATTCAATCGTATCTCACTGAATACTTGATCATATCATGCAATCCACATATCAATCAACTCGTTTCAACCTCACGATCATGTCTATGGTCTTTAATTTCATTTAAATTAAACATAGAACAAGAAATCAATGAAACACCTCAAGAACCCTAATTCTGGTCTGAAGGCTAAGATTTTTGATACACGATTCAAACAATGAAATTGATGAAGGGGAAATATTCCATACATGATTATGAGTGATTGGCAAAAGTATTGTGCGAGGAAATATGCATGAATCATGAGATGACCAAGTTCAGGCTTACCTTCAAGTCGTGACTGCAAGAGCAATCTGATTTTTGAGTTGGAGGTGTTGTAAGCTGGTTCCAATGATTGGCACAGCTTCCCTATGTGTAATATGATGTGTCTGGATGATTGGAGTGGACTGAATCAAGCTGGAATTCAAAATGGCACTCCAACTGTAGAACTGTCATGAACTTGAGCAAATGACATGTGATTTTGTGATTCTGATGTTACAGATGTTTTTTAAGTGTTTGAACATCTCACATATGATGTATATGAGATGTGTGTGTGATTAGTTTGAGTAGAATGGCTTTGTAACTCAAAACCCGATAGTGATTGCCAAGAGAAGCAATTTTGGAAAGTGAGAAAGTGATTTTGAGGAAAACATCTGTTTGATGGCTTTGGTGTACTCAAACTGACCACAATTGAGCTCTATTTATAGTAGAGCAAGTTTGTTTCGCAAGAAATAGTGAATGGCAACTGCTGCAGAGGTTTGTTCAATGTTGGCCAATGAGATTCCAAGTCTCCTCTAGCCATTGACTTGAGGTTAGAGCACAGGCTGCTGGTTCCCTTGGTCTTGGATAAGTCTTGACTGAATTCAGTGGCTAATGTGTCAGTACATGCCACCTCAAAGCTTCTACTTAATGCTTGAATCCAAAATTGGAGTCTTGTCCCTCTTTTAGGCAATTTTAGCTTTGCTATGCTACTCCTTGTTCCATAGACTTTTGTGGCTTGGATCAGTGATTGTCCCCTTTGGATCTGATCCTCAAATGTGTCCAAGATGATGACAAGGCTTGGAATTGGCTGATCTTACCAATTCGAGCAAAAGTGCAAAATTCTGCCTTGTCTTGGCAGTTTTCATCAAGGCAACTTGCCACTACCATATCTCATGGTCTAAGTTGAATTTGGTGATGTTCTTGGTCATTTTGAAAAGCTCTCATATGATACAACAATTGTATGATCATAATTGGTCTTGATATGTTTTGAATCCAAGTGAAAAATCCCCTTACATTTGGAAAAAAGTGAAGGCAGATTCTGACTTAGTGAAATTTCACTAAGTGTTGAAACAAAGTAACTTTTCTTGATTTTGATTGCTTCATATCTCAAAATCCATGAGGAATTTGGAAAGAGGTCATTAGGAAGCTTTTGCAATGGGCAATGAGATCTACACATCAAGCTTTGGATGAGGCAAAATGGCCTTGTGGTTTGGGAGTTATGATCTTCCAAAGTTGGTACCCTCACCACTTTATTTCCATAACTTAGAAATTTTTCTAAGTTTTTATGGTTACCCCTTTTACAAGTTATCTCATTTTCTTTGATTTTTCTTGATGAATGATGATTCCAATCATACATTAACATCATTTTAGGGTTAAAGAACCATTTTTGTGAAAAATCTCCAAAAGTCAACGTTGACTTTTGTGTACAGTTGACTTTTTATCCGATGAATTCCAAACTGTACAATCCTCTATGAAATCACATCCTTGACATAAATCAAACTTGATGGACATGTTCCATAGGTATTATATGATGTCTTTATCAACATTTTAGGGTTTAGGAGCATGTCCTGATCAGAAGTCAAAGATACAGTTGACTTTTATCGCGAAACCCTAACTGTGGCTCTGATGAAGTTGAAACTTGTTCAGTGAACTTCTTGGATTAATCCATTGTTGTAAATGGATCAATATAGTCTATTGAAGACCCTTAAATCTTCTCTTGAGGTCTTAGCTCATGATTTGTCCCAAAAGTCAACTTAGGGGAAATTAGGTCAAGAAACCCTAATTTCTAATTTTCACTATATGCATTCCTTGAAGCAAAATTGACTTGATGATGGGGTCCATGAGGTTCCATGGAGTATATTAGGTCATGCTTTCAATCATTGGCTCATGCCCAGAGAAAAATTTCCATCTGGAGGCCCTGGTCGATCAAAACCCTAATTTGGTGACACTGGCGAGGCTTGATCCCCCTAGAAGGGAGCAATCTTGTGCTTAATCCTTGCTGTGGGAGTCCTTTTGATCCTTTGTAGATGTTGAGAGGTTAAACAAGTTAAAGATCATGTCATTCCTTGATTGATCCTTTGTCTAAAAGCTCTTGAGAGGGCTTAAAACCCTAATTTCAGTTGCAGTGAATGCTCAATCCTTTCTGAGGATATTGATGAGGCATAAAGGTAAACCCATATTGTGCTGATGATTTGCACAATGATGAGAAATCTAAGTGGTCAAAATTTGGGGTATGACAACCCTTTCTTTACTCGTCGCCGGTCTTAGTGAATGATTGAGCTATTCCAACCTGCCAGCAAGAGATCCTGCATTGATTCTGTAGCGAGTGATTTTTTGATGTCGTTGCTGTCGCTCCCAAGATTTTCATCCAGGTACAAACGTGAGAGTGGCGCGGAAAAACAGAGTCGCCAGCCGTGTAAATTTATCCCAAGAGAGGGAAAGGGAACACCGCATAAACCTCGGGAAGAGGGAAAGGAATGGTCATCGCAACCATAGCCTGGGTTCGGGAGTCGGTTACGCGAGGGGAAGGTGCTAGCACCCCACGCGTCCATCGTACTCGATGGGATCCACGCTTTTTGTATATTCTAAGGGTGAGTTATCCTATCATTTATGGCTGTACTGAAACGGGGAAGGGAAAACAAAGACAGACTCGGTAGGACGTCGACGTCCTAGGCCTACGTACTCCCTTTGTGCAATGGGAAATTCAGAGTCAACGTAGTTCAGACTAAGTTCTTTTGTGTTTTTTACGAGCGACATTAAGTCCGCGTCCGACAGTTAGGGTCGATGCCTGTTTGCGACTCAGACGGAAAGTAACGTGCCCTTTTTGAAAATAGCCTTTAGTTTGACAATCCCGAAGGACAAAAAGGTTTGAAGTTGGTTTGTATGTTTTAGGACAGAAGTGACTTGAGTTAGTTAATAACTCACCTTGAACCAAAGTCTATGACACGGGAACGAATGCGTCGCATGGTCGCCCCCAATGGAACGTATGCTCAACACCCTAGAAGAGAGAAGGGGGACCCCTCAATCTTCATTTCCTATGTTTAAGGCTCGTGTACAAGGCAAGTTGACCTTATTAAGTATCTTAAAGATGTTTGGAGATGAGAAGAGAAGACGCAAGGGAAACTCTAAGGGGGACTAAGAGTCCTAAAGTTATCATGCATGGGTGACCTATGGTTAGTGAGGTTTGACGACAACCTAAGCCTAAAGAAAGAAAGATGAGAGAAGGAAAGAGCAATGGTGACCATGGATAACTATCCACACCCTTAAAGAACTTACCTCAGTCCCTGCATAAAAGGTTAGTGCGAAACAGACATAAGTGATATCAAAGCAAATGGAAACCAAACAATGGCATATAATAGTGATGACAACCCAAACATGAATTAAGAAGTCAAATAAACAACCCCAAGGCAATGGCACAAGTGCCTTTTCAAACAGATAATCAGACGAGATCAAGGATGCGCATACAAGAAAATCTCACACAAAGAGCAATTGAACAAATAGTAAAACAACTTCTAAAATCACCAAATTAAATATAAAAGTTGCTCAACCAGAGACAAACAAAATACCAAAAACTCCTGCAAAGATTCAAGATGTTAGTCATTCAAACCACCACATAAAGTTCAGATGAGGAATATGACTTAATATGCAAGAGAGGGGGCTAAAATGCAATATGAAATAATTTTAAAAATGATAGAAAAATAGTTTAATGCACTTCAGCATGTTATCTAACAAATGCAAAAAGAACGGGTTGAAAATATTTTATGGATGCCGAGAAATAAAATAAACAATTTTAAGTATGCATGATATGAGTAATGCAAAAAGAAAGTAACTAAATAATTAATTTAGATGATAAAAAATAAAATAAAAATGAAAAATAAAATTTGGAAAATTTTATAAAATTACAAAAAGGATGAATGAATTTTATGGTAATTTTTAAATGCAAGAATGTATTTTAAAAAATAAAAATGAAAATGTAATGAATTAAATAAGATAAATAAATTAAAAATGCATGGGGGTGCTGATAGTAAGTAAAACACGTTAGAAATAAAACTGGGCTTAGTGGGAGGGGTGTAGGAAGCAGGCCCAGGTACTAATCCAATCAGAAAAAATAATAAAAAAAAAAGCAATAGTCCACGTGTGGACTCTAGTCAACCAATTGACTGAATGCTTACCGTTAGATGCATCCAACGCGCCCTGTGGAGTCAACCAAATCAAATACTATGCATGATTAACGGTCAAGATGCAAAGCACACCACACTTACCACATACTTACGCACACACAAACAACCAGTGCACCCTACACCCCCCATGTGCCAGGCACGCGCATTTTTAATGCGTTGGCGTACTTCCATTCACACGATCCATCTGACGGACATGGTTGAGTCAACGAAAACAAAAGTAATTAAAATAACATAACCTGATTGGATGAGCATGATAACTACCATGAGGTAATAAACACCAGATCATAAAACAAAAATTAGAAAAAAAATACAAAGGAAAATAACGTGGCAAGCTGCTGGCCATTGGATCGTGACCATGGACGGTCACGATTTTGTCTTCTTCGTTGGACTCCCTCACCGGCCGGCCACCACACCATTCGCCGAAACTAGGGTTCCGGTCGACTCCTCCACCACCTGCAATTCAAAACTTGCCCAGAAAACGCAAAGGAGTACATGTTCCTGACCAGAAAATCATGAGGATTCCGAATATCCAATCCAAATTTGCAGACAACCAAAGCATAATAAAAAACGAAGAGAAATATGTTAGGGCTCAAAATTTTAAACACATAGAACAACCAATACATACGTCCAAACACCAAACAAATTATATCAGGATGATCAGCAGACATCACACATTAATATGCATACTTAAAAGGAGAGTTTCGTGATCATGAAAAAAGTGACCGACCTGAAGCTATGCACTCCTAATCCTTGCTTTTAGCTGCGAATGATGGTTGGTTTTTACTCTATGGATCACCAGGAAGAGGTTTGTGGAAGAACCTTTGGAAAAAACCTTGTAGATTGAGAGATCTGGATGTGAGATGCTTTAGGGTTTAAATTCTCCACTCCTCCAAATGTCACCTGTTGAAACCCTAACCAGTGCATGAATGGGTTTAAATAGACTAGGGTTTTTCACTGATAATGATTTGGGCTTGGGCAATTCCTTGTTTAGTGAGTTTTTGAATAATTTTGGAAAATTGCATTATGTTAAGCACACCCTCTTCCATGCATAAATATCCAAGGATTTCATGATGGATCACTTACATCTGAATTGCTGAATTGCTAATCACACCCAAATTAGAATTGGGCCTTGAGATGTATTGGTTAATGAGTTTTCAACATTTTGGCAATTTTAAATAATGGAAAATAAGTGAAGAATAAACCATGGAATTTCTTAATTCTTGGGCCCAAAATAACCTCAAGGAATGTTCTTTGACATTAGAAAGTGACATGAAGCAATGGAATTGATTATAGGTCACTATGCCCAAAATTGTGAAAATGGCATCATGAGAAACCCTAAAAACCACTTTGCCTTCTTTTGATCATATCTTGAGTTTCACAAATGATATGGAGACCCACTAGTACTTGTTGGAAAGAGGAGAAAAAGATCTTCAACTTTCGAGTTTAAGGAAAATTCATCTGAAGCTTCCCTGATGGTGTAAAGTCAGGTTGAATATAGTGTAGAAACTTGCCAAAAATGGAAACTTTTCATTATAGGTCACTTTCCAAATTTAGAAACTTTGCACCAACTCCTGATTCCTGATAAATATGTATGAAATTTGACTCTTGATGACCATATGAGGAAGTGGGACCTTGAAAACCTTTGAAGAGCACCTTAAAATCCACAGTTGACTTTTCCCCTTTCACTGTTGACTTTTCCCCAAATTCCCCTGATTTCCAATCCATTGACCAATTGAATCCCTCCTGAACCAAACTGATGGTCAATCTTCCATTCCTAGATACTTGGGGACCCAAGGAATACCATGGAATCAAGTCTTACCCAAAAAAATCAGAAATAAACTGACTTTATAACAAACCCTAATTTTGGTACCCTCAGTCTAGGAGGAAATAACACAGTCTCCAAATCCAAATTCCTCTGAATATGATGTGTATCCTCTCCAACAAAGATAAGATGTGCCATTTGGTGATGATAAAAACCCACGGAACTTGCCCATTGGAGCAATAAACCCAAGAATCTCAAAACCCTAATTCCTGCACTGGTTAGGAGAGAGTGATCCACTTAAGATCCCTTGCCACCTATGAACTCTTGATGTTGTGATGGACTGGACAAGACCTTCTTGAACTTCCTCAAGCACCCTGACCCCATGCTAATGATATGCATACAAGATAATGCAAAAAAAGAAAAGAAACATAAGCCAGTTAGTAATAAAGTAAGGAGGGCAAATTTTGGGGTGAAACAGATGCCCCAATACAATCAACTTAGTCCTGGGGGTATGATAGCGACGGCTTTCAGATAATCAGGATGCACAGAGATTGAATACCAAAGAACCCGAAAATTTGCCATCCTCAAAAGGGGACGACTCCATTAGAGAATTAGCCATAAACGCTGTTATGCTGGGTATAAAGTGAAACAAACTCTCCCAGACTATGTCATCTTTGCTGATAAAGGGAACTGACAAAATAAATCTTCAAAAGGTTGTTATCTCCGCTGATAAAAAATGCCATCCCTGCAGATAAAGGGAAACTGACAAAAGAAAATATCCACAAGCTTGCTACCTCTGCTGATAAAGAGAAACTAGCAAAATAAATGTCATCCCTGCTGATAAAGGGAAACTGACGAAAGAAAATCTCCAAGAGATTGCTATCTCTGTTGATAAAGAGAAACTAGCAAAATAAATGCCATCCTTGCTGATAAAGGGAAACTGACGGACGAAAATCTTCAAAAGATTGCTATTTCTGCTGATAAAGAGAAACTAGCAACATAAATGCCATCCATGCTGATAAAGGGAAACTGACGGACGAAAATCTTCCAAAGATTGCTATCTCTGCTGATAAAGAGAAACTAGCAACATAAATGCCATCCCTGCTGATAAAGGAAAACTGACGGACGAAGATCTTCCAAAGATTGCTATCTCTGCTGATAAAGAGAAACTAGCAAAATAAATGCCATCCCTGCTGATAAAGGGAAACTGACGGACGAAAATCTTCAAAAGATTGCTATCTCTACTAATAAAGAGAAACTAGCAACATAAATGCCATCCCTGCTGATAAAGGGAAACTGACGGACGAAAATCTTTAAAAGATTGTTATCTCTGCTGATAAAGAGAAACTAACAACATAAATGCCATCCCTGCTGATAAAGGGAAACTGACGGACGAAAAATCTTCCAAAGATTGCTATCTCTGCTGATAAAGAGAAACTAGCAAAATAAATGCCATCCCTGCTGATAAAGGGACACTGACGGACGAAAATCTTCCAAAGATTGCTATCTCTGCTGATAAAGAGAAACTAGCAAAATAAATGCCATCCCTGCTGATAAAGGGAAACTGACGGACGAAAATCTTCCAAAGATTGCTATCTCTGCTGATAAAGAGAAACTAGCAAAATAAATGCCATCCCTGCTGATAAAGGGACACTGACGGACGAAAATCTTCCAAAGATTGCTATCTCTGCTGATAAAGAGAAACTAGCAAAATAAATGCCATCCCTGCTGATAAAGGGACACTGACGGACAAAAATCTTCCAAAGATTTCTATCTCTGCTGATAAAGAGAAACTAGCAACATAAATGCCATCCCTGCTGATAAAGGGAAACTGAAGGACGAAAATCTTCCAAAGATTGCTATCTCTGCTGATAAAGAGAAACTAGCAAAATAAATGCCATCCCTGCTGATAAAGGGAAACTGACGAAAGAAAATATGTCACGCAAGAACTGACTACCGGGTGAGAACGGGATTTCACACAGGAGCAGGGTCAAACAAAGGCAAACTCCCAACCGACTCAAAATCCATAGGCAAGATGACTCCGCTGGGGAAGGAGAGGTCTAAATAAAAGACTCTGTCGGGGAGCACAAGTATGAGGAACGTGCCCCTCCAGGATCCTCTGAGCTATGCCATCTCTGCTGAGAAAGAGAACTGGCCTGGCTTATGCTTCGAATGCAAATGTTTGAATGTTGGCGTAATGCTCCATACGAAATGGAAATGCTACGCGTTTGAGGATGCAATGCGAATGCTTATGATATGCAAAAAGAGCCCCTCCAGCAAAATAAATGCCTGAGAGAAAGGACCCATTCAGCTGGGGATGACAAAAATAAATTGTCTTCTGAATCCAAGAACCCTGCTGGGAAGGATCATGCTGACCGACCCTTTGGACCAACAACTTCTGCTGGGGATGAAGTCCCAAAAGAACATTCGCTCTACTAAGGATTATACATAACTCTTCGAAAGAGAAGGCCACGGCCTGAATCAGAAGAGTGCCAAATATCACTTGGATTTAAAACCTGCTGGGGATGTCAACCACCATTGAACAAACTGCTGCGAGGATTACTACCAAGCTCTGCTTGGGGGAACGGTAGATGCTGACATCCACCCTGCTAGTGGATAACATCAAGCTTACTCATCTGTTGGGGATCAGATCGCACCGTTGCTGCTGAGAAAAACATTTCCTGACTGGATGAGGAAAATAAGTGTTCAGACTCTGTGGGGAAATAATGTCTTGATCCAGAGAAAATACTCCTCAAGTCTCCTGCTGGGAAAGGTCTGCTCTGCTGAGGAAAGTGCAATCTCAATGCTGGGGAGATCAAGCTGCTGGGGAAGTACAATCCTGTTGCCCTGCAAGTCAAATAATAACAAATGGAATATGCCACAACATGACTATCACCGTTAACGCCTAAGTAATTTCTACTGCCTTTCGTTATGCTCCGCAAAGCTCGAAGTTTTATATTCAATGTTTATCAAAAATATCGGACGTTTTTGCAAACAAAACAGTAAAAGTAAAACAACAATAGAAAGTTCTTTGAGTGAAATGGAAATTTTATTGAGGAAAGTGGCCTGTAAATAGGCATTTACAATTGGAAGCAATTCCTGAAAAGAGGTAATTGCGCAAAAACAAAAAGAAAATACAAATGTCGGCAATGTGGGAACAGATAACCACCATGATTTGACTCAGCTATGACCCCTATGTCTTGCTTATCCACAAATGTCTTGACCTTTGAAGAGACTAACTGTACTGATTCCTTTCTTTCAGAATTTCCAGGTATTGCAAGTGCTCACAGATCGAACGCAGACCATAGCCTTTCGCTTATAAATCCCTAACTTTTTCCTGGATCGCCCTTTTCGGGTTTTCAATCCACCGGGATACCCATTTTTGCCAAAGTCGCCTTTTCAGGTTTTCAACTTTACGGGTTTACACACTTCTTTTTACATTTTATCCCTAATTTTTGCCCGAACCTTTTCCTTTTTATGGTTCGCCGGGATGCCCCTTTTTTGCCTGGACTTTCTTTTTATGTCCAGCGGGTCCTTTTTTATGCGAAGTATTTTTTGACTACGTCTGCGTTCACAGGGGAGGTAAAATCTTCGCTATCCATAGTTGAAAGTAGTAAGGCTCCACCAGAGAAAACCTTTCTGACTACATACGGCCCTTCGTAGTTTGGAGTCCATTTTCCCCTGTGATCTGTCTGAGGAGGAAGGATCCTTTTCAAAACCAATTCACCCGTCTGAAAACTCCGAGGACGCACTTTCTGGTCAAAGGCATGCTTCATCCTACTCTGATATAACCGACCATGTGCGATGGCTGCCAATCTCTTCTCTTCAATAAGGTTCAACTGATCCAGTCTGGAACGCACCCACTCAGCTTCATCAAGCTTCACATCAGCCAGAACTCTCAAAGACGGAATCTCGACCTCCAAGGGTAAAACTGCTTCCTGTTAACCTCCATTTTCGACGACAGGAAATTAAAGCTCTTTTAAGATTAAGAAATTATTTGTTACACAAAGAAGGCTTCGACCGTATTCTGGAGGGGCCTGGGTCGAATAGGTTTGTAGAAGCCTCGAAAAATGGCTAAGTGTTGGGAAGTGTCTCGACCATGAGAGTGCTGAACGCGCGTGGTAACCGCCTCACTAAAGCTGGAGGGAATTTCAAGTGTTTGAAATTCAAATAGGAGCAGTTGTAAGAGTGGGAACGGTTGAAATCAAGGAGAAGGCTCTAGAAAGGCACGACTCAAGTGATAACCACCACTTAGCAGTTATTTCTTAGCATTATAAATAGTAGGAAATTCTATGTAATAGGGGTGTTCATATTTTTGTACAAGTTACTCTAAGAAACTCAAAGTACCCGCGTGTAGAGAAACGAGTTCGTGAGAATGTACGTAATGTAACACCATTGTCTTCATTAATCTAATTTATCTTCAGCATGTTTACTTTCCATGCCTTTACAGTTTCTTGAACTTTATCTTCCATGCCAAATTTATATTCAAAGTCATTTAAGTTTTCTGCGTTTTACTTTCGACTGCATCTTACGTTCAAGCATTTAATCTTCAAACCTTTACTTTTCAAAGCCTTTCATTTTCAAGAACGTGAAGTTCTCCTTTAAATCAACTGCATTTATTTTCAAAGTCTTTTACTTTCCAGCACTTTTACCTTCCCAGCCTTTACTTTCCAAGAACGTGGAGTTCGTTGCATTTTACTTTCAAAGCTTTTACCTGTTCGACGCCTTTAATTTTTGCACCCTTTACTTGCATTACTTTAAATTTCCAGTCTTCACTTTACTTTATTGCCTGTAGTCGAACGTGGAGTTCAGTTAGATTTTATTTTTAGCATTGTCGAACGTGGAGTTCAGTTTACATTTTCTTTAAGTTACACTTGTCTATCAAACTTAGCACATGTCCTAGGATTTGTGTGATCGATCCTGCAAGTTAAATCAATTTGCGTTCAGATTGATAGATCAGAGGTTGTTTACCAAAATTCACAGTAAACACTTCCATACCATATACCAATGAAAATGGGTTGCCCCAGTTGACGTACGCACCGAAGTACGGTAACCATGCAGGGCATACGGTAGCATCTCATGCCAGTCCTTATAAGTTACCACTGTAAGTTCTTGGATTGGCTGGAATTTTGGTAAAACAAAGGTTATTCAATGTTGATGTCAAGGTGCTGATGTTGTAACATTGAAGTCTTAACACTGGGCTGTGTTAAGTTGGATGTCTGATGTCACACAGGTAATGTTGTAACATCAGACCTACAGAATTAATAACAGCAGGAGTTGTTATTAGGGTACGCGTATTAGCTGGAATTGTGGAGAGTGGTTGACTCATTGGATGAGAATATCTTGGGATAGATATTTTCTGTTACATGGGAGATTTGATTGCAGGTTTGTTGGAGAATTAAAAGGTTGAAGATTTAAAAAGATTTTGGGGATAAAATCTGTTTTGAAGATTCAGTTTTAATTAACAAATCTGATCAAATATTGTGACAAGTCCAAGCCCAATTCAAGAGCTATATAAAGCGCACAAGACCACAGGAGAAAGTACAGATTGAAGAACAAGAGCAGAGGCTGAGAGTCTAGAATATTTGTACGAATTGTGACTAAACCATTCAAGTGTGAATCGGTAATCTGTCCTCTCTAGAAGCTGTGAAGCAATAGAGAGTTGTGTAACTTGAGCGAAGCTGTGAAGTAAGATCAAGGGTTCTCAAAGAGGGTGTTCTTTGAGTATTGTTTTAGGGATTGAGTGGTGTTCTCATACCTAAGTGTTTTCTTTGGTAGGAAGTCATTAGTAGAGTATAAGTTTAGGAGATTGTCAACGGGTTGTTGAGTCTGTAAATTATATCTACAAGTAGTGAATTCCATCCCTGGCTTGGTAGCCCCCAGAGTAGGTTGGTTGTAACCGAACTGGGTCAACAATTCTTGGTGTTATTTTACTGTTATTGCTGTCCATTGTGCAGTGTGTGTTGTTGTGACATCGGACCTTAACATCACACGTCTGATACCAGAATTTCAATTGGTATCAGAGCAGGCATCCTGTCTGTCTCTGGGTGAGATCTAGGGAAGTTACTTTCTGGTAAAAAGATGGACAAAGAAGTTGCAGGATTCGTCAACAGACCCCCTATTTTGGATGGATCCAATTATGACTATTGGAAGCCAAGGATGACCATCTTCTTAAAATCCTTGGACAGTAGGGCTTGGAAGGCAGTTATTAAAGGGTGGAAAGCACCTGTTGTATGTGAGAAGGATGATGCTGGTAAAGATAAAGAAGGCACCTCTAAGCTAAAGCCTGAAGAAGAATGGACCAAGGAGGAAGATGAGCTCGCCCTTGGAAATTCCAAAGCTCTAAATGCCATCTTCAATGGAGTGGACAAGAATATCTTCAGGTTAATCAATACCTGTGAAGTTGCTAAAGAAGCGTGGGATATCTTGCAGGCTACTCATGAAGGAACATATAGAGTCAAGATGTCACGACTTCAGATTTTAACATCAAAATTTGAAAGCCTGAAGATGAAGGATGATGAAACCATTCATGACTTCCAAATGAATGTTCTGGAACTGGCTAGTGCATCCAGTGCTCTTGGAGAGAAGATGTCAGATGAAAAGCTTGTGAGAAAGATCCTTAGGTCCCTACCTAAGAAGTATAAGATGAAGGTTACTGCCATTGAAGAATCACAAGACATCAGCAAGATGAGAGTTGATGAGCTCATTGGATCTCTTCAAACCTTTGAGCTTGGGTTGAATGAGGAAGAACCAGAAAAGAAACCAAAGAGTATAGCCTTGGTGTCAAATGATGCAGAAGAAAAAGGAAAGAGCTCTGAATCACAGGAGGATTTGTCTCAGGCCATAGTGATGTTGGGAAGACAGTTCACCAAAGTATTCAAGAGAATGAATAATAACTCCAGGCCTAATGTCAAGAACATGACTTCTGACACCAGCAAGAAGGATGAAGAGAAAACTGCCCAAGATAAAGGAGTGCAGTGCTTTGAATGTGAAGGGTATGGACATGTCAAGAAAGAATGTCCCACCTTCTTGAAAAAGCAGAAGAAGGGCATGACAATCTCCTGGTCTGACTCTGATAGTGAAAGTGAAGGCGAGTCAGCAAAGCATGTGAGAGCTTTAACAGGAGCTGTGGTTTCTGATGATGATTCTAGTGATGGAGAAGTAACTTATGAGGAGTTGGCATCAACCTATCAAGAGCTGTGTTTAAAGAGTGCTGAGATTTGTCAAGAAAACAAGTACTACAAGCAACAAATTGCTCAGCTTGAAAATGAAAAGTCTGATCTGGAAAATGAAGTGGTGCTAGTAAGAGCTCATCTTGATCAAATGACCAAGTCTGTTAGGATGCTGAGCTGTGGCACAGACACACTTGACAAGATACTTCAGTCAGAAAAAGCTGCTGGAGACAAAGCTGGGATAGGTTATGTGGCTGAGGACAAGGGAACTTTAGAAGGAAGCACTTCAGGTTCAAAGAAGGAAGTGTCACAACTTTCATCTTAACATCAGCCTAAGAAGCAGGATCCTACTCCTAAGAAAGCTGATGTTTCAAAACCTAAGAAGATTGAGAAGAAGACTGGTCCCTATCAGAAGAGAAAGCAGCCACAGGGAGCTAGTCAGTATATGCCCCCACAATACCATGAGAGCATGCAAGCTGCTTAGTTCAAACAGCACATTTCTCATTGGATGTCTCAACATCAGGACAGCTGGTATGGTTATGGATACACTAATGCTGTTCCTTATATATATGGAAGAAGAAAGCCACACCATCATGGGAGACAATCTAGGAAACAGCATTCTCAGCTGTCTTATGGGAAAAGATATCAACATAATAGATGGCAGGGCAGTTATGGTAGGAGGAGACCACGTTATGGATGGCAGCATAAGCAATCTCATCATGGCAGAAGATTCAGAGATGAAAGGGTGAGATGCTATTATTGTGGAAGGTTTGGACATATGCAGTACTCTTGCTACAAGCTGCATGGATACCCTCAACCTCAAAACAGATGGAGAGAGCACAGGCCCAAAGTTGTTAAACAATGGGTACCTAAGGAGAAGGTGAAGTGCTTATTGGCTCACATGGCTGACAAGGAGTTTAAAGAAGATACATGGTATTTTGACAGTGGGTGTTCCAAACACATGTCTGGATGTAGATCCATGTTTGCTGAATGTAGACCTTGCCCCTCTCTTGAAGTTATGTTTGGCAATGGAGATAAAGGTGTTGTTGCGGGAATAGGGAAAGTGAAAGGAGATGGCAGACCTGAACTTGACAATGTTATGTTTGTCAATGGCTTAAGTGCAAATTTGATCAGCATAAGCCAGTTGTGTGATGAAGGTTACAAGGTAAACTACACTAAGCATGAGTGTGTGGTTTCTGATGAGCATAATCAGATTGTTATGAAGGGTGCCAGAACCAAAGACAACTGCTATCAGTGGATTTCTCTTGAAGGAGATTCAACTAGTAATGTTCTAGTTGATGTTATAACATCAGACTATGACATCAAGATGCTGAAAGGTCACTCAAAGTTAACAAGTTCTGATGTGAGTGTTTTAAAAGGAAAGTCTTTATGGAGGGAGAAAATAAGTAATTGGTCTTTAAAGAGTTTTCAAAATCAGGCGCCTTACTATATTGAGACTACATCAAGACTTACCAAAGCAATCTCATCTCAACGCTTCATCTCCCTAAGAATAGAGAGTTCTCCTTCAAACCTAGTCTGTTACAAAGGAACGATGTCTGTCCCTTCCAAGAAATCTGAGCAGGTACGAACCAGGGTTTCTTCCCAAGAACTCATTTTCGAGTCAAGTAACCCTAAACCCTCAACCACGGTAAACAAACCTAAAGCTAGGTCATCATCCTCTCAAGCTGTTGAGGAAAAGTTTGATGTAGACGAGCATTTGGAACAGCTTGCCACCAAAATCCTAGAGAAGGGGATACGGGTGAAAGGGATTTCCATCCCTCTAAGGCAAATGCCTGCTGGACAAGTCGACTCTCAAGGAGAGGACAAAAATCTTCAAAGCCAGACCCTTAGTCAAAAAGCTGAAGGTGAAGATCCTGATGACACTGATGTCAGTCTTGATGTTAGAACATCACCCCCTAGGAATAAAAACCACAGGGGTAAAGGGAAGGAGCAGGTTGAGGTTATAGAGATTGAGGACTCATCTGATGAGGAGAAGATTGGAAGAAGGAAGGACAAGAAAAGGGCTTCAGGTACAAACTCTCCAAAATCGTGGCCCAAAAGTGCCAGGTCGGGCAAGAAGAGGAGAATCAGGGAAGAGTCAGAGTCTGAGAGTGATGCTCAAGACATCAACCCAGCTGATAATCAAGTGCCTGATCACTACACATCCAAGTGGAACTGTGTGAGCCTAAGAAAGATAGCTCTGGAAAGAGAGGTAGTAGCAAAAGACTTAGAGTCTACTAAAATCATAGACCTAATTAAGCTTGCTGGTCTCATAAGGACTATGTCAGGGTTGACAAATTGCTATGATAAACTGGTCAGAGAATTCATAGTTAATGTCTCTGAATCTATAAATAACACCAAGAGTCTGACCTTCAGAAGAGTTACCATCAGAGGTAAATGTGTCTGGTTCTCTCCTAAAGTAATCAATGCCTACTTAGGAAGAAGTGAGGAAGGTTGTGAAGAATTAGAAGTCTCCATTAATGTGATATGTAAAGAAATAACTGGTGGTCAGGTAGATGTTTGGCCGGAAGAAGGAAAGCTGTCAACCAGGCTGTTGAGTATCAAATATGCCATTCTGCACAGAATTGGTGCTGTCAACTGGGTTCCTACTAGTCACAAAACCACAATTTCTGTTGAACCGGGGAAGATAATCTATGCAGTTGGGACAAAGAAAAGAATTAACTATGGCTCCTACATCTATGATCATACTTTTCAGCATGCTGCTACAAATGCTGTAAAGATGCCCATTGCTTTTCCCTCTCTCATTTGTGGGATTGTCTTGTCTCAACATCCTGGAATTTTACAGCATTCAGATGTTGCTTGCACAAGGAAGCCTTCCTTGTCAATCCATTCCAAATTGTTTAAAGTGAAACGTGTTCCTGACAGTGTCAAGACATCTGCTTCAACATCACAACAGCAGCCAGCCAAGATAGGGTTGATTACAGAACTAAAGGAGGCTTGCAAGGAGTTGGATGATGTCATCAAAGTTAGTACTGAAAGGAAACAGAAATTTGAAAGACTTGTCATGACTCTGAAATTGGCAGCAAAGGAAGGTGGAGTAGTTAACACAAGCAAGGATGATGAAGGACCTGGTGATGAAGGAGAAAGTGAGGACCTCAGCTCATAGGATTAAATAGCTTTTAATTTTCATCTTAGTTGTAGTGTAGTTTTTTTTGTTTGTTTCTGCACTTGATGTGCATGGTTTGTAATTTGAATTTTGTGCTAGTACATGCACCAACTTGTTCTGTTCTATGATTTGTTATGTCTTTTTGCTGACTGTGAGACTGACAATGAGGGCTAGGTTAGTACTAACTGATGTTAATAGGGCTTCTATATTGAAGTTTGCCTAATTGTGGCTAAAAAGGGGGAGATGAACATAGCCAAGATAGTCAAGAGGATTATTGTCAAAGAGGATTATTGTCATATGCTGCTGATGAAGATACAGAGATTAAGGGGGAGATAGTTTGTTGCTGCTAAAAGGTGCTTAGTTGAAAAGTGGTAATGCAGTTATTGAGGGGGAGTTTTGAAGATTTGAAGAGTGCAGCCAAGCAGATATCTAGGGGAGAAGCTGCACATGATGAGCTACTGAACAGCTGTGATGCTGGTTCATGTTTTCTAGGGGGAGCACCAATTGGCTGTTGTCAATAATGAAGATGGTGCTGCAGCAGATCAAGTGATGAAGACTATGCAAATGGTCAAACTGCTGCTAATGAGTTTCAAATTTCTGAAGATTATTCCGCTGCTGAAATCTCTGAAGGTGCAGAGTACAGAAGTTGTTTGCAGAGGTTGTTTTAGCCAAAATTAGCCAAAGGGGGAGATTGTAAGTTCCTGGATTGGCTGGAATTTTGGTAAAACAAAGGTTATTCAATGTTGATGTCAAGGTGCTGATGTTGTAACATTGAAGTCTTAACACTGGGCTGTGTTAAGTTGGATGTCTGATGTCACACAGGTAATGTTGTAACATCAGACCTGCAGAATTAATAACAGCAGGAGTTGTTATTAGGGTACGCGTATTAGCTGGAATTGTGGAGAGTGGTTGACTCATTGGATGAGAATATCTTGGGATAGATATTTTCTGTTACATGGGAGATTTGATTGCAGGTTTGTTGGAGAATTAAAAGGTTGAAGATTTAAAAAGATTTTGGGGATAAAATCTGTTTTGAAGATTCAGTTTTAATTAACAAATCTGATCAAATATTGTGACAAGTCCAAGCCCAATTCAAGAGCTATATAAAGCGCACAAGACCACAGGAGAAAGTACAGATTGAAGAACAAGAGCAGAGGCTGAGAGTCTAGAATATTTGTACGAATTGTGACTAAACCATTCAAGTGTGAATCGGTAATCTGTCCTCTCTAGAAGCTGTGAAGCAATAGAGAGTTGTGTAACTTGATCGAAGCTGTGAAGTAAGATCAAGGGTTCTCAAAGAGGGTGTTCTTTGAGTATTGTTTTAGGGATTGAGTGGTGTTCTCATACCTAAGTGGTTTCTTAGGTAGGAAGTCATCAGTAGAGTATAAGTTTAGGAGATTGTCAACGGGTTGTTGAGTCTGTAAATTATATCTACAAGTAGTGAATTCCATCCCTGGCTTGGTAGCCCCCAGAGTAGGTTGGTTGTAACCGAACTGGGTCAATAATTCTTGGTGTTATTTTACTGTTATTGCTGTCCATTGTGCAGAGTGTGTTGTTGTGACATCGCACCTTAACATCACACGTCTGATACCAGAATTTCAACCACCATCTTCTGCACAATCTTCTTGATATTCTTATTCGCTGCCTCGACATCCCCATTCATCTTTGGACGATACGGAGAAGAGTTGTGATGCTCGATCTTGAAACTTTGACATAGTTCCTTCATCATCTTATTGTTCAAATTCAAGCCATTATCAGTAATGATTCTCTCCGGGACCCCATAACGACAGATGATGTCCTTCTTTATAAACCAGGCTACCACTTGCTTAGTGACGTTGGCGTACGAGGCTGCCTCCACCCACTTTGTGAAATAGTCAATGGCGACCAAAATGAAACGATGCCCATTGGAAGCAGTGGGCTCAATCTTTCCAATCATATCTATGCCCCACATTGCAAAAGGCCAAGGAGATGATAACACGTTTAGAGGCGTAGGTGGTACATGCATCTTATCTGCATAAATCTGGCATTTGTGGCACTTTCGAGCGTACTTGAAACAATCACACTCCATAGTCATCCAATAATAACTAGCCCTCAACAACTTTCTAGCCATGGTGTGCCCACTGGCATGAGTACCGAAAGAACCCTCATGAACTTCCTCTATCAATAAGCCTGCCTCGTGTTCATCAACACAACGTAGCAAGACCATATCGAAGTTCCTCTTATACAACACATCATCCTTGGTCATAAAGAAGTTTCCTGCCAACCTTCTCAGAGTCTTCTTATCCTTGGTGGAGGCACCCTCTGGATATTCCTGTCTCTTCAGAAAAACCTTAATATCATGATACCACGGCTTGCCATCTGACACATCTTCAATTGCAAACACAAAAGCTAGTCTATCCAGGCGCATGATTCTGATCGAAGGAGTTTCATTCCAAAGGTTCACCTCATACATGGATGCCAATGTTGCCAACGCATCAGCCATCTGATTCTCAGCCCGGGGCACATGATGAAAATCCACCCTATCAAAGAACGATAACAACCTCCTGACATAGTTGTTATAAGGTACCAAATTCGCCTGACGAGTCTCCCATTCACCTGTAATCTGATTGACTACCAACGCGGAATCACCATAGACATCGAGGTTCTTAATTCTCAAATCAATTTCTTCTTCTAATCCCATAATGCATGCTTCATACTCCGCTTCGTTGTTGGTACACACGAATGCTAACCGGGCAGTGAAAGGTATATGAGAACCCTTCGGGGTTGTAATGATTGCCCCAATTCCATTACCATATGAGTTGACAGCCCCATCAAAAATCAACTTCCACTGAGATCCAATTTCAGGTCCTTCGTCAGGCAGAGGCTCTTCACAATCTTTCATTTTTAGAAACATGACATGCTCGTCTGGAAATTCAAACTTCATTGGCTGATAATCCTCGACCGGCTGCTCAGCAAGATATTCTGATAGAACACTTCCCTTAATGGCTTTCTGAGAAACATACTGAATATCATACTCTGTCAAAACCATCTGCCAACGGGCTATCCTTCCAGAAAGTGCTTGCTTCTCAAACACGTACTTAATCGGATCCATCTTCGAAATCAACAAGGTTGTGTGGTTTAACATATACTGCCTCAGGTGCTTGGCTGCCCAAGCGAGTGCACAACATGTCTTTTCCAACATAGAGTATCTTGATTTGCAATCAGTGAACTTCTTACTCAGGTAGTAAATGGCATGCTCTTTCCTACCTGTCTCGTCGTGTTGACCGAGCACACAACCCATCGAATTCTCAAGAACCGTAAGGTACATATTCAACGGTCTCCTGGACACCGGTGGCATAAGGGTTGGAGGTTCCTGCAAATAGGTCTTTATCCTTTCAAACGCCTCTCGACAATTTTCATTCCACCTGACCTCTTGATCCTTTCTTAACAATTTGAAAATTGGTTCACACGTGGCTGTAAGATGAGAGATGAACCTAGCAATGTAATTCAACCTCCCCCAAGAAACCACGAACCTCTTTCTCTGTTCTTGGCTCAGGCATCTCTTGTATGGCTCTTATTTTTGCAGGATCGACCTCAATACCTCTTTCACTAACAATGAATCCCAGCAATTTACCAGACCTCACACCGAAAGTGCACTTGTTCGGATTCAATCTTATTCTGAACTTCCTCAACCTTTCAAACAGCTTCTGAAGGTTCACCAGGTGTTCTTCCTCTGTTTGTGACTTCGCAATCATGTCATCAACATAGACTTCAATCTCCTTGTGAATCATATCATGAAAGAGAGTCACCATAGCCCGCTGATAGGTTGCCCCAGCATTCTTTAATCCAAAGGGCATTACCTTGTAGCAAAATGTTCCCCATGGTGTTATGAACGTTGTTTTCTCCATGTCCTCTGGGGCCATTTTGATTTGGTTATACCCGGAGAAGCCATCCATGAAGGAAAACACAGAATATTGAGCAGTATTGTCCACTAACACATCAATGTGGGGGAGCGGGAAATCATCCTTCGGGCTCGCCCTGTTCAAATCTCGGTAATCAACACACATCTTGACCTTTCCATCCTTCTTAGGTACAGGTACAATATTAGCAACCCACGGAGGATAATTTGTTACGGCAAGAAATCCGGCGTCCAACTGTTTCTGAACCTCTTCCTTGATTTTGACAGCCATATCTGGTTTCGTCCTTCTCAGTTTCTGCTTGACTGGAGTACAACGCTCTTTAAGCGGCAACCTGTGTGAAACAATGTCAGTGTCAAGACCAGGCATGTCTTGGTAAGACCAGGCGAAGATATCCACATACTCTCGAAGCATCTCAACCAATCTTCTTTTAACTGTGTCTTCCAAAGCAGCCCCAACCTTTACTTCTCGTTTGACATCCTCTGTTCCCAGATTAACAGTCTCAACTTCCTCCTGATGAGGTAGAATAACCCTTTCCTCCTGTTTCAGTAGCCTGGCTAACTCTTCTGGTAAGTCACAGTCTTCGTCAGTCTCTTCTTCGACTTGATAGATAGGATTGTCAAAGTCATATCGAGCCATAGCTGAGTCATGATGGGTGGAATCTGAACACAGAAACCTGCATGATGGATGTTTTATGTTTATTATGAGTGCAACAAACAAAATAACATTGCCATTTTGATGTGGGTTAATGTAAAAAGTAAAAATAGAAAAACAGGGATCAAAATATTTAAATGAAAAACGTCCTTTATTGATGATAAAAATAGCAAATAAATATCCAAGCCCTACAAATAGATATCACTACGTCTTGGGCAGAACGTAGGACTCAACATAACAGAAAATAAAAGTAAATTACTCCGGGCGCGTCACTTGGATGACTTTCTCGGAAGACCAGTTACTTAAACTCTGACCGGGGGTGCAGGGACGAATCCATTTATCCATGTCACAATCACAATCTCTTTCATCCTCGACAGCATTAACCTGATTAAAGAAAATTCCAGCACTTGTGAGCCGAATAGGGCCAGCATACTTGGGAGGCTCTTGAGCTTGTCGGGGTGGCTTGTACCCTAATCCATAGGTATCCTGCTTCTTTTGAACATCAATGACACGGCCCCACCTCTGAGAACCACCAGCTTCAACTACAGCACGCGCCTCTTTGAAAGAGGACATTGGAACCTCTAGTTGTCTGATAACTTCAGGTTGGGCAACCACCTCAGGCTGAATGACTGCCTTTGGGGGTTCCTCGGGGATTTTCACAGCTTCAAAGGCTTGACACAAAGTTTCCTGTATTTCACCATCTACCTATACATACTTGAAGGTTGATAGGTGACTTACCATGATTTCTTCCTCACCACAAACAGTCACAACGTGGCCATCCACCATATACTTCAACTTCTGGTGCAGCGTAGAAGTTACTGCCCCAGCACCATGGATCCACGGGCGACCCAACAAACAACTATAGGCAGGCTGAATATCCATTATGTAAAAGGTGGTGTTGAAAATCTCAGGGCCCACCTTGATCGGCAGAACTAACTCTCCAAACACTGACCTCTTGGAGCCATCAAAAGCACGTACCACCAAGTCACTTGGCGTACAAATTAACCCACGAGTATCCAATTTCATCAAAGCCTTCTTCGGTAACACATTCAAAGACGACCCAATATCAACTAACACATGCGACATCAAGGAACCACGACATTCCACTAAAATATGCAGAGCGTTGTTGTGATTCCTCCCAGCCGGAGTCAGATCTAAATCGGTGAAACCCAAACCATTACCAACATTCACATGAGACACAACCCCTTCTAGCTGATTGACAGATATTTCCTGCGGTACATAAGCCATATTCAAAATCTTCAGTAATGCATTTCGGTGTGCCTCAGAGCACAACAGTAAAGACAGAATGGAAATCTTCGATGGAGTTTGGTGAAGCTGATCAATAATTTTGTAATCACTTTTCCTGATCAGTCTCATGAACTCCTCTACATCTTCTGAGAAAGCATCCCCACCTGGCTTTGTCGTAGAATTATTTGCTTCCTGCCTCTGTACAGACTCATCCATCATCTGTTTACTTCTATCTTGTCTTGAACTACCAGCTTGATCCCCAGACGGAATAAAGACTCTACCACTCCTAGTGATAGCCCCTGCTTCAACAAGATTTTCAACCCCTGCGCTTGTAGCTGACGTTTCTACCAACTCCTGCTTCTCACCATTAACAAATACCTCGGCCCCATAGTTCCACGGGATGGCCTTGGTACTCTCATACGGGACTGGTCCAGGAACAGTGATAGTGACCGGCGCTGGTCTCCCCGGCGCTGATATAGTTATTGTCTTGAACATAATTATTATAGTGGCAACATGAATCCCTCTGTCAGTAACTTTGCTCTGCTTATAACCCCTGTCAAACTGTAATATCCCTTCGCTAATCATTTTCTTAATACCTGCTTTCAATAAATCACAACCGCCAGGTCGCGACACACATCTTACACAGCCTTCATCACAACCAGGAAATACCCCTCCCTTCAACAGTCTTTCCTTCACCACAACCAAAGGAGTCTGGACTTCATTCACATCTGAAATCAAACTCAAGTCTTCACAGTCCTTAATAATAGCATTGACCCTCGGCTCACCGTGATTCGGCATCGGGTTCTGGTTCACATTTGGAACATCATTGGAGAAATTGATGGCCTTGGAATCCACCAAATCTTGAACCGTATGCTTAAAAGCTTTACAGTTCTCAATATGATGTCCGGGTGCCCCAGAATGAAACTCACAGTGGGCGTTGGCGTCGTAACCGGGAGGCAGATTACCAGTAGGTGGGGCCAATGTTCTCGTTTGAATTAATTGTAATTTTAACAAGTGCTGAAATAATTGAGAGTAGGGAAGAGGTGGAGTGTCAAAATGCCTATCCCGCTTCTTCAGAGGCTGGGACCGGCGAGGAGCCTGATTTTGTTGTTGAGACGCTGCTGGCTGCTGAGGTGCTGCTGGGATGGTTACAGAAGCCACCTGCTGATTATAATTCTGATGAGGACCTTCTCTACCACGATATGATGACACAGAGTTTGTATCTCCCTCCTTCTTTTTGTAACCACTGGCATAAGGCTTCTTACTTCCTCCAGATGAGGATCCATCACCGCCTGATATTTTTCCCGCCTTAATTCCTCTTTCCACCATCTCTCCTACTAAGATCAAGTCAGCAAATTTTCCAGTCATACACGGCACCAGCTTTTCATAGTAATGACCCTGCAAGGTGGCCATAAACATAGTTATCATTTCACGTTCCAACATAGGAGGCTGAACCCTCGCCGCCAGTTCATGCCACCTCTGGGCGTACTCCTTGAAACTCTCATTATTCTTCTGTGACAAATTCTGTAGTTGTGTTCTGTTAGGAACCATGTCAGTGTTATATTGGTAGTGTCTGATAAATGCCCCTGCCAGATCTCTCCAACTACGCACATCTTTCCTTTCCAGTTGCATGTACCACTCCAAGGATTCCCCAGATAGGCTATCCTGGAAGCAGTGCATCATCAATTTTTCATTCTTCGCATGCGCAGCCATCTTAATCGCGTATGCCTTGACGTGAGTCCGTGGGCAAGTCATACCATTATACTTCTCGAAAGTGGGAGTCTGAAATTTGTGCGAGATAACAACGCCTGGAACCAGCCCCAAATCCTCTAAATCCATGCCCACAGAATCCTGATTCATAACACCCCTCAGTTGTTCCTCAATCAACTGAAACCTCTGATCATTGTCAATCTGGGGACCAGCATCCCCACCTGGCAGAGAAAACGCATCGTCTTGAACATCGTCATACTGACGGCCATGATTTGCGCCAGCACCGTTACCACCTCCCCCAGCATTAGGAATCACAATATTTTCTCCTCCACCCGGAGGAATCACAACACCAGCAACAGGAATACTTCCGCCCGGAGGGCCATTCTGAACATTGTTACCAGTAACACTAGTATGAACGACACCGTCCTCATCAACCCTTGCAATCAGTGGCTGAACGAGAGTCCTCAACTACTCTTGGCCTTGAGCGACACCTTGCATTAATTCCATGAATTAGTTTATGCGAGTTCGCATCTCAATGATCTCATTCTGTAGCTGATCCATGAATCTCTTCTGATTTTGTCTGGTAGGATACCGGTGAATATGCTGATCTGCAATCCTGAGATTAGAACAAGATAAGAATACCGGAGATAAACACATGTTATGCAAAATGATTATGAATATGCAAATGCAAATGAACATGTTTAAAAATTCGCAAGGCGATCCCCCCTTGATTCCAGTTTAACAATAAGATAGAATGGAACTTCTGCTCATATATTAAGAAAACCAGAGGAAAACCAAATGTCAACAATCACAACTCAAAATAAATGAGTCTGAACACAAATCATAGGTCCCAACCAACAAGTCTGGTGGTGATCCAAATACAATAAAAGAAAATAGGAGACTACGACATGTCATCAAAGTCCACAAGTGTCAATCCCCCCAACCATTATGCTTCTTGCACCAGTTTTGAATCTCCTTGAACAGCTTCCTGGTGTCGGGATGCTTCGGTCTCTGAATTAGCTCTTGAATGAGGATGTCTCTCCTATGCATGATCCCCTCCAAGTATCGGCAATGTAACTCCTAAGTGTCTTCTCCAGAAGCAACATCCACACTAGGACCCTCATTTCTAGGTCTCTTCACCTCAGCTTGGGTCTTCAGTTCCTCTATGGAGGCTATAGCTTCATTGAGTCGACTTTGGACCGCTTGTCTCTGGAGTACCCCTGATAAGATCTCAGCGTCTTTCTTCTTGAGCTGCGACTTCAACTGATCAATATGAGCTAGATAACCGTCTTCCTTTTGCTTATTCTCGGCCATTGCAGTTTCTCGGTGAGCATTGAACCTGTGAATTTTTAACAAAGCCTTGTCCAACTCTTCCTTCTTAGACTCGAGAACCTTACTGATACTGTCTAGAGCTTGTTTCATCCCTCGTCTGGCTGTGACCATGTCAGCTAGCTCCTTTTCTGCCTTAGCGAGAAGCTCTGTCTTCAACTTGGCGGTATGAACAGCTTCACCCCGCTCATGTTTCAACTGGTAAATCTCTCTTTTTAGCTCACTGTTTTCTTCTCGCACCTTTTCTTTTTTAGCCCACAAATTGCTAAATTTCTCTATCTCAACTGTGGCAGGAGGCTCAATCAGCAAGGGGTAAGATGGTGGTTCTTTGGAGATTGGCAAAAGCTCCTCATCTACCCTTTTCTGGATCCAATCTTCATACGCGGGAAATGTTCTGTTATTGCTCTTCCCAAAATAAGTCTTCCCCTTCTTATGACGATCTCCTAAAGTATTTGCCGCTTCTTTTAACAATTCTGGATTGGCTTCCCCACTCAGATATAAAGATTCTTGGACCTCCTCGTCTCTTGGCGGCTCTTTCAAGGCATACCCGAATTGCCTAATAGCAAGAATAGGGTTGTAGTTAATTCCCCCTTTCCTTCCTATTAGAGGTATATTTGGGAGACCTCCACAACTAATCATGATGTCTTGGCCCAACAAACCACTGTTAACCCAGACTAGATTATTTGCTCTAAAGCCCATCAATCTTTTGGACCAGTCCAATGTTCCTTGAGTATCTACAAATGCCCCAGATTTAGGAAGACGATCAGCAAACCATTTGTAGAAGACTGGCGCACAAAAATAAAGGGGTCCTCCCCTCCTCTTCTCATTCTTATAATGCACTGAATAATATAGATCTCCAAGCAAAGTAGGTACCGGATTCTTCATGGTAAATATCCGGACAGCATGCACGTCCACAAAATCCTTTACATTTGGGAACAATACCGTTCCATAGATACACAAAGCCAAGATGGCATTGAAAACTGACCAGCATCTAGCTTTAGCATACACAGCCGCTTGTTCAATCAAAAATTTCATATGGAAGCCTTTACACCCTCCCTTACTGGCAACGTTGTTTTTCAACAAAGATGGATCCAAATGCAAAGCCTCGGAAACCTTTTCCAAGTCAGGAAGTTCTTTGGAAGGATAAAAAGGAGCCTCTTCTTTAATAAAAATATCCAGAATGAGAGAAAATTCCTCCAACGTCGGAGCCAAAAGATAATCAGTGAATAGGAAACAACGCATGTGAGGGTCATAGAATTGCACCAGAGTGTACAAAGCCCTATACTCATATTCAGTGATGTTGCGAGCAAAATCCAGAATTCTACCGTACTCTCCTCTAAAGTCTGCCAATACCCCATGCTCTGCCATAGACACAATCTGGTGAACAGGCTCCAGAATAAGTGATGGGAACCTGTACATTATGATGTTTTTTTTATTCTCAGTACTCATCCTTAATAGTCTTCAAAAACCGGAATCAAAGTTAGGATGCAACCCTGCAAATGAATAAACATGTTATGATGTAGAAATGATGATGCAAATGCACACATGGGGTCAAGGATGCTGGACAACTGCTGCACTGAGTAACTGCATAATCTCAAAGATCGGCCCAAATACCCATAAAACCAGAATAACCACAATATCACATTGATAAAACTGCTGATCAGAAAACCGGGTATGTTGAAGGTCAAGGTTACCTGCAAACATGTAAACACCCTGCCCTCTCACATGTGGGTACTAGAAAGCCGAGGATCCTCAACATCACGGGCTCTCAGGCCGAGAAATGATGATACGGTCACCATTTCTGGTTTGGCATCATCACCAATCGAGGAGGCCTCAACTGATTCCCCTAAAAAAGAAAACATCCTATGGCGAGTCCTCAGCTTCGGCACTGAGGTCGAGAAGCAATAGTACATTCATTCCTCGGAGGACGGTACTATTGCCAAACGAGGAGTGCTTCCACCGATTCTTTTCCAAAAGGAAACCCTATAGCAAGTTCCCAGCATTGGGTCCTCGGATCGACATGTGTAATGGGTTTGCCGTTTTTGGTCTGCCATTATCACGTCTCGGGAGGAGTGTCGTTACTGAGTCCTCGGGAATGGCCGCCAGAGTCGACAGTTCTCCAAGTTACATTCAATCATCTGCACCAATGCGCAGGATAGAACATTACCAAAGAAAACCTCGTCTAGATGTGGAGTTTTCATGTATACTACGTTTGGCCAAATGCCACACAAGTCACACTAATTTCCACGCTAATCCTACGTGTACGCTTAAGCCTGGGTATTAGGCTTATCTCTCAGAACTTCCAACCCGCCAAACAGAAAAACAGTGCAGCAGCTGATAATAATATGCAATGCAGAAATGCGGTAAAAATAAAATACAACAAATAAAGCAAAACAAAAACAAAAAACACCCAAAGACAACAAAGACAAGCAAGCGCTAGGACTGACTCGCTTAGGGATGGACCAACATAGGTCAACCAAATTCCCCAGCAGAGTCGCCAGCTGTCGCTCCCAGGATTTTCATCCAGGTACAAACGCGAGAGTGGCGCGGAAAAACAGAGTTGCCAGCCGTGTAAATTTATCCCAAGAGAGAGAAAGGGAACACCGCATAAACCTCGGGAAGAGGGAAAGGAATGGTCATCACAACCATAGTCTGGGTTCGGGAGTCGGTTACGCGAGGGGAAGGTGCTAGCACCCAACGCGTCCATCGTACTCGATGGGATCCACGCTTGTTGTCTATTCTAAGGGTGAGTTATCCTATCATCTATGGCTGTACTGAAACGGGGAAGGGAAAACAAAGACAGACTCGGTAGGACGTCGACGTCCTAGGCCTACGTACTCCCTTTGTGCAATGGGAAATTCAGAGTCAACGTAGTTCGGACCAAGTTCTTTTGTGTTTTTTATGAGCGACGTTAAGTCCGCGTCCGGCAGTTAGGGTCGATGCCTGTTTACGACTCAGACGGAAAGTAACGTGCCCTTTTTGAAAATAGCCTTTAGTTTGACAATCCCGAAGGACTAAAAGGTTTGAAGTTGGTTTGTATGTTTTAGGACAGAAGTGACTTGAGTTAGTTAATAACTCACCTTGAACCAAAGTCTATGACACGGGAACGAATGCGTCGCATGGTCTCCCCCAATGGAACATATGCTCAACACCCTAGAAGAGAGAAGGGGGACCCCTCAATCTCATTTCCTATGTTTAAGGCTCGTGTGCAAGGAAAGTTGACCTTATTAAGTATCTTAAAGATGTTTGGAGATGAGAAGAGAAGACGCAAGGGAAACTCTAAGGGGGACTAAGAGTCCTAAAGTTATCATGTATGGGTGACCTACGGTTAGTGAGGTTTGACGACAACCTAAGCCTAAAAAAAGAAAGATGAGAGAAGGAAAGAGCAATGGTGACCATGGATAACTATCCACACCCTTAAATAACTTTCCTCAGTCCCTGCATAAAAGGTTAGTGCGAAACAGACATAAGTGATATCAAAGCAAATGGAAACCAAACAATGGCATATAATAGTGATGACAACCCAAACATGAATTAAGAAATCAAATAAACAACCCCAAGGCAATGGCACAAGTGCCTTTTCAAACAGATAATCAGACGAGATCAAGGATGCGCATACAAGAAAATCTCACACAAAGAGCAATTGAACAAATAATAAAACAACTTCTAAAATCACCAAATTAAATATCAAAGTTGCTCAACCAGAGACAAACAAAATACCTAAAACTCCTGCAAAGATTCAAGATGTTAGTCATTCAAACCACCACACAAAGTTCAGATGAGGAATATGACTTAATATGCAAGAGAGGGGGCTAAAATGCAATATGAAATAATTTTAAAAATGATAGAAAAATAGTTTAATGCACTTCAGCATGTTATCTAACAAATGCAAAAATAACGGGTCGAAAATATTTTATGGATGCCGAGAAATAAAATAAACAATTTTAAGTATGCATGATATGAGTAATGCAAAAAGAAAGTAACTAAATAATTAATTTAGATGATAAAAAATAAAATAAAAATGAAAAATAAAATTTGGAAAATTTTATAAAATGACAAAAAGGATGAATGAATTTTATGGTAATTTTTAAATGCAAGAATGTATTTTAAAAAATAAAAATGAAAATGTAATGAATTAAATAAGATAAATAAATTAAAAATGCATAAGGGTGCTGATAGTAAGTAAAACATGTTAGAAATAAAACTGGGCTTAGTGGGAGGGGTGTAGGAAGCAGGCCCAGGTACTAATCCAATCAGAAAAAATAATAAAAAAAAAGCAATAGTCCACGTGTGGACTCTAGTCAACCAATTGACTGAATGCTTACCGTTAGATGCATCCAACGCGCCCTGTGGAGTCAACCAAATCAAATACTATGCATGATTAACGGTCAAGATGCAAAGCACACCACACTTACCACATACTTACGCACACACAAACAACCAGTGCACCCTACACCCCCCATGTGCAAGGCACGCGCATTTTTAATGCGTTGGCGTACTTCCATTCACACGATCCATCTGACGGACATGGTTGAGTCAACGAAAACAAAAGTAATTAAAATAACATAACCTGATTGGATGAGCATGATAACTACCGTGAGGTAATAAACACCAGATCATAAAACAAAAATCAGAAAAAAAAAATACAAAGGAAAATAACGTGGCAAGCTGCTGGCCATTGGATCGTGACCATGGACGGTCACGATTTCGTCTTCTTCGTTGGACTCCCTCACCGGCCGGCCACCGCACCAGTCACCGAAACTAGGGTTCCGGTCGACTCCTCCACCACCTGCAATTCAAAACTTGCCCAGAAAACGCAAAGGAGTACATGTTCCTGACCAGAAAATCATGAGGATTCCGAATATCCAATCCAAATTTATAGACAACCAAAGCATAATAAAAAACGAAGAGAAATATGTTAGGGCTCAAAACTTTAAACACATAGAACAACCAATACATACGTCCAAACACCAAACAAATTATATCAGGATGATCAGCAAACATCACACATCAATATGCATACTTAAAAGGAGAGTTTCGTGATCATGAAAAAAGTGTCCGACCTGAAGCTATGCACTCATAATCCTTGCTTTTAGCTGCGAATGATGGTTGGTTTTTACTCTATGGATCACCAGGAAGTGGTTTGTGGAAGAACCTTTAGAAAAAACCTTGCAGATTGAGAGATCTGGATGTGAGATGCTTTAGGGTTCAAATTCTCCACTCCTCCAAATGTCACCTGTTGAAACCCTAACCAGTGCATGAATGAGTTTAAATAGACTAGGGTTTTTCACTGATAATGATTTGGGCTTGGGCAATTCCTTGTTTAGTGAGTTTTTGAATAATTTTGGAAAATTGCATTATGTTAAGCACACCCTCTTCCATGCATAAATATCCAAGGATTTCATGATGGATCACTTACATCTGAATTGCTAATCACACCCAAATTGGAATTGGGCCTTGAGATGTATTGGTTAATGAGTTTTCAACATTTTGGCAATTTTAAATAATGGAAAATAAGTGAAGAATAAACCATGGAATTTCTTAATTCTTGGGCCCAAAATAATCCTCAAGGAATGTTCTTTGACATTAGAAAGTGACATGAAGCAATGGAATTGATTATAGGTCACTATGCCCAAAATTGTGAAAATGGCATCATGAGAAACCCTAAAAACCACTTTGCCTTCTTTTGATCATATCTTGAGTTTAACAAATGATATGGAGACCCACTAGTACTTGTTGGAAAGAGGAGAAAAAGATATTTAACTTTCATGTTTAAGGAAAATTCATCTGAAGCTTCCCTGATGGTGTAAAGTCATGTTGAATATAGTGTAGAAACTTGCCAAAAATGGAAACTTTTCATTATAGGTCACTTTCCAAATTTAGAAACTTTGCACCAACTCCTGATTCCTGATAAATATGTATGAAATTTGAATCTTGATGACCATATGAGAATGTGGGACCTTGAAAACCTTTAAAGAGCACCTCAAAATCCACAGTTGACTTTTCCCCTTTCACTGTTGACTTTTCCCCAAATTCTCCTGATTTCCAATCCATTGACCAATTGAATCCCTCCTGAACCAAATTGATGGTCAATCTTCCATTCCTAGATACTTGGGGACCCAAGGAATACCATGGAATCAAGTCTTGCCCAAAAAAATCAGAAATAAACTGACTTTATAGCAAACCCTAATTTTGGTACCCTCAGTCTAGGAGGAAATAACACAGTCTCGAAATTCAAATTCCTCTGAATATGATGTGTATCCTCTCCAACAAAGATAAGATGTGCCATTTAGTGATGATAAAAACCCAAGGAGCTTGCCCATTGGACCAATAAACCCAAGAATCTCAAAACCCTAATTCCTGCACTGGTTAGGAGAGAGTGATCCACTTGAGATCCCTTGCCACCTATGAACTCTTGATGATGTGATGGACTGGACAGGACCTTCTTGAACTTCCTCAAGCACCCTGACCCCATGCTAATGATATGCATACATGATAATGCAAAAAAAGAAAAGAAACATAAGCCAGTTAGTAATAAAGTAAGGAGGGCAAATTTTGGGGTGCAAAGCCTAAGAGGAGGCTAATATGTGTCTTTATTACTAACTGGCTTTATTACTAACTGGCTTATGTGTCTCGTACAAAGCCCGAGAGAGAGGCTAAAAGGGGTTGATCCTACAAGAGGATCTTTTATACTCAACAAGAGAGTGTTTTTGTATCTCGTACAAAGCCCGAGATGGAGGCTAAAAAGGGTTTGACTCAATGAGGGAGTCTTTTCTATCTCGTACGAAGCCCGAGATGGAGGCGAAAATTTGTTTGGTTCAATAAGAACCTTTTTGTATCTCGTATAAAGCCCGAGATGGAGGCGAAAAGGGTGATTGACTCAACGAGGGAGTCTCTTATGTGTCTCGTACAAAGCCCGAGAGAGAGGCAAACGTTTGCTTCGCTGGGAAGAATCATTGTATAAAGCCCAAGAGGAGGCTAACTTCACTGAAGAAGGATCATTATACAAAGCCTAAGAGGAGGCTATGGTAACTGTTTCAGTTAAGTGACAGGTCCAGTATACTGATTTTAAAGAGAAAATCAGTTCTTATATGAGTAACACTGTACTCAAGGATTTGATTCAAGGATCAGGGATATTTCCTTTTCTTTGAGGGAATGGGAAATCCAAAGGGTATTGAGACTATCCGAGTCTACGGGTTTCCTTACTATTTAACGAAGGGTCACTCGAGAATGTCTTTGAGACTCAAGGATATTAGACTGTCCAAGTCTAGAGTTTCATCTTTTGTACTATGCTTTGAGAAACAGTAGTAGACTCTTTGAAAGGACTATTCTATTGAAGATGACTAAGTTCTGTTCCTATACCTCTAGGAGGTCGTCGGGATAATTTGTATGAAGCCCAAGAGGAGGCTGGAAGCTTTTAAGAAGCCGAGGGGTCCTTGTACTAAGCCCAAGAGGAGGCTATCATTCCCGGAGGAAGAGATCATTATACGAAGCCTAAGAGGAGGCTGCGAATACTTCTAAGAAGCCGCGGGTCCTTGTACTAAGCCCAAGAGGAGGCTGGGTTGCTTTTAGGAAGCCTGTGAGTCCTTGTACAATGCCCAAGAGGAGGCCGATGCTTTTAAGAAGCCCGTGGGTCCCCAAACCCAGAGAAATTCAAGGCAAGCTATTCACAAGGAATAGATCAAGTCAGGAAAGTTCGAGAATTTGGAAGAAACTCAAAGATGCCATTCACGGAGAATACATTCATCTCTGGGAGTAGAGTTTCTTGATAATTCCTAATGAGGACAGCCGAAGAGAAGACTGTATCTGGTGATCCTATTGGGGATCTAGTTGTCTATTTCTACGAATAAACGAAACGACGTCACCTAGTTCTAGACGTAGTTGTCGGGGAAACTCTAAAATATCTATACTATTATTACACAGTTGATATGAGTTTATGAAAGAAGACTTACAGCGAAACAACCCCACAATACAGTTATATGTATATGAAAGCGGTAAATGAAAGCGGATAAACACTTACTCGGTTGTAGAGCTTCCATGCTGTTTGGTTAGTTGTTCAACAAAGAAAGATTGAAAACAACAGTATATTCAAAATCAAAGGAGAAAGTGCTTTGAAAGGAAAGATTGGGGCTTACAGCTCAAGGAGAGGCCCAGGGTTTTATCAGTGAGCGCACTGTTGAATTTGTACAGAGGGACTTATACAAGTGACTGAGGCCCAAAAAGGTTTTCTGTACAAAGGGATGGGTCTTACACTCTCTCAAGAGGCCCAAAAAGTTTTAAAGAAAAAGAGTGGGGCTTATAACACGAGGGTAGGCCCAATTGATTTTTCGTTTAAAATGGCGATCGCGCCGAGGTTTTCTTTTAACGCAGAGGGACTTATACAATAAGTGAGACCCAAAATGGTTTTGGTTAAAAGGGGGTTGGGTCTTACACTCTATTAGAGGCCCAAAGTTTTGAATGGGTCTTATAGCTCAAGGAGAGGCCCAAGGTTATTTTTCAAAAGGCGACGATCGCGCCGTTTGTTTTTTACGGTATCGGGACTTATACAATACACTGAGGCCCAAAAATGATTTGGTCAAAAAAGGATTGGGTCTTACACTCTATTAGAGGCCCATGAGAGTTTTAAAGAAAAGAAATGGGTCTTACTACTCGAGGGTAGGCCCAAGGTTTGTTTTTCAATGGATGATGATCGCGTCGAACTTTTTGAAATACAACGGGACTTATACCATAAGTGAGGCCCAAAATAGGTTGTATTTATAAAGGGTTGGGTCTTACACTCTATTAGAGGCCCAAAATTGTTTTAAAAATGATTTATGAGGGTTGAATTAATCCAAAAACCCTAATTTGTTTTCAAAAATGTATTTAATTGAATAAAAATTCAATTAAAATGATCAAAATTGTTTAACATATGAAAAACAAATTGTGATCTTGGATTAATGCTTCAAAAATTAAGTATTGACCTACAAAATAATTAGAAAGCATTAAAAGTTGCAAAATCAAGGTGGAAAAAATATTTTAAATGTTAAAAACAATTAAAACATTAATTCTTTTCAAAAATATCAATTATACAAAATAAATAATATTTTTGGGATTTTTGGGAAAATAAAATATTTTAACATTTTTGTGAATTATTAAAAAAAGAATCAACTCAAAATCATTAAAACTCAGAGAGAAATTAATTTTTGAATCAATTAAATAAAATCACAAAATTCAAATATTTGAAAATTCAAAAAAGGCGCCAAGAACAGCTGAAGAACACGCGCGTGTTCTGGGTTTGGCTGATTTGCATTTTCTCTCCAATCTCACTGAATACTTAATTATATCATGTAATCCACATACCAATCAACTCGTTTCAACCTCACGATCATGTCTATGGTATTTAATTTCATTTAAATTAAACATATAACAAGAAATCATGAAAAATCCTCAAGAACCCTAATTTCTGCATGAAGGCTAGGATTTTTGATACACGATTCAAACAATGCAATTAATTGAGGGGAAACATTCCATGTATGATTATGAACATATGGCCAAATTATTGTGCATCAAATATTGCATGGATCATAGAGTTAGAAGAGCTCATGCTTACCAATGACCTGGATAACTTCCCTAGGTGCCATGGAGTGTGTATGAATGCTTGGAATGTATTTAAATGGTTTGGAGTTGAAGATGGTACCTCAACTGCAAAACTGTCAAGAACTTGAGAAATTGGCTGGTGATTTTGTGAAATCTGTGTTCCAGATGTTATGTGAGTGTTTGGATCACTTCTATATGATGTATATGAGGTGTGTGTGTGATTGGTTTGGTTGGAAAAGCTCTCAAACTCAAAACCCGATAGTGACTTGCCTTAGAAGGCAAAATTGGAGTGAAAGAAGAGATTTTGAGGAAAACATCTGTTTGATGGCTTTGGTGTACTCAAACTCCTCATAATTGAGCTCTATTTATAGTAGAGCAAGTTTGTTTTGGGATCCACAGTGAATGGCAACTGCAGCAGAGGTTTGGCCAATGTTGTCCAATGAGAATCCAAGTCTCCTCTAGCCATTGACTAGAGGTTAGGGCACAGAGCTGTGGTTCCCTTGGTCTAGGATAAGTCTTGACTGAATTCAGTTGAGAATGGCTCAGTCCATGCCACCTTGATGCTTCCATTGAATGCTCCATTCCAAAATTGGAGTCTTGTCCCTATTTTGGCAATTCTAGGTTCAACATGCTATTTCTTGTTCCAAAGACTTTGGAGACTTGGCTCAGTGATTGTCCCCTTTAGATTCAATCCTCAGAGGTGTCCAAGTGGATAGGAGCATTTGGCTTTGGCTGATTTTGGCAGATCGACCAAAAGTGCAAAATCTGCCTTGCCTTGGCAGATTTCAGCAAGGCAACTTGCCAATGTCATATCTCATGACTCAAATTGAATTTGGTAATGTTCTTGGCCATTTTGGAAAGCCCTTACATGATACAACAACTTTTGAACATGTTTGGTTTTGATCTCTTTTGAATCCAAGTGAAAAATGTCTCTACATTTGGAAAAAAGTAAGGCAAAATCTGACTTAGTGAAATTTTCACTAAGTGTTGGAACAAAGTGACTTTTCTTGATTTTGATCACTCCATAACTCAAAATCCATGAGGAATTTGGACATAAATTAGTATGAAGCTTTTGTAGAGGGTAATGTGATCTACAAATCAAGCTTTGAATGGGGAACAATGGCCTTGTGGTTTAGGAGTTATGGTCCTCCAAAGTTGGCACATTAGTGGCACTTTTTCCATAACTTAGAAATTTTTCTAAGTTTTATGGTTACCCCTTTTACAAGTTATCCCACTTTCTTTGATTTTTCTTGATGAATGATGATTCAAATCATACATTAACATCATTTTAGGATTAAAAATCCATTTTGGTGAAAAATCTCAAAAAGTCAAAGTTGACTTTTGTGCACAGTTGACTTTTTATCAGATGAATTCCAAACTGTGCAATTCTTCAGGAAATCATGTCCTTGACCTAAATCAAACTTGATGGACATGGTCTATGGGTGTCATAGGGTATATTGAATCATGTCTTAGGGTTTGGGAGCATGTCCTGGTCAAAAGTCAAAGTTACAGTTGACTTTCCTCGCGAAACCCTAATTGTGGTGCAGATGAAATTGAGACTTGTTGCTCAAGCTTCTTGGATTAATCTATTGTTCCAAATGGATCAAAATAGTATATTAAAGACCCTCCAATCATGTCTTGAGGTCTTGGTTCATGATTTACCCCAAAAGTCAACTTAGGGGTGAATTAGGTCAAGAAACCCTAATTTCTGATTTTTAGTGAATGCATCCCCTGAGGCAAAATTGACTTGATGGTTGGGTCCATGAGGCTCCATTGAGTATATTAGGTTATGTTTTGGATATTTGGCTTGTGCCCAGATGGAATTTTTCCATCTGGAGGACCTGGTCGACCAAAACCCTAATTTGGTGACACTGTCGATCCTGAGACTTGATCCACCTAGAAGGGAGCATTCTTGTGCTTAATCCTTGAAGTGGGAGTCCTTTTTGATCATTTGTGGATGTTTGAGAGGTTAGACAAGTTGAAGATCATGTCATTCCTTGATTAATCCTTTGTCTAAGGCTCTGAGAGGGCTTAAAACCCTAATTTTGATTGTAGTGAATGCTCAACAACCCTTGAGGCATTTGATGAGGCATGATGGTTCATCCATATTGTGATGATGATTTGTACAATGATGGGAAATCCTAGTGGTCAAAATTTGGGGTATGACAGATGCCCATATTTAATCCTCTCGGACCCGAAGGTGTGAATGACGAAGGTATTTGGGCATTCGGGGTGCAAGAGGATTAAATATCGGAATATCCGAAATTTTGATGGCTATGAATGGAAGCCTGCGCATTCATCTTCTTTTGCTAAGCAATGATGCTTAGAAAAGGTAAACTTCCCCTCGATCCTGGTCTTCAGCCAAGGAACTGGTCTCAGTTTTCTTTTGAGATGAACTTCCCCTCGATCCTGGTTTCCTAGCAAGGAACTGGTCTTAGTTTCTGAAATAAACTTCCCCTCGATCCTGGTTTCCTACCAAGGAACTGGTCTTAGTTTCTGAAATAAACTTCCCCTCGATCCTGGTTTCCTACTAAGGAAGTGGTCTTAGTTTTTGAAATAAACTTCCCCTCGATCCTGGTTTCCTACCAAGGAACTGGTCTTAGTTTCTGAAATAAACTTCCCCTCGATCCTGGTTTCCTACCAAGGAACTGGTCTTAGTTTCTGATTTAAACTTCCCCTCGATCCTGGTTTCCTACCAAGGAACTGGTCTTAGTTTCTTTTGTCAATAAACTTTCTTGACAAGGGACGCTATTTGTAGCGGTTTTCCTCAAACTTCTCGCCGAATTTTCTTGGGGAGATGCCATTTGACGGAAAAAGTTTTGATGTCAGACTTGCTGGGGAACCCATTCATCTGAGTCGTAGAGGTGCACAAACTTCTCTGTTGGAGACGCTATTTGTCGACTCTATCTGGGGAAAATGAGTCTCTTGAGAGACTGCTTCCGCTTGGGGTCTTACATCATACTTTTCTCAGGATCTTCCCGGAGAAATGCCATATGATGGGCTCCAATTTTGAGGTGTCGATGACCTTTTCATCAGCGGTCTTTCGGAGAAAGGCAGCTGTACTGCCAAATCTCTGCTTAAGAGGCTTCCTCTAGGGATTTTCCTTAATCCGGGAAAGCAAGAATATCATCTTCAATGGCGAGGAGTGACATCTGTAGAAAGCTTCTCTGGCTTTTTAGAGGTTCAAGTTATCAAAGTGGTCGAGTGCCGACTCTAATCCAGAGATAAACTGGAGGCAAGATTGTTCGAACACAGCGTTTCCTGACAAAGCAAGAACTGACGACTCGATTGAGAGAACTTCTATCACTAGGAGACAAGACCGCTTAGAGTGATAGTGATGCAATATGAAATGTGAATGCAAAGTCAATAATGCATGATGTATGTATGTATATGCTGACAAAACTGACGAGCCATACAAACTGACAGGTGAACACGACTGGATACTCGGCCATTGAGGGGCGAAGAAGTACTGTTGGTCCAAAATGTAGCAATTCTACCTTGCTTAGGAGAAGTAGTCTTCGCGGGGAATACCGTTGATCGGGCTTAGGAGATAAGAACTCGGTCGAGGGTATCAGATAGGAAAGTCGCATCTCATACAGTTGATCTTTCGTTCAGGCGTACTGGCCTAGAAGGAGTACTTTGATTCTGTACTTTGAAATTCAAACGCCTTTGGAGACACAATCGACGTCCTTTCGATGTTCAACAGTCAAAAGCAATTGCCATCTTTAGTTTAAAAGCAGAAAAAGTTTTAACGAGTAAATTCATTTTTGTTTCATTTCAAGAATCGTTGATCATGTTAAAATGTCGTTCTGTAAAGCTAAAACAAATAAGAATTATAAACAAAAGCACAAGGGCTCAAATTTTATTGATAAGATGGAGATCAGCCAAACGCGTGATTCCAAAGAGTATTTACAAAGTTAGAAAATGGTAATTTACAGGGAAAAGGGCTACGTTGAAACATAACGACCATTATCCTTCTACCAACTTTGAATTCGGGACATCCTGACCTTCTGTCGAAGATGACCTTGACTGGAGTTTTCCTTCGATGGCTGATGTAACTGCTGCTGAGGGACTTGCCTCTGTTGAACATAGTTACTTGCCATTATCCCTAACTTTTGCCTGGATTGTACTACGATGTTTCCAATTCATCGGGATGATTTTTCTCATGTCTCTAACTTTTGCCTGGACCGCCCTTTCGGGTTTTCAATCCACCGAGACGTTTTTTTTATTTAGGCGAAGTATTTCTTGACTACATCAATGTTTGTGGGGTAGGCAAATTCCTCTCCGTCCATGGTTGCAAGTCTCAAGGCGCCGCCTGAGAAAGCTTTCGTGACCACATAGGGGCCATCATAATTCGGAGTCCACTTGCCCTGGGAATCAGTGAGAAATGATTGTATCTTTTTGAGCACGAGGTCTCCTTTTTTGAAGACACGAGGTCGGACCTTTTTGTCGAACGCCTTCTTCATTCTTTGATGATACAACTGACCGTGGCATAGTGCCGTGATTCGCTTCTCTTCGATCAGGTTTAATTCGTCATGTCGACTTTGACACCATTCAGCTTCTGAAAGCTTAGCTTCCATCAATACCCGTATTGATGGGATCTCTACTTCTATGGGGAGAACTGCCTCCATGCCATATACTAGAGAGAAAGGGGTTGCCCCTGTTGAAGTGCGGACAGATGTGCGATAACCATGAAGAGCAAAGGGTAGCATCTCGTGCCAGTCTTTATAGGTTACAACCATCTTCTGAACAATCCTCTTGATGTTCTTGTTAGCCGCTTCTACCACTCCGTTCATCTTGGGTCGGTAGGGAGATGAGTTATGGCGTTCGATCTTGAACTCAACGCACAACTCTTTCATTATCTTATTGTTCAAGTTAGATCCATTATCTGCAATGATCTGGCTCGGAACACCATAACGGCAGATGATATTGTTTTTGATAAATCGGACCACCACTTGTCGGGTTACATTAGCGTACGACGCTGCTTCGACCCACTTGGTGAAATAGTCAATGGCTACCAGGATGAACCGATGTCCGTTTGAAGCCTTGGGTTCGATCAAGCCAATCATGTCGATTCCCCATATGGAAAAAGGCCATGGGGAAGAAAGAACTTTGAGATGTGATGGCGGTACATGAATTTTGTCGGAGTATATCTGACACTTGTGACACCTCCTCATGTACTTGTAGCAGTCGGATTCCATGGTCAACCAATAATACCCTGCTCTCAGAATTTTTCTCGCCATTATGTGTCCGTTGGCATGAGTGCCAAAGGATCCTTCATGAATTTCCTTCATAAGCATGTCTGCTTCTGGTCTGTTGATGCATCGGAGCAAGACCATGTCGAAGTTTCTCTTATATAGAATATCACCGCTCAGGAAGAAGTTTCCAGCCAGTCTTCTGAGGGTTTTTGGTCCTTTCTGAGTGCCCCAGATGGGTACTCTTGTTTATGAAGGAAGCATTTGATATCGTAATACCAAGGTTTGTTGTCTATGACTGCTTCGATCGTGAAGACGTAAGCGGGCCATTCAAGGCGCATTATGTCGATCTTAGGTAGGTCATTCCATTGACTTACACTAATCATAGAAGAGAGAGTGGCTAATGCATCAGCCATGTGATTCTCCTCACGAGGGATGTGATGAAACTCGACTCTGTTGAAGAAAGGTAGCAACCTTCTCGCGTAGTCTTTGTAAGGAATCAATCCTGATTGGTATGTGTTCCAATCTCCTTTTATCTGATTGATAACCAAGGCTGAGTCGCCGTATACGTCCAAGTTTTTGATCCTTAAATCAATCGCTTCTTCGAGACCCATAATACAAGCTTCGTATTCGGCCTCGTTGTTCGTACATTTGAACGTAAGTCTAGAAGTGAAAGGAATGTGGGTACCCTAAGGGGTAATAATGATTGCCCCAATTCCGTTTCCATAATGATTAACTACTCCGTCAAAGATTAGTCCCCATTGGGAACCTAGTTCTGGCCCTTCACTGGGTAACGGTTCATCGCAATCTTTCAATTTTAGAAACATGACATCTTCGTCTGGGAAGTCAAACCCGATTGATTCTTGATCGTCAATCGGTTGATGAGCCAAATGATCGGCTAAAATACTTCCTTTAACGACTTTCTGAGCGTGGTACTCTATGTCATATTCGGATAACAACATCTGCCAATGGGCAATTCTTCCCGTGAGAGCAGGTTTTTCGAAGACATACTTGATTGGATCCATTTTTGAGATCAACCAAGTAGTATGACGAATCATGTATTGGCGAAGACGTTTGGCTGCCCAAGCCAAAGCGCAACAAGTTTTCTCAAGCATCGTGTACCGAGTTTCGCATTCGGTGAATTTCTTGCTTAGATAGTAGATGGCAGACTTTTTCCTTTTGGTTTCGTCTTGTTGGCCAAGTACACATCCCATCGAGTCCTCTAGGACTGTGAGGTAAATGATCAGTGGTCTTCCTTCCATTGGAGGTGATAGAATCGGCAGATTCAACAGGTATTCCTTAATACTGTCGAAGGCGGTTTGGCAATCTTCTGACCAAACGCAATCCTGGTTCTTTTTGAGTAATTTAAAAATTGGCGCACACGTCGTAGTCATGAGGAATATGAATCTGGAGATGTAGTTCAAACGTCCCAGGAATCCTCTAACTTGTTTTTCAGTTTTCGGAGAAGGCATTTCTTGAATGGCCTTGACCTTGTCAGGATCGACCTCAATTCCTTTCTGGCTGACGATGAACCCTAGTAGTTTCCCTGAACAGACACCGAAGATGCACTTGTTAGGATTCAAGCGGAGCTTGAATTTTCTTAGACGTTCGAATAATTTTGACAGATGTTCAACGTGCTCACTCTCTGTTTTTGATTTTGCAATCATATCATCGACATATACCTCGATTTCTTTGTGTATCATGTCATGAAACAGAGTAGTCATGGCCCTTTGATAGGTTGCCCCGGCGTTCTTCAAGTTGAACGACATTACCTTGTAACAAAAGGTGCCCCATGGGGTGATGAACGGAGTTTTCTCCATGTCTTTCGGCGCCATTTTGATCTGGTTATAGCCCGAGAATCCATCCATGAAGGAGAAAACTTTGAACTTTGTTGTACCGTCTACCAGCATGTCAATGTGTGGTAAAGGAAAGTCATCCTTTGAACTAGCCTTGTTCAGATCCCTGTAATCAACACACATTCTGACCTTTCCGTCCTTTTTGGGAACGGGTACGATGTTGGCTAACCATTGAGGATATTCAGATGTAGCGAGGAAACCCGCGTCGATCTGTTTCTGTACCTCCTCTTTGATTTTGATGGCCATGTCCGGGTGAGTCCATCTCAACCTTTGCTTTACTGGCGGACATTCCGATCTTAACGGTAAGTGATGTTCCACGATGCTGGTATCCAACCCTGGCATATCCTGATAGGACCAAGCGAATACATCGGGAAATTTTATGAGAAGCTTTATCAAACCCTCTCTGGTAGTTGGACTGAGCAGTGCCCCAATCCTGATTTCTTTTCTCTCTTTTTCCGAACCCAAGTTTACTGTTTCCAACTACTCTTTGTGAGGTTCAATGGACCTTTCCTCTTGTCTGAGTAGTCGAGAGATCTCTTCTGGAATTTCGTTGTCAACTTCTTCTTCAGCCCCAAATATCGGGGATCCAAAGTCGGGAGAAGACATTGGATCGTATGTTTCAACGGGGTTTAAAACAAGTAATCTGCATGACGTGATGATTCGTGTTTAGAAGAGATAGAGAAAATGCAAGTGTGTGTAGTGTTTTATTTTACTGCTTGTTTTTATTATTGTTTTTTAGGATTACCATTTTCTGAAAAAAGCAAAAAGAGAAAATAGCAATTACTGCGGAAATTACAGAACGACGTTATTTTATTAATGAACAAGTCGATCCTTGAAACTACGGCCCTATAAAACAAAACTCTGTCGCTTTGGGCGGAGCGAAGAGGGAAAATTTACAGAAAGCGAGCCCTATCAAAACATCATTTTCACCTGGGCAGGGTGAAAGGTTAAAGACGACAATTACTTTGACTGATGAACAATCTTCGGAACCTCGACGGTAACCCATTGGCGGTGAACTCCTCGGTGAATCACAAAGTCTGGTACCTTCCTTGATTTGTCTTCAGAAATAACACTGATTTCTGGTGGAGTAGGATCGTTGGAATCTGTCTCCCAAGCAGAGTTGTCGTAGGAGAATTCATCTATTTCATTTTGCATAGCATTTGTGCTCTCAGCCGTATCTCCCCATCCAGTCGGCTGGATATCTTCGAGCCTGATACGAGAGCTTTCGGGAGCGGTGTACTTGACCATATAGTCGAATTTTCCACTCGGTGGTCCCAAGGTGTCCCAAACTTCTTTGGAACTGGAGGAGTCATCTCTTTCGATGACGTTGACCTCGGGAAAAGCATAGTTGATGAATTCTAGTCCAGCAAACGTTGCAAATTCATCGTCGTGTTGAGTAGTTTCTGAATAACCTGAGTGTTGATCCCATGACATGGTGGGGACACAGGTATTCTGTTCAATGACGATCAGCTAATTTTCATTGTTCGGCTGACCCTCTTGCCCCAAGTCTCCTGGATAAGGTTGCCACATTGGCAGACCATCCATTGGGCCATAGTAGGTGTAGTCAAAATTGTCTTTCATCGGAGTGTCTTCCTCTAATGAATTTGGCGGAGCACGGCATCCTTCCGGATCACAATCTCCATATATCATTTCGACGTCTGATCTGGGTATAAATCTCGGACTCTCTGGAGGAAAGCAAAAAGGAGTTTGCGTCTCGTCCTGAGACATATAACCGTCCTTGTTAAGATAGGACTTCCACTCTTCCTCTGTGTCAGAGGGATTTTCCTCATTGATAGCATGGACTGCTTGAGGGACTGGGTGAAGAAAACCTCCACTGTGGAAGAAGTTCTGAATGGGATGAAGACTTCCATCGCTGGCAGCTGTCTGGGTACAGGTTGCAGAAAAACCAAGACCCTTCTTTATTTTATTGTCAATAGGAATGACAAGCTGTCCCCATCCGGTTGTATCGGTACTCTCGACCGCTTTAATAGCATCTTTGTATAAGGAAATCGAGGTTCCTCCTTGGGATTGATTGTCCTTGCTCACCGACAGTGTTTGGAACTGAGTTCCAATAACCTCCTCAGGTTCTACACAAGCAGATGATGATAAGTTACTCACGAGCAAGGTCTGTTCTCCACAGACTGTGATGAGTTGGCCGTTCTGGACGAACTTTAACTTTTGGTGGAGGGTCGAAGTGACTGTTCCAGCCTGATGTATCCAAGGTCTTCCTAATAAACAACTGTACGTTGCCCGGATGTTCATGACCTGGAAAGTGACTTGGAAAGTGTGAGGACCGATAGTTATGGGAAGGTCAACTTCGCCGATAACTGTTTTTTTGGATCCGTCGAAAGCTTTGACGACGACCTCGATGATTCTCATCGGAGGGCCTTTGAATGATAATTGCATCAAAGTGGACTTCGGCATAACATTCAGGGCTGACCCTGTGTCTACCAGTACGCTGGCTAAAGCATCGTCCTGGCAGTTAACTGTAATGTTGAGCGCCATGTTATAACAGCGACCCTCTTCGGGTAATTCCTCATCACTAAATCCCAAGTTATTGCAGGAAGTGATGTTAGAGACAATGCTATCGAAATGTCTGATTGTTACATTCTGTTCCATAAAGGCTTGCTCCAAGACTTTCTGTAGAGCCTCCCTGTGGGCTTCTGAACTGAGTAAAAGTGATAGCACTGAGATCTTTGAAGGAGTCTGTAATAGCTGATCAACAATGTTATATTCACTCCTTTGGATGAGCTTCAGCATCTCATCATTATTTTTGGAAAGGTCGGGATTACTGGATTGACCGACTGATGGATCGGGAGCTTCTGTCTGAAGTTTCTTTTCCTTGTTAGGTTCTCCAACTCCTCGGTTGAAGATTCGACCGCTCCATGTTACACGACCGATGTCTGCAATATTCACGACAGAGGGTAATGGAATTTCCTTTCCATTCTCGACTATTGTTGCACCGTATTTGTAAGGGATATCCTTAGTTGATTCATACGGTAGTGGTCCCGGTAGATAGATGACTATGGGAACCTTCTAATTTTTCTGACCATCATAAGTAATCTCAATCTGTTCCTGGTTGGGAGCTTTAGATTCGTCAACTAGAGGGATAATGGCAAAAACATCCCTGGTCTGGTGACGACCAGAGACTGTGACAACATCCTCGACTTGATCGGCAAGGTAGTTCGGCGTCCAGTTGACGGGTCCAGAACCTGGATATGGGCGAATCTCTCCACGATCCACCTGACCCTGAAGATCTGCTCTCACAAGGTAACACCCTTGGTTACTTTCCGAACAGACGCTACAACGGTCATAATTGTGTGGTGGCACCTGGCCACGCCCACTTTGAATACAATGTAACCTCACTAGGTTAGCTTCCACAGATCGGACATCCTGACTTTGACGCCGAGTGGGATTCCTGTTATTGATACTAATCTGCTGAGTATCTTCATCCATATAGATTGGAATCCACCAATGATTTAACAAGTTCTAAAGTGCCTCCTGGACAAGGGTACAACCTTGATCGTTTTCGCAACCTGCTTTACAGCTTTGATAGTCGTGTGATATTAAGAATCCAAGTCGGACCTGCTCAGCATGTAACTCTACCAGGTTGGTATTCATCACGCGGATATCAAAGATCTGAACCATGTTGATCTGATAAGGGTTCCTATCATGGTAGTCTTGGATCCATCCAAGATCCATCTGACGCTGGAGGGCCTCTTGTATGAAAGAGCATCCCTGTTTGTTTACCGAGCAAGTCAGACAGGAACTGTAATTGTGTCGTGGAAGATTATGATACTAGCTTTGCCTTGAGTGCATCGCCACCAAGTTGACATTCATTGCACAGATATCGTGGTTCTGAATGACGTTGGAGTTCGTATAGACCATGTTAGCTCCACGAACTAGGTGCTCTTGAATCCATCCGAGATCCATCTGTTCCTGTAGAGCTGCTTGCACTACAGAACATCCTCTATTACTTTTAGAGCAGACATCACATTGATGATAATTATGAGGTGGCACATGGCCATATCCACTCTGTCTACAATGCATCTTGACCAGATTGGTCCTCAACAAGAGTACATCATGAATTTGATAGACATTGTTAAATTCTTTCTCAATCAGGTTGACTGCAGCTTTCTCATGTTGAGGCAGCGGGTTCGTGAGAACATTGGGATTCGTATCTTTGAAAGATAAGAGCCTGCTCCTAACAAGCTTTTGCACGTCAGATTTGAAATTGAGACAATTCTCTATGTTATGCCCTGATCCTCCCTGATGATAAGGGCATGTTTGATCCACCTTAAACCAAAAAGGCGGATTTTCCGGTACTGTAAGAGGAGACTTAGTCTGAATGTGCCCCTTAGCCAGTAGTAATGGAAATAGTTCTGCATACAACATGGGTATAGGATAAAACCCTGATGGTCGTGTTGTACGGTGGTTGTTATATGGAGGACGAGCCTGCTGAAGAGGCTGTTGTGTCCTTTGCTGATCAGGTTGGCTCTGCGCAACCTGAGGTTAATACGTAGAAATAGGCGCAGGGCTGATAGCAGGAGTCACAGCCGCTACCGGTTGATAACGTCGCCTTTGCTTTCTGAGAGAGATATTCCCAATATCCTGCTCTTTTTTCTTAGGGAGAGGACTACTACCGTATTTTTTAGTACCGCTTGTCAATCCAGTGTCTTTTACCAAACGTCCTTCTCTGACGGCTTCCTCAAGACGTACGCCCATGCCGACCATCTCGGTGAAATCACTGGGCGCACTGGCAACCATTCGGTCATAGTAAAATGAGCTTAAGGTTTTTAAGAAGATTTTTATCATCTCTTTTTCCTCAAGAGGTGGACAAATTTGAGCGGCAATTTCACGCCACCTTTGAGCATACTCCTTAAAGGTTTTCTTGTCCTTTTGCGACATCGATCTGAGTTGATCTCTATCGGGTGCCATGTCTAAATTGTATTTGTATTGTTGGACGAAGGCTGTACCAAGATCTCTGAACGTGCTAATCGTAGCACGGTTTAAACCCATGTACCATTTGAGTGCGGCACCGGTTAAACTATCCTGGAAGTAGTGAATCAGTAGGTCCTGATTTTCCGTCTGAGCTGACATCCGCCGAGCGTACATCACCAGATGGCTCTGAGGGCAAGAGTTACCCTTGTACTTTTCAAAGTCGGGAACTTGGAACTTGTGCGGGACTTTCACATTGGGGACCAGACAAAGGTCTGCAGCGTCCTTTCCAAATAGATCCTGACCGCAAATGGCTTGCAGTTCCTTCTGCATTTCCAAGAACTGTTCCTGTAATTCATCCATTCGGTCGAACATAGTTTTCTTTTTACTAGAAGGTATCGGTGGAATCTGTCCTTCCGGGACAGTGTGCACCACAGGGGGTGGTACCGTGACTACGGCAGTGAGTCTTGGCGTTTCCCAAAGTGTGTAACCTTCAGGAGTCTTCAATATGCCTCTGGCATCTTCGCTTTCCCGAAGTTTGTAACCTTCAGGACCAGCGGCTTCTGCTATGATTCCCTGATCATCAGTGATCGGCGGAACATATCCTTCCGGGATATAGTTAACAGGCATGCCCCAAGGATGATCTTTCGGCATTTGATACCTAGGATCATACTTCTCCACTATGGGCGTTGAGGTGATCTTTGAGATCACAGTCCGTTGTAGCTGAGCTTCTGCCATGGCTTGCATGTCGTTACAAAGCTTTCTCATATCCTCTCTCAGAGCGTCAATCTCTTCTTTTAACTCTCTGTTTTCTTCCTCAAGATCATCCATCTTTTTCTGACGATTGGCCCGAATATTGTACGAATGAGACAGTTTGACTCTAGAACCGAGACACAAACGTGAGATTCGTAGGGAAGAAGAATACGCGATGTGAGAATGATGAATGCAATTATTATATTAATTTTTTTTTTGTTTAATCAAAACAAACTTTGATAATTAGATTGCAAATATCAAACAGTGGGGAAACCCCTTTTTATTGAAATTCAAAGGATTGCGGAAACGAAAATACAGTAGATTACAAAGTGCAGAAACAGAAACCTAAGCTAATGGGTCCCGAGAGAACTCGGGTGCTGATTCTGGTATCTTCCTTTTCTTTGACTGGGGCTCTTGAGCCGTTGTCGGGTTGTCATTCCTTTGCCAAATGAAAGGAGCGAGCAAATTCCTTTGGTCATCTTGATTCTCTACAGCATGCAGCTCCAAAATTTCAATTAGAGCGTCCTTCACTTTCAGTAATTGCTTTATTTTGATGCACTCTACGTCAAGGGTGCGGTACTTGTTCTTCCAAGACCCTCTCTCCTTTTGAACTTTATTGAGAGTAACCTGAAGCTTTTCAGTTTCCGTCATGAAGTACATGACAGATTCCCTCGGCGGAAGAATTCCGTAACGAGGATAAGGCATCTTTAGCTTGAGAGCTCTAGTTTGTACCCAGTGGAGATAAGGCTCCACCGAGACACAGTCTGTTTTCCTAGAGACTCCCGTCCTTTCTTATGAACATGTTTCCAAGCGTGCACTATTTCCATCTTTAGTGCTCTGTCACTTTCTCCTTCCTTGAAGAAAAGACCTTCCAGATGAGCATTCCGGGGAACATGCCTCATCGGGTATCCAAATTGACGAAGAACCAATACCAGATGGTAGTTGATTCCTCCCTTAGTTCCTATAAGGGGTACGTTGGGGAAGTTTTCACAACGTTCAATGATCCCGATTCCATCATAAATCCTATTACACCAATCTATATCAGAGTTGGTAAGAGACATGATCTTCTGCGACCAACGTAAGGCACTCTTGCAATCCCAAAAAGCAGCAGACTTGGGCAAGTGGGAGATGAACCATTTGTAAAGCAAAGGTACACAACATGTGATCTCCCCTCCGCTGTACAAATTCCCCAAGTGTACAGAATGATACGCATCTGCGAGCAAAGTCGGCACAGGGTTTCCAATGAGAAAAACCTTAATGGAGTTTGATATCGACGAAGTTGTTGATGTTGGGAAACAAAAATAACCCGTAGGTGAGCAAGACAAAGACGCTTTCAAAAGCAGTCACGTTTCCTGTACTGGCAAAATACAGGGCTTTCTTTGTCAAGAACTGGGCTGGCAAACCTTGGATGCCACCCTTAGCGGTCATGTGAGTCCTGACCTCAGACTCGTCCAAATGAATTGCTCTTGCAATGGTCTGATTCTTTGGAATTTCTTCCAGTCCAGAAAATGGAGCTCGGTCTGTAATGTGTAGATCGATCAGGTGAGAATACTCCTTCAGCGTTGGTGCGAGCTGGTAATCCGGGAATGTGAAACAGTGATAAACCGGATCGTAGAATTGAACGAGTGCGTCCATGATTCCCTCAATCACATGGACTCTTAGCAGTGGTAGCAAACCTCCGTGCTTGGCTCTGAAAGCATCTTGGTTTGTGATCATTCTCGCCAAACCTCTCAAATTCTCTAGTTTTGGAACCTTGAAGGTGTACGTATGAGTTCTCCTTCTATCGAAAACCATTAGCACAATCCTTTTCTCTGATATTTGCAATCACAGTCTTAGTTTAATTTGAAAAACAGAGAGACTAGAAGAGAAATTTTTTTGAATGTTTTAATGTTTTTTAGATGAATGCATGAATGCAGCACACAAAAACATAGAAAAAACATGGGGTCAAAGGGTCATTGTCATGAAGTCCAGGCTCTACCCATCCCCAAAGGTTTATACTAGGGTGATTTTTGTACCTGTACTCATTATCATCAGCTCCTCCCAGGAAAGCAAAACAACAAGCGGATCGCCAGCGAGTTGTAGAGCAATCTTAGAGTAAGTACCATTCACCGAGAATAGATCACCAGCCTCAAATGAGGGTAGTATCGCGTGACAACTATTTCCGATAGCTTCCGCACTACGAAAGGGTTTGGCTCCTCAGCTTCTCAGACATCACAATCGGCCCATTGTCTAGGTGAGAGAATGGGTTGCATTGGTCATCCTCCACTGAGGTTGATGGTCGACCTCGTCGCCATCACTTATCTTAAGTGTATACTCAATCTTTCCACATGCGGCATCACACGCATTCTCATTAGCAGAAAAATAAACAGGTATAGCAATTAGGAAAAGCAGTATATATATTTGTCCTAAAGTCTTAGACCTTTAAAGTTATGAATCCTATGTTCCTGACAGAAAATGGTTCCCCGGCGGAGGCCCCAATCTGTGGTTTCAATCCCGATTAACGACGTTTTGACCTAAGATCCTAGTGACGTCAAGGTTTCTACTTAGGAGAAGAGAACAAGATCCCTAAAAACTAATGATTCTCCCCAGCAGAGTCGCCATCTTTCTGTGGAAAATGGAGACGATGATGACTAAGGTAAAACAGATCCTCATGACACTCCCCAGCAGAGTCGCCATCTTTCTGTAGCGAGTGATTTTTGGATGTGGTTGCGAAGCACAATCGCTCTGGTACTACAACTCGATTCATTTTTTATCCTATTAAAGCTGATGAAGGAAGGGAAATAGATGTCTCCAACTAACCCTGCTTGCATACTGAGTTTAAACAGTCAAAATTGTTGGTTTACAGATGCTACAAAGATTCGGGGTCTCTCCTTAGTTATTTTGTTGACGATGGTGGTTCATGTTTAGGAATGATGTTTTGAATTACTGCTTTCGGGTTGATTGATGGAGATATGGGATTTTGAGTTTTTATTTAGTGTGCTCGCTAAGATTCTTCTTTCAATCTTATGCCTACGTATTCCCGTTTACCAAAATAGGGAAATCAGAGCGTTCATAGTTCCTCCTATTCTATGGGAGGAAATGGGTGTTTTGGTGTCTTGTTCAAAGCCCAAGACGTGAAGCTAAAGGTAGTTTGTATCTTGATCAAAGCCCAAGATGTGAAGCTGAAAAGGATTCAACTTTAGAGAGAATTTGTCATCTCTAAAGAGGGGGTTGTATGTCACAACTGTTTATAAAGGAGAATTACTTTAACCGGGATATGTGAATCCGGCAATGCCATAATTTCCTTTATAGGGGATTTTTAACCTGAAGGAGAAGACTTTAACTCAGTGTAGAGCAATGCTATCTTTCCTTAGGAATTTCTCATGCTAAAAGAGGGACAGTGGCATGGATATAGATGATCCAGAGGCTTGCCGCTTACAGCGATTAGATGAAGGGGAAGGAGTTGTTGATGTTTGTGTACTGTGAACGAGGCACAGCTTTGATGCTAAAAGGTTTATTGGATCAACCAGTGATTTTCTTATACAAAGCCTAAGAGGAGGCTAATATGTGTCTCGTACAAAGCCCGAGAGAGAGGCTAAAAGGGGTTGATCCTACAAGAGGATCTTTTATACTCAACAAGAGAGTGTTTTTGTATCTCGTACAAAGCCCGAGATGGAGGCTAAAAAGGGTTTGACTCAATGAGGGAGTCTTTTGTATCTCGTACGAAGCCCGAGATGGAGGCAAAAATTTGTTTGGTTCAATAAGAACCTTTTTGTATCTCGTATAAAGCCCGAGATGGAGGCGAAAAGGGTGATTGACTCAACGAGGGAGTCTCTTATGTGTCTCGTACAAAGCCCGAGAGAGAGGCTAAACGTTTGCTTCGCTGGGAAGAATCATTGTATAAATCCCAAGAGGAGGCTAACTTCACTGAAGAAGGATCATTATACAAAGCCTAAGAGGAGGCTATGGTAACTGTTTCAGTTAAGTGACAGGTCGGTTTACTGATTTTAAAGAGAAAATTAGTTCTTATATGAGTAACACTATACTCAAGGATTTGATTCGAGGATCAGGGATATTTCCTTTTCTTTGAGGGAACGGGAAATCCAAAGGGTATTGAGATTGTCCGAGTCTACGGGTTTCCTTCCTATTTAACGAAGGGGTCACTCGAGAATGTCTTTGAGACTCAAGGATATTATACTGTCCAAGTCTAGAGTTTCATCTTTTGTACTATGCTTTGAGAAACAGTAGTAGACTCTTTGAAAGGACTGTTCTATTGAAGATGACTAAGTTCTGTTCCTATACCTCTAGGAGTTCGTCGGGACAATTTGTATGAAGCCCAAGAGGAGGCTGGAAGCTTTTAAGAAGCCGAGGGGTCCGTGTACTAAGCCCAAGATGAGGCTATCATTCCCGGAGGAAGAGATCATTATACGAAGCCTAAGAGGAGACTGCGAATACTTCTAAGAAGCCGCGGGTCCTTGTACTAAGCCCAAGAGGAGGCGGGGTTGCTTTTAGGAAGCCTGTGGGTCCTTGTACGATGCCCAAGAGGAGGCCGATGCTTTTAAGAAGCCCGTGGGTCCCCAAACCCCGAGAAATTCAAGGCAAGCTATTCACAAGGAATAGATCAAGTCAGGAAAGTTCGAGAATTTGGAAGAAGCTCAAAGATGCCATTCACGGAGAATACATTCATCTCTGGGAGTAGAGTTTCTTGACAATTCCTAATGAGGACAGCCGAAGAGAAGACTGTATCTGGTGATCCTATTAGGGATCTAGTTGTCTATTTCTACGAATAAACGAAACGGCGTCACCTAGTTCTAGACGTAGTTGCCGGGGAAACTCTAAATATCTATACTAATATTACACAGTTGATATGAGTTTATGAAAGAAGACTTACAGCGAAACAGCCCCACAATACAGTTATATGTATATGAAAGCGGTAAATGAAAGCGGATAAACACTTACTCGGTTGTAGAGTTTCCATGCTGTTTGGTTAGTTGTTCAACAAAGAAAGATTGAAAACAATAGTATATTCAAAATCAAAGGAGAAAGTGCTTTGAAAGGAAAGATTGGGGCTTACAGCTCAAGGAGAGGCCCAGGGTTTTATCAGTGAGCGCACTGTTGAATTTGTACAGAGGGACTTATACAAGTGACTGAGGCCCAAAAAGGTTTTCTGTACAAAGGGATGAGTCTTTCACTCTCTCAAGAGGCCCAAAAAGTTTTAAAGAAAAAGAGTGGGGCTTATAACACGAGGGTAGGCCCAATTGATTTTTCGTTTAAAATGGCGATCGCGCCGAGGTTTTCTTTTAACGCAGAGGGACTTATACAATAAGTGAGGCCCAAAATGGTTTTGGTTAAAAGGGGGTTGAGTCTTACACTCTATTAGAGGCCCAAAGTTTTGAATGGGTCTTACAGCTCAAGGAGAGGCCCAAGGTTATTTTTCAAAAGGCAACGATCGCGTCGTTTGTTTTTGACGGTATCGGGACTTATACAATACACTGAGGCCCAAAAATGATTTGGTCAAAAAAGGATTGGGTCTTACACTCTATTAGAGGCCCATGAGAGTTTTAAAGAAAAGAAATGGGTCTTACTACTCGAGGGTAGGCCCAAGGTTTGTTTTTCAACGGATGATGATCGCGTCGAACTTTTTAAAATACAACGGGACTTATACCGTAAGTGAGGCCCAAAATAGGTTGTATTTACAAAGGGTTGGGTCTTACACTCTATTAGAGGCCCAAAATTGTTTTAAAAATGATTTATGAGGGTTGAATTAATCCAAAACCCCTAATTTATTTTCAAAAATGTATTTAATTGAATAAAAATTCAATTAAAATGATCAAAATTGTTTAACATATGAAAAACAAATTGTGATCTTGGATTAATGCTTCAAAAATTAAGTATTGACCTACAAAATAATTAGAAAGCATTAAAAGTTGCAAAATCAAGGTGGAAAAAATATTTTAAATGTTAAAAACAATTAAAACATTAATTCTTTGCAAAAATATCAATTATACAAAATAAATAATATTTTTGGGATTTTTTGGGAAAATAAAATATTTTAACATTTTTGTGAATTATTAAAAAAAGAATCAACTCAAAATCATTAAAACTCAGAGAGAAATTAATTTTTGAATCAATTAAATAAAATCACAAAATTCAAATATTTGAAAATTAAAAAAAGGCGCCAAGAACAGCTGAAGAACACGCGTGTGTTCTGGGTTTGGCTGATTTGCATTTTCTCTCCAATCTCACTGAATACTTAATCATATCATGTAATCCACATACCAATCAACTCGTTTCAACCTCACGATCATGTCTATGGTATTTAATTTCATTTAAATTAAACATATAACAAGAAATCATGAAAAATCCTCAAGAACCCTAATTTCTGCATGAAGGCTAGGATTTTTGATACACGATTCAAACAATGCAATTAATTGAGGGGAAACATTCCATGTATGATTATGAACATATGGCCAAATTATTGTGCAGCAAAAATTGCATGGATCATAGAGTTAGAAGAACTCATGCTTACCACTTGCAGCTGATGGTCGTGATTTGTGTTGGAGGTGTTACAGCTAGGTTCCAATGATCTGGATAGCTTCCCTAGGTGCCATGGAGTGTGTATGAATGCTTGGAATGGATTAAAATGGTTTGGAGTTGAAGATGGTACCTCAACTGCAAAACTGTCAAGAACTTGAGCAATTGGATGGTGATTTTGTGAAATCTGTGTTCCAGATGTTATGTGAGTGTTTGGATCACTTCTATATGATGTATATGAGGTGTGTGTGTGATTGGTTTGATTGGAAAAGCTCTCAAACTCAAAACCCGATAGTGACTTGCCTTAGAAGGCAAAATTGGAGTGAAAGAAGAGATTTTGAGGAAAGCATCTGTTTGATGGCTTTGGTGTACTCAAACTGATCACAATTGAGCTCTATTTATAGTAGAGCAAGTTTGTTTTGGGATCCACAGTGAATGGCAACTGCAGCAGAGGTTTGGCCAATGTTGTCCAATGAGAATCCAAGTCTCCTCTAGATATTGACTAGAGATTAGGGCACGGAGCTGTGGTTCCCTTGGTCTTGGATAAGTCTTGACTGAATTCAGTTAAGAATGGCTCAGTCCATGCCACCTTAATGCTTCCATTGAATGCTCCATTCCAAAATTGGAGTTTTGTCCCTATTTTGGCAATTCTAGGTTCGACATGCTATTTCTTGTTCCAAAGACTTTGGAGGCTTGGCTCAGTGATTGTCCCATTTAGATTCAATCCTCAGAGGTGTCCAAGTGGATAGGAGCATTTAGCTTTGGCTGATTTTGGCAGATCGACCAAAAGTGCAAAATCTGCCTTGCCTTGGCAGATTTCAGCAAGGCAACTTGCCAATGTCATATCTCATGGCTCAAATTGAATTTGGTAATGTTCTTGGCCATTTTGGAAAGCCCTTACATGATACAACAACTGTTTGAACATGTTTGGTTTTGATCTCTTTTGAATCCAAGTGAAAACTGTCCCTACATTTGGAAAAAAGTAAGGCAAAATCTGACTTAGTGAAATTTTCACTAAGTGTTGGAACAAAGTGACTTTTCTTGATTTTGATCACTTCATAACTCAAAATCCATGAGGAATTTGGACATAAGTTAGTATGAAGCTTTTGTAGAGGGCAATGTGATCTACAAATCAAGCTTTGAATGGGGAACAATGGCCTTGTGGTTTAGGAGTTATGGTCCTCCAAAGTTGGCACATTAGTGGCACTTTTTCCATAACTTAGAAATTTTTCTAAGTTTTATGGTTACCCCTTTTACAAGTTATCCCACTTTCTTTGATTTTTCTTGATGAATGATGATTCAAATCATACATTAACATCATTTTAGGGTTAAAAATCCATTTTGGTGAAAAATCTCAAAAAGTCAAAGTTGACTTTTGTGCACAGTTGACTTTTTATCAAATGAATTCCAAACTGTGCAATTCTTCAGGAAATCATGTCCTTGACCTAAATCAAACTTGATGGACATGTTCCATGGGTGTCAGAGGGTATATTGAATCATGTCTTAGGGTTTGGGAGCATGTCCTGGTCAAAAGTCAAAGTTACAGTTGACTTTCCTCGCGAAACCCTAATTGTGGTGCAGATGAAATTGAGACTTGTTGCTCAAGCTTCTTGGATTAATCCATTGTTCCAAATGGATCAAAATAGTATATTAAAGACCCTCCAATCATGTCTTGAGGTCTTGGTTCATGATTTACCCCAAAAGTCAACTTAGGGGTGAATTAGGTCAAGAAACCCTAATTCCTGATTTTTAGTGAATGCATCCCCTGAGGCAAAATTGACTTGATGGTTGGGTCCATGAGGCTCCATGGAGTATATTAGGTTATGTTTTGGATCTTTGGCTTGTGCCCAGATGGAATTTTTCCATCTGGAGGCCCTGGTCGACCAAAACCCTAATTTGGTGACACTGTCGATCCTGAGACTTGATCCACCTAGAAGGGAGCATCCTTGTGCTTAATCCTTGAAGTGGGAGTCCTTTTTGATCATTTGTGGATGTTTGAGAGGTTAGACAAGTTGAAGATCATGTCATTCCTTGATTGATCCTTTGTCTAAGGCTCTGAGAGGGCTTAAAATCCTAATTTTCATTGTAGTGAATTCTCAACAACCTTTGAGGCATTTGATGAGGCATGATGGTTCATCCATATTGTGATGATGATTTGCACAATGATGGGAAATCTTAGTGGTCAAAATTTGGGGTATGACAGATTCCAAGACATTCCAGCAGCATTTTATTCCTAAAATATTACCAAGTTAAAAAGAGAAAATAATCGCAGCGGCAGATGGAAACCAAATCCAAACCTGTGAAAACCTGACAAACCCATATAAGAACCGGATACGTTGCAAGACCAAAACCAATGCAAACTTAAAAGATTCAAGAACCGAACTACACGGCCATTGAAACAGGACTTGAAATTTAAGTCGAAAGAAGCACCTTGCTCCACTTCACATCAACCAACATGGTCTCTAGGAAGGGCAGTGATGCTTAAGCTTTGTTGTGCGCCGCTGAGCTCAATTGACTTCTACTATAAAGTTTGGGAAAGGCCTTCATCAAAAAATTACGTAACATGAGCAATGTACAAAAGCATCCAATTTCAATTTTCCTGTTGCCATCACTTGTCCAGAAGGAGTCCAAATCAGCTTCAAGCCATTGCAGTCAATTTAAATAGTACAAGCAATCCAAATGCGTCGTATCGCAGTTGTGCGATGGGGTTTCAAATTCAAGAAAATGTAAGGACATATACAACAGCCGTACACAAACAATTTCAATTACGACTGCAAGTTCAAGAACACACGATACAATAAAATCATTTGAATCTCTCAAGTATAACTTTAAAGTGCACCCTTTTTTTTCTGTTTCTCTAGCTAACAAGCATGTTGCCACAAGAATTCTCACCTTCATGTTGACCCATGCATCCTAATCCAAGACTTCATGATTCATAAAGTTTGTTCCAAAACCATGTGTAATACCCCGTAAATTATAAACGCCTGGATAATATTATTATGATCAACTGGGTTCCGGTGTACTCTGAGCAATTATTGGATAAAATAATTAGAGTAAACTGACGAACTCAGAGTTGATTAAATTAATAGTATTTAACTTTGAGTTTTATTAATTGGTGCTTTTGAGCTAATTTGGACATTTAGTAGTATTACTAATTAATGAAAAATTATGTATACTATGTTTTTCTTTTCTTCTCATTTGGAAAAAAAACAAAGATAGGAAGAAAGAAAAGTGAAGAGAAGGAAAGGAAGGAAAAGGAGAGGAAAATTGTCAAAGAGCTCAAGATCATCAACCATCATCAACTCTTCATCTCTTCATCTCAACTTCATCATCCTCATCTTGTTGTCCAGGTGGGTTCTAGTTAGACCCTTTAGAGTAGAGTTTTATTGAGCTTAGAGTTAGTTTGGAATTGTGAGAATTGAGTAATTTTGCATATAAATCATGAATCTAACTGCTGAAATTCAATAATTGATTGTGTAGTATACTGCTTGTTATGTCTATAACATGTTTTGATGCATTGTGGTTGTGGAAAATGGATTTTTGGGGTTGATTTTGGGGAACCCGTAGCAGAAAAATTCTGCAGGAAATTTGTGCAAATTTCCACTGCCCATACGCGTATTGGGCAAGGCAATACACGTATGGGGCATGGCCTTACGCGTATGGTAAGGGTGGTACGCGTATTGAAGTTTTAAATGAAATTTTGAAAGGAAATCAGTCTCTGCCCATACGCGTATCGCTTTGGGCAATACGCGTATGGCTGGGCGAGCCAGCTGGGCAGTACGCGTATGGCATAGGGCAATACGCGTATGGCTAGGAGAAATGCAGAATTCTGCTGTCTTGTGTTTTTTTCCCGTTTCCGCATTCGATGCGATTCCTCCGTATCCGTAACTCGGAATGGAACATTTTTTGTATCGTTGGAAAGCTAACGAAATGTTCTTTCTTACTAAATTGGTTTTGACATTGTGGCCGATTTAATTATGTCGGGAATTTTGGAAATGTTCTGTTTTGACAACTTTTACCCCGTAATTGTGTGTTTATGAGTAGTGTGGTAATATGCATGTTAAAATATGGAATAAGTAGAGTGAGGAAGCCTTAATGAATTAGAATGACTTAGAGAATCGTGCGGCAATTGCTTACATCGATACTTGAGGAGTATCCGTGGTAAGTAGTTGTTAGTGGGGGGATCGTTTTCCTCCGGTTTGTTGTGTGTGTACCTTAATAAATACCGTGACCCGTGTTTAATCTCTTTGAGTGGGATGGCCGGGGAAAGTATTTATTAGGTGTGTAACCGTGACCCGTGTTTAATCTCCGTGTGTGGGATGGCCGGGGAAAGTTACGTGTTGGTTGGTATTAGTGACCCGTGTTTAATCCTTTGGTGTGGGATGGCCGGGGAAAGTACCAATCGTAGATAACCGTGACCCGTGTTTAATCTCTTTTAGCGGGATGGCCGGGGAAAGTTATCTACGTTAAGGATCCGTGACCCGTGTTTAATCTCTTTGAGCGGGATGGTCGGGGAAAGATTCCTTAACTTGTGGCGTTTTGTGTTTTACGCGATTGTTTCTCTAAGTCAGAAATGTTTGAACTCAAGGTCTAGTTCCTGTTTCCCCGACTTGAGTTAGGTGTTGATTAGAACCTTGTAGAGCCGAGAGAATCTATAAGATAGGGAACTCACTGAGATTTGATGTATCTCACCCCACTGTTGTTGTTTACATCACAGGTACTGTAGGTTCCGCGAAGGGTAAGGATAAGGTCGTGTGATTATCCTTACTTGTTTGATGGCTTTGCTTCCGTTGTGGAGTTTTTTTGAGTTCGTGTTGATCTAGTTCTTAGTTTTCTTTTTGGAACATCTTGTATATATAGCTATGCCATAGTTTTTTTTTTGTTTTAGGCTTTTTGGGCATGTATATGTACAATGTGTTGGCTAAGGACTTATTGCATATTTCAGTACCTAACGTAAATTTCATGTATGATATATGATTTGATGTATGTATGTATATATGGGCTTTACATTTGGTATCAGAGCGGGTCGTATCCTCGACCTAGCCATGAAATAGAATAAGTAATTCTTTCCGTTTCAGATGCGTGGTGTCGCCTTTGGTCTTACGTGTTATATTTATGGTATTGAGCCTAATCAACTTAATCCTATTTGTATGACATTCAGGAACATGGCCGACGGGCGCAGAAACAACCGTGGAAGACCGAGGACTACTCCGGCTGGGACGGTTCCACCGGGTGCTGAAGGGAACACCCCTTTGTATCAATTCATGCAACAGATGCAGCAGCATCAAAATCAGTTTATGCAAGGAATGGTACAACAAATGGATGATGGTCTGCATCCTCCAGTGGTTGTTCCTGAAGTTACAGGGGGAACCTTTAGGGAATTCATTCGTATGAATCCTCCGGAGTTTCAGGGAGGGTTAGATCCGGTGAAGGCGCATGCATGGATATCAGGTATGGAACGGATTTTCTTGATAGTTCAGTGCAGTGAGGAAAATAAAGTGGTCTTTGCTTCTCACTTGTTAAAGGGTCCTGCCATGAGGTGGTGGGGGAGCGCTTCAGCCTTAATGACAATTCAAGAGGTACCAAAGGTGTGGGAGCAGTTTAAGGTAAATTTTATGGAGAAGTATTTTCCAAGTTCCTTAAGGTCTCAGAAGGAGTTCGAGTTCCAACAGTTGAGACAAGGCAATTCTACAGTGGCTTCTTATGCGGAAAAGTTCGAGATCATGGCTGACTATTCTAGACAAGCCATGTATGCTCCTGATGAGAGATGGAAGATCGATCAGTTTCTGTTTGGTTTGAGGGCTGAAATTTCACATAGTGTGTCATAGAGGGAATTCACTAGCTATGCTGAATTGTTGAGGCAATGCTATGTGGCGGAGCATAGTTTGAAGAAGGTACAAGAGGAAAGTGTTGCAAAAAGGGTAAGTCAAGGTGATCGTGGAAGAGCAAGTCAACATTTTGGGCCAAGATCACAAGCTTTCAAGGGAAAGCAAGTTGCTAGACCTAATGCTATGCCTTTGTGTAAGTTTTGCAACCAACGTCATTTTGGGAAGTGTGGAGATGGGACTCTTAGGTGTTATATTTGTAATGGTTTGGGTCATATAGCCAGAGATTGTACTCAGAGTAGAAGCCAAGGGCAAGGACGGAATCCGGAAGGGTTTATACCTTAGATGCTAGGAAGACAAAGAATGATAACTCCTTGATTGCGGGTACGTGTTCCGTAAATGGACATCCTTGTTTTGTTTTATTTGATTGTGGGGCAACGCATTCTTTTGTGTCTTTGAGATGTGTGAAGCGACTTGGGTTGCAAGCTGTTCCTTTGTCTCCTCCTATGGTGGTTACTACCGCCATGGATGAAATGGTCGAAACACCGTTGATGTGTGAAAATTGTGTTTTGTCTGTGAATGATAGAGTTTTCCAGATTGACCTTATTTGTTTACCGCTTAAGAAAGTTGATGTCGTTTTGGGGATGGATTGGCTTTCTGCTAATTCGGTGTTTATTGGGTGTGAAGAAAAGCTAATCATTATTCCATCTGCTGAGGCTACCCCGAAAGATGTGTTATCAACGATTTTAGAAAGTACGGTGGGAATGATAAATTTCTTGTTTGAGAAGGAGAAATCTGTTTTATTGGTTCTTACTAAGGAAGGGAGTAGTGAACAGCAAGTTCTGAGTATTCCTATAGTTTGTGAGTTTCCTGAAGTGTTTCCTGAAGATGTTCCTTCTCTTCCTCTGGAGAGAGAAGTTGAGTTCTCTATTGACCTGGTATCGGGAACGGCTCCTATATCCGTTTCTCCTTATCGGATGGCACCGCTTAAATTAAGAGAATTAAAGGACCAATTGGAGGACTTGATGGCTAAGCATTTTGTTAGACCCAGTGTTTCACCTTGGGGAGCTCCAGTGTTATTGGTAAAGAAGAAAGACGGGGGAATGCATCTGTGCATTGATTACCGTAAGTTGAATAAAGTCACCATTAAGAACAAGTACCCCTTACCCAGGATAGACGACTTGTTAGATCAATTGAAAGGAGTATGTGTGTTCTCGAAGATTGATTTACGGTCGGGTTATCATCAGATCCGAGTGAAGAGTTCCGATGTGCCAAATACTGCATTTAGAACCCGTTATGGCCATTACGAATTCTTAGTGATGCCTTTCGGTGTGACTAATGCTCCAGCTGTTTTTATGGATTACATGAACCGTATATTTCAGGCTTACTTGGACCAATTTGTCCTAATCTTTATTGACGGCATTCTTATTTATTCTCGTACTCTACAAGAGCACGGAGAACATCTGAGGATTGTCTTATCGGTATTGCAAGAGAAGCAACTTTTTGCTAAGTTAAGCAAGTGTGAGTTTTGGATGTCGGAAGTTAATTTTCTTGGACATGTTATATCTCAAGGTGGTGTGGCAGTAGATCCGTCGAAGGTAGAAGTAGTGATTAATTGGGAGAGACCGAGGAATGCTTCAGAGGTTAGAAGTTTCTTGGGATTGGCAAGTTACTATAGAAGGTTCATTAAAGGCTTTTCTCAATTGGCCTTACCAATGACGAAACTTACTCGGAAAGATTTTGTTTTTGAGTGGGATTCGGGTTGTGAACAAAGTTTTATGAAATTGAAGGAAAGTTTGACGAGTGCTCCAGTATTAATTATTCCTGATCCTAACAACTCTTATGAAGTATTCTGTGATGCTTCTAAGAGGGGATTAGGGGGTGTTATGATGCAAGGCGGTCAAGTAGTAGCTTATGTTTCTCGACAGTTAAAAGTTCATGAGAAGAATTATCCAACTCATGATTTGGAACTAGCTGCAGTGGTGTTTGCACTGAAGGTGTGGCGTCATTATTTGTATGGTGTACGTTTTGAAATGTTCAGTGACCATAAAAGTTTGAAGTATTTGTTTGACCAAAAGGAGTTGAATATGCGATAAAGAAGGTGGATGGAGTACTTAAAGGATTATGACTTAAAATTGAAGTATCATCCAGGAAAAGCGAATAAAGTAGCGGATGCATTGAGTCGAAAAATGGTTCATAGTGCAGAATTGATGATTTTGGAGTGTTCGTTGTTGGAAAAGTTTAGAGATCTTAATCTCCAGTTTGTGTGGACTCCGAATGGTGTAATTATGGGAAATTTGAATGTCAATTCTACTTTAAGAGTTGAGATTCAACAAGAACAAATTTTAGAGGAGGAGTTACAAGAGCTGCTACTTCAACCGGGTTTTACACGAGCAACAAATGGGATTGTTCTATTTAATCAACGGATTTGTGTTCCGAAGGATGAGGCATTGAAAAGGAAGATTTTAGATGAAGCTCATAAAGGTACTTTTACGATACATCCTGGTTCTTCGAAGATGTATCAGGAATTAAAGAGAGATTATTGGTGGTCCGGGATGAAAAAGGATATAGCGGTATATGTGTCAGAATGTGCGGTGTGCCAGCAGGTGAAGATTGAACACCAAAGGTCGGGCGGTCTGTTACAACCTTTGGATATCCCAGTTTGGAAATAGGATAGTATTTCTATGGACTTTGCAGTGGGTTTACCCCGTACGCAAGGTGGTTGTGATTCTATTTGGGTGATTGTAGATCGACTAACGAAATCTGCGCATTTCTTAGCCGTGAAGACTACTTACAAGGAAAGTCATCTTGAAAGGTTGTTTATTGCCGAGATTGTGAGATTGCACGGTGTTCCTTCTAATATTGTGTCCGATAGAGATCCGAAGTTTACTTCCAGGTTTTGGAAGGTGTTCCAACAAGCTATGGGTACGAAGTTGCGTTTGAGCACGTCGAATCATCCTCAGAAGGATGGTCAGACTGAGCGAACAATACAAACAATGAAAGATATGTTAAGAGCTTGTGTGCTAGAGAGTATAGGAAATTGGAAGGAAATTTTTCCATTAATTGAGTTTTCCTATAACAATAGTTACCATGCGAGCATCGGTATGGCTCCTTACGAACCTTTGTATGGGAGAAAATGTAGAACACCTTTGTGTTGGGCAGAAGTTGGCGAAGATAGAATTTTGGGACTCGAAATTATTCAAGAGACTACGGAAAAGATTTGAATGATCCGTGAGAAAGTTAAACAAGCACAAGATCGTCAAAAGAGTTATGCGGACAATCGTAGGAGACCTTTGGAATTTGAGGAAAGTGACCATGTATTTTTGAAAGTGACTCCGAGATTGAGATTAAAAGGACACTTTAAGTCACGCAAATTAAGTCCGAGATACGTGGGACCGTATCAGATATTAGAAAGGATTGGTGAAGTCGCTTATAGATTAGCCTTACCACCATCCCTATCTGAAATGCATGATGTCTTTCATGTATCTCAGCTCCGGAAGTTTATTCCTAATCCTCTTCAGCCAATTCTACCAGAATCCGTGGAAATAGAAGCGGACTTGACTTTTGAACCGCAACCGAGTTGTATTGTGGGAAGAGAAACAAAAGTGTTAAGGAACAAAGATATTCCTCTTGTTAAGGTGCAATGGGATATGACGCATCCGGGTGATGCTACTTGGGAACTAGAGTCGAAAATGCGAGATTCTTATCTGCATCTGTTCAGGTAATCTTTTAAATTCGAGGACGAATTTCTATTTAAGGGGGGAGGATGTAATACCCCGTAAATTATAAACACTCTGGATAATATTATTATGATCAACTGGGTTCTGGTGTACTCTGAGCAATTATTGGATAAAATAATTAGAGTAAACTGACGAACTCAGAGTTGATTAAATTAATAGTATTTAACTTTGAGTTTTTATTAATTGGTGCTTTTGAGCTAATTTGGACATTTAGTAGTATTACTAATTAATGAAAAATTCTTTATACTATGTTTTTCTTTTCTTCTCATTTGGAAAAAAAAAACAAAGATAGGAAGAAAGAAAAGTGAAGAGAAGGAAAGGAAGGAAAAGGAGAGGAAAATTGTCAAAGAGCTCAAGATCATCAACCATCATCAACTCTTCATCTCTTCATCTCAACTTCATCATCCTCATCTTGTTGTCCAGGTGGGTTCTAGTTAGACCCTTTAGAGTAGAGTTTTATTGAGCTTAGTGTTAGTTTGGAATTGTGAGAATTGAGTAATTTTGCACATGAATCATGAATCTAACTGTTGAAATTCAATAATTGAATGTGTAGTATACTGCTTGTTATGTCTATAACATGTTTTGATGCATTGTGGTTGTGGAAAATGAATTTTTGGGGTTGATTTTGGGGAACCCGTAGCAGAAAAATTCTGCAGGAGATTCTGCAAATTTCCACTGCCCATACGCGTATTGGGCAAGGCAATACGCGTATGGGGCATGGCCTTACTCGTATGGCAAGGGCGGTACGCGTATTGGAGTTTTAAATGAAATTTTGAAAGGAAATCAGTCTCTGCCCATACGCGTATCGCTTTGGGCAATACGCGTATGGCTGGGCGAGCCAGCTGGGCAGTACGCGTATGGCATAGGGCAATACGCGTACGGCCGGGAGAATTGCAGAATTCTGCTGTCTTGTGTTTTATTCCTGTTTCCGCGTTCGATGTGATTCCTCCGTATCCGTAACTCGGAATGGAACATTTTTGGTATCGTTGGAAAGCTAACGAAATGTTCTTTCTTACTAAATTGGTTTTGACATTGTGGCCGATTTAATTATGTCGGGAATTTCAGAAATGTTCTGTTTTGACAACTTTTACCCCGTAATTGTGTGTTTATGAGTAGTGTGGTAATATGCATGTTAAAATATGGAATAAGTAGAGTCTGGAAGCCTTAATGAATTAGAATGACTTAGAGAATCGTGCGGCAATTGCTTACATCGATACTTGAGGAGTATCCGTGGTAAGTAGTTGTTAGTGGGGGGATCGTTTTCCTCCGGTTTGTTGTGTGTGTACCTTAATAAATACCGTGACCCGTGTTTAAAATCTTTGAGCGGGATGGCCGGGGAAAGTATTTATTAGGTGTGTAACTGTGACCCGTGTTTAATCTCCGTGTGTGGGATGGCCGAGGAAAGTTACGTGTTGGTTGGTATTAGTGACCCGTGTTTAATCCTTTGGTGTGGGATGGCCGGGGAAAGTACCAATCGTAGATAACCGTGACCCGTGTTTAATCTCTTTGAGCGGGATGGTCGGGGAAAGTTATCTATGTTAAGGATCCGTGACCCGTGTTTAATCTCTTTGAGCGGGATGGTCGGGGAAAGATTCTTTAACTTGTGGTGTTTTGTGTTTTACGCGATTGTTTCTATAAGTCAGAAATGTTTGAACTCAAGGTCTAGTTCCTGTTTCCCCGACTTGAGTTAGGTGTTGATTAGAACCTTGTAGAGCCGAGAGAATCTATAAGATAGGGAACTCACTGAGATTTGATGTATCTCACCCCACTGTTGTTGTTTACATCACAGGTACTGCAGGTTCCGCGAAGGGTAAGGATAAGGCCGTGTGATTATCCTTACTTGTTTGAAGGCTTTGCTTCCGTTGTGGAGTTTTTTTGAGATCGTGTTGATCTAGTTTTTATTTTTCTTTTTGGAACATCTTGTATATATAGCTATGCCATAGTTTTTTTGTTTTAGGCTTTTTGGGAATGTATATGTACAATGTGTTTGCTAAGGACTTATTGTATATTTCAGTACCAAACGTAAATTTCATGTATGATATATGCTTTGATGTATGTATGTATATATGGGCTTTACACCATGCCTCCTGCCATCAACGCAAAACGGTTAGTTCTCAGCGCAACTCAATTCACATGGATCAAATTCAATCTACATAACAGATATAACAGTTTGAATTAGAAAGAAAGGTTCATATGGAGTGTCGATACGTACAAATACAGAGGAAAATAGTCGGTTATCAAGAGTAAAGCACTTCAAAGCGACATACTTTTTTATCCTCCTGAACGATAAAGCAAGATATAAGTTTTGAATTGGACCAAATCAAGAACTGTTAAATCCAAAATCACATTATTTACGGTTTTGGCAAGAAGTGAGAATTAATTAGAATCCAAACGTTATCAGACATCACCAATCTACTTCCAAAACCATTCCAAGCCTGTTTAAGACAAATTAAGTTATTTCCAAAACAGTCTTCCAAACAGCGATTTCAACGGTTGTAATAGGTCTCAGATTTTTTTTTCTTCCAGAAGTTATTGTTCCTCATTTTCAATTAAGGAATTGATGGGCAATATCAATAGGATACCGCCAGCATCAACCCTTTCCCAAAATATCGTACAGAAAATTCAAAAACAAATCGTATCAAACCATTTAAAGCAACACAATTCCAAACTTTCCAATTAAAGCCAAATCGTATAAGTATCAGAAATCATGGCAATAATAACACAATTATATCCTTCCCAAACAAATTCGGACAGTTTTCAATTTTCTTCCAAAATAAGTTCAAACAGCATTAAAGATATATCATCATTGGCCCATTATATAAGAAGACGATTTTTACAGAACAGGGGGGATCGAAGCATACGAAGCCACCACCAAAAAATTCAAACAATAACCACTGAACCTTCACATCAGTCCATACCCTCATTATATCAGAAAACCAAACAAATCATTCATAAAAAATTAGAAAAATCACATCGTACATAGCAACACAGCCATCAAAATTTTCACCAACAAGCACATTTAAATAAAACTGGAGATTCAAAAAGGGGCATCTTTATTCATCACCATCTCAAATCCAGAAGAAAGAAAAAGAACCAAAGAACAACCCAAGGCACAAATCGCATAAAGAGGTAAAGAGAGAAAAAGATACATCCCTGATTGGAGCGTCACGGAGCCGTCGCAACCGCCGCCACCATTCCCTTTTTTTTTTGCTTTATTCATTGCATCTGATGTAAATGTAAGCGTGAAATATAGTGAAAATCGGGGACGAGAACCATGGGGGAAAGGTTTATGTTTGCTGATTGTGAGAGATCGAGAGGGAACGGGAGAGATAGCGAGATCGGCGGCGGCGATTCTTCTTTAGGGTTTATTTTCCCCTTTTGAGAGAGAAGACGAGAGAGGGAGTGACGTTGGAGTTGCTATCTTATTCCTTTGTTTTTTTTCTTTTTGTTCTTTTTTCTTTTTTAATTAAATTTGAAACCTTTTTTTATAATTAAAATTAAAAAAAACCATTCTTATAATTAGAATAAAAAAAACATTTTATAATTAAAAAATTAAAAAAAACCTTCTTTAGTAATTTAAGTTAAAACTATTTCTTTTAAATTAATAATTTAAAACTTTTTTCTTTTATTATACTAATTAATGTAAAACCTTTTTTATGTAAATAAATCTAAAACCCTTTTTATAATAAAAATGAAAACTTTCTTAATAATAGATAATTGAAAATATTTTTCTTTTTTTAATTAAAGTCTAACCTTCTTTTATAATACTTAATTCAAAACTTTTCATAACAATTAAAATTAAACTATTTTCTATTTAATTCAAACCTTTTTTAATTAAAAACTTTTAATAATATTTAATCTAAAACTCCTTTATAACAATAATTAATTTTAAAACCTTCTAATAATTAATTCAAATTTTTTTTTAAAAACAATAAAAAAATTAAAACTCTTTTTTAGTAATAATTATTTTTAAAAGTCTTTTTTGTAATAATAATTAATCTAATTTTTTTTACAATAATTACTTTTTTTTATAATAATTAATTTAATTTAGATTTTTTTTATAATAAATAATTTGAACTTTTTTCATAATAAATATTAAAATTAACACCCTCTTAGTAATTTCTAACTAAAAAAAAACAACATAAAACTTTCACAAAACAATTTAACACTAACCTTTTTAATTAAAACTTTTATATAATCCTTCATTTCTTTAAAATCTAAAATTAAAATAACAAAGAGAACCCCCTTTTATAATTAATTAATTGTATAAATCTTCCTTTAACCTTTCTCAAATAATAATAAAAATCTCTAGCATAATTTCCTAAATAAAATAAAATCTAAAATAACTTTTCTTAACAAACCGCTCCCGATTAGAAATCCCTCTCGTTTAGTCATAGGTTCGTGAGTGTTCGATTGTTATGCCTTGTTTGTTTGTCTTTTACTTAACTTATGTTTCTGCCTATGTTTCTGTTCAAACCTTTTAAAAGCTAAAAAATTTCGATCCAACGTCGAAACCCATTTTCTACCCATATAAGTCAATCGCCTTAGGGCATCACATTCGACCTATTGATCACAAGACACAAGTCTAGCATCACTTTGCTAGCAAATTTCACCTGAAAAATATAATTAATCGCATTAATATCCAAGGGAAAATCCCATGCATGATAACCATACTATTGTGCATGGTGCATATCATTTGCATTCATAATCGACACCCTTTGTAAATCCCAAGTATATATACATACATCAAAGCAGATATAATACATGAATTCCACATTTGGTACTGAAATATCCAATAAGTTCCTAGTAAACACATTATACATATGCATGCCCAAAAAAGCCTAATACAAAAAACTACGGCATAGTATATCTACAAGATGTTCCCAAGACAAATACTAAGAACTAGATCACTAATGATCTTAAAAACTCCACAACGGAAGCAAAGCCATCAGATAAGCAAGAATAATCACACAACCTTATCCTTACCCTTCGCGGAACCTGCAGTACCTGTGATGTAAACAACAACAGTGGGGTGAGATACATCAAATCTCAGTCAGTTCCCTATCTTAGAGTCCTCTCGGCTCTACAAGGTTCTAATAGACCTAACTCAAGTCAAAAGGGAAGGGAAGTGACTTTGAGTACACACACACTATATGGAAACATGCCATGAGTTCATCAACTCACAATATCACTAATCGGTAACCACACCAAGGCATCCCCTTTTCCCGTCCGCTTCTATGTCTAGAAGTCGACCCGAGTCATGGATCCTGGTAACCTACTTGACATACGAATGGATTCGGGTTCTACGGGCCATTAACCGTTATGAACCGTCACTTCACACGGGCCATTAACCGTCACAAGCATACGCTCCCAGAGCGCCATTCGTACTGCACGTGGGAATCAAACCTGTCAAGTAGTTGTGCACATGTTTCAGAGGAGCTCGAGACCCATGAAACGCACTCGGAAAAATAATCGGTTACGATTACGTGATCGCACACAAACGTGATTGTATTCGACAATCACAAGGCCATTATGCCTTATCACAACCAAACGGTTAACACGCATGTTCCATACTAGTGTCTATTCATTCTATAGTTTACTGACATTGCTTATGGTAATGTTTCTCACCCTACATATTCCGTATTTTAACATGCATACATATTCAACAACGATTACACACCATTAAACGATAAAAGTCGGCAAAAAGACACTATTCCAAAAATCCTGACATAATTAAATCAGCCAACAATCTTAAAACCATTTTAATAAGAAAGTACATTTTGTTAGCTTTCCAACGATATCAAGAATGTTAAAAAATGGATAACCGAGTCAAAAGTTATGGACATAACGAAAAAGGGTATCGCGAGAAAACACCATTCTACATTTTTCCTGACCGTACGCGTATTGCCCTAAGCCATACGCGTATTGCCCAGCTGGCTTGCCCAGTCATACGCGTATTGCCCAAGGTGATACGCGTATGGACAGATGCTGATTTCCCTTCAAAATTCCATTTTTCCCTCCAATACGCGTACTGTCCAAACCATACGCGTATTGCCTCCTCCATACGCGTAACGCCCAAAATCCTTCACTTCCATACGCGTATTGCCCAACTCAATACGCGTATGGCCGTGTGTGTTATGCGTACGAACATGTGAAACCCAAAAAATTTTCTGCAGACAAGTTCTGCTACGGGTTGATAAAAAACAACCCCAAAATCCCATTTTTCTCAGTCAAAATACACCAAAACATGTTATAATTCTCGCAACCAGTATGATACACAATCAATTAACGAATTTCAGCAAATAGATTATGATTCTATTGTAAAATTCCTCATTTCCTAGCAATATCAACTAACTCTAAAACTCAATAATACTATATTCTAGAGAGTCTAACTAGAACCCACCTGGATTACTAGATGAGGAGGTTGAAGCTGAGATGAAAAGATGAAGATTAGTTGATGATCCAAGTTCTAGAGCTCTTGTAAAATTTTCTCCTCTTTTTCCCTTCCTTTTCCTTCTCTTCCTTTTCTTTCTCTAAGTTTTCTAACTTTTGCCAAATAAGGAAAGGAAAAGAAAATATACAAGGAAACATTAATTGGTAATACTACTAATTATCCAAATTATCTCAAATACACCAATTAATAAAACTCCAAGTTAAATAATATTAATCTAATCAAATTTCTGAGTTCGTCGGTTTACTCTAACTACTTTATCCAATAATTGCTCAGAGTACCCCGGAACCAAGTTGATCATAATAATATTATTCAAAATGTTCACAAAAATTTTGGGGTATTACACCCTTAAGTTAAGACAATTAGATAACTTAGGATAGATTTCCTAGGTTAGTCCCCCCTTAATTTTGATTTTTTTAAATCAAACTTTAGCCCACCTAATTCTCCACACAAGAGAATTAGATGTTAATCATCTCAAAGAAAGGGACATACAATCCCATACCCCATAAAATACAAACATTTTCAAAACTGTGGTGGTTTTTCTTAAGATGATGACTCATCTTCTCTCCTAAACCTTTAAAACATTTAGTATCCTTAATAATGAGGAACTACAAGTGCTCTGATTCCCTCCTGACAGGATATGTAGGCACAAGATGCGATATCTTGTCGAGCATACTTAGGATTAAAACTAATAACTTATCTACCCTTAAAACCTTAGCAAAACAAATAATAGATAATAAAAATAAATCAAGAGGTTCCTGTAGAGAACTACAGATATCTAGGATGCTAACACCTTCCCTAGGTATAACCAACCCCCGAACTTAGAATCTTAGTGCATTTGCATTGCATTGTGGGTATTCGGTTTTTTCTCCCTTTCCTTGGATAAAAGCAAAGACCGGTGGTGACATTAAAAAATGCGATACAAGTTAACTAATAGCTTGATATCCAATTTTCACCGTGACAAATACGGTAGCGCTTTCCAAAAGAAAAAGGAACAAGAGATCAGTAACATATCTCTAGGAAAGCAAAGGCGAAGGTATCAACCAATAGCAACAATAACTCCTGCTATCAGACTGGCACCGGCTTCGACTTTTCAACCTCAGGTTGCTCAACAACCAAATCAACAACAATATCAGCAAAGACAACGACAGTCTCTTCAACAGACTCACCCACAGTACAACAACAACAGTCGTCCTACCCGATCACCAGGATTTGACCCGATACCAGTACTGTATGCTGAATTGTTTCCACTTTTATCAGCCAAGGGGCATGTCCAAACCAGGAGTCCTCTTGCAATACCGGAGAATCCACCTTTCTGGTTCAAGGCTGATCAAACTTGTCCTTATCATCAAGGAGGAGTAGGACAAAACATTGAGAATTGCCTCAGTTTCAAATCGGACGTACAAAAGCTTGTAAGAAGCGGGCTTCAATCTTTCAAAGATACTAACCCAAATGTCCAGACAAATCCACTACCGCAGCACGAGAAGACTGCAGTTAACCTAGTTGAGGAAGAACTAGGCGGAAATTATCAAGTCCGTGAATTAAACATGTCAAATTCACACCCAAACGTTGTTCAAAATCATGATATTCGAGCAATGAATGTCAACCTGGTGGCCATGCACTCCAGACAAAGTCAGTACCACAACTTACCTCGTCATGATTACGACGCTTGCTTGATCTGTTCACAAAACAATCAGGGTTGCTCTTCTTACAAGAAGCCCTCCAGCGTCAGATGGATCTTGGATGGATCCAGGATTACCATCAAACAGATAGCCATCAAGTTAACATGGTTCAGATCTTCGATAGTCTCCTGCTAAACACTAGCCTTGTGGAGCTCCATGCCAAACAAGTTCAACTCGGTTTCCTGGCTTCACATGACTATCAAAATTGCGACGAGTGCTGCATCAACGATCAAGGTTGTGCCTTGGTACAAAGAACTCTTCAACACCTTATGGATCATTGGTGGCTTCCAATCTATTTGGATGAAGAAACGCAACAAATCAGTATGATCAATGGAAACCCAAGTCGACATCAAACTGCCGACGTTCGGTCCATGGAAACAAATATAGTCAGAATGCATTGCATATAAAGTGGGTACGGGAGAGTGCCAGCTCACAATTACAAACGTTGCACGGTCTGCTCACACAATAACCAAGGATGTTATTTGGTGCGTGCTGCCCTCCAAGATCAGCTGGATCACGGAAAAATCTCACCCTATGAGGATTCATTGTTTATCAACATGATACAAAGTGATACTCTGCTTCTCGATGAAAATCAGCATTCACAAAGCAAGGAAACCATCAACAATTATGGAATAGTCAAAACTGTTCACACCATAATTCCTTTGCTAGACGAATTAAAGGTTCCTCCTGATATTCAGAAAGTTTCCAGCTTGGAACTAATTGAGTTTGTTTTTTATGGATGAAACTACCAGAAAGTTCCCGTGGTTATCTACTTACCAGGACCAGTACCATACAAGTCGGATAAGGCTATCCCATACAAGTACGGTGCAACTACCGTTGAAAATGGAAAAGAAACTCCATTACCCTCCGTTGTGAACATTGCCGACATCAGTCGAGTCACCAGGAGAGGACGTATCTTTAACAGAGGAGTTGGAGATTCCACCAAAGAAAAGGAACCACCAGCTGATGTTCCTAATCCACAGACGGGTCAACTCAGTAATACGGAACCTGTCGAAAGCAACGATGAAATGCTGAAGTTGATACAAAAGAGTGAGTACAACATTGTGGATCAACTTTTACAGACTCCATCTCGGATTTTTGTATTATCTCTTTTACTCAGCTCTGAAGCTCATAGAGAAGCTCTGCAGAAGGTCTTAGAACAGGCATTTGTAGAACAAGATGTTACTATAGGCCAGTTCGACAGTATCATCTCCAACATCACTTCCTGCAACAATCTAGGATTCAGTGATGAAGATCTTCCCGAAGAAGGGAAAAATCACAACATGGCTCTCAATATAACAGTCAACTTCCAGGACAATGCCTTAGCCAACGTATTGGTAGATACAGGTTCTTCTCTGAACGTTATGCCAAAGTCGACTCTAGCACGACTTTCATTTCAAGGAACCTCGATGAGAGGCAGCGAGATCGTCGTTAAAGCTTTCGACGAATCACGGAACACAGTTATCGGCGAAGTTAATCTTCCCATAACTATTGGTCCCCACACTTTCCAAGTCACTTTCCAGGTCATGGACATCCGGGCAGCGTACATTTGTTTATTAGGAAGACCTTGGATACATGAGGCAGGGGCAGTCACCTCGACACTTCATCAGAAGCTGAAGTTCGTCAGGAACAACAAGTTAGTCACAGTTTGCGGAGAGCAAGCTCTGATCGTGAGTAACTTGTCATCATTTTCTCAATTGGAACTAGAAGAGGTGATTGGAATGCAATTCCAGGCCCTTTCGGTGAGCAATGAGAATCAATCAGACAAAGGAACATCGATTTCCTCCTACAAAGATGCTCTTAAGGCAGTAGGAAACAAAGACGTAAAAGGTTGGGGACAACTGGTAATTCCCACTAACAACAAAACATAGAAAGGTCTTGGTTTCTCCACAACATGTTCCCCGGATATCAAGAAGGACGAAAGTCTTCGTCCCATTCAGGATTTCTTCCACATCGGCGGATTTCTAAACCCGATATCCCAAGAGGTTCACACCATCAAAGAAAATCATTCCGATGATTCAGATGAAGAATGGAAAACTTATTTCAACAAGGAAGGCTATATATCTCAAGAGGAAATTCACAGACCATTCAATTTTCCTATCAACAGCCCGAGATATATACCGAGATCAGAGGTTTGGGAAACCTATGAAGATTGCGATCCTGAAGGATGTCGTGCTCCACCCAACTCCTTAGAGGACGATGCTCTCTGGAAGGATAACTCTCATTACACTTTCAATGATCAGATGGACGATCTTCCCATTTGGAAACCATACAGAGAGAACTTGGAACAACAAAGTCAGCCTGATTCGACATATCAGCTGAACGACTTTGATAACAATTTGCATGTTCCCCCGGAATCGTGGACTCTACATCCAGTTCATTCCGAAAGTAATCAACGCCACGCCGTTGAATTTTCCAGGTTGACAGGACAGGAATTCATCAACTATGCATTTCCTGAAGTCAACGTCATTGAAGAAGATGACTCATCCTCTCCTGAAAAAGTTTGGGATACCTTGGGACAACCGAGTGGAAAGTATGACTACATGGTAAAATACACCGCTCCTGCGAGTTCTCGCATCAGAATTGAAGACATCCGGCTAATTGGATGGGGAGATTCTGTCGAAATTACAAATACTGTTGACACCACTGAAGAGTCCTCCTACGACAACTCTGCTTGGGAAGAAGACTCTAATAATTAGGCTCCACCAGAAATCAGCGTCATTTCTGAAGCTTTTCCAGAAAGAAAGATACCGGACTTTGTGATTCACCAAGGAGTTTGTCGCCAATGGTTCGTCGTCGATGTCCCGAATGTTGTTCGCATGTCAAAGTAATTTCCGTATCTTTAACCTTTCACTTTAGCTCAAGTGAAACAGATGTTTTATAGGGCTTAACTTTTCTGTAAATATCCCTCTTCGCTTCATCCAAAGCGACAAAGTTTTGTTTTATAGGGTTGTGTTTCAAGAATCGACAAATCATAAATAAAACGTTATTCTGTAAATTTCCGCATTTATTGTTGTTTTCACTTTTTGTTTTTTTAAGAAAATGGTAATCCTAAAAAAAACCCAGAGATTAAAAACGAGACACTGCACACACTTCTGCATTCTATCTCTATCTCTTCTAAACGAAATTATCACGTCGTGCAGATCACCTGAAAAGAACCCCATCGAAACATACGATCCGATGCCTTCACCCAACTTAGAGTTCTCGGTATTCGAAGCCGAAGAAGAAGAGGACACGAAAATTCAAGAAGAGATCTCTCGACTACTCAGACAAGAGAAAAGATCTATTGAACCTCATAAAGAACCGTTGGAAACAGTTAACTTGGGATCAGATGAGGAAAAGAAAGAAGTTAAGATCGGAGCGCTGCTCAGTTCAACAGTCAAAGATCACTTGATAAAGCTTCTCAGAGAATTTTCAGATGTGTTTGCTTGGTCATACCAGGACATGCCAGGGTTGGATACCAACATTGTACAACATCATTTGCCACTAAATCCAGAATGCTCGCCAGTAAAGCAAAGGTTGAGAAGAACTCATCCAGACATGGCTATCAAAATCAAAGAGGAAGTACAAAAACAGATTAACGCAGGTTTCCTTGCCACTTCAGAATATCCTCAGTGGCTGGCCAACATAGTGCCAGTTCCAAAAAAGGACAAAAAAGTCAGAATGTGTGTAGACTACAGAGATCTAAACAGAGCAAGTCCAAAGGACGAATTTCCTCTACCACACATTGACATGCTGGTTGACAGCACAATAAAGTTCAAATTCTTCTCCTTCATGGATGGATTCTAGGGATATAATCAGATCAAAATGGCGCTGGAGGATATGGAGAAAACTTCATTCATCACCTCATGGGGCACGTTTTGTTACAAGGTAATGTCGTTCAGTTTAAAGAACGTCGGGGCAATTTACTAGAGGGCGATGACTACTCTCTTCCACGACCTGATGCACAAATAAATTGAGTTGTACGTCGATGATATGATCGCCAAATCAAAAGTAGAGAAAAAACACGTTGAACATTTGTCAAGTCTGTTCGAACGTTTAAGGAAATACAAATTGCGCTTGAATCCAAACAAGTGTACTTTTAGTGTCCGCTCAAGAAAGCTCCTAGGGTTCATCGTCAGCCAGAAAGGGATCAAGGTTAATCCGGACAAGGTCAAGGCCATTCAAGAAATGCCTTCTCCGAAAACAGAAAAAACAAGTAAGACGATTCTTGGGACGTCTCAATTACATTTCGAGATTCATATCCCTCATGACCGCGACATGCGCGCCGATTTTCAAACTCCTCAAAAAGGATCAAAGTTGTGTATGGACAGAAGATTGCCAGAAAGCTTTTAATAGTATCAAAGAATATCTGCTGAATCCGCCGATTCTGTCTCCTCAAGTGGAAGGAAGACCACTCATCACCTACCTTACAGTCTTGGGAGAATCTATGGGATGTGTACTTGGCCAGCAAGACGAAACAAAAAGAAAAGAATTCGCCATTTATTACTTAAGCAAGAAATTCACAGACTGTGAAACTCGGTATACAGTGCTCGAGAAAACTTGTTGCGCTTTAGTTTGGGCAGCTAAACGTCTTCGCCAGTACATGATTCACCATACTACTTGGTTAATCTCAGAAATGGATCCGATCAAGTACGTTTTCGAAAAGCCTACTCTCACATGAAGGATTGCCCGATGGCAAATGTTGTTATCAGAATACAACAAAGAATGAAAAGGGCGTTTGACAAAAAGGTTCGGCCCCGCGTCTCCAGAGAAGGAGACCTTGTGCTCAAGAAGCTACCCTTATATCTTACTGATCCCAGGGGCAAGTGGACCCTGAATTACGATGGCCCATACGTTGTTAAGAAAGCCTTCTCAGGCGGTGCCTTGAGACTCACGACAATGGATGGAGAAGAATTCACTTATCCTACGAACGTAGATGTAGTCAAGAAATACTTCGCCTAAATACAATGAAAAAAACGTCTCGGTGGATTGAAAACCCGAAAGGGCGGTTTAGGCAAAAATTAGAGACATCAAAAATAAAAATCATCCCGATGGATTGAAATCCAACAATACAATCCAGGCAAAAGTTAGGGATTCATGGCAAGTAACGACATCCTACAAGGATAAATCGCCAGCAGCAGCATCATCTGTAAGGAAAATCTCCAGTGAGTCACCTTCGACAGAAGCTCAGAATGTCCAGAATTCAAAGTTGATGGGAGGATAACGGTTGTTATGTTTCAATGTAGCCCTTTTCCCTATAAATTACCATTTTATAACTTTGTAAATACTCCATGGTATCACGCTCTTGGCTGATTACCATCCTATAAATAAAACTTGAACCTGTGTGCCTTTTGTTTATAATTCTCATTTGTTTCTGCTTTGCAAAATGACATGTTTATTTGATTAACATTCTTGAAACAGAAAAAATGAATTTACTCTTGCTTTAAATTTATTTGCGCTTTAAAGTTGACAATTACTTTTTCATCGAACACAAGAGGAATATCTGCGTCTTCTCCGAAAAACGTTCGAACTTCGAAAGTGCATGATCATTTGTCCTCGGTCGAATTCTTATTCTGGAAGCTTAACAGGTTTTGTTCCCCCCAGAAGATTCTATCTCTCGAAAAAAAGCAAGAATGACTTCCGATCAATAACAGGTTTGCACCTTCATCAGCAGGGATCTTGGTTCCCTAATGCAAGTACGACGTTTCAGCGATATTGTCTCGCCATAGAGCGGTCGGGTATCCCGTTGTGCACATCATCTATCTATATGTCGTGTCTATTTTGTCAGCATACATTCATTCATACATTTATTATGCATTATGTATTCATATTCATATTCATACTGCATCACTATCACTCTGGTCAGCTTCATTCCCAAGTGATAAAGGCCTCTCGTCAGTCGCGTCTTCAATATTCCCCTCGTCAGGAAACGTTTATCTGAACAATCTCTCTTCAGTCTACTTCTAGATTGAAAGTGTTCTCGATCACTTTGATAACTTGAACCTCTAAAGGAAAATAAAACGTCTTATGAACATCCTTTGAAACATCACTCTTCGCCATTAAAGATGATACCCTCTTTGCTTTCCCAGATTAAAGAAAATCCCTAGAGAAAGTCTTTCAATCAGTGACTCTCGACAATACATCGGTCTTTCTCCAAAGAAAACCAATGTTAATGAAGTCATCTGCACCTCAAAATCGGATCAGATCACATGGCATTTCTTCGTTGAAAGAATTCCGAAGAAAAGTGTGGCATCCCCAAGCGGAACGCGATCTCCCAACAGACTCGTTTTCCCCTGTAGTGTCTGCAAATGGCATCTCCAAACAGAGAAGTTTGCACCTCTACAGCTCAGACCTATGGGTTTTCCCCAGCATGTCTGACATCAACACTTTTTCCATCAAATGGCCTCTCTCTAGTAAACCTCGGCGAGAAGTTTGATGAAAACGCTACAAATAGCATCCCTTGTCTAAAGAGAGACTCGACAAGAAGAAACTGAGACCAGTTCCTTGGTAGGAAACCAGGATTGTGGAGAAGTTTATTTCAGAAACTGAGACCAGTTCCTCGGTAGGAAACCAGGATCGCGGGGAAGTTTATTGACATAAGAAACTGAGACCAGTTCCTTGGTAGGAAACCAGGATCGAGGGGAAGTTTACAAAATAAACTGAGACCAGTTCCTTGGTAGGAAACCAGGATCGCGGGGAAGTTTATTTCAGAAACTGAGACCAGTTCCTTGGTAAGAAACTAGGATCGAGGGGAGGTTTTACCTTTTCTAAGCAACAATGCTTAGTAAAAAGAAGATGAATGCGCAAACTACCATTCATAGACATCATAAAAATTTCGGGTATTCCGATATTTAATCCTCTTGCACCCCGAAGGTCCGAATTTCTTCGCCATTCACACCTTTTGGTCCAAGAAGATTAAATAGGGGCATCTGTCATACCCTAAATTTTGACCCCCCAAGGATCTTTATCATTGGGTAAATCATCATCACAATAAGGATACAATCATCCTTTATCACCTTGATTAACATTCACCACAATCGAGGACTAGGGTCTTGAGCCCTCTCAAAGCTTTTAGATAAAGGATCAATTAAGAAAGGACTTGATCTTCAACTTGTCTAACCCCTCCAACCTCAATGAAGGATTAAGATGTCTCTCACATCAATAATCAAGCATAAGAATGCAACATTTCTAGTTGATCAAGCCTCAAGTTCATCTAATACAAAGTCAACTAGCACAGAAAGTCAAAGTTTGACTTTTGGTCAACTATGAGCTTCACAAGCCAGTACTCAAGAAAATATGATAGATGATTTAATTTGATCAAATTTAAATCAAGAAATCATGCAAAATTGCAAAATTGATCAAATTGAAGGAAAGTTAGAAATTTTTTTCTAAGTTAAAATCATGCTCAAGTGCACAACTTTTCAAGGTTGTAACTATTTATCCAAGCATCCATTGATTTTTCTTAAGGGCTACTTTCAAAGAGAGTATTTGATACTTCAACATTGTAGAAAGAATCAACTCAAAATACCATAAGGATTGAAAGATATAAGTGATCAAAGTTTGGAATTCTTAATGCTCAAAGTTGTCAGATGTTCCAACATTTCGTAAAACATCATTAATATTTTTCCAGCAAGAAAGACCCAACTTTAAGGACGTTTTTCTCCATGATCCAAATTGATTCGAGCCAAACCTTGGACATCAAAGTTGAAGTACGTCATCTCAGCTTTCTAAAAAGTCCTAGAACGTCCATTTATCATACTCGAGCAGGAAGATATGATTTTTGCAAAATGCATTGATAAAACATATTTTCATGACAGCTTTTAGGACAGACCTGATCACACAAGTTCAAGGTCATTTTTGACGACTTTACAAGTCTTTTCTTCACAAACCTCGAACATAAAAGTTGAAGTATGTCATCTCAGCTTTCCAGAAAGTCCTGGAACAACCATTTATCATTCTTGAGCAAGAAGTTATGGATTTTACAACAAGGCTTGCTGCAGCTGATTTTTTAAGACAGGTTTCAGAACAGATTTGCACATTTCTTGTGCCACACGAATTTTTATGCCTTGTCATCCTTTTTCACACTTCAAGGGGGAACAATCAAAGGACAAGCTCTGATTCCCAAGCCTCCCAAGTCTTTGGAACTACACATAAGTGTGTCATCCCTAAAAGGCTAAGATTCCAAAATATCCAAGTTGGTTATGCAGCATTCAATGGATGCTTAGAGGTGGCATTCATATGGACAATCTTATCCAAGCCTAGTCAAGACTTATCCCTGAACCAAGAGACCATCTGACTGTGCTCTAACCTCTAGTCAATGGCTAGAGGAGACTTGAGATTCCAAAATGCAACCATTGGCGACAGACCTGCTGTAGTTGCCATTCACTATTCCTCCAAAAACAAAACTCATCTACTATAAATAGAGGCCATTTTTGATGTTTCAACATACCCCAAAACAATACAAAACTTGTTTTCTCTCATTTCTCTCTTCATTTCAAAATTTCAAAGTTCTTAAAGAGTGAGAAATCGAATTTCTCAAACCAGAGCATTTCAATCCATTCCAAGCACATCAACACACTCCTGGAGGATCAAGGAAGCTCATAGGATCTTCCTCTTATTGTTGTAACTACATTAAAGAGGCATTGGACCTTGCTCCAATTGGTAAGTGTTCTTACACTTTGAAACTCCATATACATGCATCATTATTGATCAATTCTTGAAGCAAAAATGTAGTCCTTCATTTTTTTGTTGTGATCTTCCTACTGTTTGCACTTTAACATGTTTATATGTGGAGTTTATGGTGTTTTAAAATTAAGGTCCAGTTCTGGTTTTTTGCCTTGTGTGTTCTGTACATTAAGTTTCAGTATATATAAGTGATACCTTTGGATTCCTTGCGAAAATCGGTCAAGATAGGTTCTTACGGATTTTAATTTCGTTAAAAATTGAGAGAGTTATGAGTGTTGGAAGTTTGATAAAAAAAAGATGTTGAAAACTAAAGTTTCAGTTTTGGTTTTTGTCTCATAAGAGATGTCGAAGTTGATGTTGTGACATCTTTCCTTTTCTTTTTATCTTCAAATTCAACCAATTCTTTCACAGAGAAAAAATCATCATTTTCCAATTCTGTTTTACATACTTCTTATTCATACTCCCTACTATTTTAATCCACAAGAAAATCACAAAAGTAATTTTCATTTGATATATTTTTAATATATTAAAAGTATTATTTTAAAATTGTTTTAAATGCTTTTAAAATAATTTCTTTTTCTTGATTTTTAAAACCAAAATGATTTTAAATATTCATGTGGATAAAATACTTTTTCATAAAACCTTAATCATTGTTTATAACATGATTAATAATTTTATTTGATATTTTTATCATTTTTTACTTGATTTTTCTTTGAAAAATATATTAAAAAAATGAAATTAGGGTTTTCCCTTTGATTCAATCTTTCAAAAATTGTTTTCAAAACACTCATGGGCCTCTAATAGAGTGTAAGTCCCAACCCTTTTTGTACATAAACCATTTGTGGGCCTCACTTATTGTATAAGTCCCACCACTGTTTTCAAAAACCTCGGCGCGATCGCCAGTTTAAAAACAAATCATCTGGGCATATCCTTGAGCTGTAAGCCCCGTATTTTCTTTTCAAAATCAAACTTGGGCACTCTTGTTGTGTAAGACCTAATCCCTTTTTGACCAAAACTATTTTGGGCCTCACTGTATTGTATAAGTTCCGATACGTCAGAAAAACAAACGGCGTGATCGTCGCCTTTTTAACAAAATCATCTGGGCCTACCCTTGTGTTGTAAGTCCCGCTTTTCTTTTAAAATAACCTCTTTGGGCACTCTTGTTGTGTAAGACCCAACCTCCTTGTACAAAATAATTTGTGGGCCTCACTTATTGTATAAGTCCATCTGTACAGTTTTTAAAACCCTAACGCGGGTATCGTCTTTTATCAAATAACTCTGGGCCACTCCTTGAGCTGTAAGACCCAACACTCTATACAAAAATAAATCCCTTGGGCACTCTTGTTGTGTAAGACCCAATCCTCTGTAAATTCTATGTAAATAACACAACCTGTATTTAAATCATCATGGCATCTCTTGTTGAATAAAACCCCATTTACTGTTTTACAATAAACTGTATTAAAACTTTCTTCAATTTCTTGTGAAACTAACATTACAGCATGGAAGCTCTACAACCGAGTAAGTTTTTACATGCTTTCATTTACTGCTTTATATATATACTATATTGTGGGAAGCGGCGCATGGTTAGTCTTCTTTCATAATCTTTTACCAGTCATATATATATATATATATATATATATACTATATTGTGGGAAGCTGCTTCACTGTAAGTCTTTTTTCATAAACTCATATCAACTGTGTAATACTAGTATAGATATTTAGAGTTTCCCCGGCAACTACGTCTAGAACCAGACCAAATCTCGTCTACTTACATTCGACGTTCTCCCGGATATTTCAACATAGCAGTTAGGATTTTCTTTTACAACAATTTTAGACAACTAGATCTAAGGATTTCCCTCTTGAACTGTTCAATATACAGAAGGCCATTGTTCCAAGTGAAACCCCTTCTGGAACTGTTCATCAACCTCCTCTTGGGCTTAGTGCAAGGACCCACAGGCTTCCTAAAAGCACCCCCGCCTCCTCTTGGACGTTGTACAAGGACATTTCGGATTCTTAGAAGTTTTCACAGCCTCCTCTTGGGCTTCGTACAAATTGTCCCGACGACCTCCTACAGGTATAGGAAAAAAATTAGTCATCTTAATAGAGCAGTCTTTCAAAAGAGTATAGATCATCGTCCCAAAGATCAGCCATTCGCTTAGGCTTTGTATAAGGATCCTCCGGCTTCTTAAAAGTTCTCAGCCTCCTCTTGGGCTTAATACAAGGACCCAGAGACCTCTACAGGTATAGGAATAGAACCTAGTCATCAATTTGCTAGAGCTGTCGTTCTGAGTCAAAACAATATACCAGTTATTGGGTTGACCTTCATCCCTTAACTAACCAGCCTTCTCTTGGGCTTCATACAAAGATCATTCACAACCAGAGAATCAATTTCTCAGAACACCAGTAGACTTTGGACAGTCTCAATACCCTTTGGATTTCCCATTTCCTTAAAGAACAGGAAATAACCCTGATCCTCTGATCAATTTTAAAGCAACCTTACCTTTAGTTTTTCCCAAACTTGGTTCAATTACTGTAAACCTACAGAAACTCTCACCAGAGAAACATTCAACTGTCACAGTACAGTTAAATCCCCAACATGGGTCATTTACTGTCATAAACCAATTAGAGCCTCATGGTATCTGACATCCTTACCTCATAAGAGCTGATTTTCTCTTTCAACATACTGGACCTGTCACTAAACTGAAACAATCCCCAGCAAAGTCAACCTCTTCTTAGGCTTTGTATAATGATTCTTTTCCAGCTGAGTCAGTTAAACCTTTTTAGCCTCTCTCTTGGGCTTTGTACAAGACACAAATAAATGTTCTCCCCAGTGGAGTCATCAAACCCTTTTAGCCTCAATCTTGGGCTTCTTACAAGACAGATAAAATCTTTTCCCCACTGAGTCAAAACTCTCTTGTTGAGTTAGTCAGTCTTTTAGCCTCCATCTTGGGCTTTGTACAAGATACTTCTAAAAAAAACCTCTCCTGCAGAGTCAACTTTAGCCTCCTCTTGGGCTTTGTACAATGATACTCTCTTGTTGAGTATAAACAGTCTTTTAGCCTCCTCTTGGGCTTTGTACAATGATACTCTCTTGTTGAGTATAAACAATCTTTTAGCCTCCTCCTGGGCTTTGTACAATGATACTCTCTTGTTGAGTATAAACAGTCAGTTAGCCTCCATCTCGGGCTTCATACAAGATATAAAACACTCTCTTGTTGAGTATAAACAGACTTTTAGCCTCCATCTTGGGCTTTGTACAAGATACAAAAACACTCTCTTGTTGAGTATAAACTGTCTTTAGCCTCCTCTTAGGCTTTGTATAAAGATTCCTCTCTTTTTTATTCCCCATAGCAGAGATAACCTCCATCTTGGGCTTTGTACAAGATACCAAAAACACTCTCTTGTTGAGTATAAACAGCTATCTTTAGCCTCCTCTTAGGCTTTGTAAAATGATTTCCCCTGCGGAGTCAGTCATTCAACTTTCAGCCTCCTCTTAGGCTTTGTATAATGAGTATCCCCTATCAGAGATAGTCTCCTCTTAGGCTTTGTATAATGACTTTTCCTTAACAAACAACCTCCTCTTAGGCTTTGTATAATAATTTTCCCCAGTGGAATCCAATCAACCTCTTAGCTTCAACCTTGGGCTTCAATCAAGGCACACAAAAATCAACAAAACCTCAGATGAGACCAGGAACTCTCTCTAGAGATGACAAATTCCCTCATACAGTAAAAACCTTTTAGCTTCATATCTTGGACTTTGAACAAGATACAGAAAACCTTTTAGCTTCACATCTTGGGCTTTAAACAAGATACAGAAAACCTTTTAGCTTCACATCTTGGGCTTTAAACAAGATACAGAAAACCTTTTAGCTTCACATCTTGGGCTTTGAACAAGATACAAACAAAAAACACTTGTTTCTCCCTTAGACTAGGAGGAACTACGATTGCTCTGATTTCCCTATACTTCATAATAGGGAATACGTAGGCATAAGATTATCACAATAATCTTAGCGAGCACAATCCACTAAAAACCTTAGGTCCCTGACCTTACCAAAAATAGCAAAACTCTCTCTCATTTCACCAAGACATCATAAACAAACTTCTCCCATTTACAGACAAACACTGTCAAGTACCAAAGCATTGATCTTAACTAAGGCCTATGGATAACAATATACAGGATGGATAATTGACAACTATCCATTGTGTAATCTGACCCCGAACTCCCCGAATCTAAATCACCGCATAAAGACTGTTGAAACTCAGTTAGCGAGCAGGGTTAATTGGAGACATCTATTTCCCTTCCTTAAACAGCTTAATAGGATAAAAAATGAATCGAACTGTAGGCCATTGACGTGATTCGCAACCATAATAAAAGTCAACGGTTACCAGGTTTTCAGAAAACTAAATACACAGGGTCACGAAAACCGCGCTACAGTGTTACCGTCCTCCTCCTCAATAAGTATATCTGTGAGTAACCTCTCTCGCTCTTGTTCTAACACATTGGGGCAATGTGTGGTTCAAGTTTGGGGGAGGATTTATTGTTTTTATTTCTTCTGTTAGACTTGTTATTTGTGTTTTTGTATGTTGTTTTATGGAAACCACTTTGAATCCCCCTCGAATTAGAGCTGGAATTTTTTCTTGTGAATTTTGTAATGTGTGAGGTAGTCAGGAAAGTATATAGAGTTCGAGGGAAGAGAAGTTAGAACTAGGGACATTGGGAAATTTTGAAAACTTAGGAATGACCCGAACACCCTAGATTCCTCGGAGTAAGAAAACGAGTTCAACGTGTAGATTTGTGCTATAGTACTTGGATTTGAGAAGTATTCCCCGATTAGTTCATAGTGATAGTCCGGCATGACTAAAAAGAATTGCATGTATATGGTTGATTGAGAGAATGACTCAAGGCACCAAAAAGGTGAAGAATGGAGATAAAGACAACTTGTCCTTCTAAGTTGGGTAACCCTTACCCGACTACTTAGCCTAACGGCGGTTAAGTCTCAATTGTCGTCCCAAAGTGGACTAATAAACACCAATGAGCGAGAAAAAAAGATAATGGTGCCTAGAAAAGTTTCGTTCAATCTTGTACATGTGAGGGAAAACGAAAAAACATGCCTTAATCTAATTATCCGAATGAAAGGGGTAGAAAAGCGAAAAAAAGACTTAAGCCCAAAGCATAGTTGGAGAGGTAACCGAAAGGGGGATTTAGGTTCGTGGTTTTATCGCGGTATGTGTTTGTGTAATAACTTTGTTAACAGACGATTACCAAGAGAACTAGTTTTAGCCAATCGGAACAAGGGCTCACGTATGAGTATCGACACACCTTACCTTCACAGGTCTTTCAGTTGATATGTACCGTTTGATCTAAAAAATCTTTATGCAAGCTTGTTGCTTGAGGTCAAGCAACTATTTAAGTTTGGGGGAGCTTGATCAGTGGTTTTCATACGTTATTTCACTGTTTGTTTTAGTTAATATTTTGTGATTGTTTATTTGTTTTATATCTCTTTTACCGTATTTTATGTCTTGGTTGTGTTCTTTAGTGTTTTCAGGTTCATATAAACATTCAGAAGGAATCGGAGCGAAAAAAAGAGAAAAATCGCAAGTTTCAGAATGAAATTGGAATGAAGACAGTGGCCTGACATGGCCACCCGTGTCACCTGACACGGGCCGTGTCAGGAAGAAACCAAGAGAACGAAAATATGAAGAAAAACAGTGGGCTGACACGGGTGCCCGTGTCACCTGACACTGCCTGTGTCACCTCCTGACACTACCTATGTCACCTGACACTACCCGTGTCAGCAAGTGTGGCACTGAAGAATTTTTTTATCAAAATAACAGGGAGCCAACACGGCCGCCCGTGTCAGTTGACACGACCCGTGTTGGTTTAGACGCTTCATCTTCTTATTTTCTTGGATTTTTAACCTTTGTGTTCTATGAGGGTATTTTGGGCATTTCCCCATTAATGTATTGGACCTGAGAGTATTTTAGACACTTTCTGAGAAGGAGAAAAGGACTTTTGATTTTACGAAAGATTTTACATGAGAGTTTGGATGCTATCAAGTGATCGGGAGAAGGAAGATTTTTCATGAACCATCGCGATTGAAGATCAAATTCCTCCGTTATTCTTGTAATGTGTATCTATTATTTTGTAATTTCTTTTAGTACTATGAGCGGATAAACCCCTCAATGCTAGGGGGTGTCCCTGAATTGCAATTGTAATGACTCTGATTTTCACTATTCTATGAGATATTACTTTTTCCCTTAATCTTTTGTTATGCAATGTTTTTAATGCTTATTCGATCAGACAAATTGAAACTAATTTACGGTTAGGGTTTAGGTCGAACCAACCAACCTAACTCTTTTGCATAACAATATTACAGTAGATATTTCCTAGGAATGGGGATACCCTGTAATAACCGTTTTATTCTTGATAAAATATAATTTTTGTGATTCTTTCTTGACCGCTAAGTAATTAGGGTAGAGATAGAATCTCAAAGGTTTTTCTGCTAAGGAATTAGGGGAAATAACCTTAAGAATCGGTAAGGTTTGTTTAGAGTAATGTTTCCTAGAATAAGGATTGAGGGTCTTTGCAGTGCAATTCATACACTTTCCTCTAACATGCTTCATAATATTTGTCTTAAGTCCAGTTTATAATTTTGTTCATTTCATTATTATTAGTTATAATTTTTAAACAATCAAACCCCAAGGAAACTTTTGTTTAGTTGAATTAGCATATGCACTTACAATAACGTGCAGTCCTCGAGATGGATTCTGGGGATAACCCCTATTATTACTACATCGTAAAAATAATACATTTGCTATCTTCACGATCAATACCATACACAAACAATTTATCTCTTCTCCACATCTGAAGAGTATTCAAGTCATTAGGAGTATCGGTTGAGGAAGAACCATATAAGCCACTAGGTGTTCATTGTTCGTCTTTTACCTTTCAGGATTTGTTGCACCCCAAAATTTGCCATCGTTTTTTTTCTAACCTTTTTATGGCTTTTGTTTCGTTTTCTTCTGCATTTTCCATTAGGTCGTAATTCATAATAATACATTGCATTGGTCTTCTAAGACACGGGATTACAACGGTTCTTTGAATAAGGGTTCCTATTTGATCTGAAGTACTTTCACTTAAGATTGAAGCAAAGGTTTGATCTCACAGTATTGTGAGTATATTTTTATCAAAGTTCATCCAGCTACAAGGCTTTACTGTGCCATGATTCGTCAAGTATCAAGTTCAAGATTTCTCAAGAGGTATAAAGTGATTAATGTTTCATCATGGTTCTAATGGAGACCGTGGAACTAGGGTTTTGTGGATTATCAACATCTCATGTTGTTTTCTTCATCAATATGTACCCAAAGCATGGAGATTAGGCTTTCTTATCCCTTTTTTGTTTGAGGATAGGTGTCATTCAATTCAGATTCATTGGTTATTAGGTCAAGGGTGTGCGCAATATTGGTTGGAAATTCATTGGAAGTCTGGCCTAATCTTGGTCAGGCAAAAGGGCGTTTTATGATCAAAGCCAAGACGCATGTCTAAAGTTTCAGTCAGGGTTTGCGAAGATACAAGTCATATGTGTGTGGATCAGAATATCAGGCTATGGCAAAGGTAAATGTTTCAAGGCAGATAATCATCAGGGCCAATCGAATTTCAATTAGGGTTTTAATTAAGTGGCAGTGCAGTTAATATCACAAGTCATCTGTGTCACGGGATATTTTTGAAGGCAAATGTGTATCAAAATTCCAAGTGTTTTATGGAAATCATCGAATAATCAAGCATCTACTCTCAATAGATTAGAGATTTATCAGAAAATACTATCACAATGGAAGTCTGCATCTGTACTGAATGATCTTTCATTTGAAACAAAAGGATATCGGACAATTCTTGACCACTTGAGGCTTTATGGTTATTGTCACTTGTTAGATTGCGTTCTTTTATTAATTTTTGATTACAAGAACTCTTGAATATGACATGCTGCATTTTGTCTATCTTGCTTTTGCTCTAGTTTTCTTCCTAATGAGGCTAAAAGTACTAAAGAAAGGAAATAAAATCTTTAGGTACTTAAGGATGTACAACTTCGCTGTTATGGTCCTGTCTCTTGCATATCAGTCTCCCTTTGTTGGTGACTTTAGTGAGATCAAAAGTGGTTTCATAGAATGGATAAATGAATTGGTTGGGTTTCACAAATATGATTATGGTTTTAGAATTACATCATAATCATCATTTGTGGAAATCATCATATTCATGTTAGTATCACTACAGTCATACATGTTCTCATTTCCAGAATTTGTTTATGTATCAAAACACCTTGAGAAAGAACAGATCGGTGCTATACTGCGACAACAAGAGAAGAAAGTTGTTTGGAAGACTACACAGTTACAACACACGTAAAACTGCAGAGCTGAAGAATGCCCTGAGCTTGTAGGTGGAAAAGATGAATCAGAGGCTATTAGTTCTTGGTCACGTGAAAATAACAAATAATGTTGTTGTTGGGAAATTAATGTCAACATTAACATGCCAATTTGAAGCAACATTACCAAGTTTATCCAATCTTGCACCGCCTGGTTACTACTTCTTATTTATGGTTCATCGAGATGTTCCAAATTCATGTTGCTAGGATAGCACGAGTTCTGCTACTTTATCACCACCTTCAAGCGTGATTCTACACAACCTGCACATAAACAATAAAGGACCGGCGATAAAACTGTAATGAAAAATTCAATCACATACAAAAAAAACAAACTTTCCGATACCCAGACCAATCAGACACCTATAACAAAGGCACAACACAATGGCCTTCTGTCACCGGCAAAACCGTTACTCCATTCACACCATAAGACCGACCCCACACATACACCAAAACTGCAAATCAGTGCAACCACAACAGCGTGAAGACGTGATAAAAAGCTCTAAACCATTCGATTCAAGCAACAAGACACGACCTCACCTGCACAAAACCATTTGCATTTTAATCATCATGTACCATTACGCACCCTGCGCATACGACAAAATTCATAAACTCGTATCACACCACAAACCATTCATCACACAGAGAAAATTTCAAATTCACGAAACAATTTCCAGCTCACATTCCTTTTTCTTTCCCATTCTACCCTCAATCTCATTCTATAAATTGGGTCTCCTTCCTCACTCTCATAGAAGTTCTTAGAACAAAGAAATCTCTGCCAAAATCACTCTTCAATCATCCTTCAAACCTTTACACATAACCTCCATTCAACAACAATAAACCTTACCCTCAAACTATTCTCAAACCTTCTTCATTAAATCTCCTTCAAACCAGAATATCCTCACAGTTCATCCTTCTTAAACCAGCAACAATAACCTTCATTTTTTGAGAACCCAAACGAGCCTTCCATTTATAGTAAACCGTGACATCCCTCTTCACGTCTCAACCATCATTTAACCTATTCCCTTCAAGTAACTCTCCAACTAAACTCAAATCAACAACTCAAAACAACCCACAAACTTTCCAAATCAACCATTCATAATACCCAAACTCACAACCCAGAACAGAGAAATTGAAACGAGATGAAGAGAAGGTGATTTCAACGGAACCCAACTCAAACCCAAAACGAAACGAACAGAAGGAAATCAAACCTGGACAAAGGAAGATCGAGCGAGAAAGGTTGAATTTTTTTTTCTTCTTTTAACGATTGATAAAGACGCGATGATGATCTTCTTTTGAGCAATTGGATTTCGAAATCTCCACTATTATGTTGACGTTGCTGGTAATTCAAAATGACAGCTACGATGTTTGTTTTTATGTAATTTGTTTTGGGTTGTGAGACGCAATGAGGGAGAGATGCTATCTTGAGCGTTAGCTTTTGTTTGTGAGAAGGAGATCTTCTTTTGTTTTCACTAGAGAAACCATGTAGACTTTTATTTATTTATTTATTTATTTAATTTATTTGTAAAAGAAAAAGGGAAATTTGATGGTTTGGTTGGGCTTGCAGGCCTATACGACTTTCTCATATCCCCACCCCCATGATTATTCCTGCGCCTCCCTTTCCTCCCTTTGCTATTTTATTTTTATTTTTTATTATTGCATTTTTCTCTAATTTATTTTAAATTTTCTTCTTGGTTTATGTTAATCTTGATCATTTTAACCTAGACTTCTTTTGATTTCATTTGTTTCTAATCTATTTTATTCCTTGTATTGTTTTTATTTCCTTTTTGATTTTATTCCCGATTCATTTTTGGGCCAATGATATAACAAAAAATCTTGATTAGTTGATTTATTCAAATCGATTAAATCTTGATCAATATGAGGTCATTTTCTTTTTTATTGATCAATGAAAGTCAAATATCAATGATTATCAATTTCTCGATTTAAAATCTTGATTAAGACGAGACCAACTTTATTTCGATTTCCATCTCATGTCGCACTTTCTTCTACTCTCTTCTTCGATCGATGAAGTCTTTCTATTCACGAATGTTAATGATCAAGGTTGTTAACCTTCATTATTTCAAATCTGTAGTGAGTGATCGTCGAGATCACTTTCTATACTTTGGGATCATGATAGGTTACCTTCGATTAATCAACAAAAGTTTGTGATTAAGATGAGACTATCACCTTTTATTTTTGTGTGACACGATTTTATGAGAACGAACTACATATCGTTTCTCCATCGTGTTTTAGCACAAATATTATTGAACGACCTCCAATAGTTTAATCTTCATCATAGATCGAGCTACGACGATTTAGTTCTAAAGTGGACCCGGTTCGTCTGGTTAACAATTAACCACTAACTTTAACTTTTGTCCATATATTTCTTGGTTAACTCTTTGTTTAGTTCTTGTTTTAAACATTGACCGGTCGATTGATACTTTGGCATGGATTTCTCCTTGTGCTTTAGCTGCTGCAATTGTTCTTAAGTTTTCGTGCGTGCATCTAAGAGGAAATGGACCTTCTCCGTTAGGTACCCCTTGAGACCCAACTTTATCTTTCATGCCTCATTCTAGGGTTTTATCCATGTTAGAAGCATATTGAGTACATCTGAAGTCCTACCTCAAAGTAGGCTCTGTTTGCGCATCGTGTTTAGTACTCAGATGTTGTGTATCTTCTTTTGTGTCAACACGTTGATGCTTGAACGCTTGTACATTTCTTTGCTTCCATTTCATCTGAGTTTTATTTTTATTTCTTAGAATCTTGTTTACATAAGTTTGTTGATATCTGTGATTAAATTGGATCGTGTTTACTTGTGTTTGTTCACATGATCCCTTAGGATTCCTAGCTCGACTTAATTTCCGATTAAGCTTGAGGTAGGAGAGACATTAGGATTTCAATCCTTTGTATGATAACATGTAGGATTCAGTTTCCCTTAGTGTTTTCTCTAGACATTGCGTGCGTCTCTCTCTTCTTTCTCAAAACAATAATCAAGACACTAAATAAAGGCGATGTGCATTGTGCGCCACGAGCCTTAAGTACATGGGAAGTGGAGAATGAAGGGTCTCCCTTCAATTTTCTAGAGTGTTTAGCATACGTCACATTAGGGGTGACCATGCGACGCATTTGCTCCCATGTCATAGACTTTAGTGCAATGAGCATCACAAACAAAGTCAATTCACTTCTTCGATAAGTTCAGAACCTTTTCTCTCGCACCCGTGCGATCGAGACTGACCCCATTTTCCCGTAGTAGGTGAACTACAGATGATCTGATTCCTCATTCCCTAACGAGGATACGTAGGCACAAGGATCCCTATCCTTGGCGAGCACACTAATAACTAACTTCCCTTTTTTCTCGCACCCTTGCGATCATGACCAACCAGTTAACCGAACCTTTTCTCTTGCCTTAGTGTGATTGAGACCTTTTCAACCCGTAGGTCAAACTACGACTGCTCTGATTTCCTCTTTCTCGTTCGATTGAGGATACGTAGGCACAAGACGACGATGTCTTGGCTAGCAACCCCCCTCCCTTATTTCTTCAAACTACGTCGACTCTGATTCTTCGTTCATCCATGAAGATACGTAGGCATAGGATTGCGATAATCCTTGCGAGTCCGTTTTTGTTTTTCCCTTTCCGTTTCCCGTTTTCGTTTAGTAGCAGGTTTTAGATAACTCACCCTTTGATTAGACAACAAGCGTGGATCCCATCGAGTACGATGGACGCGTGGGGGTGCAAATACCTTCCCCTCGCGTAACCGGCTCCCGAACCCAGACTATGGTTGCAATGACCATGTCTTCTCCCTCTTCAGGTTTTCTTCGATCGTTTCCTTTCCCTGCATCGGGATAAATAACGCTTGGTGGCGACTCTTCTATTTTGTTTCCACCAGTTTTTTTCCGCAGTTGCGACAAGATTACTGCCAACAAAACCTTCTCAATAGATCCAGGTATTCCTGCAATCTCTTCTCTTATATACTAACATGTCGTGGATCCTGTAACTATATACATGTTCGTATTATCTATTCTATTCCGCACTAAAGTATATGACATAATATGTAGAACATGTATATGTGATTAATTATTATTGATTTAATTCCAATAAGTGGTATCAGTGCAGGTCTTCATGTTTAGTTTATTGATATTTGTCCTCTAAACATCAATGTTTTTTTTTTGTTGGATCATGAAACATATATTTGAAATTCATGGTTTTTTTCAATATTGATATATATGTTTTAAGAGGCTTGAAGTTTTAATGATAATTTTTCAATATTTTTTTGTTACACTTACTTGAAATTTATGGAATGTTTTGTGAAATTCTGGCATAGCAAATAGCAGATGTCCTAATACATGTCAAGATATTGTTCTCTGCAAAAATTCAAAACAAGAACTGAACAAACAAACTGATATTCATAATATCAGCAATAGCAGCAAGACAGATGTTTCGACATCTGTTACAACATGTTAATCAAAACTGAACTGTAAATTGCAGAATGATAAACAACACAGAATATGATAACCCAGTTCGGTGAAAATCACCTACATATGGGGGCATACCAATCCAGGAAGAAGAATCCACAATCAATAGTATAGTTTTATGTAAACAACCGCTGGTTTATAGTAAACAACCTCTAGTTTACCTATCACTTCCCAATGGAGACTTTATCATTAGAAGTCACGTTTAATTGATAAGAGAAACCCATCTCACTCCCTAAATCACTACATGTGATTATCTAACAGTTTTAGTCACAATAGTTGTATCATCCTACTTGAAAGACACCCTTTCAATACAAAGTTCACTCAAGCATTCTTGACTAACAAGCTAACTTGGATTTGCTTAAAAGCTTCATCCAAAAACAATACACGATTCATTACCTACAGATTTCTAAATATGTACAAGTATCTATGTCTTCCACAATGTATCAAATCGATACAGAGGGAGACTTACAAGAAAGCATACGACTCTCAAAACCCTAGACCCTATTTTCTACTTTACAAAAGTGTTACAATAGGTTCAGTCCTTTAGTCCTAGGTCTTGGTCTTCTTTTATAATCTTTTGCTGCCTTAGGCTTCAAATCTTCTGTTTATTTCTTCCTTGATCCATGTTCTGATTGCTTCTTAAATCTTGGACCAGATTAGAAACAACCTGCTATATCGGGTCAAGATGTCGAGACATACGTTAGAACATCATGTCTGACAAGTCTTCTTTCACCAGACTTCTTCATGTTGGAACATCTTGCCCAACATTCGGTTTTATAAAAAATTTGCTCAAATCTACAATGCCTTCAATCTACCCCTTTTGACAAATTTTTTATTAAAACTTCTTCGGTAGAAAAAGAAAGTCTGAAGTTTGGTGGATATGATTGGAACACCTCTGAGACTCCTTCTTATCCCTGAAATTTCTAGCTGTCTGTTGGTGTACATGAGGAAGAGTATACAACACACACCCCCTCAAACCTATACTTACCACGGAGGGATACATCTTCCTCTTAAGGGGCATAAGATCCAGAAAGAGCTTAAGAAGAATCAGATGTATCATACGTAATGCAGAGTCCATAGAGTATGTAACTCAGGTCATAAGACACAACCTGCTTTATAACTCAGATCACAAAGCACAAGGGAAAGACTCAAGGATGTTAGAACATCCCATCGAACATCCTTGCAAAAAAGCTGCAAGAATGAACTCCTTACCAAGAAAAACATCAGTTATGTGTTGTAAGAACCAACACACAACCGAGATGAATACACACCCTTCTCCCCCTTTTTAGCCAAAACTTGGCAAAAGTAGCCAACACAGTTCCATACCCATATGGTACTTACCCAAACCTAAACAAACGACATGACGAAGCCACCCAGAACAAGAACTTGGAAAACCTGAAACAGACGCCTCCTTTAAATACCCAAACAGTTTTTCTAGAAAATTACGGTCCATAGAAGTTACCGCTGAACAATTCAATGGAGAAATAATTTTAGGTAGGTAAATTCAACATAAATGACTGTGCACAACCTAGCTAGAGTTTGATTGTTTCAACTTTATGAGAAACCGTCCAAAGAATTCACTTGCATCAAGGCACACGCTTAACACGCCTTCTCTAAGACACTCTCCACCGTCTAACACAACCAAATATGACTCACCCACACGTCCTAATAAATGTCTTGACGCCCTGTTAGGCTTGTTTAGTCCATCTGAAGTATGGCCACCTCCCCTTTTTACAAGCCCCAAGAATAATCCTTTCAACCAGAAGAAAATAAATCTGACCAAGATGTTAAGACATTTCTTCAAACATCTCCCAGATAGCAACAAAGACTCCCAAGATACTTGTATCACTATGATTCAGTCCATTAACACTCAATGACAGAATCAAAACAACCTGTTAAGTCCACCTAGAAATTCTACTAGTAACTCACTGTCACGACATCTAGTGTGACATTACATCCTCACCTGAGGCATTCTATCACCAACTGCTTGAAACCACAAACAATCTTGATAAACAACTACACAACTGCAACAATATATCCAAAACAAAAGTTCAACTCCCCCTGTCTAAGATAACCAATGCTCCTTTGCAAGATGACCACCTTAAATGAATGGAAAACATAAGACTCATCTTTATGTCTTCAAGAGCGCACCCTCTTTTTAACACACCTGCTGAACGCATTCACTTAATGCTTGATCCTCAATCAATCCATGTACCACACTAGCACATTTAACAAGCAAAAGTTCTCCCCCTATCTTTCACAAATGATGCTCCTTCAACAAGAAACACCCCAAAATCACCACATGATATCCCATGACAACTTCATGATCATATAGTGAGAGAGTACTAGGATCACATCCTTGTACCACAACCAACAAACTCTTGGATTAAGAACAAAATCACCATTGATCCCTCTCATCCAGAAACCATCCATACCCTGTACAAATCCACCTTGAATTTTACAGCCATAGATATCCTTGTTCCTTGATATATAATCCAATTGAATTTGGAATGCTTCACATTCCTCAAAGAGACATACAGAGCCTCGTAGTTTGCAATCTCTCCCAAATGTTCTTCACACTTGAAGGACATCAAACATATGCTCCAGAAATCCTCAGCTTATTTGCTTCACAAGCACCAAACTAATCCACTTCTCTCTAGCATGACTTATAGCAGAAGAAACCACCTCTCCACAAGCCTTCTGACCTCAGCAAGAGTCAGCCACCTAGATAAACACCCCATGATCCAAGACAGTCTTAAATTTATAATTCTCCCATATGATAAGATATAAGACTTCTGATTCAACTGGTGAATATCATCTTCCATAATCTCAACTCCAAGTTCAGAAACCATGATGTTCTAACATCAGTTAGGACATCCTGATCATATCACAGGCACCATACTATGGTTCTTGATACAATTACCACTGGACTTACTATCAGCATAGTAGTCCAACTGAAGACCTTCAGAGAACATTGCGCCACCAGCTTGATCAATAAGAACTCCAGACAACCTAAGAGAGAAATAAACTCTCATTTAACTCCTAAAAGAAGGTAATCTTCCATAAGCAACTTAGTGCTTTTATCACAAGCTCCAAGATATGAACAAAACCAGAACTTCATTTGAATTTCAACCAACCACCCTTCTGCACAAGAGTAATTAGTTTCAAGCACCCTGCTTAAATGCACGAAAGAGATCAACCAAATGCCACTGTTTGATTAATCTCAACTTTCTTCAGAGTTCCAGAAAATCTTCTGATCCACCAATGAAACCTAATCTTCAAGTCATATGATCCACTTATTTTGTTGGAATATTTTATTCCTAGAAGTTAATATTTTTTAGAATCAAAATCTAACTTATTTTGCATATACCTAAACTATATTACTTTATAGATAACAAAAAAATTGTAATCACCAAAATATCAAGTGCATCATTCATGTCAAGTCTTTAGACAACAAAATAAATTGTTAGTGGTATTTTGTTACAATCATCAAACATTGTCAATTAATATTGATAAACAAAAAATCTTTATAATCTTCACATGTTTACCATTATAGGTGTGAATGTAATCCACTAAATACTTTCATGAGTTTACGTTCACACGCCTTTATTAGGCACATCAATACATTATTATAGAGACATGCAAATATTTAATTGTAAATTATAAGACAAAAGAAAGATACCAAATGCACCATTAATCCACAATCTTTGATTGTCTGCAAGCAATACTCTCAACGTAATGATCAACTATTGATAATAAATCCTGTCAGATAATGTGCTTCTTTGACACCAACCATTACCCACATGAAAAAAAAACTTATAATTATCACATATTCACCTTCGTGGGTATGTAATTATCCGACCAAACTATGTCTTCCTTTTTGCCGACTATAACAGCTTGCATGAATAATTTCATACTACATCTTTTGTAATTTCAACCGAATCAAATATACGCAACAAAGGTTACTTTTGCAACTTGTTGTTTCCGTAAGCTTTGTCGCATGCCTCATAATCATAATATTACTTAACGACCCTTAATGTGAGAAGAAAATCACAAGAAATCAATAAATAGTATGAAATAAAAAAATTATTGTAGAAACTTAATAACTATAAAATTAAAACATCATAATCATGCTATAAACCAAATATTTAATTTCAATTCAAATAAAAATTGAATCTCTATATATATAACAAAAAATTATTTCATGCTAAAATTTATTCACAGACGTACTTAATGAATCTTTAAATAAATGAACAATTTTTCTAGAATCAAAGTTTCCAAGAAAAAATAAAAAATAATAAATGAAACAAATCTTCAGACATCCTATATATATATATATATATATATATATATATATATATATATATATATATATATATATATATATATATATATATATATATAGGATGACTCAAGTGAGAACACTTGGTTATTATGAGAAATGAGAACAATCAATCTTAACCATTAAATTTTAATTCATTGAAATTAATGGATTAGATTGATTTCTCTTTCTATAGTCCTCTTTATTAAGTAAAATACATTATTGTTAAAGTTATTTTGTAACACCCATATATAAAACTCATACATCAGAGCATAAATGTTATATATAGATCCAAGTGTTTGGTACTGAAACACATAAGCTCCTAGTTAACACATTGTATACAAATAAATGCCCTAAAGTACAAAGTACAAAACCTAAGGCATATTATACACAAGATGTTCAAATGATAAAAACTAAGAACTAGATCAACAATGATCTCAAAAACTCTGCTACGGAAGCTAGCCATCAACAAGCAAGAAAAAGATCACATGACCTTATCCTTACTCTTCTCGGAACCTGAAGCACCTGAAATACATCAACAACATGGGGTGAGATACATCAAATCTCAGTGAGCTCCCTATCTTATGGGTTCTCTCAGATTAACAGGGTTCTAACAATCCTAACTCAAGTCCGGGGAAAAGGGGAAAGGACTCTTGAGTTCACATTTCAATTCTCACACTATATGGAAACATGCCATGAGTTCATCAACTCAAAAGTATCACTAATCGATAACCATACCAAGGTACCTCCTGTTCCCGTCTGCTTCTACGTCTAGAAGGCGATCCGAGTCATAGATCTTTGTAATCTACTTGACATACGAATGGATTCGGGTTCTACGGGCCTTTTACCGTTATGAACCGTCACTTCACACGGGCCTTTTACCGTCAGAAGCATACGCTCCATGGGCGCCATTCGTACAGCACGGGGAATCAAACCTGCCAAGTAGTTGTGCATCCATTTCAGAGGAGTCCGAGACTCATGAAACTACACTCAAGATAAACCAGTTACGATTACATGATCACATACAAAAATTACGATTGTATTCGACAATCACAAGGCTATAATACCTTAAGGCCTCTCATGCCTTTCTAAAACCATAAATTTAACCACATGTTCCATACTAGTGTTTCACTCTCAACTAGGCCAATACTCGGCAAGGATGTATCTTCCAACAACCCGTGCCCGAGCATCGCCATCTAGAGTTGTCTACAATTTCTAGCTCCTACTAGATTCTCCTATAGTTCAAGTTTGAGGTTTCCTCACTCTTCCTATCTCATTTCATATAACATGCATATTCACTTACAATCATGCTAAACAATAGTAGGATAGGCAAAAACACATCATATTGACATAATAGAATATCATACTACCATTAAAACATAATTATATCACTTTTGAGCTATTCCGATTATTTAATCGGTCGGTAAATTCGAAACAATTCAATTCCATCACGTAGAATATTCTCTCGGCTTTACATCGATATAAAGAATAATCGAATCCGATAAACGAGTCAAAAGTTATGAATTTTCTCCATAAAAGTATAAAATTCCAACTCCCAGGTCGCGCTCAGCGCGCACCTACCGCGCTCAGTGCGCAATCTACTGCCTGGAGGGGTTGCAGGAATTCAACACCGCGCTCAGTGGCTCCTGCGCGCTCAGCGCACAGTGCGGGTTTCAGAAAAATGTTTTGGTAACAACAGAAAATCCCCACACTCCAAAACCTCATCTAGACCATATTAACAACCAACAGAGGTACAATAACATAATTTATCATGGTTTGATCAATATCATTATCAAAAATACACATTTTTCCCAAGAACACAAATGTTCTTCAAAACCTAACATTTTTCCATCAAACCAAAGTTAATCAAAACATCAAACAATCAATACTACATGTTTCTATAAGCACATTGATCATTTATTTCGATTTATAACACATTTCAACCGTTAAAACATTGTTTTCAACATTCTAACTTAAAATCTCATGTTATTCAAAAGCTCTAAAATAAGGTTTCTAACTAGAACCCACCTTGAGATAGAGCAAGATGAAGATGATGAGAAGATTGGGTGAAGATTTGGTGAATGGATGATGATGGTTCTTGATCTTCTTGAACTTCTAGGCTTTTCTCTTCTTTTTCCTTTCTCTCCTTTCTTTTCTTTCTTTTCCCTCTTTCTTCTTTCTCTCTCTATGTTACTATCTTTTTTCTTTTTGTGTTTGGAAAGTGGGAGGAAAAGAAATAAGTAGTAAACTAGTATTAGAAATAATACTACTAAATGTCCAAAAAGTCTCTTAAGTCCAATTTAATAAAATACCTCAGAGTCAGATAATATTAATTGGATTTATTCTAAGTTACACAGTTACTCTAATTATTTTTTTCAAATAATTTCTCAGGGTACACTGGACTCAGTTGATCACAATATAATATTATCCGGAGTAATAAAATACGGGGTATTACATCCTCCCCCCCTTAAATAGAAATTCGCCCTCGAATTTAAAGATTACCTGGACATATGAGGGTAAGCATCTAGCATTTCCGATTCAAGTCCCCAAGTTGCATCACCCAGATGCGCTACATCCCACTGCACCTTAACGAGAGAAATGCCCTTGTTCCTTAATACTTTCGTTTCTCTTCCCACAATGCGGCTCGGTTGAGGTTTAAATGTTAAGTCTGCTTCTATTTCAATAGTATCCGGTAGAATTTGGCTGAAGAGGATCTGGAACAAATTTTCGAAGTTGGGATACATGAAAACATCGTGCATTTCCGACAGAGAAGGCGGTAAGGCCAATCGGTAAGCTACTTCACCAATCCTTTCTAAAACTTGATACGGTCCCACGTATCTCGGACTCAACTTCCGTGACTTAAACGGTCCTTTCAGTCTTAATCTCGGAGTAACTTCCAAAAACACGTGATCACCTTCTTCAAATTCTAGGGGTCTCCTTCGATTATCCTCATAACTCTTTTGTCGATCTTGTGCTTGTTTAATTTTCTCGCGGATCATCCGAATCTTCTCCGTAGTCTCTTGGATGATTTCCGGTCCTAAGATTCTATCTTCCCCAACTTCCGCCAAACACAAAGGTGTCTTACACTTTCTTCCATACAAAGCTTCATAAGGAGCTATTCCGATGCTCGCATGGGAACTATTGTTATAAGAAAACTCAATCAATGGTATTAGTCCTTTCAATTACCCTTACTTTCTAGTACACAAGCTCTCAACATATCCTTCATCGTTTGTATCATTTGCTCAGCATGACCGTCCGTCTATGGATGATTAGACGTGCTCAAACGCAACTCCGTACTCATAGCTTGTTGAAAAACTTTCCAAAACCTTGAAGTAAACTTTGGATCTCTATCCGATACAATATTAGAGGGAATACCGTGCAATCTTACAATTTCCTTAATAACAACCTCGCAAGATGACTTGCCTTGAAGGTAGTCTTCACGGCCAAGAAATGCGCAGATTTCGTTAGTCGATCCACAATCACCCAAATTGAATCATAACCACCTTGCGTACGGGGTAAACCTACTGCAAAGTCCATAGAAATACTGTCCCACTTCCACACTGGAATGTCTAAAGGTTGCAGTAACCCACCCGGTCTTTGATGTTCAATCTTAACTTGTTGGCACACCGCACATTCTGACACAAAGACCGCAACATCTCTTTTCATACCGGACCACCAATAGTCCTTCTTTAAATGTTGATACATCTTTGAAGAACCTGGATGTATAGTAAAATCACCTTTATACGCTTCCTCCAAAATCCTTCTTTTCAAAGTCGCATCATTCGGAACATAAATTCTTTGGTCGAACCTAATAATTCCGTCGGTAGCCTGAACAAAACCCGGAAGAAGTAACACTTCTTGCAACTTCTCATCCAACGTTTGACCTTGTTGAATCTCAACTCTTAGAGTAGAATTGACATTCAAATTTCCCATAATTACACCATCTTGGGTCCACACAAACTGAAGATTAAGTTCTCTAAAATTCTTCAACAATGCATATTCCAATACCATCAACTTCGCACTATGAACTGCTTTCCGACTTAAAGCATCTGCTACCTTATTTGCTTTTCTTGGATGATACTTCAATTCTAAATCAAAATCCTTCAAATACTCCATCCATCTTCGTTGTCTCATATTTATCTCCCTTTGGTCAAATAAATACTTCAAACTCCTATGGTCACTGAACATTTCGAAACATACTCCATACAAATAATGCCGCCACACCTTCAGTGTAAACACAACCACTGCCAACTCCAAATCATGAGATGGATAATTCCGTTCATGAATTTTCAATTGTCGGGAGGCATAAGTCACAACCTGACCGCCTTGCATCAGAACACCTCCCAATCCCATCTTAGAAGCATCACAAAACACTTCGTAAGAGTTGTTAGGATCAGGTATGATTAACACAGAAGCTGTTGTCAATCTTTCCTTCAACTTCATGAAACTTTGCTTACAACTCGAATCCCACTCAAAAGCAAGATCTTTACGGGTAAGTTTCGTCATTGGTAAAGCCAATTGAGAGAAACCCTCGATAAACCTTCTATAATAACCCGCCAGTCCTAAGAAACTTCTTACTTCCGAAGCATTTCTCGGCCTCTCCCAATTTATCACTGCTTCTACCTTCGCCGGATCCACTGCTACACCACCTTGTGATATAACGTGACCAAGAAACTGAACTTCCGCCATCCTAAATTCACACTTGCTTAATCTTGGCAAAAGTTGCTTCTCTTGCAATACCGATAAAACAATTCTCAGATGTTCTCCATGCTCTTATGGAGTACGAGAATAAATAAGAATGTCGTCAATAAAGATCACTACAAATTGGCCCAAGTAAGCTTGAAATATACGGTTCATGTAGTCCATAAAAACAGCTGGAGCATTAGTCACACCGAAAGGCATCACTAAGAATTCGTAATGACCATAACGGGTCCTAAATGCAGTCTTAGGTACATCGGAATTCTTCACTCGAATCTGGTGATAACCCGACCTCAAATCAATCTTCGAGAACACACAGGCTCATTTCCATTGATCTAACAGGTCGTCTATCCTGGGTAAGGGATACTTGTTATTAATGGTGACCTTATTCAGCTGACGATAGTCGATACACAATCGCATTCCACCGTCCTTCTTCTTTACTAACAATATTGGAGCTCCCCACGGTGAGATACTAGGTCTAACAAAATGCTTAGCCATAAGCTCTTCCAATTGTTCCTTTAACTCCAATGGTGCCATCTGACATGGAGAAACGGATATAGGAGCCGTTCCCGGTACCAGGTCAATAGAAAATTCCACTTCTCTCACCGAAGGAAGAGAAGTGACATCTTCGGGGAAAACTTCTAAAATCTCACAGGCTACCGGAAATACACAATTTCACACATTGCATTGACACAAAGGAGTGTGTTGCTCCACAATCATATAAAACAAAACAAGGATGTCCGTTTACGAACCACATACCTGCAATCAAGGAGTTATCGCCCTTTGCTTTCTTTGCATCCAGAGTATACACTCGACCAATACTCTTTCCTTGTACTTGATTCTTATTCTGAGAACAATCTCTCACCATATGGCCCACCTTCTGACATTGATAACACTTCACTCCTTCATAGCGACATCTACCAGAATGCCTCTTACCACAAGTACGACACACGGGAGGTGCACTAGTCCTAGAATTCTGGACTTGTTTTCCTTTGAAGGCTTGTTACCTAGGCCTAAACTGTTGGCTTGACCTCCCACAATCATTCTGATTCAACCTACGCGAATCCCCTTCTGTCTGAACACTCCTCAAATCGTCATCAACCACATAACCTTGCCTTAGCGACCCGACATAAGCAGTTACTGCCACACTACCTTGCCTCAACTGTTGGAATTCAAACTCTCTTCGGATCCTCAAAGGACTAGGAAGGTACTTTTCCATAAAAGTAGCCATGAATTGCTCCCACACTTTAGGAACATCTTGAATAGTCATAAAAGCTGAAGCAATGTCCCACCACCTCTTAGCAGGACCTCTCAAAGAGTGAGAAGCAAACGCTACCTTGTCCTCCTCCCTGTAGTGAATTATCAGAAAGATTCTCTCTATCCCGGCCACCCAATCGTGAACTTTCACAGGATCTACTCCACCATGAAATTCTGGAGGATTCAGGCGGATGAAATCCAGGAAATTCCCACTTACAGTATCTGGAACAACCACCTGAGGATGAAAACCCCCAATCATCTGTTGCACCATCCGCTGCATGAATTGGTTCTGCTGCTGTTGCATCTGCTGCATAAATTGATACAAAGGAGCATTCTCCTCGTCGCCTGGCAGATTCGTCCCAGCTGGAGGGTTTGTGGGTCTACCACGATTGCTTATGCGTCCGTCAACCATGTTCCTAAACGTCATATAGATAGGATTAAGTTGATCAGGCTCAATACCATACATATAACACTTAAGACCAATGGCGACACAACGCATATGAAACAGAAAGAATTACTTATACTATTTCATGGATAGGTCGAGGATACGACCTGCTCTGATACCAACTGTAACACCCATATATAAAACTCATACATAAGAGCCTAAGTGTTATATATAGATCTAAATGTTTGGTACTGAAACACATAAGCTCCTAGTTAACACATTGTATACAAATAAATGCCCTAAAGTACAAAGTACAAAACCTAAGGCATATTATTCACAAGATGTTCAAATGATAAAAACTAAGAACTAGATCAACAATGATCTCAAAAACTCTGCTACGGAAGCTAGCCATCAACAAGCAAGGAAAAGATCACACGGCCTTATCCTTACTCTTCTCGGAACCTGAAGCACCTGAAATACATCAACAACGTGGGGTGAGATACATCAAATCTCAGTGAGCTCCCTATCTTATGGGTTCTCTCGGATTAACAGGGTTCTAACAATCCTAACTCAAGTCCGGGGAAAAGGGGAAAGGACTCTTGAGTTCACATTTCAATTCTCACACTATATGGAAACATGCCATGAGTTCATCAACTCAAAAGTATCACTAATCGATAATCATACCAAGGTACCTCTTATTCCTGTCCGCTTCTACATCTAGAAGGCGATCCGAGTCATAGATCCTTGTAATCAACTTGACATACGAATGGATTCGGGTTCTACGGGCCTTTTACCGTTATGAACCGTCACTTCACACGGGCCTTTTACCGTCACAAGAATACGCTCCATGGGCGCCATTCGTACAACACGGGGAATCAAACCTGCCAAGTAGTTGTGCATCCATTTCAGAGGAGTCCGAGACTCATAAAACTACACTCAAGATAAACCGGTTACGATTACATGATCACATATAAAAATTACGATTGTATTCGACAATCACAAGGCTATAATTCCTTAAGGCCTCTCATGCCTTTCTAAAACCATAAAGTTAACCACATGTTCCATACTAGTGTTTCACTCTCAACTAGGCCAATACTCGGCAAGGATGTATCTTCCAACAACCTGTGCCCGAGCATCGCCATCTAGAGTTATCTACAATTTCTAGCTCCTACAAGATTCTCCTATAGTTCAAGTTTGAGGTTTCCTCACTCTTCCTATCTCATTTCATATTAACATGCATATTCACTTACAATCATGCTAAACAATAGTAGGATAGGCAAAAACACATCATATTGACATAATAGTATAAAATTCCAATAAAAGTATAAAATTATTCTTTACATCGATATAAAGAATAATCGAATCCGATAAACGAGTCAAAAGTTATGAATTTTCTCCATATAAGTATAAAATTCCAACTCCCAGGTCGCGCTCAGCGCGCACCTATCCGCGCTCAGCACGCAATCTACTGCCTGGAAGGGTTGCAAGAATTCAACACCGCGCTCAGCGGCTCCTGCGCGCTCAGCACGCAGTGCGGGTTTCAGAAAAATGTTTTAGTAACAACAGAAAATCCCCACACTCCAAAACCTCATCTAGACCATATTAACAACCAACAGAGGTACAATAACATAGTTTAGCATGGTTTGATCAATATCATTATCAAAAATACACATTTTTCCCAAGAACACAAATGTTCTTCAAAACCTAACATTTTTCCATCAAACCAAAGTTAATCAAAACATCAAACAATCAATACTACATGTTTCTATAAGCACATTGATCATTCATTTCGATTTATAACACATTTCAACCGTTAAAACATTGTTTTCAACATTCTAACCTAAATCTCATGTTATTCAAAAGCTCTAAAATAAGGTTTCTAACTAGAACCGACCTTGAGATAGAGCAAGATGAAGATGATGAGAAGATTGGGTGAATATTTGGTGAATGGATGATGATGGTTCTTGATGTTCTTGAACTTCTTGGCTTTTCTCTTCTTTTTCCTTTCTCTCCTTTCTTTCCTTTCTTTTCCCTTCTTTCTTCTTTCTCTCTCTATGTTACTATCTTTTTTCTTTTGGTGTTTGGATTTATTCTAAGTTACACAGTTACTCTAATTATTTTTTTCAAGTAATTTCTCAGGGTACACTGGACTTAGTTGATCACAATATAATATTATCCGGAGTAATAAAATACGGGGTATTACATATTTTAATTAATTAATCTAGTCCATTAATTTCAATGTATTGAAATTTAATGGTTAAGATTGATTGTTCTCATTTCTCATAATAAACAAGTGTTCTCACTTGAGTCATCTCACATATATATATATATACTTTACATCAAGTATTCAATAAATCTAAAAATTAAAATTTTTACTTTATCTTTAATATTTGACTAATTTTAAGTTGATGAATTATAAATATAAAAAATTTATTTAATAATAAATAAATACTATCACCAGAGATCGAACCCTGGACAAGCAATTTATACATTTTTAACTCAATTAACACTTACCAATTGATTTATTCTATCCATCAAAATTTTATATTTTAGATTCAATGAATAATTGATGTATTTTGACTATATATAGACTAAATACTTTACATAAAGTATTCCTTTTATCTATAAATTAAAATTTAGCAAATTAGATTCTATGAATGATTGATGCATTGTGTGGATATATATATATATATATATATATATATACTAAATACTTTACATAAAGTATTCAATAAATCTAAAAATTAAAATTTTTAATTTATTTTTAATATTTGACTTATTTTAAGTTGATGAATTATAAATATAAAAAATTTATTTAATAATAAATAAATACTATCACCAGAGATCGAACCCTGGACAAGCAATTTATACATTTTTAACTCAACTAACACTTTCCAATTGATTTATTCTACCCATCAAAATTTTATATTTTAGATTCAATGAATAATTGATGTATTTTGACTATATATAGACTAAATACTTTACATAAAGTATTCCTTTTATCTATAAATTAAAATTTAGCAAATTAGATTCTATGAATGATTGATGCATCGTGCGGATATATATATATATATATATATATATATATATATATATATATATATATATATATATATATATATATATATATATATATATATATATATATTAAATAGTTTACATAAAGTATTCAAGAAATTTAATTTTACTTTTCTTCTAAAAATATGACTTTTTAAATTCAATTAATAATTTATGTATCTAGAATATATATATATATATATATATATATATATATATATATATATATATATATATATATATATATATATATATATATATATATATACTTTACATAAAGCATTCAATAAATCTAAAAATTAATATTTTTACATTCTTTTTAAACTTTGACTATTTTTAAGTTCTTGAATTATAAATATCAAAATTTTGTTTATAAAAACACATAAATATAAATAAGGGTTAATAGTCGTTTACCCCTGCAATATAGGCGAGTTTTGATTTACCCCCTTAAAACCCCTGAAATTTTAAAATTCTAAGTCTTTTTCCCCGGTAGAAAAAATACACCCCTGTAAATTTTTTTTTTATTTACCCCCTGGTTTTTACACGATTAGGGGGTACCCCAAAGTTTCAGGGGGTAATCCAATTTTTTTTTTTTAAATGGGGTAAATCAAAACTCACATATATTGCAAGGGATAAATGACTATTAACCCTATAAATAAATACTGTTGCCAGAAATCGAACCCTGCACCAACAACTTATTCCTCTTAAACTCAACTATAGCACTTATTAATTTAGTCTCTGTATCCAGCCAAAATTTGACTTTTTAGATTCAATTAATAATTGTTGCATATATATATATATATATATATATATATATATATTGCATATATATATATATATATATATATATATATATATATATATATATACTAAATACTTTACATAAAGTATTCAACAAATATAAAAATTAAAATTTTTATATTCTTTTAAAATTTAACTTTTTTTTAAGTTGTTAAATTATAAATATCAAATATTAGTATATAACAATACATAAATATAAATAAATTTCACTGCTAGAGATCAAACCCTTGACCAACAACTTATACTCCTTATACTCAACAAGCACTTATCAATTGAGTTTCTCTATCTATCCAAAATATGACTTTTAGATTCAATGAATAAGTGATGTATCTTAACTATATACATAAACAATTATATACGTTTGAGCAAGTATTGCATATGTATAAATAAGTGTATATGTTTGAGCAAGTATTACATAAACATTATTTTAAAGTAAACTCTATAATTTTATGGCGTTATATATGGTTCTAGTTTTTAGTTTTTGCTTATCATTTAGCAATGTTTGTTCAAAAAGTGAAACTCTTTTAACAGAGAAACATCATTTTTCTGATCCAGATAACATGACGGTGTTCTCTATTATTTATTTTTCTTTCTTATAATTTTTTTTGGATATATTTTACTTGATTGGAATTTTTGTTGACAAATCCAACATCAGGTGGATGCTAGTTTTAATTGTGTTGATATCTACAAACAACCTTCTCTACAACATCCTTTATTAAAAAATCACAAAATTCAGGTATAGTTAATGAAATAAATTTTATGTTTAATTAGTTTACTTTTATTTTGGACATATGAAAGCTAATTGTTATTTCATGAAATAGGAGGGAATGATGCATTGTTTAGTTTCATATATATTATAATGCATTTTATTATTGAAAATTTGGAATATTATATCTTGTTTTGCTTTCTTTTTATTGCCAAGTAGCTTTACCCAACATTTCTCAGAAACATTGTGCCAACAAATTCATCTTATGATGGTAAAATCATTGAAGAATGTCTAACAGGAAAAGTTCCTTTTTACATTACAACAAAAAGACATCAAATACAAGATTTTCAGCCAAATTCCCCTAACTATCATGTAAGTGGACTATCACAATCATCATATCTTGCTATGTACGATTATATATTAGATGATAAATTTAATATATAATGTAAATTTTATAAGTTTTTTATTTTACATTGAAATATTGTATAATCTAAATATTGTATTTGTATTATCCTTTAGTCAATTACCCTCGATACAACTCAAACTATGACATTTCATGGAGCACATGCAATTATTGGTGAATATGATTTAACACTTCAAGGAAAACAATATAGCTTATCTGGAATTTGGGTTGAAAATGGTCCACCATCTAATCTAAATAGCATATTTGTTGGAATTGGGGTACGTTATTTAGAAAGAGATATCACATTAATTTATTAAGTGCATTCATAGTTTATTTTATTTTTTTGTTAATAAAACTATTTTTTAATGTATTATTTGTATCCATTTTTTGATATATAAGGTTAATCCAGGATTATATGGAGATAGTAAGCTTCACATAACTGCACATTGGACGGTAATAATATAAATTTATTGTTTTTAATAGTTTTAAATTTTTTGTAATAATTCAACTATTAAAAAAATAATATCCCGTAAAAAAGAAAAAAAAGAACATTGATATTGTTTTTCTCAATTTGATACAAACATGCAGGCAGGTAGATCTGGATGTTACAATACTGACTGCCCTGGTTTCGTGCAAGTAGAGAGTGAAAAAGTACTTGGAAAGATCGAACCACAAGTTTCTACCGTTCGGTCAATAGATAAATGGGTTCTTATCACCAAAATCAAACAGGTAATTTTCATTTGAATTTTTTTCTACACATATATCATAATCTGTATTTTATTAGCTTTTAATTACTTAAATATTTGTAGGATAAATCCACGGGTCATTGGTGGTTATGTATTGATAATAAACCAAAATGTGTTGGATATTGGCCAAAAGAATTATTCCCTCACTTAAGTTCAGGAGCATCTGTAATTAGATTTGGCGGTGAAATTTGTAATACCCCGTAAATTATAAATGCTCTGGATAATATTATTATGATCAACTGGGTTCCGGTGTACTCTGAGCAATTATTGGATAAAATAATTAGAGTAAACTGACGAACTCAGAGTTGATTAAATTAATAGTATTTAACTTTGAGTTTTTATTAATTGGTGCTTTTGAGCTAATTTGGACATTTAGTAGTATTACTAATTAATAAAAAATTCTTTATACTATGTTTTTCTTTTCTTCTCATTTGGAAAAGAAAATAAAGATAGAAAGAAAGAAAAGTGAAGAGAAGGAAAGGAAGGAAAAGGAGAGGAAAATTTGTCCAAGAGCTCAAGAACATCAACCATCATCAATTCTTCATCTCTTCATCTTAACTTCATCATCCTCATCTTGTTGTCTAGGTGGGTTCTAGTTAGACCCTTTAGAGTAGAGTTTTGTTGAGTTTAGAGTTAGTTTGGAATTGTGAGAATTGAGTAATTTTGCACATAAATCATGAATCTAACTGCTGAAATTCAATAATTGATTGTGTAGTATACTGCTTGTTATGTCTATAACATGTTATGATGCATTGTGGTTGTAACGCCCTGTATAATATTTATCTAGAATAATACCATACAAGTGTTTTCATTCGGTACTGACATAATCATAAGTGCCTAATGGCATAATTCACATACTTGACCATTTCTAATACATAAATACAACCTTTGGTACAAGGCATGGAAATTAGCCAAAACAAGAAAATCTAAGAATAAGGTACAATATTCCTCATTGTACAAGAAAATAATACACAGCAGAATAAGCTTAACTAAGCTTCTCTTGAAACATACAAGCATAGCTCCACTTGTAAAACAAACCTGCAAATAACACCTGAAAAATAACAACAATATTGGGGTGAGATAATAATCTCAGTGAGTTCCCCTATCTTATGGGTTCCCTCGGCTCTACAGGGTACATGCAATCAAACGGATCCACCGTGGATCCGGGGTTCACTCACGGTCTGGGGAAAATACACAACAATGGGTAATATCCTCATTAGTAGTCCCTTGACTCACTAATGGAATAACAACAAGTACACAACCAACGATAAATAGATCAAACGACCAATTATGCAGACCCGTACTCACGTACGAGGAATCCAGAAGTAGTATCAACCTGTCCACATAGGCCACAATATATCACACCCTCGATGAGTAACCAAGTGCCTACGTCAAGAGACTAGCACAAGCACACAGCACGATGAGTCAGATGAGTCCGAAGTGATACACGCCTAAGTGGCCGCGGAACCCATCCATCCATCATCAATACGTATGTGTGTATCGGCAAGTGCAAGAACGCCTACATGACTGTACAAGCCCACCGGGAGAAAACCTAGTGGTATTGCCTACATGACACCACTAGAGGTGAGTAACGGAGTGATATTGCCTTCGTGGCATCACAACCCCACCATACCGATCACGCTGATGTGTTAACGGCAAGTGGGTAAACGCCCTATAAGGCCCCACAAGCACATCGCAACGGTAGCTCAGGTGTATACCGAGCACGCAGATGAGTTAACGGCAAGTGGGAAATACGTCCTAGTGGACCCTCACAAGCTCATCGCAACGGTATTTTTCAGAACAAGTCCGGTATCCATCGGACCAAGTCCGGAACTCAGGTGAAACACCACCTAGTAGCTTAGGCCTACTCCGATTCAAGCATACATCACAATCATATCACATCACATCACATCACATCCAAACGTTCAACCGGAACGAACGGGAACAAGCACAATAATGATCACGTCACAACATTTATCAACATAATGCATTATATTCACACATATACAAGGGAGACATAACAAGTGATCACATCAAGCCATTAATCAAGCCACAATCAATATATAAGCATAATATGTTAAACATAATCAATATAGTAGTTCACACCCATTTACAAGGTATACACGCCACTAGTATCCTCTACCAAACATCCTTGGTTAACTCATGGTCTAACACATCATTCACTACCCTATGGGATTATCTTTCCAATGGCTTTGGACTCGTATCCATCGGATTCCCGATCCTTATATTTTGGTGGAAACAAAAGTACATACACTACATTTCTATATTTATCTTATCAATCCATAGAATATAGCCATGTTTCTACCTCACCATCACATAGAGCATAAAACTATCTTTCCAACGCTTCGAACGGGGACCAAAACGGACTTACGGTTCAAAAGATACGCTCGTTTTAATTTCCATTTTTTTGCCAATAGCAGTGGTAACCGGTTAGCAGATATGCTGTAACCGGTTACTGGCTAGAAAATAGCCCAGAAACGTCATTTTTCAAAGGGTAACCGGTTAGCACATATGCTGTAACCGGTTACCATCGTACCAGAACCCAAAAATCATGTTTTTCTTCATTCTAAACCATTCTAACTCATACCTAAACATATTGGGACATCAAAACAAGTACGACAGGTTCAATCCACACATTTAGACATGTTATTTAACACAAAAATCCTAAACCCCCAAACATGAATTTTTCCCCAAACTTCCTACCCAAGTTCTATCTAATGGAACTCACCTAGTAGGAGAAGATTGATGATGAATCCAAGCTTCTATTTCCCTTCCAAGAGTTTTCTTCTTCTTCCCATTCTCTTCTCTTCTTTCTCTCTTTTTCCTCTTCTTCCACGTTTTTCTTCTTTCTCTGTTTTCCTTTTCTTTCTTACCCACTTCTTCTTTCTCTTTCTCATATAAATATATATATAATACTTATTATATAATATAAATCCAATAGGGTAAACTATCTCTAATTGATATTTTGTCTTCTAACACCAATTGATCAATTATTAGAGTTACCTTAAAATACTTTCTTGAACTAATAAATATTAATCCGTCTCTTTAGTAAAATAATTGATCTCTTCAGAGTTCTCAAGTTGCTCTATTGGTCCCAATTGACAACACTTAGAGCACTTAGGATATCCCATTATTCCAATTAATCAAAGATAAAGCACATAGATATTTATCTGATCTCATCTGATATCCAATTGAGCATTTAGAAAAATACGGGGTATTACACTCTCCCCCCCTTAAATTGAAATTCGCCCCCGAATTTCCTCTAGTCGACAAAACTATAACCTGCATCATTGTCTTAGATCCATACTTAATCTTTACTTCCGTTTAAAATTCTGACGTATTCCAATTTTAACTTCACAGACCAAAATCCTCGTTTTCATGAATTATCAAACTTCATTTCCTTAAGATTCTCAGTAGTAATGATAACAAACACTCATCAAATTCTCATGAGGCAATTTGGTGATTCCTTTCCTTTATGTAATTACCGACAACTATCCTTTATAAAACCTTCAACGTTTCAAACCACTTCATGAACAGTCGAACGACTTCTTACCAGTCTCACTTGTACTCATTACACCAAGATAACATGCTTAGGACAAGTTCTTCTTATTTCCATACGTATAAGTAACAATCTTCCAAATTCCCATTATTCTAATTTAACTCTTTCATCGGTCACTTCCACTGCGCAACTCCAATTCTAATAATGGAATACCACCAATTCTGAAGCATTACCAAGTAGCCAACAGTCCACGGAGAAACACACTTATCCACTGGGATCCATACTAACCAACGACATCAAAAATTTACTGACGTCCTATGGTATCACAATTCCCTCGCCAACACACAATATCTTAACATCTGTCCAACACTTTCTAGACGACAAAGATACAGGAGCTACATTGTTACGACCATAACCACACAACTCTAAATCCATTCTAAAGTAGATTAACAACCTTCATTTCTAGTTACCACATTCCCTATTAATTCTTCTTACAGGTTTCTGACTCCCTCAATGTCTCTTGATGACTTCGAGATCTCAATCAATCATAACGTGACACCATCACGAAACTTTAAACATAAACGAATCACCACTTATCAAAACTTAACCCATTCAAAATACAATTGTGAGTTTCCACACTACTCACCAATCCACATACAACACTCCACACGTACACACACCCCCAAGGACATGCCACGCTTCTCGATTGAATCAATTCCTCTCATTCGTTCCGTTTCATAAACGATTCCAAGTTACATGCTTAATTTCGGAACGCCTAATTCTTACTCGCACTTGGAAGGATAACCTTCGAATTTCCTTCTCTAGGAAAAACACAATTGATACCACTCCCGCAGTCTAAATCCAATACCATGAACCCACGGAAGTTAACGATTACTAAATTCTGACCAACCGCTCATACCTTACTAATTCCATAATCACACACTGAAATATTCCTTGTAAGATCAATACTTCGTGAGTATTTTCCAACTTCGTCCTTAAGACTCGCAACAGTACTGATAGCAATACCCTTAAGACTTTCTCACACTCACACGGTTCACCAGATTATTCCCCCAAAGTCAATTTCCCTTGTCATTCTAAACAGATGATCGACTAAGTGACACCCGTCCTGAAGTTCCTAGTTCAAAACACAAATTCTTCTTTCCTTCACTTGCAATTTCGTTTTCCATTCACACAATACTCTCCGCTCGGAGCAACATAAGGTAACAAAACGCAGATGATGGTTCTTAAGGGATTCACAATTTACACCCTTGTTAATCGATTAACCATCTAAGCTAATCGGTTGACTTCTCAAAATTCAGCATAAAATACCATCCATGCACGTGTTAATCAATTAACCACATAGCGTTAATCGGTTAACACTGCTGTAGAAGCTAAAAATAAACAATTTCCTTTAATTCAAAGTCACCCCTACCCAAAACCATCAATCCGTCTTGCTCTAACCCACAATATACTTCTCAACTCGCAGCTCTGTAACTTGTATAACATTTACTACCCCTGATCCACTCAAGGTAAAACCGAACAAAGTCAAAACATACAGATGACACACTCCACCCAATGACAAGGCAAAATTCCAAATTCTGACGCAGTCACACGACAATCTTTGGCGGGATAATTCAAACGTAATTATACCACTTTTGGGTTTCCTACGATGATTTAATCGGGCAATAAAATCGATATCTTTCACTTCCATTATATAGAGTATTCTCATAGCTTTCCATCGGTACCAAGAACACCTCGATCGGAAACACGGTTTGAAAGTTATGAATTTCCAAAGATAAATTTTTCAAAATACCACAGTGGTAACCGGTTAACACATATGCTGTAACCGGTTACTTCAAGATTCACTGTTCACACAGAATCAAAATGAGAGTTAGAGGCACATTTCGTAACCGGTTAGCACATACGCTGTAACCGGTTACTGCGTTCAAAATCTGCGCAGAATACCAATTTTCAACAGGGTAACCGGTTAGCACATATGCTGTAACCGGTTACTCTGGCTCAAAACCATAAAACTTGTTTTTAATCATACCTTTCCATCTCAAACTCATTCCAATCATTCACAATTACAGGAGTTTCTCTATACTTGAAAATAAATCGGGGTAATGCATCCTCTTAAAGAACCTTTCAATGATTTACACGTAGTCCGTAATAAGCCTTAATTTGCTTCTCGTTGTTTTACCGAAATCTTACTTCTTAAAATACAATATTCACGGTTCCACAAGGTACGTCCCTTCACACTTGTCTCAAGAGTAAGAATCCATTACTTACACTTGTGACCATGGTGCAACTAGTACGCTTGTTCTTGATTCCAAGGTGTAACTTTCTCATTCCCCGTCATACTAATAGGGCTCTCATGGGTGAGCCATCCTTGATTATACTTCCTTAATTTGAGCCTCATAACTACACAATAACTCTATTGCACCTTCGTCCAAAAATACATTCTGTTGTCACTTCCTCATAACATACCGTTAATACCGTTTTCCATACTGCGTTTACTTCGCTCTCCATTGTAATCCTCTTAGGTCCAAATATAAAATCATCTTACTAAAATTTCCTTAAATCCAAGATACTTACTCTATTCCTTAACACACACTTCTTCCGGTCTGTATCGCTATACTTTCCGTCACTAAATGAAGTTCAAGCTTTCTCCAACACAAGAACTTATACTGTTCCTTGGGTAATTCAACAATTCCAAATTGGTCTCTCACTAAAAACAGAAATCCCGATGTATCATTTCGAACTAAATCTCTCTTCATAACTGAAGATACATAATTCATCACCTACTCTTCGTCCGACGCACACTTGTTTCACTTAAAGCATGTAAACACATCCTTGCGCTCCTTCACACACTTCTCTACTTCTTTAAGTTCCCATAAAAGTCTAATGTCCTTAACTTTCAGATTCCATCCATTCCAAAGGATTACTTGAACAACACACCGCTCTTTAATTCCATGCTACGCACAACACAACTTCTACTAAGACCTCAACTGAGCTGACCAAAACTCCACACTACTAACTCTTGGCTTGAGCCTACCCTCCCAGCACCAGTTCCGGCAACACTTCGGAATCCTCGTGGTCGCTCAACCATGATTCTACCTATCACATACATAGCATTAGGTTGATCAGGCCCAACACTAGGTAGTATGATATTAAGTTTCATGATGGCAAGACACACTTAAGAGGCAGGAATAGATTTACTTAAGATGTTTCAAGGCTAGGTCGAGGATACGACCTGCTTTGATACCAACTGTAATGCCCTGTATAATATTTATCTAGAATAATACCATACAAGTGTTTTCATTCGGTACTGACACAATCATAAGTGCCTAATGGCATAATTCACATACTTGACCATTTCTAATACATAAATACAACCTTTGGTACAAGGCATGGAAATTAGCCAAAACAAGAAAATCTAAGAATAAGGTACAATATTCCTCATTGTACAAGAAAATAATACACAGCAGAATAAGCTTAACTAAGCTTCTCTTGAAACATCCAAGCATAGCTCCACTTGTAAAACAAACCTGCAAATAACACCTGAAAAATAACAACAATATTGGGGTGAGATAATAATCTCAGTGAGTTCTCCTACCTTATGGGTTCCCTCGGCTCTACAGGGTACATGCAATCAAACGGATCCACCGTGGATCCGGGGTTCACTCACGGTCTGGGGAAAATACACAACAATGGGTAATATCCTCATTAGTAGTCCCTTGACTCACTAATGGAATAACAACAAGTACACAACCAACGATAAATAGATCAAATGACCAATTATACAGACCCGTACTCACGTACGAGGAATCCAGAAGTAGTATCAACCTGTCTACATAGGCCACAATATATCACACCCTCAATGAGTAACCAAGTGCCTATGTCAAGAGACTAGCACAAGCACACAGCACGATGAGTCAGATGAGTCCGAAGTGATACACGCCTAAGTGGCCGCGGAACCCATCCATCCATCATCAATACGCATGTGTGTATCGGCAAGTGCAAGAACGCCTACATGACTGCACAAGCCCACCGGGAGAAAACCTAGTGGTATTGCCTACATGACACCACTAGAGGTGAGTAACGGAGTGATATTGCCTTCGTGGCATCACAACCCCACCATACCGATCACGCTGATGTGTTAACGGCAAGTGGGTAAACGCCCTATAAGGCCCCACAAGCACATCGCAACGGTAGCTCAGGTGTATACCGAGCACGCAGATGAGTTAACGGCAAGTGGGAAATACGTCCTAGTGGACCCTCACAAGCTCATCGCAACGGTATTTTTCAGAACAAGTCCGGTATCCATCGGACCAAGTCCGGAACTCAGGTGAAACACCACCTAGTAGCTTAGGCCTACTCCGATTCAAGCATACATCACAATCATATCACATCACATCACATCACATCCAAACGTTCAACCGGAACTAACGGGAACAAGCACGATAATGATCACGTCACAACATTTATCAACATAATGCATTATATTCACACATATACAAGGGAGACATAACAAGTGATCACATCAAGCCATTAATCAAGCCACAATTAATATATAAGCATAATATGTTAAACATAATCAATATAGTAGTTCACACCCATTTACAAGGTATACACGCCACTAGTATCCTCTACCAAACATCCTTGGTTAACTCATGGTCTAACACATCATTCACTACCCTATGGGATTATCTTTCCAATGGCTTTGGACTCGTATCCATCGGATTCCCGATCCTTATGTTTTGGTGGAAACAAAAGTACATACACTACATTTCTATATTTATCTTATCAATCCATAGAATATAGCCATGTTTCTACCTCACCATCACATAGAGCATAAAACTATCTTTCCAACGCTTCGAACGGGGACCAAAACGGACTTACGGTTCAAAAGATACGCTCGTTTTAATTTCCATTTTTCTGCCAATAGCAGTGGTAACCGGTTAGCAGATATGCTGTAACCGGTTACTGGCTAGAAAATAGCCCAGAAACGTCATTTTTCAAAGGGTAACCGGTTAGCACATATGCTGTAACCGGTTACCATCGTACCAGAACCCAAAAATCATGTTTTTCTTCATTCTAAACCATTCTAACTCATACCTAAACATATTGGGACATCAAAACAAGTATGACAGGTTCAATCCACACATTTAGACATGTTATTTAACACAAAAATCCTAAACCCCCAAACATGAATTTTTCCCCAAACTTCCTACCCAAGTTCTATATAATGGAACTCACCTAGTAGGAGAAGATTGATGATGAATCCAAGCTTCTATTTCCCTTCCAAGAGTTTTCTTCTTCTTCCCATTCTCTTCTCTTCTTTCTCTCTTTTTCCTCTTCTTCCACGTTTTTCTTCTTTCTCTGTTTTCCTTTTCTTTCTTACCCACTTCTTCTTTCTCTTTCTCATATAAATATATATATAATACTTATTATATAATATAAATCCAATAAGGTAAACTATCTCTAATTGATATTTTGTCTTCTAACACCAATTGATCAATTATTAGAGTTACCTTAAAATACTTTCTTGAACTAATAAATATTAATCCGTCTCTTTAGTAAAATAATTGATCTCTTCAGAGTTCTCAAGTTGCTCTATTGGTCCCAATTGACAACACTTAGAGCACTTAGGATATCCCATTATTCCAATTAATCAAAGATAAAGCACATAGATATTTATCTGATCTCATCTGATATCCAATTGAGCATTTAGAAAAATACGGGGTATTACAGTGGTTGTGGAAAATGGATTTTTGGGGTTGATTTTGGGGAACCCGTAGCAGAAAAATTCTGCAGGCAAATTTCCACTGCCCATACGCGTATTGGGCAAGGCAATACGCGTATGGGGCATGGCCTTACGCGTATGGCAAGGGCGGTACGCGTATTGGAGTTTTAAATGAAATTTTGAAAGGAAATCAGTCTCTGCTCATACGCGTATCGCTTTGGGCAATACGCGTATGGCTGGGTGAGCCAGCTTTGCAGTACGCGTATGGCACAGGGCAATACGCGTACGGCCAGGAGAATTGCAAAATTTTGCTGTCTTGTGTTTTTTTCCCGTTTCCGCGTTCGATGCGATTCCTCTGTATCCGTAACTCGGAATGGAACATTTTTGGTATCGTTGGAAAGCTAATGAAATGTTCTTTCTTATTAAATTAGTTTTGACATTTGTGGCCGATTTAATTATGTCGGGAATTTTGGAAATGTGCTGTTTTGACAAATTTTACCCCGTAATTGTGTGTTTATGAGTAGTGTGGTAATATGCATGTTAAAATATGGAATAAGTAGAGTGAGGAAGCCTTAATGAATTAGAATGACTTAGAGAATCGTGCGGCAATTGGTTACATTGATACTTGAGGAGTATCCGTGGTAAGTAGTTATTAGTGGGGGGATCGTTTTCCTCCGGTTTGTTGTGTATGTACCTTAATAAATACCGTGACCCGTGTTTAATCTCTTTGAGCGGGATGGTCGGGGAAAGTATTTATTAGGTGTGTAACCGTGACCCGTGTTTAATCTCCGTGTGTGGGATGGCCGGGGAAAGTTACGTGTTGGTTGGTATTAGTGACCCGTGTTTAATCCTTTGGTGTGGGATGACCGGGGAAAGTACCAATCGTAGATAATCGTGACCCGTGTTTAATCTCTTTGAGCGGGATGGCCGGGGAAAGTTATCTACGTTAAGGATCCGTGACCCGTGTTTAATCTCTTTGTGCGGGATGGCCGGGGAAAGATTCCTTAACTTGTGGCGTTTTGTGTTTTACGCGATTGTTTCTCTAAGTCAGAAATGTTTGAACTCAAGGTCTAGTTCCTGTTTCCTGACTTGAGTTAGGTGTTGATTAGAACCTTGTAGAGCCGAGAGAATCTATAAGATAGGGAACTCACTGAGATTTGATGTATCTCACCCCACTGTTGTTGTTTACATCACAGGTACTGTAGGTTCCGCGAAGGGTAAGGATAAGGCCGTGTGATTATCCTTACTTGTTTGATGGCTTTGCTTCCGTTGTGGAGTTTTTTTGAGATCGTGTTGATCTAGTTCTTAGTTTTCTTTTTGGAATATCTTGTATATATAGCTATGCCATAGTTTTTTTGTTTTAGGCCTTTTTTTTGGCATGTATATGTACAATGTGTTGGCTAAGGACTTATTGTATATTTCAGTACCAAACGTAAATTTCATGTATAATATATGCTTTGATGTATGTATGTATATATGGCCTTTATAGTTGGTATCAGAGCGGGTCGTATCCTCGACCTAGCCATGAAATAGAATAAGTAATTCTTTCCGTTTCAGATGCGTGGTGTTGCCTTTGGTCTTACGTGTTATATTTATGGTATTGAGCCTGATCAACTTAATCCTATTTGTATGACATTCAGGAACATGGCAGACAGGCGCAGAAATAACCGTGGAAGACCGAGGATTACTCCGGCTGGGACTGTTCCACCGGTTGCTAAAAGGAACGCCCCTTTGTATCAATTCATGCAACAGATGCAGCAACAGCAAAATCAGTTTATGCAAGGAATGGTACAGCAAATGGCTGATGGTCGCATCCTCCAGTGGTTGCCCCTGAAGTTACAGGGGGAACCTTTAGGGAATTCATTCGTATGAATCCTCCAGAGTTTCAGGGAGGGTTAGATCCGGTGAAGGCGCATGAATGGATATCAGGTATGGAACGGATTTTCTTGATAGTTCAGTGCAGTGAGGAAAATAAAGTGGTCTTTGCTTCTCACTTGTTAAAGGGTCCTTCCATGAGGTGGTGGGAGAGCGCTTCAGCCTTAATGACAATTCAAGAGGTACCAAAGGTGTGGGAGCAGTTTAAGGTAAATTTCATGGAGAAGTATTTTCCAAGTTCCTTAAGGTCTCAGAAGGAGTTCGAGTTCCAACAGTTGAGACAAGGTAATTTGACAGTGGCTTCTTATGCGGAAAAGTTCGAGATCATGGCTGACTATTCTAGACAAGCCATGTATACTCCTGATGAGAGGTGGAAGATCGATCAGTTTCTGTTTGGTTTGAGGGCTGAAATTTCACATAGTGTGTCACAGAGGGAATTCACTAGCTATGCTGAATTGTTGAGGCAGTGTTATGTGGCGGAGCATAGTTTGAAGAAAGTACAAGAGGAAAGTGTTGCAAAAAGGGTAAGTCAAGGTGATCGTGGAAGAGCAAGTCAACATTTTGGGCCAAGATCACAAGCTTTCAAGGGAAAGCAAGTTGCTAGACCTAATGCTATGCCTTTGTGTAAGTTTTGCAACCAACGTCATTTTGGGAAGTGTGGAGATGGGACTCTTAGGTGTTATATTTGTAATGGTTTGGGTCATATAGCCAGAGATTGTACTCAGAGTAGAAGCCAAGGGCAAGGACAGAATACCGGAAGGGTTTATACCTTAGATGCCAGGAAGACAAAGAATGATAACTCCTTGATTGCGGGTACGTGTTTCGTAAATGGACATCCTTGTTTTGTTTTATTTGATTGTGGGGCAACGCATTCTTTTGTGTCCGATAGAGATCCGAAGTTTACTTTGAGGTTTTGGAAGGTGTTCCAACAAGCTATGGGTACAAAGTTGCATTTGAGCACGTCGAATCATCCTCAGACGGATGGTCAGACTGAGCTGAAATTCTGGTACAGATGTGTGATGTTAAGGTGCAATGTCACAACATCAAACTCTGTTGCATGATCAAGACAATGAAAACAGAATATGAACACAATCAATTGTTCACCCAGTTCGGTTCAACCAACCTACATCTGGGGGCATACCAAGCCAGGAAGGAAGTCCACTATTAGTAGTATCAAATTACAGACTCAACAGACCAGTTGACAATCTACCTAATTTAATCCCTACCCAATGACCCTTCTACCTAAGTCCTCCCTAGGTAAGAGACTCCATCTCACTTCCAATTATCTCGATGATGTCTAGCAGTCAACTACACCGTTACTGCATCAACAACTTGTTTACCAATCTTTTCTATCACATAGACTTTGGAAGACACACTTCCATGACACCCCTTTGGAGTTGCTTCAAAGCTTCCTCCAAGAACATTACATCTCTTACCTACAGGCTTCGAGATAAACACGATGACCATCCCACAAACCGGGTGGTTCATCAACCAACACAGCCCTTATAATCTACATGATGGCTGGCTTCCTAAAACTAGGTTACAATGCTTCTATTTATAACCTATTTCCCAACTGGATTTGGGCCTTCAAATCATATCAAATCTTCTGTTCCAAATCTCCAAAAGATTCTGCAACTAAATAGATCTTCAATTAAATCCTCAATTAAATCTTCATAATTAATCTCTAATTAATCTCCATATCTTTATGCATTAGATTTAGTAACAAACTAATCTTCTTCAAAACTGATTGCACCAGAATATATCTCTCCCTTGATCTTCGCCTGCAATCTCTGATTTTCTTCAACAGAATATCTCATTCACACCAGAAACACGTGCAGCCCTGACTAATCATCTCAGACCTGATGTTTACTACTGATGTCACGACATTGAGTATAACATCAGCACAGCTGCAACCCTTACAACTTTGACAACCCAGAATGTTGCCTAAACATATCAATCATGTTGGAAGCTCATGTTGCAACATCAACCATGACATTAACATTTGTTTTACCTAAATTACAGCCAACCACAAGAACTTACAATCTCCCCCTTTGGCTAATTTTGGCTAAAACAAATACATAGACATTACAACTCTGATTACAGCAGCAAAATAATCCTATACTACTGACAGTGGTTATAAGCATCAACTGCTGAATCTATCAGTAACCATCTGTAGCTACTGTGTGCAGCAACCATGGAGAATCATCTTCTTGGAGAACCTTGAATGATGTTACGACATCATGTTTGACAACTCTTTTCAGCACAACACCTTCAGGTAGCACATCAGGACTTAAGAAGTAGAAAGTCCCGAAGTTATTTGGTGTACACGAGGAAGAAGATATCTGACTCCCCCTTAATACAACACATTTCTTTTTCCTTCCAGCTCAGATCCAGAGCAATTGTAGAGGACTCCTCCAGAAAAGAAATGTCTGTCTAGACATCAAAGACCAATGGTGGCATGAGAGAATTCTGCACACCTTAATTGATCAGACGCCCCCAGTCAACCTGCGGCATAAGATGAAACTTAAGAAGTATCAATCTATCAACCCAGGTAACTCAGAACACAAGTCACAACTGTGTTCATAACTCAGGACACAAGTCACAAAAACAAAACATGAATTCTCCCCCTGTGCTCATTCTTTTTGACATCTCTGAACCACATCTGGAGCTTAAGAATCCAGACCTCTGCACACCCTTTCTCCCCCTTTTTAGCCAAAAATTGGCAAAGGAAGCCCTCACAGAACCAGACCCAAGAAGTGCTCACCCAAAGACACACAAAAGCCATAAGACTTATGAACCAAGAACACTCACTGGTTGAAGGAGAGAGAAATAACCTATATATATATAGAAGATCAGTTTCTTAGGAATTAACGAGCTTTGAATATTTCAAGGTTATTGGTCAAGGAAACGCTATTTTAGGTACTAGAAACTCCTTCCAAAATTAATACATACCGTCCAAAACAGTCTTGACCACTTTTGTAGTTTCCTAACTGATCTTTACCATAAATTGTGCCAAAACAGTTCCAAGCACAGTCGAGACCACGTGTAACACCTTATCCTTAACACTCCACCGTCCAGAATAATTCCTTGTTTGGCTCAAGAAAAACATGTCCTATATCATGTTCTGACATCACTTCAGACATTGCCTGCTGGCTCATTAACACATCTTCTTATCTAATGGGTATAGTTGCATCTTCTCACAACTTTTTCTAGATTGCTTCCAACCATCAGCCAAGTACACCACTTTTGGTTTTCAGACCTCTCCTGCATAGGTACAGTCGTCACAATGCACAAGCTTGACCACCACACATGCTGCAATAGGCTATAGTTAACAGCCTTACATACAATGCCTTTTATGATATCCCACCAATAATGCCAGATTCTTACAAACACCAGCTCCTCATGAAGTCTTCAAAGTAGTCATGTATTCTCTGAACTACTTACCATCTAGATTAGAATCTGCCCATTCTAATCCACACTATGTCAGAACTGCCACTTCAGACTATAATGTTGCTTCTTCAACCTCCATAATTATATCCAATCATAATGTTGTAACAACATGTAGGACATCAGCGCGAGCTCACCCCAATTAATCAGCACCAGAAGGAATAACATCAGACACCAAAACAAGACCTAGCCTTATCCTACTCGGACCACTTCCACCCATGCACCAAGCACGAAGTCCTGGTAGCCAATATGCCAAGAAAAACAGGTTCCCAAGAAAAATAGATTCCCATACCAAAGACTACTCTGACTGGTCAGGCGATACAAACAATGCCATATTATCCATTATAAATACCAAACCTCCTTCCTCCTATCAGCACACCAAGGAAGGAACCATGAGTCAGACTAACAAGAATGCAGCAAAGAGACACAAGCAGGAGGACAAGAAGCCAGATCCTCAGGAATTGAAGGACACCACTCTGTCCAAAGCTGGAGCATCTTCAGGAGCAACAAGAACACACAGGACATCAGAAACAAGGATGAAGTCTATTAAGGAAAACCAAGTGCAGCTTCAAGCATCTGATGATGAATGGGATGAAGATTGGAAGACATTTCTTGATTCAGGGGGATGGGATAATCTTTAGACTCTTTGCTTGTTATTTTTACAGATCTTGTAATCTTCCAAAAAGCAATAAACTTCTGTTTTAAATCTGTTCCATCTATACTAAACACAAGCAATAAGGACCACACATGCACAAGATACTAACTCCTTATGTATGCAACTCTTCACACGTCCTAATATCTTCAAAACTCCCCCTCAATAACTGCATTAACATAGTCCATAGACAAGTACTCCCCCTAATTCTCTAGATGAAGATGAACATTTGAGCACACTTGCTGAGCACATGCATCGTCCAATCAATACTTGAACTACCTTTTCCATTCTAGGTAGACCTTCTACTTCATCATCCTCCCGTATGACTATGTAGACGCTCCTTAGGCATAACGTAGGCACCACGCTTATGAACCAGAGCATAATCATCCTTTACTAAGGATGTCCAACCAGATAATGTCCCAACACACGTTAGAACATTTGCCACCCACCAAGACATCATCACCATGATTCTTGATATGCTCCACGAGAATTAAAACCTCCATCCTGTTCAGAGACTCCAAAGATTTCAAATCTACCACATCTGAATCTTCAGAAAATAAGTAGTTCAAGACTACCCCATAGCAATACCAAAAAAGGTCACTTTCCTTAGTAGAGCCGTCAGTAGAAAGCCAGAGATAACTGCCACTTATCCTCAACCTTCACAACCAAAGCAAACACCATGCTCTAACCTCATCCAAGCTGTGATGTCTTCATATTTTTCAGCCTTAAAGCCAACGACTTGTCTGACTTGAGATGTTGGATGTCATCACTATTCCACAATCAATCTGCCTCTCATAATCCAAACTCTCCCCAGACAATTTGGACGAAATTCCACAGACACCAATCCACCCCATCAGTTGATTCAACTCCCAAGTGCTTAACCCTTGAAAATACTTCCAAAACAGCCACATAGAGAAAAGCAAATTCTCAATCCTTCTGCAGTCTTCAGACATATACATAGTCTCCCGTCAATGTATATTGTCATAAGTTGAATGCACGACCTCAACAATTGACCAGCACAAGAACCACCATTTGATCTGGTCTGACATCCATTTCCTGCAGACTTGAGGCACCGGTTAATCCTTCTTTTGCTAATCCACACCACTGATCACTTCAGATTAGGCAAGTGGCTTGACCTGATACTTCACCATGAGCACACTTAACTGCCTTTGGCTGAGAAAGCAAAGAGCTGAAATGATGTTTCACCATCAGTTCCAACATCAAATTAAACAACTGTTATGACTATGGAGATTACATCTACACATATCTCTTGTAGGGAACACATGAGAGCAAATCAGCATCTTCCAAGATTAGACCAACAAAACTGTAGTAACTTGCATAACACACTCTTCCAGAGGCTTCTCCTAATAAGCACAAGGTTCAGAACTTCTAACCACAGAGTAATAACTGCCATCCTTCTGCAGAAATATACCATAGACAGTCTGCTACTTTGAATCCTTTAAGGTACGAAACAGAAAGAGCTCAAGCAAACACCAATTGACCACTGGCTGAATTACCCTGCTACTGCACACCAACTCTTGGATGCCTTTTCCCTTCACTTCAACCAGCTCCTGCTGAACAGCATTTCAACAATTGTTCAACTTCACAGCTTCTGTGATCCTTCTAAGTAGCTACATTCTAATAGGTCTTGACTTAGCATTTATCATAAACTGCTAATGTGAAGCACGATGTCGAGACATCCGAATTGACATGATAAGCTCAACTTCCACCAATAAGCTTAAGAGATGACTGATCAAGATCTTTACTCCCGCAAGAAAGATTTGACAGTGATATTCTTTTGCTTTGGCTATACCCTCTTCTTTTACCATCAAGAAGGATGATAAAGAAGGAATCACTGTACTGAACAGATTGGTCTTCAATGTTTGACTTGAAATATATTCATCTTCTGATCCTTCCTTGTCAAGCAGTCTTTAGAAGATCCATTCACCTTATGAACACTCCTCTCCCAAACAAGGATATGAGATAATCCTCAAGTTGTCTTGCATAGACTACAACATCATAGGATATCCTGCTGAGGAGACAAAACCCTAATGACTTTCCAAGAGAATATCTTCCTTGAAACTCAATACCAGAGATGCAAGAATCAACTAGGGCTACACCAGATACCATGCAGCGGAACACACAAAGAAAACCCCTCAACAATCTTCAACACTTCACATTCCAGGTGCAATAGGTCAGCATAATTCACCTTACAAAGCAGCTCACCACCGTACCCTATCAAGAATAGTCCATCCTCCACTTCAAGGGACCATTTAAACAACATGCGAGCCGACCATCTGAACTGTCTTCCTTGCTCATGAACCAGAAAGTATCTTCCCAAGATCTCATCCAGAAATAGACAGGATGCCTGCTCTGATACCAATTGAAATTCTGGTACAGATGTGTGATGTTAAGGTGCAATGTCACAACATCAAACTCTGTTGCATGAACAAGACAATGAAAACAGAATATGAACACAATCAATTGTTCACCCAGTTCGGTTCAACCAACCTACATCTGGGGGCATACCAAGCCAGGAAGGAAGTCCACTATTAGTAGTATCAAATTACAGACTCAACAGACCAGTTGACAATCTACCTAATTTAATCCCTACCCAATGACCCTTCTACCTAAGTCCTCCCTAGGTAAGAGACTCCATCTCACTTCTAATCATCTCGATGATGTCTAGCAGTCAACTACACCGTTACTGCATCAACAACTTGTTTACCAATCTTTTCTATCACATAGACTTTGGAAGACACACTTCCATAACACCCCTTTGGAGTTGCTTCAAAGCTTCCTCCAAGAACATTACATCTCTTACCTACAGGCTTCGAGATAAACACGATGACCATCCCACAAACCGGGTGGTTCATCAACCAACACAGCCCTTATAATCTACATGATGGCTGGCTTCCTAAAACTAGGTTACAATGCTTCTATTTATAACCTATTTCCCAACTGGATTTGGGCCTTCAAATCATATCAAATCTTCTGTTCCAAATCTCCAAAAGATTCTGCAACTAAATAGATCTTCAATTAAATCCTCAATTAAATCTTCATAATTAATCTCTAATTAATCTCCATATCTTTATGCATTAGATTTAGTAACAAACTAATCTTCTTCAAAACTGATTGCACCAGAATATATCTCCCCCTTGATCTTCGCCTGCAATCTCTGATTTTCTTCAACAGAATATCTCATTCACACCAGAAACACGTGCAGCCCTGACTAATCATCTCAGACCTGATGTTTACTACTGATGTCACGACATTGAGTATAACATCAGCACACAGCTGTAACCCTTACAACTTTGACAACCCAGAATGTTGCCTAAACATATCAATCATGTTGGAAGCTCATGTTGCAACATCAACCATGACATTAACATTTGTTTTACCTAAATTATAGCCAACCACAAGAACTTACATGAGCGAACAATACAGACGATGGAAGATATGTTAAGAGCTTGTGTGCTAGAGAGTAGAGAAAATTGGAAGGAACTTTTACCATTAATTGAGTTTTCCTATAACAATAGTTACCATGCGAGTATCGGTATGGCTCCTTACGAAGCATTGTATGGGAGAAAATGTAGAACACCTTTGTGTTGGGCAGAAGTTGGCGAAGATAGAATTTTGGGACCCGAAATTATTCAAGAGACTACGGAAAAGATTCGAATGATCCGTGAGAAGGTTAAACAAGCACAAGATCGTCAAAAGAGTTATGCGGACAACCGTAGGAGACCTTTGGAATTTGAGGAAGGTGACCATGTATTTTTGAAAGTGACTCCGAGATTGAGATTAAAAGGACCGTTTAAGTCACGCAAATTAAGTCCGAGATACGTGGGACCGTATCAGATTTTAGAAAGGATTGGTGAAGTCGCTTACAGATTAGCCTTACCACCCTCTCTATCTGAAATGCACGATGTCTTTCACGTATCTCAGCTCCGGAAGTTTATTCCTGATCCTCTTCAGCCAATTCTACCAGAAACAGTGGAAATAGAAGCGGACTTAACTTTTGAACCGCAACCGAGTTGTATTGTGGGAAGAGAAACAAAAGTGTTAAGGAACAAAGATATTCCTCTTGTTAAGGTGCAATGGGATATGACGCATCCGGGTGATGCTACTTGGGAACTAGAGTCGGAAATGCGAGATTCTTATCCTCATCTGTTCAGGTAATCTTTTAAATTCGAGGGCGAATTTCTATTTAAGGGGGGGGGGGGAGGGGGGATGTAATACCCCGTAAATTATAAACGCTCTGGATAATATTATTATGATCAACTGGGTTCCGGTGTACTCTGAGCAATTATTGGATAAAATAATTAGAGTAAACTGACGAACTCAGAGTTGATTAGATTAATAGTATTTAACTTTGAGTTTTTATTAATTGGTGCTTTTGAGCTAATTTGGACATTTAGTAGTATTACTAATTAATGAAAAATTCTTTATACTATGTTTTTCTTTTCTTCTCATTTGGAAAAGAAAACAAAGATAGAAAGAAAGAAAAGTGAAGAGAAGGAAAGGAAGGAAAAGGAGAGGAAAATTTTTCCAAGAGCTCAAGATCATCAACCATCATCAATTCTTCATCTCTTCATCTCAACTTCATCATCCTCATCTTGTTGTCCAGGTGGGTTCTAGTTAGTCCCTTTAGAGTAGAGTTTTATTGAGTTTAGAGTTAGTTTGGAATTGTGAGAATTGAGTAATTTTGCACATAAATCATGAATCTAACTGCTGAAATTCAATAATTGATTGTGTAGTATACTGCTTGTTATGTCTATAACATGTTTTGATGCATTGTGGTTGTGGAAAATGGATTTTTGGGGTTGATTTTGGGGAACCCGTAGCAGAAAAATTCTGCAGGAAATTCTACAAATTTCCACTGCCCATACGCGTATTGGGCAAGGCAATACGCGTATGGGGCATGGCCTTACGCGTATGGCAAGGACGGTACGCGTATTGGAGTTTTAAATGAAATTTTGAAAGGAAATCAGTCTCTGCTCATACGCGTATCGCTTTGGGCAATACGAGTATGGTTGGGCGAGCCAGCTGGGCAGTACGCATATGGCACAGGGCAATACGCGTACGGCCAGGAGAATTGCAGAATTTTGCTGTCTTGTGTTTTTTTTCCCGTTTCTGCGTTCGATGCGATTCCTCCGTATCCGTAACTCGGAATGGAACATTTTTGGTATCGTTGGAAAGCTAATGAAATGTTCTTTCTTATTAAATTGGTTTTGACATTTGTGGCCTATTTAATTATGTCGAGAATTTTGAAAATGTGTTGTTTTGACAACTTTTACCCCGTAATTGTGTGTTTATGAGTAGTGTGGTAATATGCATGTTAAAATATGGAATAAGTAGAGTGAGGAAGCCTTAATGAATTAGAATGACTTAGAGAATCGTGCGGCAATTGCTTACATCGATACTTGAGGAGTATCCGTGGTAAGTAGTTGTTAGTGGGGGGATCGTTTTCCTCCGGTTTGTTGTGTGTGTACCTTAATAAATACCGTGACCCGTGTTTAATCTCTTTGAGCGGGATGGTCGGGGAAAGTATTTATTAGGTGTGTAACCGTGACCCGTGTTTAATCTCCGTGTGTGGGATGGCCGGGGAAAGTTACGTGTTGGTTGGTATTAGTGACCCGTGTTTAATCCTTTGGTGTGGGATGGCCGGGGAAAGTACCAATCGTAGATAACCGTGACCCGTGTTTAATCTATTTGAGTGGGATGGCCGGGGAAAGTTATCTACGTTAAGGATCCGTGAGCCGTGTTTAATCTCTTTGAGCGGGATGGCCGGGGAAAGATTCCTTAACTTGTGGCGTTTGTGTTTTACGCGATTGTTTCTCTAAGTCAGAATTGTTTGAACTCAAGGTCTAGTTCCTGTTTCCCCGACTTGAGTTAGGTGTTGATTAGAACCTTGTAGAGCCGAGAGAATCTATAAGATAGGGAACTCACTGAGATTTGATGTATCTCACCCCACTGTTGTTGTTTACATCACAGGTACTGCAGGTTCCGCGAAGGGTAAGGATAAGGCAGTGTGATTATCCTTACTTGTTTGATGGCTTTGCTTCCGTTGTGGAGTTTTTTTGAGATCGTGTTGATCTAGTTCTTAGTTTTCTTTTTGGAACATCTTGTATATATAGCTATGCCACAGTTTTTTTGTTTTAGGCTTTTTTTTTGGCATGTATATGTACAATGTGTTAGCTAAGGACTTATTGTATATTTCAGTACCAAACGTAAATTTCATGTATAATATATGCTTTGATGTATGTATGTATATATGGGCTTTACAAAACTTATACTCCACCTGGAGTGGATAGTCCTCCAATTGGTAGTGGAAGATTGCCACAAGAAAAATACAGAAACTCGAGTTTTATGGTAAGAGTTGAGATTATTGATTCAGAATATAATGAAATTGACGTGCATCCTAAAAATGTGAAGATAAATAAAGGGGGTAATTTAAATTGTTATGACTTATTATATCGTGGTTATGAAGGAAGCCAATACCATCAAGCTTTTCTGTATGGTGGGCCTGGTGGAAAATCGTGTTAATTATTGTATCACTAAATAAAGTTATTCAATGTCTTTATAAAAAACAATTGAATAAAGTTAATGATTTCTATCTTGTGTCTTATATTGCTCCCAACGATATAAGCTTTCTTATTACAATGGTTTATAAGCTTCATAATTCTTGAAATCTTACTTGGGTGAGTTCCACCATCTTAAGAATTAATGGTATCTAGAACAAAGTATGAAAATCAGAACATTATCATAATAGGAAGTACATCTAATATGTGAATACTCATAATAGAGTCACACTCTAGACGATATCTTCGCAATGACCAAATAGGGTTTGCACCTTAAAATGCTTACATAAGACTCATCTTTTTGTCTTCAAGAGCGCACCCTCTTTTTAACACACCTGCTGAACGCATTCACTTAATGCTTGATCCTCAAGCAATCCATGTACCATACTAGTACATTTAACAAGCAAAAGTTCTCCCCCTATCTTTCACAAATGATGCTCCTTCAACAAGAAACACCCCAAAATCACCACATGATATCCCATGACAACTTCATGATCATATAGTGAGAGAGTACTAGGATCACATACTTGTACCACAACCAACAAACTCTTGGATTAAGAACAAAATCACCATTGATCCCTCTCATCCAGAAACCATCCATACCCTGTACAAATCCACCTTGAATTTTACAGCCATAGATATCCTTGTTCCTTGATATACAATCTAATTGAATTTGGAATGCTTCACATTCCTCAAAGAGACATACAGAGCCCCGTAGTTTGCAATCTCGCCCAAATGTTCTTCACACTTGAAGGACATCAAACATATGCTCCAGAAATCCTCAGCTTATTTGCTTCATAAGCACCAAACTGATCCACTTCTCTCTAGCATGACTTATAGCAGAAGAAACCACCTCTCCACAAGCCTTCTGACCTCAGCAAGAGTCAGCCATCTAGATAAACACCCCATGATCCAAGACAGTCTTCAATTTATCATTCTTCCATATGATAAGATATAACACTTGTGATTCAACTGGTGAATATCAGCTTCCATAATCTCAACTCCAAGTTTAGAAACCATGATGTTCTAACATCAGTTAGGACATCCTGATCATATCACAGACACCATACTATGGTTCTTGATACAATTACCACTGGACTTACTATCAGCATAGTAGTCCAACTGAAGACCTTCAGAGAACATTGCGCCACCAGCTTGATCAATAAGAACTCCAGACAACCTAAGAGAGAAATAAACTCTCATTCAACTCCTAAAAGAAGGTAATCTTCCATAAGCAACTTAGAGCTTCTATCACAAGCTCGAAGATATGAACAAAACCAGAACCTCATTTGAATTTCAACCAACCACCCTTCTACACAAGAGTAATTAGTTTCAAGCACCCTGCTTAAATGCACGAAAGAGATCAACCAAATACCACTGTTTGATTAATCTCAACTTTCTTCAGAGTTCCAGAAAATATTCTGATCCACTAATAAAACCTAATCTTCAAGTCATATGATCCACTTATTTTGTTGGAATATTTTATTCCTAGAAGTTAATATTTTTGAGAATCAAAATCTAACTTATTTTGCATATACCTAAACTATTTTACATTATAGATAACCAAAAAATTGTAATCACCAAAATATCAAGTGCATCATTCATGTCAAGTCTTTAGACAACAAAATAAATAGTTAGTGGTATTTTGTTACAATCATCAAACATTGTCAATTAATATTGATAAACAAAAAATCTTTATAATCGTCACATGTTTACCATTATAGGTGTGAATGTAATCCACTAAATACTTTCATGAGTTTACGTTCACACACCTTTATTAGGCACATCAATACATTATTATAGAGACATGCAAATATTTAATTGTAAATTATAAGACAAAAGAAAGATACCAAATGCACCATTAATCCACAATCTTTGATTGTACATTGTCAATTAATATTGATAAACAAAAAATCTTTATAATCGTCACATGTTTACCATTATAGGTGTGAATGTAATCCACTAAATACTTTCATGAGTTTACGTTCACACGCCTTTATTAGGCAGATCAATACATTATGATAGAGACATGCAAATATTTAATTGTAAATTATAAGACAAAAGAAAGATACCAAATGCACCATTAATCCACAATCTTTGATTGTCTGCAAGCAATACTCTCAACGTAATGATCAAATATTGATAATAAATCATGTTAGATAATGTGCTTCTTTGACACCAACCATTACCCACATGAAAAAAAACTTATAATTATCACATATTCACCTTCGTGGGTATGTAATTATCCGACCAAACTATGTCTTCCTTTTTGCCGACTATAACAGCTTGCATGAATAATTCATACTACATCTTTTGTAATTTCAACCGAATCAAATATACGCAATAAATGTTACTTTTGCAACTTGTTGTTTCAATTAACTAAATCAAAATTACTAGACAATTTAATAAATTAATTGGAAAAAAATCTTAAATTTACAAGGTGTACTACCCATAAAATGTACGTTGAATCCGTAAGCTTTGTCGCATGCCTCATAATCATAATATTACTTAACGACCCTTAATGTGAGAAGAAACTCACAAGAAATCAATAAATAGTATGAAATAAAAAAATTATTGTAGAAACTTAATAACTATAAAATTAAAACATCATAATCATGCTATAAACCAAATATTTAATTTCAATTCAAATAAAAATTGAATCTCTATATATATAGCAAAAAATTATTTCATGCTAAAATTTATTCACAGACGTACTTAATAAATCTTTAAATAAATGAACAATTATTCTAGAATCAAAGTTTCCAAGAAAAAATAAAAAATAAAAAATGAAACAAATCTTCAGACATCCTATATATATATATATATATATATATATATATATATATATATATATATATATATATATATATATATATATATATATATATATATAGAGAGAGAGAGAGAGAGAGAGAGAGAGATGTTAAATTGTAATTCATAGTGTGTCAAAAACTAGCATGTGTCGAGAATAGCTTAGTGTCGAATTGTCGAAGGTGTTTCGACAGATTTGATTTAGATTGGATTCAGATTTGCTTTTATTAGATTAGATTATATTTGATATGATTTAGATTAGATTTGATATTTTGGGCTTTAAAGTTTTGGGCCTTTGTAAATCTAAATTTATATAAAAGGGAGTAACCCTTGCATTGTAACATATACATTGAGAACAGTTTTCACAGTTGCAGTTGCAAGTGAAAGTTCAAATAAATTCAAAATCCCACAGTTCGTGGGTAACATACTTTTCTCCAAATATTTCTCTTCTCTCTCGTTTTCTTTTCTTGCTGTTCTTGTTCTTCATTGTCATTACGAATTGTTATGGGTTGTGATCAATCTTGAGATCAAGATTGAAGTGAAATCATCATAGGGTGTGGTGAATTTCCAACATCTGGTATCTAGAGCTCCGGTTGCGATTCATGAAGGAAGAACGTGATGGCGATGAATCATCTGAATGGGCATTTTCCGGCGAGTCTTCCGATTCTCAAGAAAGATAATTATGAGAATTGGTGCAAGCAGATCAAGGTGGTTTTCTGTTATCAAGATCTTTGGGATCTTGTGAAGGAAGGAGTAACACCGCTTGGGGAGAACGCGACGGATGAAGAAAAGGCTGCACTCAAAGAATTGAAGAAGAAAGATTATAAAGCGCTATTTATAATCCATCAATGTGTTGATCCTGACAACTTTGAAAAAGTTAGCGATGTATAATCAGCAAAAGAAGCATGGGAGATTCTTGAAAAGTCGTTTGGAGGTGCAGAGAAGGTGAAAAAGGTGAGGTTACAAACTCACAAGAGAACCTATGAGTTGCTTCAGATGGAAGACAACGAAAGTATTGCAGATTTCTTCACAAGAGTTACAAAACTTGTGAATCAAATCAAAGTATGTGGAGAAACGCTGACGACGAAAGCAGTTGTCTCAAAGATTTTGAGATCGTTGGCTCCTAAGTTCGACCACGTGGTAGTAGCCATAGAAGAGTCGAAAGACTTGTCAGTATTGACGAAGGAAGAGCTTCAAGGGACACTTGAGTCTCATGAACAAAGGATGGCTGAAAGAGCTGCAGCAAAGTCGAAGAGTGATATGGCTTTGCAGGCGCAGTCAGAAAAGGAAAGGAAATGCAAAGGAAACGTGAATGGCAACAAAGATAGAGGGGGCAGTAATTCGACTCAGAAGAAACCTTGGAACCAAGGCAACCAAAGAGGTGGTGCTGCAGGTAGAGGAAGAGGTGGTGGTCGAAAGCCAGACAAAAGTCACATTCAATGTTTCAATTGTCAGAAGTATGGCCATTATGTCAGTAACTGTCCAGAAAAGAAGAAAAATCAAGAAACTGATGCAAATCTGGCGAAGCATGAAGAAGAAGAGACGTTGCTAATGGTCACAATGAAAGATGAAGAGAGATTCCAAGATCAGTGGTACTTGGACTCAGGATGCTCATCACACATGACTGGGAGGAAATATTGGTTTGTCAACATGAAGCCCTCGTCGAAGAACACGGTGAAGTTTGCAAATGACAACACTCTAGCAGCTGAAGGTGTTGGTGATGTTCTGATCATGAGGAAAGATGGCAAAAGGTCAACAATTTCCAATGTGTTGTACATTCCAGGCATGAAGAGTAATTTGCTTAGTATAGGGTAGCTCGTAGAAAAGAACTACAAGGTAGTTGTCGAAGACAAGATGATGAGAGTTCTCGACTCAGGTGGTAGGTTGGTCTTGAAGGCTCCAATGTCTCAGAATAGGACCTTCAAGATTGAACTCAATGTGATGGAGCACAAGTGTCTAGCAACAGCAGCCAGTAGAGATGAGTGGTTATGGCACTTTCGACTAGGCCATCTCAACTTCAATGACATCAGGGAGCTGAAGAGAAGAAATATGGTGTCAGGATTACTAGAAATCGACATTCCTAGTGAAGTTTGTGAAGTGTGTGTTCATTCGAAACAACACAAGAATAGCTTCAGCAAGGATGCAGGAAGGAAGTCGAAGGCAATTCTTGAAGTCATATACTCTGATGTATGTGGTCCAATCCAGGTGGATTCGATTGGTGGCAACAGATATTTTGTCACGTTTATAGATGACTTCAGTCGAAAATTATCGACTTATCTCATCAAGAAGAAAAGTGATGTGTTTGAGGTATTTGTCAGATTCAAATCCATGGTCGAAAGACAGAGTGGTCGAAGGTTGAAAACTCTGAGAACTGATGGTGGTGGAGAATATGTGTCGAAAGAGTTCGATGCATTGTGTAGAAAAGAAGGGATTGTGCATGAGGTGGTGCCACCTTACACTCCACAGCAGAATGGGATTGCAGAACATAAGAACAGAACCATCATGAACATGGTAAGAAGTATGTTGAATGGAAAACATCTACCCAAAGAATTATGGGGAGAAGCAGTTTCGACAGCAACATATCTTTTGAACAGATGTCCGACAAAGAAGCTTGAAGGAGTCACACCAGAAGAATGTTGGTCTGGTGACAAGCCAAGCCTCAGTCACTTAAAGGTGTTTGGATCTATAGCACATAGACATGTGCCAGATCAGTTGAGAAGAAAGCTTGATGACAAGTCGAATCAGATGATCTTGATAGGATATCATTCGACTGGAGGTTACAAGCTGTTCGACCCAGTGAATAAGCAGGTAGTGATCAGCAGGGACGTGATCATAGATGAGCTTAAAGAATGGGATTGGACAAAGAATGCCAAGAAGGATTCAGTGAGAATCTATTGTGAAGAACCAGCCACTGAAGTCGAAAGAGAAGTTCGACAGGAACCAGTTACAGATGAAGCAGGTTCAAGCAGACCTCGACGAACAAGACACATGCCTGCAAGGTTGCAAGAATGTGTAATTACATCAGATGATGTGGTCGATGAAGAGGGTGAGCTGGTACATTATGCTTTCTACGCAGATGTCGAACCAGTCAATGCAGCTGAGGCATTGAAAGATTCGAAGTGGGTGAAAGCAATGAATGAAGAGTTAGAATCCATCGAAGTCAACAACACATGGTCACTTGTCGAATTGCCTCAAGGCAAGAAGGCAATTGATGTGAAGTGGGTTTACAAAGTGAAAGTGAATCCCAGAGGAGAAGTAACTCGACACAAGGCGAGACTTGTGGCGAAAGGATTTCTTCAGAAGGAAGGAATCGACTTCGATGAAGTGTTCGCACCTGTTGCTAGAATCGAAACAATCAGGTTAGTTGTTGGTCTAGCAAATATGAACAATTGGCACACATGTCAGATGGACGTGAAGTGTGCATTACTTAATGGTCCCCTAGATGAAGAAGTTTATGTTGCACAACCAGCTGGGTATGTGAAACAAGGCGAAGAAGGAAAGGTGTACAGGCTGCATAAAGCCCTGGATGGACTTAAGCAAGCTCCAAGAGCTTGGAATAAGAAAATCGACAGCTTCTTAAGGGAGAAGGAATTTGTGAAGTGTACGACAGAGCATGGGGTATATGTAAGAAGAAGCAATGGCGAATTGCTTATACTATGTCTCTATGTCGATGATCTGTTGATAGCAGGAAGTTGCAAGAAGGAGATCGAAGATTTCAAACATGATGTAATACCCCGTAAGTTTATAAACGCTCTAGTTAATATTATTATGATCAACTGGGTTCCCGAGTACTCTGAGTAATTATTTGGTAAAATAATTAGAGTAAACTGGCGAACTCAGAGTTGATTAATTTAATAGTGTTTAACTTTGAGTTTTATTAATTGATGCTTTTGAGCTAAATTGGACATTTAGTAGTGTTACTAAATATGATAGTTTCTATACTATCTATTTTCTTTTCTTTTCATTGAAAAACCAAACAAAAGCTAAAAGAGAAAGAAAGAAAAGGAAAAAGGGAAGGAAGGAAAGGAAAAGAAAGAGGAAGAAGAGAAATTTTCCAAAAGCTCAAGAATCATCATCAATTCATCTGTTCTTCGTTTAATCGTCTCAGTATCAACCTCCTCGTCTAGTAATCCAGGTGGGTTCTAGTTAGACTCTTTAGAGTAGGATTATTTTGAGTTTAGAGTTAGATTGGAAATTGGGAAAAATGGGTATTTTGGTATAAAATCATGAATCTAACTGTTAAATTCAACGTTTGATTATATGTCATACTGGTTGTGATGTTATAACATGTTTTGATGCATTTTGATTGATGAAAAATGGGGTTTGGGGTTGATTTTGGATCAACCCGTAGCAGAAGAAATTCTGCAGGAACTTCTGCATTTTTTCTCTGCCCATACGCGTATGAAGCATGTCAATACGCGTATGGGCTTGTCATTACGCGTACGGCAAGGTCAATACGCGTACGGCAATTTTTAAAAGGAATTTTCAAGGAAAACGTTTCTGCCCATACGCGTACGGCTTTGGGCAATACGCGTATGGATGTCCGGGCATTTTGAGCAATACGCGTATCGCTTGGGGCAATACGCGTATGGCTGGGCGAGAATCTTAGGCAATACGCGTACGGGGAGTGCCAATACGCGTACGGCCAGGAGAGTTGCAGAAATTCTGCTGTTGTGATTTATTTTCCGATCGATTGTCTACAATGCCGTAACTTTTTGTACGTAACTCGGATTGGAACAATTTTGGTATCGTTGGAAAGATAATAAAATGTACTTTCTTATTTCAATGGTCTTAAGATTGTCGGCCGATTTAATTATATCGGGATTTTGAATTATTGTCGTTTTGTCGACTTTTAGTTGTAATGATGTGAAATTGTTGTGAAAATGTATGCTAAAATATGAGATAGGTAGAGTGAGCATTATTATCCTAACCAGTGTTGGAAATGTGGAATCTTATGTATGGCAACGCTCGTGCATGAAAGGCCGAGGCATGTGCATTCTGTTTATCAATAACCACAGTGTTTTTGTTAGTGCGTTTCATGGGTCTCGAGCTCCTCTGAAACATATGCACCATTACTTGGCAGGTTTGAGTCCCATGTTAGTACGATTGAAGCCTACGGGTAGAGACTTGAGACGGCGTACGGTCCGTGAGAAGTGACGGATCACGGTGTACAGCCCGTGATCCCGAATCCAATTCGTATGCCAAGTAATTTGAGGATCCATGACTCGGATCTCCTTCTAGACGTAGAAGGGTACGGGAAAAGGGGATGCCTTGGTATTGGTTATTGATATGTGAGTTCTTGAGTGTACGGACTCAGAACGTACTTCGGTACTTTGTGAATCCTTGAGTTTACAGGCTCAAGAGGTACTTCGGTACTAGTGTGAGTTTACAAGCTCACCGTGTTGGCTACTTGTGTGTATGTACTCATGGTCTTTCCCCTTTCCCCTTGGACATGAGTTAGGACTTTGTTAGAACCTTGTAAAGCCGAGAGGACTTTAAGATAGGGGACTCACTGAGATTTGATGTATCTCACCCCACTGTTGTTGTTTACATCACAGGTTCTGCAGGTTTGGCGAAGGGTAAGGACAAGGTTATTTGACTTTCCCTACGAATCGTGGTTTTGTGATGGCATGGCTTCCGCTATGGCGTTTATGTTTTGAGATCATTGTATTGATCTAGTTCTTAGTTTTTATCATTTTGGAACATCTTGTATATGTAATGCCTTAGACTTTTGGGTGTTTTGTATTAGAGGCATTTATGTGTATAATGTGTTAACTAGGAACTTATTATGTTTCAGTACCAAAAGTGAAACTCATGTATAATATATGATTTGAGGCATGTATTGTATATGGTCTTTACAGTTGGTATCAGAGCAGGTCGTATCCTCGACCTAGCCATGAAATAGGATAAGTTTTCTTTCCGTTTCATATGCGGCGTGTCGCCATGGGTCTTGTCTGTTATATTTATGGTATTGAGTCTGATCAACTTAATCCTATTTGTATGGAATTCAGGAACATGGCTGATAGACGCAGAAACAACCGTGGAAGACCAAGGACTACTCCAGTTGGGACAGTCTCACAAGGTGATGAAAGGAATGCCCCTTTGTACCAATTTATGCAACAGATGCAGCAACAGCAGAATCAGTTCATGCAAGGAATGATGCAACAAATGGCTGATGGTCTGCATCCTCCAGTAGTTGTACCGGAAGTTACAGGAGGAACCTACAGGGAATTTGTTCGTATGAATCCTCCGGAGTTTCAAGGGGGGCTAGATCCGGTGAAGGCACACGAATGGATAACAGGTATGGAACGGATTTTTCAGATAGTTCATTGCAGTGAGGAGAATAAGGTGGTCTTTGCTTCTCACTGGTTGAAGGGTCCTGCCATGAGGTGGTGGGAGAGCGCTTCAGCCTTGATGACAACTCAGGAGGTGCCGAAAGTGTGGGAACAGTTTAAGGTAATCTTTATGGAGAAATATTTTCCGAGTTCTTTAAGGTCTCAAAAGGAGTTTGAGTTCCAATAGTTGAGACAGGGAAATTTATCAGTGGCTTCTTATGCGGAACAATTTGAGATCATGGCTGACTATTCTAGACAGACCATGTATGCTCCTGATGAGAGGTGGAAGATAGATCAGTTTCTGTTTGGGTTAAGGGCTGAGATTTCACACAGCGTGTCTCAACGGGAATTTGCTACTTATGCTGAAATGTTAAGACAATGTTATGTGGCGGAAAATAGCTTGAAAAAGATACAAATGGAGGTGGATTCGAACAGGGTAACTCAAAGTGACTGTGGAAGGTCGAATCAACAGTTTAGGCAAAGGCAATAGTCTTCCAAAGGGAAGCAAGTACAGGGCTCTAGAACCAGTGTGCCTCCGGTATGTCGTACTTGTGGAAGGAATCATTATGGTAGGTGCAAATCGGAAGAAGTACGGTGTTATCAGTGTAACAAAATGGGTCATTGGGCGAGGGATTGTCCTCAGGGTAGAAATTAGACACAAGGGAAGACTACTGGCCGAGTGCATACCTTGGATGCGAGGAAGGCAAAGGGTGACAACTCCTTGATTGCGGGTACGTGTTTCGTAAATGGACATCCTTGTTTTGTTTTATTTGATTGTGGAGCAACACATTCTTTTGTGTCCACACGTTGTGTGAAGCGACTTGGGTTGCAAACTATTCCTTTGTTTCCTCCTATGGTGGTTACTACTGCCATGGATGAATTGGTTGAAACACCACTGATGTGTGAAAATTGTGCGTTGTCGGTGAACGAAAGAGTCTTCCAGATTGATCTTATTTGTCTGCCGCTTAAGAAAGTGGATGTTGTTCTGGGAATGGACTGGCTTTCAGCTAATTCGGTTTTTATCGGTTGTGAGGAGAAGCTAATTATTATTCCATCTGCTGAGACTACTCCGAAAGATGTATTATCAACGATTTTAGAAGGTACGGTGGAAATGGTACATTTCTTGTTTGAGAAAGAGAAATCTGTTTTAATGGTTCTTACTAAAGATGGAAGTAGTGGACAGCAAGTTCTGAGTATTCCAATAGTGTGTGAGTTTCCTGAAGTGTTTCCTGAGGATGTTTCTTCTCTTCCTCCAGAGAGAGAAGTTGAGTTCTCTATTGACCTGATACCGGGAACGGCTCCTATATCCATTTCTCCGTATCGGATGGCACCGCTTGAATTAAGAGAATTAAAGGACCAATTGGAGGACTTGATGTCTAAGCATTTTGTTAGACCTAGTGTTTCACCTTGGGGAGCTCCAGTGTTATTGGTAAAGAAGAAAGATGGGGGAATGCGGTTGTGCATTGATTATCGTAAGTTGAATAAAGTCACCATTAAGAATAAGTATCCCTTACCAAGGATAGACGACTTGTTAGATCAATTAAAAGGAGCCTGTGTGTTCTCGAAGGTTGATTTACGGTCGGGTTATCATCAGATTCGAGTGAAGAGTTCCGATGTGCCAAAAACTGCCTTTAGAACCCGTTACGGTCATTACGAATTCTTAGTGATGCCTTTCGGTGTGACTAATGCTCCAGCTGTTTTTATGGATTACATGAACCGGATATTTCAGGCTTACTTGGACCAATTTGTGGTAATCTTTATTGACGACATTCTTATTTATTCTCGTACTCCACAAGAGCATGGAGAACATCTGAGGATTGTCTTATCGGTCTTGCAAGAGAAGAGATTGTTTGCTAAGTTGAGCAAGTGTGAGTTTTGGATGTCGGAAGTTAATTTTCTTGGACATGTTATATCTTAAGGTGGTGTGGCAGTGGATCCATTGAAAGTAGAAGCAGTGATTAATTGGGAGAGACCGAGAAATGTTTCAGAAGTCAGAAGTTTCTTGGGATTGGCTGGTTACTATAGAAGGTTTATTAAGGGCTTTTTTCAATTGGCCTTACCAATGACGAAACTTACTCGGAAGGATGTTATTTTTGAGTGGGATTCAGGTTGCGAACAAAGTTTTATGCATTTGAAGGAAAGTTTGACGAGTGCTCCAGTATTAATTATTCCTGATCCTAACAACTCTTATGAAGTATTCTGTGATGCTTCTAAGAGGGGATTAGGGGGTGTTCTGATGCAAGGTGGTCAAGTGGTAGCTTATGCTTCTCGACAGTTAAAAGTTCATGAGAAGAATTATCCAACTCATGATTTGGAACTAGCTGCCGTAGTGTTTGCACTGAAGGTGTGGCGTCATTACTTGTATGGTGTACGCTTTGAAATGTTCAGTGACCACAAAAGTTTAAAGTATTTATTTGACCAAAAGGAGTTGAATATGTGACAAAGAAGGTGGATGGAGTACTTAAAGGATTATGACTTAGAATTGAAGTATCATCCAGGAAAGGCGAATAAAGTAGCGGATGCTTTAAGTCGGAAAATGGTTCATAGTGCGGAATTGATGATTTTGGAGTATTCATTATTGGAAAAGTTTAGAGATCTTAATCTCCAATTTGTGTGGACTCCGAATGGTGTGATTATGGGAAATTTGAATGTCAATTCTACTTTGAGAGTTGAGATTCAACAGGCACAATTGTTAGAGGAAGAGTTACAAGAGTTGTTACTTCAACCGGGCTTTACGCGAGCGAAAGATGGTATTGTTTTGTTTAATCAACGGATTTGTGTTCCGAAGGATGAGACATTGAAAAGGAAGATTTTAGATGAAGCCCATAAAGGTACTTTTGCGATACATCCTGGTTCTTCAAAGATGTATCAGGATTTAAAGAAGGATTATTGGTGGTCTGAGATGAAAAAGGATATAGCGGGATATGTGTCAGAATGTGCGGTGTGCCAACAGGTGAAGATTGAACACCAAAGACCGGGCGGTTTGTTACAACCTTTGGATATTCCAGTTTGGAAGTGGGATAGTATTTCTATGGACTTTGCAGTGGGTTTACCCCGTGCCCAGGGTGGGTATGATTCTATTTGGGTAATTGTTGATCGACTAACGAAATCTGCACACTTCTTAGCCGTAAAGACTACTTATAAGGCAAGTCATCTTGCAAGGTTGTTTATTGCTGAGATTGTGAGATTGCATGGTATTCCTTCTAGTATTGTGTCCGATAGAGATCCGAAGTTTACTTCGAGATTTTGGAAAGTGTTCCAACAAGCCATGGGTACGAATTTGCGTTTGAGCACGTCGAATCATCCTCAAACGGATGGCCAGACTGAGCGAACAATACAAACGATGGAGGATATGTTAAGAGCTTGTGTGCTAGAGAGTAGAGGGAATTGGAAAGAACTTTTACCGTTAATTGAGTTTTCCTATAACAATAGTTACCATGCGAGCATCGGTATGGCTCCTTATGAAGCATTGTATGGGAGAAAGTGTAGGACACCTTTGTGTTGGGCTGAAATTGGCGAAGATAGGATTTTGGGACCCGAGATTATTCAAGAGACTACGGAAAAGATTCGAATGATCCGCGAGAAGGTTAAACAAGCACAAGATCGTCAAAAGAGTTATGCGGACAATCGTAGGAGACCTTTGGAATTTGAGGGAGGTGACCATGTATTTCTGAAAGTTACTCCGAGATTGAGATTGAAAGGACCGTTTAAGTCGCGAAAGTTGAGTCCGAGATACGTGGGACCGTATCAGATTTTAGAAAAGATTGGTGAAGTTGCTTATAGATTAGCCTTACCACCCTCTCTATCCGAGATGCATGACGTTTTTCACGTATCTCAGCTCCGTAAGTTCATTCCTGATCCTCTTCAGCCGATTTTACCGGAATCAGTGGAAATAGAAGCAGATTTGACTTTTGAACCACAACCGAGTTGTATTGTGGGAAGGGAAACAAAAGTGTTAAGGAACAAAGATATTCCACTTGTTAAGGTGCAATGGGATATGACGCATCCGGGCGATGCTACTTGGGAACTAGAATCGAAAATGCGAGATTCTTATCCACATCTGTTCAGGTAATATTCTAAATTCGAGGATGAATTTCTAATTAAGGGGGGGAGGATGTAATACCCCGTAAGTTTATAAACGCTCTAGTTAATATTATTATGATCAACTGGGTTCCGGAGTACTCTGAGTAATTATTTGGTAAAATAATTAGAGTAAACTGGCGAACTCAGAGTTGATTAAATTAATAGTGTTTAACTTTGAGTTTTATTAATTGATGCTTTTGAGCTAAATTGGACATTTAGTAGTGTTACTAAATATGATAGTTTCTATACTATCTATTTTCTTTTCTTTTCATTGAAAAACCAAACAAAAGCTAAAAGAGAAAGAAAGAAAAGGAAAAAGGGAAGGAAGGAAAGGAAAAGAAAGAGGAAGAAGAGAAATTTTCCAAAAGCTCAAGAATCATCATCAATTCATCTGTTCTTCGTTTAATCGTCTCAGTATCAACCTCCTCGTCTAGTAATCCAGGTGGGTTCTAGTTAGACTCTTTAGAGTAGGATTATTTTGAGTTTAGAGTTAGATTGGAAATTGGGAAAAATGGGTATTTTGGTATAAAATCATGAATCTAACTGTTAAATTCAACGTTTGATTATATGTCATACTGGTTGTGATGTTATAACATGTTTTGATGCATTTTGATTGATGAAAAATGGGGTTTGGGGTTGATTTTGGATCAACCCGTAGCAGAAGAAATTCTGCAGGAACTTCTGCATTTTTTCTCTGCCCATACGCGTATGGAGCATGTCAATACGCGTATGGGCTTGTCATTACGCGTACGGCAAGGGCAATACGCGTACGGCAATTTTTAAAAGGAATTTTCAAGGAAAACGTTTCTGCCCATACGCGTACGGCTTTGGGCAATACGCGTATGGATGGCCGGGCATTTTGAGCAATACGCGTATCGCTTGGGGAAATACGCGTATGGCTGGGCGAGAATCTTAGGCAATACGCGTACGGGGAGTGCCAATACGCGTACGGCCAGGAGAGTTGCAGAAATTCTGTTGTTGTGATTTATTTTCCGATCGATTGTCTACAATGCCGTAACTTTTTGTACGTAACTCGGATTGGAACAATTTTGGTATCGTTGGAAAGATAATAAAATGTACTTTCTTATTTCAATGGTCTTAAGATTGTCGGCCGATTTAATTATATCGGGATTTTGAATTATTGTCGTTTTGTCGACTTTTAGTTGTAATGATGTGAAATTGTTGTGAAAATGTATGCTAAAATATGAGATAGGTAGAGTGAGCATTATTATCCTAACCAGTGTTGGAAATGTGGAATCTTATGTATGTCAACGCTCGTGCATGAAAGGCCGAGGCGTGTGCATTCTGTTTATCAATAACCACAGTGTTTTTGTTAGTGCGTTTCATGGGTCTCGAGCTCCTCTGAAACATATGCACCATTACTTGGCAGGTTTGAGTCCCATGTTAGTACGATTGGAGCCTACGGGTAGAGACTTGAGACGGCGTACGGTCCGTGAGAAGTGACGGATCACGGTGTACGGCCCGTGATCCCGAATCCAATTCGTATGCCAAGTAATTCGAGGATCCATGACTCGGATCTCCTTCTAGACGTAGAAGGGTACGGGAAAAGGGGATGCCTTGGTATTGGTTATTGATATGTGAGTTCTTGAGTGTACGGACTCAGAACGTACTTCGGTACTTTGTGAATCCTTGAGTTTACAGGCTCAAGAGGTACTTCGGTACTAGTGTGAGTTTACAAGCTCACCGTGTTGGCTACTTGTGTGTATGTACTCATGGTCTTTCCCCTTTCCCTTTGGACATGAGTTAGGACTTTGTTAGAACCTTGTAAAGCCGAGAGGACTTTAAGATAGGGGACTCACTAAGATTTGATGTATCTCACCCCACTGTTGTTGTTTACATCACAGGTTCTGCAGGTTTGGCGAAGGGTAAGGACAAGGTTATTTGACTTTCCCTACGAATCGTGGTTTTGTGATGGCATGGCTTCCGCTATGGCGTTTATGTTTTGAGATCATTGTATTGATCTAGTTCTTAGTTTTTATCATTTTGGAACATCTTGTATATGTAATGCCTTAGACTTTTGGGTGTTTTGTATTAGAGGCATTTATGTGTATAATGTGTTAACTAGGAACTTATTATGTTTCAGTACCAAAAGTGAAACTCATGTATAATATATGATTTGAGGCATGTATTGTATATGGTCTTTACACATGACCTGAGTGAAGAGTTTGAAATGTCAGACTTGGGAAATCTCTCATATTTCCTTGGCATCGAATTCTACAAGACTAGTAGAGGTTTGATGATGCACCAACGAAGATATGCAGGCGAAATACTCAAGAGATTTGAGATGCAAGATTGCAACTCAACTTCGACTCCAGCTGAGACCAGACTGCAATTGTCGAAGGATCCAGACGAAGATAATGTCGACCCAACCCAATACAGAAGACTTATTGGGTCACTTAGATACCTTTGTCACACAAGGCCTGACTTAGCATACAGTGTTGGTATGGTAAGTAGATTCATGCAGAAGCCAAAGATATCACACCTAACAGCGACAAAGAGGATACTGAGGTATCTGAAAGGGACTCTCGACTATGGCATCTTATTTCCTGCAGCTGACGAAGGGAAAGAATGCAAGTTAGTGGGATACACAGACTCTAGTTGGTGTAGTGATGCAGAGGATAGAAAATCCACAGCTGGATATGTGTTTATGTTAGGTGGTTTACCCGTTGCTTGGAGTTCGAGAAAGGAGCCAGTAGTGGCATTATCATCATGCGAAGCAGAATACATAGCTGCTTCACTTTGTGCATGTCAAGCAACTTGGATGGTGAACTTGGTCGAAGAGATTACAGGGAAGAGTCATGGAGCAATTACCATGAAGATCGACAGCATGTCAGCTATCAATTTGGCGAAGAATCCAATAGCTCACGGTCGAAGCAAGCACATCGAAATGAGGTTCCATTATCTTCGAGAGCAGGTAGCAGAAGGGAAGATGAAGTTGGAACACTGCAGAACTAAGAATCAGATTGCAGATATCATGACGAAGGGAGTGCAGGTCGAAGCCTTCAGAAAGCTAAGGACTATGATGAATGTAGATAGTTTAGACACAATTGTCGCGGTGAAAATTGGATACCATAGTTATTTGTTAACTAGGATCGCATTTTTTAATGTCACCACCGGTCTTTGATTTTATCCAAGGGAAGGGAGAAAAACCGAATTCCCACAATGCAATGCAAATGCACTAAGATTCTAAGTTCGGGGGTTGGTTATACCTAGGGAAGGTGTTAGCATCCTAGATATCTGTAGTACTCTACAGGAACCTCTTGATTTATTTTATGTTATCTGTTATTTGTTTTGCTAAGGGTTTAACGGTAGGTGATTTATTATTTTTATTCCTAAGTGTGCTCGACAAGATATCGCATCTTGTGCCTACATATCCTGTCGGGAGGGAATCAGAGCACTTGTAGTTCCTTATTAAGGATACTAAAATGTTTAACGGTTTAGGAGAGGAAGATGAGTCATCATCTTAAGAAAAACCACCACACTTTTGAAAATGTTTGAATTTTGTGGGGTATGGGATTGTATGTCCCTTTCTTTGAGATGATTAACATCTAATTGTCTTGTGTGGAGAATTAGGTGGGCTAAAGTTTGATTGTGAAATCAAAATTAGGGGGGACTAACCTAGGAAATCTATCCTAAGTTATCTAATTGACTTATCTTAAGGTGTATCGATTATGATGCAAATGATGTGCACCATGCACAATAACATGGTTATCATGCATGGGATTTTTCCTTGGATATTTATGCGATTAATTTATTGTTATTTAGGCGAGGGTACTAGCAAAGTGATGCTAGACTTGTGTCTTGTGATCAATAGGTCGAATGCGATGCCCGAAGGCGATCGACTTATATGGGTGGAAAATGGGCTCGACGTTGGATCGAGAGTTTTAATTTTTGAAAGGGCTTAGACATACAAAGCATACATTCATCACATGCAGTAGTAAACACACAAACGTATATGTAAGGCATGATATCAAAAGCTAAATTATTTCACACACAAGCGTACAATCAAGCGCGATGAGGAATCTGACGGAGGACGGTTCATTAAGAAAAGAGTTTGATTTTCTTAAGGGAAATTAAAAGGTTTATTTATTTTAGAGGATTATATTAGAGGTTATTATTAAAAGGTTAGAAATTTTCTTATTAATTAAGAAGAATTAATTTTAAAAAGTTTTTAGTTACTTAAAAATTTTATTATTTAAGTTTTAAAGTTATATTAATAAATAAAAAAAGGTTTTCTTATTAAACGGTTTAATTATTTTAAAAGTTTTAGTATTATTTTAGTTTTAAAGTTATGTTAAAAAAGTTAATTAGAAAAAGTTATTAAAGAATTTTTAAATTAATTTGGAAAAGATTTTAATTTTAGTATTAATAAAAGTTTTTATTATTATTTAATTTTAAAGTTATATTAAAAGGTTAGTGAAGTTTTCTCTTATAAAAAAAGATTTTAAATTAGTATTTTAAAGATTTTTATTAAAGGTTTTTTTATTAATCAAAAAAGGATTAATTTTAATATTTAATAAAGAATAAATTTTTGAAAATTTTTATCCAAAATGGTTTTATTAATTTTTTTAAGTTATGTTTTATTATAAAAATGAAAGAAGTGATATTTTAAATAAAAAGAAGTTATTTTTTTTAAAAGAGGTTAAATTGAAAGTTTCTACACGTCTATTTTTTGGGATTAGTTATGTTAAAAAACCAAAATTAATTATTAGAAAAGATTAAACATTTTAAGATATGATGAATTTATTTATTAAAAAAAAAGTTAAATTAACTTAAACAGATTTATTTTAAATAACGGAGGGATTAGGTGGTCTACAAGGGAGAGGGTCCATCATGGACCCTCAGATCATGTCCGTTGGATGTAATCATGGCGAAATCTAACGCACGCGAGTGGGGGCGCATGATAAGTGTCGTGTGTGCACGTGTATGGAATCGCTAGGGAAATGAAAAAAAGCAGATGAAGGGGAAACGACGCATTCGACCTCTCTCCCCTCTCGTTCTCAGTATCTCTCTCTTTTTCTCTTTCAGAAAAGGGTTTTGAAACCCTAATCGCCGCCATCACAAACGGCCGCTCCCAAATCTCTCCGTTTCCTCTCAATTTCCCTCTCGATCAAACACTCGCAAAAAAAAAAAAAATCCCTAGCCCCCAGCAAACCCTAACCCCGATGTTCTCATTATTAGTCGATTACATATTACAAGATGAACAAAAAGGAAAAAAAATGCGAAAACAAAAAGGTGGAGCGAGGTCGCCGATTGGAACCAGGTACTTTTATGAGCCTTCTTCTCCTTTGATTTTTCGCTCGTCGTTGTTGGTTGAATACCTTGTGGAATTTCTGTTCTTTGTTGTGAAAGGTGTAGTGAATCTCTGTGGGTTGATGTTCTGCGATGCGTGTGAATCTATGAATCTTTTCTGCTAGGACGTTTGAGAAATGCCTCTGCCAACATGTGTTTGTACTGTGTTTCTCTGTCTTTGAAGTAAGTTTGTGTATGGTTTTGCGAGTGACTTTCTGGGATGTGTTAGAATTTTCTGGTGTAAAAGATGGTATACTTCTGATGATTTTTGAAATGAAAATTGTGCTTATGTAAAAATGTCTTTCTCTCCTTCCGCCCTCTTCCCCTTTATAGAGTTATGGAATTGAATTTGAAAATATGTGGCTTGATGATGTTTCCATTTTGGTTCGAGCTTGTCTGATTTGCTTTTGGAATTTATTTGAATGTTGTCTGAAGATTAAATGATGGCTGCTCTGAACATGTTTGAGCTGTTTTGGAAATCTTTGGACTGTCTTGATTTGGTTTTGGAAAGTTTGAACTGTGTTTCACGCCTGTTTTGGAATATTTGTGATTTCCGTCTACAAATGTTGTAATCCTCTTTTGGAAACAAAATGATGCTGATATCTTCCTTTCAATTTGAATTGATTGATGTATGAGGCTTGTATTGGGAATGTTTGAAATTGTTTTTGGAAAGAAAATAAGGCCGCACACGTGCAAAAGAAAAAGGATTGTGATCTGAGACACAATTCTGGTCATGAAGGCTTTTAGGCTCAAATTTCCTTGTAATGCTTTAGAACACATTTTGTAGATATGGAACGAATTTTCATTTGGATATGGGAAATGTTTGAATTGGTTTGATTAAAGCTTTTCACAAATTCTTGCCGGTAATAACGGTTCGACACTGTCAGGAAGAGATTCACCTTTTGTTGGTAAGCTTTCCAAAACTATAGCTTTGTTCTGTGATCCGCATAATCGAATTTTCCTTTGCTTTTGCAGGTCCTATCTCCAAGATTTGAACCAGCGACAGGAGTAATTGCCCACTTACTTTTATCGTCTTCATTGGATAAAAGGCAAAGCAATGCAACCGCAGAATCTTGTTGCTGTTCTGATGAAAGGTCGAGAAGAGATATCGAAAGCTGAACTCTTTCACGACTCTGAAATGCGCACCGTAGACTGCCTTCACTTTTGCATAATGTCAACAGAGCTTTTATAAGCTCATCTTGCATTTCATTGTCAGCCACTGTTATCAAACCAACAAACAAACGTGTTACATTGGAATTTGTTAGTTTAGTTCGCTTCATCACTACGTTCTTTAAAATGATTGAATTGATTCTGTTCATTACTGTTGTGGCAGGTTCTAAAATTCTGGTTCTAAGGATCAGTGCAAAGCTAATTCTGCTTCCAAAATCCTGGTCAAGTCTTCAAATTTGAAGCGAGAAGCTGGGGCCGGAATGGAAGGTGGATCGATATGAGTTGACGGTAGCTTAGATCTAAATGGTTCAGACAAGACATAATCGAAGGGACTTTAATGATTTCTATTTTTCTTACTTTTATGCTATTGTTTCAATAATGTAAATGGGGTTCACCTATAAAATTCCTTGCACATGTATTTGTTTTTAGTGGAACAAAGTCATCTATGCCCGAATGAACAGGAATCTAACTTGTACAAATTGAAAAGACCTTGAATTTAAGTTTGGAATCATGAACTGTAATTTTGCATTTGCATTGAATTTACTGTTGTGCGAAGTTACTCAAGATGACTTCTATTAACTTTATGTTCCTTCTTCCCTGTTGAGGTTTTTGTAATTCATACATTAGAATTGTGTTAACTTCATTTTGGCTTTGTAACAACGGTCCTCAATACCATATGAACCGTGTTGACATGCTAAGCGATTAAGCAAAATTTGTCTGCCATGTACTTCTTGTAGGAATCAATGCAGTGTTTATCCAAATGATTACCACATGTCCTCCTGGATGGTAGAAGTTTATTGACAAGTACCTTTGGAATGCAATCTAGCATCACGTATGTTGAGTTACGAGGAAGAAGGAAAAAAAAAAGCATCAACCAAAGAGTCCTTGAACAGTCCATACTTATCACTCTCTCCATATGGCCAAACCTTGTTTAGTATACCGACGACAAGGTTGATCTGCTCCAATCTTAACTCATGTGCTTCAACAAATTTTTAAACAGAGTAATTTATCGAAGAGTGACCGATACCCTTTGACAATGCCAATCACTCCCTGAACAACCTTATTTTTTCATAAAAATTCGACATATCAATCCAGGAAGTAGCACACTTCACATTCCCATATTTGACTAATTCTTTAAGAATGCAACATGTTTAGTCTCATGTTTATAGTAGTATGGTGAATAAAGCTTGAACCTTTGAATGGATTTTGAACTCGTCCCTAGTAACTTGCATTCTAGGTAAAGCCATATACATGAACCTTCCACCTTGATCATTTGAACTTGACTCGAGTCTTGGTTATTTGTAATGAACTTGAAATGGTGAAGGAATATGGATGATATGTGGTGTAGCGTGGAAAACGAACTTGAATCAAATGGAGATGAATTGGTGGGCTTGGAATCAAAATGTGTGCCTTGAGGAATCCTTGAGGATGAGTAAGGAAAGAAACACTGGCACGAAAGCCCTGACATTCCTGATCTTCAATTGACCAAGCTCCATATCGAGAATATGAAACCTTGATCTCCTTGAGATACACATTGAGGACTCTTAGGTTAACGACCAGTAAAAAAACCTGGGGCCTTTTGAATCCGAATCCCTTAGTTAAGTCTTGAAGTATTTGACTGCGAGAAAGAATGTTATCTCTACTTGAAACCAATATACCTGCACACACTTGTTAGTCACCATAAACATGCACACAAGATCCTATGACCTAAAGATGCTATGCAAAAAGAAAAGGGATCTTAGGGTCAAAAATTAGGGTGCAACAACAATGAATTAGGAGGTGTGTTAAATTGTAATTCATAGTGTGTCGAAAACTAGCATGTGTCGAGAATAGCTTAGTGTCGAATTGTCGAAGGTGTTTCGACAGATTTGATTTAGATTGGATTCAGATTTTCTTTTATTAGATTAGATTTGATTTGATATGATTTAGATTAGATTTGATATTTTGGGTTTTAAAGTTTTGGGCCTTTGTAAATCTAAATCTATATAAAAGGGAGTAACCCTTGCATTGTAACATATACATTGAGAACAGTTTTCACAGTTGCAGTTGCAAGTGAACGTTCAAATAAATTCAAAATCCCACAGTTCGTGGGTAACATACTTTTCTCCAAATATTTCTCTTCTCTCTCGTTTTCTTTTCTTGTTGTTCTTGTTCTTCACTGTCATTACGAATTGTTGTGGGTTGTGATCAATCTTGAGATCAAGATTGAAGTGAAATCATTATAGGGTGTGGTGAATTTCCAACAAGAGAGAGAGAGAGAGAGAGAGAGAGAGAGAGAGAGAGAGAGGATGACTCAAGTGAGAACACTTGGTTATTATGAGAAATGAGAACAATCAATCTTAACCATTAAATTTTAATTCATTGAAATTAATGGATTAGATTGATTTCTCTTTCTATAGTCCTCTTTATTAAGTAAAATACATTATTGTTAAAGTTATTTTAATTAATTAATCTAGTCCATTAATTTCAATGTATTGAAATTTAATGGTTAAGATTGATTGTTCTCATTTCTCATAATAAACAAGTGTTCTCACTTGAGTCATCTCATATATATATATATATACTAAATACTTTATATAAAGTATTCAATAAATCTAAAAATTAAAATTTTTACTTTATTTTTAATATTTGACTTATTTTAAGTTGATGAATTATAAATATAAAAAATTTATTTAATAATAAATAAATACTATCACCAGAGATCGAACCCTGGACAAGCAATTTATACATTTTTAACTCAACTAACACTTTCCAATTGATTTATTCTTTCCATCAAAATTTTATATTTTAGATTCAATGAATAATTGATGTATTTTGACTATATATAGACTAAATACTTTACATAAAGTATTCCTTTTATCTATAAATTAAAATTTAGCAAATTAGATTCTATGAATGATTGATATATATATATATATATATATATATATATATATATATATATATATATATTAAATAGTTTACATAAAGTATTCAAGAAATTTAATTTTACTTTTCTTCTAAAAATATGACTTTTTAAATTCAATTAATAATTTATGTATCTAGAATATATATATATATATACTTTACATAAAGCATTCAATAAATCTAAAAATTAAAATTTTTACATTCTTTTTAAACTTTGACTATTTTTAAGTTCTTGAATTATAAATATCAAAATTTTGTTTATAAAAACACATAAATATAAATAAGGGTTAATAGTCGTTTACCCCCTGCAATATAGACGAGTTTTGATTTACCCCCTTAAAACCCCCTGAAATTTTAAAATTCTAAGTCTTTTTCCCCCTAGGTAGAAAAAATACAGCCCTCTAAAAAATTTTTTATTTACCCCCTGGTTTTTACACGCTTAGGGAGTACCCCAAAGTTTCAGGGAGTACTCCAAAATTATTTTTTTAAAGGGGGTAAATCAAAACTCGCATATATTACAGGGGGTAAATGACTATTAACCCTATAAATAAATACTGTTGCCAGAAATCGAACCCTGCACCAACAACTTATTCCTCTTAAACTCAACTATAGCACTTATTAATTTAGTTTTTCTATCCATCCAAAATTTGACTTTTTAGATTCAATTAATAATTATTTGATATATATATATATACTAAATACTTTACATAAAGTATTCAACAAATATAAAAATTAAAATTTTTATATTCTTTTAAAATTTAACTTTTTTTATGTTGTTAAATTATAAATATCAAATATTTGTATATAACAATACATAAATATAAATAAATTCCACTGCTAGAGATCGAACCCTTGACCAACAACTTATACTCCTTATACTCAACTAGCACTTATCAATTGAGTTTCTCTATCTATCCAAAATATGACTTTTAGATTCAATGAATAAGTGATGTATCTTAACTAGATACATAAACAATTATATACATTTGAGCAAGTATTGCATATGTATAAATAAGTGTATATGTTTGAGCAAGTATTACATAAACATTATTTTAAAGTAAACTCTATAATTTTATGGCGTTATATATGGTTCTAGTTTTTAGTTTTTGCTTATCATTTAGCAATGTTTGTTCAAAAAGTGAAACTCTTTTAACAGAGAAACATCATTTTTCTGATCCAGATAACATGATGGTATTCTCTATTATTTATTTTTCTTTCTTATAATTTTTTTTGGATATATTTTACTTGATTGGAATTTTTGTTGACAAATCCAACATCAGGTGGATGCTGGTTTTAATTGTGTTGATATCTACAAACAACCTTCTCTACAACATCCTTTATTAAAAAATCACAAAATTCAGGTATAGTTAATGAAAAATATTTTATGTTTAATTAGTTTACTTTTATTTTGGACATATGAAAGCTAATTGTTATTTCATGAAGTAGGAGAGAATGATGCATTGTTTAGTTTCATATATATTATAATGCATTTTATTATTGAAAATTTGGAATATTAAATCTTGTTTTGCTTTCTTTTTATTGCCAAGTAGCTTTACCCAACATTTGTCAGAAACATTGTGCCAACAAATTCATCTTATGATGGTAAAATCATTGAAGAATGTCCAACAGGAAAAGTTCCTTTTTACATTACAACAAAAAGACATCAAATACAAGGTTTTCAGTCAAATTCCCCTAACTATCATGTAAGTGGACTATCACAATCATCATATCATGCTATGTACGATTATATATTAGATGATAAATTTAATATATAATGTAAATTTTATAAGTTTTTTATTTTACATTGAAATATTGTATAATCTAAATATTGTATTTGTATTATCCTTTAGTCAATTACCCTCGATACAACTCAAACTATGACATTTCATGGAGCACATGCAATTATTGGTGAATATGATTTAACACTTCAAGGAAAACAATATAGCTTATCTGGAATTTGGGTTGAAAATGGTCCACCATCTGATCTAAATAGCATATTTGTTGGAATTGGGGTACGTTATTTAGAAAGAGATATCACATTAATTTATTAAGTGCATTCATAGTTTATTTTATTTTTTTGTTAATAAAACTATTTTTTAATGTATTATTTGTATCCATTTTTTGATATATAAGGTTAATCCAGGATTATATGGAGATAGTAAGCTTCACATAACTGCACATTGGACGGTAATAATATAAATTTATTGTTTTTAATAGTTTTAAATTTTTTGTAATAATTCAACTATTAAAAAAATAATATCCCGTAAAAAAAGACAAAAAAGAACATTGATATTGTTTTTCTCAATTTGATACAAACATGCAGGCAGGTAGATCTGGATGTTACAATACTGACTGCCCTGGTTTCGTGCAAGTAGGGAGTGAAAAAGTACTTGGAAAGATCGAATCACAGGTTTCTACCATTGGGGCAAGAGATAAATGGGTTCTTATCACCAAAATCAAACAGGTAATTTTCATTTGAATTTTTTTCTACACATATATCATAATTTATATTTTATTAGCTTTTAATTACTTAAATATTTGTAGGATAAATCCACGGGTCATTGGTGGTTATGTATTGATGATAAACCAAAATGTGTTGGATATTGGCCAAAAGAATTATTCCCTCACTTAAGTTCAGGAGCATCTGTAATTAGATTTGGCGGTGAAACTTATACTCCACATGGAGTGGATAGTCCTCCAATGGGTAGTGGAAGATTGCCACAAGAAAAATACAGAAACTCGGGTTTTATGGTAAGAGTTGAGATTATTGATTCAGAATATAATGAAATTGACGTGCATCCTAAAAATATGAAGATAAATAAAGGGGGTAATTTAAATTGTTATGACTTGTTATATCGTGGTTATGAAGGAGGCCGAGACCATCAAGCTTTTCTGTATGGTGGGCCTGGTGGAAAATCGTGTTAATTATTGTATCACTAAATAAAGTTATTCAATGTCTTTATAAAAAACTATTGAATAAAGTTAATGATTTCTATCTTGTGTCTTATATTGCTCCCAACGATATAAGCTTTCTTATTACAATGGTTTATAAGCTTCATAATTCTTGAAATCTTACTTGGGTGAGTTCCACCATCTTAAGAATTAATGGTCTCTAGAACAAAGTATGAAAATCAGAACATTATCATAATAGGAAGTACATCTAATATGTGAATACTCATAATAGAGTCACACTCTAGACGATATCTTCGCAATGACCAAATAGGGTTTGTACCTTAAAATGCTTACATAAGACTCATCTTTATGTCTTCAAGAGCGCACCCTCTTTTTAACACACCTGCTGAACGCATTCACTTAATGCTTGATCCTCAAGCAATCCATGTACCACACTAGTACATTTAACAAGCAAAAGTTCTCCCCCCATCTTTCACAAATGATGTTCCTTCAACAAGAAACACCCCAAAATCACCACATGATATCCCATGACAACTTCATGATCATATAGTGAGAGAGTACTAGGATCACATCCTTGTACCACAACCAACAAACTCTTGGATTAAGAACAAAATCACCATTGATCCCTCTCATCCAGAAAACATCCATACCCTGTACAAATCCACCTTGAATTTTACAGCCATAGATATCCTTGTTCCTTGATATACAATCTAATTGAATTTGGAATGCTTCACATTCCTCAAAGAGACATAAAAAGCCCTGTAGTTTGCAATCTCGCCCAAATGTTCTTCACACTTGAAGGACATCAAACATATGCTCCAGAAATCCTCAGCTTATTTGCTTCATTGGCACCAAACTGATCCACTTCTCTCTAGCATGACTTATAGCAGAAGAAACCACCTCTCCACAAGCCTTCTGACCTCAGCAAGAGTCAGCCATCTAGATAAACACCCCATGATCCAAGACAGTCTTCAATTTATCATTCTTCCATATGATAAGATAGAACAATTATGATTCAACTGGTGAATATCAGCTTCCATAATCTCAACTCCAAGTTCAGAAACCATGATGTTCTAACATAAGTTAGGACATCCTGATCATATCACAGACACCATACTATGGTTCTTGATACAATTACCACTGAACTTACTATCAGCATAGTAGTCCAACTGAAGACCTTCAGAGAACATTGCGCCACCAGCTTGATCAATAAGAACTCCAGACAACCTAAGAGAGAAATAAACTCTCATTCAACTCCTAAAAGAAGGTAATCTTCCATAAGCAACTTAGTGCTTCTATCACAAGCTCCAAGATATGAACAAAACCAGAACCTCATTTGAAGCTCCAAGATATGAACAAAACCAGAACTCTCATCCAAATGCCACTGTTTGATTAATCTCAACTTTCTTCAGAGTTCCAGAAAATCTTCTGATCCACCAATGAAACCTAATCTTCAAGTCACATGATCCACTTATTTTGTTGGAATATTTAGTTGGAATATTTTATTCCTAGAAGTTAATATTTTTGAGAATCAAAATCTAACTTATTTTGCATATACCTAAACTATATTACTTTATAGATAACAAAAAAATTGTAATCACCAAAATATCAAGTGCATCATTCATGTCAAGTCTTTAGACAACAAAATAAATTGTTAGTGGTATTTTGTTACAATCATCAAACATTGTCAATTAATATTGATAAACAAAAAATCTTTATAATCGTCACATGTTTACCATTATAGGTGTGAATGTAATCCACTAAATACTTTCATGAGTTTACGTTCACACGCCTTTATTAGGCACATCAATACATTATTATAGAGAAATGTAAACATTTAATTGTAAATTATAAGGCAAAAGAAAGATACCAAATGTGTAACGCCCTGTATAATATTCATCTAGGATAATACCATACAAGTGTTTTATTTGGTACTGACACATCAAAAGTGCCTAATGACATAGTTCACATACTTGTCCATATCTAAAACATAAATACAACATATGGCACAAGTCATGGAAACTAGCCAAAAATAAAAATCTAAGAAAAGTATACAATATCCTCAATTGTATACAACAAAATAATACACAGCGGAAAATAAGCTTAACTAAGCTTCTCTTGAAACATCCGAGCATCGCTCCACTTGTAAACCAAACCCGCAACCCACACCTGAAACAAAGCAACTATAGTGGGGTGAGATACATCAAATCTCAGTGAGTTCCATATCTTATGGATTCTCTCGACTTTACAAGGTTCTAACAATCCTAACTCAAGTCAAGGGGAAGGGAAATGACTTTGAGTTCACAATCTCACAATCTCACACTATATGGAAACATGTCATGAGTCTGTTAACTCACAAATATCACTAATCGATAACCGTGCCAAGGCATCCCCTTTTCTCGTCCTCTTCTACGGCTAGAAGTCGACCCGAGTCATGGATCCTTGCAATTTACTTGGCATACGAAATGGATTCGGAAACATCGGCCTGTTAGCCGTGAATCGTCACTTCTCATGGCCTGTTAACCATCTCAAGTCTCTACCCTTAGGTTTCATTCGTACTACACGTGGGAATCAAACCTGCCAAGTACCATGCCTTGTTTCAGAGGAGCTCGAGACTCATGAAACTGCAACTCATAGAACTGGTTACGATTACGTGATCATACACACGAACGTGATTGTATTCGACAATCACAAGGCCACAATGCCTTAAGGCTACATTCGCCTTTTCTCATAATCACAATAGTTACACACATGTTCCATACTAGTGTTTCACTCTTTCTATGACATTGTATTTGACACACGCCTCGGCACCTCACGCACGAGCGTTGTCAGACACATGTCTCGGCACCTCAAGCACGAGCGTTTGTCATAACGTTATCTACTCCAGGCCAGAACTCGTCAATGAATGCACGAGCGTCGCCATCCAGAGTTCTGTCACAATTCTATTCACAACCTAGAATTATAACAATCTTAACTATGCCATTTGTTTTGGGGTAAAGTTTCCTCATTCTTCCTAATTCATATTTTAAACGTGCATATTCTTTTCATTCACAATCTACAATTAGATAGACATGGTATAATCACAAATATTACAAGTAAACACATATTATAGCATAACATGTCAAACATTATCCACATAGTGGTTCTCACACATTTTAAGGCATACAAGCCACCTCTATCCTCTACCAAGCATCCTTGGTTAAATCATGGTCTCACATACCATTCTCTACCTTATTGGATTATCTATCCAAAGGCTTTGGACTCGTATTAATCGGATTCCCGATTCTTGAGTTTTTGGTGGAACAAGAACTACCCTATTCACACATGCATTACTTTTGCATATTTATCTTATCAATCCATAGCATATAACTATGTTTCTACCTCACCATTACAAAGAGCATAAAATTAGCTTTCCAACGCTTCGAACGGGGGTCAAAACGAACTTACGGTTCAAAAGTTATGACGAAAACAAAATCTGACATTTGAAAAACTGTGACCATGCGCCGACGCATGCTGCTGGGGGGTCAGCGCATAAAACCTGGGAATTTCTCCCGGGTCAGCGCATGAAAATCATGAGTCGACGCACCGTTGCAGGGGGTTAGCACACGAGGTGCAGATTTTGCGGAAAAAACAGTTTTCGATTGTTAAATGACTTCCGAAACTCCGATTTCGATTCCGTAAAAAGCCCCGGTCTCAGCATTCAACATACTACTATATTTTCTCCATAAAAAGGCCATCCAACCCAATTAAAAATTAATACCAATTTTCTCAAATATGAAAAGTTAGGTTTTCCAATCCAACCAATTCAATTCAACTCAATCCTACATACCTAATCCATACTATATCAATCAAACATGTTTCAAACATAACAAGTATTCTATGCAGTTTATTTCACATTTTATCCGTTAGAAACATCGATTTCATGTTATTATTCACAATCCAACATTTCTAACTTGACTCTATCATCTCCAATATTACTAAACTTAAGTTCTAACTAGAACCCACCTTAGAGATTGAAGAGGAGTTTGAAGAAGATGATGAATAGTGATGATGATGATGATCCAACTTTCTCTTCTTCTCCCTTGAGCTTCTTCTCTTCTTCTCTTTCCACGTTTTCCTTCTTTCTCTGTTTTCCTTTTCTTCTTCTTACCAACTTCTCTTTCTTCTTTTCTTATAACATATATATATATATATTATATATATAATACCAATATTATATAATATAATCCAATAGAGTAAAATATCTCCAATTGATATTTTATCGTCTCAACCCAATTGATCAATTATTCGAGTTATCTTAAAATACTCTCTCGTACTAATAAATATCAATATGTCTCTTTCATAAATAATTGATCTCTTCAGAGTTCATTAGTTGCTCTATTGGTCCCAATTGATAATACTTAAAGTACTTAAAGGATTCCATTAATCCAATTATCCAAAGATAAGGTACATAGAACTCATCTGATATCCAACTGAGCATGTAAATAATATGGGGTATTACACTCTCCCCCCCTTAAATTGAAATTCGCCCCCGAATTTCCTATATTCAACAATAAACGCAACTTGTATCATTGCCTTAGATTCACCCTTAACTTCACTTCCGTTAAAATTTCTGACATAATCCGATTCCAACTTGACTTCACAAATCTAAAATCCTTATTTTTCACAAGTTATCAAACTTCACGTCCTTAGTCATACTCTCATTCCAATATTGGGTTAACTTTGAACGTTGCTTCTCCTCAATTCATCTGTTGTTCCATACTAAAAGACTTGGTCAGGTGTTACCTTCAGAAGAAATATACCATTTTATACTCCTCTACTGAGTCACAAACAAAACCGTACCATCTTATCTCGAATTGGGACAACAAACACTCAACACATCTTCACGATGTAATTCAGTGGTTTCTTAACTCCATGCAATCACCAACGATTTATCTTTTCATAAATCCTTCAACATCCAAAATTCCTTCATAATTAGCCAAACGACTTCTTTACCAGCTCCGTCTGGTCTGATGCTACACACTATACTCGTTAAATCCGATATTTCATCTCTTTCGAGTTATGCCAAAAGAGAATTCTCTTAGAACAAGATCTTCTTACTTCCATCCTTGCATTGTACATCTAGTATTGTTTGGACACCGACAGTTGCCAAGTAGACAGGAATGCCATTTCCATCCTTACAAGTAACAATCTTCCAAATCCCTACCATTCTGACCAACTCTTCCGTCTGACATTTTCCACTGCGCAACTCTAATTCTAACAATGGGATACCACCAATCCTTAAGCATTACCAAGTAGCTAACAATCCACAGAGAAAACACTTATCCACTAGGGTCCTTACTAACCAACGATACAAGAAACTTACTGACGTCCTATGGTAGAACAATTTCTTTTCCAACACACAATATCATAACATCTGTCCAATATTCCCCAGACGATACAAGTACAGGAGTTACACTGCTCCAAATTCATTCAAAACTCGAATAATTCATCAAAAGTAGTTTAACCACCTTTGGTTATGGTTACCACATTCCAAATCGATTATCCTTATGGTTTTCCGACTTACTCAAGATTCCTTGCTGATTCGAGATCTCAACTGAATACCAATGTAAAACTTTCTCATAGGTGAACCATCCTTGATTACATTTCCTTAATTTGAGCTTCACAACTACACCATAACTCTATTACACCTTCGTCCAAAAACACATTCCGTTGATACCGTTTCCCTTAAATTCCAAAATACTTACTCTACTCCTTAATGCACGCTTCTTCCGTTACTAATGAAGTTCAATCTTTCTCCCACATAATACCTTATACTGTTCCTTGGGTAATTTAACAATTCCAAATTGGTCTCTTATTGAAAGCAGAAATCCTGATGTATCACCTTGAACTTAACCTCCCTTCATATCTGAATACGCGCAACTCATCTCTTACCTTTCATCCAACACACTTGTTTCACCTGAAGTATGTAAACACATCCTTGTGTTCCTTCACACACTTCACCACGACTTAGGTTCCCATAAAAGTTAAACGTCCTTGACCCTCAACTTCTAACCAGTCGGAAGATATTGTTCCGAACACATTCCTTAAGGTACTCTCATCCATTCAAGATGCCATAGCGACCTTAGAAACAGAAACACTAATTAGTGATCTCACTTCCGGACCTTACGTCACACATTCCACAAAACCACTATTCTTTTCCACGGAATGAGATTACTTGACATCCTTGTCCAAATCAGTTGTCAATCCAGCCTTACTAGCAATTTTAAATATTCCTCAATACCTTAACCAATCGTCCGCTAGAGATTCTTAACTTTCAGACCCCATCCTTTCTGAAGGATTGCTTGAACAACACACCACTCTCTAATTTCCATGCTACCCAAGCACAACTTCTACCAAAGCCTCAACTGAGCTGACCAAAACTCCTCACTACTAACTATTGGCTTGAGTCTACCCTCACAGCACAAGTTCCGACAACACCTCGGAGTCCTCGTGGTCGCTCAACCATGATTCTACCTATCACATACATAGTATTAGGTTGATCAGGCCCAACACTACATAGTATGATATTAAGTTTCATGATGGCAAGACACACTTAAGAGGCAGGAATAAATTTACTTATGATGTTTCAAGGCTAGGTCGAGGACACGACCTGCTCTGATACCAACTGTAACGCCCTGTATAATATTCATCTAGGATAATACCATACAAGTGTTTTATTTGGTACTGACACATCAAAAGTGCCTAATGACATAGTTCACATACTTGTCCATTTCTAAGACATAAATACAACATATGGCACAAGTCATGGAAACTAGCCAAAAATAAAAATCTAAGAATAATATACAATATCCTCAATTGTATACAACAAAATAATACACAGCGGAAAATAAGCTTAACTAAGCTTCTCTTGAAACATCCGAGCATCGCTCCACTTGTAAACCAAACCTGCAACCCACACCTGAAACAAAGCAACTATAGTGTGGTGAGATACATCAAATCTCAGTGAGTTCCCTATCTTATAGATTCTCTCGGCTTTACAAGGTTCTAACAATCCTAACTCAAGTCAAGGGGAAGGGAAATGACTTTGAGCTCACAATCTCACAATCTCACACTATATGGAAACATGTCATGAGTCTGTTAACTCACAAATATCACTAATCGATAACCGTGCCAAGGCATCCCCTTTTCTCGTCCTCTTCTACGTCTAGAAGTCGACCCGAGTCATGGATCCTTGCAATTTACTTGGCATACGAAATGGATTCGGAAACATCGGCCTGTTAGCCGTGAATCGTCACTTCTCATGGCCTGTTAACCATCTCAAGTCTCTACCCTTAGGTTCCATTCGTACTACACGCGGGAATCAAACCTGCCAAGTACCATGCCTTGTTTCAGAGGAGCTCGAGACTCATGAAACTGCAACTCATAGAACTGGTTACGATTACGTGATCATACACACGAACGTGATTGTATTCGACAATCACAAGGCCACAATGCCTTAAGGCTACATTCGCCTTTTCTCATAATCACAATAGTTACACACATGTTCCATACTAGTGTTTCACTCTTTCTATGACATTGTATTTGACACATGCCTCGGCACCGCATGCACGAGCGTTGTCAGACACATGTCTCGGCACCTCAAGCACGAGCGTTTGTCATAACGTTATCTACTCCAGGCCAGAACTCGTTAATGAATGCACGAGCGTCGCCATCCAGAGTTCTGTCACAATTCTATTCACAACCTAGAATTATAACAATCTTAACTATGCCATTTGTTTTGGGGTAAAGTTTCCTCATTCTTCCTAATTCATATTTTAAACGTGCATATTCTTTTCATTCACAATCTACAATTAGATAGACATGGTATAATCACAAATATTACAAGTAAACACATATAATAGCATAACATGTCAAACATTATCCACATAGTGGTTCTCACACATTTTAAGGCATACAAGCCACCTCTATCCTCTACCAATCATCCTTGGTTAAATCATGGTCTCACATACCATTCTCTACCTTATTGGATTATCTATCCAAAGGCTTTGGACTCGTATTAATCGGATTCCCGATTCTTGAGTTTTTGGTGGAACAAGAACTAACCTATTCACACATGCATTACTTTTTCATATTTATCTTATCAATCCATAGCATATAACTATGTTTCTACCTCACCATTACAAAGAGCATAAAATTATCTTTCCAACGCTTCGAACGGGGGTCAAAACGGACTTACAGTTCAAAAGTTATGACGAAAACAAAATCTGACATTTGAAAAACTGTGACCATGCGCTGACGCATGCTGCTGGGGGGTCAGCGCATAAAACCTGGGAATTTCTCCCGGGTCAGCGCATGAAAATCATGAGTCGACGCACCGTTGCAGGGGGTTAGCGCATGAGGTACAGATTTTGCTGAAAAATCAGTTTTCGATCGTTAAATGACTTCCGGAACTCCGATTTCGATTCCGTAAAAAGCCCCGGTCTCAGCATTCAACATACTACTATATTTTCTCCATAAAAAGGCCATCCAACCCAATTACAAATTAATACCAATTTTCTCAAATATGAAAAGTTAGGTTTTCCAATCCAACCAATTCAATTCAACTCAATCCAACATACCCAATCCATACTATATCAATCAAACATGTTTCAAACATAACAACAAGTATTCTATGCAGTTTATTTCACATTTTATCCGTTAGAAACATCGATTTCATGTTATTATTCACAATCAAACATTTCTAACTTGACTCTATCATCTCCAATATTACTAAACTTAAGTTATAACTAGAACCCACCTTAGAGATTGAAGAGGAGTTTGAAGAAGATGATGAATAGTGATGATGATGATGATCCAACTTTCTCTTCTTCTCCCTTGAGTTTCTTCTCTTCTTCTCTTTCCACGTTTTCCTTCTTTCTCTGTTTTCCTTTTCTTCTTCTTACCAACTTCTCTTTCTTCTTTTCTTATAACATATATATATTATATATATAATACCAATATTATATAATATAATCCAATAGAGTAAAATATCTCCAATTGATATTTTATCGTCTCAACCCAATTGATCAATTATTCGAGTTATCTTAAAATACTCTCTCGTACTAATAAATATCAATCTGTCTCTTTCATAAATAATTGATCTCTTCAGAGTTCATTAGTTGCTCTATTGGTCCCAATTGATAATACTTAAAGTACTTAAAGGATTCCATTAATCCAATTATCCAAAGATAAGGTACATAGAACTCATCTGATATCCAACTGAGCATGTAAATAATATGGGGTATTACAAAATGCACCATTAATCCACAATCTTTGATTGTCTGCAAGAAATACTCTCAACGTAATGATCAAATATTGATAATAAATCCTGTCAGATAATGTGCTTCTTTGACACCAACCATTACCCACATGAAAAAAAAACTTATAATTATCACATATTCACCTTCGTGGGTATGTAATTATCCGACCAAACTATGTCTTCCTTTTTGCCGACTATAACAGCTTGCATGAATAATTTCATACTACATCTTTTGTAATATCAACCGAATCAAATATACGCAACAAAGGTTACTTTTGCAACTTGTTGTTTCAATTAACTCAATCAAAATTACTAGACAATTTAATAAATTAATTGGAAAAAAGTCTTGAATCTGTAAGCTTTGTCGCATGCCTCATAATGATAATATTACTTAACGACCCTTAATGTGAGAAGAAACTCACAAGAAATCAATAAATAGTATGAAATAAAAAAATTATTGTAGAAACTTAATAACTATAAAATTAAAACATCATAATCATGCTATAAACCAAATATTTAATTTCAATTCAAATAAAAATTGAATCTCTATATATATAGCAAAAAATTATTTCATGCTAAAATTTATTCACATACGTACTTAATGAATCTTTAAATAAATGAACAATTATTCTAGAATCAAAGTATCCAAGAAAAAATAAAAATAATAAATGAAACAAATCTTCAGACATCCTATATATATATATATATATATATATATATATAGGATGACTCAAGTGAGAACACTTGGTTATTATGAGAAATGAGAACAATCAATCTTAACCGTTAAATTTTAATTCATTGAAATTAATGGATTAGATTGATTTCTCTTTCTATAGTCCTCTTTATTAAATAAAATACATTATTGTTAAAGTTATTTTAATTAATTAATCTAGTCCATTAATTTCAATGTATTGAAATTTAATGGTTAAGATTGATTGTTCTCATTTCTCATAATAAATAAGTGTTCTCACTTGAGTCATCTCATATATATATATATATATATATGCTAAATACTTTACATAAAGTATTCAATAAATCTAAAAATTAAAATTTTTATTTATTTTTAATATTTGACTTATTTTAAGTTGATGAATTATAAATATAAAAATTTTATTTAATAATAACTAAATACTATCACCAGAGATCGAACCCTGGACAAGTAATTTAACTCAACTAACACTTACCAATTGATTTATTCTATCCATCAAAATTTTATAATTTAGATTCAATGAATAATTGATGTATTTTGACTATATATAGGCTAAATACTTTACATAAAGTATTCCTTTTATCTATAAACTAGCGTCCAAACGGGCACTCCGTGCCCGTTTGTCCGCTTTTTTTATTGCGCTAACGCGTGAAAATATTAAAAACGTTTTTTTTATAAGTTTGATTTTAATGTGAATTATTTATATGATGAAAAATATTATATTTATTCATATACATAGAATTGAAAATAATCTAAGCAACTTTCAATAATTATTATTTATTATGTGAAGAAAAATAGTTATTAAGTAACTTCTAATAACTACTCTATATTAAGGGCAAAATAGGAAGTAAAATAGGCCAGCCCAAATTCCCCTATCCCCTTTATATATAGTTATAGATTAAAATTTAGCAAATTAGATTCTATGAATGATTGATGCATCGTGTGGATATATATATATATATATATATATATATATATATATATATATATATATATATATATATATATATATATATATATATATATATATATATATATATATATATTAAATAGTTTACATAAAGTATTCAAGAAATTTAATTTTACTTTTCTTCTAAAAATATGACTTTTTAAATTCAATTAATAATTTATGTATCTAGAATATATATATATATATATATATATATATATATATATATATATATATATATATATATATATATATATATATATATATATATATATATATATATATATACTTTACATAAAGCATTCAATAAATCTAAAAATTAAATTTTTTACATTCTTTTTAAACTTTGACTATTTTTAAGTTGTTGAATTATAAATATCAAAATTTTGTTTATAAAAACACATAAATATAAATAAGGGTTAATAGTCATTTACCCCCCTGCAATATAGGCGAGTTTTGATTTACCCACTTAAAACCCCCTGAAATTTTAAAATTCTAGGTCTTTTTCCCCCAGGTAGAAAAAATACACCCCTGTAAATTTTTTTTTTATTTACCCCCTGGTTTTTACACACTTAGGGGGTACCCCAAAGTTTCAGGGGGTAATCTAAAATTATTTTTTTAAAGGGGGTAAATCAAAACTCGCATATATTGCAGGGCAAATGACTATTAACCCTATAAATAAATACTGTTGCCAGAAATCGAACCCTGCACCAACAACTTATTCCTGTTAAACTCAACTATATCACTTATTAATTTAGTTTCTCTATCCATCCAAAATTTGACTTTTTAGATTCAATTAATAATTGTTTGATATATATATATACACTAAATACTTTACATAAAGTATTCAACAAATATAAAAATTAAAATTTTTATATTCTTTTAAAATTTAACTTTTTTTAAGGTGTTAAATTATAAATATCAAATATTTGTATATAACAATACATAAATATAAATAAATTCCACTGCCAGAGATCGAACCCTTGACCAACAACTTATACTCCTTATACTCAACTAGCACTTATCAATTGAGTTTCTCTATCTATCCAAAATATGACTTTTTAGATTCAATGAATAAGTGATGTATCTTAACTATATACATAAACAATTATAAACGTTTGAGCAAGTATTGCATATGTATAAATAAGTGTATATGTTTGAGCAAGTATTACATAAACATTATTTTAAAGTAAACTCTATAATTTTATGGCGTTATATATGGTTCTAGTTTTTAGTTTTTGCTTATAATTTAGCAATGTTTGTTCAAAAAGTGAAACTCTTTTAACAGAGAAACATCATTTTTCTGATCCAGATAACATGATGGTATTCTCTATTATTTATTTTTCTTTCTTATAATTTTTTTCTGATATATTTTACTTGATTGGAATTTTTGTTGACAAATCCAACATCAGGTGGATGCTGGTTTTAATTGTGTTGATATCTACAAACAACCTTCTCTACAACATCCTTTATTAAAAAATCACAAAATTCAGGTCTAGTTAATGAAAAATATTTTATGTTTAATTTGTAAAGCCCATATATATATACATACATCAAAGCAGATATAATACATGAATTCCACATTTGATACTGAAATATACAATAAGTTCCTAGTAAACACATTATACATATACATGCCCAAAAAGCCTAATACAAAAAAACTACGGCATAGTATATCTACAAGATGTTCCAAGGACAAATACTAAGAACTAGATCACTAATGATCTCAAAAACTCCACAACGGAAGCAAGGCCATCAGATAAGCAAGGATAATCACACAGCCTTATCCTTACCCTTCACGGAACCTGCAGTACCTGTGATGTAAACAACAACAGTGGGGTGAGATACATCAAATCTCAGTGATTTCCCTATCTTAGAGTCCTCTCGGCTCTACAAGGTTCTAATAGACCTAACTCAAGTCAAAAGGGAAGGGAAGTGACTTTGAGTAAACACACTATATGGAAACATGCCATGAGTTCATCAACTCACAATATCACTAATCGGTAACCACACCAAGGCATCCCCTTTTCCTGTCCGCTTCTACGTCTAGAAGTCGACCCGAGTCATGGATCCTCGAAACCTACTTGACATACGAATGGATTCGGGTTCTACGGGCCATTAACCGTTATGAACCGTCACTTCACACGAGCCATTAACCGTCACAAGCATACGCTCCCAGAGCGCTATTCGTACTGCACGCGGGAATCAAACCTGCCAAGTAGTTGTGCACATGTTTCAGAGGAGCTCGAGACCCATGAAACGCACTCGCAAAAATAACCGGTTACGATTACGTGATCGCACACAAACGTGATTGTATTCGACAATCACAAGGCCGTTAAGCCTTATCACAACCAAACGGTTAACACGCATGTTCCATACTAGTGTCTATTCATTCTATATTTTCCCGACATTGCTTATGATAATGTTTCTCACTCTACCTATTCCGTATTTTAACATGCATACAATTTCGACCACAATTACACACCATTAAACGATAAAAGTCGACAAAACGACACTATTCTCAAAATACCGACATAATTAAATCGGCCAACAACCTTAAAACCATTTTAATAAGAAAGTACATTTTGTTAGCTTTCCAACAATATCAAGAATGTTAAAAATGGATAACCGAGTCAAAAGTTATGAACATAACGAAAAATGGTATCGCGAGAAAACACAATTCTACATTTTTCCTGACCGTACGCGTATTGCCCTAAGCCATACGCGTATTGCCCAGCTGGCTCGCCCAGCCATACGCGTATTGGCCAAGGTGATACGCGTATGGGCAGATGCTGATTTCCCTTCAAAAATTCCATTTTCCCTCCAATACGCGTATTGCCCAAACCCTACACGTATTGCCTCCTCCATACGTGTAACGCCCAAAATCCTTCACTTCCATACGCGTAACGCCCAACTCAATACGCGTATGGCCCTGCGTGTTACGCGTACGGGCAGGTGAAACCCAGAAATTTTTCTGCAGACTAGTTCTGCTACGGGTTGATCCAATTCAACCCCAAAACTCCACTTTTCCCCAATCAAAATACACAAAACATGCTATAATCATAACAACCAGTATAACATATAATCAATGATCGAATTTCAGCAGTTAGACAATGATTCTATTGTAAAATTCCACATTTTCTAACAATATCAAACTAACTCTAAAGCTCAATAAAACCTTAATCTAAAGAGTCTAACTAGAACCCACCTGGATTACAAGATGAGGAGGTTGAAGCTGAGATGAAAAGATGAAGATTGGTTGATGATTGAAGTCCTAGCGCTCTTGAGGAATTTTTCTCTTCTTTTCCATTCCTTTTCCTTCTCTTCCTTTTCCTTCTCCAAGTTTCTATCTTTTCTCAAATAAGGAAAATGGAAAGAAAATGTACATAGAAAACATTAATTGGCAATACTACTAATTATCCAATTTATCTCAATTGCACCAATTAATAAAATTCCAAGCTAAATAATATTAATCTAATCAAATTTCCGCGTTCGTCGGTTTACTCTAATTACTTTATCCAATAATTGCTCAGAGTACCCCGGAACCTAGTTGATCATCATAATATTATCCAAAAATGCTCACAAAATTATGGGGTATTACATCCTCCCCCTTAAATAGAAATTCACCCTCGAATTTAATACAAATACCTGAAAAGATGAGGATAGACCTCCCGCATTTCCATTTCCAATTCCCAAGTGGCATCGCCTGGATGCGTCTCATCCCACAGGACCTTAACAAGAGGAATCTCTTTATTTCTTAACACTTTAGTTTCTCTTCCAGTGATACGACTCGGCTGAGGGTCAAATGTCAAATTAGCTTCTATCTCAATTGTATCTGGTAAAACTGGTTGAAGAGGATCTGGGACAAATTTCCGAAGCTGAGACACATGGAAAACGTCGTGCATCTCTGACAGAGAAGGCGGTAAGGCTAACCTGTAAGCTACTTCTCCAACTCTTCCTAAGATTTGATACGGTCCCACGTATCTTGGACTTAACTTCCGCGATTTAAATGGTCCTTTCAATCTCAATCTCGGAGTAACCTTCAAGAATACATGATCACCCTCATCAAACTCCAATGGTCTCCTACGGTTGTCCGCATAGCTTTTCTGACGGTCTTGGGCTTGTTTGATCTTTTCCCGAATCATTCTAATCTTTTTCGTGGTCTCTTGAATAATCTCGGGTCCCAAAATTCTATCATCGCCTACCTTCGTCCAACACAATGGCGTTCTACACTTCCTACCATACAACGCCTCATAAGGTGCCATACCAATACTCGCATGATAACTGTTATTGTAAGAGAATTCGATCAACGACAAGAGTTTTATCCAATTTCCTCCGCTTTCAAGTACACAAGCCCTTAACATGTCCTCCATAGTTTGTATTGTCCGTTCCGTCTGACCGTCCGTTTGGGGATGATTCGCCGTACTCAAACATAACCTCGTTCCCATGGCTTGTTGAAAAGCTCTCCAAAATCTTAAGGTAAACTTTGGATCTCTATCCGAAACGATACTAGTAGGAATACCATGCAATCTCACTATTTCTGAGATGAACAACCTTGCGAGATGACTCGCCTTGTAGGTAGTCTTCACAGCTAAGAAATGAGCTGATTTCGTTAACCGATCCACAATTACCCAAATCGAATCATAACCACCCTGCGCACGGGGCAATCCCACTGCAAAGTCCATTGAAATACTCTCCCATTTCCACATCGGAATTTCTAAAGGTTGCAACAAGCCTCCCGGCCTTTGGTGCTCAATCTTCACTTGTTGGCACACTGCACATTCCGACACATACACCGCAATATCCTTCTTCATCCCGGGCCACCAATAGCCCCTCTTTAAATCTTGATACATCTTTGAAGCACCAGGATGTATAGTAAAAGTACCCTTATGCACTTCCTCCAAAATCCTTCGTTTTAATTCTGTGTTATCCGGAACACAAATCCTTTGGTTAAACGAAATGACTCCGTCGGTAGTTCGTACAAAACCCGGTTGAGTCAACAATTCTTGTAACTTTTCATCTAACCCTTGCTCTTGTTGGATTTCTTCCCTAAGGGTAGAGATGATATTTAAATTTCCCATAACCACACAATCAGGAGTCCAATTAAATTGAAGATTTAGATCTCTAAACTTTTCCATTAAGGTATACTCTAACATCATCAACTCGACACTATGCAACAGTTTCCTGCTTAAAGCATCTGCCACCTTATTCGCTTTACCCGGATGGTACTTCAGTTCCAAATCATAATCCTTCAAATATTCCATCCACCTCCTTTGACGCATATTCAATTCTTTCTGATCAAACAAGTACTTTAAGCTCTTGTGGTCACTAAACATCTCAAAACGTACACCATACAAATAGTGACGCCACACTTTCAAGGTAAAAACAACTGCCGCCAATTCTAAATCATGTGTCGGGTAATTCTCTTCATGGACTTTCAACTACCATGAAGCGTAAGCCATTACATGTCCATTCTGCATTAACACTCCGCCTAAACCCTTCTTCGATGCATCACAATATACCTCATAAGACTTTCTAGGATCAGGAATAACCAAAACAGGAGTGGTAGTCAATCTCTCCTTCAAACTCCTAAAACTTCTTTCACAAGGCGAATCCCACTCGTACGAATAATCCTTCCTAGTAAGTCTTGTCAATGGTAAAGCCAATTACGAAAACCCCTTGATAAACCTTATGTAGTACCCTGCCAATCCCAAGAAACTTCTAACTTCAGAAGCATTCTTCGGTCTCTCCCAATTAATCACCGCTTTAACTTTTGACAGATCGACCGCTACACCTCCCTGGGATATGACATGACCAAGGAAATTAACCTCAGACATCCAAAACTCACACTTACTTAACTTTACAAAAAGTTGCTTCTCTTGCAAGATGGATAAAATGATCCTTAAGTGTTCTCCGTGCTCTTGAAGATCACGAGAATAAATAAGAATGTCGTCAATGAAAATCACCGCAAATTGGTCCAAGTAAGGTTGAAATATCCGATTCATATAATCCATGAAAACTGCCGGAGCATTCGTCACACCGAAAGGCATTACCAAAAATTCATAATGACCATAACGGGTCCTGAACGCAGTCTTTGGTACATCGGAACTCTTCACACGAATCTGATGATAACCCGACCATAAATCAATCTTCGAGAACACACAGGCTCCTTTCAATTGATCTAACAGATCGTCTATCCTTGGTAATGGGTATTTGTTCTTATTGGTGACCTTATTTAATTGACGGTAATCAATACACAATCGCATTCCACCATCCTTTTTCTTTACCAATAACACTGGTGCTCCCTAGGGTGAAACACTGGGTCGAACAAAATGCTTAGCTAACAATTCTAACAACTGATCCTTTAATTCTCTTAATTCAAGTGGTTCCATCCGATACAGAGAAACGAATATTGGAGTCGTTCCCGGTATCAGGTCAATAGAGAATTCCACTTCCCGCTCCAGAGGAAGAGAAGTGATATCCTCGGGGAAAACTTCAGGAAAGTCACAAACCACCGGAATACTCAGAACTGGGATGTTACTACTCTCCTCCTTAGTAAGAATCAAAAGAACATACTTTTCCTCCACAAACAAGAAATTAATCATTCCAAACGTACCTTCTAAGATAGTAGTTAACACATCCTTCGAAGTAGCGTCTTCGGACGGAATAATGATCAGCTTTTCCTCACACCCAATAAACACCGAATTAGCAGAAAGCCAATCCATTCCCAGAACAGCATCCACTTTCTTAAGCGGTAAACAGATAAGGTCAATCTGGAAAACTCTATCATTCACTGAAAATACACAATTTTCACACATCAACGGTGTCTCTACAATCTCATCCATGGCAGTAGTAACCACCATAGGAGGAAACAAAGGAACAGCTTGCAACCCAAGTCGCTTCACACAACGCGTGGACACAAAAGAATGTGTTGCCCCACAATCAAATAAAACAAAATAAGGATGTCCATTTACGAAACACGTACCCGCAATCAAGGAGTTTTCATTCTTTGCTTTCCTCGCATCCAAGGTATACACTCGGCCGGTATTCTTCCCTTGTGCCTGATTCCTACCCTGAGGACAATCTCTCGCCAAGTGGTCCACTTTCTGGCACTGATAACACCTCACACTTTCGATACCACACCGTCCGTAATGATTCCGACCACAAATACGACACACCGGAGGTGCGCTGGTCCTAGAATTCTGAACATGCTTCCCCTTAAAAGTTGGTTGCCTTTGCCTAAACTATTGATTCGATCTTCCACGGTCACTTTGAGTTGCCCTGCTCAAATCTCCTTCCATTTATACCTTTTTCAAACTATGTTCCGCAACATAACATTGTCGTAACAATTCAGCATAGCTAGTAAATTCTCTCTGAGATACACTGTGTGAAATTTCAGCCCTTAAACCAAACAGAAACTGATCAATCTTCCACCTCTCATCAGGAGCATACATAGCCTGTCTAGAATAAGCAGCCATAACCTCGAAATTTTTAGCATAAGAAGCCACAGTCAAGTTACCTTGCCTCAGTTGTTGAAACTCGAATTCCTTCTGAGACCTCAAGGAACTTGGAAAATTTTTCTCCATAAAAGTTATCTTAAACTGTTCCAATACCTTTGGTACCTCTTGAATTGTCATTAAGGCTGAAGCACTTTCCCACCACCTCATGGCAGGACCCTTCAGCAAATGAGAAGCGAACACCACTTTGTTTTCCTCACTGCACTGAACTATTAGGAAAATATGTTCCATACCTGATATCCATTCATGAGCCTTTACTGGATCTAACCCTCCCAAAAATTCCAGAGGATTCATACGGATGAAATCCCTAAAGGTTCCCCCTGCAGCTTCTGGTACCACCACTGGAGGATGCACACCACCAGCCATTTGCTGTACCATTTGTTGCACAAACTGATTCTGTTGTTGCTGCATCTGTTGCATAAATTGGTATAAAGGAGCATTTCCCTCGTCACCCGGCGGATTAGTCCCTGTTGGAGTGGTTCTTGGTCTACCACAATTGTTTTTGTGCCTATCAGCCATGTTCCTGAATTTCATACAGATAGGATTAAGTTGATCAGACTCAATACCATAAATATAACAGACAAGACTAATGGCGACACGCCGCATGTGAAACGAAAAGAAAACTTATTCTATTTCATGGCTAGGTCGAGGATACGACCTGCTCTGATACCAACTGTAAAGCCCATATATATATACATACATCAAAGCAGATATAATACATGAATTCCACATTTGGTACTGAAATATACAATAAGTTCCTAGTAAACACATTATACATATACATGCCCAAAAAGCCTAATACAAAAAAAGTACGGCATAGTATATCTACAAGATGTTCCAAGGACAAATACTAAGAACTAGATTACTAATGATCTCAAAAACTCCACAACGGAAGCAAAGCCATCAGATAAGCAAGGATAATCACACGGCCTTATCCTTACCCTTCGCGGAACCTGCAGTACCTGTGATGTATACAACAACAGTGGGGTGAGATACATCAAATCTCAGTGAGTTCCCTATCTTAGAGTCCTCTCGGCTCTACAAGGTTCTAATAGACCTAACTCAAGTCAAAAGGGAAGTGACGTGACTTTGAGTACACACACACTATATGGAAACATGCCATGAGTTCATCAACTCACAATATCACTAATCGGTAACCACACCAAGGCATCCCCTTTTCCCGTCCGCTTCTACTTCTAGAAGTCGACCCGAGTCATGGATCCTCAAAACCTACTTGACATACGAATGGATTCGAGTTCTACGGGCCATTAACCGTTATGAACCGTCACTTCACACGGGCCATTAACCGTCACAAGCATACGCTCCCAGAGCCCCATTCGTACTGCACGCGGGAATCAAACCTGCCAAGTAGTTGTGCACATGTTTCAGAGGAGCTCGAGACCCATGAAACGCACTCGCAAATATAACCAGTTACGATTACGTGATCGCACACAAACGTGATTGTATTCGACAATCACAAGGCCATTAAGCCTTATCACAACCAAACGGTTAACACGCATGTTCCATACTAGTGTCTATTCATTCTATATTTTCCCGACATTGCTTACGATAATGTTTCTCACTCTACCTATTCCGTATTTTAACATGCATACAATTTCGACCACAATTACACACCATTAAACGATAAAAGTCGACAAAATGACATTATTCTCAAAATCCCGACATAATTAAATCAGGCAACAATCTTAAAACCATTTTAATAAGAAAGTACATTTTGTTAGCTTTCCAACGATATCAAGAATGTTAAAAATGGATAACCGAGTCAAAAGTTATGAACATAACGAAAAATGGTATCGCGAGAAAACACAATTCTACATTTTTCCTGACCGTACGCGTATTGCCCTAAGCCTTACGCGTATTGCCCAGCTGGCTCGGCCAGCCATACGCGTATTGCCCAAGGTGATACGCGTATGGGCAGATGCTGATTTCCCTTCAAAAATTCAATTTTTCCCTCCAATACGCGTATTGCCCAAACCCTACGCGTATTGCCTCCTCCATACGCGTAACGCCCAAAATCCTTCACTTCCATACGCGTAACGCCCAACTCAATACGCGTATGGCCCTGCGTGTTACGCGTACGGGCAGGTGAAACCCAGAAATTTTTCTGCAGACAAGTTCTGCTACGGGTTGATCCAATTCAACCCCAAAACTCCACTTTTCCCCAATCAAAATACACAAAACATGCTATAATCATAACAACCAGTATAACATATAATCAATGATCGAATTTCAGCAGTTAGACAATGATTCTATTGTAAAATTCCACATTTTCTAACAATATCAAACTAACTCTAAAACTCAATAAAACCTTAATCTAAAGAGTCTAACTAGAACCCACCTGGATTACAAGATGAGGAGGTTGAAGCTGAGATGAAAAGATGAAGATTGGTTGATGATTGAAGTCCTAGAGCTCTTGAGGAATTTTTCTCTTCTTTTCCCTTCCTTTTCCTTCTCTTCCTTTTCCTTCTCCAAGTTTCTATCTTTTCTCAAATAAGGAAAATGGAAAGAAAATGTACATAGAAAACATTAATTGGCAATACTACTAATTATCCAATTTATCTCAATTGCACCAATTAATAAAATTCCAAGCTAAATAATATTAATCTAATCAAATTTCCGCGTTCGTCGGTTTACTCTAATTACTTTATCCAATAATTGCTCAGAGTACCCCGGAACCCAGTTGATCATCATAATATTATCTAAAAATGCTCTCAAAATTATGGGGTATTACATAATTAGTTTACTTTTATTTTGGACATATGAAAGCTAATTGTTATTTCATGAAGTAGGAGGGAATGATGCATTGTTTAGTTTCATATATATTATAATGCATTTTATTATTGAAAATTTGGAATATTAAATCTTGTTTTGCTTTCTTTTTATTGCCAAGTAGCTTTACCCAACATTTGTCAGAAACATTGTGCCAACAAATTCATCTTATGATGGTAAAATCATTGAAGAATGTCCAACAGGAAAAGTTCTTTTTTACATTACAACAAAAAGACATCAAATACAAGGTTTTCAGCCAAATTCCCCTAACTATCATGTAAGTGGACTATCACAATCATCATATCATGCTATGTACGATTATATATTAGATGATAAATTTAATATATAATGTAAATTTTATAAGTTTTTTATTTTACATTGAAATATTGTATAATCTAAATGATGCGTCCGCAAGCGCACGGATTTATCGAAGTAATATAAAAGATTTTCGAACCCACAGAGACCAATGTCAACCTACCGTTATCTATCGTTGCGTTGTAAAGCTAAGGTTAATGAATGATTGATTAAGGGGAAACTAAGACTAAAACTAGAATAAAACTTAGAAAAATACGAAAGAAAAGAGAAAGACCGGAATGTGAATTCCGTGTACCTCAGGCACTCAGCAATTGGTTGGCGCTAATTTACGTATGTTCCGTAGAAAATATTGGTTTAAAGACTCCGCCTCACACTCTCGCGTTATTGACTAAAGCCACATCTCCTAACCACAGGATTTTGCTCTCGCTCGCCCGTTTTAATTAGAAAACGTATTTTGTAAATCAACTAGATCCTAATTGATACCTAAAGCGCTCTCACTGCTTTTAGGATCAAAGCCCCGTTTCCACTATCTGGTTCGACCCCCACGCTCTCGCAGTGTCGGCTCTAACCTTTACTTGCTTCTCACTCTCGTGACGAAACAGTGTTAAATAACCTCTCACTCTCGTGACGAAATTACTTAAATTAAACTTGGAAACAAAGACCAAAACTGAATTTATTATAAGTTAACGCTACTTTAATTACCGAGTGCCGTCGGAACGACGGTCCTCACAAACCGGACTCTAAACAATTAGCCGGACATGGAATTTAATGAAAACAACATAGACATGGTAATTGAATTTGAAAGCATTACAATAATTAATTTATGAAAGCGATAAATAATAATAATAAGCAATGCGATAAAGAACCTGTAAAGACTTGAAGTAAAATGCGGAAAATAAAGAACTTGAATTAACTTTAATAATGACGGCAAGCTTTGATCCAAGCGTTACAAATTAAAGGCCTAAATACTAATGGTGCGGTAGTTTCTCGATGTGAGATAACTACCACTTTTACAATGGTAATTTACTGCCTAAAACTATGAAGCAGCGCTTTCGCGCAGAAAACTTGGATGCTCACAAATGCAAAGGGAACTACTATATATAGAGGGAAATTTCGTTCTGTAACTTCCATGGAGCATAAATGAGTGGTGGAGAAAATGGGAGTAGTGGGAAGTTGGAGAAGTAGTGGGGAGAATGGAGGAGAAAATGTTGAACGTGACTGAATTGGCCCTCCTTTTCCACGTCTGCGTTTCTGAACGTAATAAGTCATTTTGCGTGCGTGACGGTCGTGGTGGGTGTGACGGTCGTGGCGCGCCTTTTAGTTGCGTGACGGTCGTGATGTGTGTGTGACGGTTGTCACACACACCATTTCCATTTTTCTGTTATTTTTCTGTTATTTTCGTCTGTTTTCTCCTTGCTTTGCTACTTTTCTGCACTTTGTACATTTTTAGCTCGAGGAATGAAATACCTGCGAAAACACTTGAATACTTGCGGAATAATCGGTAATTAGACGGAAACGATATGATAATCTAATGTAAATTAAGGCAAAAATACGATACATTTTCGTGTTATCACTAAATATTGTATTTGTATTATCCTTTAGTCAATTACCCTCGATACAACTCAAACTATGACATTTCATGGAGCACATGCAATTATTGGTGAATATGATTTAACACTTCAAGGAAAACAATATAGCTTATCTGGAATTTGGGTTGAAAATGGTCCACCATCTGATCTAAATAGCATATTTGTTGGAATTGGGGTACGTTATTTAGAAAGAGATATCACATTAATTTATTAAGTGCATTTATAGTTTATTTTAGTTTTTTGTTAATAAAACTATTTTTTAATGTATTATTTGTATCCATTTTTTGATATATAAGGTTAATCCAGGATTATATGGAGATAGTAAGCTTCACATAACTGCACATTGGGCGGTAATAATATAAATTTATTGTTTTTAATAGTTTTAATTTTTTTGTAATAATTCAACTATTAAAAAAATAATATCCCGTAAAAAAAGACAAAAAAGAACATTGATATTGTTTTTCTCAATTTGATACAAACATGCAGACAGGTAGATCTGGAGGTTACAATACTGACTGCCCTGGTTTTGTGCAAGTAGGGAGTGAAAAAGTACTTGGAAAGATCGAATCACAGGTTTCTACCATTGGGGCAAGAGATAAATGGGTTCTTATTACCAAAATCAAACAGGTAATTTTCATTTGAATTTTTTTCTGCACATATATCATAATCTATATTTTATTAGCTTTTAATTACTTAAATATTTGTAGGATAAATCCACGGGTCATTGGTGGTTATGTATTGATAATAAACCAAAATGTGTTGGATATTGGCCAAAAGAATTATCCCCTCACTTAAGTTCAGGAGCATCTGTAATTAGATTTGGCGGTGAAACTTATACTCCACCTGGAGTGGATAGTCCTCCAATGGGTAGTGGAAGATTGCCACAAGAAAAATACAGAAACTCGGGTTTTATGGTAAGAGTTGAGATTATTGATTCAGAATATAATGAAATTGACGTGCATCCTAAAAATATGAAGATAAATAAAGGGGGTAATTTAAATTGTTATGACTTGTTATATCGTGGTTATGAAGGAAGCCAAGACCATCAAGCTTTTCTGTATGGTGGGTCTGGTGGAAAATCGTGTTAATTATTGTATCACTAAATAAAGTTATTCAATGTCTTTATAAAAAACTATTGAATAAAGTTAAAGATTTCTATCTTGTGTCTTATATTGCTCCCAACGATATAAGCTTTCTTATTACAATGGTTTATAAGCTTCATAATTCTTGAAATCTTACTTGGGTGAGTTCCACCATCTTAAGAATTAATGGTCTCTAGAACAAAGTATGAAAATCAGAACATTATCATAATATGAAGTACATCTAATATGTGAATACTCAAAATAGAGTCACACTCTAGACGATATCTTCGCAATGACCAAATAGGGTTTGCACCTTAAAATGCTTACCTTTGAATCTCTATCAAACCTAAACGTAAATCATTCTAAGGTATAAGGTCTTGTAGTGGTATATTTGGTAAAGACTCGCAAAGGGGCGGTGATACAGGAAAATAGTGTGGAGCCCCGTCTACATCATCATTTGCCAAGTCAATAGAAAGGACGCCCTTTTCTTAAATACCTCACCTGTTTCCTATATAGCTTGCCCGAAGCATGGGAAAATAGGAGGTGATGTTTCTATAGCCTCAAAAAAATATGGAGAAGGAGTCAAGGGAAAATCGACCAAGTTTTCCCTTATAATAGGATATTAACTGGCTTAGTCCACATTTCTCCTTAAGGCGATTAACATTTCTTAGGAGGTTTTGAACTTAGGCCCAAGAGTGACAATAAATACCTCAACCCTGAGGTTGAGAATGGATCAGTCTCTGAAATAGAGAAAATAACCACACAGAGCTACTCACCTCCACGTATGGGCTGGCTCTAACCATAAAAAATCCTAAAACCTATGACAACCCTTACTCACTAGGGGTTGTCACATATTTGTACTTTTTAGCAAGAATAATTAGCACCCATCATGGGGCCTAATAAAACTGACATGGGCCACCACAACTACATTCAAATAGGTTGCTACTCTCAAGTCTGACATCTCCATCAATCATGGTGAACAAGCGAGTAACAACATCAGTTTGTGAGGAACCTGAAGATGATGGATTCCCTAAGGTAGAGATGTGTTCCTCCATAGAGGGCTTACGTTTCAAATAGGGATGGCAATGAACCGAACCAACTCAAAAATAGTTCGGAACTGGGTTCGATAATTAATTCGTTGAACTTGGTTCATGAACCTAATGAGCTGAATATGAGCGAAAAACTAAGTTCGTTCACTAAATGAGTTAAACTTGGACTATGCATAGTTCGACTTCTTAGATTCATGAGCCAACTCGATTATATATGAGAAGGATGATATTGTCTTTAAGACTAGGTTTAAAGATTTAATATAAATTTTAACTTTATATTTTATTTTAATCTAATGGTTTTAATTGATAATTTATATTCTCAAGTGTGCAAAATATATCTAAAAATAATTATACAAATAAAATTAGCATCATATAAAATAATTAATTTTTGAATTAGTAGATTTTTGAGATAAAGTTAAATTCCAATCTAATAACTTTTATTTTGATTCAATACTTTCTTTTTAAAAAAATATTAATTTAAAATGCCAAATATATAAAAAATAGACTTTAAATAATGGCTTTTAAGTCCGTGAAGCAAGCGAGCTGAACCTAACGAGATGAACCTAACGAGTCGAACTGAGTTGCTTGTGAACTTATAACGAGTCGAGTTTGAGCTTAAAAAAAATTCTGTGTCGAACTCGAACCGAGATTTGAGCTGCACCAATTCTTAACGAGTCAAGCTGGGCTGAGGCAAGTTTGACTCGACTCGGCTCATTTACAACCCTAGTTCCAGACCAAAGGCTTGTAGGATAACATCCTCCATATCCAACAACATCAATAGGTGGTTGCCCCTGTAATGCCCCAAACTGCTTTCAGGGTTACTGACTGATCCCACAAACCAACACGAATCTTTTCAAAATGTTTTTTCCTCACTCACATGCTCTCTTGAACACATTCCAAAAGGTCACCCATCAAAATACTACTCCAAGTCAAGCACGGATAACAATGGTGCTCTTATTTGGTAGGCTATCAAAAAGAAGATGCGTCTTGTTGGTGTAGGTAGTACTAATCAATCTTTATAAGCCTTCCTTCAACCATGTTGACCCATACCCGCACAACCTCAGGATCCTGTCATTTTGATGTGAATTATGGCCACCACTCCCTGCACTCTTTGGCCCCGGGTGTTATAACGACCCTTCCCTCTTCGGCCTCGGGTGTTACATTCCCACCAACTTCTGCTTGTTTATCTCCAAACCACAACGTACTAGGAGAGGTTTTCTCTGATACCATTTGTAACGCGTTAGACTGCTTTTAGGATTAACGACTGGCCCAAAAAACCAACACGGGTCTTTTCATCATGTTTTGTCCTCACTCACACGCTTTTTGGGAAACTTCCCAGAAGGTTACCCATCCAAATACTACTTCAAGTCAAACACGTTTAACTATGAAGTTCTTATTTGTTATGCTACCGAAAAGAAGATGAATCTTGTTAGTATAGGTAGTACTAATCAATCCTTATAAGCCTTCCTTCAACCATGTAGTCCCATACTTGCATAGCCTCGGGATCCTCTCATTCCAATGTGAATTGAGTGACCACTCTCTTCCCTCTTCAGCCTCAGGTGTTACAACCACCCCTCCTGTAACGCCCACATATACATACATGCATCAAATCATATATTATACATGAATTTCACTTTTGGTACTGAAATATAGAATAAGTTCCTAGTAAACACATTATACATATACATGCCCAAAAAGCCTAATACAAAAAAACTACGGCATAGTATATCTACAAGATGTTTCAAAGACAAAATACTAAGAACTAGATCACTAATGATCTCAAAACTCCACAACGGAAGCAAAGCCATCAGATAAGTAAGGATAATCACACGGCCTTATCCTTACCCTTCGCGGAACCTGTAGTACCTGTGATGTAAACAACAACAGTGGGGTGAGATACATCAAATCTCAGTGAGGTCCCTATCTTAAAGTCCTCTCGGCTCTACAAGGTTCTACTAAACCTAACTCAAGTCCAAGGAAAAGGGGAGTGACTTTGAGCACACACACACTATACGGAAACATGTTATGAGTTCATCAACTCACGATATCACTAATCGGTAACCACACCAAGGCATCCCCTTTTCCCGTCCGCTTCTACGTCTAGAAGACAACCCGAGTCATGGATCCTTGAACCTACTTGACATACGAATGGATTCGGGTTCTACGGGCCATTAACCGTCATGAACCGTCACTTCACACGGGCCATTAACCGTCACAAGCATACGCTCCCAAAGCGCCATTCGTACTGCACACGGGAATCAAACCTGCCAAGTAGTTGTGTACATGTTTCAGAGGAGCTCGAGACCCATGAAACGCACTCGCAAAGATAACCGGTTACGATTACGTGATCACACACAGTCGTGATTGTATTCGACAATCACAAGGCCATTATGCCTTATCACAACCAAACGGTTAACACAGATGTTCCATACTAGTGTTTATTCATTCTATATTTTCCGACACTGCTTATGGTAATGGTCCTCACTCTACCTATTTCATATTTTAACATGCATACATATTCAACAACAATTACACACCATTTAACGATAAAAGTCGGCAAAACGACACTATTCCAAAAATCCTGACATAATTAAATCGGCTAACAATCTTAAAACCATTTTCATAAGAAAGTACATTCTGTTAGCTTTCCAATGATATCAAGAATATTAAAAACGGATAACCGAGTCAAAAGTTATGGACATAACGAGAAATAGTATCGCGAGAAAACACCATTATACAATTTTCCTGACTGTACGTGTATTGGCTTGTGCCATACGCGTACCGCCCAGCTGGCTCGCCCAGCCATACGCGTATTGCCCAAGGTGATACGCGTATGGGCAGAGGCTATTTTCCCTTGAAAATTTCTATTTTTCCTCCAATACGCGTACCGCCCTTGCCATACGCGTAAGGTCGTGCCCCATACGCGTAAGGCCATGCCCCATACGCGTATGGGCAATGGAAATTTGCAGAATTTCCTGCAGAATTTTTCTGCTACGGGTTCCCCAAAATCAACCCCAAAAATCCATTTTCCACAACCACAATGCATCAAAACATGTTATAGACATAACAAGCAGTATACTACACAAACCATTATTGAATTTCAGCAGTTAGATTCATGATTTATGTGCAAAATTACTCAATTCTCACAATTCCAAACTAACTCTAAACTCAATAAAACTCTACTCTATAGGGTCTAACTAGAACCCACCTGGATTACAAGATGAGGAGGTTGAAGCTGAGGTGAAAAGATAAAGATTGGCTGATGATTCGAGTCTGGAAGCTCTTGAGAGAATTTTCCTCTTCCTTTCCTTCCTTTTTCCTCTCTTTTCCTTTCTCTTCCAATTCCTTCTCAAAGTTTTCTAACTTTTCAAATAAGGCAAGGAAAAGAAAATACAATACACATAGAAAAGATTAATTGGCAACACTACTAATTATCCAAATTATCTCAAATACACCAATTAATAAAACTCCAAGTTAAACAATATTAATATAATCAAATTCCGAGTTCGTCGGTTTACTCTAATTACTTTGTCCAATAATTGCTCAGAGTACCCCGGAACCCAGTTGATCATAAAAATATTATCCAAAATGCTCACAAAAATTATGGGGTATTACATCCTCCCCCCCTTAAGTAGAAATTCGCCCACGAATTTAAAACAAACCTGAAAAGATGAGGATAAACTTCCCGCATTTCTGATTCCAATTCCCAAGTTGCATCGCCTGGATGCGTCTCATCCCACTGAACCTTAACAAGAGGAATCTCTTTATTCCGCAGCACTTTAGTTTCTCTTCCTGTGATACGACTTGGTTGAGTATCAAATGTCAAATCAGCTTCTATCTCAATTGTATCTGGCAAAATTGGCTGAAGAGGATCTGGGACAAATTTCCGAAGTTGAGATACATGAAAAACGTCATGCATTTCTGACAGAGAAGGCGGTAGGGCTAATCTGTAAGCCACCTCTCCAATTCTTTCTAAGATTTGATACGGCCCTACGTATCTTGGACTTAACTTCCGCGATTTAAATGGCCCTTTCAATCTCAATCTCGGAGTAACCTTCAAAAATACATGATCACCCTCATCAAACTCTAACGGTCTTCTACGGTTGTCTGCATAGCTCTTCTGACAATCTTGGGCTTGTTTAACTTTTCCACGAATCATTCTAATCTTTTCCATGGTCTCGTGAATAATCTCAGGCCCCAAAATTCTATCGTCGCCAACTTCCGCCCAACACAATGGCGTTCTACACTTCCTACCATACAACGCCTTATAAGGTGCCATACCAATACTTGCATGATAACTGTTATTATAAGAGAATTCGATCAATGGCAAAAGATCTATCCAATTTCCTCCACTTTCAAGTACACAAGCTCTCAACATGTCCTCCATGGTTTGTATTGTCCGTTCCGTCTGACCGTCCATTTGCGGATGGTTCGACGTACTCAAATGTAACCTCGTTCCCATGGCTTGTTGGAAAGCCCTCCAAAATCTGGAAGTAAACTTTGGATCTCTATCCGAAATGATACTAGTAGGAATACCATGCAATCTCACTATCTCTGAAATGAACAACCTTGCGAGATGACTCGCCTTGTAGGTAGTCTTCACAGCCAAGAAATGCGCTAATTTTGTTAACCGGTCTACAATTACCCAAATCAAGTCATAACCACCTTGCGCACGGGGTAAACCCACTGCGAAGTCCATTGAAATACTATCCCATTTCCACATCGGAATCTCTAAAGGTTGCAACAAGCCACCCAGCCTTTGGTGCTCAATCTTCACTTGTTGGCACGCCGCACATTCCGATACATACACCGCAATATCCTTTTTCATTCCGGGCCACCAATAGTCCCTCTTTAAATCTTGATACATCTTTGAAGATCCCGGATGTATAGTAAAATCACCCTTATGCGCTTCTTCCAAAATCCTTCATTTTAACTCCGTGTTGTTCGGGACACAAATCCTTTGGTTAAACGAAACGACTCCGTCTGTAGTTTGCACAAAACCCGGTTGAGTCAACAATTCTTGTAACTTTTCATCTAACCCTTGCTCTTGTTGGATTTCTTCCCTAAGAGTAGAAGAGATATTCAAATTTCCCATAATTACACCATTTGGAGTCCAGTTAAATTGAAGATTTAGATCTCTAAACTTTTCCATTAAGGTATACTCTAACATCATCAATTCGGCACGATGCAACACTTTCCTGCTCAATGCATCTGCCACCTTATTTGCTTTACCCAGATGGTATTTTAACTCCAAGTCAAAATCCTTCAGATATTCCATCCACCTCCTCTGACGCATGTTCAACTCTTTCTGATCAAATAAGTACTTTAAGCTCTTGTGGTCGCTAAACATCTCGAAACGTACACCATACAAATAGTGACGCCACACTTTCAAGGTAAAAACAACTTCCACCAATTCTAAATCATGCGTTGGGTAATTCTCTTCATGGACTTTCAACTGTCGTGAAGCATAAGCCACTACATGTCCCTCATGCATTAACACTCCGCCTAAACCCTTCTTCGATGCATCACAATATACCTCATATGACTTGCTAGGATCAGGAATAACCAAAACAGGAGCGGTAGTCAATCTTTCCTTCAAACTTCTAAAACATCTTTCACAAGCCGAATCCCACTCATACGAATAATCCTTCCGAGTAAGTCTTGTTAATGGTAAATCCAGTTGCAAAAATCCCTTGATAAACCTTCTGTAGTACCCTGCCAATCCCAAGAAACTTCTTACTTTAGAAGCATTCTTCGGTCTCTCCCAATTAATCACTGCCTCAACTTTTGATGGATCGACTACTACACCTCCCTGGGATATGACATGACCAAGAAAATTAACCTTAGACATCCAAAACTCACACTTACTTAACTTAGCAAAAAGGTGCCTCTCTTGTAAGATGGATAAAACAGTTCTTAGGTGTTCTCCGTGCTCTTGCGGATCACGAGAATAAATAAGAATGTCATCAATGAAAATCACCACAAATTGGTCCAAGTATGGTTGGAATATCCGATTCATATAATCCATGAAAACCACCGGAGCATTTGTCACACCGAAAGGCATCACCAAAAATTCATAATGACCATAACGGGTTCTAAACGCAGTCTTTGGTACATCTGAACTCTTCACCCGAATCTGATGATAACCCGACCGTAGATCAATCTTCGAGAACACACAGGCTCCTTTCAATTGATCCAATAGGTCGTCTATCCTTGGCAATGGGTATTTTTTCTTAATGGTGACCTTATTCAATTGACAGTAATCAATACACAGCCGCATTCCACCATCCTTCTTCTTTACCAATAACACTGGAGCTCCCCAGGGTGAAACACTGGGTCGAACAAAATGCTTAGCCAACAAGTCTTCCAATTGATCCTTTAATTCTCTTAATTCAAGTTGTGCCATCCGATACGGAGAAACGGATATTGGAGCCGTTCCCGGTATCAGGTCAATAGAGAATTCCACTTCCCGCTCCGGAGGAAGAGAAGTGTTATCCTCGGGGAAAACTTCAGGAAAGTCACAAACTACCGGAATACTCAAAACTGGGATGTTACTACTCTCCTCCTTGGTAAGAATCAAAAGAACAGACTTTTCTTCCTCAAACAAGAAATTAATCATTCCAACCGTACCTTTTAAAATAGTAGTTAACACATCCTTCGGAGTAGCCTCTTCGGACGGAATAATGACCAGCTTTTCCTCACACCCAATAAACACTGAATTAGCAGAAATCCAATCCATTCCCAGAACAACATCCACTTTCTTAAGCGGTAAACAGATAAGGTCAATCTAGAAAACTCTTTCATTCACCGACAAAACACAATTCTCACACATCAACGGTGTCTCCACAATCTCATCCATGGCAGTAGTAACCACCATAGGAGGAAACAAAGGAACAACTTGTAACCCAAGTCGCTTCACGCAACGCGTGGACATAAAAGAATGCGTTGCCCCACAATCAAATAAAACAAAACAAGGATGTCCATTTACGAAACACGTACCCGCAATCAAGGAGTTATCACCCTTTGTCTTCCTTGCATCCAAGGTATACACTCGGCCGATATTCTTCCCTTGTGCCTGATTCCTACCCTGAGGACAATCCCTCGCCAAGTGGCCCACTTTCTGACACTGATAACACCTCACACGTTCAATACCACACCGTCCGTAATGATTTCGACCACAAGTACGACACACCGGAGGCACACTAGTCCTAGAACTCTGGACTTGCTTCCCTTTGAAGGATTGTTGTTTTTGCCTAAACTGTTGATTCGATCTTCCATGGTCACTATGAGTTGCCCTGCTCAAATCTCCTTCCATCTGTACCTTTTTCAAACTATGTTCCACAACATAACACTGTCGTAACAATTCAGCATAGCTAGTAAACTCTCTCTGAGACACACTATGTGAAATTTCATCCCTTAAACCAAACAGAAACTGATCAATCTTCCACCTCTCATCAGGAGCATACATAGCATGTCTAGAATAAGCAGCCATAACCTCAAACTTTTCAGCATAAGAAGCCACAGATAAGTTACCTTGTCTCAATTGTTAAAATTCGAATTCTTTTTGAGACATTAAGGAACTTGGAAAATATTTCTCCATAAAAGTTATCTTAAACTGCTCCCACACCTTTGGTACCTCTTGAATTGTCATTAAGGCTGAAGCACTTTCCCACCACCTCATGGTCGGACACTTCAACAAGTGAGAAGCGAAGACCACCTTGTTTTCCTCACTGCACTGAACTATTAGAAAAATCCGTTCCATACCTGATATCCACTCATGAGCCTTTACTGGATCCAACCCTCCCTGAAATTCCAGAGGATTCATACGGATGAAATCCCTAAAGGTTCCCCCTACAGCTTCTGGTACCACCACCGGAGGGTGCACACCACCAGCCATTTGCTGTACCATTTGTTGCATAAACTGATTCTGTTATTGCTGCATCTGTTGCATAAATTGCTGCATCTGTTTCATACAGATAGGATTAAGTTGATCAGACTCAATACCATAAATATAATAGACAAGACCAATGGCGACACGTCGCATATGAAACGGAAAGAAAACTTATTCTATTTCATGGCTAGGTCGAGGATACGACCTGCTCTGATACCAACTGTAACGCCCACATATACATACATGCATCAAATCATATATTATACATGAATTTCACTTTTGGTACTGAAATATACAATAAGTTCCTAGTAAACACATTATACATATACATGCCCAAAAAGCCTAATACAAAAAAACTACGGCATAGTATATCTACAAGATGTTTCAAAGACAAAATACTAAGAACTAGATCACTAATGATCTCAAAACTCCACAACGGAAGCAAAGCCATCAGACAAGTAAGGATAATCACACGGCCTTATCCTAACCCTTTGCGGAACCTGCAGTACCTGTGATGTAAACAACAACAGTGGGGTGAGATACATCAAATCTCAGTGAGTTCCCTATCTTAAAGTCCTCTCGGCTCTACAAGGTTCTACTAAACCTAACTCAAGTCCAAGGAAAAGGGGAGTGACTTTGAGCACACACACACTATATGGAAACATGTTATGAGTTCATCAACTCACGATATCACTAATCGGTAACCACACCAAGGCATCCCCTTTTCCCGTCCGCTTCTACGTCTAGAAGACAACCCGAGTCATGGATCCTTGAACCTACTTGACATACGAATTGATTCGGGTTCTACGGGCCATTAACCGTTATGAACCATCACTTCACACGGGCCATTAACCGTCACAAGCATACGCTCCCAGAGCGCCATTCGCACTGCACACGGGAATCAAACCTGCCAAGTAGTTCTGCACATGTTTCAGAGGAGCTCGAGACCCATGAAACGCACTCGCAAAGATAACCGGTTACGATTACGTGATCACACACAGTCGTGATTGTATTCGACAATCACAAGGCCATTATGCCTTATCACAACCAAACGGTTAACACACATGTTCCATACTAGTGTTTATTCATTCTATATTTTCTGACACTGCTTATGGTAATGGTCCTCACTCTACCTATTTCATATTTTAACATGCATACATATTCAACAACAATTACACACCATTTAACGATAAAAGTCGGCAAAACGACACTATTCCAAAAATCCCGACATAATTAAATCGGCCAACAATCTTAAAACTATTTTCATAAGAAAATACATTCTGTTAGCTTTCCAATAATATCAAGAATATTAAAAACGGATAACCGAGTCAAAAGTTATGGACATAACGAGAAATAGTATCGCGAGAAAACACCATTATACAATTTTCCTCACCGTACGCGTATTGCCTTGTGCCATACGCGTACCGCCCAGCTGGCTCGCCCAGCCATACGCGTATTGCCCAAGGTGATACGCGTATGGGCAGAGGCTATTTTCCCTTGAAATCTTCCATTTTTCCTCCAATACGCGTACCGCCCTTGCCATACGCGTAAGGTCGTGCCCCATACGCGTAAGGCCATGCCCCATACGCGTATGGGCAGTGGAAATTTGCAGAATTTTCTGCTACGGGTTCCCCAAAATCAACCCCAAAAATCCATTTTCCACAACCACAATGCATCAAAACATGTTATAGACATAACAAGCAGTATACTACACAACCATTATTGAATTTCAGCAGTTAGATTCATGATTTATGTGCAAAATTACTCAATTCTCACAATTCCAAACTAACTCTAAACTCAATAAAACTCTACTCTAAAGGGTCTAACTAGAACCCACCTGGATTACAAGATGAGGAGGTTGAAGCTGAGGTGAAAAGATAAAGATTGGCTGATGATTCGAGTCTTGGAGCTCTTGAGAGAATTTTCCTCTTCCTTTCCTTCCTTTTTCCTCTCTTTTCCTTTCTCTTCCAATTCCTTCTCAAAGTTTTCTAACTTTTCAAATAAGGCAAGGAAAAGAAAATACAATACACATAGAAAATATTAATTGGCAACACTACTAATTATCCAAATTATCTCAAATACACCAATTAATAAAACTCCAAGCTAAACAATATTAATATAATCAAATTCCGAGTTCGTCGGTTTACTCTAATTACTTTGTCCAATAATTGCTCAGAGTACCCCGGAACCCAGTTGATCATAAAAATATTATCCAAAATGCTCACAAAAATTATGGGGTATTACACCTCCCTCTTCGGCCTCGGGTGTTATAGACCCTATGGAAGAAGGGGTGATATTGGATATACAATCCTCTCACACGAAATATCGATGACGCCCATGCTGGAAAACATTAAACCCCCTTCGTTGGCCAAATTTGATGGGTGTATTGACCCTTATGAGCAGGTTGTCTCCATCAATACACAAATGAAGATTATATGATCTCTTGATTCCTTGAAATTGAAATTATGTTCTTCTGGGGACAGATGTTGGACACGATATCTGGGACAACGTGTACAACTTGCTTATGACAGGTTAGCACAATATGACTTTAATAATGAATTAAAAAATTAAGTAACAAAGAAGACAAATAATTAGTAACCCAGTTCGGTGCAACCACACCTACGTCTGGATGGCTTCTATCCAAAGAAAGGAAATATACTCTTCAATAGAGTTAGTGTAGTTCCTATTGGATTGTCCCTTTGGATTGACGACATTTATGCAAAATAACAACATGGAGAAGTGTCCAAGTGTTCAAGATTGATCTATCTTGCTTAAGCTGTATGAATCTGCAAAAGAAACACATGTTGGACGCGATGCTCCCATATGTTGGTACACCATATGGGCCTTGCTCAACAGGTGCTAAATTGCTGAGTTTTGAATGAATCTTATGAGAAGGTTCTGCTCTATTTTATTTATATTGGTTTAGAAATATGATTATATGATTTTTTGGACAATTGTGAAGATCAAATCAGATTTAAAGAGATTTTAAATTTGATATTGTAATAAACCAAATAATATCTTATTGTAGGAGATAATCAAGGAACAAATCAAATATCCAACATAATTTTCATTATTTCTAGACGAAATCAAATCTCAAATTCATGAAGAAAAGCCCATAATAATTATGTTATATAAAGAGCACATAACCTACATTGAAGAGCAACCATTACCATTGAAGATCTTAGAGTACTAGGTTTTGTGTCTTGTATTTTAGGCTAATGCCATAACAAGATTTGTGTAGAATTTTTATGCATGCCTCTATGTTTTAGTAACTTGGAATAAAAGGTTTATCTAGTTGATTTGTAAAATTAAATCATTCATATTGTTGATTGAAGTTGATCACTAGGGTTTAGTGATTGTTATATGTTGTAATAGCCCGTAAATTTTTTACACCGAATAATATTACATTGTGATCAACTGAGTCCGGTTGCTCTGAGAAATTATTTGATAAAATAATTAGAGTAATTTCGGTACTTAGAATTAATCCAATTAATATTATTTGTTTCGGAGACATTTTATTTATTTGGACTCTAGAGACATTTTTGGACATTTAGTAGTATTGTTTTAATAATACTTACTATATATATATATATATATATATATATATATATATATATATATTTCCTCTCATTTGGATTAAAAAGAAAAAGATAGAAAGAAAGAGAAAGTTGGTAAGAGAAAGAAGAAAGAGGAGAGAAAAGAGGAAGAAGGGAAAAGAAGAGAAAAACAAGGTTTTTGGAAGAGAAGCTTCAAGATCATCACCAATCTTCATCCAAGCTTCACCAAACTTCTTGAGTTTCATCATCTTGATAATCTCTAGAGGTGGGTTTAGCTAGAAACCATTTTCTTTGTGTTTTGGTATTATGAGTTTTAGGTCAAAATCGTAGAAATCAATGTTTTAACGGATAGAATCGGTTAGAAATTGAAATGAATGTTTAGTATGCTCATAGAATCATGTGGGGATGATTGTTTTCATGTTTCTATATGATGTTTGATGATTTTGAAATGTTAGGGTTTTAGAATAATTGGGTTTTTATGAAATGATATGTTTTGATGATAGTGGTGATCAAACCTTGTTATAAATGTGATGTTGAACCTCTGTTGACTTCTAAATGTGCCCTAAAATTGTTTTGGAGGGTGGATAAAGTTCTGTTATCGCAGAAGTATTTTTCTGAGTTGCGACCTGCGCGCTGAGCGCGGTCTTGGCCGCGAAGCGCGGTCTGGAATTTCTGAAGCCTCTCGGGGCAGGAGCTTGCGCGTTGAGCGCGGACCATCCGCGCGCTGAGCGCGGTATGGGAGTTGAAAAATTATTCTTTTGACAAAAAATTCATAACTTTAGTTTCGCTTATCGGTTTCGATTGTTCTTTATATCGATGTAAAGCCGAGGAAATATGCTACGCAATGGGAGTAAAATATGTGGATTTTACCGACCGATTAAATAATCGGGAAAGTTCAAAATGATGAAAATTGTGTTTTAAATTGTGTTAAACTATTCTATTATTATAACATGATGTGTTTTGCCTAAATTAAGGTTGTTTAGCATGATATGATTGGATATACTTTTAACATAAAAATGAAATAGGGAGAGTGAGGAAACATACATCTTAGCTTTTATGAACCTAGCTTGACTAAGAAGTTGATGGAATGAAACACTATTATGGAGCATGTGGTTGACTTGTGGTTTTGGCAAGGCATGAGAAGCTTTAAGGCATTATAGCCTTGTGATTGTCGAATACAATCGTGTTATTTGTTGTAATCATGTAATCGTAACCGGTTTGGCTCGAGTGTAGTTTCAAGAGTCTCGGACTCCTCTGAAATGGATGCACAACTACTTGGCAGGTTTGATTCCCCGTATTGTACGAATGGAGCCCATGGAGCGAATGCTTGTGACGGTTAATGGCCCGTGTGAAGTGACGGTTCATAACGGTTAATGGCCCGTAGAACCCGAATCCATTCGTATGTCAAGTAGATTACAAGGATTTATGACTCGGATCGCCTTCTAGACGTAGAAGCGGGCGGGAATAGGAAATACCTTGGGATGGTTATCGATTAGTGATATTAGTGAGTTGATGAACTCATGGCATGTTTCCATATAGTGTAAAGTTATATTGTGTGAACTCGAGAGTCCTTCCCTTGCCTCGGACTTTGAGTTAGGAATTATTAGAACCATTTATCCGAGAGAACTTATAAGATAGGAACCCATTGAGATTTGATGTATCTCACCCAACGTTGTTGATGTATTTCAGGTGCTTCAGGTACAGAGAAGGGTAAGGACAAGGTTGTTTGATCTTTCCTTGCATGTCGATGGCTAGCTTCCGCTATGTTGTTATTTTGAGATCATTATTATGATCTAGTTCTTAGATTTTATCATTTTGGAACATCTTGTATATGTAATGCCTTAGACTTTGGTATTTTGTATTAGAGGCATTTATGTGTATAATATGTTATCTAGGAATTTATTGTATTTCAATACCAAATACTTGGATTCATATATATAATTTATGCTTTGATGTATGGATTTTATATATGGGTGTTACAGTTGGTATCAAAGCAGGTCGTATCCTCGACCTAGCCATGAAATAGTATAAGTATTTCTTTCCGTTTCATATACGTTGTGTCGCCATTGGTCTTAAGTGTTATATTTATGGCATTGAGCCTGATCAACTTAATCCTATTTGTATGACCTTTAGGAAGCTGAAGGATGTAGAAACACTCGTGGTAGACCCCGCATCACTCCTCAAGGGACGAATCCGCCGGGCGGCGATGACAATGCTCCTCTGTATCAGTTTATGCAACAGATGCAGCAGCAACATAATCTATTCATGCAGCAAATGGTGCAACAAATGAATGGAGGTTTGCATCCTACGGTAGTTGTTCCAGAAGCTGAAGGTGGGAAATTCCGGGATTTTATCCGCATGAATCCCCCAGAATTTCATGGTGGATTAGATCCCGTGAAGGCTCACGAATGGATTTCTGGTATGGAGAGGATTTTATTGATAGTCCAGTGCAGCGAGGAGAACAAAGTGTTGTTCGCCTCTCACTCATTGAAGGGTCCCGCTATGAGATGGTGGGAGAGTGCCTCGGCTTTAATGGTTATTCAGGAAGTGCGAAAGGTTTGGGAGCAGTTCAAGGTTGTTTTCATGGAGAAGTATTTCCCGAGCTCTTTGAGAACTCAGAAAGAGTTTGATTTTCAACAACTAAGACAAGGTAGTATGACTGTGGCCAGTTATGCTGAAAAGTTTGAAGACATGGCTGCTTATTCTAGGCAGGCTATGTATGCTCCAGATGAGAGGTGGAAGGTGGACCAATTTATTTTTGGACTTAGAGCTGAAATATCCCATAGTGTATCTCAGAGGGAGTTCACTACTTATGCCGAAGTTTTAAGACAATGCTATGTAGCTGAACATAGTTTGAAGAAAGTCCAAGCGGAAGGTGTTACGAGTAGGGCGAATCAAGGGGATCGCGGAAGATCCAACCAACAATTCAGGCCTAGGCAACAAGCCTACAAAGGAAAGCAAGTTCAAGATTCAAGGGCGAGTACACCTCCGGTGTGTCGCACTTGTGGAAGGATGCATTATGGAAGGTGTGGTATAGACAATGTGAAGTGTTACCAGTGTCAGAAGATGGGTCATCTCAAGAGAGATTGTCCTCAGAATAGGACTCAGATACAAGGAAGGGTTTATACCTTAGATGCAAGGAAGAAGAAGAGTGACAATTCCTTAATTGCCGGTACGTGCTTCGCTAACGAATTTCCTTGTTTTGTTCTATTTGATTGCGGAGCTACACACTCTTTTGTATCAATGCAATGTATGAAGCGACTTGGGTTGCGGTCCGTTCCTTTGTCTCCTCCTATGGTGGTCACTACCACCATGGATGAAATAGTCGAGACACCGTCGATGTGTGAAAACTGTGGTTTGTCTGTGGACGGTAGAGTTTTTCAGATTGATCTTATTTGCTTACCACTTAAGAAAGTTGATGCCGTTTTGGGAATGGATTGGCTTTCTGCTAATTCGGTGTTTATTGGATGTGAAGAAAAGCTCATCATCATTCCATCTGTTGATGCTACCCCGAAAGATGTCTTAACAACTATTCTAGAAGGTACGATTGGAATGATAAATTTCTTGTTCGAAGAAGATAAATCTGTTCTTCTGGTTCTCACTAAGGAAGGGAGTAGCGACCTTCAAGTTTCGAACATTCCTGTAGTTTGTGAGTTTTCGGAAGTTTTCCCCGAAGATGTCACTTCTCTTCCTCCGGAGAGGGAATTGGAATTTTCTATTGACCTGGTACCGGGAACGGCTCCTATATCCATTTCTCCGTATCGGATGGCACCGCTTGAATTGAGAGAACTGAAGGAACAATTGGAAGAGCTTTTGGCTAAGCATTTTGTAAGACCTAGTGTCTCACCGTGGGGAGCTCCAGTATTATTAGTAAAGAAGAAGGACGGTGGGATGCGATTGTGTATTGACTATCGTCAGCTGAATAAAGTCACCATTAAGAACAAGTATCCCTTGCCAAGGATAGACGATCTATTAGATCAATTAAAGGAGCCTGTGTGTTCTCGAAGATTGATTTGAGGTCGGGTTATCACCAAATCCGAGTGAAGAGTTCCGATGTACCTAAGACTGCATTTAGGACCCGTTATGGTCATTACAAATTCTTAGTGATGCCTTTCGGTGTGACTAATGCTCCAGCTCTCTTTATGGATTATATGAATCGGTTATTTCAAGCTTACTTGGATCAATTTGTTGTGATCTTCATTGATGACATTCTTGTCTATTCCCGTACTCCACAAGAGCACGAAGGACATTTGAGAATCGTCTTATAGATCTTACAAGAGAAGCAACTTTTTTCCAAGTTAAGCAAGTGCGAGTTCTGGATGTCTGAAGTTAGTTTTCTTGGTCACGTTATATCATAGGGTGGTGTAGCGGTGGACCCGTCAAAGGTTGAAGCTGTGATTAATTGGGAGAGACCGAAGAATGTTTCGGAAATTAGAAGTTTCTTGGGATTAGCAGGTTATTACCGAAGATTCATCAAAGGTTTTTCATAATTGGCGTTGCCAATGACGAAGCTTACTCGAAAGGATTGCTCCTTTGAGTGGGATTCGGCGTGTGAACAAAGTTTTATGAGTTTGAAGGAAAGGTTGACAACGGCTCCGGTTTTGATTATTCCCGATTCTAGCAAGTCTTATGAAGTGTTTTGTGATGCGTCTAAGATGGGACTAGGAGGAATTTTAATGCAAGAAAGTCACGTGGTGGCTTACGCTTCTCAACAATTGAAGGTTCACGAGAAGAATTATCCAACCCACGATATGGAATTAGCGGCGGTGGTGTTTACTTTGAAAGTGTGGCGTCACTATTTATATGGAGTACATTTTGAAATGTTCAGTGACCACAAGAGTTTAAAGTACCTCTTTGACTAAAAAGAGTTGAATATGCGTCAAAGGAGGTGGATGGAATATTTAAAGGATTATGATCTAGAGCTAAAGTACCATCCAGGTAAAGCAAACAAGGTGGCCGATGCCTTGAGTAGAAAAGTTTTGAAGAAGACCGAGTTAATGATGTTAGAGTACTCTTTGTTGGAGAAGTTTAGAGATTTAAACCTCAATTTTGTGTGGACTCCAAATGGTGTGATCATGGGGAATTTGAATGTTAATTCTACTTTAAGAGTTGAAATTCAACAAGGACAATTATTGGATGATAAATTGCAAGAGATGTTAAGTCAACCGGGTTTTGTGCATGCTAATGATGGGATGATTATGTTTAATCAAAGAGTTTGTGTTCCGAACAATGCGACCTTGAAAAGAAAGATTTTGGAAGAAGCGCATAAGGGTGCTTTTACTATACATTCGGGTTCTTCAAAGATGTATCACAATTTAAAGAAAGACTATTGGTGGTCCGGTATGAAAAGAGACGTTGCGGTCGTTGTGTCGGAATGTGCGGTATGCCAACAAGTTAAGATTGAACATCAAAGACGGGGTGGATTGTTACAACCCTTAGATAATCCAGTGTGGAAATGGGATAGTATTTCTATGGATTTCACAGTAGGTTTACCCCGTACGCAAGGTGGCTATGATTCGATTTGGGTAATAGTAGATCGGTTGACAAAGTCGGCGCATTTCTTGGCCGTGAAGACTACTTTCAAGGCAAGTCATCTTGTGAGGTTGTTTATTGCGGAGATTGTAAAATTGCACGGTATTCCCTCTAATATTGTGTCGGATAGAGATCCGAAGTTTACTTCAAGGTTCTGGAAAGTTTTACAACAAGCTATGGGGACGGAGTTGCGTTTGAGCACGTCTAATCATCCACAGACAGATGGTCAAACTGAACGAACAATACAAACAATGGAGGATATGTTGAGAGCTTGTGTGTTAGAGAGTAAGGGGAATTGGAAAGAACTTCTACCATTGATTGAGTTCTCTTATAACAATAGTTACCATGCGAGCATTGGAATGGCTCCGTATGAAGCGTTGTATGGAAGAAAGTGTAGGACACCTTTGTGTTGGGCGGAAGTTGGGGAAGATAGAATCTTAGGACCCGAAATTATCCAAGAGACTACGGAAAAGATTCGAATGATTCGCGAGAAAATTAAGCAAGCACAAGATTGACAAAAGAGTTATGTGAACAATCGAAGGAGACCTTTGGAATTTGAAGAAGGTGACCATGTGTTTTTGAAAGTTACTCCGAGATTAAGACTGAAAGGACCGTTTAAGTCACGGAAGTTAAGTCCGAGATACGTGGGACCGTATCAGATCTTAGAAAAGATTGGTGAAGTAGCTTACAGATTGGCCTTACCTCCTTCTCTGTCGGAAATGCACGATGTTTTCCATGTATCCCAACTTCGTAGGCTTGTTCAAGATCCCCTTCAGCCGATTCTACCGGATACCATTGAGATAGAAGCAGATTTGAAATTTGAACCACAACCGACCCGTATTGTGGGAAGAGAAACGAAGGTGTTAAGAAACAAGGATGTTCCTCTTGTTAAGGTACAATGGGATGCGACGCATCCGGGAGATGCAACTTGGGAACTTGAATCAGAGATGTGAGATGCTTACCCTCACTTATTCAGGTAATCTTTAAATTCGAGGACGAATTTCTATTTAAGGAGGGGAGGATGTAATACCCCGTAAATTTTTTACACCGAATAATATTACATTGTGATCAACTGAGTCCAGTTGCTCTGAGAAATTATTTTATAAAATAATTAGAGTAACTTCGGTACTTAGAATTAATCCAATTAATATTATTTGTTTCGGAGACATTTTATTTAATTGGACTCTAGAGACATTTTTGGACATTTAGTAGTATTGTTTTAATAATACTTACTATATATATATATATATATATATATATATATATATATATATATATATATTTCCTCTCATTTGGATTAAAAAGAAAAAGATAGAAAGAAAGAGAAAGTTGGTAAGAGAAAGAAGAAAGAGGAGAGAAAAGAGGAAGAAGGGAAAAGAAGAGAAAAACAAGGTTTTTGGAAGAGAAGCTTCAAGATCATCACCAATCTTCATCCAAGCTTCACCAAACTTCTTGAGTTTCATCATCTTGATAATCTCTAGAGGTGGGTTTAGGTAGAAACCATTTTCTTTGTGTTTTGGTATTATGAGTTTTAGGTCAAAATCATAGAAATCAATGTTTTAACGGATAGAATCGGTTAGAAATTGAAATGAATGTTTAGTATGCTCATAGAATCATGTGGGGATGATTGTTTTCATGTTTCTATATGATGTTTGATGATTTTGAAATGTTAGGGTTTTAGAATAATTGGGTTTTTATGAAATGATACGTTTTGATGATAGTGGTGATCAAACCTTGTTATAAATGTGATGTTGAACCTCTGTTGACTTCTAAATGTGCCCTAAAATGGTTTTGGAGGGTGGATAAAGTTCTGTTATTGCAGAAGTATTTTTCTGAGTTGTGACCTGCGCGCTGAGCGCGGTCTTGGCCGTTGAGTGCGGTCTGGAATTTCTGAAGCCTCTCGGGGCAGGAGCTTGCGCGCTGAGCGTTGACCATCTGCGCGCTGAGCGCGGTATGGGAGTTGAAAAATTATAATTTTGACGAAAAATTCATAACTTTAGTTTCGCTTATCGGTTTCGATTGTTCTTTATATCGATGTAAATCCGAGGAAATATGCTACACAATGGGAGTAAAATATGTGGATTTTACCGACCGATTAAATAATCGGGAAAGTTCGAAATGATGAAAATTGTGTTTTAAATTGTGTTAAACTATTCTATTATTATAACATGATGTGTTTTGCCTAAATTAAGGTTGTTTAGCATGATATGATTGGATATACTTTAAACATAAAAATGAAATAGGGAGAGTGAGGAAACATACATCTTAGCTTTTATGAACCTAGCTTGACTAGGAAGTTGATGGAATTAAACACTATTATGGAGCATGTGGTTGACTTGTAGTTTTGGCAAGGCATGAGAAGCTTTAAGGCATTATAGCCTTGTGATTGTCGAATACAATCGTGTTATTTGTTGTAATCATGTAATCGTAACTGGTTTGGCTCGAGTGTAGTTTCAAGAGTCTCGGACTCCTCTGAAATGGATGCACAACTACTTGGCAGGTTTGATTCCCCATATTATACGAATGGCGCCCATGGAGCGAATGCTTGTGACGGTTAATGGCCCGTGTAAAGTGATGGTTCATAACGGTTAATGGCCCGTAGAACCCGAATCCATTCGTATGTCAAGTAGATTACAAGGATTTACGACTCGGATCGCCTTCTAGACGTAGAAGCGGGCGGGAATAGGAAATACCTTGGGATGGTTATCGATTAGTGATATTAGTGAGTTGATGAACTCATGGCATGTTTCCATATAGTGTAAAGTTATATTGTGTGAACTCGAGAGTCCTTCCCTTGCCCCGGACATTGAGTTAGGAATTATTAGAACCATTTATCTGAGAGAACTTATAAGATAGGAACCCACTGAGATTTGATGTATCTCACCCCACGTTATTGATGTATTTCAGGTGCTTCAGGTACAGAGAAGGGTAAGGCCAAGGTCGTTTGATCTTTCCTTGCATGTCGATGGCTAGTTTCCGCTATGTTGTTATTTTGAGATCATTATTATGATCTAGTTCTTAGATTTTATCATTTTGGAACATCTTGTATATGTAATGCCTTAGACTTTAGTATTTTGTATTAGAGGCATTTATGTGTATAATATGATATCTAGAAACTTACTGTATTTCAATACCAAATACTTGGATTCATATATATAATTTATGCTTTGATGTATGGATTTTATATATGGGTGTTACATATGTCATACCCTAATTTTTTACCCTAAGATCCCACATCATTTGCATTTCATTAGCATCATATGTGTGTATACTTTTATGCATCACTAACCCATTTTGAGATACAAAGATTGTTGTTTGTTTCATTTGATTACAAATTAGGGTTTGGAGCCTCAAAAAAGGACTAAGCTAAAGATCAATGAAGAATGGGCATGACTTTCAACTTACCCGGTCTCTCACTCATCCATGAAGATCAAGAGCTCTCATTCATCAATAATCAAGTACAAGATTGCCTCATTTCAAAAATCAACAAGCCTTAAGATCCTCAGTGTACCAAAATTAGGGTTTTGACCTAATTCAGTCCCTGGGTTGACTTTTTTGGCAAAGCATGATCCAAAACCTCAAGATATGTTTCAAGAACATAAAATTCCTCATATTAGTCCATTCATATGATTGGATTGATCCAAAAAACTTGATTCATAAGCAATGTAAGAATTCAAACTCATTTGGACCACAAACTAGGGTTTCTGATAAAAAAAGTCAATTATACCTTTGACTTTTGACCAAGACATGATCCCAAATCTTGGGACATGATTCAAGACACTAAAAAACACCCTTTGAGTCTATCCATGGTGTTAAAATAGGCCAAAGGTTTGATTTCAATAAGGGGTCACAAAATCAAAGTTCATCTGATACAAAAGTCAATTGTGGTCAAAATCAAGTTTGACTTTTGGAGTTTTTGGTCAAACATGTTCACTTCAAGTCAAGAACAATGTTAATATGTGATTTGGATCATGATTGATTAAGTAAAATCAAGAAAAGTGAGGTTACTTGTAAAATGGGTAACCTTAGAGAACTTAAAAAATTTCTAAGTCATGGAAAAACAATGATTTTTGCCCTAATTTCCAAGGTCATAACTTCCAAACCAAGTAACCATTCTTTGATCCAAAGACCAAATTGAAGAGCTTATTACATACTACTGTCACAGTGAGAATTTGATATCAAGCTATTGATTAACTTGAATCGCAAATCGTTTATTTCACCACCGGTCTTTGATTTATCCAAGGGAAGGGAGAAAGATCGAATATCCCACAGTATGCAATGCAAATGCAAAGCTAAGAGCCTAAGGTTCGGGGGTTGGTTATACCTAAGGAAGGTGTTAGCATCCTTGATATCTGTAATACTCTACAAGAACCTCTTGTTTTATCTTATGTTATCTATTAAATGGTATCTGTTTGCTAAGGGTTAAAGGGGGTAGGATGACCTAAAGTTCTATTCCTAAGTGTGCTCGACAAGATATCGCATCTTGTGCCTACATATCCTGTCGGGAGTGGAATCAGAGCACTTGTAGTTCCTCTCTGAGGGATACTAAAGTTGTTTGAAAAAGGTTTAGGAGAGAAGATGAGTCGTCATCTTAAGAAGAGTTTTTTTAGACCACCACAGTTTTGAGAATGTACCTTTGCTTCATCTTAGGAGAAGGGCTCCAACTCGAATATATAATCGACGAGTATGTCACATACCTCTCCTAAGTGAAAAGGAATCCACATCTTGTTTGTGTTGTGGGGTATGAGATTGTGTGTTTCTTCTTTGAGGTGATTCACATCTAATTCTCTTGTAGGGAGAATCAGGTGATCTAAAGATGTTTGATTGTCTAATCAAGATTATAGGGGGACTAACTTAGGAAAATCTATCCTAAAGTTGTCTAAGAAAATTTATCTTAAAGGGTACCTACAACCACTAAGGGGAGGATGAAATGCAAATGAAATGCGCCATGCACGATAAGTGATAATCATGCATGAGATTTTCCCTTGGATATAATGCAAGCAATATATATTAAAAATATGCATAAGAGTAAAGCATAAAACATAAAGGTTAAAGAACATTATTGAATATTCAACGTATAAAGACATGCATTAAGATATTCAAACGATATCATAGTATGAATCGAATATGTCAAGTACATGTGAAAATCGAGGAAACAAATAGGCACATAAAGGCAAAAAAATGGGGGATACGAATCAAGTCTAAATTATTAGTTTTAATAAAAAGCGTCAGGCGACTCTCAATCTTAAATTAAAATAGTGTAATTATTAAGAAATTATAAGTATAGGATTAAGTTTTTTTATAAGAGATAATTAAAATTTTAATTGATTATTTAATAAAATAAAAAATATGACATTTTATAAAATAATAAGAATTATCCTATTTAATTTTTATTTATCTATTTTTTTTGAAAAGTTTTACTCATTATATTAAAATTTAAGAATTTAATTGGTATGCACTTGTCAACCAATCACCCTCATGCATCCCGCCACATCAGACTGTAAAATTTAAATTAACTGTATGACCTGGCAGATTAATATATTCCTATTGATTGACAATATAAAATTATTTTACACTGTCAGTGCATATCAATTAAACTCTAGAAAAAGAGATTAAAAAGAAAAAGAAAGAGAAGGGAAATAAAACAGACGCAGATAGAGAGGGGTCGATCTAGCGGGGTGCTGGTCTATGGGTCCTGGTATTCAATCACAGCCTAGATTTCCAAATCAAAGGATCTGGCTTGGTCATCAAATCAAAATGGTTAAAAACTAGGGTGCATGTTAAATAACGAGGGTGCGCGCATATAGAATCGGTGGACAACAAAATTTAGAAAAGACAAAAACGATCCTCACTACTCTCTCTTTGTTTAGTCTAGCCTCTCCCCATCTCTCGAACCCTGCTCCTCTCACAAACTCTCAAAATCCCCCTCGTAGATCACTCTCTTTCGCAAATCAAAGCTCAACCTTGTTCATCCTCGCACCTCTTTCTCTCATTCGCGAATTGCAATTCCCAATCTTGTCTGCAACATTTACCGTCTATTTCACTCAAATCCTATACCCAAATTCCATTTCAATTCCGTAATTCAAGTCAGAAATTCAATTGTTACACAATCATCCAAGAGAAAAACATCAATAATCATAGGGCAATACTCCCTCCGTCCCACAATGAGTGACCCAGTTGACTATTGACATATATTAAGAAAAGTGTAATAGTTAAATAGAGAGAATGGTGTTTTCACTAAAGTACCCTTTATCTTGTATTGATGAAAGTGATAATAATTAAAGGGTACAATTAGAAAAAATGAATTAATTTGCATCGTAAATTGAAATTGGTCATTCATTTTGGGACACCTTATTATTCCAAATGGGTCACTTATTATGAGACAGAGGGAGTAAATAGAAGTCGAAAGAGTTACTGATATCGAAGAATTTCGGAGTAACCGTTCATCGGTGTTGTTAGATCTTGTGTTGGGGGTCTGCTGTAAAATATGAACAAGGAAAAGATGATGAAAACGGTACGATGAAAGTTGCAAAAAATAATTCCAAAGCGTGAGTTTGCACTAAACTTTAGGTTCGATTCGCCCCCGCCAATTTGTGTAAATTGGATGCAAAAGGGTTAACCGGCGAATCCCCTTCAGGATACTTTGGAAACCTTAACATGAATCGTATATTCACATTCAGCATATCGATCAACGATATTTTACAGAATAAAGTTCTCTTATTTATTCTCGTGCACTTGAAAATTAAAAGAATGACTTAGATATAATTTTTGGCAGTTGAAATAAATAACTTTTTTGTGTCTATTTTATGCTTGACAAGTATATCTATTTATAAGAAAACTTGTACCGATTGGTGTGGAGAAACAATGTTTCATTTGATTCCAACATGACCATTCACGAACCATTGTACTCAATCACAACAAACTTTTTCATGAAAAGTTGTGTTGATCTAGTGGTTGCACCTTTTGACCACGCACTTTATCACAATAAGGTCTTTGGTTCAATTATAGAGAGTTGCAACTTTTGGCCATTTATTTTGGTAAATTAACCATTATTATTTATCAATTTAATATTTTGTAAATTTCTCCAACAATCCCCCACCATTTTCAAAATATATCTAAATCCATTATTCAGGAAATTTCATGGTTTCAGATAAAGGTATCTTACGATTTGAACCAATACTTAGTAAGTTAAGTTTTCACTCATCCACGAATAGATTGGTAGACAAGCTTTGAACCAATTATTCATTAGAACAAGCGTGCATAACTCACACATGAAATCTCGGTACCATTGATCGAATTATTAATATGACATATTTAATAAGGTCTTGTGTCTCATATCCTTTTCATGAGAATTTAAGAGTCAAGCCCTTGAACTCTATGAAGCGGCACCACTTCATTCTCATATAGGTAGACTATATCAGAAATGCACCCATAATTATGCATTCCAGCAAATATATGCTATATGTCTATTAAGAGGAAAACCCCATCCTATCACACTTATTCTTATGGTCCAAGTACTTTTACCCCTTGGGATGTATCTATCGTTAAGTACTTCAATCATTCTAATAGTGTACTTTTATCATTGAACTCAAGACTTAATGATAATCAAGTGTGAGTTGAGTTTCCACTATCGATGATTAATTAGATATGGGCTTGTTCCACATCCCTAATGATGTCTTCATTGTATTCAATTATATCCAAAGACATCATATATTTGTCAATCCTTTCGTCAAAGAATTGCAAGATTTTTCCAAACTTTAAAACATTTCTGAATATTCAATTTTTTCAACTAATCATGCATATGATTACTTTATGTACTCTTGATAATATTTGTCATCTATCATCAAATCATAACACTTTTAGCACATTAGTACAATTATCATATACAAAGTATATATTTTTTTATTTTTATTTTTTTGATAGTTTTGACAAACTATAACCATGACACTTAATCATTTATTTTGTCATATACACAACTTTTATGTCATTCTTCATTTACCAACATGTTGTTTTTCTTGCTTTTGAATTTATTATTCTTTTGAAGTGTAGGACATTCTTTTCTCAAGAATTTTTGAATTTCTTGATTAGAGCATCATCTCTAAAAATACGATTTGTGAAAGCCATAATTTTCGATTTGTGTTTTAACAATTCGTGGAGAATTAACCTTCCTCACGAGGTTTTTCATTTGTGGAAATCTCGAATTTCTTATTCTCCGTGATAAGGATCTCAAAATTCCACATCTCAGTATTCAATATTTACATTAGACTCTAAATTCAGAAGTCTATATAAGTCATGATCCATTTTCCAATTATCTTTATATGTTTCATAATAATAAGTCTCATTGAATACAAACATGTTACTCATATAGAGTTCAGATCAAAGTTCAATTGCATAATTTAAAATCATGAACTTTAATAAATTTGATCACTTTGGTAATCAAGTTAACCCATATTTTAAAATTTCAAATTTTCAATTTCAATTTCAATTTATCTTTTCACCAATTTACTTTTCATTTGAAATTTGAAAATTTTCTTTTATGCAAATTAATTTTGAACATAAACAAAAGAGACAAAATTTTAAATTCAAATAAATAGTATTGTGTGTTTGAAAATTGATTACTTACAAATGTATTGTTTCTTTTGTTCATGCTGTAATATTTCATATCTTTATATTCTATGATTAATGTTGTACATAATAGTTATCATATTGTTTATATAACATTATAAAAATAAAAATAAAAACTTAATCAACCATGAAGTATACATGTACTGTTTGATAACCATAGAATAAATATGTAACGTTTGATGCTGATACATGTAATTTTTGACACTGTTTCGGCACTTAATGTTAACGGTGCTATCGTATATTAACATAATGCTGCACTATTATCTTTCCAGTTATATATATACAGTTAAATTGCATATTATTATGAACTAAAAAAAATTATAATAGTTTTATCATAACTACAAGTGTGAGTGGAAAACAAAGGTTATACTAACACAAATTTATTACAATAATGTCAGTGGTATATGCCATTCAATCATTAAGAGATAACATAGTAATTTTTCAAAACCAGAAAAAAAATAAAAAATAATAATAATAATAGCTTTGTTTGGATATTGATTATTGTATTAGTATAAACCGTGAAAGAAAGTATACAATACAGAGATCAAACTCATGCAAAACATCACCAATGCATATTTCATTGTTCTGCATTTTCTTTTTTATTGATCAATGAAAGTCAAATATAAATGATTATCAATTTTTCGATTTAAAATCATGATTAAGACGAGACCAACTTTATTTCGATTTCCATCTCATTTCGCACTTTCTTCTACTTTCTCTTCTTCGATCGATGAAGTCTTTCTATTCACGAATGTTAATTATCAAGGTTGTTAACCTTCATTATTTGAAATCTCTAGTGAGTGATCGTCGAGATCACTTTTTATACTTTGGGATCGTGATAGGTTACCTTCGATTAATCAACGAAAGTTTGTGATTAAGATGAGACCGTCACCTTTTCTTTTCGTGTGACACGATTTTATGAGAACGAAATACATATCGTTTCTCCATCGTGTTTTAGCACAAATATTATTGAACGACCTCCAATAGTTTAATCTTCATCATAGATCAAGCTACGAAGGTTTAGTTCTAAAGTGGACCGATTCGTCCGGTTAACAATTAATCACTAACTTTAACTTTTGTCCATATATTTCTTGGTTAGCTCTTTGTTTAGTTCTTGTTTTAAACATTGACCGATCGATTGATACTTTGGCATGGATTTCTCCTTGTGCTTTAGCTGCTGCAATTGTTCTTGAGTTTTCGTGCGCGCATCTAAGAGGCAACAGACCTTCTCTGTTAGGTACCCCTTGAGACCCAACTTTATCTTTCATGCCTCATTCTAGGGTTTTATCCATGTTAGAAGCATATTGAGTACATCTGAAGTCCTACCTCAAAGTAGGCTCTGTTTGCGCATCGTGCTTAGTACTCAGATGTTGTGTATCTTCTTTTGTGTCAACACGTTGATGCTTGAACGCTTGTACATTTCTTTGCTTCCATTTCATCTTTGAGTTTTCTTTTTATTTCTTCGAATCTTGTTTACATAAGTTTGTTGATATCTGTGATTGAATTGGATCATGTTTACTTGTGTTTGTTCACATGATCCCTTAGGATTCCTAGCTCGACTTAATTTCCGATTAAGCTTGAGGTAGGAGAGACATTAGGCTTTCAATCCTTTGTATGATAACATGTAGGATTCAGTTTTCCTTAGTGTTTTCTCTAGAAATTGCGTGCGTCTCTCTCTTCTTTCTCAAAAGACACTAAATAAAGGCGATATGCATTGTGCGCCACGAGCCTTAAGTACATGGGAAGTGGAGAATGAGGGGTAGCCTTTCACTTTTCTAGAGTGTTTAGCATATGTCCCATTGGGGGCGGCCATGCGACGCATTTTCTCCCATGTCATAGACTTTAGTGCAATGTGTAGCGAGCGATTTTTGGATGTGGTTGCGAAGCACAACCGCTCTTTGGGTTTACTACAGCTCGATTCATTTTTTATCCTATTGTAAGTTGATGAAGGAAGGGAAATAGATGTCTCCAACTAAACCTGCTTGCATACTGAGGTTAAACAGTCAAAACTGTTGGTTTACAGATGCTCTAAAGATTCGGGGAGTGTCTCAGGTTATTTTGTTCAAAGAGATGTTTTAGGACGGACGTTTTTGATTGCTGTGTGAAAAGTATGGGATTTTGGGTTTTCGTTTAGTGTGCTCGCTAAGATCTTTTCTTTCGATCTTATGCCTACGTATTCCCGTTTACCGAAACAGGGAAATTAGAGCGTTCGTAGTTCCTCCTATTCTATGGGAGGAAATGGTTTTTGGTGTCTTGTTCAAAGCCCAAGACGTGAAGCGAAAAGTGATTTGTATCTTGTTCAAAGCCCAAGATGTGAAGCTGAAGGTTGTTTGTATCTTGTTCAAAGCCCAAGATGTGAAGCTAAAAGGTCTCGGATTTAGAGAGAGTTTGTCATCTCTAAAGAAGGGTAAAGGAGAATTACTTTAACCGGGATATGTGAATCCGACAATGCCATAATTTCCTAAAAAGGGGTTTTAACCTGAAGGAGAAGACTTTAACTCAGTGTAGAGAAATGCCATCTTTCCTTAGGAATTTCTCATGCTAAAAGAAGGACAGTGGCATGGATATAGATGATCCAGAGGCTTGCCGCTTACAGCGATTAGATGAAAGGGAAGGAGTTGTTGATGTTTGTGTACTGTGAATGAGGCACAGGTTTGATGCTAAAAGGTTAATTGGACTCAGCCAGGGATTTCGTTATACAAAGCCTAAGAGGAGGCTATTGGGGCTAACTGACTCAGCTGGAGATTATCTGTCTTGTACAAAGCCCAAGATGGAGGCTAAAAGACTATTTATTCAAAAGTGTTTTTGTATCCCGTACAAAGCCCGAGATGGAGGCTAAAAGAGAGTTTGACTTTGCTTAGGGGAATTTGTATCTCGTACGAAGCCCGAGATAGAGGCGAAAGGGTGATTAACTCAACGATGGAGTCCTTTATGTGTCTCATACAGAGCCTGAGAGAGAGGCTAAAAGTTTTTGTTTGACTCAACGAGGGAGTCTTTTGTATCTCATACGAAGCCCGAGATAGAGGTTGAAAGGTTTGCTCCGCTGGGGGGAATCATTTGTACAAAGCCCAAGAGGAGGCTAAATTATGCTGAGGAAAAGAAGGATCATTATACAAAGCCTAAGAGGAGGCTAAAAAGAGACCGATTCTTTTGGGGATATCATTATACAAAGCCTAAGAGAAGGCTATCTGCTGGTGACTGTTTTAGTTGAGTGACAGGTCCAGTATACTGATTAAGAGAAAATCAATTCTTATATGAGCAACACTGTACTCATGGATTTTGATCTGAGGATCGGGGTTATTCCCTGTTCTTTAAGGAAACGGGGAAATCCGAAGGGTATCGAGACTTTCGAGTCTACGGTTTCTTCCTATTTTGAAGGGTGTTTGAGAATATCTTTGAGACTCAAGGAAAATAGACTGTCCAAGTCTAGAGTTTTATCTTTTGTACCATGTTTTGAGAAACAGTAGTAGACTCTTTGAAAGGACTGATCTATGAAGATGATTAATTTCTGTTCCTATACCTCTAGGAGGTCGTCGGAACAATTTGTACAAAGCCCAAGAGGAGGCTGGAAACTTTTAAGAAGCCGACGGGTCCTTGTACTAAGCCCAAGAGGAGGCTATCATTCCCCGGGGGAAGAGATCATTATACGAAGCCTAAGAGGAGGCTGTGAATACTTCTAAGAAGCCGATTGGTCCTTGTACGAAGCCCAAGAGAAGGCGGGGTTGCTTTTAGGAAGCCTGAGGGTCCTTGTACGATGCCCAAGAGGAGGCCGATGCTTTTAAGAAGCCCGTGGGTCCCCAAACCCCGAGAAATTCAAGGCAAGCTATTCACAAGGAATAGATCAAGTCAGGAAAGTTCGAGAATTTGGAAGAAACTCAAAGATGCCATTCACGGAGAATACATTCATCTTTGGGAGTAGAGTTTCTTGACAATTCCTAATGAGGACAGCCGAAGAGAAGATTGTATCTGGTGATCCTATTGGGGATCTAGCAGTATATTTCTACGAATAAACGAAACGGATTTACCTAGTACTAGACGTAGTTGCCGGGGAAACTCTGAATATCTATACTATTATTACACAGTTGATATGAGTTTACGAAAGAAGACTTACAGCGAAACAGCCCCACAATACAGTTATATGTATAGGAAAGCAGTAAATGAAAGCGATAGCTGTTGCACCCCAAAATTTGCTCTCTTACTTTAGTACTAACTGGCTTATGCTTCATTTGCATTTAAGCTAGGTCATCGGGTACATACATGCATATCATTTGGCTCTGTGGTTATGGGATCAAGGTTCTCTGTTCAAGTATCGTCAGGTTGCAACAGACGTTTATTTCGTCACTCGACATATGCGCAAAGTATTTCTCCGGGTTACGTAATCAACGGGTCAGCAAAGCTCTTATCAAACATAATTTTTCATGTCAAGAATCTCAGAGAAAGTCGAAGTTTTCAGCCGATTCAGAACAGTTTGAGCAGAAAATCAGCTTGCTGTGCAAATTTGCAAAATTCATAACTCTTGCTCTGGAACTCGTTTTGGCTGGATATTTAACAGTTAGAACCGTCTTGGTATTCTCTACAACTTTTATGTTCGGCTCGGAAGTCAATTCATCAAGGAAAGTGGTGGAAATTATTTGTTTCTGGAATTTCGGTTTCGCTGGATAATTGCGTCAGTAGCATTCAAAAGGGCTTAGCTTCTGTTTGGATCATCATTTTTGAGAGATTCTTATGCCAAAAGTTCCGTCTGGATATCCTCTCCAACTTTCGTGTTTTGGCCAAAAGCTAATTCTTTGAGGAAGATCTCCGAATACGCGAATTCTTTGAGTCGATACAGCAGAAGAACAACTGAAAATAGTGCTTAACCGGTGTATTTCGGACGCTAAAAAATTCATAACTCTTAGCTCGTTTATTGGATTGATGTTGTTCCGGTGCCTAAAATTCCATTTAGATGTTATCTTCGTGCCGTGAATTCAGTTTGGGTCAGGTCCGAGCGGAAGCACCCCGAAAATGTGAATTACCAGTGGGGTTCTTTGATGCAGTGCACTGTCTGTCAAATTTTGTAAAATTCATAACTCGGTCAATTCTCATTGGATTGCGTCCGTTCTCGAAGCGTTGGTTCACAAATTTTATCATCTACAAGTTCCAAGACAAGCTCGAGTTCGAACGATGCTCCGAAGATCATCGTTTTGGTTTATTTCGCAAAACGGAAGTGCTGAACCGAAGAAAAAGGCTGAAAGGTGTTTCACGGGAAAATTCATATCTCACTCGTTTTTTGTCCGATTGCGCTCATCTTTTGACACGAGATCACTGACTCATAGGTCTACAACTTTGATGACAAAGTCGAGTCGAGATTATGCTCCGAAAAGGTTGACCTCGTCACGTTTTCGAGTAGCGGACACCAAATAAGCTGAAAAAAATGACTTATTCAGTGACATCTTGCAGCTTAAACATATCGATCGCACTCGATTTTGATCGTATGACGTCCGTTTTTTTTGCGTTGCGACCGTGATTCAGAGGCGGACGATGTTGTGGAAGGCTCAGAGTCGAAATTCCTTGCCGAAGACGATGTTATTTTCACTTAAGCTAAAATTCTACCTTTTGCCCTTCATTTTAGACTCCACTATATATTCAAAACTTTCTCTCATTTTTCGATAACTTCACTCATTCTCAAAAAAACCAAAAACCCTAATCCTTCTCTCTTTCGAATCTCATCATCCACAAGAGTTTTTCACAAACTACTTTCACAATCTGAATCCTTGGGTTCCATAGAGCACGAATCAACCACCGTTTGAAGCTAACAACAAGGGTACGGATTGCGTGACCTCAGGTTAGTGCATTTTTCAGAATCTTAGAACTCAATTTTTTGGAGTGTATAATGATATAGGATATCCACTGATAATTCTGGTATGTTTTATTTTGAGATTGGACGTGTATTATGTGCATATTGTGAGTTTGAAAGTTTGTGATCTAACCTTGTTTCGTTAGATTTGGCTTATGCATTGTTTGTTTGTGATTTTTAATTGCATATTATTAATCCTGGTGAAATTCTGGCCAAGAAGGTATATTCGTTTGCGTGTTCTGGTGACTTTTTGGTTGCAGGTGGTCGAAAGGGATGACCGGAACCCTAGCTCCGGCGGCTGGTAAGGTTTCCGGCGAGGTTAGGGTTTGGGCGAAGAAGATGAAATCCTGGTCGTCCGTTGGCCAGATCCAACGGTCATCAGCTGGCCACGTTTATTTATTTTTTATTATTATTATTTTTTATCATTTAAACTAATTATTTATTCAATTTCTTTTTGCATTATCCATACCATGCATAAATTTCTTTATTTTCATTCTCCTCATCTATAAAATATTTTTGATCCGTTCTTTTTGAATTCATTCATTAACATTCTAAAGTGCTTAAAAATATTTTTCTTTCATTTTTAAATTTATTTTTACATTGCATTTAGGTCCCCCTCTTTGGCACATTGGACCCTATCCTTTACTTGAGTTTTATATGATTAGTTGAATGGCTAACATTTTGGATTTTTGCAGGGACTTTTTATATGTTGTTTGCCTCTGGTTGAGGATCCCTAATGATTAATTTGGGAATTTTAGGAATCATTTTTCTAATTATCGGAGTTATTTTCACTTGAGATTTTCTTGCAGGCGCATCTTTGACCTTCTATGGTTATCTGTTTGAAAAGGCACTTGTGCCAATTGCTTTGGGGCCGTTCTTTGTTTATTTGATTCACGTTTGGATTATTCTCATTATTATTTGTCATTGCTTGATTGTCATTCACCTCATTGCTCTTATTCATGTCTGTTTCTCACTAACCTCTTATGCAGGATCGAGGTAAGTTCCTTAAGGGTATGGACAAGTATCCATGGTTACCCTTACCTTTTTTTTCTCTCCTCTCTTTATTATTTAGGGTTTAGGTCATCTTCAAACCTCACTAACCCTAGGGCCATCCATGCATGATAACCTTAGGACTCTTAGTTTCCCTTAGAGTTACCCTTGTGTCTTCTCTCTTCTCATCTCAAATTTCTTTAAAACACTTAATAATAATAAGGTGTATTGCGCACGAGCCTTAAGTATGGGGAATGAGAAATGAGGGGCTTCCTCTCATCTTTCTAGAGTGCTTAGCGAGCGTCCTGTCTTGGGATGTTGCGTTAAGTATTCGCCCCTGTGCCCTAGACTTTGGTGCAATGCAGCTTAGGAACTAACTTAAGCCATTTCTGTCCTAAAAAACACAAACCCACTTCAAACCTTTTTGTCCTTCGGGACCTTCAACTTAAAGGCTATTTTCAAAAAGGGCACGTTACCTTCCGTCTGAGACGCAAACAGGCATCGACCCTAACTGCCGGACGCGAACTTAACGTCGCTCATAAAAAACACAAAAAGAACTTGGTCCGAACTACGTTGACTCTGAATTCCCCATTGCACAAAGGGGGTACGTAGGCCTAGGACGTCGACGTCCTACCGAGTCAGTCTTTGTCTTTCCCCGTGTCAGTACAGCCCTAGATGATAGTATAACTTACCCTTAGAGTAGACAACAAGCGTGGATCCCATCGAGTACGATGGACGCGTGGGGTGCTAGCACCTTCCCCTCGTGTAACCGACTCCCGAACCCAGGTTATGGTTGCGATGACCATTCCTTTCCCTCTTCCTCAGGTTTATTCGGTGTTCCCTTTCCCTCTTTTGGGATAAATTTACACGGCTGGCGACTCTATTTTTCCGCGCCACTTTCGTGTTTGTACCTGGATGAAAATCCCGGGAGCGACAGCTGGCGCCTCTGCTGGGGACTCTAGTTGACCTATGCTGGTCCATCCCTAAGCGAGTCAATCCTAACGCTTGCTTGTCTCTTTGGGTGTTTTGTGTTTGTTTTGCTTTATGTGTTGTATTTTATTTTTTACCGCATTTTCTGCATTCCATTTTTATTACTGTCATACTGCTGTGTTGTGTTAGCTGTTCTGGTTTTGCAGGTTGGGTGGGTCTGAGAGATAAGCCCAATACCAAGGCTTGAGAATACCCTAGGACTAGAGTGGAAAGTAGTGGGACCTACGTGCCCGCTTGGTACGTTTGTGTGTTAACGAAATTCACAACCAGACGAGGCTATCTTGGGACGCATTCTAACGTGTGTGTCTTGCGCATGTTAGGGTGTTGATCTAGAGAGCTGTCGACTCTGGTGACCGATCTTTGAGGACCTTAGTGGAAACATCCCTCTTTAGTGGTGACAGTGGCAGACCACATCCTGTGGCAAACCCATTCGCACCCGAGGGCCCTCTTTTGAACTCGCATAGGATAACCCCTACCTTTTGAAGAGAATCAGTGGAGGCACTCCTCGATTGACTTTAGTACTGTACCCCGAAGGATGAATGTACTATTGTTTCTCGACCTCAGTGCCAAAGCTGAGGACCTTCCGCCTTGGAGAATCAGTTGAGGCCTCCTCGATTGATGATGATGCCAAACCAGAAATGGTGAACGTATCATCATTTCTCGACCTGAGAGCCCGGGATACTGAACATCCTAGTACCTACACGTGAGAGGGGGTGGGTGTTTGCAGGTTTGCAGGTAACCTTGACTTTCAACATACCCAGTTTTCTGATCGGCAGATTTATCAGCAGGATATTATGGTTATTCCGGTATTCAGGGTATTTGGACAGATCTTCGAGATGGTTCGGTTTGTTCAGCGCAGCAGTTGTCCAGTCCGTGTGGCATCCTTGATCACATGTCTATTGCATTCGCATCATCATTTTGCATCCCAACATGTTTGTTCATTTGTAGGGTTGCATCCTAACTTTGATTCTGAAACTAAACTGGAATCAAGGGGTGGATCGCCCTGCGAATTTTTAAACATGTTCATTTGCATTTGCATTGCATAATCATTTGCATAACAGGTGTTTGAAGCTGGTTATTCTCATCCTGATCTGGTCTTCTCAGAATTTCAGACTTAACTCTTCAAAGGAGCTGGAAGTGGATTATGGATCAAATTCAAGCTGAGTTGAGGGATGTACGAAGCCAAATGGGCCAGTATATGGGGAAGATGCAAACTTTGGTTCAAGAGCAAAAAGTGCTGAAGGAAGAGGTCAACCAACTAAAGACTCAAATGAGTCTGATTATGGAAGTTGTGAGAGGTGTGATAAGCAAAGGTAATACCCTCATGCCTGAAGCTGCGACTGGAATTGTCTCTCCACCGGTGTTCAAGAAGGGTGAGCAGATTGCCACTGTGACTGTCCCGACTGTACCTCAACAACGACAGAATCGTGCTCCGCGCCCGCCACAATCTACGCCTAAGCGGGATAGGCATTTTGAGGTTCCACCAGTGCCATATTCTCAGTTATTCCAGCATCTCCTTCGGTTGCAACTGGTACAGAAAAGGACCTTGGCTCCTCCCTCTGGTACTCCCCCACCAGGTTATGATGCAAGAGCCCACTGTGATTTTCACTCTGGTGCACCGGAGCATAATGTGGGAGATTGTAGGGCGTTTCAGCATGTTGTCCAGGATCTGATAGATTCGAAGGCAATTGACTTCATGCCGAACGGCGTAAGCATACATGATGGTCCTACTCTAGCTGCTGAAAAAGAGGTGGATATCCCTGTTGCCTCTCCCAAAGCTACATCAAGTCAGGGGCACTTCTTGCAGTCTTTGGTCTTAGAGTCCCCACGCCCGCAATTGCTACCTACTCCTCGATTAAGTCTGAGGGGGGAAGCGCCTGAGCCAGATGAATACGCAAATCAGAATCAACGGCAGAATAGTTCTCGAGGGGTTCGAGGGAAGCCAAGAATCAGATAGTTTGCCGTACTACCAAAGCTGTATGGTCAGATATTGCCAGAGTTGGTTAAAAGAAGTTTGATTGTGCCAATGAAACCTGATCCGATCATTCCTCCATATCCACCAGGGTTCAATGCTAATGCTCGATGTGAATACCATGCTGGGGCACGGGGGCATTCGACTGAGGATTGTAAGGCACTCTCACACGAAGTTCAAGATCTGATTGATGCAGGGGTCATTATTTTTACTGAAGATGATATGTACATCAATTGAAGCCTCCCTTCTCAAGTGTGCACTCAGTCTGCAAGCACGTCCAGGCAGATTCAAGCTTCCTCAGCAATGGAAATCTTCAGCTTCTTTACTGCATTTTCATTTGTAGTTTTTTTTTCATTTCTTGTTAAAGCATCGTATGCGTGTAAGACTCGTTTGCTTTTTAATGATGATATTAATGCAATGAGTATGTTTTCCTTGAAATAATCCATTCGTGTTCACTCTTAAATGTTTATATGCACTGCAATACCAATTTTCTTGTTCAGAATTCTTGAGGGAGGATGACGAAATAAGAACGCAGATTTCTAATGGTGCGCATTTGGATAAAACCCTGTTAAGGATGTACAAGCATTGTTTCCAATTCACAAACACTGGAGAGATAAGGGAGATAAACCCTTGTTAACCCCTTTGAGCCTTGGAGTAGGAGCTTCTTTCATGAGAAAAACCCTCATACTTAACCCAGGGGCAGGGTAGGCGTCAGTTAGTTTGACCGAGCGTTCAAATTTCAAGGAGAGTGTGCATCCGAGGAACCATTACCTCCTATCCCACCGTCAAGAGGTCAAGAGATGCAAAACCACGATGGTTATCCATTAACAATCAAGGAGTGAGGCGGTCACAACCCTTTCAAGCAAGTAAGACAACCAGTGTCACACGCTTTGTTCAAGAGGGGAATAAAAAAAAGGAAAGCCCGCTAAGTCGAGACTTGAAAATAAGCGACTTAGGCAAAAGTTAGGGCATCCTGCTGGACTTCAAAATTGAAAAGCTCAAAAGAGTCAGTCCAGGCAAAAATTAGGGATCAAAAAGCAAAAGAAAGACAAAGCGAAAGGCGAAAAGAAAGTCCTCGATAAGAACAAATTCGTGTGATTATAGACACAGAAGATAAAAAGGGATGACTGTCACTCCAAAACCTCCTTAGGTGTCAAATCATCAGTTGCACGGGTTCCTTAAAGATCATAAACCTTTCGAGAGATGAGCGTTTAGGTCAGATTAACTGAACATAGGACTGGAGAACTTCACGAGGAGTGGGTGGGCACCGATAAATTTTGAGCCATAAATCCTTTTTCTGAAACCGTGAACCAAACCACGTTACAACCCTTAAAAGTCCTAATTGAAACAGGGTTTATTCCGAAAGCGTACTTCAACAGGATAGCGTTCCTGACTCCTATGAGTTGTGCTAATAAGATTTGTTGGTATTGCATGCGTGCATTGTTTTACCATTCAAAAATCAAGGTCGCATCCCAGCAAGTGATTCGTTCACAAGGCTTGGCGACGCATTTTCAATAAAAACTTCAAGGTTAACATATTTGTTGCATTAGAATTATCATTCTCATAAATAACTTGTTCTGCTTGCATACATGTGCCTAAGCATCAATGCAGCCTACACAGTGAACGTCAGTCAAGAAGCTTGATATTGCCAAGTTGGGATGCTTGAAAATTCTGAAGGACAATCATATCAAAGGGCAAGAGACTCAGGGTAGAGTGGGCTCTCCCTAGTAAGTCGTGTTAAGATGTAGCCAATCTGGGGCAGTCACGTCGAGAAGTCTCTCCGAAATTCAGTTATTTTGGGGCATTCATTTTAAGATCAGGGGCAAAAGCACTTCAAAGCTCATATTGAGGCAGATCATCCCTAGAATATGAGAAGTTGTCCTCTCCAGAAGACGGTTAATCAGAAACACCTCTTCCAGGTTCAAAACACAGAGACGGAGTATTTCAAGTCGCTACGAATCCTCTCGGGGCAAATTCCTTCATAAGTCATACAGTTTGGGGCAGTTACGTCGAGATCCGAGAAATCTCTTCAAGAGTTTGAAGACCCTGGGGCAGTGCGAACGCCCGGTCTTCTATAAAATCCTCTTGAGATGATTTCTTCCATCAAACCCTGTGGGCTGGGGCAAGTCAAGAATCAAAGGAACCGTTGTTCACTCTTGATAATCAGTATACAGCGATCAGCAGAAACTTGAAGTACTAAGTCTCTCCCCCAGCAAAGAGCCAGAAGGTATCCTGCCAGCGAGGTGTTGGGATTGATATTTTTCCCCAAATAGAGGGTCGTCCTCAAATCGAAAAGGGTTCTTTATGAAGATTCATTATCCCCAGCAGTGCAGGTGGATTCCTCATTCTCAGCAGGGTAAGACGATGGAATATATTCAAGCAGGTTGGAGACAGTGAGAAGTCAGAGTATTCTCTTCCTCAAAAGTCAGATTCGGTATTTCCCCGCCAGTCAAAGTCCAATGGTTATTGGCAGTTTCAGCAGTTCAAAGTCCAATCTTCATTGGCATCTCCCCGACAGAGTTTGCAATTCAGCTTGCAGTTCCCCTACAGAGTTCACATCACCAGTGGTTATTGATGGTAAAGTTGGGTATCTCCCCACGGGAGATCGGATATTGGTGATCCCTTCCTCGGTGAAGTCTGCTTGTTCTACTCTGCGCATTCCCCGGTGGAGTGTCCTCTCATTCTTGCATATAGCAATCATCATTGCATTGCATCCTCAAAACGCGTAGCATTTCCATTTCGTATGGAGCATTACGCCGTAGAAAGAAAATTCAAACATGTATCGAAGCATAAGCTAGATTTGGTACCTTGTGCGAAAGCCCAGATCAACCCTCAATCAAAACAGTGGTTCTAATCCTCCAAAGAGAGCTCCAACCTCAGAGTCGACGCCCTTTTTGTTACAAACCTCAGAGTTGACCCCTTCCTTTACCAACTTCAAAGTTGTCGTACACCTTTTCTCGACCTCCGAGTTGATGAAATATCCTTCTTTTACCAACTTCAAAGTTGTTGTATACCTTTTCTCGACCTCCGATTTGATGAAATATCCTTCCTTTACAAACTTCCAAGTTGTCGTACACCTTTTCTCGACCTCCGAGTTGATGAAATATCCTTCCTTTACCAACTTCAAAGTTGTCGTACACCTTTTCTCGACCTCCGAGTTGATGAAATATCCTTCTTTTACCAACTTCAAAGTTGTTGTATACCTTTTCTCGACCTCCGAGTTGATGAAATATCCTTCCTTTACCAACTTCCAAGTTGTCGTACACCTTTTCTCGACCTCCGAGTTGATGAAATATCCTTCCTTTACCAACTTCAAAGTTGTCGTACACCTTTTCTCGACCGCCGAGTTGATGAAATATCCTTCTTTTACCAACTTCCAAGTTGTCGTACACCTTTTCTCGACCTCCGAGTTGATGAAATATCCTTCCTTTACCAACTTCAAAGTTGTTGTACACCTTTTCTCGACCTCAGAGTTGATGAATATCTTTTTCTCTCCAACTTCAAAGTTGCCGTATACCTTTTCTCGACCTCCGAGTTGATGAAATATCCTTCCTTTACCAACTTCAAAGTTGTCGTATACCTTTTCTCGACCTCCGAGTTGATGAAATATCCTTCCTTTACCAACTTCAAAGTTGTCGTATACCTTTTCTCGACCTCAGAGTTGATGAATATCCTTTTCTCCCCAACTTCAAAGTTGTCGTACACCGTTTCTCGACCTCAGAGTTGATGAATATCTTTTTCTCTCCAACTTCAAAGTTGTCGTATACCGTTTCTCGACCTCAGAGTTGATGAATATATTTTTCTCTCCAACTTCAAAGTTGTCGTATACCTTTTCTCGACCTCAGAGTTGATGAATATCTTTTTCTCTCCAACTTCAAAGTTGTCGTATACCGTTTCTCGACCTCAGAGTTGATGAATATCTTTTTCTCTCCAACTTCAAAGTTGTCGTATACCTTTTCTCGACCTCAGAGTTGATGAATATCTTTTTCTCTCCAACTTCAAAGTTGTCGTATACCTTTTCTCGACCTCAGAGTTGATAAATACCTTTTCTTCCCCAACTTCAAAGTTATTGTACACCTTTTCTCGACCTCAGAGTTGATGAATATCCTTTTCTCTCCAACTTCAAAGTTGTCGTATACCTTTTCTTGACCGAGTTGATGAAGGACCTATTTTTCCCCAACCTCAAAGTTGTCGTATATCTTCTCTCCAACCTCCGAGTTGAAGCCTTTCTTTACCTCAGAAGTCGTCGTATATTGTGGCATGTCTCCAACCTCAGAGTTGACGTGTACCCTTCTTCTAACCAACCTCAGAGTTGATGTCTACCTTGTCCTCAACCTCAGTGTTATTGTTTACTTCAAATCTTCTTAATCTCAGCGCGAATGCCATTTTTCCTCAACCTCAGAGTTGATGGTCTACCTTTTTATACCCAGCGTAGCAGCATTTATGACTAATTCTTCTGTGGAGGATTGCAAATTTCTGGGCTCTTTGGTATTCAATCTCCATGCATCCTGATTGTCTGAAAGCCGTCGCTATCATACCCTCAGGACCAAGTTGATTGAATAGGGGCAGCTGTTGCACCCCAAAATTTGCTCTCTTACTTTAGTACTAACTGCCTTATGCTTCATTTGCATTTAAGCTAGGTCATCGGGTACATACATGCATATCATTTGGCTCTGTGGTTATGGGATCAAGGTTCTCTGTTCAAGCATCGTCAGGTTGCAACAGACGTTTATTTCGTCACTCGACATATGCGCAAAGTATTTCTCCGGGTTACGTAATCAACGGGTCAGCAAAGCTCTTATCAAACATAATTTTTCATGTCAAGAATCTCAGAGAAAGTCGAAGTTTTCAGCCGATTCAGAACAGTTTGAGCAGAAAATCAGCTTGCTGTGCAAATTTGCAAAATTCATAACTCTTGCTCTAGAACTCGTTTTGGATGGATATTCAACAGTTAGAACCGTCTTGGTATTCTCTACAACTTTTATGTTTGGCTCGGAAGTCAATTCATCAAGGAAAGTGGTGGAAATTATTTGTTTCTGGAATTTCGGTTTCGCTGGATAATTGCGTCAGTAGCATTCAAAAGGGCTTAGCTTCTGATTGGATCATCATTTTTGAGCGATTCTTATGCCAAAATTTCCGTCTGGATATCCTCTCCAACTTTCGTGTTTTGACCAAAAGCTAATTCTTTGAGGAAGATCTCCGAATACGCGAATTCTTTGAGTCGATACAGCAGAAGAACAACTGAAAATAGTGCTGAATCGGTGTATTTCGGACGCTAAAAAATTCATAACTCTCAGCTCGTTTATCGGATTGATGTCGTTCTGGTGCCTAAAATTCCGTTTAGATGTTATCTTCGTGCCGTGAATTCAGTTTGGGTCAGGTCCGAGCGGAAGCACCCCTAAAATGTGAATTACCAGTGGGGTTCTTTGATGCAGTGCACTGTCTGTCAAATTTTGTAAAATTCATAACTCGGTCAATTCTCATCGGATTGCGTCCGTTCTCGAAGCGTTGGTTCAGAAATTTTATCATCTACAAGTTCCAAGACAAGCTCGAGTTCGAACGATGCTCCGAAGATCATCGTTTTGGTTTATTTCGCAAAACGGAAGTGCTGAACCGAAGAAAAAGGCTGAAAGTTGTTTCACGGGAAAATTCATATCTCACTCGTTTTTTTGTCCGATTGCGCTCATCTTTTGACATGAGATCACTGACTCATAGGTCTACAACTTTGCTGACAAAGTTGAGTCGAGATTATGCTCCGAAGAGGTTGACCTCGTCACGTTTTCGAGTAGCGGACACCAAATAAGCTGAAAAAAACGACTTATTCAGTGACATCTTGCAGCTTAAACATATCGATCGCACTCGATTTTGATCGTATGACGTCCGTTCTTTTTGCGTTGCGACCGTGATTCAGAGGTGGACGATGTTGTGGAAGGCTCAGAGTCGAAATTCCTTGCCGAAGACGATGTTATTTTCACTTAAGCTAAAATTCTACCTTTTGCCCTTCATTTTAGACTTCACTATATATTCAAAACTTTCTCTCATTTTTCGATAACTTCACTCATTCTCAAAAAAACCAAAAACCCTAATCCTTCTCTCCTTCGAATCTCATCATCCACAAGAGTTTTTCACAAACTACTTTCACAATCTGAATCCTTGGGTTCTATAGAGCACGAATCAACCACCGTTTGAAGCTAACAACATGGGTACGGATTGCGTGACCTCAGGTTAGTGCATTTTTCAGGATCTTACAACTCAATTTTTTGGAGTGTATAATGATATAGGATATCCACTGATAATTCTGGTATGTTTTATTTTGAGATTGGACGTGTATTAAGTGCATATTGTGAGTTTGAAAGTTTGTGATCTAACCTTGTTTCGTTCGATTTGGCTTATGCATTATTTGTTTGTGATTTTTAATTGCATATTATTAATCCTGGTGAAATTCTGGCCAAGAAGGTATATTCGTTTGCGTGTTCTGGTGACTTTTTGGTTGCAGGTGGTCGAAAGGGATGACCGGAACCCTAGCTCCGGCGGCTGGTAAGGTTTCCGGCGAGGTTAGGGTTTGGGCGAAGAAGATGAAATCCTGGTCGTCCGTTGGCCAGATCCAACGGTCATCAGCTGGCCACGTTTATTTATTTTTTATTATTATTATTTTTTATCATTTAAACTAATTATTTATTCAATTTCTTTTTGCATTATCCATACCATGCATAAATTTCTTTATTTTCATTCTCCTCATCTATAAAATATTTTTGATCCGTTCTTTTTGCATTCATTCATTAACATTCTAAAGTGCTTACAAATATTTTTCTTTCATTTTTAAATTTATTTTTACATTGCATTTAGGTCCCCCTCTTTGGCACATTGGACCCTATCCTTTACTTGAGTTTTATATGATTAGTTGAATGGCTAACATTTTGGATTTTTGCAGGGACTTTTTATATGTTGTTTGCCTCTGGTTGAGGATCCCTAATGATTAATTTGGGAATTTTAGGAATCATTTTTATAATTATCGGAGTTATTTTCACTTGAGATTTTCTTGCAGGCGCATCTTTGACCTTCTATGGTTATCTGTTTGAAAAGGCACTTGTGCCAATTGCTTTGGGGCCGTTCTTTGTTTATTTGATTCACGTTTGGATTATTCTCATTATTATTTGTCGTTGCTTGATTTTCATTCACCTCATTGCTCTTATTCATGTCTGTTTCTCACTAACCTCTTATGCAGGATCGAGGTAAGTTTCTTAAGGGTATGGACAAGTATCCATGGTTACCCTTACCTTTTTTTCTCTCCTCTCTTTATTATTTAGGGTTTAGGTCATCTTCAAACCTCACTAACCCTAGGGCCATCCATGCATGATAACCTTAGGACTCTTAGTTTCCCTTAGAGTTACCCTTGTGTCTTCTCTCTTCTCATCTCAAATTTCTTTAAAACACTTAATAATAATAAGGTGTATTGCGCACGAGCCTTAAGTATGGGGAATGAGAAATGAGGGGCTTCCTCTCATCTTTCTAGAGTGCTTAGCGAGCGTCATGTCTTGGGACGATGCGTTAAGTATTCGCCCTTGTGCCCTAGACTTTGGTGCAATGCAGCTTAGGAACTAACTTAAGCCATTTCTGTCCTAAAAAACACAAACCCACTTCAAACCTTTTTGTCCTTCGGGACCTTCAACTTAAAGGCTATTTTCAAAAAGGGCACGTTACCTTCCGTCTGAGACGCAAACAGGCATCGACCCTAACTGCCGGACGCGAACTTAACGTTGCTCATAAAAAACACAAAAAGAACTTGGTCCGGACTACGTTGACTCTGAATTCCCCATTGCACAAAGGGGTTACGTAGGCCTAGGACGTCGACGTCCTACCGAGTCGGTCTTTGTCTTTCCCCGTGTCAGTACAGCCCTAGATGATAGTATAACTTACCCTTAGACTAGACAACAAGCGTGGATCCCATCGAGTACGATGGACGCGTGGGGTGCTAGCACCTTCCCCTCGTGTAACCGACTCCCGAACCCAGGTTATGGTTGCGATGACCATTCCTTTCCCTCTTCCTCAGGTTTATGCGGTGTTCCCTTTCCCTCTTTTGGGATAAATTTACACGGCTGACGACTCTGTTTTTCCGCGCCACTTTCGCGTTTGTACCTGGATGAAAATCCCGGGAGCGACAATAACCACTTACTCGGTTGTAGAGCTTCCATGATGTTTGGTTAGTTATTCAACAAAGAAAGATTGAAAACAACAATATATTCAAAATCAAAGGAGAAAGTGCTTTGAAAAAGAAAGATTTGGGGCTTACAGCTCAAGGAGAGGCCCATGGTTTTACTAGTGATTGCACTGTTAAATTTGTACAGAGGGACTTATACAAGTGACTGTGGCCCAAAAAGGTTTTCTGTACAAAGGGATGGGTCTTACACTCTCTCAAGAGGCCCAAAAAGTTTTTAAAGAAAAAAAAGAGTGGGGCTTATAACACGAGGGTAGGCCCAGATGGTTTTTTTGTTTAACATGGCGATCACGCCGAGGTTTTCTTTTAACACAGAGGGACTTATACAATAAGTGAGGCCCAAAATTATTTTGGTTAAAAGGGGATTGGGTCTTACACTCTAATAGAGGGCCAAAGTGTTTTAAATGGGTCTTATAGCTCAAGGAGAGGCCCAAGGTTATTTTAAAAAAGGCGACGATCGCGCCGTTCGTTTTTGACAGTATCGGGACTTATACAATACACTGAGGCCCAAAAATGATTTTGCTCAAAAAAGGATTGGGTCTTACACTCTATTAGAGGCCCAAAAAGTTTTGAATGGGTCTTATAGCTCAAGGAGAGGCCCAATTTTGGTTTTTCAACGGACGATAATCACGTCGAACTTTTGAAATACAACGGGACTTATACAATGAGTGAGGCCCAATTTTAGGGTTGTATTTACAAAGGGTTGGGTCTTACACTCTATTAGAGGCCCATGAGTGTTTGAAAAAGTTTGTTAAGGTGAAAATCAACAAAACCCTAATTTCATCATTTTTAAAGTAATTATTCAAGGAGAAATTAATTAAAATGATACAAATTCCAAATAAGTTTGAATAAACAACTTGTGATTTAGGTTTTAGGTTTGAAAAATGAGGTTTTAATCACAAGATGAATTAAAACCTACTTGGTTTTGATTTTTCAACATGGATATTTATTTTTAAAAGGGTTTAAAAACAAATAAAATGCATTTATTCACAAAAATACTAACTATATTAAATAAATAATATAAATCTAATTTTTTTGTGGAAATAAATATTTTAATATTTTTGTGATTTTTTGCAAAAAGAACCAATAAAAAATAATTAAAATTGAAAGAGTTATTAATTTTCCAAGTAATTAACAAAACATGAAAATATTGGAAAAAATAGCAAAATGTGAAAAAACACAAAATGGCATGGGTGGGGTTTGAACCCACGACCTCAAGCATACAAGGCGTGTGCTTTACCACTGGGGTGGTGATACATCCATTGTTTGAAACAAACCAACAAATATACAAGGCATGACTTGGTTTTGGCTTACCCAAGGCAAGTTTTGGCTCAAAAACGTGAAGGTCATAACTTTCTCAATTCTTAATGGTTTGAGACAAAATTTATATGCATCTGAGCTAGAATTTCACAAGGAATCCAATGGTGGTGATGGTTTTTTCAGATCACACTCCCTCCTCAAAACCCGATAGTGGTTTTGAAAATGGCCTATAATTGCATGTTCTATGCTACACTTGAATACAGGCATGAATTACATGATCAATTGGCATAAACACAACACATATGACATGTACAAGAGATTCATAATCAATGGACTTCAAATGCACACATGTTTTGGTGACTGCAAGTTGAGAGGCTTACCCTTCTTTGGGATTTTGGAGTTTTCTTTGCAAATCTGCCAACTCTCTTGCTCCAGATATGATTTTATGCTATGGACAACCTCAAATGATCCCTTGGATGCTTTTAGGATGATTGGAATCAGCTGGTACCAGCAAAAACACAAACTGTCCCATTTTTGCAAAAGGGGTTAAAAGTGACCAAAATAGCAACTCCCTCAAATGGTGTTCCAGATGGTGGGAACCATTTGGGACAGTTCAAGGATGATATTTGGAGTGTGTTTGAGGTTTTATCTGGTTTGGAAAGTGACTGAATCAAGACATGGCTTGAAAAATGCAAAAAAGTCCAATTTTGAGGTTTTGAGAGGTGACTTTGTGATGTTGTGATTACAGGTCACTTTTGATGGTTTGCACAGCTTACATATGATATATATGAGGTGTGTGTGTGATTGGTTTGAGTGGAATTGCTCTCTAGCTCAAAAACTCAGAATTACTTGCTTTGGAAGGCAAGTTTGAGGTGAAAGAAGAGATTTTGAGGAAAGCATCTATTTGTTGGCTTTGGTGTACTCAAACTGAACAAAATTGAGCTCTATTTATAGTGGAGCAAGTTTGTTTTGGGATCCACAGTAAATGGCAACTGTAGCAGGTGTTTGTTCAATGTTGGCCAATGGAAATGCAAGTCTCCTCTAGCCATTGACTAGAGGTTAGGGCACAGGGCTGTGGTTCCCTTGGTCTTGGATAAGTCTTGACTGATTTGAGATGAGAATGGCTCAGTCCATGCCACCTTGATGCTTCCATTGAATGGTTCAATCCAAATTTGGAGTCTTGTCCCTATTTTGGCCATTCTAGGTTCAACATGCTATTTCTTGTTCCATGGACTTTGGAGGCTTGGCTCAGTGATTGTCCCCTTTAGATTCAATCCTCAGATGTGTCCAAGTGGATAGGAGCATTTGAATTTGGCTGATTTTGGAAAATCGAGCCAAATTGCAAAATCTGCCTTGCCTTTGACAGATTTCAGCAAGGCAACTTGACAATGTCATATCTCATGGTGTAAGTTGAATTTGGTAATGTTCTTGACCATTTTGGAAAGCCCTTACATGATACAACAACTGTTTGAACATATTTGGTTTTGATCTCTTTTGAATCCAAGTGAAAAATCTCTCTACATTTGGAAAAAAGTGAAGCAAAATCTGACTTAGTGAAATTTTCACTAAGTGTTGGAACAAAGTGTGATTTCTTGATTTTGATCACTCCATAACTCAAAATCCATGAGGAATTTGGATATAGGTCAGTATGAAGCTTTTGTAGAGGGTAATGAGATCTTCAAATCAAGCTTGGAATGGGGCACAATGGCCTTGTGGTTTAGGAGTTATGATCCTCCAAAGTTGGTGCATTAGTGGTACTTTTTCCATAACTTGGAAACTTTTCTAAGTTTTATGGTTACCCCTTTTGCAAGTTATCCCACTTTCTTTGATTTTTCTTGATGAATGATGATTCAAATCATACATTAATATTATTTTAGGGTTAAAAATCCAATTTGGTGAAAAATCTCAAAAAGTCAAAGTTGACTTTTGTGCACAGTTGACTTTTTATCAGATGAATTCCAAACTGTGCAATTCTTCAGGAAATCATGTCCTTGACCTAAATCAAACTTGATGGACATGTTCCATGGGTGTTATAGGGTATATTGAATCATGTCTTAGGGCTTGGGAGCATGTCCTGGTCAAAAGTCAAAGTTACAGTTGACTTTTCCCGCAAAACCCTAATTATGGTGCAGATGAAATTGAGACTTGTTGGATCAATCCATTGTGCTAAATGGATCAATATAGTATATTAGAGAGCCTCAAACCATCTCTTGAGGTCTTGGCTAATGATTTGTCCCAAAAATCAACTTAGGGGTGAATTAGGTCAAGAAACCCTAATTCTTGATTTTTGATGTATGCATCCCCTGAGGCCAAATTGACTTGATGCTTGGGTCCATGAGGTTCCATGGAGTATATTAGGTTATGTTTTGGATCACTGGCTCATGCCCAGAGGAAAATTTCCCACTGAAGGCCCTGGTCGACCAAAACCCTAATTTGGTGACACTGTCGATCTTGAAGCTTAATCCACCTAGAAGGGAGTAGCTTTGTGCTTAATCCTTGAAGTGGAAGTCCTCTTGATCCATTGTAGATTCCTGGGAGGTTAGAAAAGTTGAAGATCAAGTCATTCCTTGATTGATCCTTTGTCTAAGGCTCAAAAAGAGTTTAAAACCCTAATTCTGATTGTAGTGGATGCTCAACAACCCTCGAGGAGATTGATGAGGCATACAAGTCCATCCATATTGTGATGATGATTTGCACAATGATGGGAATCAAAGTGGTCAAAATTTGGGGTATGACTGATGCCCCTATTTAATCTTCTTGGACCCGAAGGTGTGAATGACGAAGTTATTCGGGCTTCGGGGTGCAAGAGGATTAAATATCGGAATATCCAAAATTTTGACGGCGTCTATGAATGGTAATTCATACATTCATTTTCTTTTGCTAAGCAATGATGCTTAGAAAAGGTGAACTTCCCCTCGATCCTGGTTTCCTACCAAGGAACTGGTCTCAGTCTCTGATGTAAACTTCCCCTCGATCCTGGTTTCCTACCAAGGAACTGGTCTCAGTTTCCGATGTAAACTTCCCCTCGATCCTGGTTTCCTACCAAGGAACTGGTCTCAGTTTCTGAAATAAACTTCCCCTCGATCCTGGTTTCCTACCAAGGAACTGGTCTCAGTTTCTGAAATAAACTTCCCCTCGATCCTGGTTTCCTACCAAGGAACTGGTCTCAGTTTCTGAAATAAACTTCCCCTCGATCCTGGTTTCCTACCAAGGAACTGGTCTCAGTTTCTTTTGTCAATAAAATTTATCGATAAGGGACGCTACTCGTAGCGATTTTCCTCAAACTTCTGGCCGAATTTTCCCAGGGAGATGCCATTTGACGAAAAAAGTTTTGATGTCAGACTTGCTGGGGAATCCAGTCGTCTGAGTTGTAGAGGTGCACAAACTTCTCTGTTGGAGACGCCATTTGTTTCTACTGGGGAAAGCGAGTTTCTTGAGAGACTGCTTCCTCTTGGGGATATTATATCATACTTTTCTCGGGATCTTCCCGGAGAAATGCCATATGATGTGACCCAATTTTGAGGTGTCAATGACCTTTTCATCAGTGGTTTTTTTCGGAGAAACACTGCTATACTGCCGAATCTTTGCCTAAGAGGCTTTCTCTGGGGATTTTCCTTAATCCGGGAAAGTAAGGATATCATCTTCAATGGCGAAGAGTGACATCTGTTGAAGGTTATCTGGTCTTTCAGAGGTTCAAGTTATCAAAGTGGCCAATTGCCGACTCTGGTCTAACAATACACTGGTGACGAGTTTAATCGGACATGATATTTCCTGACGAAGCAAGAACTGACAAACTTGATTGAGAGGAAGGTTATCACGACAGGATAAGACCGACTCAGGTGATAGTGATGCAACATGAAATGAGAATGCAAATAAAAAATGCATGATGTATGTATGTTTATGCTGACAAAACAGACGCGACATACAAACTAAAAGATGAACACGACTGGATACTCGGCCACTGCTGGGGACGAAAAGGTACCGCTGGTTCAAAAATAGCAATTCCACCTTGCTTAGGAGAGATAGTCCTTGTTGGGAGCTATGTTGGTCGGGCTTAGGAGATGAGAACTCGGCTGAAGGTATCAGACGGGAAAACCGCATCTGATACAGTTGATCCTTCATTCAGGTGCACTGGCTTAGAATGAGTACTTTGATTCTGTACTTTGAAGTTCGCTTACTTCTGGAGAAGCGATCGATGTTCTTCTGATGTTCAACAGTCAAAAGAAATTGCCATCTCTATTTTTAAAAGCAAAAAAAGTTTTAACAAGTAAATTCATTTTTGTTTTATTTCAAGAATCGTTAATTATGGTTAAAAACGTCATTCTGTAAAGCTAAAACAAATAAGGATTACAAACAAAAGCACAAGGGCTCAAATTTTATTGATAGGATGGAGATCAGCCAAACGCGTGATTCCAAAAAGTATATACAAAGCTAGAAAATGGTAATTTACAGGGAAAAGGGCTACGTTGAAACATAACGACCACTATCCTTCTACCAACTTTGAATTCGGGGCATCCTGAGCTTCTGTCAAAGATGACCTTGACTGGAGTTTTCCTCCGATGGATGGCATCACTGCTGCTAAGGATTTACCCGTGTCAGACGTAGTTACTTGCCATTATCCCTAACTTTTGCGTGGATTGTACTTTGAGATTTCCAATCCATCGGGATGATTCTTTTCATGTCTCTAACTTTTGCCTGGACCGCCCTTTCGGGTTTTCAATCCACCGAGACGTTTTTTTTTTAGGCGAAGTATTTCTTGACTACATCAACATTCGTGGGGTAGGAAAATTCCTCTCCGTCCATGGTTGCAAGTCTCAAGGCGCCGCCTGAGAAAGCTTTTGTGACCACATAGGGGCCATCATAATTCGGGGTCCACTTGCCCCGAGAATCAGTGAGAAAAGATTGTATCTTTTTGAGCACAAGGTCTCCTTTCCTGAAGATGCGTGGTCTAACCTTTTTGTCAAACACCTTCTTCATTCTTTGCTGATACAACTGACCGTGACATAGTGCCGTAATTCGCTTTTCTTCGATCAGGTTGAGTTCGTCGTGTCGACTTTGACACCACTCAGCTTCGGTGAGCTTAGCTTCCATCAATACCCGGATTGATGGGATCTCTACTTCTATGGGGAGCACTGCTTCCATGCCATACACTAGAGAGAAAGGGGTTGCCCCTGTTGAAGTGCGGACAGATGTACGATAACCGTGAAGAGCAAAGGGTAGCATCTCGTGCCAGTCTTTGTAGGTTACAACCATCTTTTGAACAATCCTCTTGATGTTCTTGTTAGCCGCTTCTACCGCTCCGTTCATCTTGGGTCGGTAGGGAGATGAGTTATGGTGTTCGATCTTGAACTCTGCGCACAACTCCTTCATCATCTTATTGTTCAAGTTAGATCCATTATCAGTAATGATCTGGCTCGGAACACCATAACGGCAGATGATATTGTTTTTGATAAATCGGACCACCACTTGTCGGGTTTCATTAGTGTACGACGCTGCTTCGACCCACTTGGTGAAGTAATCAATGGCGACCAGAATGAACCGATGTCCGTTTGAAGCCTTAGGTTCAATCAAGCCAATTATGTCTATCCCCCATATGGAAAAAGGCCACGGGGAAGAGAGAACTTTGAGATGTGTTGGTGGTACATGAATTTTGTCGGAGTATATCTGACACTTGTGACACCTTCTCATGTACTTGCAGCAGTCGGATTCCATGGTTAACCAGTAGTACTCTGCTCTGAGAATTTTTCTCGCCATTGTGTGTCCGTTGGCATGAGTGCCAAAGGATCCTGCATGAATTTCTTTCATCAGCATGTCTGCTTCTGGTCTGTTGACGCATCGGAGCAAGACCATGTCAAAGTTTCTCTTATAGAGAGTATCACCGCTCAGGAAGAAGCTGCCTGCTAGTCTTCTGAGGGTCTTTCTATCTTTACTGGATGCCCCAGGTGGGTATCCTTGTTTCTGAAGGAAGCATTTGATATCGTGATACCAAGGTTTGTCGTCTATGACTGCTTCAATCGCGAAGATGTAGGCGGGCCGTTCAAGGCGCATAACGTCAATCTTAGGTAGGTCATTCCATCGACCTACACTAATCATGGAAGAGAGAGTGGCTAAAGCATCAGCCATGTGATTCTCACCACGAGGGATGTGATGAAACTCAACTCTGTTGAAGAAGGGTAGCAACCTTCTCGCATAGTCTTTGTAAGGAATCAATCCTGATTGGTATGTGTTCCAATCTCCTGTGATTTGATTGATAACCAAGGCTGAATCGCCGTATACGTCCAAGTTCTTAATCCTTAGATCAATCGCTTCTTCGAGACCCATAATACAAGCTTCGTATTCGGCCTCGTTGTTCGTACATTTGAACGTAAGTCTGGCAGTGAAAGGAATGTGGGTACCCTGAGGGGTAACAATGATTGTCCCAATTCCGTTTCTGTAATGATTAACTGCTCCGTCAAAGATTAGTCCCCATTGGGAACCTGGTTCTGGCCCTTCACTGGGTAACGGTTCATCGCAATCTTTCATTTTTAGATACATGACATCTTTGTCTGGGAAGTCGAACCCGATTGATTCTTGATCGTCAATCGGTTGATGAGCCAAATGATCGGCTAAAATACTTCCTTTAACGGCTTTCTGAGCGTGATACTCTATGTCATATTCTGATAGCAACATCTACCAACGGGCAATCCTTCCCGTGAGAGCAGGCTTTTCAAAGACGTACTTGATTGGATCCATCTCGGAGACCAACCAAGTAGTGTGGCGAATCATGTACTGACGAAGACGTTTGGCTACCCAAGCCAAAGCGCAACAAGTTTTCTCGAGCATCGTATACCGAGTTTCACAGTCGGTGAATTTCTTGCTCAGATAGTAAATGGCAGACTCTTTCCTTTTGGTTTCGTCTTGTTGGCCAAGTACACATCCCATTGAGTCCTCGAGGACTGTGAGGTAAATGATCAGTGGTCTTCCTTCCACTGGAAGCGATAGAATCGGTGGATTCAACAGATATTCCTTAATACTGTCGAAGGCAGTTTGACAGTCTTCTGACCAAATGCATTCCTGGTTCTTTTTCAGTAATCTGAAAATTGGCGCACACGTGGCGGTCATGAGGAATATGAATCTGGAGATGTAGTTCAAACGTCCCAGGAATCCTCTGACTTGTTTTTCAGTTTTCGGAGAAGGCATTTCTTGAATGGCCTTGACCTTGTCAGGATCAACTTCAATTCCTTTCTGGCTGACGATGAACCCTAAGAGTTTCCCTGAACGGACACCGAAGGTGCACTTGTTGGGATTCAAGCGGAGTTTGTATTTCCTCAAACGCTCGAATAGTTTTAATAGGTGGGTCACATGCTCCTCTTCTGTCTTAGATTTTGCAATCATGTCATCGACATATACCTCGATTTCCTTGTGTATCATGTCATGAAACAGAGTAGTCATGGCCCTTTGATAGGTTTTCCCGGCGTTCTTCAAGCCGAACGGCATCACCTTGTAACAAAAGGCTCCCCACGGGGTAATGAATGAAGTTTTCTCCATGTCTTTCGGCGCCATCTTGATTTGATTATAGCCTGAGAATCCATCCATGAAGGAGAAAACTTTGAACTTTGTTGTACTGTCTACCAGCATGTCAATGTGTGGTAAAGGAAAGTCGTCCTTTGGACTAGCCTTGTTCAGATCTCGGTAATCGACACACATTCTGACCTTTCCGTTCTTTTTTGGAACGGGTACGATGTTGGCTAACCATTGAGGATACTCTGATGTGGCGAGGAAACCCGCGTCAATCTGTTTCTGTACCTCCTCTTTGATTTTGATGGCCATGTCCGGACGAGTCCTTTTCAACCTTTGTTTTACTGGCGGACATTCTGACCTTAACGGTAGATGATGTTCCACGATGTTGGTATCCAACCCTGGCATATCCTGATAGGACCAAGCCAACACATCAGAGAAATCTTTTAGAAGCTTTGTCAAAATCTCTTTGGCAGTTGGACTGAGCAGTGCCCCAATCCTGATTTCTTTTCTCTCTATTTTCGAACCTAAGTTTACCGTTTCCAACGGCTCTTTGTGAGGTTCAATGGACCTTTCCTCTTGTCTGAGTAATCGGGATATCTCTTCTGGAATTTCGTCGTCAACTTCTTCTTCAGCCTTGAATACTGGGAACTCAAAGTTGGGAGAAGGCATCGGATCGTATGTTTCAACGGGGTTTAAAACAAGCAATCTGCATGACGTGATGATTTTTGTTTAGAAGAGATAGAGAGAATGCAAGAGTGTGCAGTGTAATTTCTTTGGAAAACTGCTTGTTTTTATTATTTGAATTGTTTTTTAGGATTACCATTTTCTGAAAAAGCAAAAAGAGAAAACAACAATAAATGCGGAAATTACAGAACAACGTTATTTTGTTTATGAACGAGTCGATTTTTGAAACTACAACCCTATAAAACAAAACTCTGTCGCTTTGGGCGAAGTGAAGAGGGAAATTTACAGAAAGTGAGCCCTATCAAAACATTCGTTTCACCTGGTCAGGGTGAAAGGTTAAAGATGGCAATTACTTTGACTTATGAACAATCTTCGGAACATCGACAGCAACCCATTGGCGGCGAACTCTCGATGAATCACAAAGTTTGGCACCTTCCTTAATTTGTCTTCAGAAATAACGCTGATTTCTGGTGGAGCAGGATCATTGGAATCTGTTTCCCAGACAGAGTTGTCGTAGGAGGATTCCTCTGTTGTATTTTAGATAGTATTTGTGCTCTCAGGTAAATCTCCCCATCCAGTTGGCTAGATGTCTTCGAGCCCGATACGAGAGCTTTCAGGAGCAGTGTACTTGACCATATAGTCGTATTTTCCACTTGGTTGTCCCAAGGTGTCCCACACTTCTGTGGAACTGGAGGAGTCATCTCTCTCGATGACGTTGACCTCAGGAAAAGCATAATTGATGAATTCTAGTCCTGCAAACTTTGCAAATTCATCGTCGTGCTGGATATTTTCTGAATGACCTGAGTGTTGATCCCATGACATGGTGGGGATACAGGTATTCTGTTCAATGATGCTCAGCTGATTCTTCGGCTGATTTTTTTCCCCAATTCTCCTGGGTATGGCGGCCAGATAGGCAGGCCATCCATTGGGCCATAATAGTCGTGGTCAAAGTTGTCCTTCATCAGAGTGTCTTCCTCTAATGAGTTTGGTGGAGCACGGCATCCTTCCGGATCACAATCTCCGTATATCATTTCGACGTCTGACCTGGGTATAAATCTCGGACTTTGTGCCGGAAAGCAAAATGGCGTAGGCACCTCTTCCTGAGACATATAACCGTCCTCGTTAAGATAAGACTTCCACTCTTCCTCTGTATCGGAGGAATCCTCCTCGTTGATAGTATGGATTACTTAAGGCATTGGGTGAAGGAAACCTCCACTGTGGAAAAAGTCCTGAATGGGATGAAGACTTTCATCGTTAGTAGCTGTCTGGGTGCAGGTTACAGAAAAACCAAGACCCTTCTTTGTTTTATTATCAGTAGGAATGACAAGCTGTCCCCATCCCTTTGTATTGTCATTTTTTATCATTTTGAGAGCATCTCTGTATGAGGAAATCGAGGTTCCCTTCTCTGATTGATTCTCATTGCTCACCGACAGTGCTTGGAACTGAGTTCCAACAACCTCCTCGGGTTCTACACAAGTAGACGATGATAAGTTACTCACGAGCAAGGCTTGCTCCCCACAGACTGTGACGAGTTGATCGTTCTTGACAAACTTCAGTTTCTGGTGCAGTGTCGAAGTGACTGCCCCAGCCTGGTGTATCCAAGGTCTTCCTAATAAACAGGTGTATGCTGCCCGGACGTCCATGACTTGGAAAGTGATTAGGAAAGTGTGAGGACCGATAGTTATGGGAAGGTCGACTTTGCCAATAACTGCTTTCCGAGACCCGTCAAATGCTTTGACGATGACCTCACTGCCCCTCATCGAGGATCCTTTGAATGATAGTCGCATTAAAGTGGACTTCGGCATAACGTTGATGGTCGATCCTGTGTCTACCAGTACGCTGGCCAAAGCATCATCCTGGCAGTTAACTGTGATATTGAGTGCCACGTTATGATGGCGACCCTCTTCAGGTAATTCCTCATCACTAAATCCCAAGTTATTGCAAGAAGTGATGTTAGAGACAATGCTATCGAACTATCTGGTTGTTACATCCTGTTCCACAAAGGCTTGCTCCAAGACTTTCTGTAGAGCCTCCTTGTGCGCTTCTGAACTGAGTAACAGTGATAATACCGAGATCTTTGAAGGAGTCTGTAACAGTTGATCAACAATGTTGAATTCACTCCTTTGGATGAGCTTTAGCATCTCATCTTTGTCCTTTGAAATGTCGGGATTACTGGATTGACCGACTGGTGGATTAAGAACTTCTGTCTGAGGTTCCCTTTCTTTGTTAGGTTCTCCAACTCCTCGGTTGAAGATTCGACCGCTCCGTGTTACACGACTGATGTCTGCAATATTCACGACGGAGGGTAATGGAATTTCCTTTCCATTCTTGATTATTGTTGCACCGTATTTGTAAGGGATCGCCTTAGCTGATTCATACGGTATTGGTCCCGGCAGATAGATAACTATGGGAACCTTCTGATTTTTCTGACCATCATAACTAATCTCGATCCGTTCTCGGTTGGGAATTCTTGACTCGTCAAGCAGAGGGATGATGGCACAAACATCTTTAGTCCTCTGATGATCAGAGATGACGACAACGTCCTCAATTTGATCGGCGAGATAGTCCGGCGCCCAGTTGATGGGTCCGGAACCCGGATAGGGACGAATCTCTCCACGATCCACCTGGCCCTAAAGAGCTGCTCTCACAAGGTATCATCCTTGGTTACTTTCTGAACAGACTCTACAACGATCATAATTGTGTGGTGGCACCTGGCCACGCCCACTCTGAATGCAATGTAACCTCACTAGGTTAGTCTCCACAGACCGGACATCCTGACTCTGGCGCCGAGTAGGATTCCTGTTACAGATACTAGTTTGCTGAGTATCTTCATCCATATAGATCGGCATCCACCAGTGATTTAACAAGTGCTGAAGTGCCTCCTGGACAAGGGTACAACCTCGATCATTTTCGCAACCCGCTTTACAGCTTTGGTAATCATGTGATATTAAGAATCCGAGTCGGACATGCTCAGCATGTAACTCTACCAGGTTGGTATTCATCACGCGAATATCAAAAATATGAACCATGTTGATCTGATAGGGGTTCCTATCATAGTAGTCCTGGATCCATCCAAGATCCATCTGACGCTGGAGGGCCTCTTGTACAAAAGAGCATCCCTGTTTGTTTACCGAGCAAGTCAGACAGGAACTGTAATCGTGCCGCGGCAGATTATGGTACTGGCTTTGCCTTGAGTGCATTGCCACCAAGTTGACATTCATTGCATGGATGTCGTGGTTTTGAATGACGTTGGAATTCGTATAGACCATATTAACTTCACGAACTCGGTGCTCTTGGATCCATCCGAGATCCATCTGTTCCTGTAGGGCTGATTGCACTACCGAACATCCTTGATTACTTTTAGAGCAGATATCACACTGGTGATAATTATGAGGTGGTACATGGCCATATCCACTCTGTCTACAATGCATCTTGACCAGATTGGTTTTCAACAAGATTACATCGTGAATTTGATAGACATTGTTAGTCTCTTTCTCAATCAGGTTGACTGCAGCTTTCTCGTGTTGAGGCAGCGGGTTCGTGAGAACATTAGGATTCGTATCTTTGAAAGATAAGAGCCCGCTCCTAACAAGCTTTTGCACGTCAGATTTGAAATTGAGACAATTCTCTATGTTATGCCCTGGACCTCCTTGATGATAAGGGCATGTCTGATCCGCTTTAAACCAAAAAGGCGGATTTTCCGGTACTGTAAGAGGAGACTTAGTCTGGATGTGCCCCTTAGCCAGTAGTAACAGAAATAGTTCTGCGTAGGATACGGGTATAGGATCAAATCCTTGTGGCCGTGTTGTACGGTTGTTGTTGTATGGAGGACGAGCCTGCTGAAGAGGCTGTTGTGTCCTTTGCTGATTAGGTTGGCTATGCGCAACCTGAGGTTGATACATAGGAATAGGCGCGGGATTGATAGCAAGAGTTACAGTTGCTACTGGTTGATAACGTCGCCTTTGCTTTCCGAGAGAGATATTCCCAATATCCTGCTCTTTTTTCTTAGAGAGAGCACTACCGTATTGTTTTGTACTACTTGATGATCCAGCGTCTTTTGCCAAACGTCCTTCTCGGACGGCTTCCTCAAGACGAACTCCCATAGCGACCATCTCGGTGAAGTCACTGGGCGCACTAGCGACCATTCTGTCGTAGTAAAATGAGCTCAAGGTCTTTAAGAAGATCTTTGTCATCTCTTTTTCCTCAAGAGGTGGACAAATTTGGGCGGCGATCTCACGCCATCTCTGAGCGTACTCCTTAAAGGTTTCCTTGTCCTTTTGTGACATTGATCTGAGTTGATCTCTGTCTGGTGCCATGTCCAAATTGTATTTGTAATGTTGAACGAAGGCTTTGCCAAGATCTTTGAATGTGCTGATCGTGGCGCGGTTTAAACCCATGTACCATTTTAAGGTGGCACCGGTTAAACTATCCTGAAAGTAGTGAATCAGCAGGTCCTGATTGTCAGTCTGAGCTGACATCCGTCGAGCGTACATTGTCAGATGACTCTGAGGGCAAGAGTTACCCTTGTATTTTTCAAAGTCGGGCACCTGGAACTTGTGCGGAACTTTCACATTGGGGACCAAGCAGAGGTCTGCGGCGTCCTTTCCAAATAGATCCTGACCGCGAATGGCTTGCAATTCCTTTTGCATTTCCAAGAACTGTTCCTGAAATTCATCCATTCGGTCAAACATAGTTTCCTTTTTACCAGCGGGTATCTGTGGAATCTGTCCTTCCGGGACAGCGTGCACCACAGGGGGTGGTACCGTAACTACGGCGTTGAATCTTGGCGTTTCCCGAAGTTTATAACCTTCAGGGGTCTTCAATATGCCTCTGGCATCTTCACTTTCCCGAAGTTTGTAACCTTCAGGACCAGCGGCTCCTGCAGAAGTTCCCTGATCTTCAACGATCGGCAGAACATATCCTTCTGGAATATAGTTAACAGGCATGCTCCAGGGACGATCTTTCGGCATCTGATACCTAGGATCATACTTCTCCACTATGGGCGCTGAGGTGATCTCTGAGATCATAGTCCTTTGTAGCTGAGTTTCTGCCATGGTTTGCATGTCGTAACGAAGCTTTCTCATATCCTCTCTCAAAGCGTCGATCTCTTCTTTCAACTCTCTGTTTTCTTCCTCAAGATCATCCATCTTTTTCTGACGATTGGCCCGAGTATTGTACGAATGAGACAGTTTGACTCTAGAATCGAGACACAAACGTAAGATTCGTAGGTAAGGAGAATACGCGACGTGAGAATGTTAAAATGCAATGATTATATTAATTGTTTTTTTTTTGTTTAATCAAAATAAACTTCGACAATTAGATTGCAAATATCAAACAGTGGGGAAACCCCTTTTTATTGAAATTCAAAGGATTACAGAAAGGGAAATACAGTAGATTACAAGGTGCGGAAACAAAAACCTAAGCTAATGGATCCTGGTACTTCCTTTTCTTTGACCGTTGATCTTGAGCCGTTGTCGGGTTATCATTCCTTTGCCAGATGAAAGGAGCGAGCAAATTCCTTTGGTCATCCTGATTATCCACAGCATGTTGCTCTAAAATCTCAATCAGAGCATCTTTCTCTTTCAGTAATTGCTGTATTTGGGTACACTCCACATTGAGGGTGCGGTACTTGTTCTTCCAAGATCTCCTCTCCCGTTAAACTTTGTTGAGAGTAACCTGAAGCTTTTCAGTTTCAGTCATGAAGTACATGACAGATTCCCTCGGCGGAAGGATTCCGTAACGAGGATAAGGCATCTTTAGCTTGAGAGCTCTAGTTTGTACCCAGTGGAGATAAGGCTCCACCGAGACACAGTCCGGTTTTCCTAGAGACTCCCGTCCTTTCTTATGAACCTGTTTCCAAGCGTGCACTATTTCCATCTTCAGTGCTTTGTCATTCTCTCCTTCCTTGAAGAAAAGACCTTCCAGATGAGCGTTTCACGGAACAAGCCTCATCGGGTATCCAAACTGACGACGAACCAATATCGGATGATAGTTGATTCCTCCTTTAGTTCCTATAAGGGGTACGTTGGGGAAGTTTCCACAACGATCAATGATCCTTATCCCATCATAAATCCTATTACACCAATCAATGTCAGAGTTGGTGAGAGACATGATTTTTTGTGACCAGCGTAAGACACTCCTATCATCCCAAAAAGTAGCAGATTTAGGCAAATGAGAGATAAACCATTTGTAAAGCAAAGGTACACAACACGTGATCTCCCCTCCGCTGTACAAATTCCCTAAGTGTACAGAATGATACGCATCTGCGAGCAAAGTTGGCACAGGGTTTCCAATGAGAAAAACCTTAATGGCGTTGATATCAACGAAGTTATTGATGTTGGGAAACAAAAATAACCCGCAGGTGAGTAAAACAAAGATGCTTTCAAAAGCAGTCCCGTTCCCTATACTAGCGAAGTACAGAGCTTTCTTTGTTAAGAACTGGGCTGGCAAGCCTTGGATGCCACCCTTGGTAGTCATGCGAGTCTTGACTTCTGACTCATCCAGATAAATTTCTCTTGCAATGGTCTGATCCTTTGGAATTTCTTCCAGTCCAGAAAATGGAGCTCGATCAGTAATGTGTAGATCGATCAGATGAGAGTACTCCTCCAGCGTCGGTGCTAGCTGGTAATCCGGAAATGTGAAACAGTGATAAACTGGATCGTAGAACTGAACGAGTACATCCATGATTCCCTCAATCACATGGATTCTTAACAGAGGTAGCAGACCTCCGTACTTGGCTCTGAAGGCCTCCTGGTTTGTGATCATTCTCGCCAAACCTCTCAGATCCTCTAGTTTTGGAGCTTTGAAGGTATACTTATGAGTTCTCCTTCTACCGAAATCCATTAGCGTAATCCTTTTCTTCGGTATTTGCAATCACAATCTTAGTTTAATTTGAAAAACAGAGAGACTAGAAGAGAAATTTTTTTTTGAATGTTTTAATGTTTTTTAAATGAATGCATGAATGCAGCACACAAAAACATAGAAAAAACATGGGGTCAAAGGGTCGTTGTCATGAAGTCAAGGCTCTACCCATCCCTAAAGGTTTATACTAGGGTGATTTTTGTATCTGTACTCATTATCATTAGCTCCTCCCAGGAAGGCAGACAACAAGCGGATCGCCAGCGAGTTATGTGCAATCTTAGAGTAAGTGCTATTCACCGAGAATAGATCACCAGCCTCAAATGAGGGTAGTATCGCGTGACAACTATTTCCGATAGTTTCCGCACTACAAAAAGGGTTGGCTTTTCCTAAGTGTATACTCAATCTCACCACATGCGGCATCACACGCATTCCCAGTAGCAGAAAAATAAACACATATTCAATTAGGAAAAGCAGTATATATATTTTTCCTAATATCCTAGACTTTTAAGCTATGAATCCTATGTTCCTGACAGAAATGGCTTCCTGGCGGAGTCGCCATTTTGTGGTTTCTTTCAAAGCAAAGATTTTGACCTAAGATCCTAATAGAGTAAAAAAGTCTCATCTCAGTGAAGGTTTCTACCTAGGAGACAAGAATCAACAAACAACGATCTCTACGAATGATCCTCCCCAGCAGAGTCGCCACTTTTCTGTAGCGAGCGATTTTTGGACGTGGTTGCGAAGCACAACCGCTCTTTGGGTTTACTACAGCTCGATTCATTTTTTATCCTATTGTAAGCTGATGAAGGAAGGGAAATAGATGTCTCCAACTAACCCTACTTGCATACTGAGGTTAAACAGTCAAAACTGTTGGTTTACAGATGCTCCAAAGATTCGGGGAGTGTCTCAGGTTATTTTGTTCAAAGAGATGTTTTAGGACGGACGTTTTTGATTGCTGTGTGAAAAGTATGGGATTTTGGGTTTTTGTTTAGTGTGCTCGCTAAGATCTTTTCTTTCGATCTTATGCCTACGTATTCCCGTTTACCGAAACAGGGAAATCAGAGCGTTCGTAGTTCCTCCTATTCTATGGGAGGAAATGGTTTTTGGTGTCTTGTTCAAAGCCCAAGACGTGAAGCGAAAAGTGATTTGTATCTTGTTCAAAGCCCAAGATGTGAAGCTGAAGGTTGTTTGTATCTTGTTCAAAGCCCAAGATGTGAAGCTAAAAGGTCTCGGCTTTAGAGAGAGTTTGTCATATCTAAAGAAGGGTAAAGGAGAATTACTTTAACTGGGATATGTGAATCCGGCAATGCCATAATTTCCTAAGAAGGGGTTTTAACCTGAAGGAGAAGACTTTAACCCAGTGTAGAGCAATGTCATCTTTCCTTAGGAATTTCTCATGCTAAAAGAAGGACAGTGGCATGGATATAGATGATCTAGAGGCTTGCCGCTTACAGCGATTAGATGAAAGGGAAGGAGTTGTTGATGTTTGTGTACTGTGAACGAGGTACAGGTTTGATGCTAAAAGGTTAATTGGACTCAGCCAGGGATTTCGTTATACAAAGCCTAAGAGGAGGCTATTGGGGCTAACTGACTCAGCTGGAGATTATTTGTCTTGTACAAAGCCCAAGATGGAGGCTAAAAGACTATTTATTCAAAAGTGTTTTTGTATCCCGTACAAAGCCCGAGATGGAGGCTAAAAGAGAGTTTGACTCTGCTTAGGGGAATTTGTATCTCGTACGAAGCCCGAGATGGAGGCGAAAGGGTGATTGAATCAACGATGGAGTCCTTTATGTGTCTCATACAGAGCCTGAGAGAGAGGCTGAAAGTTTTTGTTTGACTCAACGAGGGAGTCTTTTGTATCTCATACGAAGCCCGAGATGGAGGCTGAAAGGTTTGCTCCGCTGGGGGGAATCATTTGTACAAAGCCCAAGAGGAGGCTAAATTATGCTGAGGAAAAGAATGATCATTATACAAAGCCTAAGAGAAGGCTAAAAAGAGACTAATTCTTTTGGGGATATCATTATACAAAGCCTAAGAGGAGGCTATCTGCTGGTGACTGTTTTAGTTGAGTGACAGGTCCAGTATACTGATTAAGAGAAAATCAGTTCTTATATGAGCAACACTGTACTCATGGATTTTGATCTGAGGATCGGGGTTGTTCCCTGTTCTTTAAGGAAACGGGGAAATCCGAAGGGTATCGAGACTGTCCGAGTCTACGGTTTCTTCCTATTTTGAAGGGTGCTTGAGAATATCTTTGAGACTCAAGGAAAATAGACTGTCCAAGTCTAGAGTTTTATCTTTTGTACCATGTTTTGAGAAACAGTAGTAGACTCTTTGAAAGGACTGATCTATGAAGATGATTAATTTCTGTTCCTATACCTCTAGGAAGTCGTCGGGACAATTTGTACGAAGCCCAAGAGGAGGCTGGAAACTTTTAAGAAGTCGACGGGTCCTTGTACTAAGCCCAAGAGGAGGCTATCATTCCCCGGGGGAAGAGATCATTATACGAAGCCTAAGAGGAGGCTGTGAATACTTCTAAGAAGCCGATTGGTCCTTGTACGAAGCCCAAGAGAAGGCGGGGTTGCTTTTAGGAAGCCTGAGGGTCCTTGTACGATGCCCAAGAGGAGGCCGATGCTTTTAAGAAGCCCGTGGGTCCCTAAACCCCGAGAAATTCAAGGCAAGCTATTCACAAGGAATAGATCAAGTCAGGAAAGTTCGAGAATTTGGAAGAAACTCAAAGATGCAATTCACGGAGAATACATTCATCTTTGGGAGTAGAGTTTCTTGATAATTCCTAATGAGGACAGCCGAAGAGAAGACTGTATCTGGTGATCCTATTGGGGATCTAGCTGTCTATTCCTACGAATAAACGAAACGACTTTACCTAGTACTAGACGTAGTTGCCGGGGAAACTCTGAATATCTATACTATTATTACACAGTTGATATGAGTTTACGAAAGAAGACTTACAGCGAAACAGCCCCACAATACAGTTATATGTATAGGAAAGCAGTAAATGAAAGCGATAACCACTTACTCGGTTGTAGAGCTTCCATGCTGTTTGGTTAGTTGTTCAACAAAGAAAGATTGAAAACAACAATATATTCAAAATCAAAGGAGAAAGTTCTTTGAAAAAGAAAGATTTGGGGCTTACAGCTCAAGGAGAGGCCCAGGGTTTTACCAGTGATTGCACTGTTAAATTTGTACAGAGGGACTTATACAAGTGACTGTGGCCCAAAAAGGTTTTCTGTACAAAGGGATGGGTCTTACACTCTCTCAAGAGGCCCAAAAAGTTTTTAAAGAAAAAAAAGAGTGGGGCTTATAACACGAGGGTAGGCCCAGATGGTTTTTTCGTTTAAAATGGCGATCACGCCGAGGTTTTCTTTTAACACAGAGGGACTTATACAATAAGTGAGGCCCAAAATTATTTTGGTTAAAAGGGGATTGGGTCTTACACTCTAATAGAGGCCCAAAGTGTTTTGAATGGGTCTTATAGCTCAAGGAGAGGCCCAAGGTTATTTTAAAAAAGGCGACGATCGCGCCGTTCGTTTTTGACAGTATCGGGACTTATACAGTACACTGAGGCCCAAAAATGATTTTGGTCAAAAAAGGATTGGGTCTTACACTCTATTAGAGGCCCAAAAAGTTTTGAATGGGTCTTATAGCTCAAGGAGAGGCCCAATTTTGGTTTTTCAACGAACGATAATCACGTCGAACTTTTGAAATACAATGGGACTTATACAATGAGTGAGGCCCAATTTTAGGGTTGTATTTACAAAGGGTTGGGTCTTACACTCTATTAGAGGCCCATGAGTGTTTGAAAAAGTTTGTTAAGGTGAAAATCAACAAAACCCTAATTTCATCATTTTTAAAGTAATTATTCAAGGAGAAATTAATTAAAATGATACAAATTCCAAATAAGTTTGAATAAACAACTTGTGATTTTGGTTTTAGGTTGAAAAATGAGGTTTTAATCACAAGATGAATTAAAACCTACTTGGTTTTTATTTTTCAACATGGATATTTATTTTTAAAAGGGTTTAAAAACAAATAAAATGCATTTATTCACAAAAATACTAACTATATTAAATAAATAATATAAATCTAACTTTTTTGTGGAAATAAATATTTCAATATTTTTGTGATTTTTTGCAAAAAGAACCAATAAAAAATAATTAAAATTGAAAGAGTTATTAATTTTCCAAGTAATTAACAAAACATGAAAATATTGGAAAAAATAGCAAAATGTGAAAAAACACAAAATGGCATGGGTGGGGTTTGAACCCACGACCTCAAGCATATAAGGCGTGCGCCTTACCACTGGGGTGGTGATACATCCATTGTTTGAAACAAACCAACAAATATACAAGGCATGACTTGGTTTTGGCTTGCCCAAGGCAAATTTTGGCTAAAAAACGTGAAGGTCATAACTTTCTCAATTCTTAATGGTTTGAGACAAAATTTATATGCATCTGGGCTAGAATTCCACAAGGAATCCAATGGTGGTGGTGGTTTTTTCAGATCACACTCCCTCCTCATAACCCGATAATGGTTTTGAAAATGGCCTATAATTGCATGTTCTATGCTACACTTGAATACAGACATGAATTACATGATCAATTGGCACAAACACAACACATATGACATGTACAAGAGATGCATAATCAATGGACTTCAAATGCACACATGTCTTGGTGACTGCAAATTGAGAGGCTTACCCTTCTTTGGGATTTTGGAGTTTTCTTTGCAATCTGCCAACTCTCTTGCTCCAGATATGATTTTATGCTTTGGACAACCTCAAATGATCCCTTGGATGCTTTTAGGATGATTGGAATCAGCTGGTACCTGCAAAAACACCAACTGTCCCTTTCTTGCAAAAGGGGTTAAAAGTAACCAAAATAGCAACTCCCTCAAATGGTGTTCCAGATGGTGGGAACCATTTGGGACAGTTCAAGGATGATATTTAGAGTGTGTTTGAGGTTTTATCTGGTTTGGAAAGTGACTGAATCAAGACATGGCTTGAAAAATGCAAAAAAGTCCAATTTTGAGGTTTTGAGAGGTGACTTTGTGATGTTGTGATTACAGGTCACTTTTGATGGTTTGCATAGCTTACATATGATATATATGATGTGTGTGTGTGATTGGTTTGAGTGGAATTGCTCTCTAGCTCAAAAACTCAGAATTACTTGCTTTGGAAGGCAAGTTTGAGGTGAAAGAAGAGATTTTGAGGAAAGCATCTGTTTGATGGCTTTGGTGTACTCAAACTGAACACAATTGAGCTCTATTTATAGTGGAACAAGTTTGTTTTGGGATCCACAGTGAATGGAAACTGCAGCAGGTGTTTGTTCAATGTTGGCCAATGGAAATGCAAGTCTCCTCTAGCCATTGACTAGAGGTTAGGGCACAAGGCCGTGGTTCCCTTGGTCTTGGATAAGTCTTGACTGATTTCAGATGAGAATGGCTCAGTCCATGCCACCTTGATGCTTCCATTGAATGCTTCCATCCAAATTTGGAGTCTTGTCCCTATTTTGGCCATTCTAGGTTCAACATGCTATTTCTTGTTCCATGGACTTTGGAGGCTTGGCTCAGTGATTGTCCCATTTTGATTCAATCCTTAGATGTGTCCAAGTGGATAGGAGCATTTGAATTTGCCTGATTTTGGCAAATCGAGCCAAATTGCAAAATCTGCCTTGCCTTTGACAGATTTCAGCAAGGCAACTTGACAATGTCATATCTCATGGTGTAAGTTGAATTTGGTAATGTTCTTGACCATTTTGGAAAGCCCTTACATGATACAACAACTGTTTGAACATATTTGGTTTTGATCTCTTTTGAATCCAAGTGAAAAATCTCTCTACATTTGGAAAAAAGTGAAGCAAAATCTGACTTAGTGAAATTTTCACTAAGTGTTGGAACAAAGTGTGATTTCTTGATTTTGATCACTCCATAACTCAAAATCCATGAGGAATTTGGATATAGGTCAGTATGAAGCTTTTGTAGAGGGTAATGAGATCTTCAAATCAAGCTTGGAATGGGGCACAATGGCCTTGTGGTTTAGGAGTTATGATCCTCCAAAGTTGGTGCATTAGTGGTACTTTTTCCATAACCTAGAAATTTTTCTAAGTTTTATGGTTACCCCTTTTGCAAGTTATCCCACTTTCTTTGATTTTTCTTGATGAATGATGATTCAAATCATACATTAACATTATTTTAGGGTTAAAAATCCAATTTGGTGAAAAATCTCAAAAAGTCAAAGTTGATTTTTGTGCACAGTTGACTTTTTATCTGATGAATTCCAAACTGTGCAATTCTTCAGGAAATCATGTCCTTGACCTAAATCAAACTTCATGGACATGTTCCATGGGTGTCATAGGGTATATTGAATCATGTCTTAGGGCTTGGGAGCATGTCCAGGTCAAAAGTCAAAGTTACAGTTGACTTTTCCCGCAAAATCCTAATTATGGTGCAGATGAAATTGAGACTTGTTGCTCCCACTTCTTGGATCAATCCATTGTCCCAAATGGATCAATATAGTATATTAGAGAGCCTCAAACCATCTCTTGAGGTCTTGGCTTATGATTTGTCCCAAAAATCAACTTAGGGGTGAATTAGGTCAAGAAACCCTAATTCTTGATTTTTGATGTATGCATCTCCTGAGGCCAAATTGACTTGATGCTTGGGTCCATGAGGTTCCATGGAGTATATTAGGTTATGTTTTGGATCACTGGCTCATGCCCAAAGGAAAATTTCCTACTAAAGGCCCTGGTCGACCAAAACCCTAATTTGGTGGCACTGTTGATCTTGAAGCTTAATCCACCTAGAAGGGAGCAGCCTTGTTCTTAATCCTTGAAGTGGGAGTCCTCTTGATCCATTGTAGATTCCTGGGAGGTTATACAAGTTGAAGATCAAGTCATTCCTTGATTTATCCTTTGTCTAAGGCTCAAAAAGAGTTTAAAATCCTAATTCTGATTGTAGTGGATGCTCAACAACCCTCGAGGAGATTGATGAGGCATACAAGTCCATCCATATTGTGATGATGATTTGCACAATGATGGGAATATAAGTGGCAAAATTTGGGGTATGACACAATGAGAATCACAAACAAAGTCAATTCACTTCTTCGATAAGTTCAGAACCTTTTCTCTCGCACCCGTGCGATCGAGACTGACCCTATTTTCCCGTAGTAGGTGAACTACGGATGCTCTGATTCCTCATTCCCTAACGAGGATACGTATGCACAAGGATCCCTATCTTTGGCGAGCACACTAATAACTAACTTCCCTTTTTTCTCGCACCCTTGCGATCGAGACCAACCAGTTAACCGAACCTTTTCTCTTGACCTAGTGTGATTGAGACCTTTTCGACCCATAGGTCGAACTACAACTACTCTGATTTCCTCTTTCTCGTCCGATTAAGGATACGTAGGCACAAGACGACGATGTCTTGGAGAGCAACCCCCCTCCCTTAGTTCGTCGAGCTACGTCGACTCTGATTCTTCGTTCGTCCATGAAGATACGTAGGCATAGGATTGCGATAATCCTTGCGAGTCCGTTTTCGTTTTTTCCTTTCCGTTTCCCGTTTTCGTTTAGTAGTAGGCTTTAGATAACTCACCCTTTGATTAGACGACAAGCGTGGATTCCATCGAGTACGATGGACGCGTGGGGGTGCTAATACCTTCCCCTCGCGTAACCGACTCCCGAACCCGGACTATGGTTGCAATGACCATGTCTTCTCCCTCTTCAGGTTTTCTTCGATCGTTTCCTTTCCCTGCATCGAGATAAATAACGCTCGGTGATGACTCTTCTATTTTGTTTCCACCAGTTTTTTTCCGCAGTTGCGACAGGATTACCGCCAACAAAACCTTCTCAATAGATCCAGGTATTCCTGCAATCTCTTCTCTTATATACTAACATGTCGTAGATCCTGTAATTATATACATGTTCGTATTATCTATTCTATTCCGCACTAAAGCATATGACATAATATATAGAACATGTATATGTGATTAATTATTATTGATTTAATTCCAACAAGTGGTATCAGTGCAGGTCTTTATGTTTAGTTTATTGAGATTTGTCCTATAAACATCAATGTTTTTTTTATGTTGGATCATGAAACATATATTTGAAATTCATGGGTTTTTTCTAAATTGATATATAAGTTTTAAGAGGCTTGAAGTTTTAATGACAATTTTTCAATATTTGTTTGTTACACTTACTTGAAATTTATAGAATGTTTTGTGAAATTCTGGCATAACATATAACAGATGTCCTAACACATGTCAAGACATTGTTCTCTGCACAAATTCAAAACAAGAACTGAACAAACAAACTGATATTCATAATATCAGCAATAGCAGCAAGACAGATGTTTCGACATCTGTTACAACATGTTAATCAAAACTGAACTGTAAATTGCAGAATTATAAACAACACAAAATATGATAACACAGTTCGGTGCAAATCACCTACATCTGGGGGCATACCAAGCCAGGAAGAAGAATCCACTACCAGTAGTATAGTTTTATGTAAACAACCGCTGGTTTACAGTTAACAACCTCTAGTTTACCTATCACTGCCCAATGGAGACTTTATCATTAAAAGTCACGTCTAATTGATAAGAGAAACCCATCTCACTCCCTAAATCACTACATGTGATTATCTAACAGTTATAGTCACAATAGTTGTATCTTCCTACTTGAAAGACACCCTTTCAATACAAAGTTCACTCAAGCATTCTTGACTAACAAGCTAACTTGGATTTGCTTAAAAGCTTCATCCAAGAACAATACATGATTCATTACCTACGGGTTTCTAAATCTGTACAAGTATCTATGTCTTCCACAATGTATCAAATTGATACAGAGGGAGACTTACAAGAAAGCCTACTACTCTCAAAACCCTAAACCCTATTTTCTACTTTACAAAAGTGTTACAATAGGTTCGGTCCTTTAGTCCTAGGTCTTGGTCCTCTTTTATAATCTTTTGCTGCCTTGGGCTTCAAATATTCTGTTTATTTCTTCCTTGATCCATGTTCTGATTGCTTCTTAAATCTTGGACCAGATTAGCAACAACCTGCTATATCAGGTCAAGATGTCGAGACATACGTTAGGACATCATGTCTGACAAGTCTTCTTTCACCAGACTTCTTCATGTTGGAACATCTTGCCCAACATTCGGTTTTATCAAAAATTTGCTCAAATCTACAAAGCCTCCAATCTACCCCTTTTGATATTTTTTTTATTAAAACTTCTTCGGTAGAAAAATAAAGTCCGAAGTTTGGTGGATATGATTGGAACACCTCTGAGACTCCTTCTTACCCCTGAAATTTCTAGCTGTCTGTTGGTGTACATGAGAAAGAGTATACAACACACACCCCCTCAAACCTATACTTACCACTGAGGGATAAATCTTCCTCTTAAGGGGCATAAGATCCAGAAAGAGCTTAAGAAGAATCAGATGTATCATACGTAATGCAGAGTCCATAGAGTATGTAACTCGAGTCATAAGACACAACCTGCTTTATAACTCAGATCACAAAGCACAAGGGAAAGACTCAAGGATGTTAGAACATCTCATCCAACATCCTTGCAAAAAAGCAGCAAGAATGAACTCCTTACCAAGAAAAATATCAGTTATGTGTTGTAAGAACCAACACACAACCGAGATGAATACAAACCCATTCTCCCCCTTTTTATCCAAAAATTGGCAAAAGTAGCCAACACAGTTCCATACCCATATAGTACTTACCCAAACCTGGACAAACGACATGACGAAGCCCCCCAGAATAAGAACTTAGAAAACCTGAAACAGACCCCTCCTTTAAATACCCAAACGGTTTTTCTAGAAAATTACGGTCCATAGAAGTTACCGCTGAACAATTCAATGAAGAAATAAATTTAGGTAGGTAAATTCAACATAAATGACTGTGCACAACCTAGCTAGAGTTTGATTGTTTCAACTTTATGAGAAACTGTCCAAAGAATGCACTTGCATCAAGGCACATACTTAACACGCCTTCTCTAAGACACTTTCCACCGTCTAACACAACCAAATATGATTCACCCACATGTCCTAATAAATGTCTTGACGCCTTGTTAGGCTTGTTTAGCCCATCTGAAGTATGGTCACCTCCCCTTTTTACAAGCCCCAAGAATAATCCTTTCAGCCAGAAGAAAATAAAACTGACCAAGATGTTAAGACATTTCTTTAAACATCTCCCAGATAGCAACAAAGACTCCCAAGATACTTGTATCACTATGATTCAGTCCATTGACACTCAATGACAGAATCAAAATAACCTGTTAAGTCCACCTAGAAATTATACTAGTAGCGCAATGTCACGACATCTCGTGTGACATTATATCCTCACCTGAGGCATTATATCACCAACTGCTTGAACCCACAAACAATCTTGATAAACAACTACACTACTGCAACAATATATCCAAAACAAAAGTTCAACTCCCCTTGTCTAAGATATCCAGTGCTCCTTTGCAAGAAGACCACCTTAAATGAATGGAAAACATAAGACTCATCTTCATGTCTTCAAGAGTGCACCCTCTTTTCAGCACACATGCTGAACGCATTCACTTAATGCTTGATCCTTAAGCAATCCATGTACCACACTAGTACTTTTAACAAGCAAAAGTTCTCCCTCTATCTTTCACAAATGATGCTCCTTCAATAAGAAACACCCCAAAATCACCACATGATATCCCATGACAACTTCATGATCATATAGTGAGAGAGTACAAGGATCACATCCTTGTACCACAACCAAAAAACTCTTGGATTAAGACCAAAATCACCATTGATCCTTCTCATCCAAAAACCATCCATACCCTGTACAAATCCACCTTGAATTTTACAGCCATAGATATCCTTGTTCCTTGAGATACAATCCAATTGAATTTGGAATGCTTCACATTCCTCAAAGAGACATACAGAGCCCCGTAGTTTGCAATCTTGCCCAAACGTTCTTCACACTTGAAGGACATCAAACATATGCTCTAGAAATCCTCAGCTTATTTTCTTCACAAGCACCAAACTGATCCACTTCTCTCTAGCATGACTCATAGCAGAAGAAACCACCTCTCCACAAGTCTTCTGACCTCAGCAAGAGCCAGCCATCCAGATAAACACCCCATGATCCAAGACAGACTTCAATTTATCATTCTCCCATATGATAAGATAGAACACTTCTGATTCAACTAGTGAATATCAGCTTCCATAATTTGAACTCCAAGTTCAGAAACCATGATGTTCTAACATTAGTTAGGACATCCTGATCATATTACAGACACCATACTATGGTTCTTGATACAATTACCACTGGACTTACTATCAGCATTGTAGTCAAACTGAAGATCTTCAGAGAACATTGTGCCACCAGCTTGATCAATAAGAACTCCAGACAACCTAAGAGAGAAATAAACTCTTATTCAACTCCTAAAACAAGGTAAGCTTCCATAAGCAACTTAGTGCTTCTATCACAAGCTCCAAGATATGAATAAAACTAGAACCTCATTTGAATTTCAACCAACCACCCTTCTGCACAAGAGTAATTAGTTTCAAGCACCCTGCTTAAATGCATGAAAGAGATCAACCAAATGCCACTGTTTGATTAATCTCAGCTTTCTTCAGAGTTCTAGAAAATCTTCTGATCCACCAATGAAACCTAATCTTTAAGTCACATAATCTACTTGCTCCATAGCAAGCCATCTTAGATACACCAAGACTCGGACATGTAACATCTACTCTTTCTTGCATCTCCCGCAAACTGAATGAGATAGACATTTTGAAGCATTAATTCCATTTATTTATGAGAAGATCAACTTATCTTACGATGATGCGCCATAACATCAACTAAGACCCTGAAGTTTCTGCTATATGTCACAACACCTGATCATACATCCAGCTGAAGAATTCAGTTCTTCATTCTGCCACTTAGAAGAACCTCCTCCCTATAATAGAATAAGAGTTCCATGTTCATATAGACTTGATCAATGATATCAAGTTATAGTAGATAACCTTCATCCTGCTTTACTGTACTGCAACACCCACCTCATCTTCAGAAAAAACCAAACATGCCAAAGTTTGATTCTTCATAAGAGATTTGTTACACAATATCTTTACAAAAGGAATCTCGTTTTCCTTAAGTAGAGACTTCTTCAGAAAGTCAGAGATAACTGGCACTTATCCTTGACATCGAAGATGAGCAAGATCACATGCTCTTATGTACCTAGATCAGAAATAAACTATCCTAAGCATTGTTATCTCCAACACCGTATTCTAGAAAAGTCTTTTTCCAGAAAACTTACTAGATAAAGATCAGATGCTTCTAGTAAGAATTGGAACACACATGTTGCACTCCAATACTCCTAGGTCAGAAATAAACTGAACCAAGAGAATCGTCTTCATCTTCACTTCCAACAACACTACATTCTAGTCAAGCTTCCTGCCACGAAACTTCCTAGTCTGAATACATGCTTTGTAATAAAGTCTGGTCCTACCACACACACATGTATGATACCAAGATCATCAGCTACAACTCCTTTGATCCATATATTCACTCCTTGAATCAACAAGCTTCTGCACACACTCCACTGTCAAGATGTTTCAACATCTAATAGAACACGAGTTCCTTATCTTGACTGTACCCATTATCCAAAGAACAGATCCTTGAGCAGATGCAACAAGAGATGTTGTACTTCCTGATGTTCGAACTTGTCGTCGGTGATATTGTACTCCAACATACAAGGATAATCAATTAAATATTTTTAAATTCCACAAATAACAATTGATCTTAAATCCTTGTCCTCAAAACCATACACCATGTATGATCTTCCTGATATCAACACAACTGTGTCAACATCTTTCTAGTCGAATAACATGTTGAGACATCAAGTCTGCAACCCTTGACTCAACTTGCCTATGACTTTCCTTTGCTAATAGAATCCTTATAAGTTATGAGCGGTGAAAATAAATCACATTTCATTATCTCCAAGTTGAATAACATCCATCAGCACCAGAGATCTTCAGAAATCCATCTTCAAAATGAGAACAAATTATCCTTCTAAAAGAGCTCTTCAACCACGACCAGAGATGCCTTTATGAGTGGAGTTGAGTGAAAACTCAAGTATCTTTGGCAACTTTGTCGAAAAGAACATTTACCAAATTCATAGATCATGAACTTTGATAAACACGATCTCAACTAACCTTCCCTTCAAACTGACTTCAAGATACAAGTTGGAACCAGACCTCCAAGTATCAAGTCAACATAACACAAATCAACCAACAACTCTCTCCATTCCATTGCTCCTAACTTTGGAACGACTAGAGCCTTCACAGATGCTGATATCTTCAAGAAGAGAAGCCAACAATCAAGATCTTCCACCATCTTTCTTCTGTCACAACTCCAGAAACCCATACATACCAGAGTTCTTCCATTAGAAACATATGCAGTGAAATCACCAAGGAACATCTTCAACATGCCCTAATAAGACGTTAGGATATCTTACCAGACACCATATAGGAGAACTAGCCATTCCTCCTAGAGTTGCTATAGAAACTCCTCAGAAAACATGAACAACCACCAGTAGTTGTTACCTTCAACCTAGAACATCTATACCATCCATTAATACCCTTGAGTATGTCAGAGTGAATGATTTTATCTCCCAAACTCCTCATTATTTAAAGCACCAGAAAGTATCTCCTAGTATCTCATCTGGACATTGAAATTCTGATACCAATTAAAATTCTGGCATAGCAGGTGTAGACATATATTTTCGACACCATGTCTTGGTAGGTAAAATAATGTTCTTTAACTAAAGAAAATGACTACAGATGAAGAAGAAAGAAAATGAAGGTGTTCGGAAGAAGTTTTCGACACTTCGACAAGAACAGAGTTTCGACATTTCGACGGAAACATAAGTAAGTTTTCATCAGACAAGGTTTGAGGGACATTTATTACTTTTCGACAATTCGACAAGGTGAAGAGGCGCAACGTTTCGACACAAAGGGAAAATTCAAGTTCAAAAGTTATAACGTTTGGTAGAAGACGCGTGGAAGCTTTAGAAGAAAAGAAGACATGCAGAAGGCCAAGTGTCAAAGATTTAGAATTTTTCCGTTATTAGGCAGTTATTTTATTTGTATATAAATAGGATAGTTGTCGTAGAATTTTAGTGTGTGAAAACTTGTACTAAATTCCTGTAAATACTCAAAGTACCCATGCGAGAGAAAAGAGTTTATTATCTGGAAATGTACGTGTGAAACACCATCTTTTTAAGTTTATAGAAATTCAAAGTCTTTTACAATTGCCTTTACTTTTCCCAGTCATTTATCCTTTGTCATTTACTTTATGCAAGTTTTAATTTCACTCAATTTATCTTTTCGCCTGAAGTTGTTATTTAGTTCTTTAACAAAACCATTCATACATAAAAGATATAACAAAACAAACCATCAAAACACCCTTATCCTAAGAGTTAGATAATTTTGCATATGTATCCCAGGATTTGTGTGGTTGGTCCTGCAAGTAACCCAGTTTTATAAGAGATTGGTAAACCAGAGGTTGTTCGCCAAAATCAACAGCGAACAAATTGGCACACCTGGTGGGACCGTGCAAGAAATTTTAGAAATTTTTACAGAATAACTCTTAGCCAAATAGTTTCTACTTCGTTATATGATTTTGAGAAGCGGGAAATTAGTCGTAACCGACGTAGAAAGACCTAAAAGAACAAGAGTAAGAAGAATGCCGAATCAGCCAAATAATCCAAATCCAAATGAAACCATTCCAGTTTCCAACCCTATCCCTTCAACAGGGGCAAATGTGGACTCAAACCCTGTTCTAGAAGAGGCTATGCCTTCATCAATAGGATCTATACCAGCGGTTTCGCTCTCCCAAAATATGCCTAGTTCTTCCACAATGGGACATTCAATGCCCATCGGGACGCCTCCTCCTGGAGGACATAATTATAGGCCATTTCAGACAAATTTTTCCATGCCTATGTTTGGTAGAGAACAACCGTATGGAATGCCAACTTTAGTGATGGCAAACTTGCAAAATGCACCACCCTTGTATTCTGATGCCATGGTCCACGTGTCTTCACCACTACAAGGGTCAGGATATGGTGGAAATATGAGTAGATTGAACCAACCCCTACCAAATTTCCAAATGCCAGCAATTACAAATAATTCTGCGCAAGTAATTGGACAACAAATGGACGAAAGTAATCATGATATGGTCCAAATGTTGACACAACAAATGGGAGCAGTGTATAATCCTTTAATACAAAACACTACCCAAACCAACCAATTGTTGGCTGCGCAAATGACATGTATTGCTGACTTTTTTGGTGTTCCTCAAACGCGACAAAGAGAACAAGTAATTCAAAACCCAGTAGTGAATGTCGAAGAGGAACCCACAATAAATCAAAGGCCTTTAGAGAATCCTCAGGCAAAACCTAGAAACCAAGAGGCAGTGGTCGAACAGCCTCGGGTCGAAATCCCCGTTCAACAAGAACCTAGGAGGGTAATAGTCCAGAGAGGCCAAGATGCTGATGACGTGTTGCACCATCGAATACGATATAATAACTTGCCTGCCGAAAACAATTTAGCAGCCATGGTCGAAAGGATAATGGCGCAAAATGGGGTGAATGTAGGATTACAAAGGCCTAGTTATGCTTCCCCATTATCTGAATATGTTCTACAACAGGAATTACCCCCAAGGTGGAAAGTCCCCAAATTTACCAAATTTTCAGGGGACACTAGCGAATCCACCATAGAACATATAGCGCGTTATTTGATCGAAGCAGGAGAAATAGTCCATAATGAAAATTTGAAAATGAAATACTTTCCAAGTTCTTTGACAAAAAATGCGTTTACCTGGTTTACATCCTTGCCTGCAAACTCTATATTCACATGGACCCAATTAGAAAGATTGTTCCATGAACAATTTTATATGGGTCAAACTAAGATAAGTTTGAAGGAATTGGCCAGTGTTAAGAGGAAATTTTTAGAGCCTATAGATGATTACCTAAATAGGTTCAGGTTGCTTAAGGCAAGATGTTTCACACAAGTGCCAGAACAAGAGTTAGTCAAAATGGCTGCAGGGGGTCTAGATTATTCTATAAGAAAGAAATTAGACACTCAATATTTGCGAGATATGGCACAATTAGCAGATAGGGTAAGACAAATTGAAAGGCTAAAAGCTGAGAAACTTAGATCAAATAAAAATAAAAAGGAAAGAGTGACCTATGTAGGAGTATGCCAGGATGATGATAGTGACGAAAATGAACTAATTTTGTTTGACGAACAAGAAATTGATATGGCAGAACTAAAGTCAGGCCCACCATACGCCTGTAAAGTACTAGCTCCGTCGAATGGAAAACACCCAGTCGAACCTGAAAAGAATGATAGGTTTCCTAAAAGAACTTATACGTTCGACGTCACCAAGTGTGATGAAATTTTCGACTTATTAGTCAAAGATGGTCAATTAATAAAACCAGCAGGCACTAAAGAGCCTCCTGTGGACCAACAGAAAAAGAGAGGTTTTTGCAAATACCATAACTTTTTGGGTCATAAAACCTCTCAATGTTTCCTTTTCAGGGATCTTGTTCAGAATGCAATCCGTGATGGAAGACTGAAGTTTGGAGACAAATCAAAACAACAGATGAGGATTGACTCAAACCCCATGCAGGTGGTCGAAGCCAATTATGCTGAACCTTCCACTGTGAATATGGTGGAAGTTGAAGTAGCCTCTGATTGTAGTTTTGAAATGGTGGAAGCTGCTGAGGGCTTCGACAATAATATCAACATGGTGGAGGTTACTGATGATCTTCTAGACAAGCCTGAGGTGGAAGAAGTGTCCAAGGACTTTGGAGACCAGCCAGTGTTGATCAAGATTACTGAAAATCTTGATGTAGGAAATTTGAATGACTATATCAACGAAGTTGAGACTACTGAAGGTTTCGACAGTAAGAACAAAGCTGGAGATACTGAAGTCTTCGACAGTCAGAAGAAGGAGGAAACTACTGAAGGTTTCAACAACCAGAACGCAGTTGGAATTACTGAAGGTTTCGGCGAAGAGAATAACAACAAAATTGCTGGGGATGGAGTAATTTGGGATACTTTAGGGGAGCCCAGTGGAAAATTCGACTATCTCGTGAAATACTCTGCACCCCCAAATTCTCGTATTGACATCAACAAAATCCAGCCAGCTGGATGGGGAGATGCTTTTGAAGATACTGATGAAGGAGCAAATGATAATGCCCCTATCATCAAAGAGGAGGCTACTGAAGGCCTTAATCATGACAAAATGGAGACAATGAGAATTGCTGACAAGATCAACACTATGGAACCAGTCAATAAGAACGTTACCAGAATCAAGGCAGAGGCGGCTGAAGGCCTTGTGAAGCCTGCTCCTTATGGGATCTTGCGTAGAATAATGGAAGACCCTAAAGGAAACTCAGTCGAGCAATGCTGCGAACTCGTCTCCAGGGACCTACCCTCAGGGGGAAGCTTCGACTAGGCGAAAGGGAATGTTGAAGAGGAGGCAAGACTTATTGAAAGAATGAATAAATTAAGTATCACTGATGACCAGAATGTGGATATCAACATGGTGGAAATTTCTCAGAAGAAACAAACAGAAACTGACGAAGAACGCCGTCGAGAAGAGTATCAGAAGTTGGCTTACCCTAAGGAAGAGGAGAACTTAGTCGAATTCATCCAAAGGTGCCAGAGTAAGAAGGCTGAAGTCATGTTGTGCCCACGTTGTAGTGTGGTGTTCGACAAGAAAGCAGCAAGCAATCTGGAGGGGGTGGAGAAAGCCAAAAGAAGAGGAAACTGGGGGGCAATCCCAGCAGCCAGAAATTGAAGGTTCGATCCAAGGAGGAGTGAGCATCACAACCAACGGTTTGGCGAAGGACGTCATAGAACTTACAAGCCATCTGTCAAAGCTGAGGATGATAAGTGGGTCCAACCAATCAGAGATGCTCAAGGGCAGAAAAGATGGAAGAACTTTGAAATGCAGAGAGGTTCCTCCATTGAAGGAAAAAGGGAGGTCGAAAAATAGAAACCAAGACCATACCCATCAGAGAACTATAAAGGAAAGAATCCAATGTCAAAGTCTCAGTGGAGAAGGTTCCAAAGACAGAAAAAGGCAGAAAAGGAGGCTGTAGAAAAGAACAAAATCAAAGAAAGCATTGTTGATAAAAATAAAGCTGAGTCAAGCAAGAACATGCAGACAATGAACCAAGAGTCTGCTCCCAAAAACGAGCCCTCTCAAAAGGACAAACCAAGCAACATGGTGGAGATGTCGAAGCCTAACAACAAGGTGCCAGAAGACGATGAAGTGACTGATGATTTTAGGTAAGACTCAGAAGCATCTTTTGATGTCACATGCAATGTGGTTTCAGTGCTGCCTAGAGACTATGATAGAGTGATGGAGATCGAAGACGAAGAAGATGATGTTGAAGATGACAGCATGGGGCTCAGGCCTGTATGTTATTATATAATGAATAATGATTGTGTCGAAGAGCAGAACGCTTTCTTTGAGAGACCAAATGATGCAATGAAGGCACACTTGAAGCCTTTGTTCATAAAAGGAAAAGTGGAGAACGTTGGTGTCAACAAGATATTAGTAGATGGTGGAGCTGCTGTGAATTTGATGCCCCATTTCATGGTAAAAAAGATTGGAAAGGATGACTCAGACACAAAGCCCCACAACATGGTGTTGTCAAATTATGAGGGAAAAGTGGGAAGTGCCATGGGAGTGATCCAGGTGAACTTAACTGTTGGAACCATAACAAGACCAACAATGTTTATAGTGATAGCTTCAAGGGCGAATTATAACTTGCTGCTTGGAAGAGAGTGGATTCAGGGATAGGAGCTGTACCATCATCCATGCACCAACGAATAGCCATCTGGAGGCCAGATGGGATTGTTGAGAATATTGAAGCAGATCAAAGCTATTTTATAACTGAAGTAAACAATGTGAATAGTCGAAGTTTCGACAAGAATTTGGCTCACATACCCCCCTGCAACCCAGCAGAATTCGACTTGAAGGCAACTGACAACGCCTATTGTTCCATGTACCTTCACCCAACACATGGTTTTCAGTGGGACAAAGAAGTAATTGGCGAACCAAGTCACGTATGGGGAACTTCTCAGATTGAGCCCACAGGTTGGGGAAGTGAATTTAATGATTATGATAAGTGAAGCCTCAGCGATCGAAAGAATTACGACTTATATAGCCGAAAATAAACTCAAAGCGGCCCTAGAGGCCGAAGTAAAATACATGGTTGTCAAAGCCAACAAAGAAGATTTTGAAGAGCAATGTCCCCAAAGGGATATTGAAAAAGGTTATGACAACAATCAGACTGGCGAATGGCAGAATCAGAAGCTTGACGCCATCTATGATGACGACCCCTTGGGGTTCGAAAAGGATCCAATATCGACTAACATGAAGATGGTGGCACAGGATCCATTAGAAGAAATCAATTTAGGACTGGGGGCAGAAAGAAGGCCAACTTACATCAGCGCCAAGATGGATCCTCAGTTCAAAGTCAAAATAGTCCAATTGCTAAATGAGTACAAAGACTATTTTGCATGGGATTACGACGATATGCCAGGATTAGACAGGAGTTTGGTCGAATTGAAGCTGCCAATAATGGAGGGAAAGAAGCCAGTAAAGCAGACTCCCAAACGCTTCGCACCAGAAATCTTGTCGAAAATAAAAGAAGAGGTCGAAAGACTTTTAAAATGCAGATTCATCCGCACCACCAGGTATGTCGAATGGATTGCAAACATAGTTCCTGTAATTAAGAAAAATGGCCAGCTGAGGGTATGCATTGATTTTAGAGATTTAAATTCAGCTACCCCTAAGGATGAATATCCTATGCCAGTGGCAGAAATGCTCATAGATTCTGCAGCAGGCCATGAGTATTTGAGTATGCTTGATGGATACTCTGGCTATAAACAAATTTTTATTACTGAAGAAGATGTTCCTAAAACAGCTTTTCGTTGCCCTGGAGCAATAGGAACCTATGAATGGGTAGTAATGCCCTTTGGTTTAAAAAATGCTGGAGCAACTTATCAAAGAGCCATGAATTCAATTTTTCATGACTTTATTGACACTTTTATACAAATATACATTGATGATATTGTGGTTAAGTCCGTTTCAGAAACAAGTCATATAGACCATCTTCGACAGTCCTTTGAAAGGATGAGAAAGTTTGGTTTAAAAATGAATCCCCTTAAATGTGCTTTTGGTGTGAAGGCGGGTGATTTCCTAGGTTTTGTGGTCCACAAGAAAGGGATCGAAATAAATGAAAACAAAGCCAAAGCCATAATGGAAGCGAAAACGCCATCGACAAAGAAGGGATTGCAGTCTCTACTAGGGAAAATCAACTTTCTCAGAAGGTTCATTTCCAACCTTAGTGGGAAGACACAAGCCTTTTCACCTCTACTTCGACTAAAGAAGGAAGATTTCACATGGGGGGCAAGAACAACAAGATGCCTTCGACAAGATCAAAGAGTATCTGGCTAGTCCTCTAGTTTTGATGTCTCCTTGTAGAAAAAGAAGTATGAGGTTATACATTTCGGCATCAGACAAAACTTTGGGAAGCATGCTGTGTCAAGAAGATGAAAATGGCGTCGAAAGGGCCATCTATTATCTCAGCAGAGTCCTAAATGGTGCTGAAACTAGATATAGTGTGATAGAAAAATTATGTTTGTGTGTATATTTCTCTTGTACAAAGTTAAAGCACTATATAAAACCTGTTGATGTATATGTTTCTTCTCATTTCGACATAATAAAGTATATGTTATCTAAATCCATTTTACATAGTCGAATTGGGAAATGGGCTTTGGCATTGACAGAATATTCCTTAAAATATCTGCCTTTAAAGGCTGTTAAGGGACAAGTGGTTGCTGATTTCATAGCTGACCACTCAATAAGTGAAAATGAAGTAAAATATGTCGAATTAGAGCCATGGAAGTTATATTTCGACGGTTCCAGTCATATGAATGGAACTGGCGTTGGAATACTAATTATTTCTCCCAACAGAATTCCAACAAAATTCAAGTACAAAGTCGAAGGCTTATGTTCGAACAATGAAGCAGAATATGAAGCTTTGATTGCTGGACTTGAAATATTGTTGGAATTGGGGGCAACAAGAGTCGAAATAATGGGTGACTCTGAGTTGGTGATAAAACAATTGACAAAAGAATATAAATGTGTCAAAGAGAATCTGATTATCTACTTCGTAATAGCTAACAGACTTCTCAAGAAATTCGACGATGTGGCCATTAGACACATTCCTAGATTGGAGAATCAAGAAGCAAATGATTTGGCTCAACTTGCGTCAGGCTACAAAGTGTCGAAAGAAAACTTGGAGAAAGCTGTTGAAGTAAGGGGAAGAGTTATATCCACCAAATTGGCTCCTTCAGATTTGGAGACAATAAAATTAGGTTATGGGGATGAGGAAAATTTTGAAATTTTCAATGTAGATGATTCAGAAATTGAAGATTGGAGAAAACCTATCAAGGATTATCTACGAGACCCAAATCAGAAAATCGAAAGAAAAGTAAAGTACAGAGCTTTAAGCTATGTACTTTTTGGAAATGAATTATTTAAAAAGACTGCAGAAGGAGTCTTGCTGAAATGTTTGGGCGAAGATGAAGCTTACACAGCTTTGTCGAACGTGCACAGTGGTGCATGTGGTGCTCATCAAACAGACCATAAAATGAAATGGTTATTATTTCGACAAGGGATGTATTGGCCAATGATGTTGAATGATTGTGTTGAATTTGCAAAGGGTTGCCAGGAATGTCAAGTACACGCAGGGATACCACATGTTCCTGCAAGTGAGTTACATTCGATTGTGAAGCCTTGGCCATTTAGGGGTTGGGCTTTAGATTTAATTGGAGAAATCCGACCAGCATCGTCGAAAGGCCAAAGATACATTTTGGTTGGAATAGATTATTTCACAAAATGGATAGAAGCCATACCTTTGGTAAATGTTGATCAAGAAGCAGTCATAGAATTCATTCGAAAGCATATCATCTATAGGTATGGGATACTTGAGACAATAACAACAGATCAAGGGTCTGTGTTTACTGGGAAGAATATGCAAGCATTTGAAAAAGAGATGGGATTCAAGCTTCTCACTTCGACGCCTTATTACGCTCAAGCAAATGGACAAGTCGAAGCAGCAAATAAGGTGGTGATAGGTTTAATTAAAAAGCACGTGGGGACAAAGCCTAAGAATTGGCATAAGACGTTGGATCAAATCTTATGGGCTTGTCGAACGTCCCCTAAAGAAGCCACAAATGCTACTCCATTTAGATTGACATATGGACATGATGCAGTTTTACCAGTTGAGATCTATTTACAGTCGATTCGAATTCAGAGGCATCATGAGATTCCATCAGACACATATTGGAGTATAATGATGGACGAGTTAGTTGATTTGGACGAAGAAAGATTAAATGCGTTGGATTTATTGAAAAGACAAAAGGAAAGAGTCGAAAAGTTTTACAATAAGAAAGTAAAATATAAGACTTTCCTAGTTGGTGAGTTAGTTTGGAAAGTAATTCTTCCCATGGATCGAAAAGACAGACTCATGGGAAAGTGGTCCCCTAAGTGGGAAGGACCTTTCCAAATTATACAAGTATTTTCTAATGGCGCGTACGAGGTCGAGGAAGTGGATAAAGATAAGCGTATATTAAAAATAAACGGGAAATATTTGAAAAAATATAGGCCCACATTACAAGAAATTAAAATAACAGTCGAATAATTGTACAATATGGGGGAATAAAAATTTTCTCGCCAAGTAATATAGATCCATTGTCATTACAAAAGGGCTTTAAAAAGCCAAACAAAAATTACAAGTATTTAAATGGGAAAAGAGGCTTTCAGCTTCTCAAATTTCGACCGTTGGATTTGAACGCGTCGCTCACAAAGCGTCCTGCTTTTCGAAATCTCCTCAATCTCGTCACCAAGCTTACGGGCCCTGTCAACATGATTCACACCAGCTTCAAGCTCTTTGCGAATTTCCTCTTGGTCATTCTGCTGCAGTTCTGCTTGACGTTTTTCCGCCTGCGAAATTTTGCTTTGAAGAGCCGCAATTTGTTTTTTCCATTTAAGGATATTTTCGCCACACAAAGCTGCTTCTTGTGTATTCTGCTCAAACACTTGCTCCAATTCAGTTAATTTGTTGGACGAATTCGACGCAGCTTCCCACTCAGCAAGTTGGGTTTCTGTTTTGTTTTCAAGCTTCTTGGAGTACTCTCGAAGTCGATTGAAGTCAGTTACCACAAGATCTATCAAGGTAGTAAGGTCCAGCACCACATCAGTGACTTCAGGAGGAGCCTCCAGGACGTTGACTTGCTTTAGGATTTTCTTCAAGTCGAATTGAGCAGAGGAGTCATTCTCCAGAAGTTGAAATAAGTCAATATCAAGGACCTTCTGTCGAATGTTGGCCAGCGATTCATCCATTGATTTGGCATTAGAAGTAGTTCCTGAGGTGGTTGAACTACTGATGGTAGTATCAGCAAAGTTGAAGCGGGAACTGAGCATGGTCTTTAGGTACTCAAAAGGCCTTTGCACCTTCATACTTTCTAGCTCCTCATGAGAGAACTGGGTCGAAGTCGTACCGGTCGAAGTAGCTTTATCTGTTTTGCCAAGGTTTGTTTCGACAGTTTTTGTCTCTTCGTCAGTATCAGCAGCGGGAGTTGGCGGTTTTTCGTCCTCTTTTTCTTCTTTCTCTTCAGCATCAGTTGCATCCTCCTCGTCTTTTTCTTCGACAGCAAACCCTGAGCGGAGAGGAGATTGGTCTTCAGGTTCATTGATCGTGACAACCACTGCAGTGGGCATCATGGTGTCCCCACCAATGTCGATCAAGTTTGCAGTGGGTTGATTTACTTCAGTAGCTGATTCCTTCGCCGAATTCTTAGGAGAAGATTTGGAGGCGCTGGCTGGATTATAAGTGGGATCACTGCTGGTCTTGGAAAGCACTTGGACCATGGGGTGTCCATGAATATCGACAGCTACCTGAAAGACAAAACAGATTAAAATAAGGTAACACAAGTCAACGACCTTTGAGTGTCGAAAGGAAGAGGAAAATTGTACCTGTGGAATTTTCGTCTCCAGGCTAGAGCTTGCGCTGTCTGCTGGAGCAGGAGTGTTTTCTTCGCCTGGATTTTTTGATAAAGTTTTTTCTAAAAATCTGGGAGTGGGAGGTTTCTGTGGAGGAGGTTTGGTTGCCTTCTTCTTCTTTTTGGTGGGTTTTACCTGATCTGGTGACTCATCACCATCATCAATTTCATCAGCTTTGACTTCTTTTGCTTTTCTTTTCTTTGGCGTTGGTGGGGGTCTTCGACTGCCCTGTGGATCAAAGAAAATTTCATTAGTTAGTTCAAGAAAATGAAACACTTGGACTATAGAGGAAAAGAAAGTAAATTGATACCTTCGCCAAAGGTGTCTTGGCAGTATCTTTCTGAGGCTCTGCCTCTCCTGCGGTTGTTGCTTCGACTGTGGCAAGTTTTTTTATGGGAATCTTTATAGCTTGAAAAGTAGAAAAGGAAAAGAGTCAAGCATAAAAACATATATTCGAATAAATAAAAAGTGAGATTGAACTGCTTCCCGTTTTCCACACCTTCATATAAACGCGAACGTGTTCTAGGCCAATATGAAGGTGACCTTTGAAATTGTCCAGGGTGTACTTAGTCGGAACTACTCGCTTGGAACGTTTTTGGTTGTCCGGGCAAAGAACTTTTAGATGCTCCCCACAAATGAACCAATTTGGGAATGGAGGGCTAAAAGCCACCCCAAATTCGGCAGATGGTAGAGGGGGAAATTTTGGGCGATAAAGTTTAAAAGCTACCTCATAACGTTGTTCTCGTCGAACATACGAGGGTAGTTTTAACTCATCAAGTTTTTCTGTGAACTTTTGTTTCAAAGTAACAGCTGCTTCGCGTATGGTTCGACTAAGATCATCAGGCCTGTAGGCAGTTTCAAAGTATTTTTGGAAAGCTTGGATTTCTTTGATGTGTCGAGAAGTACCTTTCTTGGTCTTGTCCTGCACAAGGGCAAAAGCTCTAGTCAGTTGGGTGGTAAAAGCATCCACGTTAAACATCTGAGACTCATAGTAAGTCTTCCATCATTCATCAAACTCTTGAGTATAGAGGAAGCTAGGTCGAAAGACCACCGGTTGGATCTCGACCAAATTAGAATACTTCGCCAACTGCTCAGAGCATTCATCTTCAGTGTGGGTCATGTTGTAATGGATCAGAGAACCTTTCCTGGAGAAAAGAGGTTTTGGTATTATCTGTATCAACCCAAACTGTCGAGAAACCAGATTGGGCTGATAATTGATGAGAGAGACTTTGAGTTTTGAAGGGCCAAGTCTGGAAACTAGAAGTCTTGGAGTGAGGAAAAACTCCCAGACGTTGAGGAATTTGTCTTCCAGAGATTTCGACTCCAAGGGGAGTTTTCTAGTAAACCATGAGGGTCCAACCTTCCTTTCAGCAAAAGGAGCCATGGTGGGTGTAAAACTATAACGTTTCGCAAACATCATGACATAGCTAGTAAAGGTTTGTTGAAGACTCAGGCCTTCGTCATGAGGTGTCAGCTGCGCCAAACGAAGACCTTCGACGCATTTGTCCCCTAGAACGGTTGGGTCCACAGTGGATTTGTTGGGAAGAGAGGCTTCGAAAGTGGCATTGAGCCACAATTGTAAAAGCCAAAAAGGCCCTGATAGCAGCAAAGTCTTCTTTTCCTTGATGTTCTTTAAAATGGTGACTCCTTCGCCAAGGGATTCATATAGATTCGCCAGGATCATCTCGCTAAGACATAGCTTGTGCCCAGCATGAAGCTGATTCGCTATGGTGATATAGCGCTTCGCCACCTGGAGAGATCTGGAGCAGAAAACGCACCTCGACAGCCAAAGGGCCAGGAAAGCTACATGTTCTTGGTCAGAAACTTCCTTGGTTTCCTTGTCATGGTAATTGGCAATATAGGCTGTGAAGGTGGCCTTATTGGTGTCGAAACCTATTGAATCGTCAGCAAGCAAGTTGGGGTCATAGTCAACTCCTAGGGGGCTTAATCCAGTGATATCAGCTATGTCGAAAAGCGTAGGAGTAATCATCCCACAGGGAATATGGAAATTGTTGTAAGTGTTATCCCAGAAATAGAGAGAGGCCAAAAGCATGGAAGGGCAATATCCTGGCCCTACTTTCGACAATTGGATAAGGTCATAAATGCCCATGGTTTTCCAGTCATTGCTCTTAACCTTTTCTATCTTTTCCAACCATGCCAAATAGTCAGAGGGATCCTTCGACAGAGGACAGGACCTAAAAATCCTAAAATTGTTCATGTATTCTAGGTTTATTACTTCGTCAGAAGGAGTCCCTTGGCCATCTATTTTGGATTTTTCATCTATAATCTTCTCCTTCTCCGTCCTAGGCCTAACACCATTCGCTATGGGTTTGTAGCGATGGTAGGTGGGAAAAAATTCTCGCACCTTAACTGGGTCTAGCGTTAAGTCTGGTAGCGGTCCTAAAATTGCATGAGATTTTCCAAAAATTAAAATGGGAATAAGTACCTGAGATTGGTAAATGGAGCGCTTTTCTTCTTCATTAGGAGGTTCTGGAATGTACTCGTGATTCCCCACCACTCTGGGACCAAGAATCCTCTCCATCGGTGCTAGACTGTTGGACTTCCGAGAGTCTTTGCCGGTGATCTTTTGAGAAGTGGAGGAAGCCATTGCTGGTTGCAGAGAAAATGGAAAAGGAAATAAGGAAGATGAGGTTTTGAAAGAACTCTTGGAAATAAAATGAGGAAGATGAAGTTTGAAGAAATAACGTAAAAAGGGGAAAAATGAAATTCTCAGCTTATATATAAGGTGTGAAAAAGAAACGGTTGGTATTCTGAAAGTGGAAATGGAAAAGTAGTGGGAAGGTTATGGGACACGTGGTGAGTACGAAATGGGTAATGTTGACGGTGGCAGTTAGGGTTTGACCCACGATGTGATAGGAGTAGAGTAGGAATGATGAGAGGTCAAAAACGTGGGCTGAAATGACGTTTTGGGAAAAGCGCAATGATGGTTCTGACATTTCTAATGTCTAAATCATATGAACAATCTCTAGTCGAATAGTCCATGGCGTCGAAAAGCACTGGCGAAAAATGTTTTTCTCCCTTAGTCGAAAACGCATTTTTTTGGGGGCAATTTGTAGACATATATTTTTGACACCATGTCTTGGTAGGTAAAATAATGTTCTTTAACTAAAGAAAATGACTACAGATGAAGAAGAAAGAAAATGAAGGTGTTCGGAAGAAGCTTTCGACACTTCGACAAGAACAGAGTTTCGACATTTCGACGGAAACATAAGGAAGTTTTCATCAGACAAGGTTTGAGGGACATTTATTACTTTTCGACAATTCGACAAGGTGAAGAGGCGCAACGTTTCGACACAAAGGGAAAATTCAAGTTCAAAAGTTATAACGTTTGGTAGAAGACGCGTGGAAGCTTTAGAAGAAAAGAAGACATGCAGAAGGCCAAGTGTCAAAGATTTAGAATTTTTCCGTTATTAGGCAGTTATTTTATTTGTATATAAATAGGATAGTTGTCGTAGAATTTTAGTGTGTGAAAACTTGTACTAAATTCCTGTAAATACTCAAAGTACCCATGCGAGAGAAAAGAGTTTATTATCTGGAAATGTACGTGTGAAACACCATCTTTTTAAGTTTATAGAAATTCAAAGTCTTTTACAATTGCCTTTACTTTTCCCAGTCATTTATCCTTTGTCATTTACTTTATGCAAGTTTTAATTTCACTCAATTTATCTTTTCGCCAGAAGTTGTTATTTAGTTCTTTAACAAAACCATTCATACATAAAAGATATAACAAAACAAACCATCAAAACACCCTTATCCTAAGAGTTAGATAATTTTGCACATGTATCCCAGGATTTGTGTGGTTGGTCCTGCAAGTAACCCAGTTTTATAAGAGATTGGTAAACCAGAGGTTGTTCGCCAAAATCAACAGCGAACAGCAGGTAACAGATGTCCTAACACATGTCAAGACATTGTTCTCTGTACAACTTCAAAACAAGAACAAAACAAACAAAACGATATTCAGAATATCAACAACAGCAACAAGACAGATGTTTCAACATCTATTACAACATGTTAATCAAAACTGAACTATATATTGCAGAATGATAAACAAGGCAAAATATGATAACCCAGTTCGGTGCAAATCACCTACATATGGGGGCATACCAATCCAGGAAGAAGAATCCACAATCAGTAGTATAGTTTTATGTAAACAACCGCTGGTTTACAGTAAACAGTCTTTGGTTTACCTATCACTACCCAATGGAGACTTTATCGTTAGAAGTCACATCTAATTGTTAAGAGAAACACATCTCACTCCCTAAATCACAACCTATGATTATCTAACAATTATAGTCACAATAACTGTATCATCCTACTTGAAAGACAACCCTTTCAATACAAAGTTCAGTCAATCATTCTTGACTAACAAGCTAACTTGGATTTGGTTAAAAGCTTCATCCAAGAACAATACACCATTCATTACTTACGGGTTTTTGAATCTGTACAAGTATTTATGTCTTCCACAATGTATCAAATCGATACAGAGGGAGACTTACAAGAAAGCCTACGACTCTTAAATCCCTAAACTCTATTTTCTACTTTACAAAAGTGTTACAATAAGTTCGGTCTTTTAGTCTTAGGTCTTGTTCTTCTTTTATAATCTTCTGTTGCCTTGGGCTTCGGATCTTCTGTTTAATTCTTCCTTTATCCATGTTCTGATTGCTTCTTTAATCTTGGACCATGTTAGCAACAACCTGCTATATCAGGTCAAGATTTCGAGACATACATTAGGACATCATCTCTGACAAGTCTTCTTTCACCATACTTCTTCGTGTTGGAACATCTTGCCCAACATTCTATTTTATCAAAAATTTGCTCAAATCTGCAGAGCCTTCATTTTGAATTCGACATAGAAACTATATGATAAAGATTTGTTTTAAAACTAAAATTTGAATATTTTTTGGAAGAAAAATATTTGTGAAAATTTTGGTTTTTTTTTTGGGAGATATGTTATTTAATACTATATATTATGCTAAATATATTTGAAATCACATGTATGATTATGATTGATGATTGAGAATCCTAAAATCTATTTTCTTTTAAAGAATTTTGATTCACAACCGTTTATTTATGGCTATAGATAATATATTTAGAAATATATGTTCATGTCAATTATTTGGGAAAGATGGATATTAAATTTAAATCGTATTTTGGTTATTTGATTCTTGGTTTTGAATTAAAAACAATTTTTACTATCAAATCTTTTTATTTGGTTTTGTTTTAATTATTGTTTTATCTTTCAATTTGATTCACATAAAATTTGCATATGAATTTAGAATTGACAAATACTAATTTGTTTAATATATATTTAGTTATTATATATTATTTGTGGAAATTTTTTGAATGTTTTAAATGTCTTTCAAAATTATAAGGTAAATCTAAAGATTTGATTCTTTAAATTTTAGATACTTTGGATTTTAGAATTGATTTTATTGATTCTAAAGTAATTTATTTAAAGAATGTGTGCGTGTGTGTGGCCTAGAGGTGAAACGCTTGGGTCTTGAGAGTGTGCTCCTCTCAAGGTCCCAGGTTCAAATCCGTCTAGGTACAAATTGCTTATTATCATAAAACACGTTGAATCAATTTGCAGAATCTTTCTATGGACAGGAAAAGAAGACAAGAGCAGAAAATCTCCCATATCATGGGATCAGATGTGTAATCCAGTTTGTGCAGGGGGCCATAACATTACTGATCTGCATAGTTGGAACATTGCTACCATAGGGAAACTTCTTTGGAATGTGTGCAGCAAGAAGGATATCCTTTGGATTAAGTGGTTGAATACATATTTTATGAAAGGAAATGACGTTTTTCAATATACTCCTGCACCTAATAGCTCTTGGATTGTTAAGGCTATGTTCAAGAAGAAAAATCTTATTGTTAATGCCGAACCGTGGTATAAAGCTGATACAACAGGCCATTATAACACCAGAGCGATGTATGAGTTTATTAGAGGTGAAAAGGCTAAGGTGGAGTGGAAGAACTTGATGTTTGGCAACATAGCTCGACCTAGAGCGTGCTTCATCCTTTGGATGGCGTGTCACAACCGTCTTATGACGAAGGACAGACACAGTAGATTCGGTATGCTCAATGACAATCATTGCATTTTTTGTACGCATCATGAAACTAATGAACATCTTCTGTATCATTATGAGGCTGTGAGAAGAATATGGGTGCAAGTTCTTCAGGTAATTAGAATTCAAATTCCTCCCATTCTGACGGTGCAATGGTTTGTTGATTATTCTAAAGGTAAGAGTCCAAAAGCTCGTTTAATAAAAGCTTTGATGGCGGAGACGGTATATCACGTATGGACTACTAGAAATGAAGTCCTTTTTCAAGAAAATTCAAGGAGAGAGCTGAATTCTGGTATTATAAAGGATATATTGTTTAATAGAGCTAAGGCACATAAGAAAATTCATGAGTATTTAGAGAGTCTTGTGTGATCTTGTTTTGTAACTTTTAGTCTTGTAGATGCCTGGAATTATTTTCGGCTTGTATGATCTGTTTTTTGGTAATAAAATTTCTTCATTTCCAAAAAAAAAAAAAATTATTTAAAGAATTATTTAGTGCATATGTGAATTTGTTATATATATTTAATTTTATTATTATATATAATTTATTGGAAGATCAATCACCTTTATATAACACTTAATAGTGAATCTCAAAATATTATGATTCGATTTTGTTAAGTACTAAATCAAGGATTTTACTCTTTAAATTTTAGGAAATTTAAATTTTAGATTTATGGTTTATTTATAAGCATGTGAAGATTTGTTTAATTTATTATTTTTTATTTTTTATTGGAAACTTTGATTCTAGAATAATTGATCATTTATTTAAAGATTCATTAAGTACGTCTGTGAATAAATTTTAGCATGAAATAATTTTTTTCTATATATATAGAGATTCAATTTTTATTTCAATTGCAATTAAATATTTGGTTTATAGCATGATTATGATGTTTTAATTTTATAGTTATTAAGTTTCTACGATAATTTTTTTATTTCATACTATTTATAGTTTTCTTGTGAGTTTCTTCTCACATTAAGGGTCGTTACGTAACATTATGATTATGAGGCATGCGACAAAGCTTGCGGATTCAACCTACATTTTATGGGTAGTACACCTTGTAAATTTAAGACTTTTTTCCAATTAATTTATTAAATTGTCTAGTAATTTTGATTGAGTTAATTGAAACAACAAGTTGTAAAAGTAACATCTGTTGCGTATATTTGATTCGGTTGAAATTACAAAAGATGTAGTATGAAATTATTCATGCAAGCTGTTATAGTCGGCAAAAAGGAAGACATAGTTTGGTCGAATAATTACATACCCGCCAAGGTGAATATTTGGTAATTATAATTTTTTTTTCATGTGGGTAATAGTTGGTGTCAAAGAAGCACATTATCTGACAGGACTTATTATCAATATTTGATCATTACGTTGAGAGTATTGCTTGTAGTTAATTCTTGGCAATCAAAGATTGTAGATTAATGGTGCATTTGGTATCTTTCTTTTGTCTTATAATTTACAATTAAATATTTGCATGTCTCTATAATAATGTATTGATGTGCCTAATAAAGGCGTGTGAACGTAAACTCATGAAAATATTTAGTGGATTACATTCACACCTATGATGGTAAACATGTGACGATTATAAAGATTTTTTGTTTATTAATATTAATTGACAATGTTTGATAATTGTAACAAAATACCACTAACAATTTATGTTGTTGTCTAAAGACTTGACATGAATCATGCACTTGATATTTTGGTGATTACAATTTTTTTGTTAGCTATGAAGTAATATAGTTTAGGTATATGCAAAATAAATTAGATTTTGATTATCAAAATTATTATCTTTTAGGAATAAAATATTCCAACAATATATATATATATATATATATATATATATATGGGATGACTCAAGTGAGAACACTTGGTTATTATGAGAAATGAGAACAATCAATCTTAACCATTAAATTTTAATTAATTGAAATTAATGGATTAGATTGATTTCTCTTTCTATAGTCCTCTTTATTAAATAAAACACATCATTGTTAAAGTTATTTTAATTAATTAATCTAGTCTATTAATTTCAATGAATTGAAATTTAATGGTTAAGATTGATTGTTCTCATTTCTCATAATAAACAAGCGTTCTCACTTGAGTCATCTCACACACACACACACACATATATATATATATATATATATATATATATATATATATATATATATATATATATATATATATATATATATATATATATATATATATATATTAAATACTTTACATAAAGTATTCAATAAATCTAAAGATTAAAATTTACTTTATTTTTAATATTTGACTTATTAGATTCAATTAATAAATAAATACTATCACCAGAGATCGAACCCTGGACAAGCAACTTATACATTTTTAACTCAACTAACACTTACCAATTGATTTATTCTATCCATCAAAATTTTATATTTTAGATTCAATGATTAATTGATGTATCTTGACTATATATAGACTAAATATTTTACATAAAGTATTCCTTTCATCTATAAATTAAAATTTAACAAATTAGATTCTATGAATGATTGATGCATCGTGTGGATATATATATATATATATATATATATATATATATATATATATATATATATATATATATATATATATATATAGTTTACATAAAGTATTCAAGAAATTTAATTTTACTTTTCTTCTAAAAATATGACATTTTAAATTCAATTAATAATTTATGTATCTAGATTATATATATATATATATATATATATATATATATATATATATATATATATATATATATATATATATATATATATATATTACATAAAGTATTCAATAAATCTAAAAATTAAAATTTTTACATTCTTTTTAAACTTTGACTATTTTTAAGTTGTTGAATTATAAATATAAAAAAAATTGTTTTATAAAAATACATAAATATAAATAAATACTGCTGCCAGAGATCAAACCCTGCACCAACAATTTATTCCTCTTAAACTCAACTATAGCACTTGTTAATTTAGTTTCTCTATCAATCCAAAATTTGACTTTTTAGATTCAAATAATAATTGTTTGATATATTTTGAATATATATATATATATATATATATATATATTTATATATACACTTTACATAAAGTATTCAATAAATCTAAAAATTAAAATTTTTATATTCTTTTAAAATTTAACTTTTTTTAAGTTGTTAAATTATAAATATCAAATATTTGTCTATAACAATACCTAAATATAAATAAATTCTACTGCCAGTGATCAAACCCTTGACCAACAACTTAATTATACTCCTTATACTCAACTAACACTTATCAATTGAGTTTCTCTTTCTATCCAATATATGACTTTTTAGATTCAATGAATAAGTGATGTATCTTAACTATATACATAAACAATTATATACGTTTGAGCAAGTATTGTATATGTATAAATAAGTGTATATGTTTGAGCAAGTATTACATAAACATTATTTTAAAGTAAACTCTATAATTTTATGGCGTTATATATGGTTCTAGTTTTTAGTTTTTCTTAGCATTTAGCAATGTTTGTGCAAAAACTGAAACTCTTTTAACAGAGAAACATCATTTTTCTGATCCAGATAACATGATGGTATTCTCTATTATTTATTTTTCTTTCTTATAATTTTTTTTGCATATATTTTACTTGATTGGAATTTTTGTTGACAAATCCAACATCAGGTGGATGCTGGTTTTAATTGTGTTGATATCTACAAACAACCTTCTCTACAACATCCTTTATTAAAAAATCACAAAATCCAGGTATAGTTAATGGAAAATATTTTATGTTTAATTAGTTTACTTTTATTTTGGACATATGGAAGCTAATTGTTATTTCATGAAGTAGGAGGGAATGATGCATTGTTTAGTTTCATATATATTATAATGCATTTTATTATTGAAAATTTGGAATATTAAATCTTGTTTTGCTTTCTTTTTATTGCCAAGTAGCTTTACCCAACATTTTCTAGAAACATTGTGCCAACGAATTCATTTTTTGATGGTAAAATCATTGAAGAATGTCCAACAGGAAAAGTTCCTTTTTACATTACAACAAAAAGATATCAAATACAAGGTTTTCAGCCAAATTCCCCTAACTATCATGTAAGTGGACTATCACAATCATCATATCATGCTATGTACGATTATATATTAGATGATAAATTTAATATATAATGTAAATTTTATAAGTTTTATTTTATTTTACATTGAAATATTGTATTTGTATTATCCTTTAGTCAATTACCCTCGATACAACTCAAACTATGACATTTCATGGAGCACATGCAATTATTGGTGAATATAATTTAACACTTCAAGGAAAACAATATAGCTTATTTGGAATTTGGGTTGAAAATGGTCCACCATCTGATCTAAATAGCATATTTGTTGGAATTGGGGTACGTTATTTAGAAAAATATATCACATTAATTTATTAAGTGCATTCATAGTTTATTTTATTTTTTGTTAATAAAATTATTTTTTAATGTATTATTTGTATCCATTTTTTGATATACAAGGTTAATCCAGGATTATATGGAGATAGTAAGCTTCACATAACTACACATTGGACGGTAATAATATAAATTTATTGTTTTTAATAGTTTTAATTTTTTTTAATAATTCAACTATTAAAATAATAATATCCCGTAAAAAAAGACAAAAAAGAAGATTGATATTTTTTTTCTCAATTTGATACAAACATGCAGGCAGGTAGATCTGGATGTTACAATACTGACTGCCCTGGTTTCGTGCAAGTAGGGAGTGAAAAAATACTTGGAAAAGTTGAATCACATGTTTCTACCATTGGGGCAATAGATAAATGGGTTCTTATCACCAAAATCAAACAGGTAATTTTCATTTGAATTTTTTTCTACACATATATCAAAATCTATATTTTATTAATTTTTAATTACTTAAATATTTGTAGGATAAATCCACGGGTCATTGGTGGTTATGTATTGATAATAAACCAAAATGTGTTGGATATTGGCCAAAAGAATTATTCCCTCACTTAAGTTCAGGAGCATCTGTAATTAGATTTGGCGGTGAAACTTATACTCCACCTGGAGTGGATAGTCCTCCAATGGGTAGTGGAAGATTGCCACAAGAAAAATACAGAAACTCGGGTTTTATGGTAAGAGTTGAGATTATTGATTCAGAATATAGTGAAATTGACGTGCATCCTAAAAATATGAAGATAAATAAAGGGGGTCATTTAAATTGTTATGACTTGTTATATCGTGGTTATGAAGGAAGCCAAGACCATCAAGTTTTTCTGTATGGTGGGCCTGGTGGAAAATCGTGTTAATTATTGTATCACTAAATAAAGTTATTCAATGTCTTTATAAAAAATTATGAATAAAGTTAATGATTTCTATCTTGTGTCTTATATTGCTCCCAACGATATAAGCTTTCTTATTACAATGGTTTATAAGTTTCATAATTCTTGAAATCTTACTTGGGTGAGTTCCACCATCTTAAGAATTAATGGTCTCTAGAACAAAGTATGAAAATCATAACATTATCATAATAGGAAGTACATCTAATATGTGAATACTCAAAATAGAGTCACACTCTAGACGATATCTTCGCAATGACCAAATAGGGTTTACACCTTAAAATGCTTACCTTTGAATCTCTATCTAACCTAAACGTAACTCATTCCAAGGTATAAGGTCTTGTAGTGGTATATTTGGTAAAGACTCGCAAAAGGGCGGCGATACAGGAAAATAGTGTGGAGCCCCGTCCACATCATCATTTGCCAAGTCAATAGAAGGGAACCCTTTTCTCAAATACCTCACCTGTTTCCTATATAGCTTGCCCGAAGCATGGGAAAATAGGAGGTGATGTGTCTATAGCCTCAAAAAAAAAATGGAGAAGGTGTCAAGGGAAAATCGACCAAGTTTTCCCTTATAATAGGATATTAACTGGCTTAGTCCATGTTTCTCCTTAAGGCGATTAACATTTCTTATAAAAAATAGACTTTAAATAATGACTTTTAAGTCCGTGAAGCAAGCGAACTGAACCTAACGAGATGAACCTAACGTTTCGAACTGAGTTGCTTGTGAACTTATAACGAGTCGAGTTTGAGCTTAAAAAAATTCGGTGTCGAACTCGAACTGAGATTTGAGCTGCACCAATTCTTAACGAGTCGAGCCGGGCTAGGCGAGTTCGACTCGACTCGGCTCATTTCCAACCCTAGTTCCAAACCAAAGGCTTGTAGGATAACATCATTCCAACAATATCAATAGGTGCTTGCCCCTGTAATTCCCCAAACTGCTTTCAGGGTTACTGACTGATCCCACAAACCAACACGAATCTTTTCAAAATGTTTTTTCCTCACTCACATGCTCTCTTGAACACATTCCAAAAGGTCACCCATCAAAATACTACTCCAAGTCAAGCACGCATAACAATAGTGCTCTTATTTGTTAGGCTATCAAAAAGAAGATGCATCTTGTTGGTATAGGTAGTACTAATCAATATTTATAAGCCTTCCTTCAGCCATGTTGACCCATACACGCACAACCTCAGGATCCTGTCATTTTGATGTGAATTATGGCCACCACTCCCTGCCCTCTTTGGCCTCGGGTGTTATAATAACCCCTCCCTCTTCGGCCTCGGGTGTTACATTCCCACAAACTTCTTCTTGTTTATCTCCAAACGACAACGTACTAGGAGAGGTTTGCTCTGATACCATTTGTAACATGTTAGACTACTTTCAGGATTAACGACTGACTCGAAAAACCAACACGGGTTTTTTCATCATGTTTTGTCCTCACTCACACGCTTTTTGGAAAACTTCCCAGAAGGTTACCCATCCAAATACTACTTCAAGTCAAACACGTTTAACTATGAAGTTCTTATTTGTTAGGCTGCTAAAAAGAAGATGAATCTTGTTAATATAGGAAGTACCAATCAATCCTTATAAGCATTCCATCAACCATGTAGTCCCATACTTGCATAGCCTTGGGACCTTCTCATTCCAATGTGAATTCGAGTGACCACTCTCTTCCCTTTCTAGCCTCAGGTGTTACAACCACCCCTCCCTCTTCGGCCTCGGGTGTTACAAACCCTATGGAAGAAGTGGTGATATTGGATTCTATTTTATTCTAGCATTATGTGGAACATTTTATCCATCTCTAGACATTTCAAGACTATTTAAGACATTCCAAGTGCATTTATTCCAATGCCACATTTAAAATTAAGTACACCATGTTCCTTGATTTACAAGCATATCAACCTTTGGATGTTGGAGCTCATATTGGGATTGTTACCGAGTTGATTCTAACTAACCGAGTTAACCACCTCGACTCAGTGAGTCAAGTGTAACTAACTCCTAGCTTAATTCCAAACCACCCAAAGCTAGCTCCAAGCCTAATTCCAAACCTCTCACACTCCAAACCAAAAGTCTATATAAACAAAGCTTCACTCATTTCACAAACCCTCCACAATCATTCACACAAATTCTCACTTTCTTCACTCTCAATTCTCACATTCTCTCTGATCTTTCTACAAGTTCTTCATCAACTTCTTCATCTTTTTTACCAAACCACACTAAAGCTCTTATTTCACCATTGAAGAAAAGCTACTTTCACCTTGGAAGTGCTTTTTCTTGAACTTAACCTTTATCATCTTTCCATTCTACTGGATTTTGTGGAGCTTCAGTAGCTTTTGGATTCATCTCAAGTGATTAATTCAAGCTTCTTCGGTGATAATTCTTATTTCGGAGTTTTCGTCGAATTTTGCTCGGTTTCGCTACGGTTCAAAGTGCAAGTGTAGAATTCTCTGGTTTTCTCTGTATTTCTTCATTTATCTTCATCATATTTCAAGCACAACAATCACCAAGCCAAGTCTCCGGCTTGTAGGTTGGTCGATTCTCACTTAATTTATCATTTCGTTCACTTTTGCGCGTTTATGATGTAGTTTCTATAGTTTTTCGGTTCGTTGAATCTTGTGTTTGGTTGATCTTTGTTGTTCATTTTTTATGCTTCCAATTGATTATTTAATTGCTCATAATCCATGTAATTTTTGTGCACAAAATCATACCATAGCATGTGGAAGTTTGGATAAGTAATTATGTGTTGAAAACTACTTTTGAAAAGCTGTTTTTGCTGTTTTTTTGCCACTGTTACAGTGGTAATTGGTTACTCAAAGAGAGTAATCGATTACTCTGCACCTTTTTCACCAAATTATGCTATTTTTAAGCAAGTAATCGATTACCTACATAGGGTAATCAATTACCACTGTAACAGAGTGCCATTTTTGGTGTTGTTCAAGCTTGTTTGACATCATTTCCTCCTCTAACTTCCATGAATTGATATGCTTGATATTTATGGATGTTTTTAATGTTGTTAACCTCTGTTTAAATCCTATTTACATTAATTCAATGATTGAATTATCAATTCTTGCAATTATGTGTGTTCTTGATTTTTGTTTGAACATGCTAATTCTTGCACTTTCTTTGACTACATGATACATGATTTGTGTTGTATTTTCAATGTCATGTGGTACTGTTTTGCACTCCCTCTCTTTGTTTTATATTAAGTTCATTCTTCATGGATGAATTTAATCTTGTATAATCAACAATTCACACCTTTTGTTTTAATAATTTTCCATTATTTTTGGAAAGTTGTTAGCATATTTTTCCCTTGATTAATTGATCGAAACCATGTTTCGATTAGTTGATCCTTCCCTTCCCCTTTCTCTTTAGGCTTCCTTTAGAGTTTTTTCTCTCTTTCCCCTCGCGGAGTTGATGATTCATACAACGGCCGACGCGCAACGCACTACGCTGGACCACTGTACAAATTGGAGTTGTCGTTGTCCGTTTCAATTTCCGCACTTATACTTTGAGTGATTAGAGAAGGAATGAGGATGGGATTTGCCCACTCTCATTCTGGCTATTTCTTGGGTAAGGGCATTGGTCCTCTCGCTGAGAATAGTCACCTCTATCTTCAAGCTATAGTGTTTTTCGTTCCCAGTTGGGTTGATCTTTGATCACTTTTGTTGCTCGATCTCCCTTTTGATCAAACACCATTCTTCTTGGTTAAGATCTTGGTTCTTGCTTTAGCAATCTCTCTTTGTTTCAATACTTCTTTCTTCTTGTGGTGAATCTTTGTTTTTTATTCCCTTGAAGAGTATCAATCCTTTTGGTTAATTACAGTCTGTCTGTTAAAACCGTAAATCCCCAGCAGTTTGCAACCTCCTCTTGGTTCAAATATTGTTCTCTCTTGGGTTAATCACCTTTTCTCTCGGTTAATTACTCGTTTCTCCAGTTAACCACAGTCCGTTTGTTAAAATACTGAATCTTTTCTTGAGTTAATCACATTCTTTTGGTTAATCACTCACTTTCTTCGGTTAATCACAATCTGTCTGTTAAAGCCGTAAATCTACAACAGTTAGCAACCTCTTTTGGTTCAATACCTTTTTGTTGGTCAATTACTGTATGTTTAGTTATTACCAACACCCCTTTTGGGTCACAACCTTTTCTTGGTTTCACACCCTTTTCTGTTGGTTAATTACAGTTTCTGTTAAAACCAATGTTTCTCTATCCCCACGGAGTTGCAATCCTTTCTTTCTTCGGTTAACCACGGTTTATCAGTTAATATATCGAAATTCTCTCAGAGTGAAACACTTTCTCTCGGTTCAGTACTCTCCCCTTTTGGTTCATCACAGTCTGTCCATTGACACCAACTTTCTCCTTATTAGACATTTTGTCTACCTTTTTCCTCTTCGGTCAACCACTACCAGTCAGTTAACATACCGAACTCTTTTACTGTATCCCCAATTCAGTTGTTATCTTTCCATTTGAACTCCTTTGCTTGGTTTTGACACCATTTCTTTGTAAGTTTCCTGCAAAGTTTCTTTCTTTCTTTTGTTCTTGGTTTCGACACCGTTTTCTCTTTCTTTTCTTGTTTCCTTTTCCGTCTTAGTTCCACGAACTACGGAAGCGCTAATTCTGCATTCTTTCGAATGTGTGATACGTAGGCACGAGATGCAATGTCTTGGCGAGCACACTTCCACGTTTCTTCCATCTTTCCACTTTTTCGTCCTTTTCCTTTTCTTCTTTCTGTCCCCTGGTTCCATGAACTACAACGCTCTGATTTCCTCATTGCACTATGAGGGTACGTAGACACGAGGGCCATAATCCTCTGCAAGCACTTTCTTTCTTTCCCCTGTTCTCTCTCCTTTCTTTTAGCTAGAAGCATTTAGATGGATAACATATCCAAGCCTAGAAGTAAGCGAAATGGTTCCCGTCGAGTACGACGGATGCGTTAGGTGCTAGTACCTTCAATTCGCATAACCGACCCCCATTCCCATTTCTCTTTCCCTTGGGTTTTCTCGATATTTTCCTTGTCATTTGGGAGTAAATAAAGTTCGGTGGCGACTCTGTTGTTATATTTGAGTGTGCAATACACTCGGGTGTAAACCAGCCATCTTCAGTTGGCGACTCTGCTGGTGAGTCCTTGCTTGCAAGATTGGGGTCTCGCCTAGTTTGGTTTGCTTTCTTGTTTGCTTAGGTGTTTATCTTTTGTGCTTTTACTAGCTCTATCTTTATGCTTTATTCTTTACTTTAGCTTTATGTCTATTTATTGCATTTCCTTACTGCTTTGAATATTCATATGCTGCTTATTCTGGATATTTGCTATTTTCTGCTATTGGCGGGTTTGGATTTCTACTTGAGAGATAAGCCCAATACCCAGGCTTGAGTATACATCCAGGATTAGAGTGGAAAGTAGTGTGACTTATGTGGCATTTGGCCAGACTTAGTATACACGAAAACTCCATATCCAGACGAGGTTTTCTTTGGTAATATTCTATCCTGCGCATTTAGGGCAGACGATGGAATATAACCTGGAAAATTGTCGACTTTGGCGACCATTTCCCGAGGACTCAGTTGCGGCACTCCTCCCAAGGAACGATAATGGCAGACCATAAATGGCAAACCCATTACGCTTCCTTGATCTGAGGACCCAAAGCTGAGAACTAGCTATAGGATGACCATTCTTGGTATATCATACCTGTGAGGGGAATACTGGGTTTTTCTGCAGGAAACCAAGACTCTTCCACCCTTTGTTCTATCACTGCATCAGATTTTTGCACCAACGCAGAATTACCTTTGCAGATATTCAGATTGTTCAGATATGATTGTTCAGACATTGCTGGCTTCTTGTTGTTGTGTTGCGTATCATAACATCATGTAAACTAATTTTTGCATACACATTTAAAACTTTATTTCTGCATGCATATCATACATTCATTTGAACACATATGCACATACCTTTATTCGAAACCGTTGCTCATTCTTGTCCGTCTCCACTTGTAGCAAGACGACGACTCGACATCAGTATTTTACTCGATCAAGCAAATCCAGAATCATGGTTAACTTTGAAGCTGAGAACGCTGCTTACAAAGAAACTCTAGCTCAGTTCCAAGGTCAGATGGATCAGTTTCAGACTAACATGGACGTAATCAGGGAACTCCTTCGTGCTCAGAGGGATGCCTCTGCTGCTGCTGCCGCTGTTGTCGCAACTACCACCGATGCAACCGTTGTCACTCCTGTTGTGATTACTTCTCCTGATGTTTTTGTTCCTTCTCCTGTTGTAGTTGAAGTGCCAGTTGAGCCCGTGAATCAGTTTGTTGTTCATCCTAGTGTGAACAAGATGCCTGCTGGCTTCCCATGGGGCATGCCTCCAAATTACACTCCTCAGATTGCGAACAATGGTGCTTTTGTACCATATCATCCTTATGATGTGCCCGTGCTTAATGGGAATGTTGTTGCATATCCATGGGGTATGTCTACTTCGGTTCCACCTCCAGCGGTGAATGATAATCATGAGAATATTCAGGTTTCGCCTCCTGGATTGGCTGACGTTGAAGTCACTGATGAAGAAGAGCATGTGTATAGGGGTCCTCCTATTCATATTCCGGTTTCATCTCAAGGTGCTCAAGCTGCTGTTCAAAGTGTTCATCCTGGGATGTTCTATCCTGGGGCATCTTCTTCTGCTGCTATGGTACCTTCTTCGCATTATCTGTTTGTTGTTCAGATGGGTCATAATGCTGGTCAGATGGTTAATCAGGGTTTGGTGTATCCTTCTCAGTTTGCTACTCCGCAATTGCATGCTCCGGCCGCATGTCAGCTGCCAAATCCTCAGATTCTTGTCAGACCTACTAATCAGAATAAACCTGTTGACTATAAGTTGTTGGAAGACCGTATCAGAGCTATTGAATGGTTTTCTGCTTTTGGCTTGGAGGCCAAAGACTTATGTCTGGTTCCGAATGTTGTGTTGCCGCAGAAGTTCAAGATACCCGATCTTCCGAAGTATAAAGGCTTGAGTTGCCCGCGTAGTCACATCACTATGTACTGTAGGAAAATGGCATCCCATATTGTTAATGATGAATTGCTGGTTCATTATTTTCAAGATAGCTTGTCTGGTGTTTCGTTGGATTGGTACATGGGCTTAGAACATAGCAAGATTTGTACTTGGAGGGATTTATCTGAAGCATTCGTCAAGCAGTACAAATATAATCTTGATCTGGCGCCTACTAAATTACAATTGCAGAATCAGGCTCAGCGCTCAACTGAAACATTCAAAGAGTATGCACAAAGATGGCGTGAGATGGCGTCTCGTGTGCGACCTGCTCTCTCTGAAAAGGAATTGGTTGACATCTTTATGGGAACCTTGAAAGGGTCTTACTATGAAAAATTGGTGGGCAGTTCTTCATCAAACTTCGCTGATGTTGTGACCATTGGTGAACAGATTGAGAACAGTTTGAGGACTGGAAAGATTTCTGGAGCTATTTCCCAACAGCCAACTACTAGAAAGTATCAGAAAAGTCATTCAAAGAAGAAAGAAGGTGAAGCCAACGCTGTGACAGCTCAAGTTTCTCCTCAGTATCAAGCTCCCATGGCTCCCATACCATATTATCCGTATCCATACATTGCTGCTGCACAATATCAACAATTTCCATATCAGTATCATCCACAACAACCGGTTCAGAATGCTCAGAACCCGCAACAACAGAATCAACAGAATGACAAAAATCAGCAGAATCAGAATCATCAGAACAACAACAATCAAGGGAATCGCAAGCGTCCAAAATTTGATAGAATTTCGGTGTCGTATACTGAATTGTTCCCTTACTTGCTTTATAAAGAAGCAATTGTTCCCAAAGAGATTACGCCTGCAATTCCTCCATTTGGTCTGAAACATAATCCGAATGCATCTTGTGCTTATCATGCTGGATTCATAGGACATTCGACAGAAGATTGCTTTGTTTTCAAAACCAAAGTTCAAGAGCTCATCGATCGAAAGATTTTTACTTTTGTTGAGGAAGGTCCTAATGTTCAGGACAATCCGTTGCCTAATCATAGTGGACCTGCAGTGAACATGATTGAGGATAGTCCAAGGACTGAATTGATCATGGATGTTGATGAGGTCAAAACCCCGATGATTGTGGTTTTCAAGAGATTGAATGAATACGAGCTGTTGAAAAGGTTGCATGGTAAGTGTCAGATTTGTGATGATAATCCTAATCAGTGTCGAAGGCTGAAAGGTTGTGTCCAGATTTTGATGAATCAAGGTGAAGTCCAGTTTGCCAGAGCTAAGTCTGTTGAAGAGGTTGCTACTATTGAGCCATTCACCATTGTCTATAGGAAGGTTCCTATTGAATCTCCTAAGCAGAAGAAAGCACAACCTATTGTGGTTTGCCCGCCAAAGTCGTTACCAAATCAGAATTTTAAGGAGGTACCTTGGAGGTATGGATCGACCGTGTTTTCTGGAGGTCAAGAGATAAGGTTTGCCGAGTCTGAAATTGTGAATATTATAGCCGCCAGGGGTATGACTCGTAGTGGACGGGTGTTCGCTCCGAAAGTTACTACGAAACCTGTGCAAGTTCCAACTGTTGTTCTTCCCAAGGAAACACCTGCATTTGCAACCCCTGTTGTTCAACAAGGGGGATCTTCTAATGCAATTCTAGTGCCGACTATTCTGTCTGAGGATGTATCAAAGAACAAGGAAACACTAGATGATCAAGAGTTCCTAAGTTGATCAAGAAGAGTGACTTTAAAATTGTGGATCAGCTGGGACAGACTCCCTCGAGGATCTCAGTCTTGTCTTTACTCATGAGCTCGCCCGCGCATAGATCAACTTTGTTGAAGGTCTTGAACACTGCCCACGTGATGCATGACATATCCGTTGTCGAGTTCGATGATGTAGTGGCCAACATAACTGCTAGCAGATATTTGGGATTTAATGAAGCAGAATTGCCTCCTGAAGGAGCTGCCCACAACAAAGCACTGCACATTTCTGTAACATGCACTAACATCCTATTATCTCATGTTCTAGTGGATACCGGTTCTTCCCTCAATGTGATGCCTAAGGGCACATTGAGTCAATTATTGGTGGAAGGAAATGAGATGAGACCAAGCACCTTAGTTGTCAGAGCCTTTGATGGTTCTCGAAGGCAGGTTATGGGAGAAGTGGATCTACCCATCAAAGTTGGACCGCATTTGTTCACCATTACTTTCCAAGTGATGGATATCAATCCTGCATATAGTTTCCTACTGGGTCGTCCATGGATTCATGCAGCAGGGGAAGTTACCTCCACTTTGCATCAGAAGTTGAAGTTCATGTATGACGATCAGCTTGTCATCATCTGCGGTGAAGAGGATCTGTTTGTAAGCGAGTTATCATCCTTTCGATATGTTGAGACAGAGGAAGGCATAGCTGAGATGCCGTTGCAGTGTCTCAATTTTGAAGATGTCAGCTATGCTTCAACTAGTCAAAGTAGATCACCACAAATGACTTTAGCATCTGCTAAGAGTGCTAAAGAAACTGTCAAGCGAGGTTCCTTGCCAGGCTAGGGGCACGTGATTGATGTGGTTGAAAAGCATAATCGTTTTGGATTGGATTATCGTCCGAGTCGACGGTCACGTGGTCAGAATTAATGCAGTGCAATCAAGTTCAACAGCGCGGGTTTCCAGAAGGGTGATATCGTGGCTGACATTGATGATGTTGCTCCAAGCAATCAGAGTTTAAGCTTTGTGCGCAAGTGTCCGCCGGGTTTCCAGCTCAACAATTGGACATCTACCGTGATTCCTGTGGTTTTCCCATATAACATGTAATGCATTTTGCTTTCTCATTCCCTCGTCCTCGCCCGAGACGAGTGAATAGCTTGTAAAGGGCCTCACGCTTTTGCGATATTATGTGATCAATAAATAAAAGTTTTTGCATTCAAAATCATGCTCTATTTTCCTTCTTTTATTTTATTTTTTCACAAACAAATGGCAAAAGTTTCTTTTATTTTCACTTTTCAAAATAGCTCATTCTAAAATATATTCATAAACATGCAGAACTAATAAAAGCATTGATAACAACATGGCAAACAGCCATTGTAATTCTGGGATTCCAATTAACCAAGCCGAAGAAGATGGTGAGGAAGATTGTGAATTACCGGCCGGACTAGCAAGGCTCCTTGAGCACGAGCATAAAGAGATTTAGCCACACAAAGAGCCAGTGGAAGTTATCAATCTTGGTACTGATGTGGTCAGAAGAGAAGTCAAGGTTGGCGCGTCTCTCGCAAAGCATGTACACTCCAAGTTGGTCAAGTTATTGAAAGAGTATGTTGATATCTTCGCCTGGTCCTATCAAGTTATGCCTGGGTTGGATACCAACATCGTTGAACATCACTTGCCACTCAAGCCCGGATGTCCTCCTGTCAAACAGAAGCTCAGAAGGACTAGACCCGACATGGAACTTAAAATTAGAGAAGAGGTAAAGAAGCAGCTTGACGCTGGTTTCTTGGCCACTTCCGAATATCCTGAATGGGTTGCCAACATCGTCCCAGTTCCTAAGAAAGATGGTAAAGTCAGAATGTGTGTGGATTATCGAGATCTCAACAAGGCAAGCCCGAAAGATGATTTTCCTTTGCCTCATATTGATGTCTTGGTAGATAACACGGCGCAGTTCTCTATCTTCTCGTTTATGGACGGTTTCTCAGGATATAATCAGATCAAGATGTCCCCAACTGATATGGAAAAGACTACTTTCATCACGCCTTGGGGTACATATTGCTACAAAGTCATGCCATTTCGTCTGAAGAATGCAGGGGCAGCATACCAGCGTGCCATGACAACCCTCTTTCACAATATGATTCATAAAGAGATCGAGGTTTACGTGGATGATATGATTGCCAAATCCAAAACTGAATATGATCACCTGGTCCATCTCAAGAAACTGTTTGACAGACTCCGAAAGTTTAGATTGCGGTTGAATCCTGCGAAGTGTACTTTTGGAGTTCGATCTGGTAAACTGTTGGGCTTTATTGTGAGTCAGAAGGGCATTGAAGTTGATCCTGATAAGGTTTGAGCAATTCAGAACATGCCGCCTCCCAAAACATAAAAAGAAGTCTGTGGCTTTCTGGGCAGACTCAATTACATTTCAAGATTCATTTCTCACTTGACGGCTACCTGTGAACCAATATTCAAATTACTAAGGAAAAATCAATCGGTTGAATGGAACAATGATTGTCAAGGGGCATTTGACAGAATAAAAAAATACTCGCAAGAACCACCGATCTTAGTACCGCCGGTTCCTGGTAGGCCATTAATCATGTATCTCACTGTTCTCGATGAATCCATGGGATGTGTATTGGGTCAACATGATGACACTGGCAGAAAAGAACATGCAATATACTATCTGAGCAAGAAGTTTACTGATTGTGAGACCAGATACTCACTCTTGGAGAAAACTTGTTGTGCACTTGTCTGGGACGTTCGACGCCTACGACAATACATGATTTGCCATACTACTTTGTTGATTTCCAAAATGGATCTGATAAAGTACATATTCGAAAAGCCTGCTGTCTCTGGAAGAATTGCTCAGTGGCAGATGCTGTTAACTGAGTATGATATCCAACATGTTTCCCAGAAAGCAATAAAAGGGAGCGTCTTGTCTGGTTACCTTGCTCATCAACCTATAGAGGGTTATCAACAGATGAAGTTTGATTTTCCTGATGAGGATGTTCTGTTTATCAGAGACTATGAGACTCTAGACCCTGACATAGGACCCGAACCAGGGGCACGATAGTCGCTCATGTTCGATGGTGCCTCTAATTCTAAAGGTCGTGGAATCGGTTTTCACCTTCCCTTCACTGCCAGATTATGCTTTGCATGCACCAACAATATGGCTGAATACGAAGCATGTATCTACGGTATTTAAGCGGCAATTGACATGAGAATCAAGATTCTTGAGGTCTATGGAGATTCTGCTTTTGGTTATTGGCCAAGTCAGAGAGAACTTTGTGACTCGGGATTCCAAGCTGGTTCCGTACCAACAACACATAGCGAAATTGATTCCTTACTTTGATGAGATCACTTTTCATCATATTCCTAGAGAGGAAAATCAATTAGCTGATGCTCTTGCTACTTTAGCATCCATGTTCAAGGTCAAGTGGAAGAATGAAGCTCCTCGTATCCGCATTGATCATTTGAACGAACCAGCACACTGTTTAGAAATCGAGGACAAATCTGATGACAAGCCTTGGTTCTATGACATTAAAAGATATCTGGAAAAACAGGAATATCCCGAGGGTATCACTATCACTGACGAGAAAGCTCTTAGACGACTCTGTGCCAAGTTCTTCTTAAGTGGTGGTGTACTGTACAAGAGGAATTATGATTTCATGTTGCTCAGATGCATGGATAGACACGAAGCACACAAGATCATAAGGTCCATACATGAGGGTTGCGAGGGTGTACATGCTAAAGGTCCTGCTATGGCCAAGAAGATCCTTCGGGCTAGGTATTACTGGACAACGATGGAGGTAGATTGTTACAACTTTTCCAAAAGATGTCACAAATGTCAAATCTACGGAGACAAGATCCATGTGCCTCCAACTCCATTGAACGTTCTGACTTCACCTTGGCCGTTCTCTATGTGGGGTATAGATATGATTGGAATGATCGAACCGAAGGCTTCTAACGGTCATCGATTCATTCTGGTTGCCATCGACTACTTCACCAAGTGGGTTGAAGCTACTTCCTATGCAAATGTTACACGACAAGTGGTTGCCAGATTTATCAAGAAAGAGATAATCTGTCGTTATGGCATTCCTAGCAACATTATCACTGACAATGCAAGCAACCTTATCAACAATATGATGAAGGAGTTGTGTTAGGAATTCAAGATCGAGCACCACAACTCTTCTTCATATCGGCCCAAGATGAATGACGTCGTTGAAGCAGCAAAGAAAAATAGCAAGAGAATTGTCCAGAAGATGGTCAAGACATACAAGGATTGGCATGAAATGCTTCCATTTTCACTACATGGCTACAGAACTTCAATTCGCACTTCTACTGGGGCAACTCCATATTCACTTGTATATGGTATGGAGGCTGTTTTACCCATTGAGGTCGAGATTCCTTCGCTCAAAGTCATCATGGAAGCAGGTCTTGACAAAGCCGAATGGGTTCAATCCAGATATGATCAGCTGAATCTCATCGAAGAGAAGCGCCTTGCAGCCGTTTGTCATGGTCAATTGTGTCAGAGACGCCTCAAGCGCCTTTTGACAAGAAAGTTCCCCTCGAGCGTTTCATGAAGGCGAACTCGTGCTCAAGAAATATTCACCTGTTCACTCGAATCCACGTGGAAAGTGGACTCCCAATTACGAAGGACCTTTCATTGTCAAGAAGGCCTTCTCAGACGGAGCCCTGATCCTCACCACAATGGATGGGGAGAGTTGCCATCGCCCGTGAACTCCGATGCAGTCAAAAAATATTATGCCTGAAAAAAATGGATGATAGCCCGCTAGATTGACATCCGCAAGGACAATCTAGGCAAAAATGGGCGTCCCGATGGACCAAAAAAAAAAAGAAAAGTCCATGCAAAAGTTAGGGACAATGAAAAAACAATAACAACCCGCTAAGTCGAAAACCCGAAAGGGCGACTTAGGCAAAAATGGGTATCCCGGTGGATGAAAAAATATATATAGAAAAATGTCCAGGCAAAATTAGGGATAAAGGCATTGACTGTGAACACTTGAGCCTCTCTTCCGCATAGCTAGACCTCAGACGATAATAGAGCAGTCAAATCATCATTAACTGGTGCAAGGCGTTGGAACTTAGACTTGCAGTGGATGGTAGCCAATGTTGTAGTCAATGCAAAACATACTTTCCCATTTCCATTTACTCTTGTTTTTCAATTTTATTGCAAATATCCTCATCAAGGATTTTTGCATCCTTGTACACATCTTATGTACATATTTTTCACATTCAATAAAAATGCATTATTCAATTTCTCAATTGTTTTCTTTCTAGTATTTTGTTTGCAAATTAAAACGATTATTTGTGATCACATAATACTATAAAGCGTTGAGAACAATAAAAAGATAAAATCAAACGGGAAAGCATTATGCATTGCATTTTTACTGGTAATCCCTGCAGGATAATCGGTAATATTCATTTGCAAGACTGAATACCCGACTTACATTATGATAGTCTTTGAAGAGGTTGTTATTTCGTTAACAGGGCCATCATTTCCACAACAGATGCCATTATGGTTTTTTCTGGAAAGGTGGGCTACCTTCCCTTTCCCCAGCAGATCCATAATATTCCAATAGAGTGGCCGAATGATGTACTTTAATCATAGATCGGTATTTTATGGAAAGGTGGGCTACCTTCCCTTTCCCCAGCGGAATTGTCACCATTCGGGGCCTTTCTCCGGCAAGATCGGTATTTTATGGATTCTCTCCCCAGTGGATTTTCAGCATACTCCCTTTCTTTAGGCCAAATTCATTTCCCCAGTGGATTTTCTGCAAACTTTAAACATTTCCTACGCTAGCACTTCTCTTTTGTTGCCGTCGGCCAAACTTTTGAGGTACTCTTTTATTTAATCCCCTTTTACCTCGAATCATCGGAAAGCAAGCGCAATTCGTACATTCAGGTCCAAGTGGATTAAATAGGGGCAGCTGTCGTAACCCAAAATTTGACCTCCCCCTTTTGTCTTTTGCATAAGCATGTGCACTCGCATCGTCGACATATGCATTTGCACTTTTTTCTATGTGTTTCTTGTTGCAGGATTTCCAGGTTTTTCAAGACCGATTAATCGCATCCTCTCAAGAGTATTTCATCTCCAAAACAAGCTCAAAATAAAGGTTTCCATGTTTACTCATCAAAACAAGAGGTGGAAAATCGAAACTGGGACATCAACACTTGTTTTGAGTGATCTGGGCATTTTTTCCAGATTGGCTGTTTTTCAACTAACAGATTACTCAAACAGCGTAACAGATTACTCAGTGCAATTTTGCCAAATTTTTTGTTTTTTCAACTGAGTAACAGATTACTCAAATAGGGTAATCGATTACTCAGTGCAGATTTAGAATTTCTACTACATTTTGGGACAGCAGCCATGCACTCTCTTTGGTCTTTGATTCTAGCATTATATGGAACATTATAGACATCTCTAGACATTTCAAGACTATTCAAGACAATCCAAGTGCATTTATTCCAATGCCACACTTTAAATTAAGTACACCATGTTCCTTGATTTACAAGCATATCAACCATTGGATGTTGGAGCTCACATTGGGATTGTTACCGAGTTGATCCTAACTAACCGAGTTAACCACCTTGACTCGGTGAGTCAAGTGTAACTAAATCCTAGCCTAATTCCAAACCACCCAAAGCTAGCTCCTAGCCTAATTCCAAACCTCTCACACTCCAAACCAAAAGTTTATATAAACAAAGCTTCACTCATTTCTCAAACCCTCCACAATCATTCACACAAATTCTCACTTTCTTCACTCTCAATTCTCACATTCTCTCTGATCTTTCTACAACTTCTTCATCAACTTCTTCATCTTTTTCACCAAACCACACTAAAGCTCTTATTTCACCATTGAAGAAAAGCTACTTTCACCTTGGAAGTGCTTTTTCTTGAGCTTAACCTTCATCATCTTTCCATTCTACTGGATTTTGTGGAGCTTCAGTAGCTTTTGGATTCATCTCAAGTGATTAATTCAAGCTTCTTCGGTGATAATTCATATTTCTGAGTTTTCGTCAAATTTTGCTCGGTTTCGTTACAGTTCGAAGTGCATGTGTAGGATTATCTGGTTTTCTCTGGATTTCTTCATTTATCTTCATCATATTTCAAGCATAACAATGACCAAGCCAAATCTCCAGCTTGTAGGTTGGTCGATTCTCACTTAATTTATCATTTCGTTTACTTTTGCGCGTTTACGATGTAGTTTCTATAGTTTTTCGGTTCGTTGAATCTTGTGTTTGGTTGATCTTTGTTGTTCATTTTTTATGCTTCCAATTGATAATTTAATTGTTCCTAATCCATGTAATTTTCGTGCACAAAATAATACCATAGCATGTGGAAGTTTGGATAAGTGATTATGTGTTGAAAACTACTTTTGAAAAGCTGTTTTTGCTATTTTTTTTGCTACTGTTACAGTGGTAATCAGTTACTCAAAGAGAGTAATTGATTACTCTGCACCTTTTTCACAAAATTCTGCTATTTTTAAGCAAGTAATCGATTACCTACATAGGGTAATCGATTACCACTGTAACAGAGTGCCATTTTTGGTGTTGTTCAAGCTTGTTTGACATCCTTTCCTCCTCTAACTTCCATGGATTGATATGCTTGATATTTAAGGATGTTTTTAATGTTGTTAACCTCTGTTTAAAGCATATTTACATTAAATCAATAATTGATTTATCAATTCTTGCAATTATGTGTGTTCTTGATTTTTGTTTGAACATGCCAATTCTTGCACTTTCTTTGACTACATGATACATGATTTGTGTTGTATTTTCAATGTCATGTGGTACTATTTTGCACTCCCTCTCTTTGTTTTACATTAAGTTCATTCTTCATGGATGAATTTAATCTTGTATAATCAATAATTCACACCTTTTGTTTTAATAATTTTCCATTTTTTTGGAAAGTTGTTAGCATATTTTTCCCTTGATTAATTGATCGAAACCATGTTTTGATTAGTTGATCCTTCCCTTCCCCTTTCTCTTTCGGCTTCCTTTAGAGTTTTTTCTCTCTTTCCCCTCGCGGAGTTGAAGATTCATACAACGGCCGACGCGCGATGCACTACGCTGGAGCATTGTACAAATTGGAGTTGTCATTGTCCGTTTCAATTTCCGCACTGATACTTTGAGTGATTGGAGAAGGAATGAGGATGGGATTTGCCCACTCTCATTCTGGCTATTTCTTGGGGAAGGGCATTGGTCCTCTCGCTGAGAATAGTCACCTCTATCTTCAAGCTATAGTATTTTTTGTTCTCAGTCGGGTTGATCTTTGATCACTTTTGTTCCTCAATCTCCCTTTTGATCAAACACCATTCTTCTTGGTTAAGATCGTTGTTCTTGCTTTAGCAATCTCTCTTTGTTTCAATACTTCTTTCTTCTTGTGGTCAATCTTTGTTTTTGATTCCCCTGAAGAGTATCAACCCTTTTGGTTAATTACAGTCTGTTTGTTAAAACCGTAAATTCCCAGCAGTTTGCAACCTCCTCTTGGTTCAAATATTGTTCTCTCTTGGGTTAATCACCTTTTCTCTCGGTTAATCACTCGTTTCTTCAGTTAACCAGAGTCCGTCTGTTAAAATACTGAATCTTTTCTTAAGTTAATCACCTTCTTTTGGTTAATCACTCACTTTCTTCGGTTAATCACAGTCTGTCTGTTAAAACCGTAAATCTACAATAGTTAGCAACCTCTTTTGGTTCAATGCCTTTCTGTTGGTTAATTACTGTATGTCCAGTTATTACCAACACCCCTTTTGGGTCACAACCTTTTCTTGGTTTCACACCCTTTTCTGTTGGTTAATCACAATTTCTGTTAAAACCAATGTTTCTCTATCCCCATAGAGTTGCAATCATTTCTTTCTTCGGTTAACCACTGTTTATCAGTTAATATACCGAAATTCTCTCAGAGTGAAACACCTTCTCTCGGTTCAGTACTCTCCCCTTTTGGTTCATCACAGTTTGTCTCTTGACACCAACTTTCTCCTTATCAGACATATTGTCTGTGAGGGCTAGGGCCTCATATTCACTTTGTTTTAATGATGTCAACAGAAATGTAAGTTTTAGATTGTAATTTGAGCGGTATCACTTCACGTGTCGAACATATCGTGTCTAACCATCATCCTTCATGTGTCTAGATGCATAGGACATTATCTTTCCCATAAACAAATGTCCATTATCATTTTAGGAGTGTCTAGTATGTTTTTCTGGACTTGGTCCGGTGAAAATGCGCAGAAAATTGAATTTCCTAAAAAAATTACAGTTCATGCGCTAACCCTCCCAGTTCATGCGCTAACCCTCCAGTTTATGCGCTAACCTAGTGAAACATGCGGGAAAGCGCATGATGTGCAGAAAATTGTATTTCCTAAAAAAATACAGGTCATGCGTTAATCTTCCCAGTTCATGCGCTAACCCTCCCAGTTCATGCGCTAACCCTCCAGTTTATGCACTAACCTAGCATTTTCGACGAGTCAGCGCACGACGACCTCCATTGATTCATGAGTCGACTCATAACCTCCTGAACTGATTTTTTCACTTAAATTGTTTCTGTTATTTCTGTTATAATTGTTTGTGGGTCAATTCTTTCTCTATAAATAGTTTGGTTATCTCATTATATCAAATAACAAGAAACGTGAAAGATATATACCATTTCTCTCTTCATCTTCTTCATTGAGTAAACAAACAATCACACATAATCATCTTTGTTTGTGTCGCCCATTGTTCGAAGTGATAACGTTCAGAATTTAGGAATTGTTTGATCTTCATTTTCTGGGTTGAGAGTTTTGGTAGGTGTTTCTTGAATAAAACCTTGGGTTTTATCCTCCAAAGAATTGGCCGAGTGAAGGTAACTGAAGAACGGTGGTTTCTCTCAGTTTAGTAGCGTGGGACGGTGATTCTTGGGGGTTTTGCACAATCCGTTTCGTTCTACAGGGATTCAGCCGGGCGAAGGTAACCGAAGAGATCGGTTTAGTAGCTGTAATCGGAGGATCGTAGAAGAGAGGTTTGGGTTCGAATTTTTGGTAGATTGCAATTGATCGAGTGAAGGTAACCGAAGAACGGTGGTGTCTTTCGGTTTAGTAGCGTGAGACGGTAATTGGATCAACCATATTCGATGTTGTTGATCTATCATGGATCAAGGGGAGTGAAGGCTCTGCTTCAACCAACGAAGACGTTCGTGTGTTTGATTGTTCACAGTTCTTCTCTTGTACAAAACAATTTGCAACAGCAATAAGATATATATCTCAATTCCGTTTGTGAATTGGGGGCAGACGTACCCAAAGCGAGGACGATTGGGGAACTGCCTAAACAAATCTCGTTTGTCTTTCTTCTCCCTTAACTCTTTTAGATTCCTGTTTTTCTCAAACTTGGGAAGTCGCAATTTATCTGAATTTTGAACGTTGTGTGATATTGAGCTGAAATTCTGTTTTATCAAACTGATACAATTCCTTGAATTGTATTTTGTAGCAGCTCATTATTACACTCCATTAAAATTCTGCACTTCGTGTGCTTATGCACACCAAGTGTTTGATAATTTGTCTCAAAGCAAATTTGAACACATTTAGATTTAATTTTCCTATTATTTCACCTATTTGGTTTGGATTAGAATAACAAGCAAACAAACTGTGTTGATTGTGTAAATCATTCTAAGTTTTTCTCATATCAATTCCATAATTGATATTCACGCGCATATCCGATTCTTTTGGTAGAAGGTTCGTTGTAGACTTTTTATCCGGTGGTATCTTCCGTTCAAATATTTTTTTTATATCTAATTTTGCATGTAAAACTCGAAGGATCTATTCAACCCCCCCTTCTAGATCTATAGCCATAGTCTAACAAGTGGTATCACGAGCTCTTGTTAATTCTGGTGCTTCGGTAAAACTTCTTGGATCATGGCGAACGAACCTAAGGGGGCTTATCATAGAGCTCCGGTGTTTACAGGTGAAAACTATAGCTACTGGAAGGATTGTATGCGTGTTCATATTAATTCCATAGATCGGAAGGTTTGGAACGTTATTTTAAACGGTCCCATGGAAATTACTATGACAAATGAGGAAGGTATTGTCGTTCCTAAACCCGAAGCTCAATGGAATGAGGAGGACGAGAAAAAGCACAGTTATGATTGGAAGGCTTGTAATATGATTATCTCTTCTTTGGGATTTGATGAGTATTATCGAGTCTCCCATTGTGATTCGGCCAAAGCCATGTGGGATGCTTTACAAGTAGCCCACGAAGGCACTAATGATGTTAAGATGGCCCACATTAATACTCTAACGCAAGAGTTTGACTTGTTTTACATGAAGCAAGGGGAAACCATTACGGATATGCACAAAATGGTTTACTCACATTATTAACAAGTTGCATGTTCTTGGTAAGCCAATTTCAAATGAGGTTGCTACTAATAAGATTTTGAGGTGTTTAAATAGGGAATGGCAACCAAAGGTCACCGCTATCAAGGAGGCTAACAATCTTGCCACACTAGACCTCACAACACTTTTTGGCAAACTTGAAGAGCATGAACAAGTACTTATTAGCCTGGAAAAACATGAAAAGAGTATTAAGAAAGAGAAAGCAAAAGATATGGAGAAGAAGTCGATTGCTCTTAAGACTTCTTGTTCAACGTCCACACATCAAGAGTCAAGTGATGATGAAGCCAAAAATGACAAAGATGAAGAGTCCGGTGATGATATGAGCTTATTTGTAAAGAGATATAATAGATATGTTCGTAAGAACGGGATTCAACACTCGGACAAAAATCTGGTCAAGTTTCGGAAGCAATCTAGAACCGAAGGAAATAGAAATGGCAAGGTAAAAGGAACGTGCTACAACTGTGGAAAATCCGGACACTACAAGCCGGATTGTCCATCTCTAAAGAAAGACAAAGATAGGGATAACGACAAGAGTCGCTCCAACAAAAAGTCCAACAAGTCTCGACGAGCATACATCGCTTGGGAAAGCGATAGTGAGTCGGAGAAAGATGGTTCGTCAAGCGACGAAAGTGAATCCGTTAACTTTTGTCTTATGGCACGCCACAACAAAGCAAAAGAGGTAAAACACTCTAAATATGATCATGTTAATACTATGTCGTATTTAGAGTTGCAAAAGGCTTTTGACATGTTACACTATGAGGCTAAGGAAGCATTTCAACGCCTAGCCTCAAATAAAAAGATTTTTGCTCATTTAGAGAAGAAGGTTGCCGATTCCGAAAAGGAATTGGAAGCCCTCAAGAACTCTATAGTGGACACTTAAAAAGCCAAGGTTGAAGAGGATCCTACCTCTTGGTTTAATTGAGGCTGTGACACTTGTCACATTTGGCAACGAGAGGTGAGAACCCTCAAAGCCAAATTGGACAAGGCTCTTAAGCCAAAAGTTACGTTTGCTATTGATCGGTCACATTTTCGAGAAAGTATGAACAATCCGTATCAAAAGTATACGTATGTGGTCCGAAATAGTGATAGCAAAAGTAAATTCCAAATAAACCGTGATTGTTTGTATTGTTGTAAGCCTGGCCATACTATTGCAAAATGTCGTTTCAGAAGGTTTCTTGTTCCGAAGGGCATCTATCAATGGTTGCCTAAGTGCGGTTTTGGGTTCACTCACCTTAAAGGACTCAATGAGAATTGGGTATCTACTCTCCCTTGATTGTTTTTGTAGGTACAAAGTCTTGAGACCACCGAAAGAAGAGGGGTTCTAGATAGTGGTTGCTCGAGACATATGACTGGAGACATATCTCTCTTCATCGACTTTGTGGCGAAGAAAAAGGGGTTTGTCACCTACGGAGATAATAATAAAGCGCAGATTCTTGGTAAAGGTAGTGTAGGTAATCCCTCATCTACTACTATCTCTGATGCACTTCTTGTGGAGGGCCTTAGATACAACCTATTAAGCATTAGTCAATTATGCGACAAAAATTATAAAGTATCATTTTCAAAAGATTGTTGCATAATTGAAGATAGTGACAAAAAGGATGTGTTTAAGGGTGTGAGAATAAATAATGTCTATATGCTAGATTTGAGCGAAGTATCGTTAAATGGCGACAAATGTCTAGTCACCATGAATGAAGATTCATGGTCGTGGCATAGACGATTGGCGCATGTTAACTTTGATTTTCTTAATAAAATAGTCTCCAAACACTTAGTCATCGGTTTGCCCAAAATAAAATTCACAAAGGATCATCTTTGTGATGCATGCCAAATGGGGAAGCAAACAAGGATCTCCTTTAAATCAAAAAAAGTTATTTCAACTATGAGGCCTCTTGAGCTCCTCCATATGGATCTCTTTAGACCATCTAGGGTTAAAAGCCTAGATGGTAACTATTATGGTTTTGTTATAGTCGATGATTTTTCACGTTTTTGTTGGACTATTTTCTTAGCAAATAAAAGTGATACATTTTCGGCCTTTGTGAAATTTGCGAAATTATCTCAAAACAAGTTGAATACAAACATTATATCAATTATAAGTGACCATGGTGGTGAGTTTGAGAATCATTTATTTGAAGCATTTTGTGAATCCAACGGAATTGATCATAATTTTTCTGCACCACGTACTCCTCAACAAAACGGGGTAGTGGAACATAAAAATAGAGTTTTGGAGGAACTTGGAAGGACAATGATCAATGAAAGTGGATTACCAAAATACTTTTGGGCCGATGCCATAAGTACATCTTGTTACATTTTGAATAGGGTGCTCATCCGGCCTATTCTTAACAAGACTCCGTATGAGCTTTTGAAAGGGCGTAAGCCAAACATCTCTCACCTTCATGTATTCGGTTGTAAATGCTTTGTATTAAACAATGGCAAAGAAAATCTTGGTAAGTTTGATGCCAAGGCCGATGAGGGTATTTTTCTAGGATACTCTCAATCAAGCAAAGCTTATAGAATTTATAATTGTTAGTTCTTGGATTGGATGGAATTTTGGTAAAACAATGTTGAACAATATTGATGTCATATGTCTGATGTCCTAACATTGGTTCATAACATTAGTTAGTGTTTAGTTGTTGAAGGGTTGAAGTTTTGAAGACTGATGTCACATGCGATGTCTTGATATCAGATGGCAGAACACTAAAGCATCAGGTTGTGATGTTTTTAGGGCTGAGCGTGTTAGCTTGATTTGTGGAGATCTGTTGGAGAGATTGGATGCGAATATCTTGGAGTAGATATTTTCTGTCGCAAACAGATTTGATGCAGATTTGTAGGAGTGTTTAAAGGCTGAAGATTTATTAAGATTTGGAGATAAAATTTGTTTTAAATTCAGTTTTAAATAACAAATTAGATCAGATATTGTAGCAGGTCCAAGCCCAAGTTAGAAGTCTATATAAAGCGCATCAACCCTGGATGGAAGATAACGAAGAAAGAGAGCTAAATACTGAGAGTCATTTGTGTCTTCGTGTATGTTTTGTAAACCATTCTAGTTTGAATTGGTGTTACTTTATTGAGTTGTAAAGTGTCCTCTCTTAGAGCTATTAAGCAAGAGAGTGTGTGTACTTGATCAAAGCTTGTAAGCAGGATCAAGGTGTGTTTCAAAGAGTGATCTTTGAGTTGTATCACTGAGGTGATTTAGGGAGTGAGTGGGTTCTCATACCTAAGTGGTTTCTTAGGTAGAAGGTTCATTGGGTAGTGATTAAGTTTAGGAGATGTCAACTGGGTTGTTGAGTATGTAAATTAATACTACTAATAGTGAAATTCCTCCCTGGCTTGGTAGCCCCCAGACGTAGGTAGTTAGACCGAACTGGGTGAACAATTCATTGTGTTCTTTATTGTTTGTTATTGCATTGTCCATTGCAGAGTGTGTTGTTGTGACATCACACTTAACATCACACATCTGGTACCAGAATTTCAATAATAAAAGGTTACGCATAGTTGAAGAGTCGGTTCATGTTTCTTTTGATGAGTCTTATCCGAGAAATGTCGGAGAAGGTAGTTCTTTTCATGGTGCAGGTGTATCTTCTAAAGACATACTCAAGGACACTGATAAGGGAATTGATCAGCCTGAAGCAGTGCGTATTGAGGAGGAAAAAGATCACCAACTAGTGAAGAGTGAGAAGGATCACCATTCAGATAATGATGAACTTCCCCAGCTTGGAAGTCTTCTAAAGACCATCCAATGGACAACATTCTCGGTGATATATCAAAGGGAGTAACCACTCGCTCTCAACTTAATAATTTTTGTTATTATTCCGCTTTTGTATCTCAAGTTGAACCTAAAAATGCAAAGGAAGCGTTACTCGATGAGCATTGGTTTTTATCAATGCAAGATGAGCTTAATCAATTCAAGAGAAATGAGGTTTGGGACCTTGTCCCTCCTCCGCGAGGTCATCGAGTGATTGGCACCCGATGGGTGTTTAGGAATAAACTTGACGAAAACGGTGTAATAACGCGTAACAAAGCTCGTCTTGTAGCGCAAGGCTATAACCAAGAGGAAGACATCGATTATGAGGAAACTTATGCACCGGTTGCCCGACTCAAGGCTATACGCCTTTTATTAGCTTATGCATGCACAAAGAACTTTAAACTATTTCAAATGGATGTAAAAAGTGCATTCCTTAACGGATACATAAATGAATAGGTTTATGTTGTCCAACCTCCGGGTTTTGAGTCTCATGAACATCCCGATCATGTCTACAAATTAAAACGTGCTTTGTACGGACTCAAACAAGCCCTAGGGCTTGGTATGAACGTCTAAACAAATTCTTACTTGATCAAGGATATTCAAGAGGCAAGGTTGACACAACTCTCTTCATTAAACGTCAAGGAAAACATATTATTTTGGTACAAATTTATGTGGATGATATCATTTTTGGGTCAACTAACATGACCTTGGTCAAGGAGTTTTCTAGCTTAATGCAGGGAGAGTTTGAGATGAGCATGATGGGGGAGCTCAACTATTTCCTCGTATTGCAAATCAAACAACTCGAAGAGGGCACCTTCGTGAGCCAAACGAACTATTATCTTGAGTTACTTAAACGTTTTGATATGCTGAATTGCAAAGCTATAGACACTCCTATGCCTACCAGTGAAAATCTTGATCGTGATGAAAAAGGTAAAGACGTTGAGGTAAAAAGGTATCGAGGTATGATCAGATCTCTTCTTTATCTTACCGCATCACGACCCGACATCATGTTTAGTGTTTGCATGTGTGCGAGGTATCAAGCATGTCCCAAGGAATCCCACCTAAAAGTTGTTAAACGCATACTTAGGTATCTCTCCGGTACTCCAAAGTATGGTCTGTGGTATTCCAAAGGTAGTGCTTGTTCCTTAGTTGGTTATTCCGATTCTGATTTTGCCGGGTGCAAATTGGATAGGAAAAGTACTAGTGGTACGTGTCACTTTTTCGCAAATTCCTTGGTGAGTTGGCACAGCAAGAAACAAGTTTTCGTTGCTTTGTCAACAGCTGAGGCGAAATACGTTGCTGCCGGTAGTTGTTGTGCTCAAGTCCTATGGCTTAAACAACAATTGCTTGATTTTAATTTGAAACTTGAGCGTATTCCAATCTTGTGCGATAACACTAGTGCAATTAATCTAACTAAGAACCCCGTATTGCACTCACGCACCAAGCATATCGAAATTCGACATCATTTTCTTAGGGATCATGTAGAGAAAGGTGATGTTATTTTTTAGCACCTTGACACTAAAAATCAGCTTGCTGATATTTTCACAAAACCGTTAGCTACAGAGCCTTTCTTTCACATCCGTAGGTAACTTGGCATTCTCGATATCTCGGATCGTGTTTAATGTATGCTTTTAGATAGTAATCCTCCCATATATATACTTGATTACTCTTTTTAAGTAACAATTGAAAGAGATTCCTTTTATGTGAGGGCTCCCGTCTTATAAAGCGATCAAGGTAATATCGTTCCGATTTATACATGTTTAATATATGTTGTGCCATGTTAAGTGCCTTAATCTTGATGTTTATTGTATTGTGAGCACATATCGTTCATGTGGATGTTTTGTTATATATGTGTGCATATTTATTTATCCATTTCCAATTTTACATTAGCTGTATCATATGTGGATGCGTGTTAATGTTGTTGTGTTGCAAATATGTGATGGTTCCTTATGTATTATAGTGTTTTATTTTGACCACCTTCTTTTCTTCTTTTTGATGTTGTCAAAGGGGGAGAAGAATAGCAACAAGCAGAAATTTTAACAGAGATTAACCAAGTGTTAAAGACAGGGGGAGCATGTTCGTTCTCAAATTACAAATCTCATGACAGCTAAGAAAATGTTGCCATCATAAAAAAGGGGGAGTATGTGAGGGTTAGGGCCTCCTATTCACTTTGTTTTAATGATGCCAATAGAAATGTAAGTTTTAGATTGTAATTTGAGCGGTATCACTTCACGTGTCGGGCATATCGCATATAAACATCATCGTTCATGTGTCTAGATGTATAGGACATTATCTTTCCCATAAACAAATGTCCATTATCATTTTAGGAGTGTCTAGTAGGTTTTTCTGGACTTGGTCAGGTGAAAATGCGCAGAAAATTGAATTTCCTAAAAAAATTGCAGTTCATGCGCTAACCCTCCCAGTTCATGCGCGAACCCTCCAGTTTATGCGCTAACCTAGTGAAACATGCGGGAAAGCGCATGATGTGCAGAAAATTATATTTCCTGAAAAAATACAGGTCATGCGCTAACCTTCCTAGTTCATGCGCTAACCCTCCCAGTTCATGCGCTAACCCTCCAGTTTATGCATTAACCTAGCATTTTCCACGGGTTAGCGCCTGACGACCCCCATTGAGTAATGAGTCGACTCATAACCTCCTGAACTAATTTTTTCACTTTAATTTTTTCTGTTATTTCTGTTATAATTGTTTGTGGGTCAATTCTTTCTCTATAAATAGTTTGGTCATCTCATTATATCAAATAACAAGAAACGTGAAAGATATATACCATTTCTCTCTTCATCTTCTTCATTGAGTAAACAAACAATCACACATAATCATCTTTGTTTGTGTCGCCCATTGTTCGAAGTGATAACCTTCAGAATTTAGGAAGTGTTTGATCTTCATTTTCTGGGTTGAGAGTTTTGGTAGGTGTTTCTTGAATAAAACCTTGGGTTTTATCCTCCAAAGAATCGGATGAGTGAAGGTAACTGAAGAACGATGGTTTCTCTCAGTTTAGTAGCGTGGGATGGTGATTCTTGGGGGTTTTGCACAAGCCATTTTGTTCTACAGGGATTCAGCCGGGTGAAGGTAACCGAAGAGATCGGTTTAGTAGCTGTAATCAGAGGATCGTAGAAGAGAGGTTTGTGTTCGAATTTTTGGTAGATTGCAATTGATCAAGTGAAGGTAACCGAAGAACGGTGGTGTCTTTCAGTTTAGTAGCGTGAGACGGTAATTAGATCAACCATATTCGATGTTCTTGATCTATCATGGATCAAGGGGAGAGAAGGCTCTGCTTCAACCAACGAAGACGTTCGTGTGTTTGATTGTTCACAGTTTTTCTCTTGTACAAAACAATTTGCAACAGCAATAAGATATATATCTCAATTTTGTTTGTGAATTGGGGACAGACGAACCCAAAGCGAGGACGATTGGGGAACTGCCTAAACAAATCTCATTTGTCTTTCTTCTCCCTTAACTCTTTTAGATTCCTGTTTTTCTCAAACTTGCAAAGTCGCAATTTATCTGAATTTTGAACGTTGTGTGATATTTAGCTGAAATTCTGTTTTATCAAACTGATACAATTCCTTGAATTGTATTTTGGAGCAGCTCATTATTACACTCCATTAAAATTCTTCACTTAGTGTGCTTGTGCACACCAAGTGTTTGATAATTTGTCTCAAAGCAAATTTGAACACATTTAGATTTAATTTGCCTATTATTTCACCTCTTTGGTTTGGATTAGAATAACAAGCAAACAAACTGTGTTGATTGCGTTTTGATTGTGTAAATCATTCTAAGTTTTTCTCATCTCTATTCCATAATTGATATTCACGCGCATATCCGATTCTTTTGGTAGAAGGTTCGTTGTAGACCTTTTATCCGGTGGTAGCTTCTGTTCAAATATTTTTTAAAATCTAATTTTGCGTGTAAAACTTGAAGGATCTATTCAACCCCCCCCCCCCCCCTTCTAGATCCATAGCCATAGTCTAACATTGTCTACCTTTTTCCTCTTCGGCCAACCACTGCCAGTCAGTTAACATACCGAACTCTTTTACTGTATCCCCAGTTTAGTTGTTATCTTTCCATTTGAACTCCTTTGCTTGGTTTTGACACCATTTCTTTGTAAGTTTCCTGGAGAGTTTCTTTCTTTCTTTTGTTCTTGGTTTCGACACCGTTTTCTCTTTCTTTTCTTATTTCCTTTTCCGTCTTAGTTCCACAAACTACGGAAGCTCTGATTCTACATTCTTTCGAATGTATGATATGTAGGCACGAGACACAATGTCTAGGCGAGCACACTTCCACCTTTCTTCCATCTTTCCACTTTTTCTTCCTTTTCCTTTTCTTCTTTCTGTCCACTGGTTCCATGAACTACGACTCTCTGATTTCCTCATTGCACTATGAGGGTACGTAGGCACGAGGGCCACAGTCCTCTGCGAGCACTTTCTTTCTTTCCTTTTTCTTTCCCCTGTTCTCTCTCCTTTCTTTTAGCTAGAAGCCTTTAGATAGATAACTAATCCAAGCCTATAAGTAAGCGAAATGGTTCTCGTCGAGTACGACGGATGCGTTAGGTGCTAGTACATTCCATTCGCATAACCGACCCCCGTTCCCGTTTCTCTTCCCCTTGGGTTTTCTCGATATTTTCCTTGTCCTTTGGGACTAAATAAAGTTCGGTGGCGACTCTGTTGTTATCTTTGAGTGTGCGATACACTCGGGTGTAAACCAGTCATCTTCAGTTAGCACAATATGACTTTAATAATGAATTTAAAACATAAAGCAACAAAGAAGACAAAGAATTAGTAACCCAGTTCGGTGCAACCACACCTACGTCTGGATGGCTTCTATCCAAAGAAAGGAAATCTACTCTTAAATAGAGTTAATGTAGTTCCTATTGGATTGTCCCTTTGGATTGGTGACATTTATGCAAAACAACAACATGGAGAAGTGTCCAAGTTTTCAAGATCAATCTATCTTGCTTAAGCTGTATGAATCTGCTAAAGAAACACATGTTGGACGCGATGCTCCCATATGTTGGTACACCATATGGGCCTTGCTCAACAGGTGCTAAATTGCTGGGTTTTGAATGAATCTTATGAGAAGATTCTGCTCTATTTTATTTATATTGGTTTAGAAATATGATTATATGATTTTTTGGACAATTGTGAAGATCAAATAAGATTTAAAGAGATTTTAAATTTGAATTTGTAATAAACCAAATAATATCTTATTGTAGGAGATAATCAAGGAACAAATCAAATATCCAACATACTTTTCATTATTTCTAGACGAAATCAAATCTCAAATTCATGAAGAAAAGCCCATAATAATTATGCTATATAAGGAGCACATAACCTACATTGAAGAGCAACCATTACCATTAAAGATCTTAGAGTACTAGGTTTTGTGTCTTGTATTTCACGCTAATGCCATAACAAGATTTGTGTAGAATATTTATGTACACCTCTATGTTTTAGTAACTTGGAATAAAAGGTTTATCTAGTTGATTTGTAAAATTAAACATCATTCATATTGTTGATTGAAGTTGATCACTAGGGTTTAGTGATTGTTATCTGTCATACCCTAATTTTTGAACCTAAGATCCCACATCATTTGCATTTCATTAGCATCATATGTGTGTATACTTTTATGCATCACTAACCCATTTTGAGATACAAAGATTGTTGTTTGTTTCATTTGATTACAAATTAGGGTTTGGACCCTCAAAAAAGGACTAAGCTAATGATCAATGAAGAATTGGCATGACTTTCAACTTACCCGGTGTCTCACTCATCCATGAAGATCAAGATCTCTCATTCATCAATAATCAAGTACAAGATTGCCCCATTTCAAAAATCAACAAGCCTTAAGATCCTCAGTGTACCAAAATTAGGGTTTTGACCTAATTCAGTCCCTGGGTTGACTTTTTTGGCAAAGCATGATCCAAAACCTCAAGATATGTTTCAAAAACATAAAATGCCTCATATTAGTCCATTCATATGATTGGATTGATTCAAAAAACTTTATTCATAAGCAATGTAATAATTCAAACTCATTTGGACCCCAAACTAGGGTTTCTGATAAAAAAAAGTCAATTATACCTTTGACTTTTGACCAAGACATGATCCCAAGTCTTGGGACATGATTCAAGACACTCAAAAACACCCTTTGAGTCTATCCATGGTGTTCAAATAGGCCAAATGTTTGATTTCAATAAGGGGTCACAAAATTAAAGTTCATCTGATACAAAAGTCAATTGTGGTCAAAATCAAGTTTGACTTTTGGAGTTTTTGGTTAAACATGTTCTCTTCAAGTCAAGAACAATCCTAATATGTGATTTGGATCATGATTGATTAAGAAAAATCAAGAAAAGTGAGGTTACTTGTAAAATGGGCAACCTTAGAGAACTTAAAAATTTTCTAAGTCATGGAAAAACAATGATTTTTGCCCTAATTTCCAAGGTCATAACTTCCAAACTAAGTAACCATTTTCTTTGATCCAAAGACCAAATTGAAGAGCTTATTACATACTACTGTCGCAGTGAGAATTAGATATCAAGCTATTGATTAACTTGAATCGCAAATCGTTTATTTCACCACCGGTCTTTGATTTATCCAAGGGAAGGGAGAAATATCGAATGTCCCACTGTATGCAATGCAAATGCAAAGCTAAGAGTCTAAGGTTCGGGGGTTGGTTATACCTAGGGAAGGTGTTAGCATCCTAGATATCTGTAATACTCTACAAGAACCTCTTGTTTTATATTATGTTATCTATTAAATGTTATCTATTTGCTAAGGGTTAAAGGGCGTAGGAAGACCTAAAGTTCTATTCCTATGTGTGCTCAATAAGATATCGCATCATGTGCCTACATATCCTGTCAGGAGTGGAATCAGAGCACTTGTAGTTCCTCTCTGAGGGATACTAAAGTTGTTTGAAAAAGGTTTAAGAGAGAAGATGAGTTGTCATCTTAAGAAGAGTTTTTTTAGACCACCACAGTTTTGAGAATGGACCTTTGCTTCATCTTAGGAGAAGGGCTCCAACTCGAGTATATAATCGACGAGTATGTCACATACCTCTCCTAAGTGGAAAAGGAATCCACGTCTTGTTTGTATTGTGGGGTATGAGATTGTGTGTCTCTTCTTTGAGATGATTCAGATCTAATTTTCTTGTAGGGAGAATCAGGTGATCTAAAGATGTTTGATTGTCTAATCAAGATTATAGGGGGACTACTTTAGGAAAATCTATCCTAAAGTTGTCTAAGAAAATTTATCTTAAAGGGTACCTACAACCACTAAGGGGAGGATGAAATGCAAATGAAATGCGCCATGCACGATAAGTGATTATCATGCATGAGATTTTCCCTTGGATATAATGCAAGCAATATATATTAAAAATATGCATAAGAGTAAAGCATAAAACATAAAGGTTAAAGAACATGATTGAATATTCAACGTATAAAGACATGCATTAAGATATTCAAACGATATCATAGTATGAATCGAATATGTCAAGTACATGTGAAAATCGAGGAAACAAATAGGCACATAAAGGAAAAAAAAAGGGGGGGGGGGGGATACAAATAAAGTCTAAATTATTAGTTTTAATAAAAAGCGTCAGGCGACTCTCAATCTTAAATTAAATAGTGTAATTACTAATTTCTAAGTTTTTTTATAAGAGATAATTAAAATTTTAATTGATTATTTAAAAAAAATTAAAAATATGACATTTTATAAAATAATAAGAATTATCCTAATTAATTTTTATTTATCTATTTTTTTGTGAAAATTTTCACTCATTATATTAAAATTTAAGAATTTAATTGGTATGCACTTGTCAACCAATCACCCTCATGCATCCCGCCACATTAGACTGTAAAATTTAAATTAACTGTATGACATGGAAGATTAATATATTCCTATTAATTGACAGTATAAAATTATTTTACACTGTCATTGCATATCAATTAAACTCTAGAAAAAGAGATTAAAAAGAAAAAGAAAGATAAGGGAAATAAAACAGACGCAGATAGAGAGGGTCGATCTAGCGGGGCGCATGTCTATGGAACCTGGTATTCAATCACAGCCTAGATTGCCAGATCAAATGATCTGGCTTGGTCATCAAATTAAAATGATCAAAAACTAGGGTGCATGTTAAATAACGAGGGTGCGCGCATACGAAATCGGTGGACAACAAAATTCAGAAAAGACAAAAACGATCCTCACTGCTCTCTCTTCGTTCAATCTAGCCTCTCTTCATCTCTCGAACCCTGCTCCTCTCACAGACTCTCAAAATCCCCCTTGCCGATCACTCTCTTTCGCGAATCAAAGCTCAACCTTGTTCATCCTCGCACCTCTTTCTCTCATTCGCGAATTGCAATTCCCAATCTTGTCTGCAACCTTTACCGTCAATTTCACTCAAACCCTATACCCAAATTCCATTTCAATTCCGCAAATCAAGTCAGAAATTCAATTGTTACACAATCATCCTAGAGAAAAACATCAATAATCTTAGGGTAATACTCCCTCCGTCCCACAATGAGTGATCCAGTTGACTATTGACATATATTAAGAAAAGTGTAATAGTTAAATAGAGAGAATTGTGTTTTCACTAAAGTACCCTTTATTATGTATTGATGAAAGTGGTAATAATTAAAGGGTACAATTGGAAAAAATGAATTAATTTGCATCGTAAATTGAAATTGTTCATTCATTTTGGGACACCTTATTATTCTAAATGGGTCACTTATTGTGGGACGGAGGGAGTAAATAAAAGTCGAAAGAGTTACCGATATCGAAGAATTTCGGCGTAACTGCTCGTCGGCGTTGTTAGATCTTGTGTTGGGGGTCTGCTGTAAAATATGAACCAGAAAAAGATGATGAAAACGGTACAATGAAAGTTGCACAAAATAATTCCAAAGCGTGTGTTTACACTAAGCTTTAGGTTCGATTTGCCCCCACCAATTTATGTAAATTGGATGCAAAAGTGTTAACCGGCGAATCCCCTTCAGGATACTTTGGAAACCTTAACATGAATCGCATATTCACATTAAGCATATCAAATAACGATATTTACAGAATAAAGTTCTCTTATTTATTCTCGTGCACTTGAAAAATAAAAGAATCACTTAGATATAATTTTTGGCAGTTGAAATAAATTACTTTTTTTGTGTCTGACAAGTATATCTATTTATAAGAAAACTTGTACCGATTGGTGTGGAGAAACAATGTTTCATTTGATTCCAACATGACCATTCACGAACCATTGTACTCAATCACAACAAACTTTTTCATGAAAAGTTGTGTTGATCTAGTGGTTGCACCTTTTGACCACGCACCTTATCACAATAAGTTCTTTGGTTCAATTCTAGAGAGTTGCAACTTTTGGCAATTTATTTTGGTAAATTAACCATTATTATTTATCAATTTAATATTTTGGAAATTTCTCCAAAAATTACCCACCATTTTCAAAATATATCTAAATCCATTATTCAGGAAATTTCATGGTTTCAGATAAAGGTATCTTACGATTTGAACCAATACTTAGTAAGTTAAGTTTTCACTCATCCCCGAATAGATTACTAGACAAGCTTTGAACCAATTATTCATTAGAACAAGCGTGCATAACTCACACATGAAATCTCGGTACCATTGATCGAATTATTAATATGACACATTTAATAAGGCCTTGTGTCTCATATCCTTTTCATGAGAATTTAAGAGTCAAGTCTTTGAACTCTATGAAGCGGCACCACTTCATTCTCATATAGGTAAACTATATCAGAAATGCACCCATAATTATGCATTCCAGCAAACATATGTTATATGTCTATTACGAGGAAAACCCCATCCTACCACACTTATTCTTATGGTCCAAGTACTTTTACCCCTTGGGATGTATCTATCGTTAAGTACTTAATCATTCTAATAGTGTACTTTCATAATTGAACGCAAGACTTAATGATAATCAAGTGTGAGTTGAGTTTCCACTATCGATGATTAATTATATATGGGCTTGTTCTACATCCCTAATGATGTCTTCATTGTATTCAATTATATCCAATGACATCATATCTTTGTCAATCCTTTCGTCAAAGAATTGCAAGATTTTTCCAAACTTTAAAACATTTCTGAATATTCAATTTTTTCAACTAATCATGCATATGGTTACTTTATGTACTCTTGATAATATTTGTCATCTATCATCAAATCATAACACTTTTAGCACATTAGTACAATTATCATATACAAAGTATATTTTTTTTTTATAGTTTTGACAAACTATAACCTTGACACTTTAGTCATTTATTTTGTCATATACACAACTTTTATGTCATTCGTCATTTACCAACATTTTGTTTTTCTTGCTTTTGAATTTATTATTCTTTTGAAGTGTAGGACATTCATTTTTAACATGTCCTATTTCTCCACATTCAAAGCTCCATTCTTTTCTCAAGAATTTTTGAATTTCTTAATTAGAGCATCATCTCTAAAAATACGATTTGTGAAAGCCATAATTTTCGATTTGTGTTTTAACAATTCGTGGAGAATTAACCTTCCTCACGAGGTTTTTCATTTGTGGAAATCTCGAATTTCTTATTCTCCGTGATAAGGATCTCAAAATTTCACATCTCAGTATTCAATAGTTACATTAGACTCTAAATTCAGAAGTCTATATAAGTCATGATCCATTTTCCAATTATTTTTATATGTTTCATAATAATAAGTCTCATTGAATACAAACATGTTATTCATATAGAGTTCAGATCAAAGTTCAATTGCATAATTTAAAATCATAAACTTTAATAAATTTGATCACTTTGGTAATCAAGTTAACCCATATTTTAAAATTTCAAATTTTCAATTTTAATTTCAATTTATCTTTTCACCAATTTACTTTTCATTTGAAATTTGAAAATTTTCTTTTACGCAAATTAATTTTGAACATAAACCAAAGAGACAAAATTTTAAAATCAAATCAATAGTATTGTGTGTTTGAAAATTGATTACTTACAAATGTATTGTTTCTTTTGTTCATGCTGTAATATTTCATATCTTTATGTTCTATGATTAATGTTGTGCATAGTAATTATCATGTTGTTTATATAACATTATAAAAATAAAAATAAAAACTTAATCAACCATAAAGTATACATGTACCGTTTGATAACCATAGAATAAATATGTAACGTTTGATGCTGATACATGTAATTTTTGACACTGTTTCGGCACTTAATGTAACGGTGCTATCGTATGTATATTAACATAATGTTGCACTATTATCTTTCCAATTATATATGCAGTTAAATTGCATATTATTATGAATTAAAAAAATTATAATAGTTTTATCATAACTACAAGTGTACCGGAACAAACAGTGAAAAATATTATATATATTTTTCAAAGTTCAACGATATTTTACAGAATAAAGTTCTCTTATTTATTCTCGTGCACTTGAAAAATAAAAGAATGACTTAGATATAATTTTTGGCAGTTGAAATAAATTACTTTTTTGTGTCTGACAAGTATATCTATTTATAAGAAAACTTGTACCGATTGGTGTGAAGAAACAATGTTTTATTTGATTCCAACATGACCATTCACGAACCATTGTACTCAATCACAACAAAAATTTTCATGAAAAGTTGTGTTGACATAGTGGTTGCACCTTTTGACCACGCATCTTATCACAATAAGGTCTTTGGTTCAATTCTAGAGAGTTGCAACTTTTGGCCATTTATTTTGGTAAAAGTTGTTGTATGGTGAATGCTTCTCCCTGCGTGTTGCTGCTATTTGGGTGTGTCTGAATCTCTGTGTGTATGATACCGTTTTCGAGGATTTTTTGTGTATTCACTGATGTGTGTATGTGTATGATTTTTTGTCTTTGAATTTTAGTGTTTTGATTATTGGTGGAGGCTGAATAATTGGTGAATCATGATGAAGAGTTTGGTTATTCAGAGTTGATAATGAACATAACTCGGGTTGAGATGTTGAAGATGGAAATTGTGTTTAGTTAGTGAAGGTTTTTTTGTGATTTGCTTTCGAAAAGTGTAGTATGTATGTTATTGGTGTATGTATGGTGATGGTCCTTGATCGAGTGGATCTCTCCCTCTTTTATAGGCTCTCAGTAGTTGCTGCCAATTGATGAATTAATGGTTGTAAAGTGAACATGTATGATTGTCTTTGATCCTTTTCCTTTTTCGGTCCAGCATGTTTGTGTGTGGTTATGGAAAGAATTCAAAATTGTTCTGAACATGTTTGATACAACTTATGATGATCTAAAATTTGTTGTCTCCCCATGATTATTGCCATGAATACCTTTCCTTCCTCGCTCTGACATGCCTGTGACGTGTTTGGTAAAATTCGGATCATGATTTTGAACTTTCAAATTCATTAAATGAGTTTCATTTCCATGGGTGGACTTGATTGCGCCTTTTGATCTCTATTTTTGGTTCGTTTGCATTTGATTACGATTGGAACTTTGATAGCTCCGGATTTTGCATAACTCTGAGTTGATGTATGATCCTAGCTCGAAATTTATGCAGGGAAACTGTACCATTAACCTCAAGCCAATGCGTAGTTGCCATACATAAGGCAATGCCCAAGGGATGGAGAACTTGACGCAATCCATCTCAGGGATCGTGGATGCAATACACCATTGTGGTAATGTTTTTTACACGATTTTCTCATTTTTCAGGTTACGGGATGAGCCTTCTGTTGCATGACAGTAGCAAAAGATTCAGATATGGCCTGTGAACTTCCATATTTGACTTGGAAAGGTCTGATAGTCTTTAATGTGGTTGCAGATATGTTTTTTGGTTGATGGTATTGCCATGTGATTTTTCTCATTCTTCCTTTTTCATGTGCAGACTTAGAGAGAATGGGAGATATGACTTCTTCACTCAGTAGCATAACGGTGTTAGGAATGTATGAATTTGGAGTTTTCATTACACTTCCCCTTTCGTCTTGCTTGATTGTGCTTGCCGTTATGATTAAGATTCTTGCCATTTCGACTCACTCTTTTTAACTGGTGCGTAGTTGTTGTTACAGGTGAAAAACTTAGAACATGGCGATACATACCATAGAAGCGTGTGGTTTCGTACATAGATTTACATGGAATAGGTGGTGGAGAAAAATCTGCTTCATGTTGTACTATGGTAACCCAACAAATAAGCTCTAAAAAGAGAAAGTAGGATATTGTGTGCTCATTCGGGGATGCGCGGTGCTGTTGCTAATCCGTGGCTAGTCGGCATATGGAAATTTGTTGGTCGTGTAACATTTCAAGCAGAAAGTACGGAATTCTTGTGTGGTGAAACAACAGTATTCCAATACCGCATCCGATGGGTGCAATGTCTTATCTTAAGAAGCTCAATCATAGCCTTCCTCCTCATTATATCTCATTTAAGGCTTCGCTGCTTCAGGATAGCCGAACACTCTTTAGAAAAATGAAGTCTTCTCCTATGCTAAAAATCAAAAGTTTCTGCCAGCAGGTTTTCTTTCATTTGTAGTATCAAGAGATAGTCTGACTTACTTCATTTGTAATAAAGTTTCTGCCATATCATTATTTTTAATATCGAGAAACTGTCATTTGTAATATCAAGATCAAAATTTTCTGCCATCACTTACTTCTTTAAGAAAGTTACTTGCACTACTTCATCCCGCATAGCAATATTTAGCATCAACAATTCCACATATAATTACTTATATCAAACTGAAACACAGACGTGTAAGTGAAGATTAGAACGCCAAGATACTACAAACGGTGCATCGTACCACACATTTGTAGACATAAAGCAGAAACAAACACTAAAATTAGATCACCCCAAATAGCTATTGTCGCTCCCGGGATTTTCATCCAAGTACAAACGTGAAAGTGGCGCGGAAGAAAGAAAGAAGAGTCGCCAGCCAGGCATTTTTATCCCAGAGAAAGGGAAGGGTAATGCTGCACAAACCCGGGAGAAAGGAAATAAGGAGGTCTCACAAACCAACGAGAATGGGTAAGGGAGTCGGTTACGTGAAGGGAAGGTTATCGCACCCCTTCACGTCCGTCGTACTCGACGAGATCCACGCTTGAAGTTTCGATTAAAAGGTGTAAGGAACTGGAAATTAACTGCTATTGGAAAGGAAAAGAATGGTAGAAAGGAGAGAAAGAGGGGTAGGAAAGAGGTGACTCGATAGGACATTATCATTTTCCTAGGCCTACGTATTCCCTCAGTGCAATGGGAAAGTCAGAGTCAACGTAGTTCGACGGACTACGGGGAAAGGTTGCTCATCGAGATATCGCATCTCGTGCCTACGTATCTTCAATCAGGCGAGAAAGAAGAATCAGAGCAAACATAGTTCGGCTCAACGGGTTTTACTTTGTTTGTTTGTTTGTGTTTTTTAGTGGAAACGTCACGATGCGCGTTCCAGCAGTTAGGTGTTGCAGCTCGCTGTAGGGAGACTTAGGCGTTACCTGTTTGTGGTAGAACAGACTTGATGAGTCCTTAGGGAATATAGTGAATGAGATGAGATGAGAAGAGAATTGTTTGCTTGTTATTTTTTAGAATCTTCTTATTTGAAGTGCTTTGCATAGAAGAGTGTACTCAAGTCTCTTTCAATGGAGTGTGTACTTCTTACATCACTCCAAGATGGAATGAAGAAGAAGCACACTAAGTAGGAAGAAGACCTCCAAACTTAGTCTCAATGATCAAGGCTTAACCACACTAATCTATTTCATTTATTAAGTGTTTTGTTGTTTCTGAATGAAGAAGTGTTTTTAGCTTATTTGAGAAACAACTTCATGCTAAAGACTTGTACATTATGCTAGAAAACTTACAACACATTCCAAGATGGAATGGATGCAAGCCCCCCCATGGAATAAGGCTCATGGCACATGAAGATGTTTCAACCTTTATTAGGTGTTTTTAAAGTTTGTTGTGAGATGAGAAGAAGAGACTCAAAGGTTAATAAGGTAAAAATCTAGGGGAAAAACTAAGACTCGTCCTAATGTTATCATACATAGATGTTCCTATGGTTAATGTGGTTTAAGAAAAATAATCCTAAAAGAAAGGATAGGAATGAGTAAAACAACTCACTTCTAAAGTAGAAGATGAGTTATAACTCTAATGGGATAAGGAAGCAATTATTCAAGGAAGACATGTAAATGTTTATCATAAACAAAAGGGAAGGTAAAGATGAAAGAAAGAAGTGTATGTGGAAGCATATCCTCACACTTTCTTACCATTAGCAACCTACATGAAAAGGTTAGTTCAATTATTTACAAGTAGTGAAATAAATAAAGAATAACAAGTAGTGATCAAACAAGTTAAGAATCAATGAAGAAAGATCCTATGAGTTATAAAAGCTCCAAGGTCAGAATATAAACCCTAAGAGTGTTCTCTAATGTTAATACATTAAACAAGAACAAACTATGCACAAACAAATGTCTTAAACATCAAAGAAATATATCATGGAAGGAATAGATGAAGAATGAGTGAATATGCAAGGTGATCATGCAATAATGCTTCATGAAAGCTCAAGACCAGAATCATAGATCATTTATGGATGGCTTACAATGCATATGAACAATCATACAAACATGAATGCAATGATTCAAGTAGAAAAGATTATGTGAAGGAGAGATGAGGAAGAAAGAAACAACTTTCAATTAGATGCACTAAGTGACATATTAAAGATGCATAACATGTGAAATGATTAAAGAATGCATATGATCAGTAGCATACCATTAATGAGATGCAAATGGAATGAGGGAAATGCCATATGAAATGTAAGCACTAGACAAGTAGAGCACAAGAAGAGATAAGAGAAGGAAACATATCAAAGTTTCAAGTTAGAATGCATAAACTCATATCAAATGCAAACACAAGTCAAAGTAACCTATAATGAAACAAATATGACCTATAATATCATACAAATGACCTATAAAAGATGCACAACCAGATCATAATGGGATGACATAAATGCTTACCTAAAACTAGAGTTTAGATGTTAGCAAAATTTCACAAAATGTCTTCTAATATAGCAAGTGTAACACCCCAATTCCCATCGCTTACAAATAATACATAAATAAATCAGAGTAAATAAAAATATATTTTTCCGACAGAAACAAGGATGCCACAATAATAAAAAGAAAACACAATCCCTGCTCATAACAATTCGATACATAACACAAAATGGAATCATCACAAAGGAAACCTTTTTCATAAATAATAAATGGTCAATTATGGAATAAAGCGGAAAGATCCATAGTTGCCTTGTTTTACAAAGTAAATCATTTTCTAACATCAAAGTATACATACAAAGGTAATACAAAATAAAACATATTCAGCAGTTGTATACATATATAACAAAAGCGTTCCCCGACTCCCGTGTTACGTATCAGAGCAGACAACCGACAAAAGAATGGAGAACTAATCTTCACAAAAGCCTCCGAGACTACTAATCTGCAATTGCCTCATAGAGCAATAAACCACAGCAGAAGGGTGAGAAATAACAACTAAATCAAGATTGTATAATAATATGCAAACATATACAAACTCACATATATAAATCATCTCACCCACCATCATATACTAACACATAAAGCATATATCGATTATTCTCACATAATCACATATTCACACATAATGCATATGTTTATACACAAAACATATCATTCATACTTAATGCATTTATCACATATGCACATCAATTCACCAATGCTATTACAACTCCAACACAATATTAATCCATTCACATTTATCCACATAATCAATCCATTCATGATTTTCCACATATAATCAATTCAATCATAATTCATGCAAATGCAAAGAGGCCTACACAACGACTCTATGAAAATGCATATGCGGTACTGTTAACCCTCATTTTCGACGCCAGGAAATTAAAGCTATTTTAAGTTAAGAAATTATTTTTAACATAAAGAAGGCTTCGACCTTATTTTGGAAGAGCCTGAGTCGAAGAGATTTGTAGAAGTCTCAAAAAATGGCTTAGTGTTGGGAAGTGTCTCGACCATGAGAGTACTGAAGTGCGCGTTGTAACTGCCTCACTAAGGCTGAAGGGAATTTCAAGTGTTTGAAATTCAAATAGGAGCAGTTGTAAGTGTGGGAACGGTTGAAATCAAGGAGAAGGCACTAGAAGGACACGATTCAAGTGATAACCACCACTTAGTAGTTATTTCTTAGCACTATAAATAATAGTTAATTCTATGTAATAGGGGTGTTCATATTTTTGTACTAGTTACTCAAAGAAACTCAAAGTATCCGCGTGTAGAGAAACGGGTTCGTGAGAATGTACGTAATGTAACACCACCTTTTTATTTTCAGCAATGCAATTTATCTTCATCATGTTTAAGATTCAGCCATTTACTTTCCATGCCTTTACCATTTCTTGAGCTTTATCTTTCATGCCAAATTTACCTTCGACCGCACTTTTACATTTAAGCATTTAATCTTCAAGCATTTACTTTTCAAAGTCTTTTACGTTTAAGAATGTGGAGTTCGCCTTTAATTCGTTGCCTTTCGTTTTCAAACGCCTTTACATTTCTGCATTTTATCTTTGAAGCCATTTATTTCCTTGCTATTTACATTCGACAGTCATTTACTCTCTTGCATTTTTACATTCAAGAATGTGGAGTTCAAGCACTTTTACTTTATTGCAATTTACCTTCATGCATTTTTTATCAGTTCAAGCCTTTACTTTCGAAGTTTTTCCTTATTGTTTTTTCCTTTCGACGCCTTTAATTTCTGTGTCCTTTACTTACAGTCTTTTAAATTTCAAGCCTTTACGTTATTGCAAGTAGTCGAACGTGGAGTTCAGTTAGACTTTTATTCCAGCATTGTCGAACGTGGAGTTCAATTTACATTTCTTGCATTTATCATTGTCAGTCACATTTTCCCTTGAATTTAGCACATGTCCTAGGATTTGTGTGGTCGATCCTGCAAGTTAATCAATTTTCGTTTAGAATTGATAGACCAGAGGTTGTTTACCAAAATTCACGGTAAACAAATTGGCACACCTGGTGGGACCCAGTGCTAAGTCTTATATTTTTTGTTAACCTTATCTTTTTTGGTGAAGAAGTACTTTCGTTGTATGTTATTGAGAAGTGGGAAGTTAGCCACAACAAACGAAGGAATACCAAAGAGAAGATACGCTAAGAAAATGGCAACCAATGCCAACCAACAAGTTGATCCTCAAGGGAGTATTTCAAACACTCAGTCAAGTAGCAGTATGGGGTCTCAAAGCACACCATCACCGGTGTCTTCGACAGGAGGACAGGCGTCACTTCCATTAGTGGTGTCTCAACCAGGATCAACATATACAAAGTCATATACTCAACCTGTGTTGGAATACATAGGACCACAAAGTCCTAATTCACCAACACCACCAGGAGGAAGTTCACTATACAGGCAGTTCCCTCCACCAGGTTTTCCACATCCAGGGTCAAGGAGTCAGCCCTATGGTATACCTACATCAATGATGCAAAATTTACAGAATGCTCCACCGGTATTTTCAGAAATTGTGGTATCTTCTCCACTACAAGGGTCAGGATCAGGAGGGCGAAACAACCAGAGTATAGGCGTTGGTCACTCTGTTCAAACGCCTAGCCTTACAAATACATCCATAAATTGTTTGAGACAGCAGATGGATGAAAGTAACATGCAAATGGTGCATACGTTGTCTCAAACAATGGGAGAAGTTTTTAAACCCTTGATTCAGAATACAACTCAAACAAACCAACAATTGGCTGCACAATTGGCACGTATGGCTGACTTTATGGGAGTACCAGCGGTAGATCGAAGAGCAACTGTTGTCGAAGATATCCCAAGACTCGTCTACTTTAGGTGCACTTGGAAGATCAAGAGATGATTGATCATTTTAGAGTCGAACCACCAAGAAACCAGATGCCAATCCAGATGGAGGAAGAGCCAGTGTTGATGGTAAACAGGAACCAGAATGCTGATCAATTACTTAGACGGGTTCGACATCATAATCAAGCGGAAGAAAATAATCTCGCAGCCATGGTCGAAAGGATAATGACCAGAAATGGTGTGAATCTTGGCTTCACAAGGCCAAATTATACTTCGCCTATAGGGGATTATATTCTCCAAGCAGAATTACCCCATAGGATGAAGGTTCCAAAGTTCAGCAAGTTTTCAGGGGATACTACTGAATCGACTGTTGAACATGTGGCTAGGTATTTGATTGAAGCATGCGAGATTGCAGCTGACGAAAGCCTCAGGATCAAATACTTCCCAAGTTCCCTTACCAAGAATGCCTTCACATGGTTCACCACTTTTCCTCCAAATTCCATATACAATTGGACCCAACTAGAACGTTTGTTTCATGAACAGTTATACATGGGGCAAACCAAGATTAGTTTGAAAGAATTGGCTAGCATCAAACGCAAAGTTACTGAGCCAATTGATGATTACCTGAATAGGTTTCGACTTCTTAAAGCCAGGTGCTTTACACAAGTACCAGAACATGAGTTGGTTGAAATGGCTGCTGGGGGTCTTGATTATTCCATTAGGAAGAAATTAGATACCCAATATCTTAGAGATATGACCCAGTTGGCTGATAGGGTTCGACAACTAGAAAGGCTGAAAGAGGAAAAGGCCAAATTCAGCAGGGGTAAAAAAGTAGCCTTTGTCGAATGCAATGAAGGTGTGGAGAAATTGTATGATGAAACATCTTATTTTGACGGAAATGAGGTGGACGTTGCTGAGTTAAAGCAAGGTCCCCCTTATGCCTGCAAATTATTTTCTCCTTCAAATGGAAAAAATCCTGTCGAATTTAACGACAAGTTTCCTAAGAAAACATACACTTTCGACGTCACTAAATGTGACGAAATTTTTGATTTGTTAGTTAAAGATGGGAAAATGATAGTGTCTGCTGGTGCTAAGATGCCACCTTTAGAACAAAGAAAGAAAAGAGGTTTTTGTAAGTACCATAATTTTTTGGGTCATAAAACTTCTCAATGTTTTCTTTTCAGGGATTTGGTGCAAAATGCTATCCAAGAAGGAAGGCTGAAGTTTGGTGACAAAGACAAAGCTCTGATGAAAATTGACTCTGACCCATTGCAAGTTGCAGAGGCTAACTACACAGAGCCTCATGAGGTCCAAATGGTCAAAGCCACAGAAGGGTTTGATCAGTCAGTCAACATGGTGGAAGTTACTGAAGACTTCGCCACCAATTCTGTTATAATTGAAGGTTGTAGTAAGGCTACAAATGGCCTGAATGATGATGGTACCAGTCTAATGTTGGTGACCAAGCAAACTGCTGATAAGTTTGTGGAAATGGATAAAGTTGCCAAAGTCTTGGATATGGCAGTGAGTGGGTTGAAGGTAAGTGCCACTGAGGGCATTAACATGGTCGAGTTGGTTGAAGAGTCTGATTCTAGCTCAGATAGCATCAGCACCAATGAGGCTATGGGCAGAAATGCCCCCAAAGTCCAAGTTGCTAAGGAGTTGGAAGATGACATACTATTGGTAGGGGAGATGATAGACATGGAGGGTTGTTTGGTGGAAAATTGGATATGTATGGCTGCTGAACAGTTTTTCAAGACGTCTCCTAACGCCAAAAAGGTTAATGCTGAAGAAATGGTTGAAGCCGAAAAATCTGCTTGGCAAGAAGCTTCCCAAAAAGCTGCAAAAGCAGCAGCAAGCGGTGGTTATCTGGCGAAGACCACTGAAAGTCTTGAAGCTCGGTTCTCCAAGATGCGCTTAAAAAATAAAATTGACGTTAATATGGTCGAAATAACGGACCAAAAAGCTGGTGAGATGAGTAAAAGAGTTGCTCAGGAGGAGCGCAACAAAGTAGCTTATCCTAAGCAAGAGGAAACTATTGTGGAGTTTCTTCACCGTTGCTAGAAGAAAGGTTCTGGAGTGATGCTGTGTCCCAGATGTAGCGCCATTTTTGATGAGAAAGCTGCCTACAAGGTAGAGGGTGACAAAAAAACTAGCGAAAGCTGGGGGCAAAAGTCTAACAAAGGCCCACGGAGTTTTGACCCTAGACGACTTCCGACAGGGCCAAAAAACCAAGTACCAAGAGCCAAGCCAGGGACATTCAAACCTGCTGTGAATGTGCCAACAGGTAGTTGGATTAAGCCTATCAAAGGGAGAGGTCAGGAAAAGAAGTGGGAGAAGTTTGGTGTCGAAAGAGGTTCCTCATTTGAATATAGAAAAGAGAATCATACCACCAACAAGTCAGCCTACATTTCCCAGAACTACAAAGGTAAAAATCCCATGTCCAGATCACAATGGCGAAGGGAGCAACGTAGGCGAAAGGCTATCAGAGAGGCTCAGGTACAGGGAGAGTCGAGCACCAACGTTGATAAGCAAGCTGGGACAATTGAGAAGATGCCCATAAGGCGAAAGCTGTTCAATGTGCAACCCGAGAAGGAAGTTGAAAATGATGAGGATATGACTGACAATTTCGGCTGTGAGTCAGCAGCCTCTCTAGATATTCTTGTGAATGTGGTGTCAGTAATGCCAAGAGAATTTGGTCAAGTTTCAGAGGTCGAAGACTTGGACCAAACTGCCGAATTAGAAATGTTGGCACACAAGCATGTGTGTTATTACATCGTGAACAATGGGTGCGTTGAAGAACAGAATGCTTTCTTTGAACGCCCCACAGAGGCAATGAAGGGTCATTTGAAGCCTCTTTACATGACTGGAAAAGTAGAAAACGTCCCTGTCAACAAAATTTTGGTGGATTGTGGTGCAACCGTTAATTTAATGCCAAGATTTTTGTTGAGCAAGATTGGGAAGTTTGAGACTGATACCAAACCCCACAACATGGTTCTGTCGAACTATGAAGGAAAGTTGGTTCCACTCTAGGAGTAATTCAAGTGGATCTCACTGTGGGAACTATTACCAGACCAAAAGTGTTTATGGTCGTCGATACAAAAGCTAACTACAATCTACTCTTGGGTAGGGAGTGGATTCATGGAATAGGAGCGGTGCCCTCATCTATGCATCAAAGAATTACCATTTGGAGACCAGATGGGATAGTTGAAAATATTGAAGCTGATCAAGGGTACTTTAAGGTGCCTATTAATCATGTGGATAGTAGGCAGTTTGAGAAGCATCTGGCGAACATTGCTCCATGCCCTCCAGCTGATTTTGAGTTTACGGCTGATGTAGAAACATTTTATTCGTTGTATTTACACCCTGTCGAAGGTTTCAGATGGGACAGGGAGGTACCTGGAGAAAGGTTGCCATGCTTAGGCTCACCTCCAATAGACCCCACAGGATGGGGAGAGGAATTCAGTGATCATGACTGAGTCCGAAGCTTTAAAAAGAATTTCGGCCTATGTGGCTGAAACAAAACTACAAGCGGCTTTGGAAGCCGCCAACGACTATATGGCTGACGAAGCCATTTCTAAATTATATCAAGAAGGTCCTGGTAAGGACTTCGACCCAAAACCTCCAAATAAGGTTGAAATTAGAGAACAAAGCCAGAGGCTCGACGCCATCTATGAAGATGAGCCTTTGGGATTTGAGAAGGATCTGTTGGCAAGTAATATAAAAATGCTAGCACAAGATCCTTTAGAAGAAGTTGACCTCATGGAGGGTGCAACCAAAAGGCCTACCTACATCAGTGCCAATCTTGATCCCCAGGTTAAGGTTGAAGTGGTTCAGTTGTTGAAAGAGTTCAAAGACTGCTTCGCCTGGGATTATGATGAGATGCCTGGTTTGAGCAGGGAGTTGGTCGAACACAAGTTACCTATGACACTTGGGAAAAAACCAGTCAAACAGAGTCCAAGACGGTTTGCACCAGAGATATTGTCAAAGATCAAAGAGGAAGTCGAAAGACTGCTTCGTTGCAAATTCATTCGCACGACAAGGTACGTCGAATGGTTGGCTAATATAGTACCTGTTATTAAAAAGAATGGGTCTTTGAGAGTTTGCATTGATTTTAGAGATTTAAACTCTGCAACTCCTAAAGATGAATATTCAATGCCAGTAGCAGAAATGTTAATAGATTCTGCAGTAGGACATGAATATCTTAGTATGCTGGATGGATATTCTGGCTACAACCAAATATTCATTGCTGAGGAAGATGTTCATAAAACTGCTTTTAGATGCCCTGGAGCCTTAGGCACCTATGAATGGGTAGTGATGCCTTTTGGTCTCAAAAATGCCGGTGCCACTTATCAAAGGGCGATGAATTCAATCTTCCATGATTTTATAGACACATTCATGCAAATTTACATTGATGATATTGTTATAAAATCTGTTTCTGGAAAAATTCACATTGACCATCTTCGACAGTCCTTTGAAAGGATGAGAAAATATGGTCTTAAAATGAATCCTCTTAAATGTGCTTTTTGTGTGCAGGCAGGGGATTTCCTAGGCTTTGTGGTCCACAAGAAAGGGATCGAAATAAATCAGAATAAAACTAAAGCTATAATGGAGGCGAAAGCGCCATCAACTAAAAAGGAGTTGCAGTCAATGCTGGGCAAGATCAACTTCTTGAGAAGGTTTATATCCAACCTGAGTGGCAAGACACAAGTCTTTTCGCCATTGCTTCGTTTCAACAAAGATAGTTTTGAGTGGGGGAAATTACATCAGGAAGCCTTCGACAAAATCAAGGAGTACCTAAGCCAACCCCCAATTCTGTCACCACCTTGTAGAAACAAAAGTATGAGATTGTATATAGCTGCATCAGATAAAACTCTAGGAAGTATGCTAGCTCAAGAGGATGAAAATGGAGTCAAAAGAGCCATTTATTATCTTAGTCGAGTTTTAAATGATGCAGAAACTAGGTATATCATGATTGAAAAGTTATGTTTATGCTTGTATTTCTCTTGTACTAAATTGAAGCAATATATAAAGTCAGTTGATGTGTATGTTTCTTCTCACTTTGATGTTGTAAAACACATGTTATCTAAGCCTATTTTACATAGTCGAATTGGCAAATGGGCATTAGCATTAACAGAATTTTCCCTAACATATCAACCTTTAAAAGCTGTGAAAGGGCAAGTAGTTGCAGACTTTATAGTTGATCACTCCATAAATGAAAATGATTTGAACTATGTTGAATTAAAATCCTAGAAGTTATACTTTGATGGATCAAGTCATAAAAATGGAACAGGAGTGGGAATATACATTATGTCTCCTGAAAAAATTCCAACAAAATTCAAGTATAAGGTCGAAGGACTTTGCTCTAACAATGAGGCCGAATATGAAGCATTAATTGCTGGCCTTGAAATTTTGCTAGAATTGGGGGCAACTAGAGTCGAAATAATGGGAGACTCAGTGTTGGTTATAAAACAAATCACAAAGGAATATAAATGTGTTAAAGAGAATCTCATTATGTACTTTGTGATAACCAATAGATTATTAAAGAAATTTGAAGTAGTGGCCATCCAACACATACCTAGAATAGAGAATCAAGTTGCTAATGACTTGGCTCAAGTTGCCTCTGGATACAAAGTGTCGAAGGAAAATCTTCAGGAAATGATTGAAGCAAGAGGTAAAGTGGTGGCTGTTGGATTGTGCCCATCAGACTTAGAGACAACTAAGCTTGGATGCATTGATGGCAAAAATTTTGAAATTTTTGCTATAGATGATTTGACAGATGAAGACTGGAGGAAGCCTATAATTGAATATTTGCAAAATCCAACGGTTTCGACAGAGCGAAAAGTCAAATATCAAGCTTTAAGTTATGTACTTTTGGGTAATGAACTGTTTAAAAAGACCCCTGAGGGAGTCTTATTGAAATGCCTTAGTGAAGTAGAGGCATATTTGGCTCTTTCGACAGTACATAGTGGGGCATGTGGAGCACACCAAGTGGGCCAGAAGATGAAATGGATGTTGTTTCGACAAGGCATATATTGGCCTACTATGCTGAATGATTGCATAGAATTTGCTAAGGGTTGCCAAGAATGTCAAATTCATGCTGGCATACAGCATATCCCTGCAAGTGAATTACATTCCATAGTGAAACCATGGCCTTTCAGAGGATGGGCTTTGGATATAGTGGGAGAGATTCGACCAGCATCTTCAAAAAACCAAAAATATATTTTGGTGGGAATTGATTATTTCACCAAGTGGATTGAAGCAATGCCACTGGCGAATGTAGGTCAAGAAGATGTTATTGAATTCATTCAAAATCACATTATTTATAGATTTGGTATTCCTGAAACAATCACTACAGATCAATGATCAGTGTTTACTGGTCGAAAGATGCAGGAGTTTGCCAAAGAAATAGGTTTTAAGTTATTGACTTCTACACCTTATTATGCTCAGGCCAATGGGCAAGTCGAGGCTGCCAATAAGGTAGTGATTGGACTAATTAAGAAGCATGTGGGAAAGAAGCCTAGAAATTGGCACAAGACCTTGGACCAGGTTCTTTGGGCATGTCGAACATCCCCTAAAGAGGCTACTAATACTACCCCATTCAGACTTACTTTTGGCCATGATGCAGTATTGCCTGTTGAGATTTATTTACAATCTGTAAGAGTTCAAAGACATTATGAGATTCCCTCTGGGGATTATTGGGAAATGATGATGAATGAATTGGTGGATTTGGATGAAGAAAGGCTTAGAGCCTTGGAGTTGTTAAGAAGACAAAAGAAAAGGGTCGAAGAGTCCTACAACAAAAAGGTTAAGGCTAAATCTTTTGCATGTGGGGATTTAGTTTGGAAAGTGATTTTGCCTATGGATCGAAAAGATAGAGCATTAAGCAAATGGTCTCCTAAGTGGGAAGGTCCATTCCAAGTCATACAAGTTTTCTCTAATGGAGCTTATGAAGTGGAAGAGTTGGACAAAGATAAAAGAATCTTGAAGGTAAATGGCAAGTATTTGAAAAAATATAAGCCTATGCTACAAGAGGTTCATATCAAAACTTAAGCTTTATTCAATAAAAAGAAAGCCAAAATAGGCCAATTCAGGCTAACATGGCATACAAAGCAAAGAAAAATCAATACAACAATGTTGATCAAGGAAAGGTTATTCATAATCTCTCCAATCTATGGATTTGAGGAAATCCATATAATCTGCATCTGGTTCATCGTCAGAGTCCTGGGTGCTGGAGCGCCCTTTCTTGGAAATCTTCATTTTGGTCTCTCTCTTCTTGGCTCGAGAGGTTGCTCCGATAGAGGCTTCAGGTTTCTTTGTTGCCTCCATCCTTTTTGTTTCCTCAACTGCCTTTGCCTTTCCAGCCATTTTGTTGGCTGATGATTTCTCTGAATTGTTCATGTTTGCTTCTATGCAAAATTTGGTCATGGGGAAAAGAATTTATAGAGGCGAAGTAGTGATTGGATTGGCCAGTCAAACGGTGGAAACACGTGAGTTATTCTTGAAGTATGCGTGAGAGCTATGCTATAAATGCTACTTTAAAACTAGAGGCTCATGCCTTGAGGTTTTAAAACGGAGAAAGTTTCGTTTTCCAAGAAATGTCTTAATTGCAAAATTGACTGAAATATGAAGAAATAAAAAAAATGCATCATCATATAATATGGGTCGAAAGTAGTTAATGGTGAAATATTAACGATTGATGATTTAATGCCAAAGGCGCAAAACTTTCATTACATAAAGGCCTGAAAAGGCCAAGAAACAAATGATTGATTAAATAAATAAAGGTCTTGGAAGCATCAGAAGGGAAGCCTCGACTCCAACTGGGCAAAGGTTTCGATGTGATGTTTGAGGCGAGCATTGCACAAGGATTCGTCTAGCTTGGCTGTGGCAAGCTGTTTCTCAAGTTTTTGTGCTGCCTCAATACGATCTATGGCATGTTTCATTTCCCTAGCCATCTCAGTGGTGTCGAAGTTCTGCAAATCACGGTTGCGTTTTTCAGCATCCTCAATTTTAGCTTGTAACTCAGTGATTTGCTGTTTCCAGGCTTCAATGTGCTTCTGATTAGAGGCTATCTCATCTCGTGTTTTCTTTTGGTCAGCCTCTATACTTTCGACCTTCTCATATGACTCCTTTGCACCACACCAAGTTGCACTCTCAAGACCAGTTGTTTCCTCTATGGTGTTCCTGATGGATGGAAGCAGCTTTATCGCTGCAGCTATTTGATTCACCACAACAGTTAATTCTATCAGGAAACCAGAAACGTCTGGATTAAGAGTGGTGAGTTCAAGCTTTCCAAGGGAATCCTTCAGATAAGCGGTTGCAGATGGGTCTGAGGCCAAAACTCTATGAATATCCCCCCTGAAGAATTTTTTCTTGATGGCTTGGAGGATTGGTTTGGCAAAGTCATCTGGTGCTGAAGTCGAAGAAACAGAGGAAGAAGAGCCATACTTTTGCCCAAGTATTAATTTGGAGTACTCACGCGGGTTTGACCACTTAAGTGCTGCCAGTGAGTCCCCAGAAGGTGGAATGTTAGCCATAGTTTGTTGAACCACAGGCGAAGGAGTATGGTGGGGATTAGGATCACTTTGTTCTTCTTCCTCCTCTTCTTCTGATTCTTCTCCTTCTTCATCCTTTTCTTCTTCGACTACCATGTCTGCGTTGGGATCTTCAGCAATTGGTTGAATATTCTCCTGATCAGCAGCTGGTGTAGGACGTGGTTCATTTGTCTCCTCAGGCGCAGCTTGATCAGGATTGTCGTTGTGTGTTTGAACTTCAGGTTCAGTCCTTTCTTCTTCAGCCAATTGATCATCATCCATGAAGTTAGTCAGATCGAAAGGTGGGGGACTTGAGGCATCATCATCATCATCAGAAATGGCGCCATCAGCTTGTGCATTTTGAGTAGTGGTTTGAATTGGTGGTGCGGTGTGTTCTGCAGCATGTGGACTAGGCTGATTAATCTCACTCAAACCAGAGCCAATATCAGAGGATGGGTGATAAGTTGGCTCACCTTGGTTGTTGAGGAGTGTGGCGGTGAAGCTTCCTGTAGCCGGTTGAGGAATGGGATCGTTGATGATATTGGTGGTGAGATTGCTTAGAGTTAGTTGGGGATCAGGATTGTTGATAATGTTTGCCTAAAAAACACAAGTGGAGAAAATGAGATTGAAAGAACTTGGGTGAAAGACATCAGCATAATGGAAAAATGGTGCGCATACCTGAGCTTGTATAGCAGCAGGACTTGAGGTATCACTCCCATGGTCACCAAGAGGTATTCTCAAGGCCGCCATGGAAGGTTCTTTTTTGACACCACTTGATTCAGGTGCCTTTGCGAGTATTTTGGCCACCTTCGAAGGAGGTGGGCCAGTAGGTCCAGAGGCCTTGAGGGGTTTTCTTCTTTTCTTTGTAAGAACCTCCTCAGGAGATTCATCTGAGGCCTTTGAAGCTATAATAACAGTTGGGATATCCTTTTTACCTTTCTTGGAAGGTGTTGGAGGTATTCGACCAGCTTGAAAAGGCAATACAAATGTAAGAAAAAAAAGTCAGGTAATAAAATCATAAGCAGGGGATGTGAAGTATACCTGTGTGCTCTCTGGTTCTTTGCCACTTTGTAAGGTAGGAGCCCTAGTCGAAGCAGTTTTCCTAGGCACAGCTGAAAGACAGTAAAGATTGTTACAAGTTAATGATTACATGGTTAGTTGTAAAGCCATGGATTAAGGGTTTCAAACCTTCATATATTTCAGATTCGACACGAACGTCCTGAATTCCTATATGAAGGTGTCCTTTAAAACTGTCTAACGTATACTTAGTCGGAACCACTCGCTGGACCTTTGGCTGAGACTGCTGTCAAAGAAGTTTAAAATGCTCCCCACAAATAAACCAATATGGAAATGGAGGGGCAAGCGCCACTCCAAAATCAGCATTAGGCAGTCGAGGGAATTTTGGAGGGAAAAGTTTAAAAGCTACCTCATAACGTTTCTCACGAGAGACGTTTGGAGGAATTTTCAGTCGATCCAGCTTTTCTAGGAATTTTCTTTTTAGAGTGACAACAGCCTCATGAATGGTTCGACTAAGATCATCTGGTCGATAGATAGTTTCAAAGTATTTTTGAAAAGCCTGTATTTCTTCGACATGAGCAGACTTACTCTTTTTCGTCTTGTCCTGCACGTTGAGAAAAGCTTGGTCAAGTAACGAAGAAAATGTAGCCACATCAAGAAAATGCTCACTATAGTGCTTCGACCACCATTGGTGGAATGATGAAGTGCATAAAAACGAAGGCTCAAAAAACACAGGAGAGAGGATTCTTTTTTTCTCATTCCGGCTGTCGAGTGTAAGGAAGACATTTTCCTCGTCGAGGTAGGCAGTGTGAAGAATTACTTGGCCCTTTCTCTCATACAAGCATTGAGGAAAGCTCTGAACCAGCCCAAACTGTCGAGAGACAAGGTTTGGTTGATAGGAAATCAGTGCTGATAAACCTCTCCCTAAGTTCAGCCTGTGGATAAAGAATCTGGGAATCAAAAAGGCTTCCCAGATAGCAACAGATTCTTGATCAGGAGTTTGGCGAGGATTTGGAAATGGCCTTTTAAACCACACAGGGCCGTATCTTCGTTGTGCAAAAGGTGCCATGCTAGGAGTGAACTCATAGCGCTTGGTAAACATCATTATATAACTGGTAAAGGCCCTTTGAAGGGTTTCACCATCATCATTGGGAGTGAGTTTGGCCAGACGTGTCCCTTCGACACTCCTTTCCTGTATTTCAGCAGAGGCTTCATCAACTAGGCCTTTTATGGGGAGGCTAGCCTCAAATGTGGCATTAAGCCACAGTTGAAGTAGCCAAAGAGGACCACTCAAGTGCATAGGACCTTGGGCCTCCATATTTCTAAGTCGAGAAGCCCCTTCGCTGATAGACTCATAAAGGTTCGCCAGAATGAGCTCACTCAAGCAGGTTCCTCTGTTGTGGTGAAGTTGATTCGCCAGGGGCAGATACTTCTTAGCTACCTGCAAAGATTTGGTACAATCAACGTATCTCGACAGCCAGACTGTGAGAAAAGCAATATGTTCTTCATCATACACTTCGTCATCTTCTTGCTTAAAGTGGTGTTTGATGAAGAGAGTGTATGTAAGCTTAGAGCCTGAAATATTGATGGTGTCTTCAGCATCAACCTCAGGGTTATAAGTAAGGCCATCTGGGCGAAGCCCTGTGATGGCAGCTACGTCGAACAAGGTTGGAGTAACCATTCCACATGGCAGATGGAAGGTATAATGAGTGATGTCCCAAAAGTATAAGGAGGCTGCCAAAATGTTCAGACAATATGGTATGCTGGTCTTCGACAACATGAGAAGGTCATAAATCCCTATATCCTTCCAATGTTCAGCTTTAACCTTCTCCATCTTCGCCATCCATTGGTCAAATTCTTTCAAGGGGTTAACAACTCTCACCATCCTGGTGCCATCAGTGAGATAGCCAACATTGATTTTAGGCATGGGGGTTTCTTCAAGAGATGTTCCAGCAGCAGTGTTGATTTTGGGAAAACTCTTTTGCCCTAACGGCCTTGTTTTTCGATACGAGGAGAGAAACTCACTTACTCTCTCATTAGAAATGTCAACCTCAGCTAAAGGACTAGATAGCGCATAGGGTTTATCAGAAACAACTATAGGAATCATTACCTGCGACTGGTAGATGGCTCTTGTTTCTTCAGTGGTGGGTTCCGACATGCAACGACGGTTGTCCACTAGTTGGGGGCCTGGGATATTAGCGAATAGAGGGATGGTTTGTTTAAATGGAGTGGCCTTGCCTCTTTTATTTTTCTTTGCTTGAGGATGAGTTTGAGAAGACGCCATTGTTGAAGAAGAGGAAAAGATGGTGTTTTTTCTGGGTTTGCTTAAGAGAGACTGAAGAGAAGACAATGTTCGCTTGAGAGTGTGAAAAGTGTGGAAAGTGCACAAAGTGGCGGAAATGGGTATATATAGGCACTTGAAAATCCCAAGAGACTTGGATCTACCGTTGAAGCTGAGGAGTTAGTGGGACGCGTGTCCATTTCCCAGAGACGTGATGAATGGTAGCAGTTATGTTCAGACTGCAAACGGCTAGTTTCCAAGAAAAGTGTTATGATGAATACGGCTGAAATGACATTCAAGGATTTGCCATGATGGTCTGACGTCAGAAGCATGGGTCAAAGAAACTGAATAGTTCAGCCACTAAGGGATTAGTGGGAGATTCAGTTAAGGCCATGAAAATAAGCGTCGAAATGGTTATTATATCAAGAAATGACCTTCTACCAATCCTGGCGAAAGGAAATTCCTTGGGGGCAATTTGTTAACCCTCATTTTTGACACCAGGAAATTAAAGCTATTTTAAGTTAAGAAATTATTTTTAACATAAAGAAGGCTTCAACCTTATTTTGGAAGAGCCTGAGTCAAAGAGATTTGTAGAAGTCTCAAAAAATGGCTAAGTGTTGGGAAGTGTCTCGACCATGAGAGTGCTGAAGCGCGCGTGGTAACTGCCTCACTAAGGCTGGAGGGAATTTCAAGTGTTTGAAATTCAAATAGGAGCAGTTGTAAGTGTGGGAACGGTTGAAATCAAGGAGAAGGCACTAGAAGGACACGATTCAAGTGATAACCACCACTTAGTAGTTATTTCTTAGCACTATAAATAGTAGTTAATTCTATGTAATAGGGGTGTTCATATTTTTGTACTAGTTACTCAAAGAAACTCAAAGTATCCGCGTGTAGAGAAACGGGTTCGTGAGAATGTACGTAATGTAACACCACCTTTTTATTTTCAGCAATGCAATTTATCTTCATCATGTTTAAGATTCAGCCATTTACTTTCCATGCCTTTACCATTTCTTGAGCTTTATCTTTCATGCCAAATTTACCTTCGACCTCACTTTTACATTTAAGCATTTAATCTTCAAGCATTTACTTTTCAAAGTCTTTTACGTTTAAGAACATGGAGTTCGCCTTTAATTCGTTTCCTTTCGTTTTCAAACGCCTTTACATTTCTGCATTTTATCTTTGAAGCCATTTATTTCCTTGTTATTTACATTCAACAGTCATTTACTCTCTTGCATTTTTACATTCAAGAACGTGGAGTTCAAGCACTTTTACTTTATTGCAATTTACCTTCATGCACTTTTTATCAGTTCAAGCCTTTACTTTCGAAGTTTTTCCTTATTGTTTTTTCCTTTCGACGCCTTTAATTTTTGTGTCCTTTACTTACAGTCTTTTAAATTTCAAGCCTTTACGTTATTGCAAGTAGTCGAACGTGGAGTTCAGTTAGACTTTTATTCCAGCATTGTCGAACGTGGAGTTCAATTTACATTTCTTGCATTTATCATTGTCAGTCACATTTTCCCTTGAATTTAGCACATGTCCTAGGATTTGTGTGGTCGATCCTGCAAGTTAATCAATTTTTGTTTAGAATTGATAGACCAGAGGTTGTTTACTAAAATTCACGGTAAACAGGTACCGACTCCATCATCATCATCAGTCCACTCAGGAACTATTAGAACCATCACTTGTTACTAAAAGTAACTCCCCGTCGGGCCAACGATGTTCACCCTTCGCTTTCGGTCCTCTTTGTATAAGGCACACGACGTTTATGGATCGCTTTCGGTCCTCTTTGTATAAGGCACACGATCCGATCGCTTTCGGTCCTCTTTGTATAAGGCACACGATCGTCTATAATCATCGCTTTTGGTCCTCTTTGTATAAGGCACACGATGTTATAGTGGATTCCCTTTGGAATCAATATTCACAAGAATGCATATCATGATGCTCAACATCCAATGACTTATGACATTCAAATGCACACATGTATATCAACATAATCATGCATTAACAACCAAACACAACGCAATGCATTTACTTGCCCTTAGGCCACAAATCATCATCACAACATGTCATCACATAAACAATGCATCCCATCATAATCCACAAACCACAACAATTAGCATTTTAGGATATACACTCATATCAATTCACATCAAGAATTACTCACCATTACCACAACAACTCCACAAAACATCATAACAACATACATTGATATTCAATCAAATAATGTATTTTACCACACAACAACATCATTATCACATGCATCAACATCATATGAACCACATAAAAGCTCCATGTTATATAACAATAGCACAACACACTGTAAAACACCGACCGCACGCATCTAACGCGATAAAAACCCGACAACCCGACTAATTCTCAAAAAGGCGAATTAATTAAATCATCTTTTACCCTCCAAACCATTTTTAATAGAAATAATATTTCATTAGCTTTCCAACGCTTTGAACGGCGACCAAAACGGACTTACGGTTTGAAAATTATGAAGAAAACAAAATAGAGAATATTTCACGTTCGCCCCAGTATTCGCTAGGCGAACCCTAGCGAACCAAGGCAGTGGAAAACCATCATAAAGTTCGCTAGGTGAACCTCTAAGCGAACATTCTCCCATTCCTTCACTGGGGTTCGCTAGGCGAACCTGCGAAACCCAGAATTCGCAGCAGCGTCAGTATAGGTCATTTGGGGCCAAAATACATAATTTCTACCACCCAAACCCTTCTAATTCATACCAGAACAACCAAAACATGTTCAGACATAATCAACAAGTATTCTACGCAATTTATATCGAGTTTCAATCGTGAAAACATCGATTTCTATCAATTGGTCACAAATTCAACCAAAGAGAAAACATACATTTTTCAACCAAACATTCAAACAAATACATACATATACATATACAAGCATGATATAATCGAAACTTCTCACCCTTACCCGATTAATCGCGCTTGAAACGGACGATTCCTCGATTTTCCTCGTTTTTCTCTTTTCCTTCTTCTCTCTTTCATTCTCCTTTCTTTCTCTTCTCTTTCTTTTCTCTCTATTTCTATCTTGATGAAAAACTACCCAAGCCAAAAGACCAAAATACTCCCCAGCTCAAATATCTCGCAAACGCTCTCAAAACGCGATAAAATATATTTCAGGAAATAAAAGTTGAAAAGAAATTATAATTTAATGCAAATATTTTATCTATCAGAGAAATTAACCAATTAACTCAATTAGCGGGTAAAACACAATAAATTCACATAAATAAAAATAATAAAATAAATTCACATAATTGAAATAAATAAATACAATTAAACAAATCGGGGCGTTACAACTCTCCCCCACTTAGACATTTTCGTCCTCGAAAATATACTGATACGAACAACTCCGGATACGACTAACAAACTTCATTCCAACAAAAGGCACACCACGAATAACACAAACTGACAAACCACCTTGCTAACAGCAGCAATCACAACAACACGACCATGGCGACAACAACAACGACAAGATGCAAAGCCCATACAATGCAATTGACGACTAACTCACAACTCAAAGAATACCCAAGATACGAACACACAGGTTCACTCTTGAACCGAAACACAACAAGATCGTTACCATCACCAAAGGTAACACTCCCCTAATTCCCCACACAGGAATTAGCTACTCGCACTCGAACCATCACCATGGAAACGAGACCACAACACAACAAGAACAGAAAGTTCCACAACACCCAACCTCGTTCCAACAACCTCTACGTAACCACAAGACCAACATCCTTGTCACACAACATATCACAACAATGCTACGCTCCACCAATCGAACACATAACCAAAACATCCATCTACACAGTAGCCCATGGATAATATTTAAACCTTTCACTTAACACTTCCATTCTGGAACGTCCAATAGTCTCATCATTCCAACATATTTCCAATGTCCAACCTAAGAACTCTTATAAGTCACACTCTCAACTACAATATGTGCCACATCACGCTTTCGTTGCGCACTCTGATTACTCGAACCATCAAAACTATCAATCTCACATCCAAAGTACAACTCTTTATCATATTCACCAAAACTCACTGTTCACTGTTAATATACCCAACCTCACACTATCAGATGTCAATTCACACACCCACTCAAATCTCTAAATTCTTTCAAAAGTTCCCACTCTTTAACCATCGAAGCAGACATATGCAAAAAACTTCCGGCTTAAAGCATCAGGCACGACATTAACTTTACCAATAGGATAATTCCAGCTAAAGTCATAATTCATCAGGAATTCCAACCACCCGTCCGTGCCTCAATCCGAGTTACAAATCAAAAGTTATGAAGGAAACAAAACTGCACAAACTGTCATGTTTGCTAGGCGAACCTTCTAGCAAGCATTCGCTACCACCTTCGCTAGGCGAATGTCGTTGGCGAACATTCGCTGCCAGGTTCGCTAGGCGAACCAAGGAAAACTCAAAATTCCAGCAGCGGTGTTACTCATCCAACCATCATTTTCTCCATCCATACACCTTGAACCTAAAACCCTCAAAATAATACCTCCAGATTCTCAACACAAAAGTAGCCGCATCCATCTTGAAATCATGAATCCTCAATTATCGTAAAGCATAAACCACGACTTTACCCTCTTGCATTAACACACTGACTAAAATCATCAAAGACGCATCCCAATACCTCTCAACCAATTTAAACCTTATCCAACCTTGTCCAGACTCACATACAAGCTTAATCGAATAAATAACAACCTATTCCGATGATAACAAACATAACCAGTCACATAAAATCGATCAAAGCCTCAACTCATACAAATCACCACTCTTATCAAATGACCCAAACAATTGTAATCTCAATCAACTCAACCAACCAAAGAGAACTCTTCATATCAATATTACATCCACACATAAGATTTTCTCAAGATTTCCATTAATGCTCTAAAATTCCAAAGACTTCAAACTTCACCAGAACTTTAAGTTTTACTTTCCATAGCCTCAATACCATCATACACCACATGCTTGTTATTCCGTTCAATCATCTTTCCTTTTCTGTTACTAGCAACACTGAAGCTCTCTAAGATGACACACTACTGTTCCATCTAAAAACACATCTGAAAACCATGCACAACTGACGGCCCATCACTGTGACTTCCTGTCAATTCCAAAACACTATTATCTCAAGCATAACAAATATCTCAGTCTCACTTCCTAAAAATTCTTCTACTTACTTAGTAGATCCAAACCTCCAATCCTCACCTTCATCAAATTTGAGTTCACACTCTACTCTCTGAGAACAACCATTAATAATACCCAATCATTCTCTCTCAAAGATTCCCTAACTTAACCATCCTACAAAAATCTCGAATTCGCCTCACCTTACGATATAAGAATCTTCATCAACTCAACAAAATAATCCGCAATCATTTCCTTAATTCCAAACAATTCATTCCACACTACCATCAAAGCCGGAAAGACACGTCTATTCCATCCAACATAATTTCCATCTGCTATCAACAAGAGATTAAGGGTGATCAGTTCCTCAATTTGTCAATAGACAGCCGACAATCATGATGGGGCATAAACCACCTTTACCAAACTATAATAGCATTTCTTTTATCTCGTGCACAAAACTGCCTAAGGCACAAATCCTTAGCTGACGTAAGCCTTACCTCTTCATCCCTTCTGGAACCGGGAACCACACTGTCCAAACAACACTTACAATCTTGCAATACACAACACACTGAGCCAGCGCTCCACACCTGAAGCAACATGGAGAAGTACCAGCTTCTCCCCCACTTATCTCATTCTAACTCCTGCAGACAACATAACAGAAAGACCAGAAAGTACTGACAGTGTTTCACACACCTATCAGATACTAAGGGAAGAACAACAACGACAGTATTCAACTGTCACACCAACAGACTCAACAACTTGGCCGGACGGACCGACCTGCTCTGATACCACTTTGTAACACACCAATTCCCATCGCTTACAAATAATACATATATAAATCAGAGTAAATAAAAATTTATTTTTCCGACAGAAACAAGGATGACACAATAATAAAAAGAAAACACAATCCCTGCTCATAACAATTCGATACATAACACAAAATGGAATCATCACAAAGGAAACCTTTTTCATAAATAATAAATGGTCAATTATGGAATAAAGCGGAAAGATCCATAGTTGCCTTGTTTTACAAAGTAAATCATTTTCTAACATCAAAGTACACATACAAAGGTAATACAAAATAAAACATATTCAGCAGTTGTATACATATATAACAAAAGCGTTCCCCGACTCCCGTGTTACGTATCAGAGCAGACAACCAACAAAAGAATGGAGAACTAATCTTCACAAAAGCCTCCGAGACTACTAATCTGCAATTGCCTCATAGAGCAATAAACCACAGCAGAAGGGTGAGATATAACAACTAAATCCAGATTGTATAATAATATGTAAACATATACAAACTCACATATATAAATCATCTCACCCACCATCATATACTAACACATAAAACATATATCGATTATTCTCATATAATCACATATTCAAACATAATGCATATGTTTATACACAAAACATATCATTCATACTTAATGCATTTATCACATATGCACATCAATTCACCAATACTATTACGAGCTCAACACAATATTAATCCATTCACATTTATCCACATAATCAATCCATTCATGATTTTCCACACATAATCAATTCAATCATAATTCATGCAAATGCAAAGAGACTGACACAACGACTCTATGCAAGTGCATATGCGGTACCGACTCCATCATCATTATCAGTCCACTCAGGAACTATTGGAACCATCGCTTGTTACTAAAAGTAACTCCCCGTCGGGCCAACGATGTTCACCCGTCGCTTTCGGTCCTCTTTGTATAAGGCACACCACGTTTATGGATCGCTTTTGGTCCTCTTTGTATAAGGCACACGATCCGATCGCTTTCGGTCCTCTTTGTATAAGGCACGTGATCGTCTATAATCATCGCTTTCGGTCCTCTTTGTATAAGGCATACGATGTTATAGCGGATTCCCTTTGGAATCAATATTCACAAGAATGCATATCATGATGCTCAACATCCAATGACTTATGACATTCAAATGCACACATGTATATCAACATAATCATGCATTAACAACCAAACACAACGCATTGCATTTACTTGGCCTTAGGCCACAAATCATCATCACAACATGTCATCACATAAACAATGCATTCCATCATAATCCACAAACCACAACAATTAGCATTTTAGCATATACACTCATATCAATTCACATCAAGAATTACTCACCATTACCACAACAATTCCACAAAATATCATAACAACATACATTGATATTCAATCAAATAATGTATTTTACCATACAACAACATTATTATCACATGCATCAACATCATATGAACCACATAAAAGCTCCATGTTATATAACAATAGCACAACACACCGTAAAACACCGACCGCACGCATCTAACGCGATAAAAACCCGATAACCCGACTAATTCTCAAAAATACGAATTAATTAATCCATATTTTACCCTCCAAACCATTTTTAATAGAAATAATATTTCATTAGCTTTCCAACGCTTCGAACGGCGACCAAAACGGACTTACGGTTTGAAAATTATGAAGAAAACAAAATAGAGAATATTTCACGTTCGCCCCAGTATTCGCTAGGCGAACCCTAGCGAACCAAGGCAGTGGAAAACCATCATAAAGTTCGCTAGGCGAACCTCTAGGCGAATATTCGCCCGTTCCTTCACTGGGGTTCGCTAGGCGAACCTGCGAAACCCAGAATTCACAGCAGCGTCAGTATAGGTCATTTGGGGCCAAAATACATCATTTCTACCACCCAAACCCTTCTAATTCATACCAGAACAACCAAAACATGTTCAGACATAATCAACAAGTATTCTACGCAATTTATATCGAGTTTCAACCGTGAAAACATCGATTTCTATCAATTGATCACAAATTCAACCAAAGAGAAAACATACATTTTTCAACCAAACATTCAAACAAATACATACATATACATATACAAGCATGATATAATCGAAACTTCTCACCCTTACCCGATTAATCGCGCTTGAAACAGACGATTCCTCGATTTTCCTCTTTTTCCTCTTTTCCTCCTCTTTTCCTTCTTCTCTCTTTCTTTCTCCTTTCTTTCTCTTCTCTTTCTTTTCTCTCTATTTTTCTCTCTATTTCTATCTTAATGAAAAACTACACAAGCCAAAAGACCAAAATACCCCTCAGCTCAAATATCTCGCAAACGCTCTCAAAACGCGATAAAATATATTTCAGGAAATAAAAGTTGAAAATAAATTATAATTTAATGCAAATATTTTATCTATCAGAGAAATTAACCAATTAACTCAATTAGCGGGTAAAACACAATAAATTCACATAAATGAAAATAATAAAATAAATTCACATAACTAAAATAAATAAATACAATTAAACAAATCGGGGCGTTACATAGTAATTATCATGTTGTTTATATAACATTATAAAAATAAAAATAAAAACTTAATCAACCATGAAGTATACATGTACCGTTTGATAACCATAGAATAAATATGTAACGTTTGATGTTGATACATGTAATTTTTGACACTGTTTCGGCACTTAATGTAACGGTGCTATCGTATATTAACATAATGCTGCACTATTATCTTTCCAATTATATATGCAGTTAAATTGCATATTATTATGAATTAAAAAAATTATAATAGTTTTATCATAACTACAAGAGTACCGGAACAAACAGTGAAGAAAAATATTATATATATCTCTCAAAGTTCAACGATATTTTACAGAATAAAGTTCTCTTATTTATTCTCGTGCACTTGAAAAATAAAAGAATGACTTAGATATAATTTTTGGCAGTTGAAATAAATTACTTTTTTGTGTCTGACAAGTATATCTATGTATAAGAAAACTTGTACCGATTGGTGTGGAGAAACAATGTTTCATTTGATTCCAACATGACCATTCACGAACCATTGTACTCAATCACAACAAACTTTTTCATGAAAAGTTGTGTTGACATAGTGGTTGCACCTTTTGACCACGCATCTTATCACAATAAGGTCTTTGGTTCAATTCTAGAGAGTTGCAACTTTTGGCCATTTATTTTGGTAAAAGTTGTTGTATGGTGAATGCTTCTCCCTGCGTGTTGCTGCTATTTGGGTGTGTTTGAATCTCTGTGTGTATGATACCGTTTTCGAGGATTTTTTGTGTATTCACTGATGTGTGTATGTGTATGATTTTTTGTCTTTGAATTTTAGTGTTTTGATTATTGATGGAGGCTGAATAATTGGTGAATCATGATGAAGAGTTTGGTTATTCAGAGTTGATAATGAACATAACTCGGGTTGAGATGTTGAAGATGGAAATTGTGTTTAGTTAGTGAAGGTTTTTTTGTGATTTGCTTTCGAAAAGTGTAGTATGTATGTTATTGGTGTATGTATGGTGATGGTCCTTGATCGAGTGGATCTCTCCCTCTTTTATAGGCTCTCAGTAGTTGCTGCCAATTGATGAATTAATGGTTGTAAAGTGAACATGTATGATTGTCTTCGATCCTTTTCCTTTTTTGGTCCAGCATGTTTGTGTGTGGTTATGGAAAGAATTCAAAATTGTTCTGAACATGTTTGATACCATTTATGATAATCTAAAATTTGTTGTCTCCCCATGATTATTGCCATGAATACGGATCATGATTTTGAACTTTCAAATTCATTAAATGAGTTTCATTTCCATGGGTGGACTTGATTGCGCCTTTTGATCTCTATTTTTGGTTCGTTTGCATTTGATTACGATTGGAACTTTGATAGCTCAGGATTTTGCATCACTCTGAGTTGATGTATGATCCTAGCTTGAAATTTATGCAGGGAAACCGTACCAATAACCTCAAGCCAATGCGTAGTTTCCATACATAAGGCAATGCCCAAGGGATGGAGAACTTGACGCAATCCATCTCAGGGATCGTGGATGGAATACACCATTGTGGTAATGTTTTTTTACACGATTTTCTCATTTTTCAGGTTACGGGATGAGCCTTCTGTTGCGTGACAGTAGCAAAAGATTCAGATATGGCCTGTGAACTTCCATATTTGACTTGGAAAGGTCTGATAGTCTTTAATGTGGTTGCAGATGTGTTTTTTGGTTGATGGTATTGCCATGTGATTTTTCTCATTCTTCCTTTTTCATGTGCAGACTTGGAGAGAATGGGAGATATGTCTTCTTCACTCAGTAGCATAACGGTGTTAGGAATGTATGAATTTTGAGTTTTCATTACACTTCCCCTTTCGTCTTGCTTGATTATGCTTGCCGTTATGATTAAGATTCTTGCCATTTCGACTCACTCTTTTTAACTGATGCATAGTTGTTGTTACAGGTGAAAAACTTAGAACATGGCGATACATACCATAGAAGCGTGTGGTTCCGTCCATAGATTTACATGGAATAGGTGGTGGAGAAAAATCTGCTTCATGCTGCACTATGGTAACCCAACAAATAAGCTCTAAAAAGAGAAAGTTGGATATTGTGTGCTCATTCGGGGATGCGCGGTGCTGTTGCTAATCCGTGGCTAGTCGGCATACGGAAATTTGTTGGTCGTGTAACATTTCAAGCAGAAAGTACGGAATTCTTGTGTGGTGAAACAACAGTATTCCAATACCGCATCCGATGGGTGCAATGTCTTATCTTAAGAAGCTCAATCATAGCCTTCCTCCTCAATATATCTCATTTAAGGCTTCGCTGCTTCTGGATAGCCGAACACTCTTTAGAAAAATGAAGTCTTCTCCTATGCTAAAAATCAAAAGTTTATGCCAGCAGGTTTTCTTTCATTTGTAGTATCAAGAGATAGTCTGCCTTACTTCATTTGTAATAAAGTTTCTGCCATATCATTATTTTTAATATTGAGAAACCGTCATTTATAATATCAAGATCAAAATTTTCTGCCATCACTTACTTCTTTAAGAAAGTTACTTGCACTACTTCATCCCGCATAGCAATATTTAGCATCAACAATTCCACATATAATTACTTATATCAAACTGATACACAAACGTGTAAGTGAAGATTAAAATGCCAAGATACTACAAACGGTGCATTGTACCACACATTTGTAGACATAAATCAGAAACAAACACTAAAATTAGATCACCCCAAATAGCTATTGTCGCTCCCGGGATTTTCATCCAAGTATAAATGCGAAAGTGGCACGGAAGAAAGAAAGAAGAGTCGCTAGCCAGGCATTTTTATCCCAGAGAAAGGGAAGGGTAATGCTGTACAAACCCGGGAGAAAGGAAATAAGGAGGTCTCGCGAACCAAAGAGAATGGGTAAGGGAGTCAGTTACGTGAAGGGAAGGTTATCGCACCGCTTCACGTCCGTCGTACTCGACGAGATCCACGCTTGAAGTTTCGATTAAAGGGTGTAAGGAACTGGAAATTAACTGCTACTGGAAAGGAAAATAAGGGTAGAAAGGAGAGAGAGGGGGGTAGGAAAGAGGTGACTCGATAGGACATTATCATTTTCCTAGGCCTACGTATTCCCTCAGTGCAATGGGAAAGTCAGAGTCAACGTAGTTCGACGGACTACGGGGAAAGGTTGCTCATCAAGATATTGCATCTCGTGCCTACGTATCTTCAATCAGGCGAGAAAGAAGAATCAGAGCAAACATAGTTCGGCTCAACGGGTTTTACTTTGTTTGTTTGTTTGTGTTTTTAAGTGGAAACGTCATGATGCGTGTTCCAACAGTTAGGTGTTGCAGCTCGCTGTAGGGAGACTTAGACGTTACCTGTTTGCGGTAGAACAGACGTGATGAGTCCTTAGGGAATAGAGTGAATGAGATGAGAAGAGAATTGTTTTCTTGTTGTTTTTTAGAAGCTTTTTATTTGAAGTGCTTTGCATAGAAGAGTGTACTCAAGTCTCTTTCAATGGAGTGTGTACTTCTTACATCACTCCAAGATGGAATGAAGAAGAAGCACACTAAGTACGAAGAAGACCTCCAATCTTAGTCTCAATGATCAAGGCTTAACCACACTAATCTATTTCATTTATTAAGTGTTTTGTTGTTTCTGAATGAAGAAGTGTTTTTAGCTTATTTGAGAAACAACTTCATGCTAAAGACTTGTACATCATGCTAGAAAACTTACAACACATTCCAAGATGGAATGGATGCAAGCCCCCCCATGGAATAAGGCTCATGGCACATGAAGATGTTTCAACCTTTATTAGGTGTTTTTAAAGTTTGTTGTAAGATGAGAAGAAGAGACTCAAAGGTTAATAAGGTAAAAATCTAGGGGAAAAACTAAGACTCGCCCTAATGTTATCATACATAGATGTTCCTATGTTTAATGTGGTTTAAGAAAAATAATCCTAAAAGAAAGGATAGGAATGAGTAAAACAACTCACTTCTAAAGTAGAAGATGAGTTATAACTCTAATGGGATAAGGAAGAAATTATTCAAGGAAGACATGTAAATATTTATCATAAACAAAAGGGAAGGTAAAGATGAAAGAAAGAAGTGTATGTGGAAGCATATCCACACACTTTCTTACCATTAGCAACCTACATGAAAAGGTTAGTTCAATTATTTACAAGTAGTGAAATAAAGAAAGAATAACAAGTAGTGATCAAACAAGTTAAGAATCAATGAAGAAAGATCCTATGAGTTATAAAAGCTCCAAGGTCAGAATATAAACCCTAAGAGTGTTCTCTAATGTTAAGACATTAAACAAGAACAAACTATGCACAAACAAATTTCTTAAACATCAAAGAAATATATCATGGAAGGAATAGATGAAGAATGAGTGAATATGCAAAGTGATCATGCAATAATGCTTCATGAAAGCTCAAGACCAGAATCATAGATCATTTATGGATGGCTTACAATGCATATGAACAATCATACAAACATGAATGCAATGATTCAAGTAGAAAAGATTATGTGAAGGAGAGATGAGGAAGAAAGAAACAACTTTCAATTAGATGCACTAAGTGACATATTAAAGATGCATAACATGTGAAATGATTAAAGAATGCATATGATCAGTAGCATACCATTAATGAGATGTAAATGGAATGAGGGAAATGGCATATGAAATGTAAGCACAAGACAAGTAGAGCACAAGAAGAGATAAGAGAAGGAAACATATCAAGGTTTCAAGTTAGAATGCATAAACTCATATCAAATGCAAACACAAGTCAAAGTGACCTATAATGAAACAAATATGACCTATAATATCATACAAATGACCTATAAAAGATGCACAACCAAATCATAATGGGATGACATAAATGCTTACCTAAAACTAGAGTTTAGATGTTAGCAAAATTTCACAAAATGTCTTCTAATCTAGCAAGTGTAACACCCCAATTCCCATCGCTTACAAATAATACATAAATAAATCAGAGTAAATAAAAATATATTTTTCCGACAGAAACAATGATGCCACAATAATAAAAAGAAAACACAATCCCTGCTCATAACAATTCGATACATAACACAAAATGGAATCATCACAAAGGAAACCTTTTTCATAAATAATAAATGGTCAATTATGGAATAAAGCGGAAAGATCCATAGTTGCCTTGTTTTACAAAGTAGATCATTTTCTAACATCCAAGTACACATACAAAGGTAATACAAAATAAAACATATTCAGCAGTTGTATACATATATAACAAAAGCATTCCCCGACTCCCGTGTTACGTATCAGAGCAGACAACCGACAAAATAATGGAGAACTAATCTTCACAAAAGCCTCCGAGACTACTAATTTGCAATTGCCTCATAGAGCAATAAACCACAGCAGAAGGGTGAGAAATAACAACTAAATCAAGATTGTATAATAATATGCAAACATATACGAACTCACATATATAAATCATCTCACCCACCATCATATACTAACACATAAAGCATATATCGATTATTCTCACATAATCACATATTCACACATAATGCATATGTTTATACACAAAACATATCATTCATACTTAATGCATTTATCACATATGCACATCAATTCACCAATGCTATTACAAGCTCAACACAATATTAATCCATTCACATTTATCCACATAATCAATCCATTCATGATTTTCCACACATAATCAATTCAATCATAATTCATGCAAATGCAAAGAGGCCTACACAACGACTCTATGCAAATGCATATGCGGTACTGTTAACCCTCATTTTCGACGCCAGGAAATTAAAGCTATTTTAAGTTAAGAAATTATTTTTAACATAAAGAAGGCTTCGACCTTATTTTGGAAGAGCCTGAGTCGAAGAGATTTGTAGAAGTCTCAAAAAATGGCTAAGTGTTGGGAAGTGTCTCGACCATGAGAGTGCTGAAGCGCGCGTGGTAACTGCCTCACTAAGGCTGGAGGGAATTTCAAGTGTTTGAAATTCAAATAGGAGCAGTTGTAAGTGTGGGAACGGTTGAAATCAAGGAGAAGGCACTAGAAGGACACGATTCAAGTGATAACCACCGGGTCAAGGAGTCAACCCAATGGTATGCCTACATCAATGATGCAAAATTTACAGAATGCTCCACCGATATTTTCAGAAACTGTGGCGTCTTCTCCACTACAAGGGTCAAGATCAGGAGGGCCAAACAACCAGAGTATAGGCGTTGGTCACTCTGTTCAAACGCTTAGCCTTACAAATACATCCATAAATTGTTTGAGACAGCAGATGGATGAAAGTAACATGCAAATGGTACATACGTTGTCTCAGACAATGGGAGAAGTTTTTCAACCCTTGATTCAGAATACTACTCAAACAAACCAACAATTGGCTGCACAATTGGCACGTATGGCTGACTTTATGGGAGTACCAGTGGTAGATCGAAGAGCAACTGTTGTCGAAGATATCCCAAGACTCGTCTACTTGAGGTGTACTTGGAAGATCAAGAGATGATTGATCATTTTAGAGTCGAACCACCAAGAAACCAGATGACAATCCAGATGGAGGAAGAGCCAGTGTTGATGGTAAACAGGAACCAGAATGCTGATCAATTACTTAAACGGGTTCGACATCATAATCAAGCGGAAGAAAATAATCTCGCAGCCATGGTCGAAAGGATAATGACCAGAAATGGTGTGAATCTTGGCTTCACAAGGCCAAATTATACTTCGCCTATAGCGGATTATATTCTCCAAGAAGAATTACCCCATAGGATGAAGGTTCCAAAGTTCAGCAAGTTTTCAGGGGATACTACTGAATCGACTATTGAACATGTGGCTAGGTATTTGATTGAAGCAGGCGAGATTGCAGTTGACGAAAGCCTCGGGATCAAATACTTCCCAAGTTCCCTTACCAAGAATGCCTTCACATGGTTCACCACTTATCCTCCAAATTCCATATACAATTGGACCCAACTAGAACGTTTGTTTCATGAACAGTTCTACATGGGGCAAACCAAGATTAGTTTGAAAGAATTGGCTAGCATCAAACGCAAAGTTACTGAGCCAATTGATGGTTACCTGAATAGGTTTCGACTTCTTAAAGCCAGGTGCTTCACACAAGTACCAGAACATGAGTTGGTTGAAATGGCTGCTAGGGGTCTTGATTATTCCATTAGGAAGAAATTAGATACCCAATATCTTAGAGATATGGCCCAGTTGGCTGATAGGGTTCGACAACTAGAAAGGCTGAAAGAGGAAAAGGCCAAATTCAGCAGGGGTAAAAAAGTAGCCTTTGTCGAATGCAATGAAGGTGTGGAGAAATTGTATGATGAAACATCTTATTTTGACGGAAATGAGGTGGACGTTGCTGAGTTAAAGCAAGGTCCCCCTTATGCCTGCAAATTATTAGCTCCTTCAAATGGAAAAAATCCTGTCGAATTTAACGACAAGTTTCCTAAGAAAACATACACTTTCGATGTCACTAAATGTGACGAAATTTTTGATTTGTTAGTTAAAGATGGGCAAATGATAGTGCCTGCTGGTGCTAAGATGGCACCTTTAGAACAAAGAAAGAAAAGAGGTTTTTGTAAGTACCATAATTTTTTGGGTCATAAAACTTCTCAATGTTTTCTTTTCAGGGATTTGGTGCAAAATGCTATCCAAGATGGAAGGCTGAAGTTTGGTGACAAAGACAAAGCTCAGATGAAAATTGACTCTGACCCATTGCAAGTTGCAGAGGCTAACTACACAGAGCCTCATGAGGTCCAAATGGTCGAAGCCACAGAAGGGTTTGATCAGTCAGTCAACATGGTGGAAGTTACTGAAGACTTCGCCACCAATTCTGTGATAATTGAAGGTTGTAGTAAGGCTACAAATGGCCTGAATGATGATGGTACCAGTCTAATGTTGGTGACCAAGGAAACTGCTGATAAGTTTGTGGAAATGGATAAAGTTTCCAAAGTGTTGGATATGGCAGTGAGTGGGTTGAAGGTAAGTGCCACTGAGGGCATTAACATGGTCGAGTTGGTTGAAGAGTCTGATTCTAGCTCAGATAGCATCAGCACCAATGAGGCTATGGGAAGAAATGCCCCCAAAGTCCAAGTTGCTAAGGAGTTGGAAGATGACATGCTATTGGTAGGGGAGATGATAGACATGGAGGGTTGTTTGGTGGAAAATTGGATATGTATGGCTGCTGAACAGTTTTTCAAGACATCTCCTAACGTCGAAAAGGTTAATGCTGAAGAAATGGTTGAAGCCGAAAAATCTACTTGGCAAGAAGCTTCCCAAAAAGCTGCAAAAGCAGCAGCAAGCGGTGGTTATCTGGCGAAGACCACTGAAAGTCTTGAAGCTCGGTTCTCCAAGATGCGCTTAAAAAATAAAATTGACGTTAATATGGTCGAAATAACGGACGAGAAAGCTGGTGAGCTGAGTAAAACAGATGCTCAGGAGGAGCGCAACAAAGTAGCTTATCCTAAGCAAGAGGAAATTATTATGGAGTTTCTTCACCGTTGCTAGAAGAAAGGTTCTGGAGTGATGTTGTGTCCCAGATGTAGCGCCATTTTTGATGAGAAAGCTGCCTACAAGGTAGAGGGTGACAAAAAAACTGGCGAAAGCTGGGGGCAAAAGTCTAACAAAGGCCCACGGAGTTTTGACCCTAGAAGACTTCCGGCAGGGCCAAAAAACCAAGTACCAAGAGCCAAGCCAGGGACATTCAAACCTGCTGTGAATGTGCCAACAGGTAGTTAGATTAAGCCTATCAAAGGGAGAGGTCAGGAAAAGAAGTGGGAGAAGTTTGATGTCGAAAGAGGTTCCTCATTTGAATATAGAAAAGAGAATCATACCACCAACAAGCCAGCCTACATTTCCCAGAACTACAATGGTAAAAATCCCATGTCCAGATCACCAACGTTGATAAGCAAGCAGGGACAATTGAGAAGATGCCCATAAGGCGAAAGCTGTTCAATGTGCAACCAGAGAAGGAAGTTGAAAATGATGAGGATATGACTGACAATTTTGACTGTGAGTCAGCAGCCTCTCTAGATATTCTTGTGAATGTGGTGTCAGTAATGCCAAGAGAATTTGGTCAAGTTTCAGAGGTCGAAGACTTGGACTAAACAGCCGAATTAGAAATGTTGGCACACAAGCTTGTGTGTTATTACATCATGAATAATGGGTGCGTCGAAGAACAGAATGCTTTCTTTGAACGCCCCACAGAGGCAATGAAGGGTCATTTGAAGCCTCTTTACATTACTGGCAAAGTAGAAAACGTCCCTGTCAACAAAATTTTGGTGGATTGTGGTGCAACCGTTAATTTAATGTCAAGATTTTTGTTGAGCAAGATTGGGAAGTTTGAGACTGATACCAAACCCCACAACATGGTTCTGTCGAACTATGAAGGAAAATTTGGTTCCACTCTAGGAGTAATTCAAGTGGATCTCACTGTGGGAACTATTACCATACCAACAGTGTTTATGGTCGTCGAGACAAAAGCTAACTACAATCTACTCTTGGGTAGGGAGTGGATTCATGGAATAGAAGCGGTGCCCTCATCTATGCATCAAAGAATTACCATTTGGAGACCAGATGGGATAGTTGAAAATATTGAAGCTGATCAAGGGTACTTTAAGGTGCCTATTAATCATGTGGATAGTAGGCAGTTTGAGAAGCATCTGGCGAACATTGCTCCATGCCCTCCAGCTGATTTTGAGTTTACGTCTTTTGTAGAAATGTTTTATTCGTTGTATTTACACCCTGTCGAAGGTTTCAGATGGGACAGGGAGGTACCTGGAGGAAGGTTGCCATGCTTAGGCTCACCTCCAATAGACCCCACAGGATGGGGAGACGAATTCAGTGATCATGACTGAGTCCAAAGCTTTAAAAAGAATTTCGGCCTATGTGGCTGAAACAAAACTACAAGCGGCTTTGGAAGCCGCCAACGACTATATGGCTGGCGAAGCCATTTCTAAATTATATCAAGAAGGTCCTGGTAAGGACTTCGACCCAAAACCTCCAGATAAGGTTGAAATTGAAGAACAAAGCCAGAGGCTCGACGCCATCTATGAAGATGAGCCTTTGGGATTTGAGAAGGATCCGTTGGCAAGTAATATAAAAATGCTAGCACAAGATCCTTTAGAAGAAGTTGACCTCAGTGAGGGTGCAACCAAAAGGCCTACCTACATCAGTGCCAATCTTGATCCCCAGTTGAAGGTTGAAGTGGTTCAGTTGTTGAAAGAGTTCAAAGACTTCTTCGCCTGGGATTATGATGAGATGCCTGGTTTGAGCAGGGAGTTGGTCGAACACAGGTTACCTATGACGCTTGGGAAAAAACCAGTCAAATAGAGTCCAAGACGGTTTGCACCAGAGATATTGTCAAAGATCAAAGAGGAAGTCGAAAGACTGCTTCGTTGAAAATTCATTCGCACGGCAAGGTACGTCGAATGGTTGGCTAATATAGTACCTGTTATTAAAAAGAATGGGTCTTTGAGAGTCTGCATTGATTTTAGAGATTTAAACTCTGCAACTCCTAAAGATGAATATTCAATGCCAGTAGCAGAAATGTTAATAGATTCTGCAGCAGGACATGAATATCTTAGTATGCTGGATGGATATTCTGGCTACAACCAAATATTCATTGCTGAGGAAGATGTTCATAAAACTGCTTTTAGATGCCCTGGAGCCTTAGGCACCTATGAATGGGTAGTGATGCCTTTTGGTCTGAAAAATGCCGGTGCCACTTATCAAAGGGCGATGAATTCAATCTTCCATGATTATATAGACACATTCATGCAAATTTACATTGATGGTATTGTTATAAAATCTGTTTCTGGAAAAAGTCACATTGACCATCTTCGACAGTCCTTTGAAAGGATGAGAAAATATGGTCTTAAAATGAATCCTCTTAAATGTGCTTTTTGTGTGCAGGCAGGGGATCTCCTAGGCTTTGTGGTCCACAAGAAAGGGATCGAAATAAATCAGAATAAAACTAAAGCTATAATGGAGGCGAAAGCGCCATCAACTAAAAAGGAGTTGCAGTCATTGCTGGGCAAGATCAACTTCTTGAGAAGGTTTATATCCAACCTGAGTGGCAAGACACAAGTCTTTTCGCCATTGCTTCATTTCAACAAAGATAGTTTTGAGTGGGGGCAATTACAGCAGGAAGCCTTCGACAAAATCAAGGAGTACCTAAGCCAACCCCCAATTCTGTCACCACCTTGTAGAAACAAAAGTATGAGATTGTATATAGCTGCATCAGATAAAACTCTAGGAAGTATGCTAGCTCAAGAGGATGAAAATGGAGTCGAAAGAGCCATTTATTATCTTAGTCGAGTTTTAAATGATGTAGAAACTAGGTATAACATGATTGAAAAGTTATGTTTATGTTTGTATTTCTCTTGTACTAAATTGAAGCAATATATAAAGCCAGTTGATGTGTATGTTTCTTCTCACTTTGATGTTATAAAACACATGTTATCTAAGCCTATTTTACATAGTCGAATTGGCAAATGGGCATTAGCATTAACAGAATTTTCCCTAACATATCAACCTTTAAAAGTTGTGAAAGGGCAAGTAGTTGCAGACTTTATAGTTGATCACTCCATAAATGAAAATGATTTGAACTATGTTGAATTAAAATCCAGGAAGTTATACTTTGATGGATCAAGTCATAAAAATGGAACAGGAGTGGGAATATACATTATGTCTCCTGAAAAAATTCCAACAAAATTCAAGTATAAGGTCGAAGGACTTTGCTCTAACAATAAGGCCGAATATGAAGCATTAATTGCTGGCCTTGAAATTTTGCTAGAATTGGGGGCAACTAGAGTCGAAATAATGGGAGACTCAGAGTTGGTTATAAAACAAATCACAAAGGAATATAAATGTTTTAAAGAGAATCTCATTATGTACTTTGTGATAGCCAATAGATTATTAAATAAATTTGAGGTAGTGGCCATCCAACACATACCTAGAATAGAGAATCAAGTTGCTAATGACTTGGCTCAAGTTGCCTCTGGATACAAAGTGTCAAAGGAAAATCTTCAGGAAATGATTGAAGCAAGAGGTAAAGTGGTGGCTGTTGGATTGTGCCCATCAGACTTAGAGACAACTAAGCTTGGATGCATTGATGGCGAAAATTTTGAAATTTTTGCTATAGATGATTTGACAGATGAAGACTGGAGGAAGCCTATAATTGAATATTTGCAAAATCCAACGGTTTCGACAGAGCGAAAAGTCAAATATCAAGCTTTAAGCTATGTACTTTTGGGTAATGAATTGTTTAGAAAGACCCCTGAGGTAGTCTTATTGAAATGCCTTAGTGAAGCAGAGGCATATTTGGCTCTTTCGACAGTACATAGTGGGGCATGTGGAGCACACCAAGTGGGCCAGAAGATGAAATGGCTGTTGTTTCGACAATGCATATATTGGCCTACTATGCTGAAGGATTGCATAGAATTTGCTAAGGGTTGCCAAGAATGTCAAATTCATGCTGGCATACAGCATATCCCTGCAAGTGAATTACATTCCATAGTGAAACCATGGCCTTTCAGAGGATGGGCTTTGGATATAGTGGGAGAGATTCGACCAGCATCTTCAAAAAACCAAAAATATATTTTGGTGGGAATTGATTATTTCACCAAGTCGATTGAAGCAATACCACTGGCGAATGTAGGTCAAGAAGATGTTATTGAATTCATTCAAAATCACATTATTTATAGATTTGGTATTCCTGAAACAATCACTACAGATCAAGGATCAATGTTTACTGGTCGAAAGGTGCAGGAGTTTGCCAAAGAAATAGGTTTTAAGTTATTGACTTCTACACCTTATTATGCTTAGGCCAATGGGCAAGTCGAGGCTGCCAATAAGGTAGTGATTGGACTAATTAAGAAGCATGTGGGAAAGAAGCCTAGAAATTGGCACAAGACGTTGGACCAGGTTCTTTGGGCATGTCGAACATCCCCTAAAGAGGCTACTAATACTATCCCATTCAGACTTACTTTTGGCCATGATGCAGTATTGCCTGTTGAGATTTATTTACAATCTGTAAGAGTTCAAAGACATCATGAGATTCCCTCTGAGGATTATTGGGAAATGATGATGAATGAATTGGTGGATTTGGATGAAGAAAGGCTTAGAGCCTTGGAGTTGTTAAGAAGACAAAAGAAAAGGGTAGAAAAGTCCTACAACAAAAAGGTTAAGGCTAAATCTTTTGCATGTCGGGATTTAGTTTGGAAAGTGATTTTGCCTATGGATCGAAAGGATAGAGCATTAGGCAAATGATCTCCTAAGTGGGAAGGTCTATTCCAAGTCATACAAGTTTTCTCTAATGGAGCTTATGAAGTGGAAGAGTTGGACAAAGATAAAAGAATCTTGAAGGTAAATGGCAAGTATTTGAAAAAATATAAGCCTATGCTACAAGAGGTTCATATCAAAACTTAATCTTTATTCAATAAAAAGAAAGCCAAAATAGGCCAATTCAGGCTAACATGGCATACAAAGCAAAGAAAAATCAATACAACAATGTTGATCAAGGAAAGGTTATTCATAATCTCTCCAATCTATGGATTTGAGGAAATCCATATAATCTGCATCTGGTTCATCGTCAGAGTCCTGGGTGCTGGAGCGCCCTTTCTTGGAAATCTTCATTTTGGTCTCTCTCTTCTTGGCTCGAGAGGTTGCTCCGATAGAGGCTTCAGGTTTCTTTGTTGCCTCCATCCTTTTTGTTTCCTCAACTGCCTTTGCCTTTCCAGCCATTTTGTTGGGTGATGATTTCTCTGAATTGTTCATGTTTGCTTCTATGCAAAATTTGGTCATGGGGAAAAGAATTTATAGAGGCGAAGTAGTGATTGGATTGGCCAGTCAAACGGTGGAAACACGTGAGTTATTCTTGGAAGTATGCCTGAGAGCTATGCTATAAATGCTACTTTAAAACTAGAGGCTCATGCCTTGAGGTTTTAAAATGGAGAAAGTTTCGTTTTCCAAGAAATGTCTTAATTACAAAATTGACTGAAATATGAAGCAATAAATAAAATGCATCATCATATAATATGGGTCGAAAGCAGTTAATGGAGAAATATTAACGATTGATGATTTAATGCCAAAGGCGCAAAACAGTCATTACATAAAGGCCTGAAAAGGCCAAGAAACAAATGATTGATTAAATAAATAAAGGTCTTGGAAGCATCAGAAGGGAAGCCTCGACTCCAACTGGGCAAAGGTTTCGATGTGATGTTTGAGGCGAGCATTGCACAAGGATTCGTCTAGCTTGGCTGTGGCAAGCTGTTTCTCAAGTTTTTGTGCTGCCTCAATACGATCTATGGCATGTTTCATTTCCCTAGCCATCTCAGTGGTGTCGAAGTTCTACAAATCACGGTTGCGTTTTTCAGCATCCTCAATTTTAGCTTGTAACTCAGTGATTTGCTGTTTCCAGACTTCAATGTGCTTCTAATTAGAGGCTATCTCATCTCGTGTTTTCTTTTGGTCAGCCTCTATACTTTCGACCTTCTTATATGACTCCTTTGCACCACACTAAGCTGCACTCTCAAGACCAGTTGTTTCCTCTATGGTGTTCCTGATGGATGGAAGAAGCTTTATCGCTGCAGCTATTTGATTCACCACAGTAGTTAATTCTATCAGGAAACCAGAAACGTCAGGATTAAGAGTGGCGAGTTCAAGCTTTCCAAGGGAATCCTTCAGATAAGCGGTTGCAGATGGGTCTGAGGCCAAAACTCTATGAATATCCCTCCTGAAGAAATTTTTCTTGATGGCTTGGAGGATTGGTTTGGCGAAGTCATCTGGTGCTGAAGTCGAAAAAACAGAGGAAGAAGAGCCATACTTTTGCCCAAGTATTAATTTGGAGTACTCACGCGGGTTCGACCACTTAAGTGCTGCCAGTGAGTCCCCAGAAGGTGGAATGTTAGCCATAGTTTGCTGAACCACAGGCAAAGGAGTATGGCGGGGATTAGGATCAGTTTGTTCTTCTTCCTCCTCTTCTTCTGATTCTTCTCCTTCTTCATCCTTTTCTTCTTCGACTACCATGTCTGCGTTGGGATCTTTAGCAATTGGTTGAATATTCTCCTGATCAGCAGCTGGTGTAGGACGTGGTTCATTTGTCTCCTCAGGCGCAACTTGATCAGGATTGTCGTTGTGTGTTTGAACTTCAGGTTTAGTCCTTTCTTCTTCAGCCAATTGATCATCATCCATGAAGTTAGTCAGATCGAAAGGTGGGGGACTTGAGGCATCATCATCATCAGAACTGGCGCCATCATCTTGTTCATTTTGAGTAGTGGTTTGAACTGGTGGTGTGGTGTGTTCTGCAGCATGTGGACTAGGCTGATTAATCTCACTCAAACCAGAGCCAATATCAGAGGATGGGTGATAAGTTGGCTCACCTTGGCTGTTGAGGAGCGTGGTGGTGAAGCTTCCTGCAGTCGGTTGAGGAACGGGATCGTTGATGATATTGGTGGCGAGATTGCTTAGAGTTGGTTGGGGATCAGGATTGTTGATAATGTTTGCCTAAAAAACACAAGTGGAGAAAATGAGATTGAAAGAACTTGGGTGAAAGACATCAGCATAATGAAAAAATGGTGCACATACCTGAGCTTGTACAGCAGCAAGACTTGAGGTATCACTCCCATGGTCACCAAGAGGTATTCTCAAGGCCGCCATGGAAGGTTCTTTTTCGACAACACTTATTGCAGGTGCCTTTGCGAGTATTTTGGCCACCTTCGAAAGAGGTGGGCCAGTAGGTCCAGAGGCCTTGAGGGGTTTTCTTCTTTTCTTTGTAAGAACCTCCTCAGGAGATTCATCTGAGGCCTCTGAAGCTATAATAACAGTTGGGATATCCTTTTTACCTTTCTTGGAAGGTGTTGGAGGTATTCGACCAGCCTGAAAAGGCAATACAAATGTAAGAAAAAAAAGTCAGGTAATAAAAGCATAAGCAGGGGATGTGAAGTATACCTGTGTGCTCTCTGGTTCTTTGCCACTTTGTAAGGTGGCAGCCCTAGTCGAAGCAGTTTTCCTAGGCACAACTGAAAGACAGTAAAGATTGTTACAAGTTAATGATTACATGGTTAGTTGTAAAGCCATGGATTAAGGGTTTCAAACCTTCATATATTTCAGATTCGACACGAACGTCCTGAATTCCTATATGAAGGTGTCCTTTAAAATTGTCTAATGTATGCTTAGTCGGAACCACTCGCTGGGCCTTTGGCTGAGACTGCTGTCGAAGAAGTTTAAAATGCTCCCCACAAACAAACCAATCTGGAAATGGAGGGGCAAGCGCCACTCCAAAATCAGCATTAGGCAGTCGAGGGAATTTTGGAGGGAAAAGTTTAAAAGCTACCTCATAACGTTTCTCACGAGAGACGTTTGGAGGAATTTTCAGTCGATCCAGCTTTTCTAGGAATTTTCTTTTTAGAGTGACAGCAGCCTCATGAATGGTTCGACTAAGATCATCTGGTCGATAGATAGTTTCAAAGTATTTTTGAAAAGCCTGTATTTCTTCGACATAAGCAGACTTACTCTTTTTCGTCTTGTCCTGAACGTTGAGAAAAGCTTGGTCAAGTAACGAAGAAAATGTAGCCAAATCAAGAAAATGCTCACTATAGTGCTTCGACCACCATTGGTGGAACGATGAAGTGCATAAAAACGAAGGCTCAAAAAACACAGGAGAGAGGATTCTTTTTTCTCATTCCGACTGTCGAGTGTAAGGGAGACATTTTCCTCGTCGAGGCAGGCAGTGTGAAGAATTACTTGGCCCTTTCTCTCATACAAGCATTGAAGAAAGCTCTGAACCAACCCAAACTATTGAGATACAAGGTTTGGTTGATAGGCAATCAGTGCTGATAAACCTCTCCCTAAGTTCAGCCTGTAGATAAAGAATCTAGGAATTAAAAAGGCATCCCAGATAGCAACAGATTCTTGACCAGGAGTTTGGCGAGGATTTGGAAATGGCCTTTTAAACCACACAGGGCCGTATCTTCGTTGTGCAAAAGGTGCCATGCTAGGAGTGAACTCATAGCGCTTGGCAAACATCATTATATAACTGGTAAAGGCCCTTTGAAGGGTTTCACCATCATCATTGGGAGTGAGTTTGGCCAGACGTGTCCCTTCGACACTCCTCTCCTGTATTTCAGCAAAGGCTTCATCAACTAGGCCTTTTCTGGGGAGGCTAGCCTCAAATGTGGCATTAAGCCACAGTTGAAGTAGTCAAAGAGGACCACTCAAGTGCATAGGACCTTGGGCCTCCATATTTCTAAGTCGAGAAGCCCCTTCGCTGATAGACTCATAAAGGTTTTCCAGAATGAGCTCACTCAAGCAGGTTCCTCTGTTGTGGTGAAGTTGATTCGCCAGGGGCAGATACTTCTTAGCTACCTGCAAATATTTGGTACAAAAAACGTATCTCGACAGCTAGACTGTGAGAAAAACAATATGTTCTTCATCAGACACTTCGTCATCTTCTTGCTTAAAGTGGTGTTTGATGAAGCGAGTGTATGTAAGCTTAGAGCCTGAAATATTGATGGTGTCTTCAGCATCAACCTCAGGGTTATAAGTAAGGCCATCTGGGCGAAGCCCTGTGATGGCAGCTACGTCGAACAAGGTTGGAGTAACCATTCCACATGGCAGATGGAAGGTATTATGAGTGTTGTCCCAAAAGTATAAGGAGGCTGCCAACATGTTCAGACAATATGGTATGCTGGTCTTCGACAGCATGAGAATGTCATAAATCTCTATATCCTTCCAATGTTCAGCTTTAACCTTCTCCATATTCGCCATCCATTGGTCAAATTCTTTCAAGGGGTTAACGGCTCTCACCAGCATGGTGCCATCAGTGAGATAGCCAACATTGATTTTAGGCATGGGGGTTTCTTCAGGAGAAGTTCCAGCAGCAGTGTTGATTTTGGGAAAACTCTTTTGCCCTAACGGCCTTGTTTTCCGATACGAGGGGAGAAACTCACTTAGTCTCTCGTTAGAAATGTCAACCTCAGCTAAAGGACCAGATAACGCATAGGGTTTATCAGAAACAACTATAGGAATCATTACCTGCGACTGGTAGATGGCTCTTGTTTCTTCAGTGGTGGGTTCCGGCATGCAATGACGGTTGTCCACTAGTTGGTGGCCTGGGATATTAGCGAATGGAGGGATGGTTTGTTTAAATGGAGTGGCCTTGCCTCTTTGAGTTTTCCTTGCTTGAGGATGAGTTTGAGAAGACGCCATTGTTGAAGAAGAGGAAAAGATGGTGTTTTTTCTGGGTTTGCTTAAGAGAGACTGAAGAGAAGACAATGTTCGCTTGAGAGTGTGAAAAGTGTGGAAAGTGCACAAAGTGGCGGAAATGGGTATATATAGGCACCTGAAAATCCCAAGAGACTTGGATCTACCGTTGAAGCTGAGGAGTTAGTGGGACACGTGTCCATTTCCCAGAGACGTGATGAATGGTAGCAGTTATGTTCAGACTGCAAACGGCTGGCTTCCAAGAAAAGTGTTATGATGAATACGGCTGAAATGACATTCAAGGATTTGCCATGATAGTCTGACGTCAGAATCGTGGGTCAAAGAAACTGAATAGTTCAACCACTAAGGGATTAGTGGGAGATTCGGTTAAGGCCATGCAAACAAGCGTCGAAATGGTTATTATATCAAGAAATGGCCTTCCTACCAATCCTGGCGAAAGGAAATTCCTTGGGGGGAATTTGTTAACCCTCATTTTTTACGCCAGGAAATTAAAGCTATTTTAAGTTAAGAAATTATTTTTAACATAAAGAAGGCTTCGACCTTATTTTGGAAGAGCCTGAGTCGAAGAGATTTGTAGAAGTCTTAAAAAATGGCTAAGTGTTGGGAAGTGTCTCGACCATGAGAGTGCTGAAGCGCGCGTGGTAACTGCCTCACTAAGGCTGGAGGGAATTTCAAGTGTTTGAAATTCAAATAGGAGCAGTTGTAAGTGTGGGAACGGTTGAAATCAAGGAGAAGGCACTAGAAGGACACGATTCAAGTGATAACCACCACTTAGTAGTTATTTCTTAGCACTATAAATAGTAGTTAATTCTATGTAATAGGGGTGTTCATATTTTTGTACTAGTTACTCAAAGAAACTCAAAGTATCCGCGTGTAGAGAAACGGGTTCGTGAGAATGTACGTAATGTAACACCACCTTTTTCTTTTCAGCAATGCAATTTATCTTCATCATGTTTAAGATTCAGCCATTTACTTTCCATGCCTTTACCATTTCTTGAGCTTTATCTTTCATGCCAAATTTACCTTCGACCGCACTTTTACATTTAAGCATTTAATCTTCAAGCATTTACTTTTCAAAGTATTTTACGTTTAAGAACGTGGAGTTCGCCTTTAATTCGTTGCCTTTCGTTTTCAAACGCCTTTACATTTCGCAATTTTATCTTTGAAGCCATTTATTTCCTTGCTATTTACATTCGACAGTCATTTACTCGCTTGCATTTTTACATTCAAGAACGTGGAGTTCAAGCACTTTTACTTTATTGCAATTTACCTTCATGCACTTTTTATCAGTTCAAGCCTTTACTTTCGAAGTTTTTCCTTATTGTTTTTTCCTTTCGACGCCTTTAATTTCTGTGTCCTTTACTTACAGTCTTTTAAATTTCAAGCCTTTACGTTATTGCAAGTAGTCGAACGTGGAGTTCAGTTAGACTTTTATTCCAGCATTGTCGAACGTGGAGTTCAATTTACATTTCTTGCATTTATCATTGTCAGTCACATTTTCCCTTGAATTTAGCACATGTCCTAGGATTTGTGTGGTCGATCCTGCAAGTTAATCAATTTTCGTTTAGAATTGATAGACCAGAGGTTGTTTACCAAAATTCACGGTAAACAGGTACCGACTCCATCATCATCATCAGTCCACTCAGGAACTATTGGAACCATCGCTTGTTACTAAAAGTAACTCCCCGTCGGGCCAACGATGTTCACCCGTCGCTTTCGGTCCTCTTTGTATAAGGCATACGACGTTTATGGATCGCTTTCGGTCCTCTTTGTATAAGGCACACGATCCGATCGCTTTCGGTCCTCTTTGTATAAGGCACATGATCGTCTATAATCATCGCTTTCGGTCCTCTTTGTATAAGGCACACGATGTTATAGCGGATTCCCTTTGGAATCAATATTCACAAGAATGCATATCATGATGTTCAACATCCAATGACTTATGACATTCAAATGCACACATGTATATCAACATAATCATGCATTAAAAACCAAACACAACGCATTGCATTTACTTGCCGTTAGGCCACAAATCATCATCACAACATGTCATCACATAAACAAAGCATTCCATCATAATCCACAAACCACAACAATTAGTATTTTAGCATATACACTCATATCAATTCACATCAAGAATTACTCACCATTACCACAACAATTCCACAAAACATCATAACAACATACATTGATATTCAATAAAATAATGTATTTTACCACACAACAACATCATTATCACATGCATCAACATCATATGAACCACATAAAAGCTCCATGTTATATAACAATAGCACAACACACCATAAAACACCGAGCGCACGCATCTAACGCGATAAAAACCCGACAACCCGACTAATTCTCAAAAAGGAGAATTAATTAAATCATCTTTTACCCTCCAAACCATTTTCAATAGAAAGAATATTTCATTAGCTTTCCAACGCTTCGAACGGCGACCAAAACGGACTTACGGTTTGAAAATTATGAAGAAAACAAAATAGAGAATATTTCACGTTCGCCCCAGTATTCGCTAGGCGAACCCTAGCGAACCAAGGCAGTGGAAAACCATCATAAAGTTCGCTAGGCGAACCTCTAGGCGAACCTGCGAAACCCAGAATTTGCAGCAGCGTCAGTATAGGTCATTTGGGGCCAAAATACATCATTTCTACCACCCAAACCCTTCTAATTCATACCAGAACAACCAAAACATGTTCAGACATAATCAACAAGTATTCTACGCAGTTTATATCGAGTTTCAACGATGAAAACATCGATTTCTATCAATTAGTCACAAATTCAACCAAAGAGAAAACATACATTTTTCAACCAAACATTCAAACAAATACATACATATACTTATACAAGCATGATATAATCGAAACTTCTCACCCTTACCCGATTAATCGCGCTTGAAACGGACGATTCCTTAATTTTCCTCTTTTTCCTCTTTTCCTCCTCTTTTCCTTCTTCTCTCTTTCTTTCTCCTTTCTTTCTCTTCTCTTTCTTTTCTCTCTATTTTTCTCTCTATTTCTATCTTAATGAAAAACTACCCAAGCCAAAAGACCAAAATACCCCTCAGCTCAAATATCACGCAAACGCTCTCAAAACGCGATAAAATATATTTCAGGAAATAAAAGTTGAAAAGAAATTATAATTTAATGCAAATATTTTATCTATCAGAGAAATTAACCAATTAACTCAATTAGCGGGTAAAACACAATAAATTCACATAAATGAAAATAATAAAATAAATTCACATAATTGAAATAAATAAATACAATTAAACAAATCGGGGCGTTACATAGTAATTATCATGTTGTTTATATAACATTATAAAAATAAAAATAAAAACTTAATCAACCATGAAGTATACATGCACCGTTTGATAACCATAGAATAAATATGTAACGTTTGATGCTGATACATGTAATTTTTGACACTGTTTCGGCACTTAATGTAACGGTGCTATCGTATATTAACATAATGCTGCACTATTATCTTTCCAATTATATATGCAGTTAAATTGCATATTATTATGAATTAAAAAAATTATAACAGTTTTATCATAACTACAAGAGTACCGGAACAAACAGTGAAAAATATTATATATATCTCTCAAAGTTCAACGATATTTTACAGAATAAAGTTCTCTTATTTATTCTCGTGCACTTGAAAAATAAAATAATGACTTAGATATAATTTTTGGCAGTTGAAATAAATTACTTTTTTGTGTCTGACAAGTATATCTATTTATAAGAAAACTTGTACCGATTGGTGTGGAGAAACAATGTTTCATTTGATTCCAACATGACCATTCACGAACCATTGTACTCAATCACAACAAACTTTTTCATGAAAAGTTGTGTTGACATAGTGGTTGCACCTTTTGACCACGCATCTTATCACAATAAGGTCTTTGGTTCAATTCTAGAGAGTTACAACTTTTGGTCATTTATTTTGGTAAAAGTTGTTGTATGGTGAATGCTTCTCCCTGCGTGTTGCTGCTATTTGGGTGTGTCTGAATCTCTGTGTGTATGATACCGTTTTCGAGGATTTTTTGTGTATTCACTGATGTGTGTATGTGTATGATTTTTTGTCTTTGAATTTTAGTGTTTTGATTATTGATGGAGGCTGAATAATTGGTGAATCATGATGAAGAGTTTGGTTATTCAGAGTTGATAATGAACATAACTCGGGTTGAGATGTTGAAGATGGAAATTGTGTTTAGTTAGTGAAGGTTTTTTTGTGATTTGCTTTCGAAAAGTGTAGTATGTATGTTATTGGTGTATGTATGGTGATGGTCCTTGATCGAGTAGATCTCTCCCTCTTTTATAGGCTCTCAGTAGTTGCTGCCAATTGATGAATTAATGGTTGTAAAGTGAACATGTATGATTGTCTTCGATCCTTTTCCTTTTTTGGTCCAGCATGTTTGTGTGTGGTTATGGAAAGAATTCAAAATTGTTCTGAACATGTTTGATACCATTTATGATGATCTAAAATTTGTTGTCTCCCCATGATTATTGCCATGAATACCTTTCCTTCCTCGCTCTGACATGCCTGTGACGTGTTTGGTAAAATGCGGATCATGATTTTGAACTTTCAAAATCATTAAATGAGTTTCATTTCCATGGGTGGACTTGATTGCGCCTTTTGATCTCTATTTTTGGTTCGTTTATATTTGATTACGATTGGAACTTTGATAGCTCCGGATTTTGCATAACTCTGAGTTGATGTATGATCCTAGCTCGAAATTTATGCAGGGAAGCCATACCAATAACCTCAAGCCAGTGCGTAGTTGCCATACATAAGGCAATGCCCAAGGGATAGAGAACTTGACGCAATCCATCTCAGGGATCGTGGATGGGATACACCATTGTGGTAATGTTTTTTTACACAATTTTCTCATTTTTCAGGTTACGGGATGAGCCTTCTGTTGCGTGACAATAGCAAAAGATTCAGATATGGCCTGTGAACTTCCATATTTGACTTGGAAAGGTCTGATAGTCTTTAATGTGGTTGCAGATGTGATTTTTGGTTGATGGTATTGCCATGTGATTTTTCTCATTCTTCCTTTTTCATGTGCAGACTTGGAGAGAATGGGAGATATGTCTTCTTCACTCAGTAGCATAACGGTGTTAGGAATGTATGAATTTTGAGTTTTCATTACACTTCCCCTTTCGTCTTGCTTGATTATGCTTGCCGTTATGATTAAGATTCTTGCCATTTCGACTCACTCTTTTTAACTGATGCGTAGTTGTTGTTACAGGTGAAAAACTTAGAACATGGCGATACATACCATAGAAGCGTGTGGTTCCGTCCATAGATTTACATGGAATAGGTGGTGGAGAAAAATCTTCTTCATGTTGCACTATGGTAACCCAACAAATAAGCTCTAAAAAGAGAAAGTAGGATATTGTGTGCTCATTCGGGGATGCGCGGTGCTGTTGCTAATCCGTGGCTAGTCGGCATACGGAAATTTGTTGGTCGTGTAACATTTCAAGCAGAAAGTACGGAATTCTTGTGTGGTGAAACAACAGTATTCCAATACCGCATCCGATGGGTGCAATGTCTTATCTTAAGAAGCTCAATCATAGCCTTCCTCCTCAATATATCTCATTTAAGGCTTCGCTGCTTCTGGATAGCCGAACACTCTTTAGAAAAATGAAGTCTTCTCCTATGCTAAAAATCAAAAGTTTATGCCAGCAGGTTTTCTTTCATTTGTAGTATCAAGAGATAGTCTGACTTACTTCATTTGTAATAAAGTTTCTACCATATCATTATTTTTAATATCGAGAAACCGTCATTTGTAATATCAGGATCAAAATTTTCTGCCATCACTTACTTCTTTAAGAAAGTTACTTGCACTACTTTATCCCGCATAGCAATATTTAGCATCAACAATTCCACATATAATTACTTATATCAAACTGAAACACCGACGTGTAAGTGAAGATTAAAATGCCAACATACTACAAACGGTGCATCGTACCACACATTTGTAGACATAAAGCAGAAACAAACACTAAAATTAGATCACCCCAAATAGCTATTGTCGCTCCCGGGATTTTCATCCAAGTACAAACGCGAAAGTGGGGCGGAAGAAAGAAAGAAGAGTCGCCAGCCAGGCATTTTTATCCCAGAGAAAGGGAAGGGTAATGCTGCACAAACCCCGGGAGAACGAAAATAACGAGGTATCGCGAACCAAAGAGAATGGGTAAGGGAGTCGGTTACGTAAAGGGAAGGTTATCGCACCCCTTCACGTCCGTCGTACTCGACGGGATCCACGCTTGAAGTTTTGATTAAAGGGTGTAAGGAACTGGAAATTAACTGCTACTGGAAAGGAAAAGAATGGTAGAAAGGAGAGAGAGGGGGTAGGAAAGAGGTGACTCGATAGGACACTATCATTTTCCTAGGCCTACGTATTCCCTCAGTGCAATGGGAAAGTCAGAGTCAACGTAGTTCGACGGACTACGGGGAAAGGCTGCTCATCTAGATATCGCATCTCATGCCTACGTATCTCCAATCAGGCGAGAAAGAAGAATCAGAGCAAACATAGTTCGGCTCAACAGGTTTTACTTTGTTTGTTTGTGTTTTTTAGTGGAAACGTCACGATGCGCGTTCCAGCAGTTAGGTGTTGCAACTCGCTGTAGGGAGACTTGGGCGTTACCTGTTTGCGGAAGAACAGACGTGATGAGTCCTTAGGGAATAGAGTGAATGAGATGAGAAGAGAATTGTTTGCTTGTTGTTTTTTAGAAGCTTTTTATTTGAAGTGCTTTGCATAGAAGAGTGTACTCAAGTCTCTTTCAATGGAGTGTGTACTTACATCACTCCAAGATGGAATGAAGAAGAAGCACAGTAAGTACGAAGAAGACCTCCAAACTTAGTCTCAATGATCAAGGCTTAACCACACTAATCTATTTCATTTATTAAGTGTTTTTTTGTTTCGGAATGAAGAAGTGTTTTGAGCTTATTTGAGAAACAACTTCATGCTAAAGACTTGTACATCATGCTAGAAAACTTACAACACATTCCAAGATGGAATGGATGCAAGCCCCCTCATGGAATAAGGCTCATGGAACATGAAGATGTTTCAACCGTTATTAGGTGTTTTTAAAGTTTGTTGTAAGATGAGAAGAAGAGACTCAAAGGTTAATAAGGTAAAAATCTAGGGGAAAAACTAAGACTCACCCTAATGTTATCATACATAGATGTTCCTATGGTTAATGTGGTTTAAGAAAACTAATCCTAAAAGAAAGGATAGGAATGAGCAAAACAACTCACTTCTAAAGTAGAAGATGAGTTATAACTCTAATGGGATAAGGAAGAAATTATTCAAGGAAGACATGTAAATGCTTATCATAAACAAAAGAGAAGGTAAAGATGAAAGAAAGAAGTGTATGTGGAAGCATATCCACACACTTTCTTACCATTAGCAACCTACATGAAAAGGTTAGTTCAATTATTTACAAGTAGTGAAATAAAGAAAGAATAACAAGTAGTGATCAAACAAGTTAAGAATCAATGAAGAAAGATCCTATGAGTTATAAAACCTCCAAGGTCAGAATATTAACCCTAAGAGTGTTCTCTAATGTTAATACATTAAACAATAACAAACTATGCACAAACAAATGTCTTAAACATCAAAGAAATATATCATGGAAGGAATAGATGAAGAATGAGTGAATATGCAAGGTGATCATGCAATAATGCTTCATGAAAGCTCAAGACCAGAATCATAGATCATTTATGGATGGCTTACAATGCATATGAATAATCATACAAACATGAATGCAATGATTCAAGTAGAAAAGATTATGTGAAGGAGAGATGAGGAAGAAAGAAACAACTTTCAATTAGATGCACTAAGTGACATATTAAAGATGCATAACATGTGAAATGATTAAAGAATGCATATGATCAGTAGCATACCATTAATGAGATGCAAATGGAATGAGGGAAATGGCATATGAAATGTAAGCACAAGACAAGTAGAGCACAAGAAGAGATAAGAGAAAGAAACATATCAAAGTTTCAAGTTAGAATGCATAAACTCATATCAAATGCAAACACAAGTCAAAGTGACCTATAATGAAACAAATATGACCTATAATATCATACAAATGACCTATAAAAGATGCACAACAAAATCATAATGGGATGACATAAATGCTTACCTAAAACTAGAGTTTAGATGTTAGCAAAATTTCACAAAATGTCTTCTAATATAGCAAGCATAAACAAATGAAAAATTAAATTTTAAAATCATGAAAATATAACACAAACAACTAAGTCAGAATGCAATCACATGTCAAAAGCATAGCACAAAATTCAACAAGAAACATGCTTAAATGTATTCACAAATTCACCTAAAAACACATCCAAAGAAAGCTCAAATATGCACACCAAAATACATGTGAAAGTGAGTTTAAAAATGTCACCAAAATATTTTTATATGCTTCAGTATTTTATTTAACCAATGCAAAAATAATGAGTAAAAAATATTGTGTGAGATAGGAGAAATAAAATGTACAAGTTCAAATATTCATGAAGATGATCAATAAAAAAGAAATTGAAAAGAAATTACGGAAATATGATCAAAAATTAGTAAAATCAGAATTAAAAATAATGAAAAATTATTTAAATATGTTATGAAAACATGTGAATTATTTTGGAATTTTTGGAAGTCATATGGTATTTTTAAAAATCAAATATGAAATATATATGCAAAAGGAATAAAAGAAAAGAAGAAAATAAAAGGGGGTGCTGAAGTAGTAATTTGCTAGTTAAAATCATGTGTGGGCCCAAACTAGGAGGGTGCGAATAGCAGACGGGACAAGGCCCAGGCATGCGTGGGGCCGGGAGTGTATCTCATAGTCCTCGGTCAACAGCTTGACTCCACGTGAGTCGCTGATTTGGTCAGCCGCGCGATGATCAAAAGAGTAAGCACATCACACGGCTTACAGTGCGTGCCTACGATACAGCCAATGACGGATCACTGCATGCGAACAGAAAATTCAAACTCACTCATCCAGAGAAAGTCACGTGAGGCAGCGTGTGTATTTTTAATGTGTTGGCGCGTTTCTATTGGCCAGCCGCAATGTGCAAGGGCTGGACCAATCAGAACGCTGCACGCGTCCTCCCTCTCCCCCCATCATTGCATCATGATTGTACTAATCATTTAAGTAATCATTGGAAACCAAGAACACCACCAATAAAAAAATGACACGTTATTCCCCCCATGATAAATGCAGAATTTCACATAAAAACCAGAAAAAAAGTGCAGAATTTTTATCCTACTTCTACATCAAATATCTCCATCAATTCTTAACGAAAATCAACAAAATAAAATACCAAACTGAAGCCCAAACTTCATAGATCATGAATATACTAATTAAATCTCAAAAAGATCATTCTAACATCAATAAAAATGGCACGAAAGTGACATGTTCAACATAAATTTCACAAAAATTACAAAGTCACCTAAAATCCAAATTGAACAATTAATAGTGTGCCATCATTTCAGGACTTTCCAGATGCAATGCATGATTACTAATTTCACATTATAAATCCCTAAAATCATGATGAAATAAAGTAAAAGTTTCAAGATCCCTAACCTTGTGAGATGTAATTTGTGTTTTAGAAACCCAAGAACTTCTTGCAAGATCTTCAAATCAACACTTTAAGCCAAATAAAGGCTAAAACCAGATCCTATACTTGATTAGAGCAGAAATTTGGAGTAATGAGTGAAACTTAATATTTATTCAATGGTGGATTCAAGCAAATCTAATGCATACAGTATAAAGAGGAGGTTATGGAGGTGATGATGCTCAAAGAATCTTCGAAAATGATGAAGAAATGAGAGAGAAATCCTGATCTGAACTCTTGAGAGTGAGAGAGAAACTTGAGATTTTTGAGAGTGATTATGATGAAAATGTGAGAAATGAGTAACTAATTTCTGTTATGGGGTGGTTTAGGGTTTATATAGGATGAGTTAGAGAGTTTAATAATGGTTAAGATGCTAATTAGTAACTTGGTTAGTGTGTTAATGGAAAATGAGAGTTAAAGTGGGGTTATGTGTAGTACAAATTTTCATGTGTAGAGGGAGTATGGTTGTTATGGTGTACATGAGAATAATTATAGAATTGGTACCCAATTGTCCTAGCAAAATGTTCTGACCTGTCATGACCAAACCATATGCGTGTGGGATATTCAATGGTAGCATGCCCTCTTTGACCATTTATACCTCTTCAATGGTTACTAAAACGAAAAAATTTTCAACTTGAAAGTTGTAGAGGGCTGCAAAATGAACAACTTTCATGTTGGACCTTTTTCCATTTGAAGTCTCTATCATAGAGAAAATTAGCTCTGAATCTGCGCACATCAAGCACACCAACTATTCGACAAAATTATGGCATGGGGGCCTGCATATGCCTTGTCACGACTTGAGATTTGCCTTGATTTTGCTCCACTTTGATTGATCATAACTCTCTCAATTTTGATCCAATGGAGGAGTTCTTTATATGGATTTGAAGCTTGGAATATGATCTTTAATTGGCTCAACTTAGGCCTGAAGTTTGAAGCCTTTATCTTGGAGAAAGAATGTCTTGAAGTATGGTGCAAAATAGTCCAAAGTTTCCATTTTTAGAAATTCTAAGTTTCCAAATTTGGCAACTTTGTACAACTCTTGATTTTTCATGATTCCCTTGACATTTCTTAATCAAATCTTGGCTAATGAATATATGTGACTTGAATTTCATGAAGTTGACCTTGAAAAGTCAGGAGTTGACTTTTTCACTACATGGTTGACTTTATCCCCAATCCTCCTGATTTTGAATCTTCTGATCAATTGAGACCCTTATGAAACCAATTTATGGACAATTTTCCATCCCTAAACACTTAAGAACATGAGCAATACCTTAAAATCAAGTTTTGCCCAAAAAATCAGAAATAAACTGGTTTTATGGCAAACCCTAATTTTGGTACCCTCTGGTTAGGAGGAATTAACACATCCTCCAAATTCAAATTCCTTTGAGTATGATGTTTATCCTCTTACAAGGTGATGAAATGTTCCATTTAGTGATGATAAAAACTCAAAGACCTTGCTCATTTGAGGGTCAAATCCCAGTTTTGACTGCTTTGTGTAGGGGATGATAACTTGTCCAACTTCTTGATGAATTCTCCTTTTCAAATGACTTTGAGAGATCATAAGAGATTCCATATGATATAAGAGACCCTTGAGGCTTGTTTGAAGACACTTGGCTCTTGCGTTCTTTCCTTGGATGATCAATGTTCTGAAATAACTGATCACATGCCTTATGGTGAACCAATGATGAAATGTTTTATCTTTTTATGACTTGAATGCAATGTAATGCAATGAAAGAATATGCTAAATGATATGAAATGTGAGAGGGAAAATTTTGGGGTATTACAGCTACCCCTATTCAATCACTGTAGACCTGAATGGATGATAGCGATTGCTTTCAGACTTTCAAGGTATGGAGAGATTGAATATCGAAAATAACCAGAAAATTTGCACTCTATGGAGAAGAAGAAAAGGATATAAACTCAACCAAATGAACTCTGCTCGAATAAAACTCTGATGATAACCATAACACTGGAGAGATGTATTTTGAACGACGCCAGATGACTACTGGCTTGCCACACTGCGGATGGACTTTGGAAAACGTCTTTTTGAACGACGCCAGACGACTACTGGCTTGCCACACTGCGGGTGGACTTTGAAAACATCTTTTTGAACGGCGCCAGATGACTACTGGCTTGCCACGCTGCGGGTGGACTTTGAAAACATCTTTTTGAACGACGCCAGATGATTATTGGCTTGCCACACTGCGGGTGGACTTTCGCCAATCTGCAGTTGGTCTTGACACTGCCTTTTAAATGGAGTCAGACGACTACTGACTTGTCACACTGCGGGTGGACTTTCGCCAATCTGCGGTTGGACTTTGCTCATCTTCGCCACCCTAAGATGGACTTTTGCCAATCTGCGGTTGGACTTTGCTGCTTTGCCACCCTAAGATGAACTTTTGCCAATCTGCGGTTGGACTTTGCTGCTTTGCCACCCTAAGATGGACTTTTGCCAATCTGCGGTTGGACTTTGCTGCTTTGCCACCCTAAGATGGACTTTTGTCAATCTGCGGTTGGACTTTGATGCTTTGCCACCCTAAGATGGACTTTTACTAATCTGCGGTTGGACTTTGCTGCTTTGCCACCCTAAGATGGACTTTTACCAATCTGCGGTTGGACTTTTGTTGCTTCGCCACCCTGAGATGGACTTTTGCCAATCTGCGGTTGGACTTTTGTTGCTTCGCCACCCTGAGATGGACTTTTGCCAATCTGCGGTTGGACTTTGCTGCTTCGCCACCCTAAGATGGAGTTTTACTAATCTGCGGTTGGACTTTAATCTGCTTTGTCTTTTAAATAAAACCGGACAAATGTCGACGGGCCACGCTGCAGGTGGACTTTTGCAAAATCAACACTGGATTATGCTCTGCATGCATATGTATGAATTGCATGACATAATGGCCCATGATGATGGGAATGCTACACCCGCTGACCCTGATGCGGAACAATGATCACTGATTTGATATCAGAAGCTCCTGAAAGGATAATATCTCTGCTGGAGAAAACGCGAACAATCCGTCTGCTTCGAATTGCCACGCTTGCCAAAAATAAATTGGACTTTGAGATATAGGGGAGTGATGACTCTGCCAGGAATTATTTCATCTGTCTGGGGATGAATTTTGATCATAGCAACTTCGTTGGACAACTTTCCGACTTGGCTGGGGAAATAATGTATTAACACTCTGCTGAGAAAGAGATTTTGTTGATCTGCTAAACCTCTGCAGGGAGAGAAAACAATTCAACTGGGGAGTATTACTGACAAGATTCAATGCTGATCTTTGTGGGGATACAACTGTATTTAGCCCTAGTTGCTAAGCAATGAATTTATAGTCTCTTCTTGCTGAGAACAAACTGTCAGTGATACGGTTTTGCTAGGGATTGGAGCTATTCCGTCGGGGATACACAAATCCTGGTTGGAACACGTTCTGTTCAATATGCTGGGAAAGAATCCCTAGAAATTTGCTGGGAAAACACAAAAACCCACGGTAATCTGTTGGGGGAACATAGCTGTCGAGCTTAGAATAAAAGCCACAATGTCCCACGCTAGGCAAACCTTCCGCTTGACGATTCCACTAGGGATAATGAGTTTACAACAAACTCTGCTAGGGAGAACCGCTTCAAAGCGTCTCGTGTTAGGGATGCTTCTTAAGAGAATTTTACAGAAGACCAAACATCTTCAAACTCTTAGACAAATACTGAGAATTGAGCTAGTCGTATTAACTGGGAAGTTACTCTACTGGAGATAATAGATCTGGAACACATCCTGCCGGAGGGATTTCAAGATGCTCCATGCTTGGGAAAGTCACAACCCCGCTTTTGTCCCAAATTACATGGCTGGTCTGAAGAAGACATCCCAAGAGGATTTTACAAAAGACTTGACATCCTCAAACTCCTGGATACTCACTGAGTCTCGAACATTAGCTGCAAAGTCTGCGAAGCAACACTACTGGGGAATTTGCAACTGTTATCAACACAAAAAGCTTGTAGATGTTGGAAGTACTGAATGAGAGAATCGACTTAATAGGATACAACAATACCCAGTTGATATTAATCTATCGATATCGAATCGTCGTGAGCGACCGTCGGCTGAGTGATAGACTCAATCAGTAAAAGTCGTGACAAAAAGGTGACACAGAAGTCCCTTCTTGGATATAATCGCCCCTGTATCGTGCACTTAGGGATAAGTGATCACCTGTCTGGAAGAAATGGCCCATGCTCTTGAAAAGGCTTCAATCTTGCTTTTGAGCCCAGTATGAGGCTTCTACCTGCAAGCAAAAGGATATGCACGTATGCCCCGTGCTGGATATGACTTCTGCAACTGAGAAAATCTAACTCTGAACCACCACTTGTTGGGGAGAAAGGTTTTGATGCATCTCTTGCTAGGAACATGATTAATGAAGCCTGCCGAAGACAGGGGACCATAAAATGCCTTGGGTTGGGATGCCCCTTTGTTTCAAGCCTTTTGGCTGATTGACTGCGTGTGCGTGAACAACAGTTTTTTTTTTAATTTTCCACTTGTCCCAGACCAACACGGTCCACCAGAAGAAATTGTCTCAAGAGGATTTTACGGAAGACTTAACATCCGAAACGCCTCAATGTCTTCAAACGCTTGGAGAGATTTGTCGGATCTCTAAATAACTGCCTCAGACTGTACGATCTACAGAGGAATTCGCCTCAAGAAGATTCATGAACAATCTCATATCACCGTGAGATATTCTGCCTCAGTATTCTGAACCCTGGATAGGCTGATCAGTCGTCTGGATGGACTAACTTCTCGTGCTTTTGGGATGGCCTGCCCCAGTATAAACCTTGAAGCGGTTTTACCCCTGACTACTGATCTTCGATGGAAGACCCAGAATACCTGCCTTTGGAGAGATTTGAATCTCGAAGTAATTTCCCCAGTTTGGCTGAACTCTGAAGAGATTTCTCGACATGATTGGCACAGAATGGCTACACCTTAAAGAGATGATTCGACATTATTGCCCCAGATCGGCTACGTCTTAACACAACTTGTTGGGAAAGCTCCCACTCAACAAAGCTCCCTGAGGAAGTACCACTGGATGTGGCTGCCCTTCGGGAGTTTCAGGATTCTCAACTCGGCAAGATTAAGCTTCTGGACTGAATTTCCATATGTAAACTTCTTTTGATGTCAAACAAATGTATGCAAGCAGAAAATGTTTTATTATGAGAATGAAAATTCTAATGCAATACACATGTTAATCTTGAAGTTTTACTGAAAAGATGTCGCAAACCCTTTGTGAGCGGATCACGGGTTTGGATACAACATTAATTTTCGAATGAAAGAATGCAATGCACATGCAACACCAACAAAGATCTTTTAGCACAACTCACAGGAGTCAGAAATGCTATCTCTTGGTAGTACGCTTTCGAAATAACCCTGTTTCAATTGAGGACTTTCGGTTTTGTAACGGGGCCTGGTTCACTGTTATTGAAACAAAGGATATAAAGCTCAAAATTTATTAGTGCCCACCCACTCTTCGTGATGTCCTCCAATCCTAAGTTCAGTTAGTTCGACACTAGCGTTCACCTCTCAAAAGAAACCTTTGTGATGGTTGAGGAGCCATTGACTTTCAATGGTTTAAGCACGAATCAGTTTATTGGAGTAACAGTCATCCCTTTTCGTCTTTGTATCTGTGTCACACGACTTTGTTCTTTCGCTTGAGGATCTTTCTTGGGTAATCCTGTTTGCATTTTGCTTTCACATTATTTTGCTTATCCCTAACTTTTGCCTGGACATATTCTTTTGAATCTTTGATTTCGGAGTCCAGCGGGATGCCCTAACTTTTGCCTAGGTTGCTTGTTTTCAAGTTTCAACTTAGTGGGCTTTTTCATCTCTTTTTTTTTATTCTCTTTTTTTTTTTGAACTTATCATGTGACACCGGCTGTCTTGATTTCTCTGGAAGGGTTGTGACTGTTTCACTTCTCAATTGATGAGAAATAACCATTGTGGTTTCCGCTCTTTGGACCTCTTGATGCGGTAGAATGAAAAGTAATGGATCCTCAGATGCACATTCCTTTTGAGGTTTGAACGCTAGGTCAAACTAACTGACGCCTACCCTGCCCAGGGGTTAAATGTTAGGTTTTTTTTACTAAAAGAAACTCCTACTTTAGAGCTCCTATTTGGGCGAGGGTCTATCTCCCTTATATCTTCAGTGTTTGGGATTTGAAACAATACCTTTATACATCGTCAACAAGGTTTTATCCAAGAGCACACAATTAGAGATTTTTGCGTTTTCAACTCATCATCCTCCCTCAAGAGTTTAAGCACGACAGTTGGTATTGCAATGCACATATACAAAATCATGAGTGAATACGAATGGATTACTTTAGGAAAAACATGCGCGCTTTATTAGGATTAACATTAAAAGGAAAACAAATTTCATGCATGCATACAAATGTTTTGACAAACATAAAAAACTACACATGAGAATGCAATAAAGAAGCTAAATGATTGTCCTTGTTGAGGAGGCTTGACTCCGTCTGGACTTATTGATTCTGAAGATGTCTTCGCAAACTGGGTACTCAATCTGATGAAGAAAGTTTAATTTATGGGCCACCCGTCTGGTGTGATAACCTTTGAATCAATCAAGTCTTGTACCTTATGTTTGAACACTCTGCAATTGTCAATTGTATGTCCAAACGTTCCCGAGTGAAACTCGCACCTGGCATTCATGTCATAATTTGGAGGAAAAGGAAACGGCACTAGCGCTACCTTGCCTAGCTGAATCAAAGAGCCTTGGAGAAGGCGAGTAAGAAGCCGGCTTTGAGAATTAGGAACTGGAGCATACACTCTCTCAGACCTCCTAAGTCCTCGTTGCCTCTGTTGCTGATAGTTTTGCTGCCAATGTTGATTAGGGTGCCTAGTCTGTTCATGTACTTTTCTTTCCACATTTGGCCGAGGAACAAACAAAGGTTGCTGACGTGATGAATTTGAGGAATAGAGTGAATAAGATGAGAAAAGAATTGTTGTTTGTTTTTGTATTTTGAGAAAAGAAGTGTTTTGATTATTGATGTGTATATAACGCATATTGCATTTAAGTCTTTCACGTAGGATCGAATGCCTCGCATATCGACCCAAGACGGGACGTATGCTAAACATTCTAAGAAAGTGAGAGAAGGCCCCTCACTATCTTATTCTCAGATGAAAGGCTCAAATTCAATATATGTTATGCCTTTATTAATTGTTTTTGCTTTTATTATAAGATAAGAAGATGAGAGACTCAAAGGTTAATAAGGTAAAAATCTAAGGGAGACTAAGACTCAAACCCTAAAGTTATCATGCTTGGATATCCTATAGTTAGTGAAGTTTGAGAAACCTAATCCTAAAAGAAAGGAGAAAGAGAGAATGAGTTATAACTCACTTCAAAGATTGAAGTTGAGTTAAGAACTCAAAAAGATGAAGAGAAGAGGAAGAAAGCAATTTACTTCCAAAATGGAAGTTAAGTTGTTTCTAAGAGGGAGGAGAGAAGATTACACAAGCAAAGCATCTTTAAATGCTTAAGCAAACATAAATGGAATGGTTAAAAGATGAAGGAAGAAATTAGAATGTGAATGTCCATTCACACTCAAGTGACTTACCAATTGCCCCTGAAAATGTTAGCAAAACAAATTACAAATGAAGGAACAAGATAAAAAGAACAATTAATGATCAAACAAGCTAAGAACTAAAGATGAAAGATTCTAAGAGTTAAGAAGGCTTCAAGGTCAGAATGTATACCATAAGAGTGTTCTCTAAAGTTAAGAGACCAAACACATACAAACTATGCACAAACTATGTATTAAACATCAAAGAAATGCACTATGCAAGTAGTTAATGAAAGATGAATGTTTAAGCAAGATGATCATGCAATAATGCCTCATGAAAAGTCAAAGTCAGAATCCTATATCATTTATGAATGGCTTACAATGCAAATGAACAAGCATACAAGTATGAATGCAATGATTCAAGTAGAAGAGATTGGATGAAGAAGAGATAAGAAAAGAAAGAAACAATTTTCAATTAGATGCACAAAGTGACATATTAAAGATGCATAACATGTGGAATGATTATGAATGAATATGAACAGTAACATACCATTTATGAGATGCAAATGGAAGGAATGAAATGACATACAAAATGCAAATACAAAACATGTAGAGCACAAGAGGAGATATGATGCAGGTTTAAGTCAAACAAGTTCATGTAATGATGCAAGTTGAAACAATCATATACAAGTGACAAGAAATGAAATAAAATGACCTATAATCATGGTTTAAGATGACCTATAATATTATAAAAATGACTTATAAAAGTTCACAAACAAGTCCTAATAGGATGGCATAAATGCCTTCCTAAAATTAGGGTTTAGATGTTAACAAAGAATGCACAAAAGACCTCCTAATATAGCAAGCATAAACAAATGGTAAATGACTTTGTAAAATTAGGAAAATAGAACACAAATCAACTAAGTCAGAATGGAATCACATATCAAAAGCATAGCACAAAATTCAACAAGAAACATGCTCAAATGAGTTCACAAATTCACCTTAAAACACACCACAAGAATGCTCAAACATGCACATCAAAACACATGAAAAAATTAATTTAAAAATGTAACCAAAATATTTTTATATGCTTTAAGATGTTATCTAACAAATTCAAAAAGAGTGAGTAAAAAATATTGTGTGAGAAGAGAGAAAGAAAATGTACAAAATCAAGTGTTCATGAATAGGAGTATTCAAAAAGAAATTAAGAGGAAATTGTGAAATAATAGGCAAAAATTCATAAGAACATAATTAAAAAATAAAGAAAATTACTTAAATGTGTCAAGAACACATGTGAATTTATTCGGAATTTTTGAAGATCATTTGGTATTTTTAACAAAATAAAATCAAAACAATGTGAAAAAGAAAATTAAAATAGAAATGAAATAGGCAGGGGATGTAGATATAGTAAAAGTCAAGTTGAAAATGGTTTGGGCTCAATAATTGGAGGTGCGAAAAGCAAACAGAAGTCCATTCCAAAGGCGTGTTCAGACTAAGGTCTATACTATGGAATCTAGTAAAAAAATTGACTCACGCGTGGCCACATGATCAAGTCAACACAATCAATCACAAAAAGTATGTAGGATGAACACATCAGATAACAAGCACACCATAACAAACATACACGCGCATGCATAGAAGCAATCAGGTTCAAAAAATAAGTCACGTGAGAGGGAGGACCTCTCATTTATGCGTTGGCAAGTTGTGAACCATTGGATCAGTGGAATCGGACGGACATGTTTTAAACTTCAAAACCCTAACAGTAAATGCTCAACAGCCGGAGAAGGACTTCCGGTCATCTTCTCCCGCCTATGTCCGATAACTGCAATGTTCACATATCTCCAGAAATGCACAAACCAGGTATCAAACGAAAGAGGACCTCAAGCAGAACAAGAATCTGGTCTCAAAATTTTCAAATATCAAACACACAGATAGAATCGAATGCAAGAAGTTAGCCCTAATTTTCAAATCTAAGCTCCTAAAGAGCCTATCAACTAACCAGATATTAAGGAGTTTCAACTAAGCTCAAATCAACATGAAAACATCTTAAAAAATAGGAATCGTGCAAGTGAAATTTGAATCAAAACCTGGAAATCTGAAGTAACTTGATGATTGCTGAGAAAACCAGAGATATCCAATTGATCTTGAGTGTGATCTTGCCAAATAAAGGCTTGTGGATCTTGAATATACAGAGTAAGATGATGCTGAGCTTGAAGATTCTTGAACTCTTCAATGTTTCAGTGCTTGTTTGATGATGAAGATCAATGGAAAATAAGGAAATCCTGCACTGAGAGAGAGTGAGATCAGAGAGAATTTCAGAGAGAATGAGTTGTGAAATGTGAGAAAAATGAAAAAGTTTTCCAAATTCTGTTGCAATGAAACTTATATAGGTGTGGTTATGAATTAACTCATGTGGTTGGTGGTTAGAACCTCATTTAAACTGATTTAGTTAACTGAGTTATGAGTTAACTAACTGAGTTGACAGTTATTGGCACGATTTGGAAAGTTTTGCTCATGTGTAGAGAGGTTCATGTAATTTATGGTGTGGATGAGAAATGATGATAATGAGGAACATGGAATGATGATGGTGATGTTGTTACTGATGCTGCAGCATGAGGCTTATGAAACAAGTTATTTTGTTTTCCTCTTTGATGTATGAAGCAGCATAGCATGGTATGTGGCATGTGGTTAGGTTGGCTCAAATGAGGTAATTGTTGTGTTAAGGCATGCGTGGCTTTTGAAAAATAGAATCTGGTGTGAAGTACAAAACTGATCAAACATAACAATGTCACAACATCATATGCAGCATGACATCAATGAGAGTATGGACTTTATGAGTGAATTCCTCCATGAATTGTGGATGAAAAAGTGAGATTTTAATGGTTATGGAAATATGATACATGGGAGAACAAGTTTAATGTTGAACTCAAGATGAATTGAAGCCTTTAACACACTTAAAAACTGACTTGAAACACAAAGAATCCAATTTGGTTCATGGGCGTGGCAAGGCAAGGCAGGCATGGCAGCATGACCTATGAATTTTCAGTGTGAACCACCTCTTCTTTGAACCCTAATATCTCCTTCATAACTTGCTCAAATGAAAAAATGTCCAACATTAAAGTTGAAGAGGACATTGAGATGAACAACTTTTATGTTCAACATTTTTTCCATTTGGAGCCTCCATCATTGAGAAAATTAGCTTGACATTTGGCACACCACATGTTTGATGAAATGACTGCGTGCCAACCTAGTCCTGCCTGGTCATGACTTGGTTTTTACCCTAGTTTTGTCAAACTTTGATTGATCATAACTCACTCAATTTTAATCCAATGGAGGAGTTATTTATATGGATTTGAAGCTTAAGATGTGATCTTTAATTAGCTCAACTTAGGCCTAAAGTTTGGAGCTTGCATCTTGAAGAAAGAATGTCTTGAAGTGAGGTACAAAATGATGCAAAAGTTTCCATTTTTAGAAACCCTAGTTTTCCAAATTTAGTAACTTTGTACAACCCTTATTTTTTCATGATTCTATTGACATTTCTTGATCAAATCTTGTCCAATGAATATATATAACTTGAATTTCATGAATTTGACCTAAAAAAATCAGGAGTTGACTTTTTTCTTTGCACAGTTGACTTTTTCCCAAATTTCTTGATTTTCAAGCTACTGATCAATTGACCCTCTTCTGAAATGAACCCATCGGCAATATTCCATCCTTAGATACTTGACATCATGTAGAAAACATTGAGATCAAGTTTGAACCAAAATTTCATCAGGAGATTGCTTGAACCATAAACCCTAATTTGGACAGTTTTGATAGGAGATAATGAACTGCTTCAATTTCTTGATGAATTCCCATCTTTTGGAAGACTTGAATGATCAATTGAGAGTGTATGAGACATAAGAGACCTTTGAGGCTTGCTTAGAGACCCTTGGCTCTTGTTCTTTTGCTTTTCTTTGACTTTACATTGTTCACACCATGAAGCACTAATGATATATGATTTATGACCTACTATGGAATGCAAATGTATGAAGCATAAGCCACTTATTGAGAAAATATGAGGGAAAATTTTGAGGTATTACACAGGGTTCTAAACGTTTGAGTTTAACCTTGGTAAAGCTGTTCATGGGGTAGATGTTAGGGATAAAGTTGTAAACGTGGGAATTTAATTTTGTAACAGTCTACACAATAGTGAAGTCTTCATCCTGGATTGGTATCCCCCAGATGTAGGTGAATTGCACCGAACTGGGTTAATAATTACTGTCTTATTTAACATTCTGCAATTTACAGTTTTGTTAATGTTCTTGACTGACATGTTGGATCAGATGTCGTGACATCTGTGATTGTGCAGTTATGATATTCAAGGTATCAATATGCAGTTGCGCCTCCAAGTTTAAAAGAGTATGTAGCACAATGTCTTGACATGTGTTAGGACATCTACTGTCTGCATAGGCCAGAATTTCAATTGGTATCTGAACAGGCATCCTGTCTGGTTTTGGATGAGATCCATAGGAGATACTTTCTGGCGTTTAAATGGGGAGGAGTTTTGGAGATCAGATCAATCAACTCAGACATACTCAAGGGTATTAATGGATGAGATGGATGTTCTGGATCGATGGGAACAACCCGGAGGTTGTTCATATTGCTGAGGAGGTTCTACAACAACTACAGGAGAAGTGGCTAGTTCTCTTGTTGGTGTGTCTTATAAGATGTTCTGACATCTTATTAGGGCAAGCAGGATCTGTTTCCTTGGTGGTTCCGCTGAATGAGTTTATGATGGAAGAGCTCTAGAATTATGGGATTCTGGAGTTGTTACTGAAAACAGTTGGTGGAAGGTCTCAATCTTCGGCCTCTATATTTGAAGATATCTACAGTCTTTTATTCCAAAGTCGAGAGCAATGGAGTAAAGAAAGTTGTGGTTAGATATCTGGTATGATGACTTGGTTATTGGAAGCTTAGTTTCCTGGTGCAGTTTGGAGTCAGTTGAAGAGGAGAGGAGTTGAGTTAAAGTGTATTAGGTTCTTGCTCTAGAAGGTTGATAAATGTTTGGTCGACTAGGTTGTCAAAGATACTTGAGAGTTCTCTCAAGTCCACTCATAAAGACATCTATGTCGTGTATCTAGAGTCTTCTAGTTACTCTTCTCACTAGAAGGTGTTTCCTTGAGATACAATCTAAAGAACGTGGAGGTGATTTATTTTCACCATCCAAAAACAGCAAGGAAGGATTCATCTCTCTTGAACCTAAGAGTGGATCCAATCTAATTGAAGATTTGTTGAGGTAAATAAGACTTGTACAGAGAAAGTCTTAGTTACTTGAGTCAAGGGTGGCAGCCTTGGTATCTCAACATTGTCATTGAAGAAGATACTTGCAACAAGATTGAATACTTTATAAGTGTTCGTGACATGATCTGGTGGAGCTCAGCTACAACAGTGAAGAAGGGTTATTGTACAAGGATTTAAGATCAATTATTATTTGTGGAATTCACAAGTATTTAATCTATTATCCTTGAGAATCAAGATTGAGGACGTTCTGTCAGATGTTCTGACATCTTTTCATCCAAGGTTTGAAGAATCATGGGAGGGGTTCTACATTCGCTCAGAAGTCTCCTAGGTGTTGACCTGGGATTATCGGCTTAGCGTATGTTCCTGGAAAGTATTGTGAATGACTTGTCCAGATGGTGATGTTGTTGAATATGTAGATGGAAGACTATGATAACATCATAGTCTTGATGACTACTTGGATTTGTTTATTTCTGATATAGGTACTTTAGGGCATTCCAGAATGCTTATCATGGAGTTCAGATAGGTGGCATTATCAGCAACTTCATGAAGACGACTTTACTCAAGGGAATATGGCATCCTTGGTACAACTATGGGGGTAGTTTCTAACTATTCCTTCTGAAGATTCAGACAGTGGCATATTTGAAGTCTTTGGAAAAGCACTGACAGGTATTCATCAAGGTGTGAGCTTGTATGACATAACTGCAAATCAACAGAATAGAGGTTGTCTACTCAAACTTGGTTGATGAATCAAGTCTATGAGAGCATGGGACTCTTGTTCTGTTAAGGGAGGAAGTTCTTTCAAGTGGCAGAAGAAGGAGCTGAATTCAACAACTAGATGTTGTGACATCTAGTTCAACATCAGAATCTCAGCTGGTGATGTGGCACATCAGCTTAAGATAAGGTGATCTACAGAAGAAAGAGAGTGATGGATTCTTCAAAAAGGTCTATCTCATGTAGTTTGCGGGAGCTGTGGATGGGAAGATGTTATATGACTAAGAGACTTGGTAGATCCAAGATGTCTTGCTATAGGGCAAGTAGTTCATGTGACTTGAAGATCTGATTTCATTAATAGATCAGGGTATCTTGTGGGAATTCTGAAGATGAGTGAGGTCAATCAAAAGGTGGCATTTGATTGGTTTCACAATGTGCGTTCAAGCAGGATGCTTGAAACTGATTGCTCTTTGGTAGAAGATTAGTGAGTTGAATTTGTTAAAGGTTCTAGTTCTCTAGGAGCTTGTGGCAAAAGCTCTGGGTTGAGAATGGAAGTATACCTTCTTGGTGGTTGAGAGTTTATTTCTCTATGGGTTTCTGAAATTTTCTTTGTTCAAGCTGGTGGCTCAGTGTTGTGTGAAGATCTTCAATATGGATTACTATGCTGATAGTAAGTCTAGTAGTGGAGCATATCAAGAACCATGGTGTGTGGTATCTGTGATGTGTGGAAGATTTCCTAATTGATGTTAGAGCATCTTTGGGTTGGATATCCTTGGTGAAGGATCTCAGGTTCTATGAAGAACTGGTTACTTGCATCGTGTCCAAGAAGTATCTACATGATCATCTAGGAGAATGACGGAGTAGAAGGGTTCCTTGGAAGGAGGATGTAAGTGTTTATGAAGAGTGGAGTGAATCACGTGTTGATTGCTTGGAAGTCTGTTTCCTGAATGTGTTCAGAAGTGGAGATTCACCATAAATCAGAAGTATTCCAGATTATCATACGGGAGAATGATAGGAATGATTGTCTTGGATTGCGGGGTGTTTATCTCTAAAGCTGGTCTGGTAAGGTCAGTGGAAAATCTTGCATACGAAATTTGAGCCCTTGGAGCAAGTCATGCTAGTAGTGGATCAGTTTAGCAGCTGTGAAGTTCTGGAGCATGCATACGATAGCTGACATCGTGATAACAAACTAAGGGACCCTGCGCGTCTCTTTGAGGAATGAGAAGCATTCTAATTCAATTAGTTTGTGCCTCAAGCAACGGGATATCTATACATGAGAATTCAAGAGGAGTTCGTGTGGTGTATAAGATGGTTGTGGAATGAGGGGGATCAATGGGAGTTTGATCTCAAGCCAAGAATTTGTTATGGTTTGTATACACAACCTCACGGGATGCATGACATTGATCATATGTGAGTGTTTATTGTTTCTTGTCAGAGGGAACAATAAAGAGTTAATGGTTGCATTCAGCAGGTGTATTGAACAGAGGGTGCGCTCTTGAAGATATGAAGATGCGTCTTATGATTTCCAGTCATTAGCTTGGGTGTTCAGTGAAGGAGCACCAGTTACCTTAGTCAGGGGGAGAGGCCCCTTGGTCTAAGATGAATTGCTGCAAGGATGCAGTGGAAATTCCAGTTTTCATTTGTGTGTCAAGCAAACTGAGATGTCAAGGAGGATGTCTTAACATTAGAGTATTGTTGCAAGTTGTGGGAAACTTGGCAATGCATACTTGAATGGTTATTATTGGATGCTTTAGAATCATTGGCTGAGTCTGGGAGAATTTATTTTTCTCTTGCAGACTGGGATCATATATTTGTGAAGAATTCTCTGTATTGTCAAATCAAAAGAAGAACCTGGGAAAAATAGACAATGTCTGACATGATGTCAGGACATTGTTATACAACATGTCTGCATGTAATGGGCTCTTTGATCGGTTCTCTCAAAAGAATAAACAGTCAACAGTCTTGGCCGGTGCACATTTTGTAGTTATTGGCGCTTTGAATTGACCAGCGTTTTGTTTGATGGTTCGTTTATTTCAAAGGAAATTACATGCTATAAATAGGATTGTTGTGACACTTCTTGGTCTCACATTTCCTTCTTTTTAAGTGAGTGTTCTATGGCATTCTTCATGATCTGGATGAGTTGCGTTTGGATATGGAGTTGTCTTGGTCACTTTTGCCAAGTTTTGGCGAAAAAGGGGGAGAAGAATAGTGTTCTGGTTTTTGGGTTCATTCGAGCAGTGGTAGTGCAAGAATGTTAAAGGAAGATGTCCTATCATCTTAACTTACTAATTTCTTTTTTTTTGTGTGTCTTGTGATCTGAGTTGTGAAACAAGTTGTGTCTTGTGACCTGAGTTACATAATTTCTGTAATTTGTGTTACAAAGGCTACAACTGGTGTTTCTTTTCTGGAGGAGTCTTCTACACTGGTTCTGGATATTTCTTGGAAGGAAAAAGAAATGTGTTGAGGGGGAGATTTCTTCAAACTCCAATCAATTCTCAAGATGGAGGAGTCTTGCTGATGGCAAAATACATAAGAAGATGTTTTAGCCAAAATTTGTCAAAAAGGGGAGATTGAAAGCTCTTAGAGTTTGACTAAATTTTGGTAAAACATATCAATAATAAAGATGAAGAAACTGCCAAGAACAAAGATGTTGAAGAAGATGTCCTAACAGCAAGATACGACATCCTGGACTGATATAGCAGGATTTGAATGTACAACAAACCTGTCCAAGATTTGTTGAGATTTTTAATACTGGATCCAGGATCAAAAATAGAAAGCCCAAGACAAAAGACTATATATATGAATTAGTTCACTTTTGTAAAAATAAGGGTTTAGGTTTTGAGAGTCGTTGGCTCTTAGGGTTGTAGTTCCCTTTTGAAATATGGGATGCAGAGAGGACGACATAGGTGCATGGACACATCCAGAAACCTGTAGGTAATGGTTGTTATATGGTTCTTGGATGAAGATTTGAAGCAAGTCCAAGATATCTTGAAGGTCAAGAAACCGCAACAGTTCTGAATTAGCAGAAGACAGCGATATCACAGGTTGTGATTAAGGGATGTGAGTGGGGTATCTCGTATCAGAGTTCTAAACATTTGATTTTAACCTTGGTAAAAATGTTCATGGGGTAGATGTTAGGGATAAAGTTGTAAACGTGGGAGTTTAACTTTGTAACAGTCTACACAATAGTGAAGTCTTTATCCTGGATTGGTATCCCCCAGATGTAGGTGAATTGCATCGAACTGGGTTAACAATTACTGTCTTATTTAACATTCTGCAATTTACAGTTTTGTTAATGTTCTTGACTGACATGTTGAATCAGATGTCGTGACATCTATGATTGTGCAGTTCTGATATTCAAGGTATCAGTCTGTAGTTGTGCCTCCAAGTTTAAAAGAGTATGTAGCACAATGTCTTGACATGTGTTAAGACACCTGCTGTCTGCATAGGCCATAATTTTAATTGGTATCTGAGCAGGCATCTTGTCTGGTTCTGGATGAGATCCATAGAAGATACTTTCTGGCGTTTAAACAAGGAGGAGTTTTGGAGATCAGGTCAATCAACTCAGACATACTAAAGAGTTTTAATGGATGAGATGGGTGTTCTGGATCGATGGGAACAAACCAGAGGTTGTTCATGTTGCTGAGGAGGTTCTACAACAACTACAGGAGAAGTGGCTAGTTCTCTTGTTGGTGTGTCTTATAAGATGTTCTGACATCTTATTAGGGCAAGCAGGATCTTTTTCCTTGGTGGTTCCGCTGCATGAGTTTCTGATGGAGGAGCTCTAGAATTATGGGATTCTGGAGTTGTTACTGAAGACAATTGGTGGAAGGTCTCAATCTTCGGCCTCTATATTTGAAGATATCTACAGTCTTTTATTCCAAAGTCGAGAGCAATGGAGTGAAGGAAGTTGTGGTCAAATATCTGGTATGATGACTTGGTACTGGGAAGCTTGGTTTCCTGGTGCAGTTTGGAGTCAGTTGAAGAGGAGAGGAGTTAAGTTAAAGTTTATTAGGTTCTTGCTCTAGGAGTTTGATAAATGTTTGGTCGGCTAGGTTGTCAAAGATACTTGAGAGTTCTCTCAAGTCCACTCATAAAGACATTTATGTCGTGTATCTGGAGTCTTCTAGTTACTCTTCTGACTAGTAGGTGTTTCCTTGAAACACAATCTGAAGAACGTGGAGGTGATTTATTTTCACCATCCAAAAACAGAAAGGAAGGGTTCATCTCTCTTGACCCTAAGAGTGGATTCAATCTAATTGAAGATTTATTGAGGTAAATAAGACTTGTTCAGAGAAAGTCTTAGTTACTTGATTCAATGGTGGCAGCCTTGGTATCTCAACATTGTCATTGAAGAAGATACTTGCAACAAGATTGAATACTTTATAAGAGTTCATGACATAATCTGGTATAGCTCAGCTACAGCAGTGAAGAAGGGTTATTGTACAAGGATTTAAGATCAATTGTTATTTGTGGAATCCACAAGTATTTAATTGATTATCCTTGAGATTCAAGATTGAGGATGTTCTGTCAGATGTTCTGACATCTTTTCATCAGAGGTTTGAAGAATTATGGGAGAGGTTCTACATTCGCTCATAAGTCTCCTAGGTGTTGACCTATGATTATCGGCGTAGCATCTGTTCCTAGAAAGTATTGTGAATGACTTGTCCAGATGGTGATGTTGTTGAAGATGGAGATGGAAGACTATGATAACATCATAATCTTGATGACTACTTGGATTGGTTTATTTCTGATCTAGGTACTTTAGAGCATTCCAGAATGCTCATCATAGAGTTCAGATAGGTGGCATTATTAGCAACTTAATGAAGACGGCTTTACTCAAGGAAATATGGCATCCTTGGTACAACTATGGGGGGTAGTTTCTAACTATTCCTTCTGAAGATTCAGACAGTGGCAGGTTTGAAGTCTTTGGAAAAGCACTGGCAGGTATTCATCAAGGTGTGAGCTTGTATGACATAACTACAAATCAAAAGAATAGAGGTTGTCTACTCAAACTTGGTTGATGAATCAAGTCTATAAGAGCATGGGACTCTTGTTCTGTTAAGGGAGGAACTTCTTTCAAGTGGCAGAAGAAGAAGCTGAATTCAACAACTAGATGTTCTGACATCTAGTTCAACATCAGAATCTCAGCTGGTGGTGTGGCACATCAGCTTAAGATAAGGTGATCTACAGAAGACTGAGAGTGATGAATTCTTCAAAAATGTCTATCTCATGTGTCGCGGCCGGCAAAAACATTCGAGTCGCCATCATATTTTTTATGGGAAAATAATGATAAACCTAAATATCCTAATCCTAAGGTAGAGATTCCTACGGTTCGGGAGTCAGTTAAGTGAGGGGAAGGTGTAAGGCACCCCTCACTTCCATTGTACTCAATGGGATCCACCCTTGAATTTAGGGTAAGTTTGTTTGTCTAAATAAAAGGAAAACCTAAGTTTTTACTAATTATACTCGCTAGGGTTGGTTTGCTACCCTATGCCTACGTACCCTCAATTTGAAGGATCAGAGTAACTGTAGTTCACCTCCCTTATTCCTAAATCCCAAATCCTATCCCTAAACCCCAATCTACTATTTATACTCTTGGATAAAGAGTTATATCCCTTAGATCTAGTGTTTATACTCCTAGATGAGGAGTTCTATCCCTGAAATCCCTTAAATCCTTATCCATTATTTAGACTCTCGGAGGAAGAGTTTTATTCCTTAATCCTTTTATTTATACTCTCGGATATCAAGAGTGTTATCCCTAAGTCCATATCCCTTATCCTTTATTTAGGCTCTCGGACCAAGAGCTTTATCCCTTAATCCTTTTGTTTATACTCTCGGATATCAAGAGTTCTATCCCTAAATCCCATCCTTTATTTAGGCTCTTGGACCAAGAGCTTTATCCCAAAATTAAAATCCTAAAAATCCCTTAGAGGAAAACTCCTCAAATATCTATTAGAAAGTGAATTTCTAATTTTCAACAGAAGAAAAAATACAAACAAAATAATAAAATACAAATTCAAAATAATTCCTGAAAAAGTATTTAAATCTCCAAAATAAAGTTAAATAAAAATAACTAAAAAAACTTCATTTTTATCCCAACCGTAAAAACAATTCCTTTGAAATAAGACCTAAAATATAAACCCTTTAAAAGAAAATAATTATTTATTCATAACAAATAATTAATTAAACCAATAAGAAACAAAATTTTTAGTGAAAATTAATGAATAAATTAAATCCAATAATTAATATAAACATAAAAAACCTTATTTTAACAAATTAAATTAAGGATTTAATTTAATTGTTAAAAACTATAAAACCCTATTTTACAACTTAAATTAGGAAATTAATTTAATTGTAAAAAAACAAAACAAAACTTATTAAAAAAAATGAAATTAATTTAATAAAAAAAACCAGAAAAAACCAGGGGGGTGCATCCCCTATTGAATTAGCAATTGGGCCCTTTCTAGGGGGTGTGGATAGTAATTGGGCGCAAGGCCCAATAGTCATAATCCAATTCAGAAAACAACAAAAAAAACCAATGGTGGAGAGGACCCAAGATTGAGCGTCTGATGATGATCAGAAGGTCCTACTTCTAGTAGATACTTACCCTCTGATCCTGTGTATGTTAATCATGCGAATGAGAAGAAGAGTAAGTGCAGACCCACCATAAACCCTTGCACACTGGATCTCTCAGTTGACTGGATAGTCAACATCCAAGGACGATCTGCACGCCACATGGCAAGGATCCGGACCGTTCGTGAAAAGATATATAAATTCAATTCACTTCAGAAATCTCTCATTTTCATTTCTTTTTCTCTCTCTAATCCCTCCCGTTCTCTCTCTTCTCTCGTTTGCTCTCTTCTCCCTTTCCTTGCTTCCGCCGCCGGCCACCCCCAATGGCCTCCGGCCGCCACCCCATCACCCTCCAACCACCGTCCCAACCCAGTTTCCGATTGAAATTCAACCGAAAACTTCAAACCTTCACGAAAATCCCAGCAACCTTCAACAGAAAACCTTCAACCTTTGATGAACCCTAACCCTTTAAAGAACCTTAACCCCTTCCAATGAAGAACCCTAACCCACTTAACCCTAAGAACCCTAAACCAAACACATGAACCCTAACCCTATGAATGAAGAACCCTAACCCTAAAAAAATCCAAAAATTACATCGATTCAAACACGCACGAAATCCATCAACAAAAAAAAGCAACTTGATTTTGTGTTTACCGTCCGTTACCGTGAAACTGGTAGTATTTTGTCCGATTTTGCCTTTATTCCTCCTTCTAACCCTTCTTTTCTTTTGTTCGCAGGTACTTCAAGGATGCGCAGCAAATTTGTTCCTCTAGGGTTCTTTCTGCAAGGGTTCTCCTCTTTTTTTATTTTTTTCGTTGTAATTTATAGATGAACATTTAGGTTTAGGATTAATGTTAGATTAGATTTAATTAGAAAATTTTTATTTGATTGCAATGATTTGTTGTAATTTGATTTTGATTCAGATCTTGTTGATTCAATGTTAATGAAAAAGATTTAATTTGTGTAATTGATTCGATTTTTGTTAATTTTAGATTTGATTCAATTTTCTTTTCATCTGCGTGATTCTATGGTTTCCTAAGGAGGAAGAAGGTGACTGGTCAACAACTTTGACCGAAAATAAATAAATAATAAAATAAATAAAAAATAAAAATAAAAAATATATACATATTACTTAATAAGAAGAAGATGATACGTCAAAAAACTACCAATCCCAAAAATAAAAGTAATTAATAATAATTAATAACTAATCAACAAAAAAATGACTAAAAATAAATAAATAAAATTAACCCAATAAAATGAAATATTAATCATGAAATAAGTAAATGTTAATTATGATAAAAATAAGAATAAATAATAATTAGTAATAATAAAACGTGAATGCCTATTTAATTAATAAAATCAAAATAATAATCTAAAAGCTATATTAATATAAATTAACCCATATAATAATAATTAACCAATACCCTAATTAAGTAATATTATATGTTTAAAATCAAAACAAAATTCTTAATTTAATTAAAGGATATTAAAAATAATTAACACCTAATTATTTTCTAAGTAAAAACTAAAAAATATAAAAAACTAATATAATGCAAATAAATAAATAAAACCAAAAAAAAAACCCTTAATATTTCTAATAGTTAATTCTAAAAAAAAAACTAAGACTATAAATCTCTTAATTATCTAAAAAAAATTCTAAAAAAAAACCCCCTCTAAACCCTTAATTAATAAAAAAAAATCTATAAATAGATAAAATTTAATTAAGAAAATAATAAAAACCTTATACTAAATCAAATTTATAATGGGCCTAAAAGCACTAACACACCCCCAAAACCCAAATAACACCCCCTAGTAGCACAAAAAATCTAAAAAACCCTTGGTCAAAATTTAGGGTACTACAGTTGCCCCTATTTAATCGTTTTCGACTCAGAAAGAGGAAGTCGATGTGTCTTTCTCTTTCGAAGAGGAGATGATTAAATATAAGAAGCACCCTAATTTTGACCGCCAAGCTAGACAAGTACTATGTTGACTACCCTGAGATCCCTAGTAACAAACCTGTGGCAAGATATCCGATTAAACCCCTTTACCCTGGAAGTAAATGATCCTATGCCATGTATGCATGTATGAAAGCATGTATGCTCTTATGTATGATGCATTGTTTGGGCTAACGCCTCTTTTATGATATGCAGTGCATGTTTTTTTTTACAGAAACCAAATCTTCTGTAACATTCCAACTTCCCGACCCTTGAACCATTAACCCCTTTGATGAGTGTAATAAGCCTTATACTCTTGACATCTGGAAATGCGTAGAGAAAATCCCATAGTGATTGACCTTTGACCGTCAGTTTATAGATAATGCATTTTTATCTTGGGAGAAAATATGATCCTTTTACCGTTTCCGAATCAAAGTAAAATACCTTTTCCTTTTTAAAAGCTTTTGATTATACCCAATGTTTCAATGCATTATTCTATAAGTAAAATCGGCATTTTGTAATCAAACGGAATAATTGAAAAGCAAAGAAAACTTTATTTATTGAAAAGTAGGCCCATGAATATGTAATAGTACATAAGGAAAGCAATCCCCATAAGGAGGAAGTACTACAAAAACAATGAAGAGAAATGGCAATACGAAAAACAAATTTATCTATGTCTCTATTGAATTCAAACACCAACTAAAATCCCTAAATCTCCGAGGTCTTGACACTTCGCTTCTGAAGATGACGACTGGATTGATTATTCCTTTCCGAATCCTTGTGGTGTGAACATAAGTGCTTGTCAGTCATATGCCTTTTGGATATCCTTATTTTTGCCTGGACCGTTCTTTTAGAATCTTAGTCCACAAGGATGTTATACCATTTTTTAAGTAAGCTGCCCTTTAGGGTTTTTGACTCGTCGGGTATCATTTTTTTTTAAAGTCCCTAATTTTTGCCTGAATTGCTCTTTCGAGTTTTCAATCCATCGGGACGCCCTAACTTTTTCCTAAGTCGCCCTTTAAGGTTTTCGACTTAGCGGGCTTTTATCCTCTTTTTCTAGGCATAGTATTTTTTGACTGAATCGGAATTTACCGGTCGTGGTAAATCTACTCCATCCATAGTAGTCAATATTAAAGCTCCACCTGAAAATGCGCTCTTTACGACATATGGCCCTTCATAATTCGGAGTCTATTTGCCACGTGGATCTTTATGGATGGGTAGCACTTTCCTTAACACCAGGTCTCCTTCTTCAAATAGGCGAGGATGAACTTTCTTATCGAATGCTTTCTTGAGTCTCCGCTGATACAGTTGACCATGACATACAGCAGCCATACGCTTTTCCTCTATGAGATTCAGTTGATCAAGTCTGTTTTGTACCCACTCTGCTTCATCCAGCTTAGCCTCCATTATGACCCTTAGTGAAGGAATTTCTACTTCAATAGGGAGTACCGCTTCAGTGCCATATACCAAGGAAAAAGGAGTAGCTCCTGTCGAAGTACGAACTGAGGTTCTATAGCCATGTAGTGCGAAAGGGAGTATTTCGTGCCAATCTTTGTAAGTCTTCACCATTTTTTGGATGATCTTCTTGATATTCTTATTGGCCGCTTCTACCGCGCCATTCATCTTTGGGCGATAAGGTGATGAATTATGGTGATCGATTTTGAAACTCTCACATAACTCGTCCATCACTTTGTTATTTAGATTGAGCCCATTGTTTGTGATGATCTTGTTTGGAACCCCATAGCGACAGATTATCTCTTTCTTGATGAACCGTGCAATAATTGCCTTGTCACATTGGTGTAGGAAGCAGCTTCAACCCATTTGGTGAAGTAGTCAATAGCAACTAGAATGAACCGATGTCCATTTGATGCCTTCGGCTCGATTATCCCGATTATGTCTATCCCCCACATAGAGAAAGGCCACGGAGCAGTTAAGACATTCAGAGGAGTTGGTGGCACATGAATTTTATCCGCGTAGATTTGACATTTATGGCACTTCTTGACATATTTGAAACAATCCGATTCCATAGTCAACCAATAATACACTGCTCGGAGAATCTTCTTAGCCATTGCATGCCCATTTACGTGGGTTCCAAAGGACCCCTCATGCATTTCCTTGATAAGCATGTCCTATTCATGTCCATCTAAACACCGGAGCAACACCATGTCATGATTCCTTTTGTAAAGTACCTCTCAATCTAGGAAAAACTGGGAAACCAGTCTTCTGAGCCTTTTCTTATCCCCACTTGAGGCATTTGCAGGATATTCTTGTTTCTGGAGGAACTGTTTGATGTCATAAAACCACGGTTTATCATCCACTTCAGCCTCTACTGCTGCACAATAAGATGGTTCATCAAGGCGATCAATTCTGATGGCGGGCGCTTCATTATACCATTTGACCTTGAACATGGACGCCAAAGTTGCCAAAGCGTCTGCCATTTGATTTTGATCTCTAGGAATATGATGGAAGGTGACCTCATCAAAGTATACTATCCTTCTCCAGACACAATCTCGATATCGAGTTAATTTGGCATTAAGCGTCCTACATTCTCCTTTGACTTGATTGATGACGAGAGCTGAATCTCTATATACCTCTAAGATCTTGATTCCAAGGTTGATAGCTTCATTAATCCCCAAGATACATGCCTCATACTCCGCCATATTATTAGTACATGAGAAACATATCCTTGCGGTAAAAGGTATGTGAAATCCTGTGGGAGAAGTTATGACAGCTCCCACCCCGTGTCCTTCTACATTTGAGGCTCCATCGAATATAAGCTTCCACCGAGATCCGGGTTCAGGTCCTTCATAAGAACTTGGGATATCATCATCTCTTACAGCCATCACATCCTCATCTGGAAAGTCAAATTGCATAGGCTGATGGTCATCTAACGGTGGATGAGCGAGATGATCGGCTAACAAGCTTACTTTTATGGCCTTCTGAGTCACATACTGGATATCATATTCAGTAAGTAACATCTGCCACCGAGCCACTCTCCCAGTCATTGCAGGCTTCTCAAATATATACTTGATAGGGTTCATCCTTGATATTAGCAAAGTAGTATGGCACACCATATATTGTCTTAATCGCCGAGAAGCCCATACAAGAGCACAACAAGTCTTCTCCAAGAGCGAGTATCTGGATTCGCAATCCGTAAATTTCTTACTCAAGTAATAAATGGCATGCTCTTTTCTCCCTGTTTCATCTTGTTGTCCGAGTACACAGCCCATCGAATTGTTAAGCACCGTTAGATACATTATGAGCGGTTTTCCAGGCACAGGTGGTACCAATATGGGTGGCTCTTGTAAATACTCTTTGATTCGATCGAAGACCTTTTGACAGTTTTCATCCCATTCAAGGCTTTGATCTTTCCTCAATAACTTGAAGATTGGTTCACAAGTAGCAGTAAGGTGTGAGATGAATCTAGCAATGTAATTCAGCCTCCCTAAGAACCCTTGCACTTCTTTTTCAGTCCTCGGAGCTGGCATTTCTTGAATGGCCTTTACTTTATCGGGATCAACCTCTATACCTCTTTGACTGACTATGAACCCCAACAATTTCCCAGATCAGACTCCAAAAGTACACTTTACAGGATTTAGCCGTAGCTTAAACTTTCTCAACCGTTCAAACAATTTTTGTAGATTGACTATGTGCTCTTCCTCAGTTTGTGATTTAGCGATCATATCATCCACATAAACCTCTATTTCCTTGTGCATCATGTCATGAAAGAGAGTGGCCATTGCCCTTTCATAAGTTGCCCCTGCGTTCTTTAATCCGAAGGGCATCACCTTGTAACAAAAGGTTCCCCAAGGAGTAATAAAGGTAGTCGTTTCCATGTCGGAGGGAGCCATCTTGATTTGATTATATCCAGAAAACCCATCCATAAATGAGAATACCAAAAATTGAGCCGTGTTATCCACCAATACATCAATGTGAGGTAATGGGAAATTGTCTTTAGGACTCGCTCTATTGAGATCTCGGTAGTCTACACACATTCTGACCTTCCCATCCTTCTTTGGTACAGGCACTATATTGGCTACCCATTCTGGATACTTTACTGCGGCTAAGAACCCTGCGTCGAACTGCTTTTTAACCTCTTCCTTGATTTTGAGAGTCATATCTGGTCTAGTTCGTCTTAACTTTTGCTTGACTGGAGGACATTCGGGTTTAAGAGGTAGCTTATATTCGGCGATATCTGTGTCCAAACCGGGCATATCTTGGTAGGACCAAGCAAACACATCCACATATTCACGTAGCAATTTGATCAACTTCTCCTTTACATCCTCGTTCAAAGAAGCACCAACTTTGACTTCCTTTTTGTCCTCTTCAGTCCCAAGATTGATCACATCCACTGGTTCCTGATGAGGTTGTATAACCTTATCCTCTTGCTTTAACATTCTGGCCAGCTCTTCAGGAAGTACACAATCGTTCTCATCACCCTCTTCCGCTTGGTAAATCGGGAACTCGAAGTTGTAAGGGATTATATCAGTGTCGTTTTCAATAGGTTCATTTTTAAATTTGCATGAGGAATATTTTTTATGCTTATTATTTTTTGAATTTGTGTAAATGAAAGTACTGGAAAAAAAAGTGTATTGCCACTTGAAAAAAAAAGAATAACTAGAACATAAAACAAAAAGGATCTTGATTGAAAATAAAATGCAACTTTATTATTAAATAATTTAAAGAAACAAAAGGTGGCCCTACAAAGCTTGTCCATTTTCCTTGGGCATAGCAAAGGACTTATTATTATTTTTTTAAAAGAAAAACTAAATTACTTTGAAACAGAAATCATCTCAGGAATCTCGATGGCCCTCCAGTTGTTGAGAACTGTATCTGGAGAGCACTGGCACACCCAATCTGGTATCCCCTAATCTTCTTCATCAATTAAGGTCACTTGGTCTTCATCTTTGAACCCAACACTATGGAAAATTTCTTCAGGTGGAGGAAATATCATTGGACCAGTCTTGCGCTCTTCATTTTTAGCTAGTTTGTAACCCAGCCCGAACCAGTCCCTCTTCTCAAGTACCTCTATCACCTTGCCCCAGCCCCTAGTATCCCCATTCTGGATTAAATTCGTGATTCCTCTTATTTGATAATGAGTCTCAGAAGGTACATGTCCCTGATATTCTAAGGCATCCACTTCATTTACTCCCCTTGAATACCCAATTTGTACCATCCCTTGGTCCATCAACTGTTGGAGAGTCCTTTTCATCTTTTCACAATTGTCAGGGTCAGATGAGCAGGCCTTGCAATTGCCATGTAGTTCTTCAAACTCTTTGTACCCAATCAACATCTCCCTTACTTTAGTCAGGGAGGTCTTTACTTGCCCCACACTCTTGATCAAAACATTTTCGTCCAGCCCTTCGATGGAATTGACACTTGCCCCAGTATGTCCTGGGAAAGGATTATCTCCTACGTTTGGAGTGTCGTAAGTGAAGTTGATAACCTTTTGATCCAATAGATCCTGCACCCTGAACTTGAGAGCCAAGCATTTTTCAGTTGTATGTCCTGGTGACCCAGCATGATAATCACATATGGCATTAGCATCATACCCTCGAGGAAGAGGCGTAGGAGGAGGTCCTAACGGCTTGATTTCCACTAATCCCCTTTGAATTAACATGGGCAAAACCTGAGTATATGTGGAAGGTATAGGGTCAAAGTCCTTCCATGGTCTCTTTTGTTCCCTTCGGGGATTCCTCTGTTGTTGATTTTGTGGAGGTGGCGCCCTTGGTTGTTGCACTTGTAGTGTAGGAGTTGCTTGATTGGAAGCCACAGCAGCCACATAAGGCACTTGAGAATACCCATCAGCAGAAATGGCGTTGGCCTCCCTCTTTGAGTTATTACCAGAATACCTTATGTTATTTGATTGACTTGAAGATGGCTTTCCAATCTTCCCGCTTTTCAAACCATTCTCGATTCTTTCACCAATGATGACTAAATCTGCAAATCCGGTTGAGACAGATCTAATCATCTTCTTGTAATATACTCCTTGCAGCGTTCCCATGAATGTGTCTACTAGCTCGCTTTCCCTTAATGGAGGTTGCACACGAGAAGCTAGCTCCCTCCATCTCTGGGCATACTCCTTAAATGATTCGTCCCCTTTTTGAGACATATTTTGTAACTGCATGCGATTAGGAGCCATGTCCACATTATATTGGTATTGCTTTATAAAAGCACTTTCCAGATCCTTCCAGTTCCTAATATGGGTCCTTTCCAATTGCATGTACCAGTCCAAAGATGCCCCAGTAAGGCTGTCTTGGAAAACGTGTTTCATCAGCTTATCATCTTTAGCATGGGCCCCCATTTTTCTGGAAAACATCCGGATGTGATTTTTCGGACAACTAACTCCTTTATACATCTCAAAGCCAGGTGCCTTAAACTTAGGAGGTACGACCACATCAGGTACCAAACACATTTCCAAATCATCAATCCCAAAGACCTTGGATCCTTCCACAGCCCTCAATCGTTCTTCAATCATCTTGTATTTCTCATCATCCTTTCTTTCTTCCACAACAGCCACCTTGTTGTCACGACCCACTGGCCTTGAGTCGTTTTCTCTAAATTGGAGATTCCAGTCGTCATAGTTCTCACGAGAAATAGGTATTTGTACCGATCTTGTCTCTACATTAGGACAAGGTGGAGGAACAGCCCCTCCAGGAGGATGAGCACTATTCTTATCTCTTCCTACATCTCCTTCTTCACGGTCCAAGTCAATAGCAAATCCCAAGAGTGGATTGTTATCTCCAGTTTGGGGAGTAGGGGTAGGAACATTCCTTCGGTTGCTAGCCTCAGCATCCCTTGCTAGCAAATTCTGGATTGCCCTAGTCAGTTGGTCGATCTTGTCCTTCATTTCCTCCACATTTCCCTTGACAGCATCCACATCTCCCTTTAGAGCTGCGTGATTTTGTTCCATTTGTTCCATTTGTTCCATAGCTTTCCTTTGGTGAGCACGGGTGTTGGGTCGAGTAGTCAGGTTGTTATGATGATTCTGAGAGAAGAGATAGAAATGATTTCAGTTTAATGTTTTTTTTTGTTATGCATGCATGAATGTATGAGTATGCAAAAATGCCCCTTTTTTTTTCAGGAATCTTAAACTTTTAATTTATTTAAGAGTCAAGCCAAAGATAATGGAAATTCAAATACTCTTATTAATAAAGGAAAGTACTAGGGTCGAAGCCCCATTTATTATATGAGAAAAACCAAATTAGGGATAACCCTCTTCCTTTTTCCAAATTCCATTGCCTTTAGTTTTAATCTCCTTTTTTTTAACAAGTTTAAGATTCATGTGACATGGTAATGCAAAAAAAAATTTATGAGGATGATGAATGCAAATGATATCTTGATTAGGGTAAAGGTAATGTGCAAGCATGCCCTAATAAGGTGGGCTCCCTAGAACAGGCTGGATCTAAGTTAAGACTACCCAATCCTCTCACATGTAGGTTATAAAAATTTGGACAGCATAACGACCCCAAAATGTTCAGACTATACCGTTGTTTTACCATGAGAAGGAGCAAGCCTTCCTACGGTAATCCTTCGGGATAAGTCTCATTTGGGGTAGGAGCCTAGTAACAGCCCTTGAGGGTTGAATACATAGGGTTTCCATAGATTGGTGTGGGGTAGGTTAAAGGTTCTCAGAGTCTCGGACCACATCCAACTCATCCACTACGTCAGGGGCTAGCCCTTTCGTGAGGGCAACTTTGGAAGGATCTATTTTGAGTGTGGCATCAATGCATTGTTAGGGATGTCGTATCCCCACCAAAAACATTTCCGTTCCACATTATGTTCTAGGGTTATCCTCCAAGCTTTGGGCTTTAGCTTCACTATTTTTTTTCCCCAATCCCTTGCATGATGACAAAAATAAGAGAAAAATACAAGAGTTAAGTAAAATAAATAAATATAAGAATAAAATAAAAACATAAGAAAAAAACAAAATAAAAACATCCAAGACAAACAAATCCCTAAATCCTAAGGCTAGGAAGGACTCTCTCTAGGAAGGAATCCCCAGCAGAGTCGCCAGCTGTCGCGACTGGCAAAAACATTCGAGTCGCCATCATATTTTTTAAGGGAAAATAATGATAAACCTAAATATCCTAATCCTAAGGTGGAGATTCATACGGTTCGGAAGTCAATTAAGTGAGGGGAAGGTGTAAGGCACCCCTCACTTCCATTGTACTCAATGGGATCCACCCTTGAATTTAGGGTAAGTTTGCTTGTCTAAATAAAAGGAAAACCTAAGTTTTTACTAATTATACTCGCTAGGGTTGGTTTGCAACCCTATGCCTACGTACCCTCAATTTGAAGGATCAGAGTAATCGTAGTTCACCTCCCCTATTCCTACCCCCTAATCCTATTCCTAAATCCCAAATCATATCCCTAAACCCCAATCCACTATTTATACTCTTGGATAAAGAGTTATATCCCTTAGATCTAGTGTTTATACTCCTAGATGAGGAGTTCTATCCCTGAAATCCCTTAAATCCTTATCCATTATTTAGACTCTCGGAGGAAGAGTTTTATCCCTTAATCCTTTTATTTATACTCTCGGATATCAAGAGTGTTATCCCTAAGTCCATATCCCTTATCCCTTATTTAGGCTCTCGGACCAAGAGCTTTATCCCTTAATTCTTTTGTTTATACTCTCAGATATCAAGAGTTCTATCCCTAAATCCCATCCTTTATTTAGCCTCTTGGACCAAGAGCTTTATCCCAAAATTAAAATCCTAAAAATCCCTTAGAGGAAAACTCCTCAAATATCTATTAGAAAGTGAATTTCTAATTTTCAACTAATTAATATAAACAAAAAAAAACCTTATTTTAACTAATTAAATTAAGGAATTAATTTAATTGTTAAAAACTATAAAACCCTATTTTACAACTTAAATTAGGAAATTAATTTAATTGTAAAAAGCAAAACAAAACTTATTTAAAAAAAGAAATTAATTTAATAAAAAAAAAACCAGAAAAAACCAGGGGGGTGCATCCCCTATTGAATTAGCAATTGGGCCCTTTCCAGGGGGTGTGGATAGTAATTGGGCGCAAGGCCCAATAGTCATAATCCAATTCAGAAAACAACAAAAAAAACCAATGGTGGAGAGGACCCAAGATTGAGCGTCTGATGATGATCAGAAGGTCCTACTTCCAGTAGATACTTACCCTTTGATCCTGTGTATGTTAATCATGCGAATGAGAAGAAGAGTCAGCGCAGACCCACCATAAACCCTTGCACACTGGATCTCTCAGTTGATTGGATAGCCAACTCCATCCCAGGACCATCTGCACGCCACATGGCAGGGATCCGGACCGTTCGTGAAAAGATATATAAATTCAATTCACTTCAGAAATCTCTCATTTTCATTTCTTTTTCTCTCTCTAATCCCTCCTGTTCTCTCTCTTCTCTCTCGTTTGCTCTCTTCTTCCTTTCCTTGCTTCCGCCGCCGACCACCCCCAATGGCCTCCGGCCGCCACCCCATCACCCTCCAACCACCGTCCCAACCCAGTTTTCGGTTGAAATTCAACCGGAAACTTCAAACCTTCACGAAAATCCCGGCAACCTTCAACAGAAAACCTTCAACCTTTGATGAACCCTAACCCTTTAAAGAACCCTAACCCCTTCCAATGAAGAACCCTAACCCACTTAACCCAGAAATCAACTGAGTTCCTTAGGGTTCGTAAAGAACCCTAAACCAAACACATGAACCCTAACCCTATGAATGAAGAACCCTAACCCTAGGTCCGACGAACCCTAACCCTAAACCCCAAAAAAATCCAGAAATTACATCGATTCAAACACGCACGAAATCCATCAACAAAAAAAAGCTACGTGATTTTGTGTTTACCGTCCGTTGCTGTGAAATTGGTAGTATTTTGTCCGATTTTGCCTTTATTCCTCCTAATCCTTCTTTTCTTTTGTTCGCAGGTACTTCAAGGATGCGCAGCAAATTCGTTCCTCTAGGGTTCTTTCTCCAAGGGTTCTCCTCTTTTTTTATTTTTTTCGTTGTAATTTATAGATGAACATTTAGGTTTAGGATTAATGTTAGATTATATTTAATTAGGAAATTTTGATTTGATTGCAATGATTTGTTGTAATTTGATTTTGATTCAGATCTTGTTGATTCAATGTTAATGAAAAAGATTTAATTTGTGTAATTGATTCGATTTTTGTTAATTTTAGATTTGATTCAATTTTCTTTTCATCTGCGTGATTCTAGGGTTTCCCCAAGGAGGAAGAAGGTGACTGGTCAACAACTTTGACCGAAAATAAATAAATAATAAAATAAATAATAAAAAAAATATACATATTACTTAAGAAGAAGAAGATGATACGTCAAAAAACTACCAATCCCAAAAATAAAAGTAATTAATAATAATTAATAACTAATCAACAAAAAAATGACTAAAAAAAATAAAAAATAAATATTAACCCAATAAAATAAAATATTATTCATGAAATAAGTAAATGTTAATTATGATAAAAATAAGAATAAAGAATAATTAGTAATAATAAAACGTGAATGCCTATTTAATTAATAAAATCAAAATAATAATCTAAAAGCTATATTAATAAATTATCCCATATAATAATAATTAACCAATACCCTAATTAAGTAATATTATATGTTTAAAATCAAAACAAAATTCTTAATTTAATAAAAGGATATTAAAAATAAGGCTTAATTGCAACTATGGTCCCCCTATTTTGTATTTTTTTGAGTTTTGATCCCTCCATTTTAAAAACTACGATTTTAGTCCCTTTTTTAAGTTTTGAATTTGATTTTAGTCCCCTTTTCAATTTTAGACTTTTATTTAATGATGTGGCATTATCTAAGATGACATGTCAATGCTATGTCATTAAAAAATTAATTTGAAATTTTTTATTTAGGATAATTAATTAATTTATATTATTTAAATTAATAAATAAATTAACTATTAATATTTTGTTATTAATTTTTATAATTAATTAATTAATCAAATTTTTAAATGAAACAAATATTATAATTCATTAATTAATATAATGACAAATGCATTTTTTTTATTGATGTTCAATTTAGTTGCTCAATTTATTTAAGTTATTACCCTTTGTTTTTTTTCAGCTTTATATACCCTGCCATAACTTATAGATAAATCGATGTGGGACTTGCGTCCACACAACTTCTCCTTCTTTACAAACTTGTGTCAATTGCAGTAGCTTCTCCTTCTTCTTTATAGTGCAACTCACATAAAGAATTTTTCCTTCAATGCTCCATTCCTTCAATGTCTTGACATTTCCTTCAACAAGTTTTCTGGAACAATTCCTCCATGTTTAATCACAATGGTAGTTAACCTTGAAGTATTAAATTTGAGAAATAATAGTCTCACTGTGAGTTTGTTCTGCAAAGCAAGTTACGATTTTGAAACCAATAACCCAACACACATCAAATATCGAAAGTTAATCTTAGTAACAGCCACAACATTTTCAGAATAATATCAATCCACAATTACCATAAGATTCAATATCGAAGAAAAAAAACAACTCCTCATTTCTGAATCACATAAATCATTTTCGTTACGAACATTCTTAAAACCAACGCAGCTTGGGAACATAATCACAGATAAACCAATTGAAAAACAAAATCTACAGCTTGTAAAATCTAAATCAATTACCTTGAAACTCAGTTGAATCAAAATCATAATGATCAATGTGAGGCAATGTTAAAAACAATATGAACACTAAATCGCAGCAGAATAACAACAGAACATTATCACTAAAATCAGTACGTAAACGAATACACAATCAAACGTGTAGCACAAATTAATAGTAACATCAACTAATCTGACAGTAATGCCTGAAACTCGCAAATTGAAGTCAAAGTAAATTGAGGGTTAAAACTGTGCAGGAAAAGAGTTTTGACAAATCAAATTAAACACACATCATAGGTTATTGGCTGCTACCATTATTTACACTGTGAGCAAAATTCACAATACAAATCAAGCAATGTTAAAACGATTCACAAGCGAAATTTGAAGCTCAAATATGCAATAACAAACTACGCATAACACTAATGGATTTCGATCTGTTACCTCAAAGATGAATGTCGTCACCGGATTAGAAAACAACAATAGACGTGAATCTTCTCTCAATTTAGGTGCTACAACTAATCTTTATGCCTCTTGTTACTGCGTTGTTGATGAGAGTCATTACCGCCGTGAAATGTCGCTGCTACGAGCTGAATCGTGACGTTGTTGCGCAATGAAGAGCTGGGACGTTGATGAAGCTTTGCATTATGTTGGGAGTTATGTAACGCTGCTCAAGTTTATTGGAGAAACATACTACAAGGTGGAATCTTGTGATGTCGCGACTTAAATCAAAATCATAACTTGCTTTGCAGAACAAACTCACAGTGAGACTATTATTTCTCAAATTTAATACTTCAAGTTTGTAAAGAAGGAGAAATTGTGTGGACACAAGTCCCACATCGATTTATCTATAAGTTATGGAAGGGTATATAAAGCTGAAAAAAACATAAGGTAATAGCTTAAATAAATCGAGCAACTAAATTGAACATCAATAAAAAAAATGCATTTGTCATTATATTAATTAATTAATTATAATATTTGTTTCATTTAAAAATTTGATTAATTAATTAATTATAAAAATTAATAACAAAATATTAATAATTAATTTATTTATTAATTTAAATAATATAAATTAATTAATTATCCTAAATAAAAAATTTCAAATTAATTTTTTAATCTCATGTCATCTTAGATAATGCCACATCATTAAATAAAAGTCTAAAATTGGAAAGGGGACTAAAATCAAATTCAAAACTTAAAAAAGGGACTAAAATCGTGGTTTTTAAAATGGAGGGATCAAAACTCAAAAAAATACAAAATAGGGGGACCATAGTTGCAATTAAGCCTAAAAATAATTAACACCTAATTATTTTCTAAGTAAACACTAAAAAATAGAAAAAACTAATATAATGCAAATAAATAAAAAAACAAAAAAAAAACCCTTAATATTTCTAATAGTTAATTCTAAAAAAAAACCTAAGACTATAAATCTCTTAATTATCTAAAAAAAATTCTAAAATAAAACCCCCTCTAAACCCTCAATGAAAATCAAAAATAAAATTCTATATATATATATATATATATATATATATATATATATATATATATATATATATATATATAAATTCATTCTAAAGAGGGTCTAATCCTTAATTAATAATAAAAAAAATAAATAGATAAAATTTAATTAAGAAAATAATAAAAACCTTATACTAAATCAAATTTATAATGGGCCTAAAAGCACTAACACACCCCCAAAACCCAAATAACACCCCCTAGTAGCACAACAAATCTAAAAAATCCTTGGTCAAAATTTAGGGTACTACATCATGCAGTTTGCGGGAGCTGTGGATGGGAAGATGTTACATGAGGAAGAGGCTTGGTGGATCCAAGATGTCTTGCTATAGGGCAAGTAGTTCATGTGACTTGAAGATCTGAATTCATTAATAGATCAGGGTATCTTGTGGGAATTCTAAAGATGAGTGAGGTCAATCAAAAGGTGGTATTTGATTGGTTTCACAATGTGCGTTCAAGCAGGATGCTTGAAACTGATTTCTCTTTTGTAGAAGAGTAGTGAGTTGAATTTGTTGAAGGTTCAGGTTCTCTTGGAGCTTGTGGCATAAGTTCTGCGTTGAGAATGGAAACATACCTTCTTGGTGGTTGAGAGTTTATTTCTCTCTAGGTTTCTGAAGTTTTCTTTGTTCAAGTTGGTAGCTTAGTGTTATGTGAAGATCTTCAGTGTGGATTACTATGCTGATAGTAAGTCTAGTAGTGGAGTATATCAAGAACCATGGTGTGTGGTATCTGTGATGTGTGGAAGATGTCCTAACTGATGTTAGAGCCTCTTTGGGTTGGATATCCTTGGTGAAGGATCTCAGGTTCTTTGAAGAACTGGTTACTTGCATCGTGTCCAAGAAGTATCTACATGATCATCTGGGAGAATGATGGAGTAGAAGGGTTCCTTGGAAGGAGGATATAAGTGTTTGTGAAGACTGAAGTGAATCACGTGTTGATTGCTTGGAAGTCTGTTTCCTGAATGCGTTCTGATGTGGAGATTCACCATAAATCAGAAGTATTCCGGATTATCATACGGGAGAATGATAGGAATGATTGTCTTGGATTGCAGGGTGTTTATCTCTAATGCTGGCCTGGTAAGATCAGTGGAAAATCTTGCATACGACATTTGAGCCCTTGGAGCAAGTCATGCTAGTAGTCGATCAGTTTAGCAGCTGTGAAATTCTGGAGCATGCATACGATATTTGACATCGTGATAACAAACTAAGGGACCTTGCGTGTCTCTTTGAGGAATGAGAAGCATTCTAATTCAATTAGTTTGTGCCTCAAGCAACAGAATATCTATACATGAGAATTCAAGAGGAGTTCGTGTGGTGTATATGATGGTTGTGGAATGAGGGGGATCAATGGGAGTTTGATCTCAAGCCAAGAGTTTGTTATGGTTTGTATACACATCCTCATGGGATACATGACATTGATCATGTGTGAGTGATTATTGTTTCTTGTCAGAGGGAACAATAAAGAGTTAATGGTTGCGTTCAACAGGTGTGTTGAACATAGGGTGCGCTCTTGAAGACATGAAGATGCGTCTTATGTTTTCCAGTCATTAGCTTAGGTGTTCAGTGAAGGAGCACCAGTTACCTTAGTCAGGGGGAGAAGCCCCTTGGTCTAAGATGAATTGCTGCAAGGATGCAGTTGAAATTCCAGTTTGCATTTGCGTGTCAAGCAAACTGAGATGTCAAGGAGGATGTCTTGACATTAGAGTATTGTTGCAAGTTGTGGGAAACTTGGCAATGCATACTTGAATGGTTGTTATTGGATGCTTAAGAATCATTGACTGAGTCTGGGAGAATTTATTTTTCTCTTGCTGACTGGGATCATATAGGTGTGAAGAACTCTCTGTATTGTCAAATTAGAAGAAGAACCTGGGAAAAATAGACAATGTCTGACATGATGTCAGGACATTGTTATACAACATGTCTGCATGTAATGGGTTCTTTGGTCGGCTCTCTTAAAAGAAGAAACAATCAACAGTCTTGCCCCGTGCGCATTTAGTAGAGTTATTGGCGCTTTGAATTGACCAGCGTTTTATCCGATGGTTCGTTTCTTTCAAAGGAAATTACTTGCTATAAATAGGATTGTTGTGACACTTCTTGGTCTCACATTTCCTTTTTTTCCAAGTGAGTGTTCAATGGCATTCTTCATGATCTGGATGAGTTGCATCTGGATATGGAGTTGTCTTGGTCACTTTTACCCAGTTTTGGCTAAAAAGGGGGAGAAGAATGGTGTTCTGGTTTTTGGGTTCATTCGAGTAGTGGCGGTGCAAGAATGTTGGAGGAAGATGTTCTATCATCTTAACTTACTAATTTCTTATTTTTGTGTCTTGTGATCTGAGTTGTGAAACAAGTTGTGTCTTGTGACCTGAGTTACATAATTTCTATAATCTGTGTTACAAAGGCTACAACTGGTGTTTCTTTTTTGGAGGAGTCTTCTACACTGGTTCTGGATATTTCTTGGAAGCAAAAAGAAATGTGTTGTGTAACGCCCTGTATAATATATACCTAGAATAATACAATACAAGCATTTCATTTGGTACCGACACATCCAAAAGTGCCTAATGGTATAGTTCACATACTTGTCCATTCAAGAACATAAATACAACACATGGCACAAGTCATAGGAACTAGCCAAAAATAATAAATCTAAGAATAATATACAATGTCCTCAATTATATACAACAAAAGAATACACAGCGGAATAAGCTTAACTAAGCTTCTCTTGAAACATCCGAGCATCGCTCCACTTGTAACCAAACCTGCACCTGAAATAAAGCAACTATAGTGGGGTGAGATACATCAAATCTCAGTGAGTTCCCTATCCTATAGATTCTCTCGGCTTTACAGGGTTCTATCAATCCTAACTCAAGTCAAGGGGAAGGGAAAAATGACCTTGAGTTCACAATCTCGCAATCTCACACTATATGGAAACATGTCATGAGTTCATCAACTCAAAATATCACTAATCGGTAACCACACCAAGGTATCCCCTTTTCCCGTCTGCTTATACGTCTAGAAGTCGACCCGAGTCATGGATCCTGGTAACCTACTTGACATACGAATGGATTCGGGTTCTACGGGCCATTAACCGTTATGAACCGTCACTTCACACGGGCCATTAACCGTCACAAGCATACGCTCCTAAAGCGCCATTCGTACTGCACACGGGAATCAAACCTGCCAAGTAGTCGTGCATATGTTTCAGAGGAGCTCGAGACCCATGAAACGCACTCACAAGATAACCGGTTACGATTACGTGATCTCACACACAACGTGATTGTATTCGACAATCACAAGGCCACAATGCCTTAAGGCCACATTCGCCTTTCCTCAAAGAACACAAAGGTTCGCACACATGTTCCATACTAGTGTCTCACTCTCCTCTAGACCACTACTCGGCAAGGATGCACATCTACATCGAATGTACGAGCATCGCCATCTAGGTTATTTATCAATCATAGTCACAACCTAGAATTATAGCAATCTCAACTATGCCATTTGTTTTGGGGGTAAGGTTTCCTCACTCTCCCTAATTTCATATTTTAACATGCATACTCTCTCGATCAAGTTAAACATCAATAACAGGCAAAGTATAACACAATTGCACATATAATAATTCAATCACAAGTTATACAAAAGCATAATAGAATCACATAATGGTTCATCGCATAAAACATCCCTTTCGGGGTCCCTCTGATTCATTAAATCGGATATCAGATCAATATCGATCACTGTTATCCCATAGGATATTTCCACAGCTTTACATCGGCTATAACTATGCCTCGATCGGATTTACGATCCAAAAGATGTCAATTCCAACATTTCACAAAACATTACTTTCCTTCATTTTCCACTAATTCATTTATCCCACATCATACCCAATATTTTCACTTTTTATCGGATAGAGGGTCATCATAGCTTTCTGATGACACCAAGAACGTCCCGATCCGAGTTACGGATCAAAAGTTATGAAAGAAACAAGTTGGGTGATCTGTCATGTTCGCATTGCGAAGAAGCCAGCGAATGCTCGCTACTTCATTCGCAGTGCAAAGCGTCCAGCGAACGCCTAGCCAACACTTATTCGCTGCACCATTCGCAGTGCGAACAACTGGCGAACCAAATCAGTAGTAAAACCAAGGTAAAGTTCGCAGTGCGAACGTCTGGCGAATGTTCGCCTTCGGCTTCGCAGTGCGAATATCCAGCGAGTGCTCGATTTCCCCTTCGCTAGGGGATTCGCAGTGCGAATCTGGGAAAACTGGGTTTTCCAGCAGCGTGAAAACAGAGCTAGGTTACCAATTTCTCATCCCGAAACTTCACCAACATGCAAAACATATATTAACAGATGATCATACATGGCTAGGGATTATACTACACAGATTATACCGCATTTCAACCGTTAAATTCCATCTATTACCAATTTAATCAAATTCTCACAAAACCTAACTTAAGCTAAAATCATTCTAATTCTAGAACTTAAGTTTCTATCTAGAACCCGCCTGATAATCGAAGAGGAGTTTGAAGAAGATGCTGATGATCCATGGGTTTCTCTTCTTCATCTTTCTCCATTTCCTCTCTTTCTCTTCTTTCCTTTTCCTTTTCTTCTTCTTCTTTACTAACTTCTTCTTTTTCTCTTAACAAACTAGTAAGTAACACGTGCGTTCGCACGGGCCTGTCTGTTCGAGAATTTTATGTTATGGGCGCGTTATTGTTAATCAAATTAAAAAGAAATTTGATAAAATTATAAAAATAAATATGATTGAAATTAAAAATTTGTATTGGTAAGTATAAGAAAATGTTGTGGCCGTTTATAATATGTAGTATTTTTTTCGTATATAAAAAATTTGAATCAAAATTAAAGTTGTGCCCGTCTATAACAATATTATTATTGCGTATATAAAAGTATTTGATCAAAATTATAGTTGTCCCCGTTTATAAGAGTAGTGTTTTATGTTATATAAAAAAATTTGAATCAAAATTAAAGTTATGCCCTTTTAAAACAACAATATTTTTTTCGTATATAAAAAATTTGATCAATATTGAAGTTGTCTCCGTTTATAACAATAGTATTATTTTCGTATATAAAAATATTTGAATCAAAAATACAATTGTCCCCGTTTATAACAGTAGTATTTTATCTTATATAAAAAAATTTTGAATCAAAATTAAAGTTGTGTTCGTTTAAATCAATAGTATTTTTTTCGTATATAAAAACATTTGAATCAAAATTAAAGTTGTGTCAGTTTATAACAATAGTATTTTTTTCATATATAAAAAGGTTTGAATCAAAATTCAAGTTGTGCCCATTTATAACAATAGTATTTTTTTCGTATATAAAAATATTTGAATCAAAATTATAGTTGTCCCTGTTTATAACAGTAGTATTTTTTTCGTATATAAACAAATTTGAATCAAAATTAAAGTTGTGTCCGTTTATAACAATAGTATTTTTTCGTATACAAAAACATTTGAATCAAAATTAAAGTTGTGCCATTTTATACAATAGTATTTTTTCGTATATAAAAAAATTTGAATCAAAATTAAAGTTGTGCCCGTTTATATAAGAGAGAATACAAATTTTAAATATCTACTCAATTTTTTTAATAAGCTCTCTTAATCTTTTTCACATATTTTAAAAAATAGTCGATAAATTTTTATAATTCAATATTTGGATCAGTATTAAAGTTGTTCTCGGTTATAACAATATTTTTTTCCCGTATATAAATATATTTTAATCAACAATGTATTTTTTTCTCGTCTATAAATATATTTTAATCAATAATGTATTTTTTGCCGTATAAATATTATTTTCGTTTTGACATTATACATAAAAATATTTGACTCAATATTAAAGTTGTTCTCGTGTATAAAAAGAAAAATTAACTTAATAATAATAGTAACAGAAATAAAAATTAACTTATTTAAAATTAATTTATTCTAACAAATAAAGATGAAATTCAAACAACATTTCATTAAGATCTAATGTTTAGTTGGGTTCAATAATAACATGAATATGGAAATAAGAAATTTTAACAATGAAATATTTAAATTGTAGATAGTATGTCACCAACTTTGAAGTTGCACTCCTTGTACGCGTATGATTTTGTATGTGCATTTGTAGATAGATTCAATAAAAAAAATTGTAGAATATATTTAATAACTTTGTAAGTTTCATTTTTTTTTTTGAATATTTGAATCATAAATATGATTTTCTTTTGTTTATAAAAGATTTTCTTTTTAATATTTGAATCATAAATATGATTTTCTTTTGTTTATAAAAGATTTTCTTAAGAGATATGTTTTCCTACAAAATGTTATCTACAATTTAAATATATGTAATTTTTATATAACATTGATTTCTACCATAACCATTTCATTATATTTTTTATTGTTCTTGTAGCTATGAAAAAACCACTTTTTGGCCGCTGTTATGATGGTAACCAAGTATTTATAGTTATATTTATTTTAAAAATGTACATGTCATAATAATGAGAAATAGACACAAACCTAGTTTGTTTTTTTTATGGTTTAGGGAAGACTACTAATATTATAATATTTAAATTAATTTATAAGATATATTTATTACCAAGTATTATAATATTTGAATTAATTTATAAGATATAAATGTCTAAGTGTAAATACAGTACTAAGGCTTTTCAACCACCAGTTTGATTTATAAAAGCTGAAAACAACATCATTGCCTCATTATGTCCTTTATAAAGAATCAAAATAAATTATACCATAGAAGAAATGTGCAAGTCACATAAGAGGTATAACTTTAACCTAATATAGAACACATGGAGATACTTGAAGATACCTTAGTCTTTAACATTGAAACCATCAAATTCATTTGCATGTCCTCCACAAAGAAAAAAATGCACTTAGCCAAAAGAATAAGAACAAAATGAAATGTAACCAATGATATGAAATACCAACCATTTGCGATTTTATAACGAAAAGCACCAGAAGCTCTATGAAAGTAACAATAATTATCGAGTTGAATCATACTTAGATTTCAAATGAATATTTTTCAATTCTAAGCCATCATCATCCCAACTAAAGGTACCATCTTGAACATCGACAACAATTTCTCCGTCGCATCTGACATTTCTCTCAACCGAATCATGGTTCAATTCACAGCTAAACATGTACCTATCCAACCTTCCAAGTGATACCAATGCTTGTGAGAGAGATATCATTGACTGAGGAAAAGTCCTAATAGGTTCCTGCAGGATATACAACACAGTTGTTGTAGTGAAAACAGTTCCTGTATCAAATTTAACTCCAAGCAAAAGCACGGTACCGAAAGTGAGAGTCAATATCAACATAGGAGAGCTCCACAAACATAACAGATAGCCTAATAACAGCAAGACAGGCAGTGAAGATAGCCTAATAACAGATAGCCATATAAGCACCATAAGCAGCACTAGTAGACAATATGGACCTAATTACACTCTTGTCACAATTCACAACAACAATTTCAGAGATGGCATTTTAATAATGCATAAATAATGCTGAGAAGCCAAAATTTAATAATGCTGAGACATGGTCTAAGATTTCCATCAAAGGTAAAATGTTAATTTGGAAACTCAGTGCTAAATCTTAAGTAAAATGGGTGAGATTCCAAACAAAAAGAAAAAACAGGAAGTCGGTGTCAAAACTTAAGATCTTAAAACTTCAAGCAACATAGCATTCATAATATTAATAGATGTGTACACAAATAACATCTCTTGTGTGACCCAAACGATGAGCTCTATCCATTACCTAAAGATCCAATGTTGGATTACAATCACTCTCGTAAAATATGATTGTATCAGTGGCTGTCAAATTGATACCCAATCCACCAGCTCTTGAACTAAGTAAGAACATAAAAATATCACTCCTACAATTCTGGAACATTAGGGTAGTTACCAAATGAGGGTTCAACTCATATCTATGTCGATGTCTCTCATCAATGAAGCTTTCGTCGCCATACCTAAGAGGCAGGGTCTATGTGTTAGAAACTTAATACATTTTAGTCATCAACATAAGCACAAAGAAACATGTCCTCAAAAAATTCAGTGAAGTAATGACACACACAGTTTTGCAGATTTGCATAACTTAGTCTAGAAACATGTCCTCCTCGATCCAAGACGCATGGTGCCTCTCATATGTGTTTTGACCCCTACACGAAACAGTTGAAACAAATCACAAATAGAGAAATAAATGACATGCTTTTTTCCATAAGAATGAAATAAACTAATGTAGATACCTCATGCATAAATATGATGCATAGACTTTTGGTATTTGGATTAAATTCAGTACTATTAGCATCTTTAAAACCAAGCACAAATCGTGCAAATTCTATGACAGCAACTTGCATTCCAAGACAAACGCCAAGGTATGGAATTCTGTTTTCTTGAGCCATACTACATATACAATAAACCAACACTTCAACCTTTCAGAAAAATAAGAAGAGATAAAAAAATTATCGATATTCATCGGGAATTGTCGATAGACAGAAATGACCAAACAAAAAAGTCCAAAAAGGAATAACATGAATGAAAATCAGACAAAATGGAAGACAAAACAAAAGAGGCGGTAAACGAATAACTCATTTACCTTGAAATTGCTATGTTTCATGAAGAATTGCATGATGGATTTCAGTCCAATGGTCAGAGATACTCCAGAAACAAAGAGGATCTGATTTGACAGACAAAACAAAGAACGTTGTAGAAGTTCTTATTAAACAAAATCACATAAGCCGAAGATAAAATGTTAAGCAAGAATGACAATCTATATTGCATACCTCACTGAAGCTAAAGAAATCCATCAAACAACCAAATGTCATACCTTACTCAGTAGAGTGTACAAAGAGCAATACTGCACTATATAAAAAATCATAAAGTTCACAAACTCAAATGTCATAAAAAGGAAGCTCACAAATCCTAACCTGTAAACAATAACATTTTGTTCCTTGATGCTTACACCATACCTCACTCCATAGAACCCTCCATTGTCATCTTCATTATATCATCACCATCATTACATAATCTGCAAAATGAATCAAGAACAGTCAAGGATTACACGCAAGAAAGGAAATGATGTAAAAAATCATAGCATTATACAAGCAACACCAAGGTTTAAATCATACAGAGATTAATCACAAGTTCAGTTACTCGAAAGCACAAAGGACACGTACTTGTTATGTTTCATATGAAAACAAAATATTGCTACCAAAATTCAGGAAAGCTTTAAATAGAAATTTAGAAAAGTTGCAAAACACACATTATCATGGAAGCAATAATAACAGCTAGGGAATTCAAATTCTAAGAAGCTTATCGTGCAGTTTGGTCTGGAGGAAGTCTTGGAACTTTGAGGGGAAAATGGATAAAGTTAAGCAGTGTTGTTCCAATTTGAATACCCTGCAAGATCATTAAACAATAATCATGAGTATTCCCAGCCGTCTAAAACTCCCACCATTTCAACTTGTTGCTTAGGGTCCCTGATCAATTGTATCTAACAAAATTCATGGAAAGGGAGAAACTCCAATAAGAATTTGTGGTTCTTTTAATATAGACCAAACTGAAAATCAATTTAAGGAGTTTGGTAACAGTCAAGAAGAATGGGAAACTATGTTGTCCCAAAATGAACCGTGCAATGTGATCTAACGCACCTGATCCATATCGAAAGACGCCCCCAGTTTATCAAAGCAAGATATCACAACCTTGGTAGTTCCAGATGCGTCAACTTTGTTTGCTTGATGAGACTCTAATACCTACAATCTTGGAAGAATGCATCAAATTTTAATATTGCATTGAACATAAGCTTTATTAAAGGATGAGAACCAAGAAAATTGAAGAAATCACGAAACCTAATGTTACTTTTACCAACATGAGAGTTTAACAAAGAATTTTTACAGCAAGATTTGCTTTATTTTTTTATACCAACATGCAATTTATCCTTCCAATCACAATCCACAGGACCGCACTCTCTAAAACAAGATATGCCAATACTATGGAAGTAATAGGGAATTTAATCAACCGATCTACTTAAACACGAGGTTGCAGACCAGACCAGGATAAAGCAAACCAGAACAACAAAATATCAAGAATATGAAAGTGACCAATAAAATTAACCAAGTGTATGCATACCAACAAGATTTAACTTATTCAATACGAATATATTCAGCTGTATCATGAATGTATTCAAAATTTCATGAATATATTCAACTTACCAGGGATAACACTATCACCAAGTCCAAGAATCGATAATGGCCTTGCAAAATCAGGTGTGGGGAACAAATGCTGCAAAATTATTGAAACAATCAATAATATGAACAAATAGTAATAGCATAAAACTTTAGAGTTCATATGAAGATGAAAGAAACAATATCATTTTAATAAACCGACATCTTAACCTTTATTGGAGCATCAAATGAGTTTCCAACCCTAACCATTACTGGTGTGAAGAAACCCTAAAAAATGTCATAAAAAATGAATCCAACCTACAAAACATAAAAAAAGGAAAATATTCAAAAATCATATGGAGGGATCTACCAGTATAAAATACAACAACAAACTTTGCTAAACCCTCTTCTATATACCTGCAACAGATCTGGATCTACAAAAAAAAATTAGAACAACAAAGTTTTCACACTCAAATCAAGTTAATGGGATAAACAGATTCATACTTACAAAACAATTCGGAAATTTATAATAAACCAATCTGGATTTAGAAAACCTTCAAGATTCTACAAACGTGATTTCCAAAACCGTAGAGGAACGAAGACGACGACGAAGAAGGAAGAATGAACGGGAAGAAGACGGAGAAAAGTAAGAAGACGAGGAAGAAGAGAGATAAAGAGAGAAGTCAGAGAGAGACACAGTCAAAAGAAGAAGAGAGAAAGAGAGAAAATATAGCGACAAAGAGAGAGAGAAAGACTGAAAGAAATGAAGAGAGGTAGAGGAAAAGGAGGAAAGAAGGAGTAAAATCCTGTTCACATTTGGTCCAAATGACATCATCATCTCATCCAATCCTAACAACTTTAGGCATAAAAAAGAAATTATATAGTTGGATTAAAAATATATGACATCAATAGTTCAAAAAAGTAAATTTTGGACCAAATATACCCTAAATTTGAGGATGTGGCAAAATAGTAGAAAGGGGCAAAGATGTCTTTTCCAGAACAACAAATTTTCTTATATTATAGATATATATATATATATATATATATATATATATATATATATATAAACCAATATTATATAATATAATCCAATAGGGTAGAATATCTCCAATTGATATTTTGTCATCTCAACCAATTGATCAATTATTAGAGTTATCGTAAAAGTCTCTCTTGAACTAATAATAAATTGATCTCTTCAGAGTTCATTAGTTGCTCTATTGATCCCTATTGATAATACTTAAACTACTCCGAGGATTCCATTAATCCAATTTACCAAAGATAGAACACCTAACTGCTCATCTGATATCCAATTGAGCATTTAAATAATATGGGGTATTACATGTTGAGGGGGAGATTTCTTCAAACTTCAATCAATTCTCAAGATGGAGGAGTCTTGCTGATGGCAGAATACAGAAGAAGCTGGTTTAGCCAAAATTTGTCAAAAGGGGGAGATTGAAAGCTCTTAGAGTTTGACTAAATTTTGGTAAAACATATCAATAATAAAGATGAAGAAACTGCCAAGAACAAAGATGTCGAAGAAGATATCCTAACAGCAAGATACGACATCCTGAACTTATATAGCAGAATTTAAATGTGCAACAAATCTGTCCAAGATTTGTTGCACTTTTTAATACTGGATCAAGGATCAAAAATAGAAAGCCCAAGACAGAAGACTATATATATAAAGACTTAGACCTAGGGTTAATTATGCCTTATGTAACAATTGTAACCTAGTTCTCTTTTGTAAAAATAAGGGTTTAGGTTTTGAGAGTCGTTGGCTCTTAGGGTTGTAGTTCCCTTCTGTAATATGGGATGCAGAGAGGATGACATATGTACATGGACACAACCAGAAACTTGTAGGCAATGGTTGTTGTATAGTTCTTGGACGAAGCTTTGAAGCAAGTCCAAGATAACTTGAAGGTCAAGAAACCGCAACAGTTCTGAATTGGTAGAAGACAGAGATATCACAGTTTGTGATTAAGGGATATGAGTGGGGTATCTCGTATCAGGGTTCTAAACATTTGAGTTTAACCTTCGTAAAGATGTTCATGGGGTAGATGTTAGGGATAAATTTGTAAACGTGGGAGTTTAACTTTGTAACAGTCTACACAATAGTGAAGTCTTCATCCTGGATTGGTATCCCCCAGATGTAGGTGAATTGCACCGAACTGGGTTAACAATTACTGTCTTATTTAACATTTTGCAATTTACAGTTTTGTTAAGGTTCTTGACTGACATGTTGGATCAGATGTCATGACATCTGTGATTGTGCAGTTCTGATATTCAAGGAATTAGTCTGCAGTTGCACCTCCAAGTTTAAAAGAGTATGTAGCATAATGTCTTGACATGTGTTAGGAAATCTACTATCTGCATAGGCCAGAATTTCAAACACTCTCTTGTTGAGTCAATCTCCAGCCTCCTCTTAGGCTTTGTATAATGATTTCCCTAGTGGAATCCAATCAACCTCTTAGATTCAACTTTGGGCTTTAATCAAGGCACACAAAAATCAACGTCCCCTCAGAGTAAATCAAAATCTCTCTGCAGGAAGATACTTCTCTGTATAATCACATCTCAAAATAGTCAATCAAAACAAAACCCTAATCCCAGATAACTGTTATAAGTGGCACACTTGTTGATACAAATATCCAAGCTGTCTGTCCCTCATTATCCTAGTTAAAACCTCGTCTAATTGTTGTAAGTGGCAAACCTCTGGATACAAACATCCAAGCCAATGTCCCTCTTTTAGCATGTATTCCTAAGGAAAAATGGCATTACTCACATTGAGTTAAAGTTTTCTCCTTCAAGAAAAATCACCCTGTAAAGGCAATTATGGCATTGTTGGTCTCCATGCATTACAGTTAAAGTAATCCTCCTTTATAAACCAATCACTCAAACCACAGTGATCAACAGATGAAATGTCTCCCTTTAGAGATGACAAATTATCTCTCAATCAAACCTTTTAGCTTCAATCTTGGGCTTTGAACAAGACACACACAAATAACCCTTTAGCTTCAATCTTGGGCTTTGAACAAGACACCATACATCAGTTTCTTCCTTAGAATATGAGGAACTACGATCACTCTGATTTCCCTATACTCCATAACAGGGAATACGTAGGCATAAGATTGCGAAATCTTAGCGAGCACACTAATAAAAAAGCCTTAGGTCCCTTACCTTACCAAAAACATCGGAAAACCCGAAAAACAACAAAAAAAAACTCTCTCTCTCTCTCTCTCTCTCAGATATCCACAAAGAAGAAACTTTCCCATTCACAGATAAACACAATCAAGTATCAAAGTAGAACCTAAACTATCATCTCATGGATAACCATGTATATGATGGGTAACTGACAACTCCCCATTGTATAACCTGACCCCGGACTCCCCAATCTCTGTCAAGCATTTTTTCAGTTAAACATTTGCGTGCAAGGTTAGTTTTAGATAGCTTCCCTTTCCCTTCCAGCTTCACAGGATAAATAAGAAATCAAAAAGTAGCACCCAACGATCCTCCAACTGAGGTGAGGAAATCCCCTTGCGATAAGGTGGTCGTGTCACCGACAAAAATCGTACGCTATAGAAAAATGGCGACTATGCTGGGGACGCATTTTGTCTGTTTAAGACTAAGGCTAGTTTTAAGAGGTCTAGGATGTTAGTTTAGGAATCAATACTATATACTATATATACTGCTTTTCCTGCTTGATATCCGTGTTTATTTTTCTGTCAATGGGAATGCGAGTGATGTCGCATCTGGAAAGTTTGAGACAAACCATAAGATAAGTGATGGCATAGACGGGGGGTCTTATAGGGAGTGAATACCGAATAAGCAAACCTGGTAGACCATCTAATCAATGGAGGTACCCGTGTGATACTATCCTGAACAATTGATTATTGTGAAAGTAGACGATATCATAGTGCGGTGACCCGTGAAACTGAGGATTTAGTAGACATTACCCATGTAGCCTTTTGGTAGTGCAGTGGCTATCGGAAATAGTTGACACGCGATACTACACTCAAACTTAGATTTCTTCTGGAATACTATAGCTCGCTCGGGTGAACCAGCTTGCTGTTGTTATCTCCAGATTAAGTCAGTGATTTTTGAGAACCTTAACCCGTTCTACAGGTACAAAAATCACAAAAATAGTACAACCTTTTGGGAATGGGTAGAGCCATGACTCATTTCTCGTGACGCTGAACCTTTGAAACCATGTTTTTTCTATGTTTTTGTGTGCTGAATTCATGCATTCATCTAAAAAAATCTTTACAAACAAGAAAAAAAATCTTTTTTCAAAATTAAACTAAACGATAAATTGCGAATATCAGAAGGATTGCATTATGGATTTCGGTAGAAGAAAGACGCACAAGTACACCTTCAAGGCTCCAAACTTAGAGGATTTAAGGAAGTTGGCAAGGATGATTACTAACCCAGAGGCTTTTAGAGCCAAGCACAGAGGAGTGTTATCATTATTAAGGGTCCATGTAGTTGAAGGAATTATGTCTACACTTATTCAGTTTTACGACCCAGTCTATCACTGTTTCACCTTCCCAGATTTCCAACTGACACCAACCCTAGAGAAGTACTCTCACCTGATTGATTTACCAATCACTGACCAAGCTCCCTTTTCTGGACTGGAAGAAATTCCAAAGGAACTAATCATTGCAAGAGCAATCTATTTGGACGAGTCAGAGGTCAGGACTCATTTAACCACTAAAGGAGGAATCTAGGGTTTACCAGCTAAATTCCTGACAGGGAAAGCCCTATACTTTGCCAGCGTAGGAAACCTAACCGCTTTCGTAGATATCTTTGTCTTACTCACCTACGAATTATTCCTCTTTCCCAACATTGATAACTTTGTCGATATCACTGCCATTAAGATATTCTTGATTAGAAACCCTGTACCAACCTTGCTAGCAGATGCTTATTATTCTGTACACTTAAGGAATTCGTACACCGGAGGAATGATCACATGCTATGTACCCTTGCTTTACAAATGGTTCATTTCCCATCTACCTAAGTCTGCTGCTTTTTGGAATCATAAGAACACTTTGTGTTGGTCACAGAGAATCATGTCTCTCACCAACTCTGACATAGACTGGTCAAATAGGATTTATGAGGGTGCATAAATCATTGATAGATGTGGAAACTTCCATAATGTACCCCTCATAGGAACTAAAGGTGGAATTAATTATCATCCAGTTTTAGCCCGCCATCAATTTGGATACCCGATGAGACATATCCCGCGAAATGTTCATCTGGAAGGTCTTTTCTTTAAAGAAGGAGAAAATGACAGAGTACTTAAGAAGGAAATAGTGCATGCCTGGCAACACATTCACAGGAAAGGACGAAAGTCTCTAGGAACACCGGACTGTATCTCCTTGAAGCCCTATCTCCACTGGGTACAAACTAGAGCCCTCAAGATGACGATGCCTTACCCTCTCCAAGAAGTTTTTCCCCTAAAGGAATCTGCCCTTTATTTCATTTCTGAAACGGAAAAACTCCAGGTCACTCTCAACAAAATTCAACGAGAGAGGAATTCTTGGAAAAACAAATACCAAACTTTCAATGTGGAGTGTATCAAAATCCAGGAACTGTTAAAAGAAAAGGATGCTCTAATTGGAATCTTAGAGCAACATGTTGTAGAGAGTCGGGAAGATCAAAAGAATTTACTCACTCCTTTTATTTGGAAAAGAACTGATAACCCGACAACGGTTGAAGAACCTCGATCGAAGAAAAGGAAACTACTAGAACCTGCTTCTGCGCTCTCTTCGGAGAGGACTCAGGACCCTTAAGCTTAGAATTTTCCTTTTACCAGCACTTTGTAAAATATTGTACTTTTTTTTGTAACATACCGCAATCCTTCAATTCAATAAAAAGGGGTTTCCCCTCTCTGTATGATATTTACAATTTATTTTAAGTTTCTTTTTTATTAAAGCAAAAAACTAAAAAAATATGTCATTGCATTCATCATTCTCACATAACGCATTCTCTCGAGTCTCACGCGCGCGTCTCAGTTCTAGAGTCAAATTGTCTCACTCGTACAATAATCGGGCCAATCGACAAAAGAAAATGGACGATCTCGAGGAAGAAAATAGAGAGCTGAGAGAAGAAATCGACGCTCTAAAGGAAGATTTGAAGATAAACTTCATAGTGACATGCAATCCTTGGCAGCTGCTCAGGAGCAATGTCAAAGGACTGTAATCTCGGAGATTGCATCTATGCCCATAGTGGAGACACATGAGAATCATCCACGGTTCAACATACCTAAGGGTCGGCCCTGGGGCATGCCGCCTAACTTTATCCCTGAAGGATATATTTCGCCGGTCTCAGAAGACCCAAAAACTGTAGCAGGAGCCACTGGTCTTGAAGGTTACAAACTTTGGGAAAGTGAGGAAGCAAGATTTACGACAGGAATTCCTGAAGGTTACAGACTTCAGGGCTCTGAGGAACCCAGAGTCACATCCGTAATGACCATACCACAAGCAGTGGTGCACACTATCCTGGAAGAATAGATTCCACAGGCAATCTCTGGTGGAAACGAAGAGATGTATGAAAAGATGAACGTGTTCCAGGAACAGCTCTTGGAGATGCAAAAGGAACTGCATGCCATTCGCGGTCAGATTTATTCGGAAAGGATGCCGCAGACCTCTGTTTGGTCCCAAATGTCAAAATCCCGCACAAATTTAAGGTGCCTCACTTTGAAAAGTACAAAGGCAATTCTTGCCCTCAAAGTCACTTGGTGATGTACGCTCGAAAGATGTCAACTCAGACAGAAAATCAACAGCTACTTATCCACTATTTTTCAGGACAGTTTAACCGGTGCCGCTCTCAGATGGTACATGGGTTTAAACCGCACTAAGATCAATACTTTCAGAGATCTCGGCGCTGCCTTCGTCCAACAATACAAATATAACCTTAACATGGCACCATATAGAGATCAACTTAGAGCGATGTCTCAAAAAGACAAAGAGACCTTTAAGGAATACACTCAGAGATGGCGTGAAATTGTCGCCCAGATTTGTCCACCTCTTGAGGAAAAAGAGATGACAAAGATCTTTCTGAAGACCTTAAGCTCATTCTACTACGACCGAATGGTTGCCAGTGCATCCAGTGATTTCACCGAGATGGTAAACATGGGGGTACGCCTTGAAGAGGCAGTTCGCGAAGGACGGTTAACCAAAGAGGCTGAACCATCCAGCAGTACCAAAATATACGGTAGTGCTTTTTAGAAAAAGAAAGAACATGAGATCAGCAATATCTCCCATGGAAAGCAAAGGCGGAGATATCAACCAGTAGCGACAATAACTCTCACCATCAACCCTGCGCCGATTCCGACTTATCAACCTCAGGTTGCTCAAAATCAACCTAGTCAACAACAGTACCAGCAAAGGACTCAACAACCTCTTCAAGAGGCTCGTCCTCAGTACAACAATAGCAATCGTACAACACGACCTCCAGGGTTTGACCCTATACCGGTGTTGTACACGAAACTTTTTCCCCTTCTACTGGCCAAGGGGCGTGTCCAAACTAGGTCTCCTCTTGCAGTACCAAAAAATCCGCCCATTTGGTTTAAAACGGATCAAACTTGCCCTTACAATCAAGGAGGACTGGGGCACAACATCAAAAACTGTCTCAGTTTCAAATCTGACGTACATAAACTTGTTAGGAACGGGGTCTTATCTTTTAAAGATACCAATCCGAATGTTCAGATGAACCCGTTGCCACAACATGACAAGACCGTAGTAAATTTGGTAGAAGAAGAATTTAGCCGCAGTTATCAAATTTGTGATGTACTCCAGTTGGGGACCAATCTGGTCAGGATGCATTGAAGAGAAAGCGGGTACGGTCATGTCCCACCTTACAATTATCACCAGTGTGATATCTGTTCAAAGAATAATCAAGGATGTTCTATAGTACATCTAGCTCTACAGGAACAGATGAATCTCAGATGGATTCAGGATCATAGAATCTAAGAAGTCAACATGGCTCATGCTAATCCCAACATTGTCCAGAACAGCAACATCCTTGCGATTAACGTCAATTTGGTAGCCATGCACTCAAGGCAAATTCAATATCATAATCTGCTACGACACGATTATGATGCCTGCCCGATCTACTCAACAAGCAATCAGGGATGCTCTTTCATACCAGAGGCCCTCCAATGTCAGATGGATCCAAGATTATCAGGAAAGAAATACTCATCAAATCAATATGGTTCAGATATTCGACATACGCTTGATGAATACCAGTATGATAGAACTGCATGCTAAGCAAGTCAGGCTCGGTTTTCTAGCTTCACATGATTATCAGGACTGTGAGAAGTGCTAAGATGACGACCAAGGTTGTGTGTTTGTCCAACGAACACTTTAACACTTGTTAAACCACTGGTGGCTTCCAATTTACTTGGACGAAGCTACACAAAAGATCAGTATGACTGACGGAAATCCTAGTAGACATCAGTGTCAAGATGTCCTCTCTATGGAAACAGATATGGTCAAAATGCATTGCATACAAAGCGGGCGTGGCCGGGTGCCACCTCATAATTATGAATGTTGTAGGGTTTGTTCAGAGAATAACCAAGGGTGTTATCTTGTACGGTCAGCTCTTCAAAATCAATTGGACCAGAAAGAGATCCGACCATGTTCAAGTTCTGGGTCGATTAATGTAATACAAGACTATCTTCTTGATCAAAGTGAAGATGTTGTCATCATTTCCAATCATGAAATGGCCGAAGACGTTTGCGCCATAATTCCTCTGCTTAACGAGTCGAAAATTCCTCTTGACAGTAAAAAGGCTCTCAACCTCGAACCAATTGAGGTTGAGTATGATGGTCAGAGAAATCAAAAGACTCCTATGGTTATTTACTTGCCAGGACCATTACCACATGAATCAAATAAGGCTATCCCTTATAAGTACGATGCAACAACAATCGAAAATGGAAAGGAAACTCCATTACCCTTCGTCGTAAACATTGCTGACATCAGTTGAGTCACACAGAGTGGTCGGGTCTTCAATAGAGGAGTTAGAGAACCCGCCAAAGAAAAGGAACCTCAAACAGAAGTTCCAAATCAGCAAATCGGGCAATCCAATGGTCCCAAACTTTCAAAGAACAACGATGAGATACTGAAGCTCATCTAGAAAAGCGAGTACAACATTGTAGACCAATTGTTGCAAACTCCATCTAGGATCTCTGTATTATCTCTCCTACTCAGTTCTGAAGCTCACAGGAAAGCTCTGCAGAAATTTTTAGAGCAAGCCTACGTGGAACAAGATGTAACTGTAGGATAGTTCGACAATATCATTTACAACATCACTTCCTGCAACAATTTAGGGTTCTGTGATGAAGAACTGCCAGAAGAAGGCAAATATCACAATATGGTGCTTAACATTACAGTCAACTGCCAGGGCGATGCTTTAGCCAGTGTACTGGTTGACACTGGATCATCTCTGAAAGTTATGCCAAAGTCTACTCAGACAGGACTATCGTTTCAAGCAGCTCCAATGAGGGGCAGTGAGATCATTGTCAATGGTTTTGACGGGTCCAGAAAAATAGTTATCGGCGAAGTAGATCTTCCCATAACCATCGGTCCTCACACTTTCCAAGTCACTTTCCAGGTCATGGACATCCAGGCAACATTCAGCTGTTTATTAGGAAGACCTTGGATACACAAAGCTAGGGCAGTCACTTTGACACTTCACCATAATCTAAAGTTTGTCAAGAATGACAAGTTAGTCACAGTCTACAGAGAGTAATCCTTAATCGTGAGCAACTTATCATCATTTTCTTGTGTAGAACCGGAGGAGGTTGTTGGGACTCAGTTCCAAGCACTTTCGTTGAGCAATGAGAATCAACCTGAGAAAGAAACATTGATTTCCTCATACAAGGAGGCTCTCGAAGTAATCAAAAGCGATAACGTAAAATGATTGGGATAACTTGTGATTACTACAGATAACAAGAAAAAGAAAGGTCTTGGTTTCTCCTCGACCTGTGCCCAGACTGCTAAGAAAGACGGAAGTTTTCGTCCCATTCAAAATTTCTTCCTCAGCGGAGGATTCCTTCACCCAGTGTCTCAAGAAGTACACAATATCAATGAGAGTGACTCCTCCAATATGGATGAAGAGTGGAAATCATATCTCAATGAGGATGGTTATTTGTCTCAGGGAGAGACACATACACCATTTTGCTTTCCCACACAGAGTCCGAGATACGTACCCAGATCATACGTCAAGATGATTTATGGAGATTGTGATCCCAAGGGATGCCGTGCTCCACCAAACTCAGTAGAAGACGATCCAATGAAAGACAATTTTGATTATGACTATTATGACCCGCTGGATGACTTGCCTGTTTGGCAGCCATACCCAGAGGACTTGGGGCAAAAGAGTTAGCCCAATGAGGTATATCAGTTGAGCAACATTGAAAAGAATACATGTGTCCCCACCCGGTTATGGGATCATTACTCAGGCTATTCAGAAAACACTCATCACTACGATGAACCTGGACAGACTGCAGGACAAGAGTTCATCAACTACGCTTTTCTAGAGGTCAACGTCATCGAGGAAGATGACTTCTCTTCTCCCACAGAAGTATGGGATACTTTAGATAGCCAAGCTGAAATCACGACTTCTTAGTCAGGTATATTGCTCTTGAAAGCTCTCGCATCGAACCCGATAGTCGTCCATAAGTCTAAGTAATTACCATCTTTGTTTTAACCTTTCACCTTGCCCAGGTGAAACAAATGTTTTTATAGTGCTCACTTTCTGTAAATATCCCTCTTCGCTTCGCCCAAAGCGACAAAGTTTTGTTTTATAGGGTTGTAATTTCAAGAATCGACAAATCATGAATAAATAAAATGTAATTATGTAATTCCCGCATCTATTGTTGTTTTCACTTTTCGCTTTTCAAGAAAATGGTAATCCTAAAACAAACTCAATATAAAGAAACAAGCATTTTTCTGAAAATACACTACACGCACTCTTGCATTCTCTCTGTCACTTCTAAAAAACAAATCATCATGCCTTGCAGATTGCTTGTTTTAAACCCCTTTGAAACATACGATCCCATGCCTTCTCCCAACTTTGAATTCTCGGTATTTGAAGCTGAAGAAGAAAAGGACGCAAAAATTCTAGAAGAGATCTCCCGATTACTCAGACAAGAGGAAAGGTCTATTGAGCCTCACAAAGAGCCATTGGAAACAGTAAATTTGGGTTCAGAGGAAGAAATGAAAGAAATTAAAACTGGGGCACTGCTTAGTCCGACAGTCAAAGAAGACTTGATAAAGCTTCTCAAAGAATTTCCAGATGTATTTGCTTGGTCCTATCAGGATATGCCAGGGTTGGATACCCGCATCGTGGAACATCATTTACCGTTAAAAACTAGAATATCCACCTGGGGCATCCCGAAAAGACACGAAAACTCTCAGGAGACTGTCTGGAAACTTATTTCTGAACGGTGATACAGTCTATAAAAGAAACTTTGACATGGTTCTGCTCCGATACGTAGACAAACCAGAAGCAAACATGTTGATGAAAGAAATTCACGAAGGATCCTTTAGTACTCATGCCAACGGACACACAATGGCGAGAAAAATCCTAAGAGCAGGGTACTATTGGTTGACAATGGAATCCGACTGATACAAGTACATGAGAAGGTGTCACAAGTGTCAGATATACGCTGAACAAATCCATGTACCGCCAACGCATCTCAAAGTTCTTTCTTCCCCTGGCCTTTTTCCATATGGGGAATCAACATGATTGCATGATTGAACCCAAGGCTTAAAACGGACATGGGTTCATCCTAGTAGCCATTGACTACATCACCAAGTGGGTTGAACCAGCGTCATACACCAATGTAACCTGACAAGTGGTGGTCCGCTTTATCAATAACAATCTCATCTGCCAATATGGTGTTCCAAGCCAGATCATTACTAATAATGGATCAAACTTGAACAATAAGATGATGAAAGAGTTGTGTGCTGAGTTAAATATCAAACACCATAACTCATCTCCCTACCGACCTAAGATGAACAGAGCGGTAGAAGCAGCAAACAAGAACATTAAGAAAATCGTTCAAAAGATGGTTATAACCTACAAAGACTGGCATGGGATGCTACCCTTTGCTCTTCACAGTTATCGCACACCTATCTGTACTTCAACCGGGGCAACCCCTTTCTCTCTAGTATGGAGGCAGTACTCCCCATAGAAGTAGAGATCCCATCAATCCGGGTATTGATGGAGGCTAAGCTAACAAAAGCTGAATGGTACCAAAGCAGGCACGATGAACTGAACCTAATCGAGGAAAAACGAATAACAGCTTTATGCCATGGTCAGTTGTATCAACAGAGAATGAAGAAAGCGTTTGACAAAAAGGTCCGACCCCGTGTCTTCAGAAAAGGAGACCTTGTGCTCAAGAAGATACAATCATTTCTCACTGATTCCCGGGGTAAGTGGACTCCGAATTATGACGGCCCATATGTGGTCAAGAGAGCCTTCCCAGGAGGCGCCTTAAGACTCGAAACCATGGACGGAGAGGAATTTTCCTACCCCAGAATGTTGATGTAGTCAAGAAATACTTTGCCTAAACTAAAAAAAAACGTCTCGGTGGATTGAAAACCCGAAAGGGCGGTCCAGGCAAAAATTAGAGACATAAACGAAAATCATCTCGGTTAATTGGTGTCGCACCTCGAAAAATCATAAAATCGAAGGACGCGACCCTCGCGCGAAAGGCGCGGAAACGGTTCGACAGAGTCGCCACCGAACTTTATTTATCCCAAAAAGAGGGAAAGGAAAATATCGAGAAAACCTTTAAAGGGAGCGGATAAGAACATGGTTGTCGCAACCATATTCTGGGTTCGGGAGTCGGTTACGCGAGGGGAAGGTATTAGCACCCCTCACGTCCGTTGTACTTAACGGGAACCTCTTGATTTGAATCTCAATGCTCGTCAGCTAAGTTTATCTGTTTTCTTCTCTCTGATAAATGCAGAAAGGGAACGATGCTAAGGGGAAAGGGGTTGGTTAAGGATAGGGTGCTCGGCAAGATCATCCCGACCTTGGGCCTACTTATGCTCATTCGGACGAGAATGAGAAATCAAAGCAATCGTAGTTCGACTACGGGGTTTGACGGGAAAAATATGGAAGTGTGCTCGCCAAGATCATCACAATCTTGTGCCTACGTATCTTTACTCGGACATGAGTAAAGAATCAGAGCAGTCGTAGTTCGTGGTACGCCCACGAAACAAGGATTTTGGTTTGTTTTAAAGAGAGGCGCCAATTGCTTACACACGAGTAAGAAAACTCGCACCCAAGCAATTGAAGAGAGATCAAAGACTTGAACCCCCATTTTTCACCTTGAAAGAGTTTCGATAGTTGTTTAGTCGTTTTGTGGTTTATTGTGAAAATCCGCTTGACGTTGGATCAAGGGTTTATTGTACGCGCTCGGTTGATTTGAATAGAATTTGGTTAGTTTTATATAAGTGAGGCACCAATTACTTACACACGAGTAAGAGAACTCGCACCTAAACAATCGAAGGAAGATCAAAGATTTGAACCCCCATTTTTCACCTTAAAGAGTTACGATAATTTTTAGTTATTTTTGAGTTTTGATTATGAAAATCCGCTTGACGTTGGATCAAGGGTTTATTTTGTTATGAAAAGAGTTTGGTTTGAAAGGACTTTGGTTTCGAGGTTGATTTTGAAAGTGGCTCGACGACGAGTCGAGGGTTTGGTTGAAAAAGGTTTGTTTGAAAAATGGCTCGACGATGAATCGAGAGTTTGAATGGAAATGGGTTTGTTTGAAAATGTCTCGACGATGAATCGAGGTTTTGGTTCCAGAAGCTGCCCCATTCCGCCTCGTATCTCAGTCAGATCATTGTTGACGCGATCCATCTCTCCATAGGCTTCTGACATTCTCAATCAAGCTTGGGCTCGAGTGTTGTAGTTGTGTTTATGATTCAGGATGACGGCTCTGGAGATAATATGACGACATAAGATAAAGAAAAAGGAAGATGCATATGTTATGACATGATGCAAATGAGAATGCTAATGCAAATGCAAGCTAAACTATCAAGGAACCAAAGATATTTGCAAGCAACGTAGACAACAGAGTTCCCAACAAAATAAACTTCTTCATTTAAGAGATCTTACAAGTGTTACGATGGGAATATTACATCCATACTTCAATTACATAAAAGAGGATACAACATAGGATAGGAAAACAACAATAAGTCACAAAATAGGAAACTAAATACTGGATCTCCTAGTAGAAAGGCCCTTCCCCTTCTGTTATCTTCTTCATGAGTTCTTTGATACGCTCCTTGGTTCTTGCCTTCTCAATAGCCAATTCTGCCAACGTTTCCAACATCTTCTACTTTGCGCTCATGGGTGACTCATAATAAGGAAAAGGCTTCTTCATACCAAGTGAAATTCCTTGCGACCATTTCAAATGGGCTTCAGTAACAGGGCCAGTAGTAGTCCATCTTTGTTGATTGACTTGGCGCCAGGCGCGCCCCATTCAGAGTTTGTCTTCAAAACCTTCACCCTCTTCAAAATACATTAATTCCAATTCCTTAGAATCAGGCCGCTCTTCAATAGGATGGCCCAATTGGCAACGGGCAAGTACAAGATTATAGTTGATACAGCCGTTTCGACCCATGAGTGGTACATTAGAGTAATCCCCACAGCTGACTATCATGAGGGTCCCTCTAGGATCTGAGTCATACCACTTAATATCAGGACGCTTTAATTTCATCAGTTTCTTGGCCCAGAGTGCACTGTCTTTCACTTCCCAGAATGCCGGAGTCTTGGGCAAGTATGAGGTGAACCACTTATAGAAAATAGGAACACATCAGACAATCAATCCTCCATTCCTTAAGAATTTTGCGGCAACCGTGAAATACATATCAGCCAACAAAGTAGGAACGGCGTTTTGACCCATGAAAATCCAAATAGCTTGGACGTCAACAAAGTCTTTTATATTAGGAAACAAGAACAGTCCGTAGACTAGTAGAGCAAAGGTCAATTCGAACATCACAAAATTTCCTCTGCTTTGGAAGTGGAGAGCCTTTTCAATCAAGAACTGGGCAGGTAATCCACGACACCCCTCCTTGATAGTCATATGTGCTCGTATGTCTTTTAGTCTGATTCTTGTTCCTACAACAATCTCTTGATTAATGAGTTCTCCATCTACTCCAGAAAATGGAGGGTGGCTCTGAATTGGGAAGCCTAACATAGCCGAATATTCTTCTAGGGTTGGCACTAGCTAAAAGTCGGGGAATATGAAACAGCGATATACAGGATGATACAGTTGAACCAAAGTTTCCAAAAGTCCTTCCTTCACTTGAAGCTTCATCAATGATAGGAGATCTCCATACTTGTCAGCGAAACTTGGTGGGTCTTCAATCATGCCTCCAATCTCTATCAGCTGTCCTACGTCAGGAATCAGGAAAGAGTATGGCCAATCTATTTTCTTGGCAACATCCATTTCTACAATATCTGCAAAACAAGGTTAGTGCATTGACAGTTTAGCTAAAAATGCAAGATGCAATGCGAATGATTGGTTTTAAGGAATTCAAAGAGATAAAAAAAAATTCAAGATCAGCCTCATTTCATTGAGAAAAGTTTATAACTTAAACAATACACTTTCAAAAAGGCTCAAAATACAGCAAAGAGAAATAACAGCTAAGCCTAGAAAAAGCAATTCCATCTAAGAATGCTCTGTTTCACACTTTCTCTTTTTCCTCTTCAACTGATGATTCTCAGCGATCAACTTATCGACGATCCCTTTCCAAGCACCGGAAGTTGGAGGAATGCAAGTATACTCATGGGTACTAGCAGTGGGCTTTGTACTAGAGAAAAATAAATTCTCTTGCACCCCAGACTCGTCAACTACACGCTCTTCCAACCACTTAATCAAGCCGTCCTTCTTCTTCATCTCTTCCTTCATTTCGTCTTGCTCAATACAGATGGTGTGATACTTCCACTCTCATGTGTCCCTTTCAAGTTTCATTCTTGCCAGATTTTCCTGATACTCCTCCATACTCTCAATGGGAATAACAGACGGGGGTACGATTGTCGGCTCGTGAAGTATCTTAGGAATGTAAGGCATCTTAAGGTCACGGGCCCGAGCTCGAACCCACTGGAGGTATGGCTCCAAGGGCACACAGTTTCTTTTTCCCATTTCATCTTTGGTACTTACGTGGACTTTGTCCCAGGCATGCCAAGCTTCACTCTTGGTTTCCTTAGTGGCCCCTTCATTAAGGTAGAAGAAACCAGACACATGAATACTCTTGGGCTTCTCCTTCATATCGAATCTGAATTGTCGTCTGGCAAGAATAGGGCTGTAGCTGACCCCCCATGAATTCTAAGAAGTGGTATATTAGGGAATGGCCCACAACGGTCAAAGTAGACATTCTTGTCATAAACAGGATCATACCAGAAAATGTCATTGTGAGTAAGAGAAATTATCCTTTGGGACCAACGAAGCTTGTCGGGGTTGTCCCTAAATTGAGATGTCCTAGGTAGATGAGTGATGTACCATTGATAAAGCAACGGTGCACAACACAAGATGGTTCCTTTCCCTTTGAGAGTACTATGGTGAACAAAATGGAGAGCATCACCAAGTAGTGTGGGTACAGGATTCCCACTAATAAAGATTCTGATGGCATTGACATCGATAAAGTCTTCCACATTGGCAAACAGAAACAAGCCATAGACCAACAGAGCAAAGGTTGCTTCAAAGGCAGGTATGCTATTTGCGTTGAAAAATTGGCAAGCTTTCTCATACAAGAACTTGGATGGTAACCCCTTCATGCCATCCTTGGTGGTGATGTGGGGCTGGACTTCTGACACATCTAAGTTAATGCAATCAGCAATCTCTTTTGGAGTAGGAATCTTCTCTTGACTATTGACAGGTCTTTGTTTCTTCACGGGCAAACTAACCCAATGAGAGTATTCTTCCAAGGTCAGGACCAATTGGTAATCCGGGAAGGTAAAGCAATGATAAAGGGGATCATAAAACTGAACCAAAGTGTCAAGAATACCCTCTTCCATACCAGTCCTGAGGAGACCCACCAATCTTCCATATTTCTTTTGAAAACTCTCAGTCACCAAAGTTGCTAATTTCTTCAGTTTTGCCAATTTGGGCCTTTTTAAATTGAACTTTTTAGTGTTTCTTTTCTCAATTTCCATGATACCTATGATAAAGGAAAAAGGTTGAGTTCCTTAAAACCAATGGAATGGATGCAATGAGATGTATGCGAACATGTGCAAGCAAACAAGAACACATCACAACAAAAGGATCCTAGGCTTAGAAGTCTCATGAATGGAGCCATGGTATACCCATCCCAAAGAGGTGTGGACTATATGTTTATCACTGTAGAACAAGGTTCTAAAAGTTCCCAGAGTCTACGTAAATCTTTCGGATATTATCGGCCCATGTAACTACTGACACGGGTTAACAATATTCTCAAGATAAACTCGTCTGAGTGTAGTATCGCATGACAACTACTCGGGACTGGCTCCCTCATAGTCACCGCACTACGCTATAAAGGCCAAGTGGGGTAAAGGTAACTACGCTCCTCAGAATCCCTGGCTCCCATTTGAAAAAGTAATATCAATGCAACTGCTCACATCAGACATCAACGATCCCAAAGGGCCTCATCTGAGCGTGGTCATCATATGCCATAGATCATTAGGACTTCTCCCAAAAACCGATTATTGATTACACCACGAATTCCTATCATATGTGTTCTCTCAAATCCGGGTTAGGATTTATCTCACCACTCAACAATGCCAAGCCAAAAGAAGGATCCCAAGCAAGCAAATATACAAATATGTACAAATAAACAAGCAAGACTTGTAAAACACAAATAAACAAGGTGGGCTTAACCCTCAAAATCTTTGTGTCCCCAGTGAAGTTTCCATTTCTATTGCGGTGAAAATCGGATAACAAGCTATTAATTAACTTGCATCACTTTTCTTTTACAACCGACTTTGATTTATCCAAAGGAAAGGTTCAAGATCGAGAAAACCTAAAGGGGGGAGATCTAAGGTTCGGGGGTTGGTTATACTAAGAGAAGGTATTAGCACCCTTAATATCCGTAGTACTCTACGGGAACCTCTTGTTTAGTTTGTGTTATGTTATGTTTGCTTGCTAAGGATATCTGCTAAGGTTGGAACCCTAGGGGTTAGTATCTAAGTATACTCGACAAGGCATCGCATCTTGCGCCTACGTATCCTCGTGAATAGAATCAGAGTACGCGTAGTTCTACTATTTAAAGAACCGTTGACTATAGTCAAAGTTCAAGGGGGAAAATGAGTGTGAGCTCATTCTAGAGTTCAAGAACTCTCTAAATCTAAGTTGTAATGATCCTAAGATTGAGATTTAACAAAGTCAATGAGGGAAAGTGAATATTCATTAGGATGAATATCACATAGAGTTTAGGAACTCTAACCTATTGCTAGTTATAATTTCATGGCTCTCAAGAGGCCAAGAAATAAAGGGAAAGCTCTTAGGAGGCTATTAAGGTAAAGATGGGGGCTAATGACTTAGGAGTCAATTTGATTCACCTTCCTTTGGAATGGAGAAAAACAGTTTAATTACTAAGAAATATAATTTAAATATGATGTTGCAATAATAACAAGAATAAGATGATGAGATGAATTAAAGTGAAAGTATAACAGTTAAACATGATCAAACACAAAAAGTATGGATCACACTTAAACAAAGAAATTCATACTAGAAAATATAGCATCTTAAAGTTGAAATCCAAGACAAGATATTTAAAATAAAAGGCCTAGAAACAAAGTCAAAAGACACAAATAAAGCCCTAAAGGAAAATAACCTCTAAACAAAGTCAAGGAGGTTCTCCCAAATAACTCTCTTAAGCACTAAGAACTCTTCACAATGAACTTTTATGAAACTTTCAAGAATTGAGTATTTAAGGTTTAGTGAAAAATTTATACATGTTTTTGTAGATTTCGAATTTAAAAATAAAAATAAAGTGAGAAATTGGATAATGAAAAATTAAATTAAACATTGAAGAATTGTTTATGAATTTTTTGAGTTTTTTAAGTAAAGAAAATATTTTAGTAAGAATAAATTGAAATAAATAAGTAAAAAGAAATTAAAATATGAAGCAAACCAAACCAGGGGGGTGTAGTTGTAACCTAGCATGAACTAAGTTGCATTGCTCTACGCATATGGGCCTTAGCAGGAGGGGTGCAATTAGAAAAACAGACCCAAGTTCACAAGGTGTGTAAAGCATAAAAATAAATGGCTAAAAGGGTGTCTGGGGCGAGGGGGATTCGAACCCCAGACCCCTTGGTTAAACGCGCTACACACATACCACTGGGGTGGCGATACGTCCGGTTATAAACCTGACTCAATAAATATATAACCCTTGCACGTGTATATTACAAAAAGAAACAAAGCAACAAATTCAGGTAGCAGTCAACTCCAATGGAACACGCCATGCCATTCATTACTCAAACATTGCCAATTAGAAAGAACAGAAACATTTGATTAAAACCTCAACATTATGGGTTATGGATCATGGGAAGTAACAATGCCAAAACACACACCCAAACATCCATGTAAGCTCTTATAATTAGTAAATACACATCATAGCCTTGAACATAGGGCAAGGCAGTTTCAAATACAAATTATCAAACATGTATTGCACAAAGGTTCAGACACATTGATTGAAAATCATGGAAACTAAACACGACTTGGATGCGAACTAGACAAACAGTCCTATGGATCAGGAAATGAAACAGCATGGCATTAGGTTGATTTCACGCATATCAAAGTTTAAATACCGAATGAAGGAAAACACAGTTGTTTTAGGACCAAATCACATGATTGATATGGTTAAATGCTCAAAATGCAAGAAAGCAAAAGATCAGGACAACAACATTACTCACTCAAAATAACAAATGAAAGTAACATGATGATATTTTGGCAAATACGTGATGCAGTCAGTTTTAACAACATGATTTTAATGCAGCAACCCAAGCATGTTAATATGAGTGTTAAATAAGGTGATGACATTAAAGTAAAACATCAACATAATCAACACTTAGTGTAGCCAAGCAACAATGACATTTAGAACAGTCATGGTTCAAAAGAAGGATAAGTTCAGAAAGATTAAAGTATACACTAATGCCAGCATACTAGTCAAATAACGAGACCCCATGTCACAATACATGGTGGCTATTTAACAAGGCAGCAAACATAAATTCAGAAAAGATGGCATAGGAGGCAAAGGCATTTTAAGACAGGGTAAAAAAACATTAGGGGATTGACAAACATCATTGCAGGGAGGTAGGAACAAGCCTGTCATGATAGCACATATTCAAACATTCATGGCATTCTATGTGATTCACACGAACCAAACAAGAGCAGTGCCATGTTTATTTACATCAGGGTAATACCAGTTCAAGTCTTCCATATCAAAAATAAAGATTCAATTTAGTAGGCTGATATGAAAGAGACAAACCCAAAGACTCACAGTGCTAACAACTTTTACATGAATTTAACAATCATGTCCATGTGATTACTTGTCCAAGAGGCAAGAAACAAACCAATTAACATGGTATCAGTGAGCAGGTCTTCACCTCTCACATCCCTAGATTATGAACTTATCCCACACAAAGGATAAGTTTCATCAAGTATCTAAGGGTTTTTTTATCAAGGGTTTATGAAGGGTTGTCAAAGAATCTTAAGGGGTTTCATCGAATGATCTTATCGAAAGGAATTCATCAAGGGATTTTATCAAAGGGGTTTTATTAGGGAATTAATCAAAAAGGGTTTTACTAAGGAATCGACCAAAAGGGGTTTTACCAAGGAATTTATCAAAATCGTTTTACCAGGGAATTATCAAAGGGGTTTTATCAATGGATTTTTATCCAAAAGGGGTTTTAACAGAATTTTATCAAGGGGTTCTACCGGAATTTTATCAAGGGGTTATACCAAAGAATTTTCATCAAAAGGAGTTCTATCGGAATTTTGTCAAGGGGTTCTACCGGAATTTTATCAAAGGGGTTTTATCAAGGGATTTTTATCCAATGAGTTATATTAAGGGATTTTCATCCAAAAGGGGTTATATTAGAGTTTCATCAAGGGGTTCTACAAAAATTTCTATTAAGGGATTTTCGTCCAAGGGGTTTCGTCAAGGAGTTGTATCAGGGGTTCTACTGGATTTTGTTCAAAGGGTTCATCTAGGGATTTTCATCCAAAAGGGTTTTTGTTTAGAATTAAAAAAAGGGGGAGGATTTATTGGGTTTGTCATCAAAGGATTCTACCTAGGGGTGTCACTGTTGTGTCAATAGGTTTTATCACAAGGGGTATTTATCAAGGGGTTCTATCGGGTATTTCATTAAGGGTTTATTACTAGGGATCTTAGGATAATCAGCGTAGTACCTACCGGACTCTGCGGTCAAAATTAGGGTCCTTCTTATATTTAATCGTCTCCTCAACAAAAGAGGAAGACTCATCAACATCCTCTTTCTGATTCGAAGACGATTAAATAGGGGCAGCTGCAGTACCCTAAATTTTGACCGTTGTTTTTTAGAATTTTTGGTACTACTAGGGAGTGTCATTTGGGGCTTTGAGGGGTTTGTTAGTACTTTTAGGCCCATTTTGGAATTGGTTTGGTATAAGGGTTTTATTAGCAAGTTTGTTTAAATTTAATTAAGGTTTTATATATTCATTTTTTTTATATAGTCTTAGATTTTTGGATTTAATTATAATAAAATGTTTTTGGGGATTTTCTCATTTTTAGGTTTTTATAGTTAAGTGGTTTTTTTAATTAGTTAGAAATAAGAAAAAGACTTTTTAGGATTTTGGTTAATTATTTTTTTAAAAGACTAGGAAGTAAAGTTTTTAGAGTTATTTGGTTTTTTTTATTTTAGAATTATTTATTAGAAAGAATTGTTTTTTTTTAGATTAATTAGTTGACAATCAAGTTTTATTGTAGAATTAATTTTTTTTTCACTACTTATTTATTAATATAATTTTATGGCTTTTATATTGGTTTTTTTTATTATTTTTATCATTAGTAATTTGGGAATGTTAGAACTACCGTTATTTGCTTGTGAAATTGTTAATCATTTTATTTATTTTTATTTAAAATTGAATAATTAGGTTATTTTGAAGTTTTTATTAAAAATTTTGTTTTAGAATTAAATCATTAGGATCCAATTAGAGATGATTTTATTAATTAGATTTTTAATAACAATCAGGTTTTATTTTTAATATTTTCATTATTATTGATTGGCTTCTTATTTATTTCTATTAATTAGAAATTTTGTTTTATTAATAATTAAGATTTTTTTATTATTAGTTATTAACTAGGATTATTTTTGTTAATTATGGCTGATTGATATTGGATTTTTATTATTAAAATAATTATTATTTGTTTAGTTATTTTCTGTTCGTTTAAACTCTTCTTAAGGTGATTTTTGTCTGTTTTTTATTAGTGGCTAGTTGTTGGTTTTTTTTATATTTTATTTTATTATTTATTTATTTTGATCAAAGTTGTTGACCAATCATCTTCCCCACTTTTTAATGTTTTATTTATTTTTTCTTTACTACTAACTTTTTCTATTTTTATTTTTAATAAAAAAATCAAAAAATAAAAATTTTTTTTTGGGCTTTTGATTATAGATTTTTTTTTTCTTTTTTAAAAACCATAATTGTCATCTATAAATAGGACACATTTACACACTTTTTTGGGGGACAATTTACAAACCATACGATAAAAGTTGTTGTTCTTCACATATCGAAGAACAACAACAAAACCCTAAACCCTCAACAATAAAACCCTAAACCTTCAACAACTATACAAGAGATCTCCAAGAGATCTCACACAAGGATACAAAGGGTAAAGGCAAAAGAAGGGGAAAAGGCACAGAGAAAGGAAAAAGAAGAGATACAAAGAAGCCACCACTAAGAAGGGGAAAAGGCACAAGAAGGGGAAAAGGCACAGGGAAAGGAAAAGAAAGGAAAAGGAAAAAGAAGGGGAAAAAGCCAAAGGAAAAAAAGAAGGGATGAAGCAGCTTAATTTGGTCACGGCAATGGGAGGTAACTCAAATACTTAGCTTATATTTTTTATTGTTGTGTGTTACTGTTGCTTGATTTTGCTTGATTGGTTTTTTTTTTTTGGAAAAGTTAGGGCTAGGATTCTCGGTCCGTACCAAAGGGTTAGGGTTCATATTGAACCCTTGGGGTTTTAATAAATTTATTTTTAATAATTTTGGGTTTTTAAAATTGGTTTGTTTATTTGGAAATTATTATTATAATTTACTTTTAAAAAGATAATTAGAACCAAATCATTTTCTTTTTTTTTGTTTTTCTTTCTGAGATGGTGTTAGCCATTGGGCTTTACGCCCAATGCTTTTGGCACCCCCATCAATGGCCCAACTGCTGATTCAAAGGGGGATGCACCCTCCCTGGTTTTTTTTAATTTAATTAATTAAATTATATTTTAATTTAATTATTAATTAGGATTTATGACTAATTAGGAGACTTTAAAAAATAGGAATTTAGGATAAAATTAAGGGTTTAGGGATTATTTTGGGATTTTTGTTTTTTTTTTGGATTTTATTTTGTTTTTATCTCTTTTGTTAAAAAAATCACAATTGAATCAATTCCTTGATTTAAGTAGTGAAATAAAAAAATATATTTCTTCATTTAATTTGTTAATTTAGGTTTTTTTTTGTTCTTTTATTATTTTATTTAAATTCTTAATTTTCATGTGGTGGTAATTAAATTTTTTATATAACTTATAAAATTCTATAAAGGATTTGTATTTTTTAGAAAAATTATTATTTTTTAAAAAGAGGTAAATATGGGATTGGGATAAAAATAATTTATTTTTGGGATATAAATACTTTTAGGAATTATTTAAAATATGGATATTCTTTTGGATTAATTTTGTTTTTTTTAATCATATTAAGTTATTTAACTTTTGATTTAATTTTTTTTTATATATAATTAGAAATTGGTTTTTTTTTAAAAAGGGTATTTAAGGGTTTTTTAAGGTATTTACATAAAGGGATAATGCTCTTGGTCCGAGAGCCTAAATAAAGGATGGGATAAGGGATGGAACTCTTGATATCCGAGAGTATAAACAAAAGGATTAAGGGATAATGCTCTTGGTCCGAGAGCCTAAATAAGGGATGGGATAAGGGATAAAACTCTTAGGTTCCAAGAGTATAAATAAAGGCCAAGGGATAAGGGATAAGGGATAAGGATTTAGGGATAACACTCTTGACATCCGAGAGTATAATTAAAAGGATTAAGGGATAAAACTCTTCCTCCGAGAGTCTGAATAATGGATAGGGATTTAAGGGATTTAAGGGATATAACTCCTCATCTAGGAGTATAAACACTAGATTTAAGGGATAGAACTCTTTATCCAAGAGTATAAATAGTGGATGGGATTTAGGGATAGGATTTGGGATTTAGGAATAGGATTAGGGGGTAGGAATAGGGGAGGTGAACTACGGTTACTCTGATCCTTCAAATTGAGGGTACGTAGACATATGGTTGTAAACCAACCCTAGCGAGTATAATTAATAAAAAACTTAGGTTTTCTTTTCATTTAGACAAACAAACATACCCTAAACTCAAAGGTGGATCCCATTGAGTACAATGGAAGTGAAGGGTGCCTAACACCTTCCCTTCACTTAACTGACTCCCGAACCGTAGGAATCTCTACCTTAGGATAATGATATTTAGGTTTATCATTATTTTCCTTTAAAAAATATGGTGGCGACTCGAATATTTTTGCCGGCCGCGACAGTAACAATATGATCATGACATGGTATAAGTAAAGAGACATCATTAAAGTCTATCAAACAATCATGCTAAATCCAAACATCTAAATTATACTATTGACATCTTAGACATACAAGTTTATCATGGAATAAGGATATATCAGAGTTGTGGTCATGTATTATCATTGAATGTATTTCATACCAAACAATAGTTCAGACATATAGGAACAATCTTAGATCGTGGCATTACAAAGTAAACTCAAAAAAATAGCTATGCACATAGCGATATGGTTGTAGTGTGATTATGACATAGCATCAGATACAAGCTTCAAGAGATTTGCAATTCATACATCAGTCTCATGTGCATAGGTCAACTTGGCTCAAAACAATTAGCATGACATGATATGGCTTGTATGCATAGCAGGATGTGAATAAGCACATGAATGGATACCAAAAAAAACACTATGACAGAATAAATCACTTACAAACTTCCATACTCAATGACAAACTCAACAATTACCAACACATGAAGGAACTACTATGAAAAGGCAGAATAATGTAACCAAGCAGCATAAATATGTTTTTAGGTTTCTACACTTTTGGATGCATACACATAACTTGGACACCAAACATGTAGTATGCCAAAAAATTTACACAACATCTTGAACACAAAACATATCATGAGTTTGCAAACACACAAATCAGAATGCAAAGTATAGTAACATTTTGTATATACATAAATTTGAATACAGAGCCTAGCATGATGGCAACATCAATACAACTTATACTTAGTGAAAACGCTAAGTCTTCTTGCCAACAGACTTGCTACCAGTCATTACACATTTGGGCCCAAATCAACATAAAGACAAGCAGTTCAACAAGAAGCAGTTTTATAATCACAGAAAATACAAAACATCAAGTTAACCATAGTGAAATGCATCTTGTTCAAACAAAACATCCAAGTATCAACAAGATAGGTATGTGGCTATTGGCATGATAACTTAACTTTGGCAGTGGAATATCAAAGGTAGCTTATATAATCCTAACAGTCAGTCAGTGAGTATCACCCAAGGATTTGGTTACCATTACATGATGTCTCAGACATAGTGTCAAGAACAAAAGGCAATACCAATATCTACCTCAGTGTGGCATGCCATAGATAGTTAAGAACCAAACTCAAGCAAAAAGTCATAGGCACATTATCTCTATATCATGAACACATGGAAAGAAAACTAAAACACCTTATGTGAACATTTATGACAAAGATACGATGATGATAGCAATGTACATGAGCATGAATATTGAATGTGAAGAAGAAAATTACCAAGTGGAATATGTCCACTGCACCTTCAAATGTGTTAAGCTTCCTCCTTCCTGAACTTGAACCAAAACTCCAGGGCAAATTCTCTTTCTCTCTTCTTCGTGAAAACAAGAATTTGTAAATATTTTGTGAAGATTGTTGATTTTTTGAGATGCAGAATCAAGCCCCTTTTATAGGCTGAAACAAAGAGCTTGGGTTGGGTGAGTCCAAAACACAAACAGGTGGAGTGCTGAGTAGGAGCCAACGTCTCTTTTTGAAATTCAAATGTTGGTCCACATTTTGGAGACCATTACGCTGCTCATGCTGTGCAAAAACTCAGAGGTGCATGGTCGATTCACCATTTCCTGCTTTGCTGCAAATGTTCCTTATTTAATGTCATTGAGACGGGTATCAGATGAGGTAACGATTGGGATTGAGGAAGGCATCTTGCAGGTGGTAGCAGGATGGATGCTGAATCGAGAAACTCCTCTGAACCACTTTAGTGAGCCAAACCCTTGAGAGCTCAAAAAGGCAAAATTCTTGGAGAATTCAAATTGAAAACCCGCGCCAAGGGATTGAAGAATGAAACGATTCCTTGAACGAATTAGCAAACTCAAATCTAGATTTCTCTTCTTTATTATGAATCTTCTCACACATGAACGAAGGAGAAGGAATGATTTGGTTGTTTTTAGTTTCCTCAGTGCCACATGTCATTTTCCCATTGGTTGGAAAGGTAGAGTTGAAAAGTCAAAATGAAAATGCTCACTTCCTATTGGCTAATGGCAATGAAACTCGTCCAAAATTGTAACATGAATTAAAACGGTGGACCTATTGATGATGGGTTTAATGAACAAAGAAATGGAATTGTTTTTCTTTCTTTTAATTTTGAAATTTATAATATTTGACTAAAAAAAGAATAATAATAAAATAAACTAGTCAATGACCCAGCTTAAATTAATTAGAAAAGTAACCTAATTAAAAAAAATCTAATTAGCCAAACTAAAATTAAAATTAAGAACAAAATAAACCATCTTAAATATAAATTATATAAAAATAGGCCATATTGAAATTAAACTAAATAGAAATAAATCAAATCTAAAATAATTATTGAACTAAATATAAAGAAAAATAATAATCATAAAAAAAACATGGAAGAGGAAAATGCATGATTAATGAGAAGTTAAAAATGAGAATGCAAAAAAAGAGGCCAACTAAAAAGATATGACAAAAACCAGCGAATCTGAGGGTAAAATTTGGGGTGCAACACTCCCCCTTTGGTAAATTTTGGCTAAAACAACATATGAGCACAAGGGCACCAACACATATCAGAGAATCCACAACTAAAATCCACATCTAACATTCCAAACACAAACTGAAGCTACCCCTCAAGCCAGAAAACCAGAGCATTACTAAGTAACACTACTCTCCCCCTTTTTAGCCATAATTAGACAAACCATCAGTAGTAAGCACAATACTAACTTATATGGTTCAAGGAGAAAAAATGTGCCGAGAAATGTCCTGACAGCCAATCAAACATGGTCTTGACCAACACAACTTCACCCATTCAGTCAGGAATGCTTCACACAATTATCCAAAAGTTCAAGACAAGTGTGACATTTCCCATTCACAGAGTTCTTCTAAAATCTGCAGAGAAAATTAAATTCTCCCAGACACAAACAAAATAGTCCTTTAGACACTTCCTCAGAAGCATGTGCGCACATGATACAAACAATTAGCTTATCAAGAAAAAACAATATTGTCATTTCAAATGTTGTAATAATTTTCTAATATTGTTTGCTTCCAGTAGTTGATTTGTTTCCGTTTGTTTCCATTTTGGTTTACATTTACTCTAATTTTGTCAATTTCACCTGAACACCATAGAGAGAAATAAACTCACACACATAAGGCATCTGCTGATTTTTCTTCAAGACAATCCATCACCTTCCTGCACTCCAGAACATCATTCCCTAATTCCCTTAATTGCTACAAATCCTCATATATGCAAATCCCTAGTTTGCCCCTTAAATTTTCAAAATGATTTTCATCTAAAGCCTTAGTAAAAATGTCAGCCAATTGCATCTCAGTGGCAACATGTTCCAAAGCAACCACTTTGTCTTCCATAAGATCTCTGATGAAGTGATGTCGTATATCAATGTGCTTAGTCCTGCTGTGTTGAATAGGATTTTTGGATATGTTGATAGCACTCAGGTTGTCACAGTATAATGTCATGATATCTTGCTTGACATTGTACTCAGACAACATTTGTTTCATCCACACCAGTTGAGAACAGCTACTTCCTGCTGCAATGTATTCAGCCTCAGCAGTAGATAAAGACACACAATTTTGCTTCTTGCTAAACCATGATATCAGATTGTTCCCCAAAAAGAAGCAGCCTCCTGAAGTGCTTTTCCTATCATGAGCACTTCCAGCCCAATCAGCATCACAATATCCACTCAGCATAGACCCAGTTCCATGACTGTACATCATACCATAATCACTTGTACCATTCACATACTTCAGAATCCTTTTTACTTGATTTATATGGCTGACTTTTGGTTCAGCTTGATATCTAACACAAATCTCCACTGCAAAGGAAATGCCAGGTTTGCTAGCTGTAAGATATAGCAGACTACCAATCATGCTTCTGTACAGACTTTGATCTACACTTACACCTTGATCATCTTTAGTTAGCTTTAAGTGAGTAGGTGCAGGGGTCCTCTTATGACTAGCATTCTCCATTCCAAACTTCTTGACTATGTTCTTGGCATACTTGCTTTGAGACAGAAATATTGAGTCTTCCATTTGCTTGACTTGCAGATCAAGGAAGTAACTTAATTCACCAACAAGACTAATCTCAAATTCAGACTGCATCTGCTTAACAAAATGTTGGACCATCTCTTCTGACATCCCACCAAACACAATATCATCAACATAAATTTGAGCAATCATAAGCTTTCCTCCTTCTTCTTTAACAAACAATGTCTTGTCTATCCCACCTTTTCGGTAACCATTCACAACCAAGAATTTAGTGAGCCTTTCATACCAGACTCTTGGAGCTTGCTTCAATCCATAAAGAGCTTTCCTCAATTTTTAAACATGATTATGAAAGGTTGGATCAATGAATCCCTTGGGTTGTTCAGCATAAACTTCTTCATTCAAGTATCCATTTAAGAAGGCACTCTTAACATCCATCTGAAACAGTTTAAATTTGAGAATGCAAGCAACACCTAAGAGCAGTCTTATGGATTCAAGCCTAGCCACAGGAGCAAAAGTTTCATCAAAGTCAACCCCTTCAACTTGGGTATATCCTTGTGCAACCAACCTAGCTTTATTTCTAGTGACCACTCCCTGTTCATCAGATTTGTTCTTGTATATCCACTTAGTTCCAATCACATTTGTTCCTTCAGGTCTTGGAACCAGTTCCCAAACTTCTTTCCTCTTGAATTGCCCTAGCTCTTCTTGCATAGCATTAGTCCAAAACTCATCAGTCAAGGCTTCTTTAACATTTTTGGGCTCAATCTTTGACACAAAACAAGAGTTTGAAACAACTTCTCTTGACCTAGTAGTAACTCTTGAGTTCAGATCACCTATGATAATCTCTTTTGGATGGTCTTTCTGAATTCTGATTGAGGGTCCCTTGTTAACTTGCTCAGATTCAGGTTCAACATTTATAGGATTAGAATTAGTGTTATTTTCTGAAGCTTCTACAGGAATATCTAAGAATGTTCCAACATCTTCTAGAACATCAGCCTCCTTATGTAGATCATCAACAACAACATTTATGGATTCCATCATAGCTTTAGTTCGGGAGTTGAAGACTCTATAGGCTCTGCTGTTAGTAGAGTAACCTAAGAGTATTCCTTCATCACTCTTTGGATCCATCTTTCTTCTTTGATCACGATCTGCCAAGATGTAGCATTTGCTTCCAAACACATGGAAGTATTTGACAGTAGGTTTTCTTCCCTTCCATATCTCATACAGGGTAGTAGTGGTACCTGTTCTTAAGGTGACTCTATTATGAACATAACAAGCAGTGTTCATAGCTTCAACCCAGAAATAATAAGGCAATTTCTTTGCATGAATCATACTCTAGCTGTTTCCTGGATAGTTCTATTTTTTCTTTCCACAACTCCATTTTGCTGTGGAGTAATGGGAGAAGAGAATTCATGGGTAATCCCTTCAGATGAGAAAAATTCAGCAAATTTATGATTCTCAAATTCCTTCCCATGATCACTTCTGATGCTAACAACATTGCTCTCATTTTCTCTCTGAAGTCTTTGGCAAAGATCTCTAAACACATCAAGCACTTCAGATTTTTCTCTTATAAAGTTCACCCAAGTATATCTGGAAAAATCATCCACCACCACATAAGCATACTTCTTTCCACCAAGACTTTCCACCTGCATAGGCCCCATCAAGTCCATGTGAAGCAGTTCCAACACTTTTGAAGTAGTGAGATGTTTGATCTTCTGGTGTGACATTTTAGTTTGCTTTCCAATTTGACATTCACCACATACCCTTCCTTCTTTAATCTTTAGGAAGGGCACAAATGGAGGAGTAACTCGAATCTTGAGGAACCCATAAGTAGAAGTTGTCCTTAGATCTGACTCCCTTCATGATTACTTCACTCTTTTCATTAGTAACCAAGCATTCAGATTTGGTGAAGTTGACATTGAATCCTTGATCACACAGTTGACTGATGCTGATCAAATTGGCAGTCAACCCTTTAACCAATAACACATTATCAAAATTTGGAACTCCTGAGCAGTTCATCTTTCCAACCCCTTTGATTTCACCCTTGGCTCCATCACCAAAGGTCACATAGCTTGTGGAGTGAGATTTGATGTCAACTAACAGTTCTTTAATACCTGTCATGTGTCTAGAGCAGCCACTGTCAAAGTACCAATCCTCCTTAGCTGAGACTCTGAGAGACATGTGAGCTATTAAATTGGTAGCAGCAGCCTTGGGAACCCATTGTCTTCAACTTGTAGGAATGTTTTGATTTGGTCTAGGTTGAGGAGCAGGTGTAGGATATCCATAGAGTCTGAAGTAAAAACGTTTTATGTGACCAAACCTTCCACAGTAATGACATATCCATCTCTGGAATCTTCCCTTAAGTGGTTGGGGTGACCCCTCCTATGATGTTGAGGCACCTGATGTGACATATTATTTTTAGGTCCAGATACATGGGTTCTCCCATGATGTTGAGACATCTGATGTGACATGTTATGTTTAGGTCTAGAGGAAGTAGCATCTGAAGAGGGTTTCTTCTCACCATCAAATCCCAGCCTAGTCATATCTCCTGCCAGTTTTCCAGCCTGAAGAATTTCATCCAAAGTGTCAGTTCCACTGTTCAGCATTCTGATAGATTTGGACATTTGATCAAGTTTGGATTTCAGCAAAATGACTTCATTCTCTAGTTCAGCCTTATCAGCTTTTAGTTGGATTATAATTTTCTTCTGCTTCTCCCCTTCTTGACAAACTTCTTCACTTCTGAGACATAGCTCTTTGTAGGAAGCTGCTAGTTCTTTAAAGGTCAATTCTTCATCACTAGAATCTCCATCAGAGACACATCTTCCAGTCAAGGCAGTCACATGTTTGGCAGATTCTTCTTCAATTTCACTTTCAGAATCCTCATCAGACCAAGATATAGTTAGACTCTTCTTTTGTTTCTTGAGGTAAGTAGGACATTCAGCTCTAATGTGACCAAATCCTTCACATCCGTGGAACTGAATTCCTTTCCCTTGAGTGGAATTTTCTTCAGACCTTGTTCTTCTTCCACCATCATTAGACCTGCTGGTGTCAGATGAGTTGTTCTTGACATTAGATCTTGACTTTATGTTCATCCTCTTCATCACTTTGTTGAGCTGTCTTCCTAGCAAAACTATAGCATTAGGCAAGCTTTCATCAGTTTCCAGACCACATTCCTTCTCTCCATCTTTAGCATTGGATACAAAGGTTGTACTTTTGGATTTCTTTTCAGATGTGTCACTTATCCCTAGCTCAAATGTTTGGAGAGATCCAATAAGTTCATCCACCCTCATCTTGCAGATATCTTGAGCTTCTTCTATGGCAGTCACTTTCATAGCAAATCTCTTGGGAAGAGACCTGAGAATTTTTCTTACCAGTTTTTCTTCAGACATTCTTTCACCTAGAGCACTTGAAGCATTGGCTATTTCAAGGATATTCATATGGAAGTCATGAATGCTTTCATCTTCTTTCATATTTAAATTCTCAAACTTGGTAGTAAGCAATTGAAGTCTTGACATCTTCACTTTAGAGGTGCCTTCATGAGTAGTTTTGAGTATATCCCAAGCATCTTTAGCTACCTCACAGTTATTCACCAATCTGAATATGTTTCTATCAATTCCATTGAACAAAGCATTTAATGCTTAAGAGTTTCCAAGAGCCAATTCATCTTCTTCCTTGGACCATTCTTCTTCACGCTTTAGATTAGATATACCATCTTCTCCCACAGTAACAGGATGTTGCCAACCTTTTAGAACAGCTTTCCAAGCCCTGTTATCTAGAGATTTTAAGAATGCCACCATACAAGGTTTCCAATAATCATAATTAGATCCATCCAGGATGGGTGGTCTGTTTACAAATCCTCCTTCCTTGTCTATAGTACCAGAAGTTATCGTCCCTAGATCTCACCCAAAACCAGAGCAGGATGCCTGCTCTGATACCAATCGAAATTCTGGTATCAGATATGAGATGTCGAAAGAGATGTCACGAAACTTATATCTGAATAATAATGAACAAGATAAAACTGAAGTAAACAATTGTAAAGAGACACAAGCAATTGTTTACCCAGTTTGGTACAATTACACCTACGTCTGGGGGCTACCAAGCCAGGAAGGAAGTTCACTATCAGCAGTATTAATTCATAGACCCTACAACCAACACACCTGTTGACGATCTACTCACTTAATCACTACTCAATGACCCTTCTACCTAAGACACTCTTAGATAAGAGACACCTCTCACTCCCCCTAGAAACAATCTTCTTGGGCTTGGGCATTTGCAAATCTCATATTTGATTCACAATTAAAACTGATTTAAACTCCAAATCTTTTTGCCCAAAAATAGCAACAAACTATTCTTCAAAATAATAGAAATTGATTGTTTCAAAATAATGTCACTCCATGATTTTCGTACGCAATCACTTAACAAAAACACGCAGAAGATTGCAAATAAAGCGCAACAAATAAAACATAACATTCTGAGCAGAATGTTCTGTCAACAGATGTTAGGACATCAGGTTCGACATCATGAACAAAGCTCTATAACAATAATAGAGAACACCTACATAATGTTTAGAAACACATGTCAAGACATCAAGCATAACATCTTGATGTAACACCTTGTTTTAGCAAAATTGCTGCCAATACAGAACTAACAGAATGTGTTGCCAAAGAAGGCTTTGATGAAATTGGATACTCGTGGTCTAATTTGCACGCCAAGTGATTTGGTGGTGCGTGCTTTTGATGGATCGAAGAGATCTGTATTTGGAGAGATTGTATTGCCGATCAAGGTTGGTCCAGAAATTTTTTATGCTACCTTTTACATCATGGAAATTCAGCCTGCCTACAGTTGTTTATTGGGTCGTCCATGGATCCATAGTGCTAGGGCAGTAACATCCACATTGCAACAAAAGCTGAAATATATGGTGGATGGGCATGTTGTAACAGTTTGTGGTGAAGAGGACATTATGGTGAGTCATCTATCAACCTTCTAGTATGTGGAGGTAGATGGTGAGATACACGAGACTTTGTGTCAGGCTTTTGAAGTTGTAAAGATTCCTGAGGAGCCTCCGAGAGTGGTCAATCAGCCTGAAGTGGTCAATTAACCTGAAGTTTCGATGTCTTCTTTCAAATATGTGTGCGCCGTAGTTGAAGCTGGTAATTCCCAGAAGTGGGGCCAGGTAATTGATGTACAGATGAAGCAGAACACCTATGGTCTGGGATACAAGCCACCCAGACAGTTTCAAGAGCCTCCCAAGTATGCTAGTCCAATTCAGTTCACAAGTGCTGGGGTTTTCTTTAATCGGATTAATGCCATTGGGGACGAGGGAGACAGTGATTATGACATGGATGAATGGATCCGTCCATGCACTCTTGGTCAGAGCCTATGCAACCGATCTTCCGAGAAAGTCATCCAAGTGACCCGCCAAGAGTAATTGCTTTTGTTTTCCGCTTATGTTGAATCCTACGTTCTGCCCAAGACGTAGTGTTGCTTGTCTGTAGGGCTTTGATGTTTTGTTTGCTATTTTATCATTAATAAAGGACGTTTTCACATTCAAATATTTTATCCTTGTTTTTCTGTTTTTATTTTTTGCATTTATTCACATCAAAATGGCAATGTGTGTGAAGGCAAGCTTCTCAATGATTTTGATGAAGACAACATTATTCATTCAAGATGTTATGCTTGCTCAAAAAGAATGGATCAAGACATTGAAGCTAGCACAAAGTTTTTAATTTTTACAAGTCTTGAAGAATTCTCAAGTACAATCAAGGTATAACTTTCACTTATCAATATGGGTGCATACAAGTGTTCAAAAGTGTCTCAAGCATGCAATATATATTGATAAAATAGTGCTCAAAATAATCTTCAAAATTTACTTGCATGCATGGTTCTTTTGGTTGAAAATATATCATTATTTCTAGCTTTAAAAATAAAAACAAAATATTTTTATCATACATTTGAAACTTTATTTATTTATTTTTTTCATATTTGAACCATGTTAAATCACTTTCAAATATAATCTATTGACTTGGATAAATCAATAGATGTTGCATAATATTGGTTCAAATATTTAGACTTTTTTTTTTAATTTTTCAATTTAGTTAAACATTCAGTCTTTGGTTAATTATGGTGTTTTAAACCGACGTAACTGAACAAAATAACTGCCACAATTTACAGCAGTATTTTAATTTGAATATTTTTTGGACGTTGGAAGTGAGTAACTGATTACCCACTTGGAGTAATCGATTACCACTGTTCTTGCATGCGAAAATATGTATCTTTTCATGAAAATGATCATTGGTTTTATATTTTAAAGCATGGCATTGTTTCATATCATAATACCTTTATGTAGAGGTGTTTTGTGCATTATATAAACATCTTTTTGTCAGATTTAAACACACCTCCTTTTGATATAATTTTCAAACATTCAATCACTTAAATATTCTTCCATTTTTATCAAAGTGTTCTTCAAACTTTTCTAAGTGAAACTTATGCACTTAAACTTTCATACTCATTGCATTAGTTTCATTATTATTGAGTCGAACACTTGTATAATCTCATTGAGAGTGATTGTTACAAAAAGGAGAAGATCAATCTTTGGATTGATATATTGAAGAATCAAAGTTTCAACTACTTACTAAAAATTCAGAATTATTATTCCTTGTTGTCCAAGATTGTTGGAAACAAGAGAGTAGAAAGGAAAGGATTGTTTTCTTGTTCTACTTGGGTGGTTTTCCTTGTTATCCGGATTGTGGATACAAGAGGTCCATTTGTGAGAGGATTCTCAGTTGGACTCTAAATATTGTAAAATCCAAGAGGTTGTTCTTGGTGGGTTGTTGTTAGAAGATTGTAGGGTAAGTCTTGGGATTAGGCTTGTACAAAGATCTAACAATAGTGAAATTCTCTTTCATGTTGAAAGGGGAGTGGAGTACTCTCGGTGTGTGAGGGGAACCACTATACGTCTCGGTGTTCATTTACTTTCCGCATTTACCGTATTTCAACACTTAGAAATTTTAGGAAAGTAAAACTCAAGTTCATTTAAAAATCGGGATAAATCTCTAAGAACCTAATTCACCCCCCTCTTAGGCTCACATATAACTTACAATTGGCATCAGAGCAAGTTTAGGTAACTTGTTCCTAAAGATCCAGAATGGCTTCCGCAATCCCGGTTTTCAAAGACGGTGGCAGTAGTAACAAACCTCCACTCTTCTCTGGTGAATATTTCGATTTTTGGAAAATAAGAATGAGAGTACACTTAGAAGCACAAGGAGATGGAATATGGGAAACTGTTGAAAATGGTCCACATCAACCAATGAGTGTAGTAAACGATGTTGCAACTCCAAAGGTTAAAAATGCTTATAATGAAGATGATAGAAAGAAAGTGCTCGATGAAAAGAAAGCCATTAATATTTTACAAAGTGCTTTAAGTATGGATGAATTCTTCTGCGTTTCACAATGTAAATCCGCAAAAGAAATTTGGGACACTTTGGTGGAAACTCATGAAGGAACCGCTGAAGTTAAACGATCTAGATTGAACACATTAAGTCAAGAATATGAGATGTTCAGAATGCAGCCCCGAGAATCAATCCTCGACTTGCAAAAAAGATTTGTGCACTTGGCAAATCATTTGAAAGCACTCGGTAAGACTTTTACTAACGATGAATTAAATCTTAAAGTGCTTAGATATTTAAACAGGGAATGGCAACCAAAGGTGACGACGATATCGGAAAAGAAGAGTCTTTCTACCATGGCATCCGCTTCCTTGTTCGGAAAACTTCAAGAGCATGAGTTAGTACTTGAAAGATTGGAGAAGCATGAAATACAAGTAAAAGATTCAAAAGACGTTGCCTTAAAGACAAAAGTAAAAAATTATGATATCAATCAAGAGGATGAATTCGATAGTGATGAAGATGGTGAACTTATAAAGAGATTTGAAAAGTTTCTAAGAAAAGAAAGGAAAAAGGAAATCATTAAGGAAGAAGCAACAACAAGAAAGATTAAATGTTTTGAATGTGGTGAAAAAGGTCATGTTAAAAGTGAATGCCCTACACTTAAAAAGAGGGATAAATACTTCAAATGAAAGAAGGACAAAAGGCCAAAGAAAGCATATGTTGCATGGAATGACAATGAAATAAGTTCGTCTTCAGATGAAGATCATGCAAACAAGGCATTGATGGCCTCACTTCATTCAAGTGATGAAGAACATGAGGTTAGTGATTCCGAAACTAATGATATTCCATCTTATGATGAATTACAAAGTGCCTTTCATGAATTACATGATGAAAATTTGAAATATTCTAAAAAATGTTCAAGTCAAAAGAAACAAATAACATCCTTGGAAGATAAAATTGTTAATATGGAAAATGATGCTAAGGATGTAAAAGAAAAGATTATACGTGAAGAAAGACAAAATTATGTTTGTAAAAATTGTGAGTCACTCTCTTTTCAAATTGTACAATTGAAACGAGTCCTTGAAAGATATGAGAAAGGACAAGTTGGATTGGAAATGATACTTACCCAACAAAGATACATAAATGATAAAAGTGGACTTGGATACTCTAAATTTTCTAAACCAAGTTCCAATAAAACAATCTTTGTAAAGGCAAGTTGTAACACCCCAAAATTTGCCCTCTTATTTTGTGATATTTGGTTTATGTTTCTTTTCATTTCTTGCATTACCATTTGTGCATATCATTGGCTCTTAGCATAGGATCAAGGTACTTGGTTCAATTCAGGTGAAGAGGATGTTTACAAGGAATAGGAGGAGAGAAACTTCTTGACATCATCATTTCTTGAGCCTCAAGAGAGTCTCAAGCCTCAAGGTGTTTTGTGGGGTTCATCATATCTTCATAAGATCAAGAGTAGCAAGGGATTTCAAGTGAACCATTCCTTCCTAATCAGAGGGACCAAATTAGGGTTTTGGATAAAAAGGGGTTTCTTGATGGTTCTTGATTGTTCAAATATGTTCTCATGAGGTCTATATTCTTATAAGTACTCATGGATGAAGGTTTGGTTAGTGGTTCTTTGTGGAATATGTTCAGTGGATCAGTTGCTTGTGAACCAAGAAAATTCAACAGTGAGAGGGGAAGTCAACTATGGAAATTTGAAGTTCTCTTCATGATTTTCAAGGTCTTACATACTCATATGGTCCACAAGGGTCAATTTTCACACCATTCATCAAGAATCAAGAGTTTGTGCAAAAGTTAATGACTTATAATGAGAAGTTTCCATTTTTGGCAAGTTTTCACACCACATTCAACTTGACTTTTCACCACTAAATAAGCTTCAAATGGATTTTCCTTGGACATGAAAGTTGAAGATCTTTCTCTGCCCTTTTCAAAAAGTACTAGATCATCCTCATAGCATTTGTAAAACTCAAGATATGATCAAATCAATGCAAGGTGTTTTTAGGGTTCTTCACATGGTGCCATTTTTCCACCCTTTGTATTTTGATTCCAAATGACTTGTACTAACCTCTAATGCTTCAAGTCACATTATAGCATTCAAGTACACATCCTAAGGACCATTTTTGACCCTTGAATCAAGTGAATCCGTGCCATGTACCTCTTGTATTTTTCAAATGACCAAATTGCAAGTTGGATTGAATTTCACAAATCAAGCCACTACAAAGCCCAATTACAGTCCCTTTGTGATCAGTACATGAAATGAAAAAGATCCATCATGAGAAGCATGCCTATGCACGTGTGGAGGAGGGTACATTTCACAAATTGCAAATTTGCATAAACCTCCAAAACTCATTAACCAAGGGTTTAACAAAACCCTAATCATGATCAGAGACTTAACCAAGTGTATATAAGGAGGTTCACACGTTCATTGCTAGGTCATGCACTCATTCTTGCTCAGATTTCAAAATTTCACTCAAATTTTCTCCTCTTCGAATCTCTCTTCTCACAAGGGTTTGTGGAGTTTTCTTTGCATATTCTTGATCAGTGAGGTGAAAGAAGTGAGAATCCACCATTGATTCAAGCTGAGAGTGAAGTTTTCACCAGATTCGAGTTTGAGTTGTTCAAGTTCAAACCTCAAGATCCAGTTAGATCCAAGCCTCTATTTGCATTTATTTTGTAAATAAAGCTCAAAAGAGGAAGATCTGCAGCTTCTAGAGGGTTTTCTTATTGTATTTTGAGTTCTGCAAGCTTCAGGTAAGATCCAAATTCATCATCATATAATGTGTTTTTCTTGTGTGCATTGTGTTCTCTGTGTGCTTGGGATCATGCTGGTATGTTTAGATTTAAGTTTGGACGTGTATTATGAAAGTATTTGATGATTGAAGTTTTTAGATCCAATTTGTTTTCCTTCGATTTGAATTGTGTGTTGATGATTTGTTAATTTGAGTTGCATATTTGAGATCCTGGTTGAATTCTGGTTCGAATGATGTAAGAGTTGTGGATTTCTGGAATTTTTTTGTGAGAGCTCCGTTCAGTGTCGCCGGAGAAGACGACCGGAGCTAGGGCTCCGGCGTCTGGTTATTCTCTCAGGCGAACCAGAGTTTCATGAGGAAGCCACAATCATAGCCGTTCATTTTTGTGATCTGACGGTTATAAGCGTGCCAACGCATTAAAAAGAGATGGTGCTGGTCACGTGCTATTTTTATTTTAGATTAGTCCTTGTGTGTGCATGTCTATGGTAATTATCATGGGCGTGTTGATCTTGTATGTTGATCTGGACTACTTGTGTGAAGTGTTGACTTGATATGGAGCGTGGATTTGATCCAATGGCAGGTGTGAGTCCCTATGGTTGACTGAGGTCCTTGGTGTGGGTTGTTGACTGTGCTGACCTGGGTTTTGGATTGGGCTTCCTTTTCCCACCCCCTGTTGAGCCTAGTTTTGGATTCTAACGTGTTTGGCTTGCTGAATACACCCCTGGGTTCTTCCTTTCATATTTTATTTTATTTAATCAATTCATTTTCATTTTTAATTTTTAAAAATAGTTTTATGTATCTAAAAATTATGAAAAAAATTATGAGTCATCTTTAGAGTTTTATAAAATTTTTCCAAATTTTAGTTTTCATTTTTATTTTATTTTTAGCATCTGATTTAATTGTTTGGTGAATTTCTTTTTTGTTTTGTTTCTTTTGTGCATACTTCAACTTTGAGAATTTATTTCTCATAGCACATAAAATATTTTGAGTCCATTCTTTTTGCATTATTTCATCAACATATTGAAATACATAAAAACATTTTTCTCATATTTTTAAACTCATTTAATATTTCATTTTACTCCCTCTCTTTTGCATATTGATTCATGATTCCTATGTGATCTTTGCCTAATTGTTTGAAGGACTTATCTTGTGAATTTTTGCATGAGAGTTTGGTATGATGTTTGCCACTAGTTGAGGTATCTTGAGACCTAATTTTAAATTTTTTAAATCATGTTTGCTAATTTTTTGATTGCTCTTGTTTTGGGGTCTCTTTTGTGAACATCTTTGATCATGTTTGATTACTTGCTTGAGAAGGCACTTGTGCCATTGTATGAGATTGTTTTCTTTGACTTCTTGAGCCATGTTTAGATCATTATAGGTCTCTTGATTGCAATTATAGGTCATTTGTGTGAGGTTGATGCTTACTTTGTGTACATGTTCAATACTTGTTTCATATGCCTCTTTTTGACCTTTTTTCTCATCTATTCTCATCTATGCTTGTAGCACCCCAAAATTTGCCCTCCTTACTTTATTACTAACTGGCTTATGTTTCATTGCATTTTGCATTATCATGTGTGCATATCATTGGTTCTTAGCATGGGGTCAAGGCGCCAGAGGCAAGTTCAAGAGGAGAAGATGTTCTTCAAAGGGTCAAGCAAGAGAGCTCAAGTGGATCACTATCTCCTAACCAGTGCAGAAACTAGGGATTTGAGATTCTTGGGTTTATTGCTCCAATGGGCAAGCTCCTTGGGTTTTTATCATCATCAAATGGCATATCTTATCTTTGTTGGAGAGGATACACATCATATTCAGAGGAATTTGGATTTGGAGACTGTGATATTTCCTCCTAGACTAAGGGTACCCAGATTAGGGTTTGCCATAAAGTCAGTTTATTTCTGATTTTTTGGGCAAGACTTGATTCCATGGTGTTCCTTGGGTCCCCAAGTATCTAGGAATGGAAGGTTGTCCATCAGTTTGGTTCATGAGAAGTTCAATTGACCAATGGATTGGGAATCAGGAGAATTAAGGAAAAGTCAACTGTAAAGGAGAAAGTCAACTGTGAAATTTTGAGGTTCTCTTCAAGATTTTCAAGGTATCACATCCTCAGATGGTCTTCAAGAGTCAAATTTCATACCATTTATCAAGAATCAAAGGTTGGTACAAAAGTTACTAATTTTGGAAAGTGACCTATAATGAGAAGTTTCCATTTTTGGCAAGTTTTTACCCTTCATTCAACTTGAGTTTTCACCATCAAGGAAGCTTCAGATGAATTTTTCTTAAACATGAAAGTTGAATATCTTTTTCTCCTCTTTCCAACAAGTACTAGTGGGTCTCCATATCATTTGTGAAACTCAAGATATGATCAAAAGAAGGCAAAGTGGTTTTTAGGGTTACTCATGATTCCATTTTCATAACTTTGGCATAGTGACCTATAATTAATTCCATTGCTTCATGTCACTTTCCAACATCCAAGAATAATACCTAAGGAGTATTTTTGGCCTTTAAATCAAGTGAATCCATGGTGTATTTATCACTTGTTCTCCATTATTCAAAATTGCCAAATTATTTAAAACTCATGAACCAAGGCATCTCAAGGCCCAATTTCAATCTAGGTGTGATTAGCAATTGTTGAGTAAGTGATCCATCATGAAATATTTGGATATCCATGCATGGAAGGAGGTGTATCTCACATTATGTGATTTTCCAAAATTGCCCAAAACTCATTAAACAAAGAATTACCAAGGCCCAAATGCTGATCAGTGAAAAACCCTAATGTATTTAAACTCATTCATGCACTGGTTAGGGTTAGAACACGTTATTTTGGTGGAGTTTTCAAGTGAACCCTAAAAAATATCTCTCCTTCGTATCTCACGATCTACAAGGGCTCTTCCAAAACTTCTTCCACAATCTTCATCCCTGGGTTCTATAGAGCACGAAGCACTCGCCATTCGAAGCTAAAAGCAAGGATTCAGGTTGCACCATCTCAGGTTAGTGATGTTTTTCATGGTCTCAAAACTCTCTTTTTTAATATGCATAATGATGTGTGATACCCACTGATCATCCTGGTATATTTTGCTTTGAATTTGGACGTCTAGATTGATCGCATGATGAGTTTAAAAGTTTGGAACCAAACCTTCTTTCGTTCGTTTTGCTCTATGTGTTGATTGTTTGTGAAAAATAGCATGATATTTGAGTTCCTTGTGTTTTTCTGGTTCGAATGGTGTACTTATGCGCAATTTCTGGAGAAATGTACGTGACAGCTCACCGGAGAGGGTGACCGGAGCCCTAGCTCCGACGGCTGTGGCGATTCAAGCCGGCCAAGGATGTAAACGGAGAAGACGAAATCTCATCCGTTGATGAGCTTGATCCTACGTCCCTTGCATTGCCACGTTTCGTTATTTTTATTTTTTTTTCTGAGTTTTAATTAATGTTCGTGTGTTGGTTAGCTCATGTTTGTTACCATGCACCATATGATCCCAGCCTCACATCTCAATTACTTTTTAAATATTTGACTAAATCTGGAGCATTGATTTCATCATGTGGTCGTTATCTCGCCAACGAATTAATGAGGCCATGTGCTCCGCGCGTGGCTGATGTATGGTATGCTGCATAATCAGGTGTGTGTGTGCGTTCCATTATTATGATGTGCATTTAATCATGGCCGTTAATCATGAATACAAGTTGGTTTGGTTGACTGATTAGGGCGCGTGAGATCAATCCAAAGGTAAGCATGCAGTCAACTGGGTTGACTGAGCCCACGTGTGCCCCTTTTTATTTTATTTTTTTCGCTGATGACTATGTTGGGATGAACCTTGCTTTCCACACCCCACGTCTTCCAGTCCATTATCATTCCAACGTGCATGTGTTGCTATTCATACCCCCACCCATTTTCTTCATTTTCATTTTTATTTTATTATTGCATTTCCGTTTTTAATTATTAAAAATACATAACTGCATTAAAAAATTACCAAAAAATTCATGCAGCATTTTTATAATTTTATAAAATTTTCAAAAATTTTGTTTTATTATTTTATTTTATTTTTAGCATCTGAAATAAATATTTGTTTATTTTCTTTTTGAATTATTCATATCATGCATACTTAAATTTGTTTATTTTATTTCTCATCATCCATAAATCATTTAGAGCCCATTCTTTTTGTATTGTCTCATCCATACTTTGAACTACATAAAAATATTTTTCTTTCATTTTTAAAACTATTTCATATTGCATTTTAGTCCTCTTCTTTAGCACATTGAACCATATTTCTCATCTGACCTGGCATAATTGTTTGAGTGACTTATACCTTGTATTTTTGCAGGAGTTTTTGATATGTTGTTTGTCTCTGGTTGAGCAATATTGATAATTAATTTGGCAATTTTAGAAGTTGTTTCTCTAATTATGTGATGGCTCTTTGTTTGAGGCTTTCTTGTATGCATTTTTCTGATCATGTCTGGTTACCTTGTTTGAAAAGGCACTTGTGCCATTATTTGAGATTACTTATTTGATTTCTTAATTCATGTTTGGATTGTCATGGGTCACTTGATCACTATTATATGTCATTGCTTGGGTTTCATCTCTTTTTTATGTCTGTTTCGTACTAACCTTGTATGCAGGGGCTGAGGTAAGTTCTTTGAGGTTGTGGATAAGTATCTATGTCCACTCTCACCCTCTCTTTCTCTCATCTTTTCTTTTCTTTAGGCTTAGGTAGTTGTCAAACCTCCCCTTAGGGCCACCGTTGCATGATAACATCAGGATAGATTCTCCCCGTAGTGTTTTTCTTTTCTCTTGAGTCACTCTTCTCATCTCTTAACATCCTTAAAATACTTAATAAGGTCAACTTGCCTTGCACACAAGCCTTAAACATAGGAAATGAAGATTGAGGGGTCCCCCTTCTTTCTTTTAGGGTGTTGAGCATACGTCCCATTGGGGGCGACCATGTGACGCATCCGCTCCCGTGTCGTAGACTTTGGTTCAAGTTGAGTTATGAACTAACTCAAGCCACTTCTGTCCTAAAAAACGCAAACAAACTTCAAACCTTTTTGTCCTTCGGGATTGTCAAACTAAAGGCTATTTTCAAAAAGGGCACATTATTTTCCGTCTGAGACGCAAACAGGCATCGACCCTAACTGTCGGACGCGGACTTAACGTCGCTCATAAAAAACACAAAAAGAACTTGGTCCGAACTACGTTGACTCTGAATTCCCCATTGCACGAATGAGGTACGTAGGCCTAGGACGTCGACGTCCTACTGAGTCTGTCTTAATTGTTTCCCCCATCTTAGTACAGCCATAGATGATAGGATAACTCACCCTTAGATTAGACAACAAGCGTGGATCCCATCGAGTACGATGGACGCGTGGGGTGCTAGCACCTTCCCCTCGCGTAACCGACTCCCGAACCCAGGCTATGGTTGCGATGACCATACCTTTCCCTCTTCCTCAGGTTTATACGGTGTTCCCTTTCCCTCTCTTGGGATAAATTTACACGGCTGGCGTCTCTGTTTTCTGCGCCACTCTCGCGTTTGTACCTGGATGAAAATCCTGGGAGCGACAGCTGGCGATTCCGCTGGGGATAAGGTTGACCTATGCTGGTCTATCCCTAAGCGAGTCAATCCTAGGGCTTGCTTGTCTTTGTTCTCTTTGGGTGTTTTGTTTTGCTTTATTTGTTGTATTTTATTTTTACCGCATTTTTTGCATTGCATATTATTATCAGCTATTGCACTGTTTTTTCTGTTTGGCGGGTTGGGAGTTCTGAGAGATAAGCCCAATACCCAGGCTTGAGCATACACGTAGGATTAGCGTGGCAAGTAGTGTGACTCGTGTGGCATTTGGCCAGACATAGTATACACGAAAACTCCACATCCAGACGAGGTTTTCTTTGGTAATGTTCTATCCTGCGCATTGGTGAAGATGATTGAATGTAACCTGGAAAGCTGTCGACTCTGGCGACCATTCCCGAGAACTCAGTAACGGCACTCCTCCCGAGACGTGATAATGGCAGACCAGAAATGGAAAACCCATTATACATGTCGATCCGAGGACCCAATGCTGGGAACTTGCTATAGGGTGTCCTTTGGAAAAGAATCGGTGGAAGCACTCCTCGTTTGGTGATAGTACTGTACCCCGAGGGATAAATGTACTATTGCTTCTCGACCTCAATGTCGAAGCTGAGGACTTGCCATAGGATGTTTTTATTTTTGAGGGGAATCAGTTGATGCCTCCTCGATTGGTGATGATGCCAAACTAGAAATGGTGATCGTATCATCATTTCTCGACCTGAGAGCCCGTGATATTGAGGGTCCTCGGCTTTCTAGTACCCACATGTGAGAGGGCAGGGTGTTTATAGGTTTGCAGGTAACCTTGACCTTCAACATACCCGGTTTTCTGATCAGCAGTTTCGTCAGTATTATGGTTATTCTGGTTTTCTGGGTATTTGGACAGATCTTTGAGATTATACAGTTACTCAGTGCAGTAGTTGTCCAGTATCCTTGACCCCATGTGTGCATTTGCATCATCATTTTGCATCCTAACATGTTTATTCATTTGCAGGGCTGCATCCTAACTTTGATTCCGGTTTTTGAAGACTATTAAGGATGAGTAGTGAGAATAAAAAGAACATCATAATGTACAAGTTCCCATCACTTATTCTGGATCTGGTTCACCAGATTGTGTCTATGGCAGAACATGGGGTGTTAGCAGACTTTAGAGGAGAGTATGGAAGAATTCTGGATTTTGCTCGCAACATCACTGAATACGAGTATAGGGCTTTGTACACTCTGGTGCAATTCTATGACCCTCACCTGTGGTGTTTCCTATTCACTGATTATCTTTTGGCTCTGACATTGGAGGAATTTGCTCTCATTCTGGATATTTCTATTAAAAAAGAGGCTCCTTTCTATCCTTCTAAAGAACTTCCTGATTTAGAAAAGGTTTCCGAGGCTTTGCATTTGGATTTGTCTTTGTTGAAAAATAACGTTGCCAGTAAGGGAGGGTGTAAAGGCTTCCATATGAAATTTTTGATAGAACAAGCTGCTGTGTATGCTAAAGCTAGATGTTGGTCAGTTTTCAATGCCATCTTGGCTATGTGTGTCTATGGAACGGTGTTGTTTCCGAGTATGAAGGATTTTGTGGACATGCACGCTGTCCGGATATTTACCATGAAGAATCCGATACCTACTTTGCTTGGGGATTTGTATTATTCAGTGCACTATAAGAACGAGAAGAGGAGGGGAGGACCCCTTTATTTTTGTGCACCAGTCTTCTACAAATGGTTTGCTAATCGTCTTCCTAAATATGGGGCATTTGTAGATACTCAAGGAACATTGGATTGGTCCAAAAGATTGATGGGCTTGAGAGCAAATAATCTAGTTTGGGTTAACCGTGACTTGTTGGGCCAAGATATCATGATTAGTTGTGGAGGTCTCCCAAATGTGCCTATAATAGGAAGGAAAGGGGGAATGAACTACAACCCTATTCTTGCTATTAGGCAATTTGGGTATGCCTTGAAAGAGCCGCCAAGAGACGAGGAGGTCCGAGAATCTTTATATCTGAGTGGGGAAATCAATCTAGAACTATTAAAAGAAGATGCAAATACTTGTGGAGATCGTCATAAGAAGGGGAAGACTTATTTTGGGAAGAGCAACAACAGAGCATTTCCTGCGTATGAAGATTGGATTCAGAAAAGGGTAGAGGAGGAGCTTCTGCTGTTCTCCAAAGAACCACCATCTTACCCCTTGTTGATTGAGCCTCCTACCATAGTTGAGATAGAGAAGTTTAACGAGTTGTGGGCTGAAAAGGAAAAGCTGCGAGAAGAGAACAATGAACTACAGAGAGAGATTTATCAGTTGAAACATGAGCGGGGTGAAGCTGTTCATACCGCCAAGTTGAAGACAAAGCTTCTCGCTAAGGCAGAAAAGGAGCTAGCTGACATGGTCACAACCAGACGAAGGATGAAACAAGCTCTAGATGGTATCAGTAAGGTTCTCGAGTCTAAGAAAGAGGAATTGGACAAGGCTTTGTTAAAAATTCACAGGTTCAATGCTCACCGAGAAACTGCAATGGCCGAGAATAAGCAAAAGGAAGACGGTTATCTAGCTCAGATTGATCAGTTGAAGTCGAAGCTCAAGAGGAAAGACGCCGAGATCCTATCAGGGGTATTCCAGAGACAAGCAGTCGAGGGTCAACTCAATGAAGCCATAGCCTCCATAGAGGAACTGAAGGTCCAAGCTGAAGTGAAGAGATCTAGACATGAGGGACCTAGCATGGATGGTGTTTCTGGAGAAGACGCTTGGGAATTACATTGCCGATACCTGGAAGGGATCATGCATAGGAGAGACATTATCATTCAAGTGCTAATTCAGAGACCGAAGCATCCCGACACCAGAAAGCTGTTCAAAGAAATTCAAGACTGGAGCAGAAAGCCTAATGGATGGGGGGGATTGACACTTGTGGACTTTGATGACATGCCTTAGTTTTCTATTTTCCTTTACTGTATTTGGATCACCACCAGGCTTGTTGGTTGGGATCTATGATTATTGTGTTCAGACTTGCTATCTTGGATTTGTGATTGTTGACATTTGGTTTTCCTCTGGTTTTCTTAATATATGGGCAAAAGTTACGTTCTATCTTGTTATTAAACTGGAATCAAGGGGTGGATCGCCCTGCGGATATTCAAACATGTTCATTTGCATTTGCATATTCAGAATCATTTTGGATAATCATTTTGCATAATCATTTTGCATAACAGGTGTTCAAGGCTGGGTATTCTCATTCTGATCTGGTTTTCTTCAGGATTGCAGACTTAACTCCTCAGGCCATTCAAGAGTTGATCATGGAGCAAATTCAAGCTGAGTTGAGGGATGTACAAAGCCAAATGAGGCAGTTTATGGGGAACATACAGACTCTCATGCAAGACTAGAAGATGCTGAGGGAAGAGGTCAACCAACTGAAGACTCAGATGAGTCTGATTATGGAGGTCGTGAGAGGTGTGCTAAGCAAAGATAATACTCTCATGCCTGAAGCTGCGGCTGGAATTGTCTATCCCCCGTTGTTCAAGAGGTCCCTCCCTAAGGGTGAACAGATTCCCACTGTGACTGTCCCAGCTGTATCTCAACAACGACAGAATCATGCCCCGCGCCAGCAACAATTTACGCCTAAGCAGAATAGGCATTTTGAGACTCCACCAGTGCCATATTCTCAGTTATTCCAACATCTCCTTCAGTTGCAATTGGTACGGAAAAGGACTTTGGCTCCTCCCTCTGGTACTCCCCCACCAGGTTATGATGCAAGGGCCCACTATGATTTTCACTCTGGCGCGCCGGGGCATAATGTGGAAGATTGTAGGGCATTTTAGCATGCTGTCCAGGATCTGATAGATTCGAAGGCAATTGAATTCACGCCGAGCGGCGTAAGCATACACGGTGGTCCTACTCTAGCTGTTGGAAAAGAGGTGGATATCCCTGTTGCCTCTCCCAAAGCTACATCAAGTCAGGGACATTTCTTGCAGTTTTTGGCCCTAGAATCCCCACATCCGCAAATGCTGCCTACGCCTCGACCAAGTCTGAAGAGAAAAGTGCCTGAAAAGATTATGCGCTCGAATCAGCATCAACAACAGAAGTATCAGCGTCAGAATCAGCATAGGCCGTGCAACAACTTGGAAAGAAGGAATGCTTCTCTTCATCCAGTTCCCATGTCGTACAGTCAACTCTTGCCACACCTGGTTCAAAACTCATTGGTGGAGCCTAAGACTTTGAAGCCTGTTCCAGAACCATACCCTCTGGGGTACAATCCCCATGTGCAATGTGGATATCATGGAGGGACTATGGGGCACTCAACCGAAGATTGCAAAGCATTCCAAGCCAAAGTGCAACAATTGATTGACAAAAGGTACATATCATTTCCAGAAGGAGACTTGGTTGTGCATGTCGACCTCTCATCTGTTTGAAGATTTCAAGGGTCGTCTCAGTCTGCAAGTGCGTCCAGACAAGAATCAAGCTTCCTTAGCAATGGAAATCTTCAGCTTCATTTTCATTTGTAGTTTTTCATTTCTTGTTAAAGCATCGTATGCATGTAAGACTTGTTTGTTTTTTTATGATGATATTAATGCAATGAGTATGTTTTCCTTGAAGTAATCCATTCGTGTTCACTCTTAAATGTCTATATGCGTTGCAATACCAATTTTCTTGTTTAGAACTCTTGAGGGAGGATGATGAGACAAAAACGCAAAATCTCCGGTTGTATGTTCAAGGATAGAACCCTGTTGAGGATGTACATGCATTGTTTCAAACCCTTAAACACTAGAGAGATAAGGAGATAGACTCTCGTTAACCCCTTTGAGCCTTGAAGTAGGAGCTTCCTTCGTACGAAAAAACCCTCATACTTAACCCAGGGGCAGGGTAGGCGTCAGTTAGTTTGACCGAGCGTTCAAATTTCAAGGAGAGTGTGCATCTGAGGATCCATTACCTTCTATCCCACCATCAAGAGGACAAGAGATGTGAAACCACAATGGTTATCCTTCAACAATCAAGGAGTGAGGCAGTCACAACCCTTTCAAGCAAGTAAGGTAACCAGTGTCACACGTTTTGTTCAAAATAGGAATAAAATAAAAGGGGGAAAAAAGAAAGCCCGCTAAGTCGAAACTTGAAAACAAGCGGCTTAGGCAAAAGTTAGGGCATCCCGCTGGACTTCAAAATCGAAAAACTCAGAAGAGTCAGTCCAGGAAAGAATTGGGGATCAAAAAAAGCAAAAGAATGAGAAACGAAAAGCTAAAAGGATTACAAGAACAAATTCGCGTGGCACCAGACACAAAAGATAAAAAGGGGTGACTGTTACTCCAAAATTTCCCTAGGCGTCAAAACATTAGTGGCATGGGTCCCTTAAAGACCGTAAACCTTTTGAGAGATGAGCGTTCGGGGTCAGATTAACTGAACATAGGACTGGAGAATATCACGAAGAGTGGGTGGGCACCGATAAATTTTGAGCCATAAATCCTCTTTCTGAAACCGCGAACCAGACCACGTTACAACCCTTAAAAGTCCTAATTGAAACAGGGTTTATTCCGAAAGCGTACTTCAACAGGATAGCGTTCCTGACTCCTACGAGTTGTGCTAATAAGATTTATTGGTATTGCATGTGCGCATTGTTTTGCCATTCAAAAATCAAGGTCGCATATCAGCAAGTGATTCGTTCACAAGGCTTGGTGACGCATTTTCAATAAAAACTTCAAGGTTAACATGAGTATTGCATTAGAATTATCATTCTCATAATAAACTTGTTCTGTTTGCATACATGTGCCTAAGCATCAATGCAGCTTACACAGTGAACGTCAGTCAAGAAGCTTGATCCTGCCAAGTTGGGTTGCTTGAAAATTCTGAAGGACAATCATATCAAAGGGCATGCTGCCAAGAGGCTCAGTGTAGAGTGGGCTCTCCCCAGTAAGTCATGGTGATAAGATGCAGCTAATCTGGGGCAGTCACGTCGAGAAATCTCTCCGAAATTCAGTTATTCTGGGGCATTCATTCTAAGATCAGGGGCAAAGTCACGTCAAAGCTCATATTGGGGCAGGCCACCTCTAGAACGTAGGAAGCTATCCACTCCTGAAAATGGTTAATGGAAAACACCTCTTCAAAGTTCAGAATACTGTGACAGAGTACTTTCGAGTCATTACGAATCCTTTCGAGGTAATGCACTTAATGGATTATGAAGACTGGGGCAGTTATGTCGAGATATGATAAATCTCTCCAAGAGTTTGAAGACCCCGGGGCAGTGCGAGCGCTCGGTCTTCTATAAAATCCTCTTGAGATGATTTCTTCCATTAGACCTGGTGGTCTGGGGCAAGTGAAAAGTTCAAAGAACCGCTTATGACCATAAAGACAAGTCAGGCTACAGGGCAACATAATTGTACTTCCCCAGCAGTTTGCTCTCCCCAGCATTGAGATTGCACCTTTCCTCAGCAGAGCATACTTTCCCCAGCAGGAGACTCGGGAAGTATTTTCTCCGGATCAAGACGTTATTTCCCCACAGAATCAGAGTGTTCATTTTCCCCATTCAGTCAGGGAGTGTGCTTTCACCGACGATGTCAAACTCTAATCCCCAGCAAGGTGAGGGTAAAGTCATAATCCCCACCAGCAGGCTAAGTTCAGCAGTATCCCCAAGCAGGATGGTATTATGGACTGTTTTCCCCAAGCAGGATGATTATGGGCTGGCATCCCCCAGCAGATCCTAAGCCCAATTGTTATTGGCAACCCTAAGTAACAGACTTCCGGATCCTATTATTGGCATTCATTCTCAATTCCCCCAGCAGAGGAGAAATATCAGGTTTTTGGATGGTACCTTTAGTATAGGTCATGTGTAATCCCCGGTGGTGTGGATGTTCTTTTGGAATTTCATCCCTGGCAGAGGTTTCTGATCCAAAGAGTCGGTCAGTGTGATCCTTCTCAACAGAGTTCCTGGATTTAGAGGACAATTTATTTTTGTCATCCCCAGCTGAATTGATCTTTTCTCTCTGGTATTTATTTTGTTAGAGGGACCCTTTTTGCATATCATAAGCATTCGCATTGCATCCTCAAATGCGTAGCATTTCCATTTCGTATGGAGCATTATGCCACAATTCAAACATTTTCATTCGAAGCATAAGCCAGGTTTGATACTTTCTTTTCCAGTTCTCTTTCTCAGCAGAGATGGCATGACTCAGGAGATCCTGGAGGGACTCGTTCCTCATACTTGTGCTCCCCGGCAGAGTCTTTTATTTAGACTTCCCCTTCCTCAGCGGAGTCATCTTGCCTGTGGATTTTGAGTCGGTTGGGAGTTTGCCTTTATTTGGCCCTTCTCTTTTGGTGAAATCCCGTTCTCACCTGGAAATCAGTTCTTGCTTGATAGATTTTCCTTTGTCAGTTTCCCTTTATCAGCAGGGATGGCATTTATTTTGCTAGTTTCTCTTTATCAGCAGAGATAGCAATCTTGTGAAGAATTTCTTTTGTTAGTTTCCCTTTATCAGCAGGGATGGCATTTATCTTGCTAGTTTCTCTTTATCAGCAGAGATAGCAATCTTTTGAATATTTTCTTTTGTCAGTTTCCCTTTATCAGCAGGGATGGCATTTATTTTGCTAGTTTCTCTTTATCAGCAGAGATAGCAATCCTTTGAAGATTTTCTTTTGTCAGTTTCCCTTTATCAGCAGGGATGGCATTTATTTTGCTAGTTTCTCTTTATCAGCAAAGATAGCAATCCTTTGAAGATTTTCTTTTGTCAGTTTCCCTTTATCAGCAGGGATGGTATTTATTCTGCTAGTTTCTCTTTATCAGCAGAGATAGCAATCCTTTGAAGATTTACTTTTGTCAGTTTCCCTTTATCAGCAGGGATGGCATTTATTTTGCTAATTCTCTTTATCAGCAGAGATAGCAATCTTTTGAAGATTTTCTTTGGTCAGTTCCCTTTATCAGCAGGGATGGCATTTATTTGGCTAGTTTCTCTTTATCAGCAGAGATAGCAATCCTTTGAAGATTTTCTTTTGTCAGTTTCCCTTTATCAGCAGGGATGGCATTTATTTTGCTAGTTTCTCTTTATCAGCAAAGATAACAATCCTTTGAAGTTTTTCTTTGGTCAGTTCCCTTTATCAGCAGGGATGGCATTTATTTTGCTAGTTTCTCTTTATCAGCAGAGATAACAATCTTTTGAAGATTTTATTTTGTCAGTTTCCCTTTATCAACAGGGATGACATTTATTTTTCTAGTTTCTCTTTATCAGCAGAGATAACAATCCTTTGAAGATTTTCTTTGGTCAGTTCCCTTTATCAGCAGGGATGGCATTTATTTTGCTAGTTTCTCTTTATCAGCAGAGATAACAATCTTTTGAAGATTTTCTTTTGTCATTTTCCCTTTATCAGCAGGGATGGCATTTATTTTGCTAGATTCTCTTTATGAGCAGAGATAACAATCTTTTGAAGATTTTCTTTTGTCATTTTCCCTTTATCAGCAGGGATGGCATTTATTTTGCTAGTTTCTCTTTATCAGCAAAGATAGCAATCTTTTGAAGATTTTCTTTTGTCAGTTTCCCTTTATCAGCAGGGATGGCATTTATTTTGTTAGTTTCTCTTTATCAGCAGAGATAGCAATCTTTTAAATATTTTCTTTTGTCAGTTTCCCTTTATCAGCAGGGATGGCATTTATTTTTCTAGCTTCTCTTTATCAGCAGAGTTGGCAATCTTTTGAAGATTTTCTTTTGTCAGTTTCCCTTTATCAGCAGGGATGGCATTTATTTTGCTAGTTTCTCTTTATCAGCAGAGATATCAATCTTTTAAAGATTTTCTTTCGTCAGTTTCCCTTTATCAGCAGGGATGGGATTTATTTTGCTAGTTTCTCTTTATCAGCAGAGATAGCAATGTTTTGAAGGTTTTCTTTCGTCAGTTTCCCTTTATCAGCAGGGATGGCATTTATTTTGCTAGTTTCTCTTTATCAGCAGAGATAGCAATAATTTGAAGATTTTCTTTTGTCAGTTTCCTTTATCAGCAGGGATGGCATTTTATTTTGCTAGTTTCTCTTTGTCATCAGAGATAGCAATCTTTTGAAGATTTTCTTTTGTCAGTTTCCCTTTATTAGCCGGGATGGCATTTATTTTGCTAGTTTCTCTTTGTCAGCAGAGATAGCAATCCTTTGAAGATTTTCTTTGGTTAGTTTCCCTTTATCAGCAAGGATGGCATTTTATTTTGCTAGTTTCTCTTTATCAGCAGAGATAGCAATCTTTTGAAGATTTTCTTTTGTCAGTTTCCCTTTATCAGCAGGGATGGCATTTATTTTGCTAATTCTCTTTATCAGCAGAGATAGCAATCTTTTGAAGATTTTCTTTGGTCAGTTCCCTTTATCAGCAGGGATGGCATTTATTTGGCTAGTTTCTCTTTATCAGCAGAGATAGCAATCCTTTGAAGATTTTCTTTTGTCAGTTTCCCTTTATCAGTAGGCATGGCATTTATTTTGCTAGTTTCTCTTTATCAAAAAAGATAACAATCCTTTGAAGATTTTATTTGGTCAGTTCCCTTTATCAGCAGGGATGGCATTTATTTTGCTAGTTTCTCTTTATCAGCAGAGATAACAATCTTTTGAAGATTTTCTTTTGTCATTTTCCCTTTATCAGCAGGGATGGCATTTATTTTGCTAGTTTCTCTTTATCAGCAGAGATAGCAATCTTTTGAAGATTTTATTTTGTCAGTTTCCCTTTATCAACAGGGATGACATTTATTTTTCTAGTTTCTCTTTATCAGCAGATATAACAATCCTTTGAAGATTTTCTTTGGTCAGTTCCCTTTATCAGCAGGGATGGCATTTATTTTGCTAGTTTCTCTTTATCAGCAGAGATAACAATCTTTTGAAGATTTTCTTTTGTCATTTTCCCTTTATCAGCAGGGATGGCATTTATTTTGCTAGATTCTCTTTATGAGCAGAGATAACAATCTTTTGAAGATTTTCTTTTGTCATTTTCCCTTTATCAGCAGGGATGGCATTTATTTTGCTAGTTTCTCTTTATCAGCAAAGATAGCAATCTTTTGAAGATTTTCTTTTGTCAGTTTCCCTTTATCAGCAGGGATGGCATTTATTTTGTTAGTTTCTCTTTATCAGCAGAGATAGCAATCTTTTAAATATTTTCTTTTGTCAGTTTCCCTTTATCAGCAGGGATGGCATTTATTTTTCTAGCTTCTCTTTATCAGCAGAGTTGGCAATCTTTTGAAGATTTTCTTTTGTCAGTTTCCCTTTATCAGCAGGGATGGCATTTATTTTGCTAGTTTCTCTTTATCAGCAGAGATATCAATCTTTTAAAGATTTTCTTTCGTCAGTTTCCCTTTATCAGCAGGGATGGCATTTATTTTGCTAGTTTCTCTTTATCAGCAGAGATAGCAATGTTTTGAAGGTTTTCTTTCGTCAGTTTCCCTTTATCAGCAGGGATGGCATTTATTTTGCTAGTTTCTCTTTATCAGGAGAGATAGCAATAATTTGAAGATTTTCTTTTGTCAGTTTCCTTTATCAGCAGGGATGGCATTTTATTTTGCTAGTTTCTCTTTGTCATCAGAGATAGCAATCTTTTGAAGATTTTCTTTTGTCAGTTTCCCTTTATTAGCCGGGATGGCATTTATTTTGCTAGTTTCTCTTTGTCAGCAGAGATAGCAATCCTTTGAAGATTTTCTTTGGTTAGTTTCCCTTTATCAGCAGGGATTGCATTTTATTTTGCTAGTTTCTCTTTATCAGCAGAGATAGCAATCTTTTGAAGATTTTCTTTTGTCAGTTTCCCTTTATCAGCAGGGATGACATTTATCTTGCTAATTTCTCTTTATCAGCAGAGATAGCAATCTTTTGAAGATTTTCTTTTGTCAGTTTCCCTTTATCAGCAGGGATGACATTTATTTTGCTAGTTTCTCTTTATCAGCAGAGATAGCAATCCTTTGAAGATTTTCTTTTGTCAGTTTCCCTTTATCAGCAGGGATGGCATTTATTTTGCTAGTTTCTCTTTATCAGCAGAGATAGCAATCCTTTGAAGATTTTCTTTGGTCAGTTTCCCTTTATCAGCAGGGATGTCATTTATTTTGCTAATTTCTCTTTATCAGCAGAGATAGCAATCCTTTGAAGATTTTCTTTTGTCATTATCCCTTTATCAGCAGGGATGGCATTTATTTTGCTAGTTTCTCTTTATCAGCAGAGATAGCAATCCTTTGAAGATTTTCTTTTGTCATTATCCCTTTATCAGCAGGGATGGCATTTATTTTGCTAGTTTCTCTTTATCAGCAGAGATAGCAATCCTTTGAAGATTTTCTTTTGTCAGTTTCCCTTTATCAGCAGGGATGGCATTTATTTTGCTAGTTTCTCTTTATCAGCAGAGATAGCAATCCTTTGAAGATTTTCTTTTGTCAGTTTCCCTTTATTAGCAGGGATGTCATTTATTTTACTAGTTTTTCTTTATCAGCAGAGATAGCAATCCTTTGAAAATTTTCTTTTTCTTAGTTTCCCTTTATCAGCAGGGATGGCATTTATTTTGCTAGTTTCTCTTTATCAGTAGAGATAGCAATGTTTTGAAGGTTTTCTTTCGTCAGTTTCCCTTTATCAGCAGGGATGGCATTTATTTTGCTAGTTTCTCTTTATCAGCAGAGATAGCAATCTTTTGAAGATTTTCTTTTGTCAGTTTCCCTTTATTAGCCGGGATGGCATTTATTTTGCTAGTTTCTCTTTGTCAGAAGAGATAGCAATCTTTTGAAGATTTTCTTTGGTCAGTTCCCTTTATCAGCAGGGATGGCATTTATTTGGCTAGTTTCTCTTTATCAGCAGAGATAGCAATCCTTTGAAGATTTTCTTTTGTCAGTTTCCCTTTATCAGCAGACATGGCATTTATTTTGCTAGTTTCTCTTTATCAGCAAAGATAACAATCCTTTGAAGATTTTCTTTGGTTAGTTCCCTTTATCAGCAGGGATGGCATTTATTTTGCTAGTTTCTCTTTATCAGCAGAGATAACAATCTTTTGAAGATTTTCTTATGTCATTTTCCCTTTATCAGCAGGGATGGCATTTATTTTGCTAGTTTCTCTTTATCAGCAGAGATAGCAATCTTTTGAAGATTTTATTTTGTCAGTTTCCCTTTATCAACAGGGATGACATTTATTTTTCTAGTTTCTCTTTATCAGCAGAGATAACAATCCTTTGAAGATTTTCTTTGGTCAGTTCCCTTTATCAGCAGGGATGGCATTTATTTTGCTAGTTTCTCTTTATCAGCAGAGATAACAATCTTTTGAAGATTTTCTTTGGTCAGTTCCCTTTATCAGCAGGGATGGCATTTATTTTGCTAGTTTCTCTTTATCAGCAGAGATAACAATCTTTTGAAGATTTTCTTTTGTCATTTTCCCTTTATCAGCAGGGATGGCATTTATTTTGCTAGTTTCTCTTTATCAGCAGAGATAGCAATCTTTTGAAGATTTTATTTTGTCAGTTTCCCTTTATCAACAGGGATGACATTTATTTATCTAGTTTCTCTTTATCAGCAGAGATAACAATCCTTTGAAGATTTTCTTTGGTCAGTTCCCTTTATCAGCAGGGATGGCATTTATTTTGCTAGTTTCTCTTTATCAGCAGAGATAACAATCTTTTGAAGATTTTCTTTTGTCATTTTCCCTTTATCAGCAGGGATGGCATTTATTTTGCTAGATTCTCTTTATCAGCAGAGATAACAATCTTTTGAAGATTTTCTTTTGTCATTTTCCCTTTATCAGCAGGGATGGCATTTATTTTGCTAGTTTCTCTTTATCAGCAGAGATAGCAATCTTTTGAAGATTTTCTTTTGTCAGTTTCCCTTTATCAGCAGGGATGGCATTTATTTTGTTAGTTTCTCTTTATCAGCAGAGATAGCAATCTTTTAAATATTTTCTTTTGTCAGTTTCCCTTTATCAGCAGGGATGGCATTTATTTTTCTAGCTTCTCTTTATCAGCAGAGTTGGCAATCTTTTGAAGATTTTCTTTTGTCAGTTTCCCTTTATCAGCAGGGATGGCATTTATTTTGCTAGTTTCTCTTTATCAGCAGAGATAGCAATCTTTTGAAGATTTTCTTTTGTCAGTTTCCCTTTATTAGCCGGGATGGCATTTATTTTGCTAGTTTCTCTTTGTCAGCAGAGATAGCAATCCTTTGAAGATTTTCTTTGGTTAGTTTCCCTTTATCAGCAGGGATGGCATTTTATTTTGCTAGTTTCTCTTTATCAGCAGAGATAGCAATCTTTTGAAGATTTTCTTTTGTCAGTTTCCCTTTATCAGCAGGGATGGCATTTATCTTGCTAATTTCTCTTTATCAGCAGAGATAGCAATCTTTTGAAGATTTTCTTTTGTCAGTTTCCCTTTATCAGCAGGGATGACATTTATTTTGCTAGTTTCTCTTTATCAGCAGAGATAGCAATCCTTTGAAGATTTTCTTTTGTCAGTTTCCCTTTATCAGCAGGGATGGCATTTATTTTGCTAGTTTCTCTTTATCAGCAGAGATAGCAATCCTTTGAAGATTTTCTTTGGTCAGTTTCCCTTTATCAGCAGGGATGTCATTTATTTTGCTAATTTCTCTTTATCAGCAGAGATAGCAATCCTTTGAAGATTTTCTTTTGTCATTATCCCTTTATCAGCAGGGATGACATTTATTTTGCTAGTTTCTCTTTATCAGCAGAGATGGCAATCCTTTGAAGATTTTCTTTTGTCAGTTTCCCTTTATCAGCAGGGATGGCATTTATTTTGCTAGTTTCTCTTTATCAGCAGAGATAGCAATCCTTTGAAGATTTTCTTTGGTCAGTTTCCCTTTATCAGCAGGGATGTCATTTATTTTGCTAATTTCTCTTTATCAGCAGAGATAGCAATCCTTTGAAGATTTTCTTTTGTCATTATCCCTTTATCAGCAGGGATGGCATTTATTTTGCTAGTTTCTCTTTATCAGCAGAGATAGCAATCCTTTGAAGATTTTCTTTTGTCATTATCCCTTTATCAGCAGGGATGGCATTTATTTTGCTAGTTTCTCTTTATCAGCAGAGATAGCAAGCCTTTGAAGATTTTCTTTTGTCAGTTTCCCTTTATCAGCAGGGATGGCATTTATTTTGCTAGTTTCTCTTTATCAGCAGAGATAGCAATCCTTTGAAGATTTTCTTTTGTCAGTTTCCCTTTATTAGCAGGGATGTCATTTATTTTACTAGTTTTTCTTTATCAGCAGAGATAGCAATCCTTTGAAAATTTTCTTTTTCTTAGTTTCCCTTTATCAGCAGGGATGGCATTTATTTTGCTAGTTTCTCTTTATCAGCAGAGATAGCAATGTTTTGAAGGTTTTCTTTCGTCAGTTTCCCTTTATCAGCAGGGATGGCATTTATTTTGCTAGTTTCTCTTTATCAGCAGAGATAGCAATCTTTTGAAGATTTTCTTTTGTCAGTTTCCCTTTATTAGCCGGGATGGCATTTATTTTGCTAGTTTCTCTTTGTCAGAAGAGATAGCAATCTTTTGAAGATTTTCTTTGGTCAGTTCCCTTTATCAGCAGGGATGGCATTTATTTGGCTAGTTTCTCTTTATCAGCAGAGATAGCAATCCTTTGAAGATTTTCTTTTGTCAGTTTCCCTTTATCAGCAGACATGGCATTTATTTTGCTAGTTTCTCTTTATCAGCAAAGATAACAATCCTTTGAAGATTTTCTTTGGTTAGTTCCCTTTATCAGCAGGGATGGCATTTATTTTGCTAGTTTCTCTTTATCAGCAGAGATAACAATCTTTTGAAGATTTTCTTTTGTCATTTTCCCTTTATCAGCAGGGATGGCATTTATTTTGCTAGTTTCTCTTTATCAGCAGAGATAGCAATCTTTTGAAGATTTTATTTTGTCAGTTTCCCTTTATCAACAGGGATGACATTTATTTTTCTAGTTTCTCTTTATCAGCAGAGATAACAATCCTTTGAAGATTTTCTTTGGTCAGTTCCCTTTATCAGCAGGGATGGCATTTATTTTGCTAGTTTCTCTTTATCAGCAGAGATAACAATCTTTTGAAGATTTTCTTTTGTCATTTTCCCTTTATCAGCAGGGATGGCATTTATTTTGCTAGTTTCTCTTTATCAGCAGAGATAACAATCTTTTGAAGATTTTCTTTTGTCATTTTCCCTTTATCAGCAGGGATGGCATTTATTTTGCTAGTTTCTCTTTATCAGCAGAGATAACAATCTTTTGAAGATTTTCTTTTGTCATTTTCCCTTTATCAGCAGGGATGGCATTTATTTTGCTAGTTTCTCTTTATCAGCAGAGATAACAATCTTTTGAAGATTTTCTTTTGTCATTTTCCCTTTATCAGCAGGGATGGCATTTATTTTGCTAGTTTCTCTTTATCAGCAGAGATAGCAATCTTTTGAAGATTTTCTTTTGTCAGTTTCCCTTTATCAGCAGGGATGGCATTTATTTTGCTAGTTTCTCTTTATCAGCAGAGATAGCAATCTTTTAAATATTTTCTTTTGTCAGTTTCCCTTTATCAGCAGGGATGGCATTTATTTTTCTAGCTTCTCTTTATCAGCAGAGTTGGCAATCTTTTGAAGATTTTCTTTTGTCAGTTTCCCTTTATCAGCAGGGATGGCATTTATTTTGCTAGTTTCTCTTTATCAGCAGAGATATCAATCTTTTAAAGATTTTCTTTCGTCAGTTTCCCTTTATCAGCAGGGATGGCATTTATTTTGCTAGTTTCTCTTTATCAGCAGAGATAGCAATGTTTTGAAGGTTTTCTTTCGTCAGTTTCCCTTTATCAGCAGGGATGGCATTTATTTTGCTAGTTTCTCTTTATCAGCAGAGATAGCAATCTTTTGAAGATTTTCTTTTGTCAGTTTCCTTTATCAGCAGGGATGGCATTTTATTTTGCTAGTTTCTCTTTGTCATCAGAGATAGCAATCTTTTGAAGATTTTCTTTTGTCAGTTTCCCTTTATTAGCCGGGATGGCATTTATTTTGCTAGTTTCTCTTTGTCAGCAGAGATAGCAATCCTTTGAAGATTTTCTTTGGTTAGTTTCCCTTTATCAGCAGGGATGGCATTTTATTTTGCTAGTTTCTCTTTATCAGCAGAGATAGCAATCTTTTGAAGATTTTCTTTTGTCAGTTTCCCTTTATCAGCAGGGATGGCATTTATCTTGCTAATTTCTCTTTATCAGCAGAGATAGCAATCTTTTGAAGATTTTCTTTTGTCAGTTTCCCTTTATCAGCAGGGATGACATTTATTTTGCTAGTTTCTCTTTATCAGCAGAGATAGCAATCCTTTGAAGATTTTCTTTTGTCAGTTTCCCTTTATCAGCAGGGATGGCATTTATTTTGCTAGTTTCTCTTTATCAGCAGAGATAGCAATCCTTTGAAGATTTTCTTTGGTCAGTTTCCCTTTATCAGCAGGGATGTCATTTATTTTGCTAATTTCTCTTTATCAGCAGAGATAGCAATCCTTTGAAGATTTTCTTTTGTCATTATCCCTTTATCAGCAGGGATGGCATTTATTTTGCTAGTTTCTCTTTATCAGCAGAGATAGCAATCCTTTGAAGATTTTCTTTTGTCATTATCCCTTTATCAGCAGGGATGGCATTTATTTTGCTAGTTTCTCTTTATCAGCAGAGATAGCAATCCTTTGAAGATTTTCTTTTGTCAGTTTCCCTTTATCAGCAGGGATGGCATTTATTTTGCTAGTTTCTCTTTATCAGCAGAGATAGCAATCCTTTGAAGATTTTCTTTTGTCAGTTTCCCTTTATCAGCAGGGATGGCATTTATTTTGCTAGTTTCTCTTTATCAGCAGAGATATCAATCTTTTAAAGATTTTCTTCCGTCAGTTTCCCTTTATCAGCAGGGATGGCATTTATTTTGCTAGTTTCTCTTTATCAGCAGAGATAGCAATGTTTTGAAGGTTTTCTTTCGTCAGTTTCCCTTTATCAGCAGGGATGGCATTTATTTTGCTAGTTTCTCTTTATCAGCAGAGATAGCAATCTTTTGAAGATTTTCTTTTGTCAGTTTCCTTTATCAGAAGGGATGGCATTTTATTTTGCTAGTTTCTCTTTGTCATCAGAGATAGCAATCTTTTGAAGATTTTCTTTTGTCAGTTTCCCTTTATTAGCCGGGATGGCATTTATTTTGCTAGTTTCTCTTTGTCAGCAGAGATAGCAATCCTTTGATGATTTTCTTTGGTTAGTTTCCCTTTATCAGCAGGGATGGCATTTTATTTTGCTAGTTTCTCTTTATCAGCAGAGATAGCAATCTTTTGAAGATTTTCTTTTGTCAGTTTCCCTTTATCAGCAGGGATGGCATTTATCTTGCTAATTTCTCTTTATCAGCAGAGATAGCAATCTTTTGAAGATTTTCTTTTGTCAGTTTCCCTTTATCAGCCGGGATGACATTTATTTTGCTAGTTTCTCTTTATCAGCAGAGATAGCAATCCTTTGAAGATTTTCTTTTGTCAGTTTCCCTTTATCAGCAGGGATGGCATTTATTTTGCTAGTTTCTCTTTATCAGCAGAGATAGCAATCCTTTGAAGATTTTCTTTGGTCAGTTTCCCTTTATCAGCAGGGATGTCATTTATTTTGCTAATTTCTCTTTATCAGCAGAGATAGCAATCCTTTGAAGATTTTCTTTTGTCATTATCCCTTTATCAGCAGGGATGGCATTTATTTTGCTAGTTTCTCTTTATCAGCAGAGATAGCAATCCTTTGAAGATTTTCTTTTGTCATTATCCCTTTATCAGCAGGGATGGCATTTATTTTGCTAGTTTCTCTTTATCAGCAGAGATAGCAATCCTTTGAAGATTTTCTTTTGTCAGTTTCCCTTTATCAGCAGGGATGGCATTTATTTTGCTAGTTCCTCTTTATCAGCAGAGATAGCAATCCTTTGAAGATTTTCTTTTGTCAGTTTCCCTTTATTAGCAGGGATGTCATTTATTTTACTAGTTTTTCTTTATCAGCAGAGATATCAATCCTTTGAAAATTTTCTTTTTCTTAGTTTCCCTTTATCAGCAGGGATGGCATTTATTTTGCTAGTTTCTCTTTATCAGCAGAGATATCAATCTTTTAAAGATTTTCTTTCGTCAGTTTCCCTTTATCAGCAGGGATGGCATTTATTTTGCTAGTTTCTCTTTATCAGCAGAGATAGCAATGTTTTGAAGGTTTTCTTTCGTCAGTTTCCCTTTATCAGCAGGGATGGCATTTATTTTGCTAGTTTCTCTTTATCAGCAGAGATAGCAATCTTTTGAAGATTTTCTTTTGTCAGTTTCCTTTATCAGCAGGGATGGCATTTTATTTTGCTAGTTTCTCTTTGTCATTAGAGATAGCAATCTTTTGAAGATTTTCTTTTGTCAGTTTCCCTTTATTAGCCGGGATGGCATTTATTTTGCTAGTTTCTCTTTGTCAGCAGAGATAGCAATCCTTTGAAGATTTTCTTTGGTTAGTTTCCCTTTATCAGCAGGGATGGCATTTTATTTTGCTAGTTTCTCTTTATCAGCAGAGATAGCAATCTTTTGAAGATTTTCTTTTGTCAGTTTCCCTTTATCAGCAGGGATGGCATTTATCTTGCTAATTTCTCTTTATCAGCAGAGATAGCAATCTTTTGAAGATTTTCTTTTGTCAGTTTCCCTTTATCAGCAGGGATGACATTTATTTTGCTAGTTTCTCTTTATCAGCAGAGATAGCAATCCTTTGAAGATTTTCTTTTGTCAGTTTCCCTTTATCAGCAGGGATGGCATTTATTTTGCTAGTTTCTCTTTATCAGCAGAGATAGCAATCCTTTGAAGATTTTCTTTGGTCAGTTTCCCTTTATCAGCAGGGATGTCATTTATTTTGCTAATTTCTCTTTATCAGCAGAGATAGCAATCCTTTGAAGATATTCTTTTGTCATTATCCCTTTATCAGCAAGGATGGCATTTATTTTGCTAGTTTCTCTTTATCAGCAGAGATAGCAATCCTTTGAAGATTTTCTTTTGTCATTATCCCTTTATCAGCAGGGATGGCATTTATTTTGCTAGTTTCTCTTTATCAGCAGAGATAGCAATCCTTTGAAGATTTTCTTTTGTCAGTTTCCCTTTATCAGCAGGGATGGCATTTATTTTGCTAGTTTCTCTTTATCAGTAGAGATAGCAATCCTTTGAAGATTTTCTTTTGTCAGTTTCCCTTTATTAGCAGGGATGTCATTTATTTTACTAGTTTTTCTTTATCAGCAGAGATAGCAATCCTTTGAAAATTTTCTTTTTCTTAGTTTCCCTTTATCAGCAGGGATGGCATTTATTTTGCTAGTTTCTCTTTATCAGCAGAGATAGCAATGTTTTGAAGGTTTTCTTTCGTCAGTTTCCCTTTATCAGCAGGGATGGCATTTATTTTGCTAGTTTCTCTTTATCAGCAGAGATAGCAATCTTTTGAAGATTTTCTTTTGTCAGTTTCCCTTTATTAGCCGGGATGGCATTTATTTTGCTAGTTTCTCTTTGTCAGAAGAGATAGCAATCTTTTGAAGATTTTCTTTGGTCAGTTCCCTTTATCAGCAGGGATGGCATTTATTTTGCTAGTTTCTCTTTATCAGCAGAGATAGCAATCCTTTGAAGATTTTCTTTTGTCAGTTTCCCTTTATCAGCAGACATGGCATTTATTTTGCTAGTTTCTCTTTATCAGCAAAGATAACAATCCTTTGAAGATTTTCTTTGGTTAGTTCCCTTTATCAGCAGGGATGGCATTTATTTTGCTAGTTTCTCTTTATCAGCAGAGATAACAATCTTTTGGAGATTTTCTTATGTCATTTTCCCTTTATCAGCAGGGATGGCATTTATTTTGCTAGTTTCTCTTTATCAGCAGAGATAGCAATCTTTTGAAGATTTTATTTTGTCAGTTTCCCTTTATCAACAGGGATGACATTTATTTTTCTAGTTTCTCTTTATCAGCAGAGATAACAATCCTTTGAAGATTTTCTTTGGTCAGTTCCCTTTATCAGCAGGGATGGCATTTATTTTGCTAGTTTCTCTTTATCAGCAGAGATAACAATCTTTTGAAGATTTTCTTTTGTCATTTTCCCTTTATCAGCAGGGATGGCATTTATTTTGCTAATTTCTCTTTATCAGCAGAGATAACAATCTTTTGAAGATTTTCTTTTGTCATTTTCCCTTTATCAGCAGGGATGGCATTTATTTTGCTAGTTTCTCTTTATCAGCAGAGATAGCAATCTTTTAAATATTTTCTTTTGTCAGTTTCCCTTTATCAGCAGGGATGGCATTTATTTTTCTAGCTTCTCTTTATCAGCAGAGTTGGCAATCTTTTGAAGATTTTCTTTTGTCAGTTTCCCTTTATCAGCAGGGATGGCATTTATTTTGCTAGTTTCTCTTTATCAGCAGAGATATCAATCTTTTAAAGATTTTCTTTCGTCAGTTTCCCTTTATCAGCAGGGATGGCATTTATTTTGCTAGTTTCTCTTTATCAGCAGTGATAGCAATGTTTTGAAGGTTTTCTTTCGTCAGTTTCCCTTTATCAGCAGGGATGGCATTTATTTTGCTAGTTTCTCTTTATCAGCAGAGATAGCAATCTTTAGAAGATTTTCTTTTGTCAGTTTCCTTTATCAGCAGGGATGGCATTTTATTTTGCTAGTTTCTCTTTGCCATCAGAGATAGCAATCTTTTGAAGATTTTCTTTTGTCAGTTTCCCTTTATCAGCAGGGATGACATTTATTTTGCTAGTTTCTCTTTATCAGCAGAGATAGCAATCCTTTGAAGATTTTCTTTTGTCAGTTTCCCTTTATCAGCAGGGATGACATTTATTTTGCTAGTTTCTCTTTATCAGCAGAGATAGCAATCCTTTGAAGATTTTCTTTTGTCAGTTTCCCTTTATCAGCAGGGATGGCATTTATTTTGCTAGTTTCTCTTTATCAGCAGAGATAGCAATCCTTTGAAGATTTTCTTTGGTCAGTTTCCCTTTATCAGCAGGGATGTCATTTATTTTGCTAATTTCTCTTTATCAGCAGAGATAGCAATCCTTTGAAGATTTTCTTTTGTCATTATCCCTTTATCAGCAGGGATGGCATTTATTTTGCTAGTTTCTCTTTATCAGCAGAGATAGCAATCCTTTGAAGATTTTCTTTGGTCAGTTTCCCTTTATCAGCAGGGATGTCATTTATTTTGCTAATTTCTCTTTATCAGCAGAGATAGCAATCCTTTGAAGATTTTCTTTTGTCATTATCCCTTTATCAGCAGGGATGGCATTTATTTTGCTAGTTTCTCTTTATCAGCAGAGATAGCAATCCTTTGAAGATTTTCTTTTGTCATTATCCCTTTATCAGCAGGGATGGCATTTATTTTGCTAGTTTCTCTTTATCAGCAGAGATAGCAATCCTTTGAAGATTTTCTTTTGTCAGTTTCCCTTTATCAGCAGGGATGGCATTTATTTTGCTAGTTTCTCTTTATCAGCAGAGATAGCAATCCTTTGAAGATTTTCTTTTGTCAGTTTCCCTTTATTAGCAGGGATGTCATTTATTTTACTAGTTTTTCTTTATCAGCAGAGATAGCAATCCTTTGAAAATTTTCTTTTTCTTAGTTTCCCTTTATCAGCAGGGATGGCATTTATTTTGCTAGTTTCTCTTTATCAGCAGAGATATCAATCTTTTAAAGATTTTCTTTCGTCAGTTTCCCTTTATCAGCAGGGATGGCATTTATTTTGCTAGTTTCTCTTTATCAGCAGAGATAGCAATGTTTTGAAGGTTTTCTTTCGTCAGTTTCCCTTTATCAGCAGGGATGGCATTTATTTTGCTAGTTTCTCTTTATCAGCAGAGATAGCAATCTTTTGAAGATTTTCTTTTGTCAGTTTCCTTTATCAGCAGGGATGGCATTTTATTTTGCTAGTTTCTCTTTGTCATTAGAGATAGCAATCTTTTGAAGATTTTCTTTTGTCAGTTTCCCTTTATTAGCCGGGATGGCATTTATTTTGCTAGTTTCTCTTTGTCAGCAGAGATAGCAATCCTTTGAAGATTTTCTTTGGTTAGTTTCCCTTTATCAGCAGGGATGGCATTTTATTTTGCTAGTTTCTCTTTATCAGCAGAGATAGCAATCTTTTGAAGATTTTCTTTTGTCAGTTTCCCTTTATCAGCAGGGATGGCATTTATCTTGCTAATTTCTCTTTATCAGCAGAGATAGCAATCTTTTGAAGATTTTCTTTTGTCAGTTTCCCTTTATCAGCAGGGATGACATTTATTTTGCTAGTTTCTCTTTATCAGCAGAGATAGCAATCCTTTGAAGATTTTCTTTTGTCAGTTTCCCTTTATCAGCAGGGATGGCATTTATTTTGCTAGTTTCTCTTTATCAGCAGAGATAGCAATCCTTTGAAGATTTTCTTTGGTCAGTTTCCCTTTATCAGCAGGGATGTCATTTATTTTGCTAATTTCTCTTTATCAGCAGAGATAGCAATCCTTTGAAGATATTCTTTTGTCATTATCCCTTTATCAGCAAGGATGGCATTTATTTTGCTAGTTTCTCTTTATCAGCAGAGATAGCAATCCTTTGAAGATTTTCTTTTGTCATTATCCCTTTATCAGCAGGGATGGCATTTATTTTGCTAGTTTCTCTTTATCAGCAGAGATAGCAATCCTTTGAAGATTTTCTTTTGTCAGTTTCCCTTTATCAGCAGGGATGGCATTTATTTTGCTAGTTTCTCTTTATCAGTAGAGATAGCAATCCTTTGAAGATTTTCTTTTGTCAGTTTCCCTTTATTAGCAGGGATGTCATTTATTTTACTAGTTTTTCTTTATCAGCAGAGATAGCAATCCTTTGAAAATTTTCTTTTTCTTAGTTTCCCTTTATCAGCAGGGATGGCATTTATTTTGCTAGTTTCTCTTTATCAGCAGAGATAGCAATGTTTTGAAGGTTTTCTTTCGTCAGTTTCCCTTTATCAGCAGGGATGGCATTTATTTTGCTAGTTTCTCTTTATCAGCAGAGATAGCAATCTTTTGAAGATTTTCTTTTGTCAGTTTCCCTTTATTAGCCGGGATGGCATTTATTTTGCTAGTTTCTCTTTGTCAGAAGAGATAGCAATCTTTTGAAGATTTTCTTTGGTCAGTTCCCTTTATCAGCAGGGATGGCATTTATTTTGCTAGTTTCTCTTTATCAGCAGAGATAGCATTCCTTTGAAGATTTTCTTTTGTCAGTTTCCCTTTATCAGCAGACATGGCATTTATTTTGCTAGTTTCTCTTTATCAGCAAAGATAACAATCCTTTGAAGATTTTCTTTGGTTAGTTCCCTTTATCAGCAGGGATGGCATTTATTTTGCTAGTTTCTCTTTATCAGCAGAGATAACAATCTTTTGGAGATTTTCTTATGTCATTTTCCCTTTATCAGCAGGGATGGCATTTATTTTGCTAGTTTCTCTTTATCAGCAGAGATAGCAATCTTTTGAAGATTTTATTTTGTCAGTTTCCCTTTATCAACAGGGATGACATTTATTTTTCTAGTTTCTCTTTATCAGCAGAGATAACAATCCTTTGAAGATTTTCTTTGGTCAGTTCCCTTTATCAGCAGGGATGGCATTTATTTTGCTAGTTTCTCTTTATCAGCAGAGATAACAATCTTTTGAAGATTTTCTTTTGTCATTTTCCCTTTATCAGCAGGGATGGCATTTATTTTGCTAATTTCTCTTTATCAGCAGAGATAACAATCTTTTGAAGATTTTCTTTTGTCATTTTCCCTTTATCAGCAGGGATGGCATTTATTTTGCTAGTTTCTCTTTATCAGCAGAGATAGCAATCTTTTAAATATTTTCTTTTGTCAGTTTCCCTTTATCAGCAGGGATGGCATTTATTTTTCTAGCTTCTCTTTATCAGCAGAGTTGGCAATCTTTTGAAGATTTTCTTTTGTCAGTTTCCCTTTATCAGCAGGGATGGCATTTATTTTGCTAGTTTCTCTTTATCAGCAGAGATATCAATCTTTTAAAGATTTTCTTTCGTCAGTTTCCCTTTATCAGCAGGGATGGCATTTATTTTGCTAGTTTCTCTTTATCAGCAGTGATAGCAATGTTTTGAAGGTTTTCTTTCGTCAGTTTCCCTTTATCAGCAGGGATGGCATTTATTTTGCTAGTTTCTCTTTATCAGCAGAGATAGCAATCTTTAGAAGATTTTCTTTTGTCAGTTTCCTTTATCAGCAGGGATGGCATTTTATTTTGCTAGTTTCTCTTTGCCATCAGAGATAGCAATCTTTTGAAGATTTTCTTTTGTCAGTTTCCCTTTATCAGCAGGGATGACATTTATTTTGCTAGTTTCTCTTTATCAGCAGAGATAGCAATCCTTTGAAGATTTTCTTTTGTCAGTTTCCCTTTATCAGCAGGGATGACATTTATTTTGCTAGTTTCTCTTTATCAGCAGAGATAGCAATCCTTTGAAGATTTTCTTTTGTCAGTTTCCCTTTATCAGCAGGGATGGCATTTATTTTGCTAGTTTCTCTTTATCAGCAGAGATAGCAATCCTTTGAAGATTTTCTTTGGTCAGTTTCCCTTTATCAGCAGGGATGTCATTTATTTTGCTAATTTCTCTTTATCAGCAGAGATAGCAATCCTTTGAAGATTTTCTTTTGTCATTATCCCTTTATCAGCAGGGATGGCATTTATTTTGCTAGTTTCTCTTTATCAGCAGAGATAGCAATCCTTTGAAGATTTTCTTTTGTCATTATCCCTTTATCAGCAGGGATGGCATTTATTTTGCTAGTTTCTCTTTATCAGCAGAGATAGCAATCCTTTGAAGATTTTCTTTTGTCAGTTTCCCTTTATCAGCAGGGATGGCATTTATTTTGCTAGTTTCTCTTTATCAGCAGAGATAGCAATCCTTTGAAGATTTTCTTTTGTCAGTTTCCCTTTATCAGCAGGGATGGCATTTATTTTGCTAGTTTCTCTTTATCAGCAGAGATATCAATCTTTTAAAGATTTTCTTCCGTCAGTTTCCCTTTATCAGCAGGGATGGCATTTATTTTGCTAGTTTCTCTTTATCAGCAGAGATAGCAATCCTTTGAAGATTTTCTTTCGTCAGTTTCCCTTTATCAGCAGGGATGGCATTTATTTTGCTAGTTTCTCTTTATCAGCAGAGATAGCAATCTTTTGAAGATTTTCTTTTGTCAGTTTCCTTTATCAGAAGGGATGGCATTTTATTTTGCTAGTTTCTCTTTGTCATCAGAGATAGCAATCTTTTGAAGATTTTCTTTTGTCAGTTTCCCTTTATTAGCCGGGATGGCATTTATTTTGCTAGTTTCTCTTTGTCAGCAGAGATAGCAATCCTTTGATGATTTTCTTTGGTTAGTTTCCCTTTATCAGCAGGGATGGCATTTTATTTTGCTAGTTTCTCTTTATCAGCAGAGATAGCAATCTTTTGAAGATTTTCTTTTGTCAGTTTCCCTTTATCAGCAGGGATGGCATTTATCTTGCTAATTTCTCTTTATCAGCAGAGATAGCAATCTTTTGAAGATTTTCTTTTGTCAGTTTCCCTTTATCAGCCGGGATGACATTTATTTTGCTAGTTTCTCTTTATCAGCAGAGATAGCAATCCTTTGAAGATTTTCTTTTGTCAGTTTCCCTTTATCAGCAGGGATGGCATTTATTTTGCTAGTTTCTCTTTATCAGCAGAGATAGCAATCCTTTGAAGATTTTCTTTGGTCAGTTTCCCTTTATCAGCAGGGATGTCATTTATTTTGCTAATTTCTCTTTATCAGCAGAGATAGCAATCCTTTGAAGATTTTCTTTTGTCATTATCCCTTTATCAGCAGGGATGGCATTTATTTTGCTAGTTTCTCTTTATCAGCAGAGATAGCAATCCTTTGAAGATTTTCTTTTGTCATTATCCCTTTATCAGCAGGGATGGCATTTATTTTGCTAGTTTCTCTTTATCAGCAGAGATAGCAATCCTTTGAAGATTTTCTTTTGTCAGTTTCCCTTTATCAGCAGGGATGGCATTTATTTTGCTAGTTCCTCTTTATCAGCAGAGATAGCAATCCTTTGAAGATTTTCTTTTGTCAGTTTCCCTTTATTAGCAGGGATGTCATTTATTTTACTAGTTTTTCTTTATCAGCAGAGATAGCAATCCTTTGAAAATTTTCTTTTTCTTAGTTTCCCTTTATCAGCAGGGATGGCATTTATTTTGCTTGTTTCTCTTTATCAGCAGAGATATCAATCTTTTAAAGATTTTCTTTCGTCAGTTTCCCTTTATCAGCAGGGATGGCATTTATTTTGCTAGTTTCTCTTTATCAGCAGAGATAGCAATGTTTTGAAGGTTTTCTTTCGTCAGTTTCCCTTTATCAGCAGGGATGGCATTTATTTTGCTAGTTTCTCTTTATCAGCAGAGATAGCAATCTTTTGAAGATTTTCTTTTGTCAGTTTCCTTTATCAGCAGGGATGGCATTTTATTTTGCTAGTTTCTCTTTGTCATTAGAGATAGCAATCTTTTGAAGATTTTCTTTTGTCAGTTTCCCTTTATTAGCCGGGATGGCATTTATTTTGCTAGTTTCTCTTTGTCAGCAGAGATAGCAATCCTTTGAAGATTTTCTTTGGTTAGTTTCCCTTTATCAGCAGGGATGGCATTTTATTTTGCTAGTTTCTCTTTATCAGCAGAGATAGCAATCTTTTGAAGATTTTCTTTTGTCAGTTTCCCTTTATCAGCAGGGATGGCATTTATCTTGCTAATTTCTCTTTATCAGCAGAGATAGCAATCTTTTGAAGATTTTCTTTTGTCAGTTTCCCTTTATCAGCAGGGATGACATTTATTTTGCTAGTTTCTCTTTATCAGCAGAGATAACAATCCTTTGAAGATTTTCTTTTGTCAGTTTCCCTTTATCAGCAGGGATGGCATTTATTTTGCTAGTTTCTCTTTATCAGCAGAGATAGCAATCCTTTGAAGATTTTCTTTGGTCAGTTTCCCTTTATCAGCAGGGATGTCATTTATTTTGCTAATTTCTCTTTATCAGCAGAGATAGCAATCCTTTGAAGATATTCTTTTGTCATTATCCCTTTATCAGCAAGGATGGCATTTATTTTGCTAGTTTCTCTTTATCAGCAGAGATAGCAATCCTTTGAAGATTTTCTTTTGTCATTATCCCTTTATCAGCAGGGATGGCATTTATTTTGCTAGTTTCTCTTTATCAGCAGAGATAGCAATCCTTTGAAGATTTTCTTTTGTCAGTTTCCCTTTATCAGCAGGGATGTCATTTATTTTGCTAGTTTCTCTTTATCAGTAGAGATAGCAATCCTTTGAAGATTTTCTTTTGTCAGTTTCCCTTTATTAGCAGGGATGTCATTTATTTTACTAGTTTTTCTTTATCAGCAGAGATAGCAATCCTTTGAAAATTTTCTTTTTCTTAGTTTCCCTTTATCAGCAGGGATGGCATTTATTTTGCTAGTTTCTCTTTATCAGCAGAGATAGCAATGTTTTGAAGGTTTTCTTTCGTCAGTTTCCCTTTATCAGCAGGGATGGCATTTATTTTGCTAGTTTCTCTTTATCAGCAGAGATAGCAATCTTTTGAAGATTTTCTTTTGTCAGTTTCCCTTTATTAGCCGGGATGGCATTTATTTTGCTAGTTTCTCTTTGTCAGAAGAGATAGCAATCTTTTGAAGATTTTCTTTGGTCAGGTCCCTTTATCAGCAGGGATGGCATTTATTTTGCTAGTTTCTCTTTATCAGCAGAGATAGCAATCCTTTGAAGATTTTCTTTTGTCAGTTTCCCTTTATCAGCAGACATGGCATTTATTTTGCTAGTTTCTCTTTATCAGCAAAGATAACAATCCTTTGAAGATTTTCTTTGGTTAGTTCCCTTTATCAGCAGGGATGGCATTTATTTTGCTAGTTTCTCTTTATCAGCAGAGATAACAATCTTTTGGAGATTTTCTTATGTCATTTTCCCTTTATCAGCAGGGATGGCATTTATTTTGCTAGTTTCTCTTTATCAGCAGAGATAGCAATCTTTTGAAGATTTTATTTTGTCAGTTTCCCTTTATCAACAGGGATGACATTTATTTTTCTAGTTTCTCTTTATCAGCAGAGATAACAATCCTTTGAAGATTTTCTTTGGTCAGTTCCCTTTATCAGCAGGGATGGCATTTATTTTGCTAGTTTCTCTTTATCAGCAGAGATAACAATCTTTTGAAGATTTTCTTTTGTCATTTTCCCTTTATCAGCAGGGATGGCATTTATTTTGCTAATTTCTCTTTATCAGCAGAGATAACAATCTTTTGAAGATTTTCTTTTGTCATTTTCCCTTTATCAGCAGGGATGGCATTTATTTTGCTAGTTTCTCTTTATCAGCAGAGATAGCAATCTTTTAAATATTTTCTTTTGTCAGTTTCCCTTTATCAGCAGGGATGGCATTTATTTTTCTAGCTTCTCTTTATCAGCAGAGTTGGCAATCTTTTGAAGATTTTCTTTTGTCAGTTTCCCTTTATCAGCAGGGATGGCATTTATTTTGCTAGTTTCTCTTTATCAGCAGAGATATCAATCTTTTAAAGATTTTCTTTCGTCAGTTTCCCTTTATCAGCAGGGATGGCATTTATTTTGCTAGTTTCTCTTTATCAGCAGTGATAGCAATGTTTTGAAGGTTTTCTTTCGTCAGTTTCCCTTTATCAGCAGGGATGGCATTTATTTTGCTAGTTTCTCTTTATCAGCAGAGATAGCAATCTTTAGAAGATTTTCTTTTGTCAGTTTCCTTTATCAGCAGGGATGGCATTTTATTTTGCTAGTTTCTCTTTGCCATCAGAGATAGCAATCTTTTGAAGATTTTCTTTTGTCAGTTTCCCTTTATCAGCAGGGATGACATTTATTTTGCTAGTTTCTCTTTATCAGCAGAGATAGCAATCCTTTGAAGATTTTCTTTGGTCAGTTTCCCTTTATCAGCAGGGATGTCATTTATTTTGCTAATTTCTCTTTATCAGCAGAGATAGCAATCCTTTGTAGATTTTCTTTTGTCATTATCCCTTTATCAGCAGGGATGGCATTTATTTTGCTAGTTTCTCTTTATCAGCAGAGATAGCAATCCTTTGAAGATTTTCTTTTGTCATTATCCCTTTATCAACAGGGATGGCATTTATTTTGCTAGTTTCTCTTTATCAGCAGAGAAAGCAATCCTTTGAAGATTTTCTTTTGTCAGTTTCCCTTTATCAGCAGGGATGGCATTTATTTTGCTAGTTTCTCTTTATCAGCAGAGATAGCAATCCTTTGAAGATTTTCTTTTGTCAGTTTCCCTTTATCAGCAGGGATGGCATTTATTTTGCTAGTTTCTCTTTATCAGCAGAGATATCAATCTTTTAAAGATTTTCTTTCGTCAGTTTCCCTTTATCAGCAGGGATGGCATTTATTTTGCTAGTTTCTCTTTATCAGCAGAGATAGCAGTGTTTTGAAGGTTTTCTTTCGTCAGTTTCCCTTTATCAGCAGGGATGGCATTTATTTTGCTAGTTTCTCTTTATCAGCAGAGATAGCAATCTTTTGAAGATTTTCTTTTGTCAGTTTCCTTTATCAGAAGGGATGGCATCTTATTTTGCTAGTTTCTCTTTGTCATCAGAGATAGCAATCTTTTGAAGATTTTCTTTTGTCAGTTTCCCTTTATTAGCCGGGATGGCATTTATTTTGCTAGTTTCTCTTTGTCAGCAGAGATAGCAATCCTTTGATGATTTTCTTTGGTTAGTTTCCCTTTATCAGCAGGGATGGCATTTTATTTTGCTAGTTTCTCTTTATCAGCAGAGATAGCAATCTTTTGAAGATTTTCTTTTGTCAGTTTCCCTTTATCAGCAGGGATGGCATTTATCTTGCTAATTTCTCTTTATCAGCAGAGATAGCAATCTTTTGAAGATTTTCTTTTGTCAGTTTCCCTTTATCAGCCGGGATGACATTTATTTTGCTAGTTTCTCTTTATCAGCAGAGATAGCAATCCTTAGAAGATTTTCTTTTGTCAGTTTCCCTTTATCAGCAGGGATGGCATTTATTTTGCTAGTTTCTCTTTATCAGCAGAGATAGCAATCCTTTGAAGATTTTCTTTGGTCAGTTTCCCTTTATCAGCAGGGATGTCATTTATTTTGCTAATTTCTCTTTATCAGCAGAGATAGCAATCCTTTGAAGATTTTCTTTTGTCATTATCCCTTTATCAGCAGGGATGGCATTTATTTTGCTAGTTTCTCTTTATCAGCAGAGATAGCAATCCTTTGAAGATTTTCTTTTGTCATTATCCCTTTATCAGCAGGGATGGCATTTATTTTGCTAGTTTCTCTTTATCAGCAGAGATAGCAATCCTTTGAAGATTTTCTTTTGTCAGTTTCCCTTTATCAGCAGGGATGGCATTTATTTTGCTAGTTTCTCTTTATCAGCAGAGATAGCAATCCTTTGAAGATTTTCTTTTGTCAGTTTCCCTTTATTAGCAGGGATGTCATTTATTTTACTAGTTTTTCTTTATCAGCAGAGATAGCAATCCTTTGAAAATTTTCTTTTTCTTAGTTTCCCTTTATCAGCAGGGATGGCATTTATTTTGCTAGTTTCTCTTTATCAGCAGAGATATCAATCTTTTAAAGATTTTCTTTCGTCAGTTTCCCTTTATCAGCAGGGATGGCATTTATTTTGCTAGTTTCTCTTTATCAGCAGAGATAGCAATGTTTTGAAGGTTTTCTTTCGTCAGTTTCCCTTTATCAGCAGGGATGGCATTTATTTTGCTAGTTTCTCTTTATCAGCAGAGATAGCAATCTTTTGAAGATTTTCTTTTGTCAGTTTCCTTTATCAGCAGGGATGGCATTTTATTTTGCTAGTTTCTCTTTGTCATTAGAGATAGCAATCTTTTGAAGATTTTCTTTTGTCAGTTTCCCTTTATTAGCCGGGATGGCATTTATTTTGCTAGTTTCTCTTTGTCAGCAGAGATAGCAATCCTTTGAAGATTTTCTTTGGTTAGTTTCCCTTTATCAGCAGGGATGGCATTTTATTTTGCTAGTTTCTCTTTATCAGCAGAGATAGCAATCTTTTGAAGATTTTCTTTTGTCAGTTTCCCTTTATCAGCAGGGATGGCATTTATCTTGCTAATTTCTCTTTATCAGCAGAGATAGCAATCCTTTGAAGATTTTCTTTTGTCATTATCCCTTTATCAGCAGGGATGGCATTTATTTTGCTAGTTTCTCTTTATCAGCAGAGATAGCAATCCTTTGAAGATTTTCTTTTGTCATTATCCCTTTATCAGCAGGGATGGCATTTATTTTGCTAGTTTCTCTTTATCAGCAGAGATAGCAATCCTTTGAAGATTTTCTTTGGTCAGTTTCCCTTTATCAGCAGGGATGTCATTTATTTTGCTAATTTCTCTTTATCAGCAGAGATAGCAATCCTTTGAAGATTTTCTTTTGTCATTATCCCTTTATCAGCAGGGATGGCATTTATTTTGCTAGTTTCTCTTTATCAGCAGAGATAGCAATCCTTTGAAGATTTTCTTTTTCTTAGTTTCCCTTTATCAGCAGGGATGGCATTTATTTTGCTAGTTTCTCTTTATCAGCAGAGATAGCAATGTTTTGAAGGTTTTCTTTCGTCAGTTTCCCTTTATCAGCAGGGATGGCATTTATTTTGCTAGTTTCTCTTTATCAGCAGAGATAGCAATCTTTTGAAGATTTTCTTTTGTCAGTTTCCCTTTATTAGCCGGGATGGCATTTATTTTGCTAGTTTCTCTTTGTCAGAAGAGATAGCAATCTTTTGAAGATTTTCTTTGGTCAGTTCCCTTTATCAGCAGGGATGGCATTTATTTGGCTAGTTTCTCTTTATCAGCAGAGATAGCAATCCTTTGAAGATTTTCTTTTGTCAGTTTCCCTTTATCAGCAGACATGGCATTTATTTTGCTAGTTTCTCTTTATCAGCAAAGATAACAATCCTTTGAAGATTTTCTTTGGTTAGTTCCCTTTATCAGCAGGGATGGCATTTATTTTGCTAGTTTCTCTTTATCAGCAGAGATAACAATCTTTTGAAGATTTTCTTATGTCATTTTCCCTTTATCAGCAGGGATGGCATTTATTTTGCTAGTTTCTCTTTATCAGCAGAGATAGCAATCTTTTGAAGATTTTATTTTGTCAGTTTCCCTTTATCAACAGGGATGACATTTATTTTTCTAGTTTCTCTTTATCAGCAGAGATAACAATCCTTTGAAGATTTTCTTTGGTCAGTTCCCTTTATCAGCAGGGATGGCATTTATTTTGCTAGTTTCTCTTTATCAGCAGAGATAACAATCTTTTGAAGATTTTCTTTTGTCATTTTCCCTTTATCAGCAGGGATGGCATTTATTTTGCTAGTTTCTCTTTATCAGCAGAGATAACAATCTTTTGAAGATTTTCTTTTGTCATTTTCCCTTTATCAGCAGGGATGGCATTTATTTTGCTAGTTTCTCTTTATCAGCAGAGATAGCAATCTTTTAAATATTTTCTTTTGTCAGTTTCCCTTTATCAGCAGGGATGGCATTTATTTTTCTAGCTTCTCTTTATCAGCAGAGTTGGCAATCTTTTGAAGATTTTCTTTTGTCAGTTTCCCTTTATCAGCAGGGATGGCATTTATTTTGCTAGTTTCTCTTTATCAGCAGAGATATCAATCTTTTAAAGATTTTCTTTCGTCAGTTTCCCTTTATCAGCAGGGATGGCATTTATTTTGCTAGTTTCTCTTTATCAGCAGAGATAGCAATGTTTTGAAGGTTTTCTTTCGTCAGTTTCCCTTTATCAGCAGGGATGGCATTTATTTTGCTAGTTTCTCTTTATCAGCAGAGATAGCAATCTTTAGAAGATTTTCTTTTGTCAGTTTCCTTTATCAGCAGGGATGGCATTTTATTTTGCTAGTTTCTCTTTGCCATCAGAGATAGCAATCTTTTGAAGATTTTCTTTTGTCAGTTTCCCTTTATTAGCCGGGATGGCATTTATTTTGCTAGTTTCTCTTTGTCAGCAGAGATAGCAATCTTTTGAAGATTTTCTTTGGTTAGTTTCCCTTTATCAGCAGGGATGGCATTTTATTTTGCTAGTTTCTCTTTATCAGCAGAGATAGCAATCTTTTGAAGATTTTCTTTTGTCAGTTTCCCTTTATCAGCAGGGATGGCATTTATTTTGCTAGTTTCTCTTTATCAGCAGAGATAGCAATCCTTTGAAGATTTTCTTTTGTCAGTTTCCCTTTATTAGCAGGGATGTCATTTATTTTACTAGTTTTTCTTTATCAGCAGAGATAGCAATCCTTTGAAAATTTTCTTTTTCTTAGTTTCCCTTTATCAGCAGGGATGGCATTTATTTTGCTAGTTTCTCTTTATCAGCAGAGATAGCAATGTTTTGAAGGTTTTCTTTCGTCAGTTTCCCTTTATCAGCAGGGATGGCATTTATTTTGCTAGTTTCTCTTTATCAGCAGAGATAGCAATCTTTTGAAGATTTTCTTTTGTCAGTTTCCCTTTATTAGCCGGGATGGCATTTATTTTGCTAGTTTCTCTTTGTCAGAAGAGATAGCAATCTTTTGAAGATTTTCTTTGGTCAGTTCCCTTTATCAGCAGGGATGGCATTTATTTGGCTAGTTTCTCTTTATCAGCAGAGATAGCAATCCTTTGAAGATTTTCTTTTGTCAGTTTCCCTTTATCAGCAGACATGGCATTTATTTTGCTAGTTTCTCTTTATCAGCAAAGATAACAATCCTTTGAAGATTTTCTTTGGTTAGTTCCCTTTATCAGCAGGGATGGCATTTATTTTGCTAGTTTCTCTTTATCAGCAGAGATAACAATCTTTTGAAGATTTTCTTATGTCATTTTCCCTTTATCAGCAGGGATGGCATTTATTTTGCTAGTTTCTCTTTATCAGCAGAGATAGCAATCTTTTGAAGATTTTATTTTGTCAGTTTCCCTTTATCAACAGGGATGACATTTATTTTTCTAGTTTCTCTTTATCAGCAGAGATAACAATCCTTTGAAGATTTTCTTTGGTCAGTTCCCTTTATCAGCAGGGATGGCATTTATTTTGCTAGTTTCTCTTTATCAGCAGAGATAACAATCTTTTGAAGATTTTCTTTTGTCATTTTCCCTTTATCAGCAGGGATGGCATTTATTTTGCTAGTTTCTCTTTATCAGCAGAGATAACAATCTTTTGAAGATTTTCTTTTGTCATTTTCCCTTTATCAGCAGGGATGGCATTTATTTTGCTAGTTTCTCTTTATCAGCAGAGATAGCAATCTTTTAAATATTTTCTTTTGTCAGTTTCCCTTTATCAGCAGGGATGGCATTTATTTTTCTAGCTTCTCTTTATCAGCAGAGTTGGCAATCTTTTGAAGATTTTCTTTTGTCAGTTTCCCTTTATCAGCAGGGATGGCATTTATTTTGCTAGTTTCTCTTTATCAGCAGAGATATCAATCTTTTAAAGATTTTCTTTCGTCAGTTTCCCTTTATCAGCAGGGATGGCATTTATTTTGCTAGTTTCTCTTTATCAGCAGAGATAGCAATGTTTTGAAGGTTTTCTTTCGTCAGTTTCCCTTTATCAGCAGGGATGGCATTTATTTTGCTAGTTTCTCTTTATCAGCAGAGATAGCAATCTTTAGAAGATTTTCTTTTGTCAGTTTCCTTTATCAGCAGGGATGGCATTTTATTTTGCTAGTTTCTCTTTGCCATCAGAGATAGCAATCTTTTGAAGATTTTCTTTTGTCAGTTTCCCTTTATTAGCCGGGATGGCATTTATTTTGCTAGTTTCTCTTTGTCAGCAGAGATAGCAATCTTTTGAAGATTTTCTTTGGTTAGTTTCCCTTTATCAGCAGGGATGGCATTTTATTTTGCTAGTTTCTCTTTATCAGCAGAGATAGCAATCTTTTGAAGATTTTCTTTTGTCAGTTTCCCTTTATCAGCAGGGATGTCATTTATCTTGCTAATTTCTCTTTATCAGCAGAGATAGCAATCTTTTGAAGATTTTCTTTTGTCAGTTTCCCTTTATCAGCAGGGATGACATTTATTTTGCTAGTTTCTCTTTATCAGCAGAGATAGCAATCCTTTGAAGATTTTCTTTTGTCAGTTTCCCTTTATCAGCAGGGATGACATTTATTTTGCTAGTTTCTCTTTATCAGCAGAGATAGCAATCCTTTGAAGATTTTCTTTTGTCAGTTTCCCTTTATCAGCAGGTATGTCATTTATTTTGCTAGTTTCTCTTTATCAGCAGAGATAGCAATCCTTTGAAGATTTTCTTTTGTCATTATCCCTTTATCAGCAGGGATGGCATTTATTTTGCTATTTCTCTTTATCAGCAGAGATAGCAATCCTTTGAAGATTTTCTTTTGTCATTATCCCTTTATCAGCAGGGATGGCATTTATTTTGCTAGTTTCTCTTTATCAGCAGAGATAGCAATCCTTTGAAGATTTTCTTTTGTCAGTTTCCCTTTATCAGCAGGGATGGCATTTATTTTGCTAGTTTCTCTTTATCAGCAGAGATAGCAATCCTTTGAAGATTTTATTTTGTCAGTTTCCCTTTATTAGCAGGGATGTCATTTATTTTACTAGTTTTTCTTTATCAGCAGAGATAGCAATCCTTTGAAAATTTTCTTTTTCTTAGTTTCCCTTTATCAGCAGGGATGGCATTTATTTTGCTAGTTTCTCTTTATCAGCAGAGATAGCAATCTTTTGAAGATTTTCTTTGGTCAGTTCCCTTTATCAGCAGGGATGGCATTTATTTGGATAGTTTCTCTTTATCAGTAGAGATAGCAATCCTTTGAAGATTTTCTTTTGTCAGTTTCCCTTTATCAGCAGGGATGGCATTTATTTTGCTAGTTTCTCTTTATCAGCAGAGATAACAATCCTTTGATGATTTTCTTTGTTCAGTTCCGTTTATAAGCAGGGATGGCATTTATTTTGCTAGTTTCTCTTTATCAGCAGAGATAACAATCTTTTGAAGATTTTCTTTTGTCAGTTTCCCTTTATCAGCAGGGATGGCATTTATTTTGCTAGTTTCTCTTTATCAGCAGAGATAGCAATCTTTTGAAGATTTTATTTTGTCAGTTTCCCTTTATCAGCAGGGATGCCATTTATTTTGCCAGTTTCTCTTTATCAGCAGAGATAGCAATCTTTGGAAGATTTTCTTTTGTCAGTTTCCCTTTATCAGCAGGGATGGCATTTATTTTGCTAGTTTCTCTTTATCAGCAGAGATAACAATCTTGTGAATATTTTCTTTTGTCAGTTTCCCTTTATCAGCAGGGATGGCATTTATTTTTCTAGCTTCTCTTTATAAGCAGAGATAGCAATCTTTTGAAGATTTTCTTTTGTCAGTTTCCCTTTATCAGCAGGGATGGCATTTATTTTGCTAGTTTCTCTTTATCAGCAGAGATAGCAATCTTTTAAAGATTTTCTTTCGTCAGTTTCCCTTTATCAGCAGGGATGGCATTTATTTTGCTAGTTTCTCTTTATCAGCAGAGATAGCAATCCTTTGAAGATTTTCTTTTGTCAGTTTCCCTTTATCAGCAGGGATGGCATTTATTTTGCTAGTTTCTCTTTATCAGTAGAGATAACAATCCTTTGAAGATTTTCTTTTGTCAGTTTCCCTTTATCAGCAGGGATGGCATTTATTTTGCTAGTTTCCATTTATCAGCAGAGATAGCAATCTTTTGCAGATTTTATTTTGTCAGTTTCCCTTTATCAGCAGGGATGACATTTATTTTTCTAGTTTCTCTTTATCAGCAGAGATAGCAATCTTTTGATGATTTTCTTTTGTCAGTTTCCCTTTATCAGCAGGGATGACATTTATTTTGCTAGTTTCTCTTTATCAGCAGAGATAGCAATCTTTTGAATATTTTCTTTTGTCAGTTTCCCTTTATCAGCAGGGATGGCATTTATTTTTCTAGCTTCTCTTTATAAGCTGAGATAGCAATCCTTTGAAGATTTTCTTTTGTCAGTTTCCCTTTATCAGCAGGGATGTCATTTATTTTACTAGTTTTTCTTTATCAGCAGAGATAGCAATCCTTTGAAGATTTTCTTTTGTTAGTTTCCCTTTATCAGCAGGGATGGCATTTATTTTGCTAGTTTCTCTTTATCAGCAGAGATAGCAATCTTTTGAAGATTTTCTTTGGTCAGTTCCCTTTATCAGCAGGGATGGCATTTATTTGGATAGTTTCTCTTTATCAGCAGAGATAGCAATCCTTTGAAGATTTTCTTTTGTCAGTTTCCCTTTATCCGCAGGGATGGCATTTATTTTGCTAGTTTCTATTTATCAGCAGAGATAACAATCCTTTGAAGATTTTCTTTGTTCAGTTCCGTTTATAAGCGGGGATGGCATTTATTTTGCTAGTTTCTCTTTATCAGCAGAGATAACAATCCTTTGATGATTTTCTTTTGTCATTATCCCTTTATCAGCAGGGATGGCATTTATTTTGCTAGTTTCTCTTTATCAGCAGAGATAGCAATCCTTTGAAGATTTTCTTTTGTCAGTTTCCCTTTATCAGCAGGGATGGCATTTATTTTGCTAGTTTCTCTTTATCAGCAGATATAGCAATCCTTTGAAGATTTTCTTTTGTCAGTTTCCCTTTATTAGCAGGGATGTCATTTATTTTACTAGTTTTTCTTTATCAGCAGAGATAGCAATCCTTTGAAAATTTTCTTTTGTTAGTTTCCCTTTATCAGCAGGGATGGCATTTATTTTGCTAGTTTCTCTTTATCAGCAGAGATAGCCATCTTTTGAAGATTTTCTTTGGTCAGTTCCCTTTATCAGCAGGGATGGCATTTATTTGGATAGTTTCTCTTTATCAGCAGAGATAGCAATCCTTTGAAGATTTTCTTTTGTCAGTTTCCCTTTATCAGCAGGGATGGCATTTATTTTGCTAGTTTCTCTTTATCAGCAGAGATAACAGTCCTTTGAAGATTTTCTTTGTTCAGTTCCGTTTATAAGCAGGGATGGCATTTATTTTGCTAGTTTCTCTTTATCAGCAGAGATAACAATCTTTTGAAGATTTTCTTTTGTCAGTTTCCCTTTATCTGCAGGGATGGTATTTATTTTGCTAGTTTCTCTTTATCAGCAGAGATAGCAATCTTTTGAAGATTTTATTTTATCAGTTTCCCTTTATCAGCAGGGATGCCATTTATTTTGCCAGTTTCTCTTTATCAGCAGAGATAGCAATCTTTTGAAGATTTTCTTTTGTCAGTTTCCCTTTATCAGCAGGGATGGCATTTATTTTGCTAGTTTCTTTTTATCAGCAGAGATAGCAATCTTTTGAATATTTTCTTTTGTCAGTTTCCCTTTATCAGCAGGGATGGCATTTATTTTTCTAGCTTCTCTTTATCAGCAGAGATAGCAATCTTTTGAAGATTTTCTTTTGTCAGTTTCCCTTTATCAGCAGGGATGGCATTTATTTTGCTAGTTTCTCTTTATCAGCAGAGATAGCAATCTTTTAAAGATTTTCTTCCGTCAGTTTCCCTTTATCAGCAGGGATGGCATTTATTTTGCTAGTTTCTCTTTATCAGCAGAGATAGCAATCCTTTGAAGATTTTCTTTTGTCAGTTTCCCTTTATCAGCAGGGATGGCATTTATTTTGCTAGTTTCTCTTTATCAGTAGAGATAACAATCCTTTGAAGATTTTCTTTTGTCAGTTTCCCTTTATCAGCAGGGATGGCATTTATTTTGCTAGTTTCCATTTATCAGCAGAGATAGCAATCTTTTGAAGATTTTATTTTGTCAGTTTCCCTTTATCAGCAGGGATGACATTTATTTTTCTAGTTTCTCTTTATCAGCAGAGATAGCAATCTTTTGATGATTTTCTTTTGTCAGTGTCCCTTTATCAGCAGGGATGACATTTATTTTGCTTGTTTCTCTTTATCAGCAGAGATAGCAATCTTTTGAATATTTTCTTTTGTCAGTTTCCCTTTATCAGCAGGGATGGCATTTATTTTTCTAGCTTCTCTTTATCAGCAGAGATAGCAATCCTTTGAAGATTTTCTTTTGTCAGTTTCCCTTTATCAGCAGGGATGGCATTTATTTTGCTAGTTTCTCTTTATCAGCAGAGATAGCAATCTTTTGAAGATTTTCTTTGGTCAGTTCCCTTTATCAGCAGGGATGGCATTTATTTGGATAGTTTCTCTTTATCAGCAGAGATAGCAATCCTTTGAAGATTTTCTTTTGTCAGTTTCCCTTTATCAGCAGGGATGGCATTTATTTTGCTAGTTTCTCTTTATCAGCAGAGATAACAATCCTTTGAAGATTTTCTTTGTTCAGTTCCGTTTATAAGCAGGGATGGCATTTATTTTGCTAGTTTCTCTTTATCAGCAGAGATAACAATCTTTTGAAGATTTTCTTTTGTCAGTTTCCCTTTATCAGCAGGGATGGCATTTATTTTGCTAGTTTCTCTTTATCAGCAGAGATAGCAATCTTTTGAAGATTTTATTTTGTCCGTTTCCCTTTATCAGTAGGGATGCCATTTATTTTGCCAGTTTCTCTTTATCTGCAGAGATAGCAATCTTTTGAAGTTTTTCTTTTGTCAGTTTCCCTTTATCAGCAGGGATGGCATTTATTTTGCTAGTTTCTCTTTATCAGCAGAGATAGCAATCTTTTGAATATTTTCTTTTGTCAGTTTCCTTTTATCAGCAGGGATGGCATTTATTTTTCTAGCTTCTCTTTATCAGCAGAGATAGCAATCTTTTGAAGATTTTCTTTTGTCAGTTTCCCTTTATCAGCAGGGATGGCATTTATTTTGCTAGTTTCTCTTTATCAGCAGAGATAGCAATCTTTTAAAGATTTTCTTTCGTCAGTTTCCCTTTATCAGCAGGGATGGCATTTATTTTGCTAGTTTCTCTTTATCAGCAGAGATAGCAATCCTTTGAAGATTTTCTTTTGTCAGTTTCCCTTTATCAGCAGGGATGGCATTTATTTTGCTAGTTTCTCTTTATCAGTAGAGATAACAATCCTTTGAAGATTTTCTTTTGTCAGTTTCCCTTTATCAGCAGGGATGGCATTTATTTTGCTAGTTTCCATTTATCAGCAGAGATAACAATCTTTTGAAGATTTTATTTTGTCAATTTCCCTTTATCAGCAGGGATGACATTTATTTTTCTAGTTTCTCTTTATCAGCAGAGATAGCAATCTTTTGATGATTTTCTTTTGTCAGTTTCCCTTTATCAGCAGGGATGACATTTATTTTGCTAGTTTCTCTTTATCAGCAGAGATAGCAATCTTTTGAATATTTTCTTTTGTCAGTTTCCCTTTATCAGCAGGGATGGCATTTATTTTTCTAGCTTCTCTTTATCAGCAGAGATAACAATCCTTTGAAGATTTTCTTTTGTCAGTTTCCCTTTATCAGCAGGGATGTCATTTATTTTACTAGTTTTTCTTTATCAGCAGAGATAGCAATCCTTTGAAGATTTTCTTTTGTTAGTTTCCCTTTATCAGCAGGGATGGCATTTATTTTGCTAGTTTCTCTTTATCAGCAGAGATAGCAATCTTTTGAAGATTTTCTTTGGTCAGTTCCCTTTATCAGCAGGGATGGCATTTATTTGGATAGTTTCTCTTTATCAGCAGAGATAGCAATCCTTTGAAGATTTTCTTTTGTCAGTTTCCCTTTATCAGCAAGGATGGCATTTATTTTGCTAGTTTCTCTTTATCAGCAGAGATAACAATCCTTTGAAGATTTTCTTTGTTCAGTTCCGTTTATAAGCAGGGATGGCATTTATTTTTCTAGTTTCTCTTTATCAGCAGAGATAACAATCTTTTGAAGATTTTCGTTTGTCAGTTTCCCTTTATCAGCAGGGATGGCATTTATTTTGCTAGTTTCTCTTTATCAGCAGAGATAGCAATCTTTTGAAGATTTTATTTTGTCAGTTTCCCTTTATCAGTAGGGATGCCATTTATTTTGCCAGTTTCTCTTTATCAGTAGAGATAGCAATCTTTTGAAGTTTTTCTTTTGTCAGTTTCCCTTTATCAGCAGGGATGGCATTTATTTTGCTAGTTTCTCTTTATCAGCAGAGATAGCAATCTTTTGAATATTTTCTTTTGTCAGTTTCCCTTTATCAGCAGGGATGGCATTTATTTTTCTAGCTTCTCTTTATCAGCAGAGATAGCAATCTTTTGAAGATTTTCTTTTGTCAGTTTCCCTTTATCAGCAGGGATGGCATTTATTTTGCTAGTTTCTCTTTATCAGCAGGGATAGCAATCTTTTAAAGATTTTCTTTCGTCAGTTTCCCTTTATCAGCAGGGATGGCATTTATTTTTCTAGCTTCTCTTTATCTGTAGAGATAACAATCCTTTGAAGATTTTCTTTTGTCAGTTTCCCTTTATCAGCAGGGATGGCATTTATTTTGCTAGTTTCCCTTTATCAGCAGAGATATCAATCTTTTAAAGATTTTCTTTCGTCAGTTTCCCTTTATCAGCAGGGATGGCATTTATTTTGCTAGTTTCTCTTTATCAGCAGAGATAGCAATGTTTTGAAGGTTTTCTTTCGTCAGTTTCCCTTTATCAGCAGGGATGGCATTTATTTTGCTAGTTTCTCTTTATCAGCAGAGATAGCAATCTTTTGAAGATTTTCTTTTGTCAGTTTCCTTTATCAGCAGGGATGGCATTTTATTTTGCTAGTTTCTCTTTGCCATCAGAGATAGCAATCTTTTGAAGATTTTCTTTTGTCAGTTTCCCTTTATTAGCCGGGATGGCATTTATTTTGCTAGTTTCTCTTTGTCAGCAGAGATAGCAATCTTTTGAAGATTTTCTTTGGTTAGTTTCCCTTTATCAGCAGGGATGGCATTTTATTTTGCTAGTTTCTCTTTATCAGCAGAGATAGCAATCTTTTGAAGATTTTCTTTTGTCAGTTTCCCTTTATCAGCAGGGATGGCATTTATCTTGCTAATTTCTCTTTATCAGCAGAGATAGCAATCTTTTGAAGATTTTCTTTTGTCAGTTTCCCTTTATCAGCAGGGATGACATTTATTTTGCTAGTTTCTCTTTATCAGCAGAGATAGCAATCCTTTGAAGATTTTCTTTTGTCAGTTTCCCTTTATCAGCAGGGATGACATTTATTTTGCTAGTTTCTCTTTATCAGCAGAGATAGCAATCCTTTGAAGATTTTCTTTTGTCAGTTTCCCTTTATCAGCAGGGATGGCATTTATTTTGCTAGTTTCTCTTTATCAGCAGAGATAGCAATCCTTTGAAGATTTTCTTTTGTCAGTTTCCCTTTATTAGCAGGGATGTCATTTATTTTACTAGTTTTTCTTTATCAGCAGAGATAGCAATCCTTTGAAAATTTTCTTTTTCTTAGTTTCCCTTTATCAGCAGGGATGGCATTTATTTTGCTAGTTTCTCTTTATCAGCAGAGATAGCAATCTTTTGAAGATTTTCTTTGGTCAGTTCCCTTTATCAGCAGGGATGGCATTTATTTGGATAGTTTCTCTTTATCAGTAGAGATAGCAATCCTTTGAAGATTTTCTTTTGTCAGTTTCCCTTTATCAGCAGGGATGGCATTTATTTTGCTAGTTTCTCTTTATCTGCAGAGATAACAATCCCTTGATGATTTTCTTTGTTCAGTTCCGTTTATAAGCAGGGATGGCATTTATTTTGCTAGTTTCTCTTTATCAGCAGAGATAACAATCTTTTGAAGATTTTCTTTTGTCAGTTTCCCTTTATCAGCAGGGATGGCATTTATTTTGCTAGTTTCTCTTTATCAGCAGAGATAGCAATCTTTTGAAGATTTTATTTTGTCAGTTTCCCTTTATCAGCAGGGATGCCATTTATTTTTCCAGTTTCTCTTTATCAGCAGAGATAGCAATCTTTGGAAGATTTTCTTTTGTCAGTTTCCCTTTATCAGCAGGGATGGCATTTATTTTGCTAGTTTCTCTTTATCAGCAGAGATAACAATCTTGTGAATATTTTCTTTTGTCAGTTTCCCTTTATCAGCAGGGATGGCATTTATTTTTCTAGCTTCTCTTTATCAGCAGAGATAGCAATCTTTTGAAGATTTTCTTTTGTCAGTTTCCCTTTATCAGCAGGGATGGCATTTATTTTGCTAGTTTCTCTTTATCAGCAAAGATAGCAATCTTTTAAAGATTTTCTTTCGTCAGTTTCCCTTTATCAGCAGGGATGGCATTTATTTTGCTAGTTTCTCTTTATCAGCAGAGATAGCAATCCTTTGAAGATTTTCTTTTGTCAGTTTCCCTTTATCAGCAGGGATGGCATTTATTTTGCTAGTTTCTCTTTATCAGTAGAGATAACAATCCTTTGAAGATTTTCTTTTGTCAGTTTCCCTTTATCAGCCGGGATGGCATTTATTTTGCTAGTTTCCATTTATCAGCAGAGATAGCAATCTTTTGAAGATTTTATTTTGTCAGTTTCCCTTTATCAGCAGGGATGACATTTATTTTTCTAGTTTCTCTTTATCAGCAGAGATAGCAATCTTTTGATGATTTTCTTTTGTCAGTTTCCCTTTATCAGCAGGGATGACATTTATTTTGCTAGTTTCTCTTTATCAGCAGAGATAGCAATCTTTTGAATATTTTCTTTTGTCAGTTTCCCTTTATCAGCAGGGATGGCATTTATTTTTCTAGCTTCTCTTTATAAGCTGAGATAGCAATCCTTTGAAGATTTTCTTTTGTTAGTTTCCCTTTATCAGCAGGGATGGCATTTATTTTGCTAGTTTCTCTTTATCAGCAGAGATAGCAATCTTTTGAAGATTTTCTTTGGTCAGTTCCCTTTATCAGCAGGGATGGCATTTATTTGGATAGTTTCTCTTTATCAGCAGAGATAGCAATCCTTTGAAGATTTTCTTTTGTCAGTTTCCCTTTATCCGCAGGGATGGCATTTATTTTGCTAGTTTCTCTTTATCAGCAGAGATAACAATCCTTTGAAGATTTTCTTTGTTCAGTTCCGTTTATAAGCAGGGATGGCATTTATTTTGCTAGTTTCTCTTTATCAGTAGAGATAACAATCCTTTGATGATTTTCTTTTGTCATTATCCCTTTATCAGCAGGGATGGCATTTATTTTGCTAGTTTCTCTTTATCAGCAGAGATAGCAATCCTTTGAAGATTTTCTTTTGTCAGTTTCCCTTTATCAGCAGGGATGGCATTTATTTTGCTAGTTTCTCTTTATCAGCAGAGATAGCAATCCTTTGAAGATTTTCTTTTGTCAGTTTCCATTTATTAGCAGGGATGTCATTTATTTTACTAGTTTTTCTTTATCAGCAGAGATAGCAATCCTTTGAAAATTTGCTTTTGTTAGTTTCCCTTTATCAGCAGGGATGGCATTTATTTTGCTAGTTTCTCTTTATCAGCAGAGATAGCCATCTTTTGAAGATTTTCTTTGGTCAGTTCCCTTTATCAGCAGGGATGGCATTTATTTGGATAGTTTCTCTTTATCAGCAGAGATAGCAATCCTTTGAAGATTTTCTTTTGTCAGTTTCCCTTTATCAGCAGGGATGGCATTTATTTTGCTAGTTTCTCTTTATCAGCAGAGATAACAATCCTTTGAAGATTTTCATTGTTCAGTTCCGTTTATAAGCAAGGATGGCATTTATTTTGCTAGTTTCTCTTTATCAGCAGAGATAACAATCTTTTGAAGATTTTCTTTTGTCAGTTTCCCTTTATCAGCAGGGATGGTATTTATTTTGCTAGTTTCTCTTTATCAGCAGAGATATCAATCTTTTGAAGATTTTATTTTATCAGTTTCCCTTTATCAGCAGGGATGCCATTTATTTTGCCAGTTTCTCTTTATCAGCAGAGATAGCAATCTTTTGAAGATTTTCTTTTGTCAGTTTCCCTTTATCAGCAGGGATGGCATTTATTTTGCTAGTTTCTTTTTATCAGCAGAGATAGCAATCTTTTGAATATTTTCTTTTGTCAGTTTCCCTTTATCAGCAGGGATGGCATTTATTTTTCTAGCTTCTCTTTATCAGCAGAGATAGCAATCTTTTGAAGATTTTCTTTTGTCAGTTTCCCTTTATCAGCAGGGATGGCATTTATTTTGCTAGTTTCTCTTTATCAGCAGAGATAGCAATCTTTTAAAGATTTTCTTCCGTCAGTTTCCCTTTATCAGCAGGGATGGCATTTATTTTGCTAGTTTCTCTTTATCAGCAGAGATAGCAATCCTTTGAAGATTTTCTTTTGTCAGTTTCCCTTTATCAGCAGGGATGGCATTTATTTTGCTAGTTTCCATTTATCAGCAGAGATAGTAATCTTTTGAAGATTTTATTTTGTCAGTTTCCCTTTATCAGCAGGGATGACATTTATTTTTCTAGTTTCTCTTTATCAGCAGAGATAGCAATCTTTTGATGATTTTCTTTTGTCAGTGTCCCTTTATCAGCAGGGATGACATTTATTTTGCTAGTTTCTCTTTATCAGCAGAGATAACAATCTTTTGAATATTTTCTTTTGTCAGTTTCCCTTTATCAGCAGGGATGGCATTTATTTTTCTAGCTTCTCTTTATCAGCAGAGATAGCAATCCTTTGAAGATTTTCTTTTGTCAGTTTCCCTTTATCAGCAGGGATGTCATTTATTTTACTAGTTTTTCTTTATCAGCAGAGATAGCAATCCTTTGAAGATTTTCTTTTGTTAGTTTCCCTTTATCAGTAGGGATGGCATTTAGTTTGCTAGTTTCTCTTTATCAGCAGAGATAACAATCTTTTGAAGATTTTCTTTGGTCAGTTCCCTTTATCAGCAGGGATGGCATTTATTTGGATAGTTTCTCTTTATCAGCAGAGATAGCAATCCTTTGAAGATTTTCTTTTGTCAGTTTCCCTTTATCCGCAGGGATGGCATTTATTTTGCTAGTTTCTCTTTATCAGCAGAGATAACAATCCTTTGAAGATTTTCTTTGTTCAGTTCCGTTTATAAGCAGGGATGGCATTTATTTTGCTAGTTTCTCTTTATCAGCAGAGATAACAATCCTTTGATGATTTTCTTTTGTCATTATCCCTTTATCAGCAGGGATGGCATTTATTTTACTAGTTTCTCTTTATCAGCAGAGATAGCAATCCTTTGAAGATTTTCTTTTGTCAGTTTCCCTTTATCAGCAGGGATGGCATTTATTTTGCTAGTTTCTCTTTATCAGCAGAGATAGCAATCCTTTGAAGATTTTCTTTTGTCAGTTTCCCTTTATTAGCAGGGATGTCATTTATTTTACTAGTTTTTCTTTATCAGCAGAGATAGCAATCCTTTGAAAATTTTCTTTTGTTAGTTTCCCTTTATCAGCAGGGATGGCATTTATTTTGCTAGTTTCTCTTTATCAGCAGAGATAGCCATCTTTTGAAGATTTTCTTTGGTCAGTTCCCTTTATCAGCAGGGATGGCATTTATTTGGATAGTTTCTCTTTATCAGCAGAGATAGCAATCCTTTGAAGATTTTCTTTTGTCAGTTTCCCTTTATCAGCAGGGATGGCATTTATTTTGCTAGTTTTTCTTTATCAGCAGAGATAACAATCCTTTGAAGATTTTCTTTGTTCAGTTCCGTTTATAAGCAAGGATGGCATTTATTTTGCTAGTTTCTCTTTATCAGCAGAGATAACAATCTTTTGAAGATTTTCTTTTGTCAGTTTCCCTTTATCAGCAGGGATGGTATTTATTATGCTAGTTTCTCTTTATCAGCAGAGATAGCAATCTTTTGAAGATTTTATTTTATCAGTTTCCCTTTATCAGCAGGGATGCCATTTATTTTGCCAGTTTCTCTTTATCAGCAGAGATAGCAATCTTTTGAAGATTTTCTTTTGTCAGTTTCCCTTTATCAGCAGGGATGGCATTTATTTTGCTAGTTTCCATTTATCAGCAGAGATAGCAATCTTTTGAAGATTTTATTTTGTCAGTTTCCCTTTATCAGCAGGGATGACATTTATTTTTCTAGTTTCTCTTTATCAGCAGAGATAGCAATCTTTTGATGATTTTCTTTTGTCAGTGTCCCTTTATCAGCAGGGATGACATTTATTTTGCTAGTTTCTCTTTATCAGCAGAGATAGCAATCTTTTGAATATTTTCTTTTGTCAGTTTCCCTTTATCAGCAGGGATGGCATTTATTTTTCTAGCTTCTCTTTATCAGCAGAGATAGCAATCTTTTGAAGATTTTCTTTGGTCAGTTCCCTTTATCAGCAGGGATGGCATTTATTTGGATAGTTTCTCTTTATCAGCAGAGATAGCAATCTTTGGAAGATTTTCTTTTGTCAGTTTCCCTTTATCAGCAGGGATGACATTTATTTTGCTAGTTTCTCTTTATCAGCAGAGATAGCAATCCTTTGAAGATTTTCTTTTGTCAGTTTCCCTTTATCAGCAGGGATGGCATTTATTTTGCTAGTTTCTCTTTATCAGCAGAGATAGCAATCCTTTGAAGATTTTCTTTTGTCAGTTTCCCTTTATTAGCAGGGATGTCATTTATTTTACTAGTTTTTCTTTATCAGCAGAGATAGCAATCCTTTGAAAATTTTCTTTTTCTTAGTTTCCCTTTATCAGCAGGGATGGCATTTATTTTGCTAGTTTCTCTTTATCAGCAGAGATAGCAATCTTTTGAAGATTTTCTTTGGTCAGTTCCCTTTATCAGCAGGGATGGCATTTATTTGGATAGTTTCTCTTTATCAGTAGAGATAGCAATCCTTTGAAGATTTTCTTTTGTCAGTTTCCCTTTATCAGCAGGGATGGCATTTATTTTGCTAGTTTCTCTTTATCTGCAGAGATAACAATCCCTTGATGATTTTCTTTGTTCAGTTCCGTTTATAAGCAGGGATGGCATTTATTTTGCAAGTTTCTCTTTATCAGCAGAGATAACAATCTTTTGAAGATTTTCTTTTGTCAGTTTCCCTTTATCAGCAGGGATGGCATTTATTTTGCTAGTTTCTCTTTATCAGCAGAGATAGCAATCTTTTGAAGATTTTATTTTGTCAGTTTCCCTTTATCAGCAGGGATGCCATTTATTTTTCCAGTTTCTCTTTATCAGCAGAGATAGCAATCTTTGGAAGATTTTCTTTTGTCAGTTTCCCTTTATCAGCAGGGATGGCATTTATTTTGCTAGTTTCTCTTTATCAGCAGAGATAACAATCTTGTGAATATTTTCTTTTGTCAGTTTCCCTTTATCAGCAGGGAAGGCATTTATTTTTCTAGCTTCTCTTTATCAGCAGAGATAGCAATCTTTTGAAGATTTTCTTTTGTCAGTTTCCCTTTATCAGCAGGGATGGCATTTATTTTGCTAGTTTCTCTTTATCAGCAAAGATAGCAATCTTTTAAAGATTTTCTTTCGTCAGTTTCCCTTTATCAGCAGGGATGGCATTTATTTTGCTAGTTTCTCTTTATCAGCAGAGATAGCAATCCTTTGAAGATTTTCTTTTGTCAGTTTCCCTTTATCAGCAGGGATGGCATTTATTTTGCTAGTTTCTCTTTATCAGTAGAGATAACAATCCTTTGAAGATTTTCTTTTGTCAGTTTCCCTTTATCAGCCGGGATGGCATTTATTTTGCTAGTTTCCATTTATCAGTAGAGATAGCAATCTTTTGAAGATTTTATTTTGTCAGTTTCCCTTTATCAGCAGGGATGACATTTATTTTTCTAGTTTCTCTTTATCAGCAGAGATAGCAATCTTTTGATGATTTTCTTTTGTCAGTTTCCCTTTATCAGCAGGGATGACATTTATTTTGCTAGTTTCTCTTTATCAGCAGAGATAGCAATCTTTTGAATATTTTCTTTTGTCAGTTTCCCTTTATCAGCAGGGATGGCATTTATTTTTCTAGCTTCTCTTTATAAGCTGAGATAGCAATCCTTTGAAGATTTTCTTTTGTTAGTTTCCCTTTATCAGCAGGGATGGCATTTATTTTGCTAGTTTCTCTTTATCAGCAGAGATAGCAATCTTTTGAAGATTTTCTTTGGTCAGTTCCCTTTATCAGCAGGGATGGCATTTATTTGGATAGTTTCTCTTTATCAGCAGAGATAGCAATCCTTTGAAGATTTTCTTTTGTCAGTTTCCCTTTATCCGCAGGGATGGCATTTATTTTGCTAGTTTCTCTTTATCAGCAGAGATAACAATCCTTTGAAGATTTTCTTTGTTCAGTTCCGTTTATAAGCAGGGATGGCATTTATTTTGCTAGTTTCTCTTTATCAGTAGAGATAACAATCCTTTGATGATTTTCTTTTGTCATTATCCCTTTATCAGCAGGGATGGCATTTATTTTGCTAGTTTCTCTTTATCAGCAGAGATAGCAATCCTTTGAAGATTTTCTTTTGTCAGTTTCCCTTTATCAGCAGGGATGGCATTTATTTTGCTAGTTTCTCTTTATCAGCAGAGATAGCAATCCTTTGAAGATTTTCTTTTGTCAGTTTCCCTTTATTAGCAGGGATGTCATTTATTTTACTAGTTTTTCTTTATCAGCAGAGATAGCAATCCTTTGAAAATTTGCTTTTGTTAGTTTCCCTTTATCAGCAGGGATGGCATTTATTTTGCTAGTTTCTCTTTATCAGCAGAGATAGCCATCTTTTGAAGATTTTCTTTGGTCAGTTCCCTTTATCAGCAGGGATGGCATTTATTTGGATAGTTTCTCTTTATCAGCAGAGATAGCAATCCTTTGAAGATTTTCTTTTGTCAGTTTCCCTTTATCAGCAGGGATGGCATTTATTTTGCTAGTTTCTCTTTATCAGCAGAGATAACAATCCTCTGAAGATTTTCATTGTTCAGTTCCGTTTATAAGCAAGGATGGCATTTATTTTGCTAGTTTCTCTTTATCAGCAGAGATAACAATCTTTTGAAGATTTTCTTTTGTCAGTTTCCCTTTATCAGCAGGGATGGTATTTATTTTGCTAGTTTCTCTTTATCAGCAGAGATATCAATCTTTTGAAGATTTTATTTTATCAGTTTCCCTTTATCAGCAGGGATGCCATTTATTTTGCCAGTTTCTCTTTATCAGCAGAGATAGCAATCTTTTGAAGATTTTCTTTTGTCAGTTTCCCTTTATCAGCAGGGATGGCATTTATTTTGCTAGTTTCTTTTTATCAGCAGAGATAGCAATCTTTTGAATATTTTCTTTTGTCAGTTTCCCTTTATCAGCAGGGATGGCATTTATTTTTCTAGCTTCTCTTTATCAGCAGAGATAGCAATCTTTTGAAGATTTTCTTTTGTCAGTTTCCCTTTATCAGCAGGGATGGCATTTATTTTGCTAGTTTCTCTTTATCAGCAGAGATAACAATCTTTTAAAGATTTTCTTCCGTCAGTTTCCCTTTATCAGCAGGGATGGCATTTATTTTGCTAGTTTCTCTTTATCAGCAGAGATAGCAATCCTTTGAAGATTTTCTTTTGTCAGTTTCCCTTTATCAGCAGGGATGGCATTTATTTTGCTAGTATCCATTTATCAGCAGAGATAGCAATCTTTTGAAGATTTTATTTTGTCAGTTTCCCTTTATCAGCAGGGATGACATTTATTTTTCTAGTTTCTCTTTATCAGCAGAGATAGCAATCTTTTGATGATTTTCTTTTGTCAGTGTCCCTTTATCAGCAGGGATGACATTTATTTTGCTAGTTTCTCTTTATCAGCAGAGATAACAATCTTTTGAATATTTTCTTTTGTCAGTTTCCCTTTATCAGCAGGGATGGCATTTATTTTTCTAGCTTCTCTTTATCAGCAGAGATAGCAATCCTTTGAAGATTTTCTTTTGTCAGTTTCCCTTTATCAGCAGGGATGTCATTTATTTTACTAGTTTTTCTTTATCAGCAGAGATAGCAATCCTTTGAAGATTTTCTTTTGTTAGTTTCCCTTTATCAGTAGGGATGGCATTTAGTTTGCTAGTTTCTCTTTATCAGCAGAGATAGCAATCTTTTGAAGATTTTCTTTGGTCAGTTCCCTTTATCAGCAGGGATGGCATTTATTTGGATAGTTTCTCTTTATCAGCAGAGATAGCAATCCTTTGAAGATTTTCTTTTGTCAGTTTCCCTTTATCCGCAGGGATGGCATTTATTTTGCTAGTTTCTCTTTATCAGCAGAGATAACAATCCTTTGAAGATTTTCTTTGTTCAGTTCCGTTTATAAGCAGGGATGGCATTTATTTTGCTAGTTTCTCTTTATCAGCAGAGATAACAATCCTTTGATGATTTTCTTTTGTCATTATCCCTTTATCAGCAGGGATGGCATTTATTTTACTAGTTTCTCTTTATCAGCAGAGATAGCAATCCTTTGAAGATTTTCTTTTGTCAGTTTCCCTTTATCAGCAGGGATGGCATTTATTTTGCTAGTTTCTCTTTATCAGCAGAGATAGCAATCCTTTGAAGATTTTCTTTTGTCAGTTTCCCTTTATTAGCAGGGATGTCATTTATTTTACTAGTTTTTCTTTATCAGCAGAGATAGCAATCCTTTGAAAATTTTCTTTTGTTAGTTTCCCTTTATCAGCAGGGATGGCATTTATTTTGCTAGTTTCTCTTTATCAGCAGAGATAGCCATCTTTTGAAGATTTTCTTTGGTCAGTTCCCTTTATCAGCAGGGATGGCATTTATTTGGATAGTTTCTCTTTATCAGCAGAGATAGCAATCCTTTGAAGATTTTCTTTTGTCAGTTTCCCTTTATCAGCAGGGATGGCATTTATTTTGCTAGTTTTTCTTTATCAGCAGAGATAACAATCCTTTGAAGATTTTCTTTGTTCAGTTCCGTTTATAAGCAAGGATGGCATTTATTTTGCTAGTTTCTCTTTATCAGCAGAGATAACAATCTTTTGAAGATTTTCTTTTGTCAGTTTCCCTTTATCAGCAGGGATGGTATTTATTATGCTAGTTTCTCTTTATCAGCAGAGATAGCAATCTTTTGAAGATTTTATTTTATCAGTTTCCCTTTATCAGCAGGGATGCCATTTATTTTGCCAGTTTCTCTTTATCAGCAGAGATAGCAATCTTTTGAAGATTTTCTTTTGTCAGTTTCCCTTTATCAGCAGGGATGGCATTTATTTTGCTAGTTTCCATTTATCAGCAGAGATAGCAATCTTTTGAAGATTTTATTTTGTCAGTTTCCCTTTATCAGCAGGGATGACATTTATTTTTCTAGTTTCTCTTTATCAGCAGAGATAGCAATCTTTTGATGATTTTCTTTTGTCAGTGTCCCTTTATCAGCAGGGATGACATTTATTTTGCTAGTTTCTCTTTATCAGCAGAGATAGCAATCTTTTGAATATTTTCTTTTGTCAGTTTCCCTTTATCAGCAGGGATGGCATTTATTTTTCTAGCTTCTCTTTATCAGCAGAGATAGCAATCTTTTGAAGATTTTCTTTGGTCAGTTCCCTTTATCAGCAGGGATGGCATTTATTTGGATAGTTTCTCTTTATCAGCAGAGATAGCAATCTTTGGAAGATTTTCTTTTGTCAGTTTCCCTTTATCAGCAGGGATGGCATTTATTTTGCTAGTTTCTCTTTATCAGCAGAGATAACAATCTTGTGAATATTTTCTTTTGTCAGTTTCCCTTTATCAGCAGGGATGGCATTTATTTTTCTAGCTTCTCTTTATCAGCAGAGATAGCAATCTTTTGAAGATTTTCTTTTGTCAGTTTCCCTTTATCAGCAGGGATGGCATTTATTTTGCTAGTTTCTCTTTATCAGCAAAGATAGCAATCTTTTAAAGATTTTCTTTCGTCAGTTTCCCTTTATCAGCAGGGATGGCATTTATTTTGCTAGTTTCTCTTTATCAGCAGAGATAGCAATCCTTTGAAGATTTTCTTTTGTCAGTTTCCCTTTATCAGCAGGGATGGCATTTATTTTGCTAGTTTCTCTTTATCAGTAGAGATAACAATCCTTTGAAGATTTTCTTTTGTCAGTTTCCCTTTATCAGCCGGGATGGCATTTATTTTGCTAGTTTCCATTTATCAGCAGAGATAGCAATCTTTTGAAGATTTTATTTTGTCAGTTTCCCTTTATCAGCAGGGATGACATTTATTTTTCTAGTTTCTCTTTATCAGCAGAGATAGCAATCTTTTGATGATTTTCTTTTGTCAGTTTCCCTTTATCAGCAGGGATGACATTTATTTTGCTAGTTTCTCTTTATCAGCAGAGATAGCAATCTTTTGAATATTTTCTTTTGTCAGTTTCCCTTTATCAGCAGGGATGGCATTTATTTTTCTAGCTTCTCTTTATAAGCTGAGATAGCAATCCTTTGAAGATTTTCTTTTGTTAGTTTCCCTTTATCAGCAGGGATGGCATTTATTTTGCTAGTTTCTCTTTATCAGCAGAGATAGCAATCTTTTGAAGATTTTCTTTGGTCAGTTCCCTTTATCAGCAGGGATGGCATTTATTTGGATAGTTTCTCTTTATCAGCAGAGATAGCAATCCTTTGAAGATTTTCTTTTGTCAGTTTCCCTTTATCCGCAGGGATGGCATTTATTTTGCTAGTTTCTCTTTATCAGCAGAGATAACAATCCTTTGAAGATTTTCTTTGTTCAGTTCCGTTTATAAGCAGGGATGGCATTTATTTTGCTAGTTTCTCTTTATCAGTAGAGATAACAATCCTTTGATGATTTTCTTTTGTCATTATCCCTTTATCAGCAGGGATGGCATTTATTTTGCTAGTTTCTCTTTATCAGCAGAGATAGCAATCCTTTGAAGATTTTCTTTTGTCAGTTTCCCTTTATCAGCAGGGATGGCATTTATTTTGCTAGTTTCTCTTTATCAGCAGAGATAGCAATCCTTTGAAGATTTTCTTTTGTCAGTTTCCCTTTATTAGCAGGGATGTCATTTATTTTACTAGTTTTTCTTTATCAGCAGAGATAGCAATCCTTTGAAAATTTGCTTTTGTTAGTTTCCCTTTATCAGCAGGGATGGCATTTATTTTGCTAGTTTCTCTTTATCAGCAGAGATAGCCATCTTTTGAAGATTTTCTTTGGTCAGTTCCCTTTATCAGCAGGGATGGCATTTATTTGGATAAATTCTCTTTATCAGCAGAGATAGCAATCCTTTGAAGATTTTCTTTTGTCAGTTTCCCTTTATCAGCAGGGATGGCATTTATTTTGCTAGTTTCTCTTTATCAGCAGAGATAACAATCCTTTGAAGATTTTCATTGTTCAGTTCCGTTTATAAGCAAGGATGGCATTTATTTTGCTAGTTTCTCTTTATCAGCAGAGATAACAATCTTTTGAAGATTTTCTTTTGTCAGTTTCCCTTTATCAGCAGGGATGGTATTTATTTTGCTAGTTTCTCTTTATCAGCAGAGATATCAATCTTTTGAAGATTTTATTTTATCAGTTTCCCTTTATCAGCAGGGATGCCATTTATTTTGCCAGTTTCTCTTTATCAGCAGAGATAGCAATCTTTTGAAGATTTTCTTTTGTCAGTTTCCCTTTATCAGCAGGGATGGCATTTATTTTGCTAGTTTCTTTTTATCAGCAGAGATAGCAATCTTTTGAATATTTTCTTTTGTCAGTTTCCCTTTATCAGCAGGGATGGCATTTATTTTTCTAGCTTCTCTTTATCAGCAGAGATAGCAATCTTTTGAAGATTTTCTTTTGTCAGTTTCCCTTTATCAGCAGGGATGGCATTTATTTTGCTAGTTTCTCTTTATCAGCAGAGATAGCAATCTTTTAAAGATTTTCTTCCGTCAGTTTCCCTTTATCAGCAGGGATGGCATTTATTTTGCTAGTTTCTCTTTATCAGCAGAGATAGCAATCCTTTGAAGATTTTCTTTTGTCAGTTTCCCTTTATCAGCAGGGATGGCATTTATTTTGCTAGTTTCCATTTATCAGCAGAGATAGCAATCTTTTGAAGATTTTATTTTGTCAGTTTCCCTTTATCAGCAGGGATGACATTTATTTTTCTAGTTTCTCTTTATCAGCAGAGATAGCAATCTTTTGATGATTTTCTTTTGTCAGTGTCCCTTTATCAGCAGGGATGACATTTATTTTGCTAGTTTCTCTTTATCAGCAGAGATAACAATCTTTTGAATATTTTCTTTTGTCAGTTTCCCTTTATCAGCAGGGATGGCATTTATTTTTCTAGCTTCTCTTTATCAGCAGAGATAGCAATCCTTTGAAGATTTTCTTTTGTCAGTTTCCCTTTATCAGCAGGGATGTCATTTATTTTACTAGTTTTTCTTTATCAGCAGAGATAGCAATCCTTTGAAGATTTTCTTTTGTTAGTTTCCCTTTATCAGCAGGGATGGCATTTAGTTTGCTAGTTTCTCTTTATCAGCAGAGATAGCAATCTTTTGAAGATTTTCTTTGGTCAGTTCCCTTTATCAGCAGGGATGGCATTTATTTGGATAGTTTCTCTTTATCAGCAGAGATAGCAATCCTTTGAAGATTTTCTTTTGTCAGTTTCCCTTTATCCGCAGGGATGGCATTTATTTTGCTAGTTTCTCTTTATCAGCAGAGATAACAATCCTTTGAAGATTTTCTTTGTTCAGTTCCGTTTATAAGCAGGGATGGCTTTTATTTTGCTAGTTTCTCTTTATCAGCAGAGATAACAATCCTTTGATGATTTTCTTTTGTCATTATCCCTTTATCAGCAGGGATGGCATTTATTTTACTAGTTTCTCTTTATCAGCAGAGATAGCAATCCTTTGAAGATTTTCTTTTGTCAGTTTCCCTTTATCAGCAGGGATGGCATTTATTTTGCTAGTTTCTCTTTATCAGCAGAGATAGCAATCCTTTGAAGATTTTCTTTTGTCAGTTTCCCTTTATTAGCAGGGATGTCATTTATTTTACTAGTTTTTCTTTATCAGCAGAGATAGCAATCCTTTGAAAATTTTCTTTTGTTAGTTTCCCTTTATCAGCAGGGATGGCATTTATTTTGCTAGTTTCTCTTTATCAGCAGAGATAGCCATCTTTTGAAGATTTTCTTTGGTCAGTTCCCTTTATCAGCAGGGATGGCATTTATTTGGATAGTTTCTCTTTATCAGCAGAGATAGCAATCCTTTGAAGATTTTCTTTTGTCAGTTTCCCTTTATCCGCAGGGATGGCATTTATTTTGCTAGTTTCTCTTTATCAGCAGAGATAACAATCCTTTGAAGATTTTCTTTGTTCAGTTCCGTTTATAAGCAGGGATGGCTTTTATTTTGCTAGTTTCTCTTTATCAGCAGAGATAACAATCCTTTGATGATTTTCTTTTGTCATTATCCCTTTATCAGCAGGGATGGCATTTATTTTGCTAGTTTCTCTTTATCAGCAGAGATAGCAATCCTTTGAAGATTTTCTTTTGTCAGTTTCCCTTTATCAGCAGGGATGGCATTTATTTTGCTAGTTTCTCTTTATCAGCAGAGATAGCAATCCTTTGAAGATTTTCTTTTGTCAGTTTCCCTTTATTAGCAGGGATGTCATTTATTTTACTAGTTTTTCTTTATCAGCAGAGATAACAATCCTTTGAAAATTTTCTTTTGTTAGTTTCCCTTTATCAGCAGGGATGGCATTTATTTTGCTAGTTTCTCTTTATCAGCAGAGATAGCCATCTTTTGAAGATTTTCTTTGGTCAGTTCCCTTTATCAGCAGGGATGGCATTTATTTGGATAGTTTCTCTTTATCAGCAGAGATAGCAATCCTTTGAAGATTTTCTTTTGTCAGTTTCCCTTTATCAGCAGGGATGGCATTTATTTTGCTAGTTTTTCTTTATCAGCAGAGATAACAATCCTTTGAAGATTTTCTTTGTTCAGTTCCGTTTATAAGCAAGGATGGCATTTATTTTGCTAGTTTCTCTTTATCAGCAGAGATAACAATCTTTTGAAGATTTTCTTTTGTCAGTTTCCCTTTATCAGCAGGGATGGTATTTATTATGCTAGTTTCTCTTTATCTGCAGAGATAGCAATCTTTTGAAGATTTTATTTTATCAGTTTCCCTTTATCAGCAGGGATGCCATTTATTTTGCCAGTTTCTCTTTATCAGCAGAGATAGCAATCTTTTGAAGATTTTCTTTTGTCAGTTTCCCTTTATCAGCAGGGATGGCATTTATTTTGCTAGTTTCTTTTTATCAGCAGAGATAGCAATCTTTTGAATATTTTCTTTTGTCAGTTTCCCTTTATCAGCAGGGATGGCATTTATTTTTCTAGCTTCTCTTTATCAGCAGAGATAGCAATCTTTTGAAGATTTTCTTTTGTCAGTTTCCCTTTATCAGCAGGGATGGCATTTATTTTGCTAGTTTCTCTTTATCAGCAGAGATAGCAATCTTTTAAAGATTTTCTTCCGTCAGTTTCCCTTTATCAGCAGGGATGGCATTTATTTTGCTAGTTTCTCTTTATCAGCAGAGATATCAATCCTTTGAAGATTTTCTTTTGTCAGTTTCCCTTTATCAGCAGGGATGGCATTTATTTTGCTAGTTTCTCTTTATCAGTAGAGATAACAATCCTTTGAAGATTTTCTTTTGTCAGTTTCCCTTTATCAGCAGGGATGGCATTTATTTTGCTAGTTTCCATTTATCAGCAGAGATAGCAATCTTTTGAAGATTTTATTTTGTCAGTTTCCCTTTATCAGCAGGGATGACATTTATTTTTCTAGTTTCTCTTTATCAGCAGAGATAGCAATCTTTTGATGATTTTCTTTTGTCAGTGTCCCTTTATCAGCAGGGATGACATTTATTTTGCTAGTTTCTCTTTATCAGCAGAGATAACAATCTTTTGAATATTTTCTTTTGTCAGTTTCCCTTTATCAGCAGGGATGGCATTTATTTTTCTAGCTTCTCTTTATCAGCAGAGATAGCAATCCTTTGAAGATTTTCTTTTGTCAGTTTCCCTTTATCAGCAGGGATGTCATTTATTTTACTAGTTTTTCTTTATCAGCAGAGATAGCAATCCTTTGAAGATTTTCTTTTGTTAGTTTCCCTTTATCAGCAGGGATGGCATTTAGTTTGCTAGTTTCTCTTTATCAGCAGAGATAGCAATCTTTTGAAGATTTTCTTTGGTCAGTTCCCTTTATCAGCAGGGATGGCATTTATTTGGATAGTTTCTCTTTATCAGCAGAGATAGCAATCCTTTGAAGATTTTCTTTTGTCAGTTTCCCTTTATCCGCAGGGATGGCATTTATTTTGCTAGTTTCTCTTTATCAGCAGAGATAACAATCCTTTGAAGATTTTCTTTGTTCAGTTCCGTTTATAAGCAGGGATGGCTTTTATTTTGCTAGTTTCTCTTTATCAGCAGAGATAACAATCCTTTGATGATTTTCTTTTGTCATTATCCCTTTATCAGCAGGGATGGCATTTATTTTGCTAGTTTCTCTTTATCAGCAGAGATAGCAATCCTTTGAAGATTTTCTTTTGTCAGTTTCCCTTTATTAGCAGGGATGTCATTTATTTTACTAGTTTTTCTTTATCAGCAGAGATAGCAATCCTTTGAAAATTTTCTTTTGTTAGTTTCCCTTTATCAGCAGGGATGGCATTTATTTTGCTAGTTTCTCTTTATCAGCAGAGATAGCCATCTTTTGAAGATTTTCTTTGGTCAGTTCCCTTTATCAGCAGGGATGGCATTTATTTGGATAGTTTCTCTTTATCAGCAGAGATAGCAATCCTTTGAAGATTTTCTTTTGTCAGTTTCCCTTTATCCGCAGGGATGGCATTTATTTTGCTAGTTTCTCTTTATCAGCAGAGATAACAATCCTTTGAAGATTTTCTTTGTTCAGTTCCGTTTATAAGCAGGGATGGCTTTTATTTTGCTAGTTTCTCTTTATCAGCAGAGATAACAATCCTTTGATGATTTTCTTTTGTCATTATCCCTTTATCAGCAGGGATGGCATTTATTTTGCTAGTTTCTCTTTATCAGCAGAGATAGCAATCCTTTGAAGATTTTCTTTTGTCAGTTTCCCTTTATCAGCAGGGATGGCATTTATTTTGCTAGTTTCTCTTTATCAGCAGAGATAGCAATCCTTTGAAGATTTTCTTTTGTCAGTTTCCCTTTATTAGCAGGGATGTCATTTATTTTACTAGTTTTTCTTTATCAGCAGAGATAGCAATCCTTTGAAAATTTTCTTTTGTTAGTTTCCCTTTATCAGCAGGGATGGCATTTATTTTGCTAGTTTCTCTTTATCAGCAGAGATAGCCATCTTTTGAAGATTTTCTTTGGTCAGTTCCCTTTATCAGCAGGGATGGCATTTATTTGGATAGTTTCTCTTTATCAGCAGAGATAGCAATCCTTTGAAGATTTTCTTTTGTCAGTTTCCCTTTATCCGCAGGGATGGCATTTATTTTGCTAGTTTCTCTTTATCAGCAGAGATAACAATCCTTTGAAGATTTTCTTTGTTCAGTTCCGTTTATAAGCAGGGATGGCTTTTATTTTGCTAGTTTCTCTTTATCAGCAGAGATAACAATCCTTTGATGATTTTCTTTTGTCATTATCCCTTTATCAGCAGGGATGGCATTTATTTTGCTAGTTTCTCTTTATCAGCAGAGATAGCAATCCTTTGAAGATTTTCTTTTGTCAGTTTCCCTTTATCAGCAGGGATGGCATTTATTTTGCTAGTTTCTCTTTATCAGCAGAGATAGCAATCCTTTGAAGATTTTCTTTTGTCAGTTTCCCTTTATTAGCAGGGATGTCATTTATTTTACTAGTTTTTCTTTATCAGCAGAGATAACAATCCTTTGAAAATTTTCTTTTGTTAGTTTCCCTTTATCAGCAGGGATGGCATTTATTTTGCTAGTTTCTCTTTATCAGCAGAGATAGCCATCTTTTGAAGATTTTCTTTGGTCAGTTCCCTTTATCAGCAGGGATGGCATTTATTTGGATAGTTTCTCTTTATCAGCAGAGATAGCAATCCTTTGAAGATTTTCTTTTGTCAGTTTCCCTTTATCAGCAGGGATGGCATTTATTTTGCTAGTTTTTCTTTATCAGCAGAGATAACAATCCTTTGAAGATTTTCTTTGTTCAGTTCCGTTTATAAGCAAGGATGGCATTTATTTTGCTAGTTTCTCTTTATCAGCAGAGATAACAATCTTTTGAAGATTTTCTTTTGTCAGTTTCCCTTTATCAGCAGGGATGGTATTTATTATGCTAGTTTCTCTTTATCTGCAGAGATAGCAATCTTTTGAAGATTTTATTTTATCAGTTTCCCTTTATCAGCAGGGATGCCATTTATTTTGCCAGTTTCTCTTTATCAGCAGAGATAGCAATCTTTTGAAGATTTTCTTTTGTCAGTTTCCCTTTATCAGCAGGGATGGCATTTATTTTGCTAGTTTCTTTTTATCAGCAGAGATAGCAATCTTTTGAATATTTTCTTTTGTCAGTTTCCCTTTATCAGCAGGGATGGCATTTATTTTTCTAGCTTCTCTTTATCAGCAGAGATAGCAATCTTTTGAAGATTTTCTTTTGTCAGTTTCCCTTTATCAGCAGGGATGGCATTTATTTTGCTAGTTTCTCTTTATCAGCAGAGATAGCAATCTTTTAAAGATTTTCTTCCGTCAGTTTCCCTTTATCAGCAGGGATGGCATTTATTTTGCTAGTTTCTCTTTATCAGCAGAGATATCAATCCTTTGAAGATTTTCTTTTGTCAGTTTCCCTTTATCAGCAGGGATGGCATTTATTTTGCTAGTTTCTCTTTATCAGTAGAGATAACAATCCTTTGAAGATTTTCTTTTGTCAGTTTCCCTTTATCAGCAGGGATGGCATTTATTTTGCTAGTTTCCATTTATCAGCAGAGATAGCAATCTTTTGAAGATTTTATTTTGTCAGTTTCCCTTTATCAGCAGGGATGGCATTTATTTTGCTAGTTTCTCTTTATCAGCAGAGATAGCAATCTTTTAAAGATTTTCTTCCGTCAGTTTCCCTTTATCAGCAGGGATGGCATTTATTTTGCTAGTTTCTCTTTATCAGCAGAGATAGCAATCCTTTGAAGATTTTCTTTTGTCAGTTTCCCTTTATCAGCAGGGATGGCATTTATTTTGCTAGTTTCCATTTATCAGCAGAGATAGCAATCTTTTGAAGATTTTATTTTGTCAGTTTCCCTTTATCAGCAGGGATGACATTTATTTTTCTAGTTTCTCTTTATCAGCAGAGATAGCAATCTTTTGATGATTTTCTTTTGTCAGTGTCCCTTTATCAGCAGGGATGACATTTATTTTGCTAGTTTCTCTTTATCAGCAGAGATAACAATCTTTTGAATATTTTCTTTTGTCAGTTTCCCTTTATCAGCAGGGATGGCATTTATTTTTCTAGCTTCTCTTTATCAGCAGAGATAGCAATCCTTTGAAGATTTTCTTTTGTCAGTTTCCCTTTATCAGCAGGGATGTCATTTATTTTACTAGTTTTTCTTTATCAGCAGAGATAGCAATCCTTTGAAGATTTTCTTTTGTTAGTTTCCCTTTATCAGCAGGGATGGCATTTAGTTTGCTAGTTTCTCTTTATCAGCAGAGATAGCAATCTTTTAAAGATTTTCTTTGGTCAGTTCCCTTTATCAGCAGGGATGGCATTTATTTGGATAGTTTCTCTTTATCAGCAGAGATAGCAATCCTTTGAAGATTTTCTTTTGTCAGTTTCCCTTTATCCGCAGGGATGGCATTTATTTTGCTAGTTTCTCTTTATCAGCAGAGATAACAATCCTTTGAAGATTTTCTTTGTTCAGTTCCGTTTATAAGCAGGGATGGCTTTTATTTTGCTAGTTTCTCTTTATCAGCAGAGATAACAATCCTTTGATGATTTTCTTTTGTCATTATCCCTTTATCAGCAGGGATGGCATTTATTTTACTAGTTTCTCTTTATCAGCAGAGATAGCAATCCTTTGAAGATTTTCTTTTGTCAGTTTCCCTTTATCAGCAGGGATGGCATTTATTTTGCTAGTTTCTCTTTATCAGCAGAGATAGCAATCCTTTGAAGATTTTCTTTTGTCAGTTTCCCTTTATTAGCAGGGATGTCATTTATTTTACTAGTTTTTCTTTATCAGCAGAGATAGCAATCCTTTGAAAATTTTCTTTTGTTAGTTTCCCTTTATCAGCAGGGATGGCATTTATTTTGCTAGTTTCTCTTTATCAGCAGAGATAGCCATCTTTTGAAGATTTTCTTTGGTCAGTTCCCTTTATCAGCAGGGATGGCATTTATTTGGATAGTTTCTCTTTATCAGCAGAGATAGCAATCCTTTGAAGATTTTCTTTTGTCAGTTTCCCTTTATCCGCAGGGATGGCATTTATTTTGCTAGTTTCTCTTTATCAGCAGAGATAACAATCCTTTGAAGATTTTCTTTGTTCAGTTCCGTTTATAAGCAGGGATGGCTTTTATTTTGCTAGTTTCTCTTTATCAGCAGAGATAACAATCCTTTGATGATTTTCTTTTGTCATTATCCCTTTATCAGCAGGGATGGCATTTATTTTGCTAGTTTCTCTTTATCAGCAGAGATAGCAATCCTTTGAAGATTTTCTTTTGTCAGTTTCCCTTTATCAGCAGGGATGGCATTTATTTTGCTAGTTTCTCTTTATCAGCAGAGATAGCAATCCTTTGAAGATTTTCTTTTGTCAGTTTCCCTTTATTAGCAGGGATGTCATTTATTTTACTAGTTTTTCTTTATCAGCAGAGATAACAATCCTTTGAAAATTTTCTTTTGTTAGTTTCCCTTTATCAGCAGGGATGGCATTTATTTTGCTAGTTTCTCTTTATCAGCAGAGATAGCCATCTTTTGAAGATTTTCTTTGGTCAGTTCCCTTTATCAGCAGGGATGGCATTTATTTGGATAGTTTCTCTTTATCAGCAGAGATAGCAATCCTTTGAAGATTTTCTTTTGTCAGTTTCCCTTTATCAGCAGGGATGGCATTTATTTTGCTAGTTTTTCTTTATCAGCAGAGATAACAATCCTTTGAAGATTTTCTTTGTTCAGTTCCGTTTATAAGCAAGGATGGCATTTATTTTGCTAGTTTCTCTTTATCAGCAGAGATAACAATCTTTTGAAGATTTTCTTTTGTCAGTTTCCCTTTATCAGCAGGGATGGTATTTATTATGCTAGTTTCTCTTTATCTGCAGAGATAGCAATCTTTTGAAGATTTTATTTTATCAGTTTCCCTTTATCAGCAGGGATGCCATTTATTTTGCCAGTTTCTCTTTATCAGCAGAGATAGCAATCTTTTGAAGATTTTCTTTTGTCAGTTTCCCTTTATCAGCAGGGATGGCATTTATTTTGCTAGTTTCTTTTTATCAGCAGAGATAGCAATCTTTTGAATATTTTCTTTTGTCAGTTTCCCTTTATCAGCAGGGATGGCATTTATTTTTCTAGCTTCTCTTTATCAGCAGAGATAGCAATCTTTTGAAGATTTTCTTTTGTCAGTTTCCCTTTATCAGCAGGGATGGCATTTATTTTGCTAGTTTCTCTTTATCAGCAGAGATAGCAATCTTTTAAAGATTTTCTTCCGTCAGTTTCCCTTTATCAGCAGGGATGGCATTTATTTTGCTAGTTTCTCTTTATCAGCAGAGATATCAATCCTTTGAAGATTTTCTTTTGTCAGTTTCCCTTTATCAGCAGGGATGGCATTTATTTTGCTAGTTTCTCTTTATCAGTAGAGATAACAATCCTTTGAAGATTTTCTTTTGTCAGTTTCCCTTTATCAGCAGGGATGGCATTTATTTTGCTAGTTTCCATTTATCAGCAGAGATAGCAATCTTTTGAAGATTTTATTTTGTCAGTTTCCCTTTATCAGCAGGGATGACATTTATTTTTCTAGTTTCTCTTTATCAGCAGAGATAGCAATCTTTTGATGATTTTCTTTTGTCAGTGTCCCTTTATCAGCAGGGATGACATTTATTTTGCTAGTTTCTCTTTATCAGCAGAGATAACAATCTTTTGAATATTTTCTTTTGTCAGTTTCCCTTTATCAGCAGGGATGGCATTTATTTTTCTAGCTTCTCTTTATCAGCAGAGATAGCAATCCTTTGAAGATTTTCTTTTGTCAGTTTCCCTTTATCAGCAGGGATGTCATTTATTTTACTAGTTTTTCTTTATCAGCAGAGATAGCAATCCTTTGAAGATTTTCTTTTGTTAGTTTCCCTTTATCAGCAGGGATGGCATTTAGTTTGCTAGTTTCTCTTTATCAGCAGAGATAGCAATCTTTTGAAGATTTTCTTTGGTCAGTTCCCTTTATCAGCAGGGATGGCATTTATTTGGATAGTTTCTCTTTATCAGCAGAGATAGCAATCCTTTGAAGATTTTCTTTTGTCAGTTTCCCTTTATCCGCAGGGATGGCATTTATTTTGCTAGTTTCTCTTTATCAGCAGAGATAACAATCCTTTGAAGATTTTCTTTGTTCAGTTCCGTTTATAAGCAGGGATGGCTTTTATTTTGCTAGTTTCTCTTTATCAGCAGAGATAACAATCCTTTGATGATTTTCTTTTGTCATTATCCCTTTATCAGCAGGGATGGCATTTATTTTGCTAGTTTCTCTTTATCAGCAGAGATAGCAATCCTTTGAAGATTTTCTTTTGTCAGTTTCCCTTTATTAGCAGGGATGTCATTTATTTTACTAGTTTTTCTTTATCAGCAGAGATAGCAATCCTTTGAAAATTTTCTTTTGTTAGTTTCCCTTTATCAGCAGGGATGGCATTTATTTTGCTAGTTTCTCTTTATCAGCAGAGATAGCCATCTTTTGAAGATTTTCTTTGGTCAGTTCCCTTTATCAGCAGGGATGGCATTTATTTGGATAGTTTCTCTTTATCAGCAGAGATAGCAATCCTTTGAAGATTTTCTTTTGTCAGTTTCCCTTTATCCGCAGGGATGGCATTTATTTTGCTAGTTTCTCTTTATCAGCAGAGATAACAATCCTTTGAAGATTTTCTTTGTTCAGTTCCGTTTATAAGCAGGGATGGCTTTTATTTTGCTAGTTTCTCTTTATCAGCAGAGATAACAATCCTTTGATGATTTTCTTTTGTCATTATCCCTTTATCAGCAGGGATGGCATTTATTTTGCTAGTTTCTCTTTATCAGCAGAGATAGCAATCCTTTGAAGATTTTCTTTTGTCAGTTTCCCTTTATCAGCAGGGATGGCATTTATTTTGCTAGTTTCTCTTTATCAGCAGAGATAGCAATCCTTTGAAGATTTTCTTTTGTCAGTTTCCCTTTATTAGCAGGGATGTCATTTATTTTACTAGTTTTTCTTTATCAGCAGAGATAGCAATCCTTTGAAAATTTTCTTTTGTTAGTTTCCCTTTATCAGCAGGGATGGCATTTATTTTGCTAGTTTCTCTTTATCAGCAGAGATAGCCATCTTTTGAAGATTTTCTTTGGTCAGTTCCCTTTATCAGCAGGGATGGCATTTATTTGGATAGTTTCTCTTTATCAGCAGAGATAGCAATCCTTTGAAGATTTTCTTTTGTCAGTTTCCCTTTATCCGCAGGGATGGCATTTATTTTGCTAGTTTCTCTTTATCAGCAGAGATAACAATCCTTTGAAGATTTTCTTTGTTCAGTTCCGTTTATAAGCAGGGATGGCTTTTATTTTGCTAGTTTCTCTTTATCAGCAGAGATAACAATCCTTTGATGATTTTCTTTTGTCATTATCCCTTTATCAGCAGGGATGGCATTTATTTTGCTAGTTTCTCTTTATCAGCAGAGATAGCAATCCTTTGAAGATTTTCTTTTGTCAGTTTCCCTTTATCAGCAGGGATGGCATTTATTTTGCTAGTTTCTCTTTATCAGCAGAGATAGCAATCCTTTGAAGATTTTCTTTTGTCAGTTTCCCTTTATTAGCAGGGATGTCATTTATTTTACTAGTTTTTCTTTATCAGCAGAGATAACAATCCTTTGAAAATTTTCTTTTGTTAGTTTCCCTTTATCAGCAGGGATGGCATTTATTTTGCTAGTTTCTCTTTATCAGCAGAGATAGCCATCTTTTGAAGATTTTCTTTGGTCAGTTCCCTTTATCAGCAGGGATGGCATTTATTTGGATAGTTTCTCTTTATCAGCAGAGATAGCAATCCTTTGAAGATTTTCTTTTGTCAGTTTCCCTTTATCAGCAGGGATGGCATTTATTTTGCTAGTTTTTCTTTATCAGCAGAGATAACAATCCTTTGAAGATTTTCTTTGTTCAGTTCCGTTTATAAGCAAGGATGGCATTTATTTTGCTAGTTTCTCTTTATCAGCAGAGATAACAATCTTTTGAAGATTTTCTTTTGTCAGTTTCCCTTTATCAGCAGGGATGGTATTTATTATGCTAGTTTCTCTTTATCTGCAGAGATAGCAATCTTTTGAAGATTTTATTTTATCAGTTTCCCTTTATCAGCAGGGATGCCATTTATTTTGCCAGTTTCTCTTTATCAGCAGAGATAGCAATCTTTTGAAGATTTTCTTTTGTCAGTTTCCCTTTATCAGCAGGGATGGCATTTATTTTGCTAGTTTCTTTTTATCAGCAGAGATAGCAATCTTTTGAATATTTTCTTTTGTCAGTTTCCCTTTATCAGCAGGGATGGCATTTATTTTTCTAGCTTCTCTTTATCAGCAGAGATAGCAATCTTTTGAAGATTTTCTTTTGTCAGTTTCCCTTTATCAGCAGGGATGGCATTTATTTTGCTAGTTTCTCTTTATCAGCAGAGATAGCAATCTTTTAAAGATTTTCTTCCGTCAGTTTCCCTTTATCAGCAGGGATGGCATTTATTTTGCTAGTTTCTCTTTATCAGCAGAGATATCAATCCTTTGAAGATTTTCTTTTGTCAGTTTCCCTTTATCAGCAGGGATGGCATTTATTTTGCTAGTTTCTCTTTATCAGTAGAGATAACAATCCTTTGAAGATTTTCTTTTGTCAGTTTCCCTTTATCAGCAGGGATGGCATTTATTTTGCTAGTTTCCATTTATCAGCAGAGATAGCAATCTTTTGAAGATTTTATTTTGTCAGTTTCCCTTTATCAGCAGGGATGACATTTATTTTTCTAGTTTCTCTTTATCAGCAGAGATAGCAATCTTTTGATGATTTTCTTTTGTCAGTGTCCCTTTATCAGCAGGGATGACATTTATTTTGCTAGTTTCTCTTTATCAGCAGAGATAACAATCTTTTGAATATTTTCTTTTGTCAGTTTCCCTTTATCAGCAGGGATGGCATTTATTTTTCTAGCTTCTCTTTATCAGCAGAGATAGCAATCCTTTGAAGATTTTCTTTTGTCAGTTTCCCTTTATCAGCAGGGATGTCATTTATTTTACTAGTTTTTCTTTATCAGCAGAGATAGCAATCCTTTGAAGATTTTCTTTTGTTAGTTTCCCTTTATCAGCAGGGATGGCATTTAGTTTGCTAGTTTCTCTTTATCAGCAGAGATAGCAATCTTTTGAAGATTTTCTTTGGTCAGTTCCCTTTATCAGCAGGGATGGCATTTATTTGGATAGTTTCTCTTTATCAGCAGAGATAGCAATCCTTTGAAGATTTTCTTTTGTCAGTTTCCCTTTATCCGCAGGGATGGCATTTATTTTGCTAGTTTCTCTTTATCAGCAGAGATAACAATCCTTTGAAGATTTTCTTTGTTCAGTTCCGTTTATAAGCAGGGATGGCATTTATTTTGCTAGTTTCTCTTTATCAGCAGAGATAACAATCCTTTGATGATTTTCTTTTGTCATTATCCCTTTATCAGCAGGGATGGCATTTATTTTACTAGTTTCTCTTTATCAGCAGAGATAGCAATCCTTTGAAGATTTTCTTTTGTCAGTTTCCCTTTATCAGCAGGGATGGCATTTATTTTGCTAGTTTCTCTTTATCAGCAGAGATAGCAATCCTTTGAAGATTTTCTTTTGTCAGTTTCCCTTTATTAGCAGGGATGTCATTTATTTTACTAGTTTTTCTTTATCAGCAGAGATAGCAATCCTTTGAAAATTTTCTTTTGTTAGTTTCCCTTTATCAGCAGGGATGGCATTTATTTTGCTAGTTTCTCTTTATCAGCAGAGATAGCCATCTTTTGAAGATTTTCTTTGGTCAGTTCCCTTTATCAGCAGGGATGGCATTTATTTGGATAGTTTCTCTTTATCAGCAGAGATAGCAATCCTTTGAAGATTTTCTTTTGTCAGTTTCCCTTTATCCGCAGGGATGGCATTTATTTTGCTAGTTTCTCTTTATCAGCAGAGATAACAATCCTTTGAAGATTTTCTTTGTTCAGTTCCGTTTATAAGCAGGGATGGCTTTTATTTTGCTAGTTTCTCTTTATCAGCAGAGATAACAATCCTTTGATGATTTTCTTTTGTCATTATCCCTTTATCAGCAGGGATGGCATTTATTTTGCTAGTTTCCATTTATCAGCAGAGATAGCAATCTTTTGAAGATTTTATTTTGTCAGTTTCCCTTTATCAGCAGGGATGACATTTATTTTTCTAGCTTCTCTTTATCAGCAGAGATAGCAATCTTTTGAAGATTTTCTTTTGTCAGTTTCCCTTTATCAGCAGGGATGACATTTATTTTGCTAGTTTCTCTTTATCAGCAGAGATAGCAATCTTTTGAATATTTTCTTTTGTCAGTTTCCCTTTATCAGCAGGGATGGCATTTATTTTTCTAGCTTCTCTTTATCAGCAGAGATAACAATCCTTTGAAGATTTTTATTTGTCAGTTTCCCTTTATCAGCAGGGATGTCATTTATTTTACTAGTTTTTCTTTATCAGCAGAGATAGCAATCCTTTGAAGATTTTCTTTTGTTAGTTTCCCTTTATCAGCAGGGATGGCATTTATTTTGCTAGTTTCTCTTTATCAGCAGAGATAGCCATCTTTTGAAGATTTTCTTTGGTCAGTTCCCTTTATCAGCAGGGATGGCATTTATTTGGATAGTTTCTCTTTATCAGCAGAGATAGCAATCTTTTGAATATTTTCTTTTGTCAGTTTCCCTTTATCAGCAGGGATGGCATTTATTTTTCTAGCTTCTCTTTATCAGCAGAGATAGCAATCTTTTGAAGATTTTCTTTTGTCAGTTTCCCTTTATCAGCAGGGATGGCATTTATTTTGCTAGTTTCTCTTTATCAGCAGAGATAGCAATCTTTTAAAGATTTTCTTCCGTCAGTTTCCCTTTATCAGCAGGGATGGCATTTATTTTGCTAGTTTCTCTTTATCAGCAGAGATAGCAATCCTTTGAAGATTTTCTTTTGTCAGTTTCCCTTTATCAGCAGGGATGGCATTTATTTTGCTAGTTTCTCTTTATCAGTAGAGATAACAATCCTTTGAAGATTTTCTTTTGTCAGTTTCCCTTTATCAGCAGGGATGGCATTTATTTTGCTAGTTTCCATTTATCAGCAGAGATAGCAATCTTTTGAAGATTTTATTTTGTCAGTTTCCCTTTATCAGCAGGGATGACATTTATTTTTCTAGTTTCTCTTTATCAGCAGAGATAGCAATCTTTTGATGATTTTCTTTTGTCAGTTTCCCTTTATCAGCAGGGATGACATTTATTTTGCTAGTTTCTCTTTATCAGCAGAGATAGCAATCTTTTGAATATTTTCTTTTGTCAGTTTCCCTTTATCAGCAGGGATGGCATTTATTTTTCTAGCTTCTCTTTATCAGCAGAGATAACAATCCTTTGAAGATTTTTATTTGTCAGTTTCCCTTTATCAGCAGGGATGTCATTTATTTTACTAGTTTTTCTTTATCAGCAGAGATAGCAATCCTTTGAAGATTTTCTTTTGTTAGTTTCCCTTTATCAGCAGGGATGGCATTTATTTTGCTAGTTTCTCTTTATCAGCAGAGATAGCAATCTTTTGAAGATTTTCTTTGGTCAGTTCCCTTTATCAGCAGGGATGGCATTTATTTGGATAGTTTCTCTTTATCAGCAGAGATAGCAATCCTTTGAAGATTTTCTTTTGTCAGTTTCCCTTTATCAGCAAGGATGGCATTTATTTTGCTAGTTTCTCTTTATCAGCAGAGATAACAATCCTTTGAAGATTTTCTTTGTTCAGTTCCGTTTATAAGCAGGGATGGCATTTATTTTTCTAGTTTCTCTTTATCAGCAGAGATAACAATCTTTTGAAGATTTTCGTTTGTCAGTTTCCCTTTATCAGCAGGGATGGCATTTATTTTGCTAGTTTCTCTTTATCAGCAGAGATAACAATCCTTTGAAGATTTTCTTTGTTCAGTTCCGTTTATAAGCAGGGATGGCATTTATTTTTCTAGTTTCTCTTTATCAGCAGAGATAACAATCTTTTGAAGATTTTCGTTTGTCAGTTTCCCTTTATCAGCAGGGATGGCATTTATTTTGCTAGTTTCTCTTTATCAGCAGAGATAGCAATCTTTTGAAGATTTTATTTTGTCAGTTTCCCTTTATCAGTTGGGATGCCATTTATTTTGCCAGTTTGTCTTTATCAGTAGAGATAGCAATCTTTTGAAGTTTTTCTTTTGTCAGTTTCCCTTTATCAGCAGGGATGGCATTTATTTTGCTAGTTTCTCTTTATCAGCAGAGATAGCAATCTTTTGAATATTTTCTTTTGTCAGTTTCCCTTTATCAGCAGGGATGGCATTTATTTTTCTAGCTTCTCTTTATCAGCAGGGATAGCAATCTTTTGAAGATTTTCTTTTGTCAGTTTCCCTTTATCAGCAGGGATGGCATTTATTTTGCTAGTTTCCCTTTATCAGCAGAGATAGCAATCTGTTGAAGATTTTATTTTGTCAGTTTCCCTTTATCAGCAGGGATGACATTTATTTTTCTAGTTTCTCTTTATCAACAGAGATAACAATCTTTTGATGATTTTCTTTTGTCAGTTTCCCTTTATCAGCAGGGATGGCATTTATTTTACTAGTTTCTCTTTATCAGCAGAGATAGCAATCTTTTAAAGATTTTCTTTCGTCAGTTTCCCTTTATCAGTAGGGATGGCATTTATTTTGCTAGTTTCTCTTTATCAGCAGAGATAGCAATCTTTTGAAGGTTTTCTTTCGTCAGTTTCCCTTTATCAGCAAGGATGGCATTTATTTTGCTAGTTTCTCTTTATCAACAGAGATAGCAATCTTTTGAAGATTTTCTTTGGTCAGTTCCCTTTATCAGCAGGGATGTCATTTATTTTGCTAGTTTCTCTTTATCAGCAGAGATAACAAGCCTTTGAAGATTTTCTTTGTTCAGTTCCGTTTATAAGCAGGGATGGCATTTATTTTGCTAGTTTCTCTTTATCAGCAGAGATAATAATCCTTTGAAGATTTTCTTTTGTCAGTTTCCCTTTATCAGCAGGGATGGCATTTATTTTGCTAGTTTCTCTTTATCAGCAGAGATAGCAATCTTTTGAAGATTTTCTTTTGTCAGTTTCCCTTTATCAGCAGGGATGCCATTTATTTTTCTAGTTTCTCTTTATCAGTAGAGATAGCAATCTTTTGAAGATTTTCTTTTGTCAGTTTCCCTTTATCAGCAGGGATGACATTTATTTTTCCAGTTTCTCTTTATCAGCAGAGATAGCAATCTTTTGAATATTTTCTTTTGTCAGTTTCCCTTTATCAGCAGGGATGGCATTAATTTTTCTAGCTTCTCTTTATCAGCAGAGATAGCAATCTTTTGAATATTTTCTTTTGTCAGTTTCCCTTTATCAGCAGGGATGGCATTTATTTTACTAGTTTCTCTTTATCAGCAGAGATAGCAATCTTTTAAAGATTTTCTTTCGTCAGTTTCCCTTTATCAGCAGGGATGGCATTTATTTTGCTAGTTTCTCTTTATCAGCAGAGATAGCAATCTTTTGAAGGTTTTCTTTCGTCAGTTTCCCTTTATCAGCAAGGATGGCATTTATTTTGCTAGTTTCTCTTTATCAGCAGAGATAGCCATCTTTTGAAGATTTTCTTTGGTCAGTTCCCTTTATCAGCAGGGATGGCATTTATTTGGATAGTTTCTCTTTATCAGCAGAGATAGCAATCCTTTGAAGATTTTCTTTTGTCAGTTTCCCTTTATCCGCAGGGATGGCATTTATTTTGCTAGTTTCTCTTTATCAGCAGAGATAACAATCCTTTGAAGATTTTCTTTGTTCAGTTCCGTTTATAAGCAGGGATGGCTTTTATTTTGCTAGTTTCTCTTTATCAGCAGAGATAACAATCCTTTGATGATTTTCTTTTGTCATTATCCCTTTATCAGCAGGGATGGCATTTATTTTGCTAGTTTCCATTTATCAGCAGAGATAGCAATCTTTTGAAGATTTTATTTTGTCAGTTTCCCTTTATCAGCAGGGATGACATTTATTTTTCTAGCTTCTCTTTATCAGCAGAGATAGCAATCTTTTGAAGATTTTCTTTTGTCAGTTTCCCTTTATCAGCAGGGATGACATTTATTTTGCTAGTTTCTCTTTATCAGCAGAGATAGCAATCTTTTGAATATTTTCTTTTGTCAGTTTCCCTTTATCAGCAGGGATGGCATTTATTTTTCTAGCTTCTCTTTATCAGCAGAGATAACAATCCTTTGAAGATTTTTATTTGTCAGTTTCCCTTTATCAGCAGGGATGTCATTTATTTTACTAGTTTTTCTTTATCAGCAGAGATAGCAATCCTTTGAAGATTTTCTTTTGTTAGTTTCCCTTTATCAGCAGGGATGGCATTTATTTTGCTAGTTTCTCTTTATCAGCAGAGATAGCCATCTTTTGAAGATTTTCTTTGGTCAGTTCCCTTTATCAGCAGGGATGGCATTTATTTGGATAGTTTCTCTTTATCAGCAGAGATAGCAATCTTTTGAATATTTTCTTTTGTCAGTTTCCCTTTATCAGCAGGGATGGCATTTATTTTTCTAGCTTCTCTTTATCAGCAGAGATAGCAATCTTTTGAAGATTTTCTTTTGTCAGTTTCCCTTTATCAGCAGGGATGGCATTTATTTTGCTAGTTTCTCTTTATCAGCAGAGATAGCAATCTTTTAAAGATTTTCTTCCGTCAGTTTCCCTTTATCAGCAGGGATGGCATTTATTTTGCTAGTTTCTCTTTATCAGCAGAGATAGCAATCCTTTGAAGATTTTCTTTTGTCAGTTTCCCTTTATCAGCAGGGATGGCATTTATTTTGCTAGTTTCTCTTTATCAGTAGAGATAACAATCCTTTGAAGATTTTCTTTTGTCAGTTTCCCTTTATCAGCAGGGATGGCATTTATTTTGCTAGTTTCCATTTATCAGCAGAGATAGCAATCTTTTGAAGATTTTATTTTGTCAGTTTCCCTTTATCAGCAGGGATGACATTTATTTTTCTAGTTTCTCTTTATCAGCAGAGATAGCAATCTTTTGATGATTTTCTTTTGTCAGTTTCCCTTTATCAGCAGGGATGACATTTATTTTGCTAGTTTCTCTTTATCAGCAGAGATAGCAATCTTTTGAATATTTTCTTTTGTCAGTTTCCCTTTATCAGCAGGGATGGCATTTATTTTTCTAGCTTCTCTTTATCAGCAGAGATAACAATCCTTTGAAGATTTTTATTTGTCAGTTTCCCTTTATCAGCAGGGATGTCATTTATTTTACTAGTTTTTCTTTATCAGCAGAGATAGCAATCCTTTGAAGATTTTCTTTTGTTAGTTTCCCTTTATCAGCAGGGATGGCATTTATTTTGCTAGTTTCTCTTTATCAGCAGAGATAGCAATCTTTTGAAGATTTTCTTTGGTCAGTTCCCTTTATCAGCAGGGATGGCATTTATTTGGATAGTTTCTCTTTATCAGCAGAGATAGCAATCCTTTGAAGATTTTCTTTTGTCAGTTTCCCTTTATCAGCAAGGATGGCATTTATTTTGCTAGTTTCTCTTTATCAGCAGAGATAACAATCCTTTGAAGATTTTCTTTGTTCAGTTCCGTTTATAAGCAGGGATGGCATTTATTTTTCTAGTTTCTCTTTATCAGCAGAGATAACAATCTTTTGAAGATTTTCGTTTGTCAGTTTCCCTTTATCAGCAGGGATGGCATTTATTTTGCTAGTTTCTCTTTATCAGCAGAGATAACAATCCTTTGAAGATTTTCTTTGTTCAGTTCCGTTTATAAGCAGGGATGGCATTTATTTTTCTAGTTTCTCTTTATCAGCAGAGATAACAATCTTTTGAAGATTTTCGTTTGTCAGTTTCCCTTTATCAGCAGGGATGGCATTTATTTTGCTAGTTTCTCTTTATCAGCAGAGATAGCAATCTTTTGAAGATTTTATTTTGTCAGTTTCCCTTTATCAGTTGGGATGCCATTTATTTTGCCAGTTTGTCTTTATCAGTAGAGATAGCAATCTTTTGAAGTTTTTCTTTTGTCAGTTTCCCTTTATCAGCAGGGATGGCATTTATTTTGCTAGTTTCTCTTTATCAGCAGAGATAGCAATCTTTTGAATATTTTCTTTTGTCAGTTTCCCTTTATCAGCAGGGATGGCATTTATTTTTCTAGCTTCTCTTTATCAGCAGGGATAGCAATCTTTTGAAGATTTTCTTTTGTCAGTTTCCCTTTATCAGCAGGGATGGCATTTATTTTGCTAGTTTCCCTTTATCAGCAGAGATAGCAATCTGTTGAAGATTTTATTTTGTCAGTTTCCCTTTATCAGCAGGGATGACATTTATTTTTCTAGTTTCTCTTTATCAACAGAGATAACAATCTTTTGATGATTTTCTTTTGTCAGTTTCCCTTTATCAGCAGGGATGGCATTTATTTTACTAGTTTCTCTTTATCAGCAGAGATAGCAATCTTTTAAAGATTTTCTTTCGTCAGTTTCCCTTTATCAGTAGGGATGGCATTTATTTTGCTAGTTTCTCTTTATCAGCAGAGATAGCAATCTTTTGAAGGTTTTCTTTCGTCAGTTTCCCTTTATCAGCAAGGATGGCATTTATTTTGCTAGTTTCTCTTTATCAACAGAGATAGCAATCTTTTGAAGATTTTCTTTGGTCAGTTCCCTTTATCAGCAGGGATGTCATTTATTTTGCTAGTTTCTCTTTATCAGCAGAGATAACAAGCCTTTGAAGATTTTCTTTGTTCAGTTCCGTTTATAAGCAGGGATGGCATTTATTTTGCTAGTTTCTCTTTATCAGCAGAGATAATAATCCTTTGAAGATTTTCTTTTGTCAGTTTCCCTTTATCAGCAGGGATGGCATTTATTTTGCTAGTTTCTCTTTATCAGCAGAGATAGCAATCTTTTGAAGATTTTCTTTTGTCAGTTTCCCTTTATCAGCAGGGATGCCATTTATTTTTCTAGTTTCTCTTTATCAGTAGAGATAGCAATCTTTTGAAGATTTTCTTTTGTCAGTTTCCCTTTATCAGCAGGGATGACATTTATTTTTCCAGTTTCTCTTTATCAGCAGAGATAGCAATCTTTTGAATATTTTCTTTTGTCAGTTTCCCTTTATCAGCAGGGATGGCATTAATTTTTCTAGCTTCTCTTTATCAGCAGAGATAGCAATCTTTTGAATATTTTCTTTTGTCAGTTTCCCTTTATCAGCAGGGATGGCATTTATTTTACTAGTTTCTCTTTATCAGCAGAGATAGCAATCTTTTAAAGATTTTCTTTCGTCAGTTTCCCTTTATCAGCAGGGATGGCATTTATTTTGCTAGTTTCTCTTTATCAGCAGAGATAGCAATCTTTTGAAGGTTTTCTTTCGTCAGTTTCCCTTTATCAGCAAGGATGGCATTTATTTTGCTAGTTTCTCTTTATCAACAGAGATAGCAATCTTTTGAAGATTTTCTTTGGTCAGTTCCCTTTATCAGCAGGGATGTCATTTATTTTGCTAGTTTCTCTTTATCAGCAGAGATAGCAATCTTTTGAAGATTTTCTTTTGTCAGTTTCCCTTTATCAGCAGGGATGGCATTTATTTTGCTAGTTTCTCTTTATCAGCAGAGATAATAATCCTTTGAAGATTTTCTTTGTTCAGTTCCGTTTATAAGCAGGGATGGCATTTATTTTGCTAGTTTCTCTTTATCAGCAGAGATAACAATCTTTTGAAGATTTTCTTTTGTCAGTTTCCCTTTATCAGCAGGGATGGCATTTATTTTGCTAGTTTCTCTTTATCAGCAGAGATAGCAATCTTTTGAAGATTTTATTTTGTCAGTTTCCCTTTATCAGTAGGGATGCCATTTATTTTTCCAGTTTCTCTTTATCAGCAGAGATAGCAATCTTTTGAAGTTTTTCTGTCAGTTTCCCTTTATCAGCAGGGATGGCATTTATTTTGCTAGTTTCTCTTTATCAGCAGAGATAGCAATCTTTTGAATATTTTCTTTTGTCAGTTTCCCTTTATCAGCAGGGATGGCATTTATTTTTCTAGCTTCTCTTTATCAGCAGAGATAGCAATCTTTTGAAGATTTTCTTTTGTCAGTTTCCCTTTATCAGCAGGGATGGCATTTATTTTACTAGTTTCTCTTTATCAGCAGAGATAGCAATCTTTTAAAGATTTTCTTTCGTCAGTTTCCCTTTATCAGTAGGGATGGCATTTATTTTGCTAGTTTCTCTTTATCAGCAGAGATAGCAATCTTTTGAAGGTTTTCTTTCGTCAGTTTCCCTTTATCAGCAAGGATGGCATTTATTTTGCTAGTTTCTCTTTATCAACAGAGATAGCAATCTTTTGAAGATTTTCTTTGGTCAGTTCCCTTTATCAGCAGGGTTGTCATTTATTTTGCTAGTTTTTCTTTATCAGCAGAGATAGCAATCTTTTGAAGATTTTCTTTTGTCAGTTTCCCTTTATCAGCAGGGATGGCATTTATTTTGCTAGTTTCTCTTTATCAGCAGAGATAACAATCCTTTGAAGATTTTCTTTGTTCAGTTCCGTTTATAAGCAGGGATGGCATTTATTTTGCTAGTTTCTCTTTATCAGCAGAGATAACAATCTTTTGAAGATTTTCTTTTGTCAGTTTCCCTTTATCAGCAGGGATGGCATTTATTTTGCTAGTTTCTCTTTATCAGCAGAGATAGCAATCTTTTGAAGATTTTATTTTGTCAGTTTCCCTTTATCAGTAGGGATGCCATTTATTTTTCCAGTTTCTCTTTATCAGCAGAGATAGCAATCTTTTGAAGTTTTTCTTTTGTCAGTTTCCCTTTATCAGCAGGGATGGCATTTATTTTGCTAGTTTCTCTTTATCAGCAGAGATAGCAATCTTTTGAATATTTTCTTTTGTCAGTTTCCCTTTATCAGCAGGGATGGCATTTATTTTTCTAGCTTCTCTTTATCAGCAGAGATAGCAATCTTTTGAAGATTTTCTTTTGTCAGTTTCCCTTTATCAGCAGGGATGGCATTTATTTTGCTAGTTTCTCTTTATCAGCAGAGATAGCAATCTTTTAATGATTTTCTTTCGTCAGTTTCCCTTTATCAGTAAGGATGGCATTTATTTTTCTAGCTTCTCTTTATCTGTAGAGATAACAATCCTTTGAAGATTTTCTTTTGTCAGTTTCCCTTTATCAGCAGGGATGGCATTTATTTTGCTAGTTTCCCTTTATCAGCAGAGATAGCAATCTGTTGAAGATTTTATTTTGTCAGTTTCCCTTTATCAGCAGGGATGACATTTATTTTTCTAGTTTCTCTTTATCAGCAGAGATAGCAATCTTTTGATGATTTTCTTTTGTCAGTTTGCCTTTATCAGCAGGGATGACATTTATTTTGCTAGTTTCTCTTTATCAGCAGAGATAACAATCTTTTGAATATTTTCTTTTGTCAGTTTCCCTTTATCAGCAGGGATGGCATTTATTTTTCTAGCTTCTCTTTATCAGCAGAGATAACAATCCTTTGAAGATTTTCTTTTGTCAGTTTCCCTTTATCATCAGGGATGTCATTTATTTTACTAGTTTTTTTTTATCAGCAGAGATAGCAATCCTTTGAAGATTTTCTTTTGTTAGTTTCCCTTTATCAGCAGGGATGGCATTTATTTTGCTAGTTTCTCTTTATCAGCAGAGATAGCAATCTTTTGAAGATTTTCTTTGGTCAGTTCCCTTTATCAGCAGGGATGGCATTTATTTGGATAGTTTCTCTTTATCAGCAGAGATAGCAATCCTTTGAAGATTTTCTTTTGTCAGTTTCCCTTTATCAGCAAGGATGGCATTTATTTTGCTAGTTTCTCTTTATCAGCAGAGATAACAATCCTTTGAAGATTTTCTTTGTTCAGTTCCGTTTATAAGCAGGGATGGCATTTATTTTTCTAGTTTCTCTTTATCAGCAGAGATAACAATCTTTTGAAGATTTTCGTTTGTCAGTTTCCCTTTATCAGCAGGGATGGCATTTATTTTGCTAGTTTCTCTTTATCAGCAGAGATAACAATCCTTTGAAGATTTTCTTTGTTCAGTTCCGTTTATAAGCAGGGATGGCATTTATTTTTCTAGTTTCTCTTTATCAGCAGAGATAACAATCTTTTGAAGATTTTCGTTTGTCAGTTTCCCTTTATCAGCAGGGATGGCATTTATTTTGCTAGTTTCTCTTTATCAGCAGAGATAACAATCTTTTGAAGATTTTCGTTTGTCAGTTTCCCTTTATCAACAGGGATGGCATTTATTTTGCTAGTTTCTCTTTATCAGCAGAGATAGCAATCTTTTGAATATTTTCTTTTGTCAGTTTCCCTTTATCAGCAGGGATGGCATTTATTTTTCTAGCTTCTCTTTATCAGCAGAGATAGCAATCTTTTGAAGATTTTCTTTTGTCAGTTTCCCTTTATCAGCAGGGATGGCATTTATTTTGCTAGTTTCTCTTTATCAGCAGAGATAGCAATCTTTTAATGATTTTCTTTCGTCAGTTTCCCTTTATCAGTAGGGATGGCATTTATTTTTCTAGCTTCTCTTTATCTGTAGAGATAACAATCCTTTGAAGATTTTCTTTTGTCAGTTTCCCTTTATCAGCAAGGATGGCATTTATTTTGCTAGTTTCCCTTTATCAGCAGAGATAGCAATCTGTTGAAGATTTTATTTTGTCAGTTTCCCTTTATCAGCAGGGATGACATTTATTTTTCTAGTTTCTCTTTATCAGCAGAGATAGCAATCTTTTGATGATTTTCTTTTGTCAGTTTGCCTTTATCAGCAGGGATGACATTTATTTTGCTAGTTTCTCTTTATCAGCAGAGATAACAATCTTTTGAATATTTTCTTTTGTCAGTTTCCCTTTATCAGCAGGGATGGCATTTATTTTTCTAGCTTCTCTTTATCAGCAGAGATAACAATCCTTTGAAGATTTTCTTTTGTCAGTTTCCCTTTATCATCAGGGATGTCATTTATTTTACTAGTTTTTCTTTATCAGCAGAGATAGCAATCCTTTGAAGATTTTCTTTTGTTAGTTTCCCTTTATCAGCAGGGATGGCATTTATTTTGCTAGTTTCTCTTTATCAGCAGAGATAGCAATCTTTTGAAGATTTTCTTTGGTCAGTTCCCTTTATCAGCAGGGATGGCATTTATTTGGATAGTTTCTCTTTATCAGCAGAGATAGCAATCCTTTGAAGATTTTCTTTTGTCAGTTTCCCTTTATCAGCAAGGATGGCATTTATTTTGCTAGTTTCTCTTTATCAGCAGAGATAACAATCCTTTGAAGATTTTCTTTGTTCAGTTCCGTTTATAAGCAGGGATGGCATTTATTTTTCTAGTTTCTCTTTATCAGCAGAGATAACAATCTTTTGAAGATTTTCGTTTGTCAGTTTCCCTTTATCAGCAGGGATGGCATTTATTTTGCTAGTTTCTCTTTATCAGCAGAGATAGCCATCTTTTGAAAATGTACGAGACAGCTCACCGGAGAGGGTGACCGGAGCCCTAGCTCCGACGGCTGTGGCGATTCAAGCCGGCCAAGGATGTAAACGGAGAAGACGAAATCTCATCCGTTGATGAGCTTGATCCTACGTCCCTTGCATTGCCACGTTTCGTTATTTTTATTTTTTTTTCTGAGTTTTAATTAATGTTCGTGTGTTGGTTAGCTCATGTTTGTTACCATGCACCATATGATCCCAGCCTCACATCTCAATTACTTTTTAAATATTTGACTAAATCTGGAGCATTGATTTCATCATGTGGTCGTTATCTCGCCAACGAATTAATGAGGCCATGTGCTCCGCGCGTGGCTGATGTATGGTATGCTGCATAATCAGGTGTGTGTGTGCGTTCCATTATTATGATGTGCATTTAATCATGGCCGTTAATCATGAATACAAGTTGGTTTGGTTGACTGATTAGGGCGCGTGAGATCAATCCAAAGGTAAGCATGCAGTCAACTGGGTTGACTGAGCCCACGTGTGCCCCTTTTTATTTTATTTTTTTCGCTGATGACTATGTTGGGATGAACCTTGCTTTCCACACCCCACGTCTTCCAGCCCATTATCATTCCAACGTGCATGTGTTGCTATTCATACCCCCACCCATTTTCTTCATTTTCATTTTTATTTTATTATTGCATTTCCGTTTTTAATTATTAAAAATACATAACTGCATTAAAAAATTGCCAAAAAATTCATGCAGCATTTTTATAATTTTATAAAATTTTCAAAAATTTTGTTTTATTATTTTATTTTATTTTTAGCATCTGAAATAAATATTTGTTTATTTTCTTTTTGAATTATTCATATCATGCATACTTAAATTTGTTTATTTTATTTCTCATCATCCATAAATCATTTAGAGCCCATTCTTTTTGTATTGTCTCATCCATACTTTGAACTACATAAAAATATTTTTCTTTCATTTTTAAAACTATTTCATATTGCATTTTAGTCCTCTTCTTTAGCACATTGAACCATATTTCTCATCTGACCTGGCATAATTGTTTGAGTGACTTATACCTTGTATTTTTGCAGGAGTTTTTGATATGTTGTTTGTCTCTGGTTGAGCAATATTGATAATTAATTTGGCAATTTTAGAAGTTGTTTCTCTAATTATGTGATGGCTCTTTGTTTGAGGCTTTCTTGTATGCATTTTTCTGATCATGTCTGGTTACCTTGTTTGAAAAGGCACTTGTGCCATTATTTGAGATTACTTCTTTGATTTCTTAATTCATGTTTGGATTGTCATGGGTCACTTGATCACTATTATATGTCATTGCTTGGGTTTCATCTCTTTTTTATGTCTGTTTCGTACTAACCTTGTATGTAGGGGCTGAGGTAAGTTCTTTGAGGTTGTGGATAAGTATCTATGTCCACTCTCACCCTCTCTTTCTCTCATCTTTTCTTTTCTTTAGGCTTAGGTAGTTGTCAAACCTCCCCTTAGGGCCACCGTTGCATGATAACATCAGGATAGATTCTCCCCGTAGTGTTTTTCTTTTCTCTTGAGTCACTCTTCTCATCTCTTAACATCCTTAAAATACTTAATAAGGTCAACTTGCCTTGCACACAAGCCTTAAACATAGGAAATGAAGATTGAGGGGTCCCCCTTCTCTCTTTTAGGGTGTTGAGCATACGTCCCATTGGGGGCGACCATGTGACGCATCCGCTCCCGTGTCGTAGACTTTGGTTCAAGTTGAGTTATGAACTAACTCAAGCCACTTCTGTCCTAAAAAATGCAAACAAACTTCAAACCTTTTTGTCCTTCGGGATTGTCAAACTAAAGGCTATTTTCAAAAAGGGCACATTATTTTCCGTCTGAGACGCAAACAGGCATCGACCCTAACTGTCGGACGCGGACTTAACGTCGCTCATAAAAAACACAAAAAGAACTTGGTCCGAACTACGTTGACTCTGAATTCCCCATTGCACGAATGAGGTACGTAGGCCTAGGACGTCGACGTCCTACTGAGTCTGTCTTAATTGTTTCCCCCATCTTAGTACAGCCATAGATGATAGGATAACTCACCCTTAGATTAGACAACAAGCGTGGATCCCATCGAGTACGATGGACGCGTGGGGTGCTAGCACCTTCCCCTCGCGTAACCGACTCCCGAACCCAGGCTATGGTTGCGATGACCATACCTTTCCCTCTTCCTCAGGTTTATACGGTGTTCCCTTTCCCTCTCTTGGGATAAATTTACACGGCTGGCGTCTCTGTTTTCTGCGACACTCTCGCGTTTGTACCTGGATGAAAATCCTGGGAGCGACAGCTGGCGATTCTGCTGGGGATAAGGTTGACCTATGCTGGTCTATCCCTAAGCGAGTCAATCCTAGGGCTTGCTTGTCTTTGTTCTCTTTGGGTGTTTTGTTTTGCTTTATTTGTTGTATTTTATTTTTACCGCATTTTTTGCATTGCATATTATTATCAGCTATTGCACTGTTTTTTCTGTTTGGCGGGTTGGGAGTTCTGAGAGATAAGCCCAATACCCAGGCTTGAGCATACACGTAGGATTAGCGTGGCAAGTAGTGTGACTCGTGTGGCATTTGGCCAGACATAGTATACACGAAAACTCCACATCCAGACGAGGTTTTCTTTGGTAATGTTCTATCCTGCGCATTGGTGAAGATGATTGAATGTAACCTGGAAAGCTGTCGACTCTGGCGACCATTCCCGAGAACTCAGTAACGGCACTCCTCCCGAGACGTGATAATGGCAGACCAGAAATGGAAAACCCATTATACATGTCGATCCGAGGACCCAATGCTGGGAACTTGCTATAGGGTGTCCTTTGGAAAAGAATCGGTGGAAGCACTCCTCGTTTGGTGATAGTACTGTACCCCGAGGGATAAATGTACTATTGCTTCTCGACCTCAATGTCGAAGCTGAGGACTTGCCATAGGATGTTTTTCTTTTTGAGGGGAATCAGTTGATGCCTCCTCGATTGGTGATGATGCCAAACTAGAAATGGTGATCGTATCATCATTTCTCGACCTGAGAGCCCGTGATATTGAGGGTCCTCGGCTTTCTAGTACCCACATGTGAGAGGGCAGGGTGTTTATAGGTTTGCAGGTAACCTTGACCTTCAACATACCCGGTTTTCTGATCAGCAGTTTCGTCAGTATTATGGTTATTCTGGTTTTCTGGGTATTTGGACAGATCTTTGAGATTATACAGTTACTCAGTGCAGTAGTTGTCCAGTATCCTTGACCCCATGTGTGCATTTGCATCATCATTTTGCATCCTAACATGTTTATTCATTTGCAGGGCTGCATCCTAACTTTGATTCCGGTTTTTGAAGACTATTAAGGATGAGTAGTGAGAATAAAAAAACATCATAATGTACAAGTTCCCATCACTTATTCTGGATCTGGTTCACCAGATTGTGTCTATGGCAGAACATGGGGTGTTAGCAGACTTTAGAGGAGAGTATGGAAGAATTTTGGATTTTGCTCGCAACATCACTGAATACGAGTATAGGGCTTTGTACACTCTGGTGCAATTCTATGACCCTCACCTGTGGTGTTTCCTATTCACTGATTATCTTTTGGCTCTGACATTGGAGGAATTTGCTCTCATTCTGGATATTTCTATTAAAAAAGAGGCTCCTTTCTATCCTTCTAAAGAACTTCCTGATTTAGAAAAGGTTTCCGAGGCTTTGCATTTGGATTTGTCTTTGTTGAAAAATAACGTTGCCAGTAAGGGAGGGTGTAAAGGCTTCCATATGAAATTTTTGATAGAACAAGCTGCTGTGTATGCTAAAGCTAGATGTTGGTCAGTTTTCAATGCCATCTTGGCTATGTGTGTCTATGGAACGGTGTTGTTTCCGAGTATGAAGGATTTTGTGGACATGCACGCTGTCCGGATATTTACCATGAAGAATCCGGTACCTACTTTGCTTGGGGATTTGTATTATTCAGTGCACTATAAGAACGAGAAGAGGAGGGGAGGACCCCTTTATTTTTGTGCACCAGTCTTCTACAAATGGTTTGCTAATCGTCTTCCTAAATCTGGGGCATTTGTAGATACTCAAGGAACATTGGATTGGTCCAAAAGATTGATGGGCTTGAGAGCAAATAATCTAGTTTGGGTTAACCGTGACTTGTTGGGCCAAGATATCATGATTAGTTGTGGAGGTCTCCCAAATGTGCCTATAATAGGAAGGAAAGGGGGAATTAACTACAACCCTATTCTTGCTATTAGGCAATTTGGGTATGCCTTGAAAGAGCCGCCAAGAGACGAGGAGGTCCGAGAATCTTTATATCTGAGTGGGGAAATCAATCTAGAACTATTAAAAGAAGATGCAAATACTTGTGGAGATCGTCATAAGAAGGGGAAGACTTATTTTGGGAAGAGCAACAACAGAGCATTTCCTGCGTATGAAGATTGGATTCAGAAAAGGGTAGAGGAGGAGCTTCTGCTGTTCTCCAAAGAACCACCATCTTACCCCTTGTTGATTGAGCCTCCTACCATAGTTGAGATAGAGAAGTTTAACGAGTTGTGGGCTGAAAAGGAAAAGCTGCGAGAAGAGAACAATGAACTACAGAGAGAGATTTATCAGTTGAAACATGAGCGGGGTGAAGCTGTTCATACCGCCAAGTTGAAGACAAAGCTTCTCGCTAAGGCAGAAAAGGAGCTAGCTGACATGGTCACAACCAGACGAAGGATGAAACAAGCTCTAGATGGTATCAGTAAGGTTCTTGAGTCTAAGAAAGAGGAATTGGACAAGGCTTTGTTAAAAATTCACAGGTTCAATGCTCACCGAGAAACTGCAATGGCCGAGAATAAGCAAAAGGAAGACGGTTATCTAGCTCAGATTGATCAGTTGAAGTCGAAGCTCAAGAGGAAAGACGCCGAGATCCTATCAGGGGTATTCCAGAGACAAGCAGTCGAGGGTCAACTCAATGAAGCCATAGCCTCCATAGAGGAACTGAAGGTCCAAGCTGAAGTGAAGAGATCTAGACATGAGGGACCTAGCATGGATGGTGTTTCTGGAGAAGACGCTTGGGAATTACATTGCCGATACCTGGAAGGGATCATGCATAGGAGAGACATTATCATTCAAGTGCTAATTCAGAGACCGAAGCATCCCGACACCAGAAAGCTGTTCAAAGAAATTCAAGACTGGAGCAGAAAGCCTAATGGATGGGGGGGATTGACACTTGTGGACTTTGATGACATGCCTTAGTTTTCTATTTTCCTTTACTGTATTTGGATCACCACCAGGCTTGTTGGTTGGGATCTATGATTATTGTGTTCAGACTTGCTATCTTGGATTTGTGATTGTTGACATTTGGTTTTCCTCTGGTTTTCTTAATATATGGGCAAAAGTTCCGTTCTATCTTGTTATTAAACTGGAATCAAGGGGTGGATCGCCCTGCGGATATTCAAACATGTTCATTTGCATTTGCATATTCAGAATCATTTTGGATAATCATTTTGCATAATCATTTTGCATAACAGGTGTTCAAGGCTGGGTATTCTCATTCTGATCTGGTTTTCTTCAGGATTGCAGACTTAACTCCTCAGGCCATTCAAGAGTTGATCATGGAGCAAATTCAAGCTGAGTTGAGGGATGTACAAAGCCAAATGAGGCAGTTTATGGGGAACATACAGACTCTCATGCAAGACTAGAAGATGCTGAGGGAAGAGGTCAACCAACTGAAGACTCAGATGAGTCTGATTATGGAGGTCGTGAGAGGTGTGCTAAGCAAAGATAATACTCTCATGCCTGAAGCTGCGGCTGGAATTGTCTATCCCCCGTTGTTTAAGAGGTCCCTCCCTAAGGGTGAACAGATTCCCACTGTGACTGTCCCAGCTGTATCTCAACAACGACAGAATCATGCCCCGCGCCAGCAACAATTTACGCCTAAGCAGAATAGGCATTTTGAGACTCCACCAGTGCCATATTCTCAGTTATTCCAACATCTCCTTCAGTTGCAATTGGTACGGAAAAGGACTTTGGCTCCTCCCTCTGGTACTCCCCCACCAGGTTATGATGCAAGGGCCCACTATGATTTTCACTCTGGCGCGCCGGGGCATAATGTGGAAGATTGTAGGGCATTTTAGCATGCTGTCCAGGATCTGATAGATTCGAAGGCAATTGAATTCACGCCGAGCGGCGTAAGCATACACGGTGGTCCTACTCTAGCTGTTGGAAAAGAGGTGGATATCCCTGTTGCCTCTCCCAAAGCTACATCAAGTCAGGGACATTTCTTGCAGTTTTTGGCCCTAGAATCCCCACATCCGCAAATGCTGCCTACGCCTCGACCAAGTCTGAAGAGAAAAGTGCCTGAAAAGATTATGCGCTCGAATCAGCATCAACAACAGAAGTATCAGCGTCAGAATCAGCATAGGCCGTGCAACAACTTGGAAAGAAGGAATGCTTCTCTTCATCCAGTTCCCATGTCGTACAGTCAACTCTTGCCACACCTGGTTCAAAACTCATTGGTGGAGCCTAAGACTTTGAAGCCTGTTCCAGAACCATACCCTCTGGGGTACAATCCCCATGTGCAATGTGGATATCATGGAGGGACTATGGGGCACTCAACCGAAGATTGCAAAGCATTCCAAGCCAAAGTGCAACAATTGATTGACAAAAGGTACATATCATTTCCAGAAGGAGACTTGGTTGTGCATGTCGACCTCTCATCTGTTTGAAGATTTCAAGGGTCGTCTCAGTCTGCAAGTGCGTCCAGACAAGAATCAAGCTTCCTTAGCAATGGCAATCTTCAGCTTCATTTTCATTTGTAGTTTTTCATTTCTTGTTAAAGCATCGTATGCATGTAAGACTTGTTTGTTTTTTTATGATGATATTAATGCAATGAGTATGTTTTCCTTGAAGTAATCCATTCGTGTTCACTCTTAAATGTCTATATGCGTTGCAATACCAATTTTCTTGTTTAGAACTCTTGAGGGAGGATGATGAGACAAAAACGCAAAATCTCCGGTTGTATGTTCAAGGATAGAACCCTGTTGAGGATGTACAGGCATTGTTTCAAACCCTTAAACACTAGAGAGATAAGGAGATAGACTCTCGTTAACCCCTTTGAGCCTTGAAGTAGGAGCTTCCTTCGTACGAAAAAACCCTCATACTTAACCCAGGGGCAGGGTAGGCGTCAGTTAGTTTGACCGAGCGTTCAAATTTCAAGGAGAGTGTGCATCTGAGGATCCATTACCTTCTATCCCACCATCAAGAGGACAAGAGATGTGAAACCACAATGGTTATCCTTCAACAATCAAGGAGTGAGGCAGTCACAACCCTTTCAAGCAAGTAAGGTAACCAGTGTCACACGTTTTGTTCAAAATAGGAATAAAATAAAAGGGGGAAAAAAGAAAGCCCGCTAAGTCGAAACTTGAAAACAAGCGGCTTAGGCAAAAGTTAGGGCATCCCGCTGGACTTCAAAATCGAAAAACTCAGAAGAGTCAGTCCAGGAAAGAATTGGGGATCAAAAAAAGCAAAAGAATGAGAAACGAAAAGCTAAAAGGATTACAAGAACAAATTCGCGTGGCACCAGACACAAAAGATAAAAAGGGGTGACTGTTACTCCAAAATTTCCCTAGGCGTCAAAACATTAGTGGCATGGGTCCCTTAAAGACCGTAAACCTTTTGAGAGATGAGCGTTCGGGGTCAGATTAACTGAACATAGGACTGGAGAATATCACGAAGAGTGGGTGGGCACCGATAAATTTTGAGCCATAAATCCTCTTTCTGAAACCGCGAACCAGACCACGTTACAACCCTTAAAAGTCCTAATTGAAACAGGGTTTATTCCGAAAGCGTACTTCAACAGGATAGCGTTCCTGACTCCTACGAGTTGTGCTAATAAGATTTATTGGTATTGCATGTGCGCATTGTTTTGCCATTCAAAAATCAAGGTCGCATATCAGCAAGTGATTCGTTCACAAGGCTTGGTGACGCATTTTCAATAAAAACTTCAAGGTTAACATGAGTATTGCATTAGAATTATCATTCTCATAATAAACTTGTTCTGTTTGCATACATGTGCCTAAGCATCAATGCAGCTTACACAGTGAACGTCAGTCAAGAAGCTTGATCCTGCCAAGTTGGGTTGCTTGAAAATTCTGAAGGACAATCATATCAAAGGGCATGCTGCCAAGAGGCTCAGTGTAGAGTGGGCTCTCCCCAGTAAGTCATGGTGATAAGATGCAGCTAATCTGGGGCAGTCACGTCGAGAAATCTCTCCGAAATTCAGTTATTCTGGGGCATTCATTCTAAGATCAGGGGCAAAGTCACGTCAAAGCTCATATTGGGGCAGGCCACCTCTAGAACGTAGGAAGCTATCCACTCCTGAAAATGGTTAATGGAAAACACCTCTTCAAAGTTCAGAATACTGTGACAGAGTACTTTCGAGTCATTACGAATCCTTTCGAGGTAATGCACTTAATGGATTATGAAGACTGGGGCAGTTATGTCGAGATATGATAAATCTCTCCAAGAGTTTGAAGACCCCGGGGCAGTGCGAGCGCTCGGTCTTCTATAAAATCCTCTTGAGATGATTTCTTCCATTAGACCTGGTGGTCTGGGGCAAGTGAAAAGTTCAAAGAACCGCTTATGACCATAAAGACAAGTCAGGCTACAGGGCAACATAATTGTACTTCCCCAGCAGTTTGCTCTCCCCAGCATTGAGATTGCACCTTTCCTCAGCAGAGCATACTTTCCCCAGCAGGAGACTCGGGAAGTATTTTCTCCGGATCAAGACGTTATTTCCCCACAGAATCAGAGTGTTCATTTTCCCCATTCAGTCAGGGAGTGTGCTTTCACCGACGATGTCAAACTCTAATCCCCAGCAAGGTGAGGGTAAAGTCATAATCCCCACCAGCAGGCTAAGTTCAGCAGTATCCCCAAGCAGGATGGTATTATGGACTGTTTTCCCCAAGCAGGATGATTATGGGCTGGCATCCCCCAGCAGATCCTAAGCCCAATTGTTATTGGCAACCCTAAGTAACAGACTTCCGGATCCTGTTATTGGCATTCATTCTCAATTCCCCCAGCAGAGGAGAAATATCAGGTTTTTGGATGGTACCTTTAGTATAGGTCATGTGTAATCCCCGGTGGTGTGGATGTTCTTTTGGAATTTCATCCCTGGCAGAGGTTTCTGATCCAAAGAATCGGTCAGTGTGATCCTTCTCAACAGAGTTCCTGGATTTAGAGGACAATTTATTTTTGTCATCCCCAGCTGAATTGATCTTTTCTCTCTGGTATTTATTTTGTTAGAGGGACCCTTTTTGCATATCATAAGCATTCGCATTGCATCCTCAAATGCGTAGCATTTCCATTTCGTATGGAGCATTATGCCACAATTCAAACATTTTCATTCGAAGCATAAGCCAGGTTTGATACTTTCTTTTCCAGTTCTCTTTCTCAGCAGAGATGGCATGACTCATACTTGTGCTCCCCGGCAGAGTCTTTTATTTAGACTTCCCCTTCCTCAGCGGAGTCATCTTGCCTGTGGATTTTGAGTCGGTTGGGAGTTTGCCCTTATTTGGCCCTTCTCTTTTGGTGAAATCCCGTTCTCACCTGGAAATCAATTCTTGCTTGATAGATTTTCCTTTGTCAGTTTCCCTTTATCAGCAGGGATGGCATTTATTTTGCTAGTTTCTCTTTATCAGCAGAGATAGCAATCTTGTGAAGAATTTCTTTTGTCAGTTTCCCTTTATCAGCAGGGATGGCATTTATCTTGCTAGTTTCTCTTTATCAGCAGAGATAGCAATCTTTTGAATATTTTCTTTTGTCAGTTTCCCTTTATCAGCAGGGATGGCATTTATTTTGCTAGTTTCACTTTATCAGCAGAGATAGCAATCCTTTGAAGATTTTCTTTTGTCAGTTTCCCTTTATCAGCAGGGATGGCATTTATTTTGCTAGTTTCTCTTTATCAGCAAAGATAGCAATCCTTTGAAGATTTTCTTTTGTCAGTTTCCCTTTATCAGCAGGGATGGTATTTATTCTGCTAGTTTCTCTTTATCAGCAGAGATAGCAATCCTTTGAAGATTTACTTTTGTCAGTTTCCCTTTATCAGCAGGGATGGCATTTATTTTGCTAATTCTCTTTATCAGCAGAGATAGCAATCTTTTGAAGATTTTCTTTGGTCAGTTCCCTTTATCAGCAGGGATGGCATTTATTTGGCTAGTTTCTCTTTATCAGCAGAGATAGCAATCCTTTGAAGATTTTCTTTTGTCAGTTTCCCTTTATCAGCAGGGATGGCATTTATTTTGCTAGTTTCTCTTTATCAGCAAAGATAACAATCCTTTGAAGATTTTCTTTGGTCAGTTCCCTTTATCAGCAGGGATGGCATTTATTTTGCTAGTTTCTCTTTATCAGCAGAGATAACAATCTTTTGAAGATTTTCTTTTGTCATTTTCCCTTTATCAGCAGGGATGGCATTTATTTTGCTAGTTTCTCTTTATCAGCAGAGATAGCAATCTTTTGAAGATTTTATTTTGTCAGTTTCCCTTTATCAGCAGGGATGACATTTATTTTTCTAGTTTCTCTTTATCAGCAGAGATAACAATCCTTTGAAGATTTTCTTTGGTCAGTTCCCTTTATCAGCAGGGATGGCATTTATTTTGCTAGTTCCTCTTTATCAGCAGAGATAACAATCTTTTGAAGATTTTCTTTTGTCATTTTCCCTTTATCAGCAGGGATGGCATTTATTTTGCTAATTCTCTTTATCAGCAGAGATAGCAATCTTTTGAAGATTTTCTTTGGTCAGTTCCCTTTATCAGCAGGGATGGCATTTATTTGGCTAGTTTCTCTTTATCAGCAGAGATAGCAATCCTTTGAAGATTTTCTTTTGTCAGTTTCCCTTTATCAGTAGGCATGGCATTTATTTTGCTAGTTTCTCTTTATCAAAAAAGATAACAATCCTTTGAAGATTTTCTTTGGTCAGTTCCCTTTATCAGCAGGGATGGCATTTATTTTGCTAGTTTCTCTTTATCAGCAGAGATAACAATCTTTTGAAGATTTTCTTTTGTCATTTTCCCTTTATCAGCAGGGATGGCATTTATTTTGCTAGTTTCTCTTTATCAGCAGAGATAGCAATCTTTTGAAGATTTTATTTTGTCAGTTTCCCTTTATCAACTGGGATGACATTTATTTTTCTAGTTTCTCTTTATCAGCAGAGATAACAATCCTTTGAAGATTTTCTTTGGTCAGTTCCCTTTATCAGCAGGGATGGCGTTTATTTTGCTAGTTTCTCTTTATCAGCCGAGATAACAATCTTTTGAAGATTTTCTTTTGTCATTTTCCCTTTATCAGCAGGGATGGCATTTATTTTGCTAGATTCTCTTTATCAGCAGAGATAACAATCTTTTGAAGATTTTCTTTTGTCATTTTCCCTTTATCAGCAGGGATGGCATTTATTTTGCTAGTTTCTCTTTGTCAGCAGAGATAGCAATCTTTTGAAGATTTTCTTTTGTCAGTTTCCCTTTATCAGCAGGGATGGCATTTATTTTGTTAGTTTCTCTTTATCAGCAGAGATAGCAATCTTTTAAATATTTTCTTTTGTCAGTTTCCCTTTATCAGCAGGGATGGCATTTATTTTTCTAGCTTCTCTTTATCAGCAGAGTTGGCAATCTTTTGAAGATTTTCTTTTGTCAGTTTCCCTTTATCAGCAGGGATGGCATTTATTTTGCTAGTTTCTCTTTATCAGCAGAGATAGCAATGTTTTGAAGGTTTTCTTTCGTCAGTTTCCCTTTATCAGCAGGGATGGCATTTATTTTGCTAGTTTCTCTTTATCAGCAGAGATAGCAATAATTTGAAGATTTTCTTTTGTCAGTTTCCTTTATCAGCAGGGATGGCATTTTATTTTGCTAGTTTCTCTTTGTCATCAGAGATAGCAATCTTTTGAAGATTTTCTTTTGTCAGTTTCCCTTTATTAGCCGGGATGGCATTTATTTTGCTAGTTCTCTTTGTCAGCAGAGATAGCAATCCTTTGAAGATTTTCTTTGGTTAGTTTCCCTTTATCAGCAGGGATGGCATTTTATTTTGCTAGTTTCTCTTTATCAGCAGAGATAGCAATCTTTTGAAGATTTTCTTTTGTCAGTTTCCCTTTATCAGCAGGGATGACATTTATCTTGCTAATTTCTCTTTATCAGCAGAGATAGCAATCTTTTGAAGATTTTCTTTTGTCAGTTTCCCTTTATCAGCAGGGATGACATTTATTTTGCTAGTTTCTCTTTATCAGCAGAGATAGCAATCCTTTGAAGATTTTCTTTTGTCAGTTTCCCTTTATCAGCAGGGATGGCATTTATTTTGCTAGTTTCTCTTTATCAGCAGAGATAGCAATCCTTTGAAGATTTTCTTTGGTCAGTTTCCCTTTATCAGCAGGGATGTCATTTATTTTGCTAATTTCTCTTTATCAGCAGAGATAGCAATCCTTTGAAGATTTTCTTTTGTCATTATCCCTTTATCAGCAGGGATGGCATTTATTTTGCTAGTTTCTCTTTATCAGCAGAGATAGCAATCCTTTGAAGATTTTCTTTTGTCATTATCCCTTTATCAGCAGGGATGGCATTTATTTTGCTAGTTTCTCTTTATCAGCAGAGATAGCAATCCTTTGAAGATTTTCTTTTGTCAGTTTCCCTTTATCAGCAGGGATGGCATTTATTTTGCTAGTTTCTCTTTATCAGCAGAGATAGCAATCCTTTGAAGATTTTCTTTTGTCAGTTTCCCTTTATTAGCAGGGATGTCATTTATTTTACTAGTTTTTCTTTATCAGCAGAGATAGCAATCCTTTGAAAATTTTCTTTTTCTTAGTTTCCCTTTATCAGCAGGGATGGCATTTATTTTGCAAGTTTCTCTTTATCAGCAGAGATAGCAATGTTTTGAAGGTTTTCTTTCGTCAGTTTCCCTTTATCAGCAGGGATGGCATTTATTTTGCTAGTTTCTCTTTATCAGCAGAGATAGCAATCTTTTGAAGATTTTCTTTTGTCAGTTTCCCTTTATTAGCCGGGATGGCATTTATTTTGCTAGTTTCTCTTTGTCAGAAGAGATAGCAATCTTTTGAAGATTTTCTTTGGTCAGTTCCCTTTATCAGCAGGGATGGCATTTATTTGGCTAGTTTCTCTTTATCAGCAGAGATAGCAATCCTTTGAAGATTTTCTTTTGTCAGTTTCCCTTTATCAGCAGACATGGCATTTATTTTGCTAGTTTCTCTTTATCAGCAAAGATAACAATCCTTTGAAGATTTTCTTTGGTTAGTTCCCTTTATCAGCAGGGATGGCATTTATTTTGCTAGTTTCTCTTTATCAGCAGAGATAACAATCTTTTGAAGATTTTCTTATGTCATTTTCCCTTTATCAGCAGGGATGGCATTTATTTTGCTAGTTTCTCTTTATCAGCAGAGATAGCAATCTTTTGAAGATTTTATTTTGTCAGTTTCCCTTTATCAACAGGGATGACATTTATTTTTCTAGTTTCTCTTTATCAGCAGAGATAACAATCCTTTGAAGATTTTCTTTGGTCAGTTCCCTTTATCAGCAGGAATGGCATTTATTTTGCTAGTTTCTCTTTATCAGCAGAGATAACAATCTTTTGAAGATTTTCTTTGGTCAGTTCCCTTTATCAGCAGGGATGGCATTTATTTTGCTAGTTTCTCTTTATCAGCAGAGATAACAATCTTTTGAAGATTTTCTTTTGTCATTTTCCCTTTATCAGCAGGGATGGCATATATTTTGCTAGTTTCTCTTTATCAGCAGAGATAGCAATCTTTTGAAGATTTTATTTTGTCAGTTTCCCTTTATCAACAGGGATGACATTTATTTTTCTAGTTTCTCTTTATCAGCAGAGATAACAATCCTTTGAAGATTTTCTTTGGTCAGTTCCCTTTATCAGCAGGGATGGCATTTATTTTGCTAGTTTCTCTTTATCAGCAGAGATAATAATCTTTTGAAGATTTTCTTTTGTTATTTTCCCTTTATCAGCAGGGATGGCATTTATTTTGCTAGATTCTCTTTATCAGCAGAGATAACAATCTTTTGAAGATTTTCTTTTGTCATTTTCCCTTTATCAGCAGGGATGGCATTTATTTTGCTAGTTTCTCTTTATCAGCAGAGATAGCAATCTTTTGAAGATTTTCTTTTGTCAGTTTCCCTTTATCAGCAGGGATGGCATTTATTTTGTTAGTTTCTCTTTATCAGCAGAGATAGCAATCTTTTAAATATTTTCTTTTGTCAGTTTCCCTTTATCAGCAGGGATGGCATTTATTTTTCTAGCTTCTCTTTATCAGCAGAGTTGGCAATCTTTTGAAGATTTTCTTTTGTCAGTTTCCCTTTATCAGCAGGGATGGCATTTATTTTGCTAGTTTCTCTTTATCAGCAGAGATATCAATCTTTTAAAGATTTTCTTTCGTCAGTTTCCCTTTATCAGCAGGGATGGCATTTATTTTGCTAGTTTCTCTTTATCAGCAGAGATAACAATGTTTTGAAGGTTTTCTTTCGTCAGTTTCCCTTTATCAGCAGGGATGGCATTTATTTTGCTAGTTTCTCTTTATCAGCAGAGATAGCAATAATTTGAAGATTTTCTTTTGTCAGTTTCCTTTATCAGCAGGGATGGCATTTTATTTTGCTAGTTTCTCTTTGTCATCAGAGATAGCAATCTTTTGAAGATTTTCTTTTGTCAGTTTCCCTTTATTAGCCGGGATGGCATTTATTTTGCTAGTTTCTCTTTGTCAGCAGAGATAGCAATCCTTTGAAGATTTTCTTTGGTTAGTTTCCCTTTATCAGCAGGGATGGCATTTTATTTTGCTAGTTTCTCTTTATCAGCAGAGATAGCAATCTTTTGAAGATTTTCTTTTGTCAGTTTCCCTTTATCAGCAGGGATGGCATTTATCTTGCTAATTTCTCTTTATCAGCAGAGATAGCAATCTTTTGAAGATTTTCTTTTGTCAGTTTCCCTTTATCAGCAGGGATGACATTTATTTTGCTAGTTTCTCTTTATCAGCAGAGATAGCAATCCTTTGAAGATTTTCTTTTGTCAGTTTCCCTTTATCAGCAGGGATGGCATTTATTTTGCTAGTTTCTCTTTATCAGCAGAGATAGCAATCCTTTGAAGATTTTCTTTGGTCAGTTTCCCTTTATCAGCAGGGATGTCATTTATTTTGTTAATTTCTCTTTATCAGCAGAGATAGCAATCCTTTGAAGATTTTCTTTTGTCATTATCCCTTTATCAGCAGGGATGGCATTTATTTTGCTAGTTTCTCTTTATCAGCAGAGATAGCAATCCTTTGAAGATTTTCTTTTGTCATTATCCCTTTATCAGCAGGGATGACATTTATTTTGCTAGTTTCTCTTTATCAGCAGAGATAGCAATCCTTTGAAGATTTTCTTTTGTCAGTTTCCCTTTATCAGCAGGGATGGCATTTATTTTGCTAGTTTCTCTTTATCAGCAGAGATAGCAATCCTTTGAAGATTTTCTTTTGTCAGTTTCCCTTTATTAGCAGGGATGTCATTTATTTTACTAGTTTTTCTTTATCAGCAGAGATAGCAATCCTTTGAAAATTTTCTTTTTCTTAGTTTCCCTTTATCAGCAGGGATGGCATTTATTTTGCTAGTTTCTCTTTATCAGCAGAGATAGCAATGTTTTGAAGGTTTTCTTTCGTCAGTTTCCCTTTATCAGCAGGGATGGCATTTATTTTGCTAGTTTCTCTTTATCAGCAGAGATAGCAATCTTTTGAAGATTTTCTTTTGTCAGTTTCCCTTTATTAGCCGGGATGGCATTTATTTTGCTAGTTTCTCTTTGTCAGAAGAGATAGCAATCTTTTGAAGATTTTCTTTGGTCAGTTCCCTTTATCAGCAGGGATGGCATTTATTTGGCTAGTTTCTCTTTATCAGCAGAGATAGCAATCCTTTGAAGATTTTCTTTTGTCAGTTTCCCTTTATCAGCAGACATGGCATTTATTTTGCTAGTTTCTCTTTATCAGCAAAGATAACAATCCTTTGAAGATTTTCTTTGGTTAGTTCCCTTTATCAGCAGGGATGGCATTTATTTTGCTAGTTTCTCTTTATCAGCAGAGATAACAATCTTTTGAAGATTTTCTTATGTCATTTTCCCTTTATCAGCAGGGATGGCATTTATTTTGCTAGTTTCTCTTTATCAGCAGAGATAGCAATCTTTTGAAGATTTTATTTTGTCAGTTTCCCTTTATCAACAGGGATGACATTTATTTTTCTAGTTTCTCTTTATCAGCAGACATAACAATCCTTTGAAGATTTTCTTTGGTCAGTTCCCTTTATCAGCAGGAATGGCATTTATTTTGCTAGTTTCTCTTTATCAGCAGAGATAACAATCTTTTGAAGATTTTCTTTGGTCAGTTCCCTTTATCAGCAGGGATGGCATTTATTTTGCTAGTTTCTCTTTATCAGCAGAGATAACAATCTTTTGAAGATTTTCTTTTGTCATTTTCCCTTTATCAGCAGGGATGGCATATATTTTGCTAGTTTCTCTTTATCAGCAGAGATAGCAATCTTTTGAAGATTTTATTTTGTCAGTTTCCCTTTATCAACAGGGATGACATTTATTTTTCTAGTTTCTCTTTATCAGCAGAGATAACAATCCTTTGAAGATTTTCTTTGGTCAGTTCCCTTTATCAGCAGGGATGGCATTTATTTTGCTAGTTTCTCTTTATCAGCAGAGATAACAATCTTTTGAAGATTTTCTTTTGTTATTTTCCCTTTATCAGCAGGGATGGCATTTATTTTGCTAGATTCTCTTTATCAGCAGAGATAACAATCTTTTGAAGATTTTCTTTTGTCATTTTCCCTTTATCAGCAGGGATGGCATTTATTTTGCTAGTTTCTCTTTATCAGCAGAGATAGCAATCTTTTGAAGATTTTCTTTTGTCAGTTTCCCTTTATCAGCAGGGATGGCATTTATTTTGTTAGTTTCTCTTTATCAGCAGAGATAGCAATCTTTTAAATATTTTCTTTTGTCAGTTTCCCTTTATCAGCAGGGATGGCATTTATTTTTCTAGCTTCTCTTTATCAGCAGAGTTGGCAATCTTTTGAAGATTTTCTTTTGTCAGTTTCCCTTTATCAGCAGGGATGGCATTTATTTTGCTAGTTTCTCTTTATCAGCAGAGATATCAATCTTTTAAAGATTTTCTTTCGTCAGTTTCCCTTTATCAGCAGGGATGGCATTTATTTTGCTAGTTTCTCTTTATCAGCAGAGATAGCAATGTTTTGAAGGTTTTCTTTCGTCAGTTTCCCTTTATCAGCAGGGATGGCATTTATTTTGCTAGTTTCTCTTTATCAGCAGAGATAGCAATAATTTGAAGATTTTCTTTTGTCAGTTTCCTTTATCAGCAGGGATGGCATTTTATTTTGCTAGTTTCTCTTTGTCATCAGAGATAGCAATCTTTTGAAGATTTTCTTTTGTCAGTTTCCCTTTATTAGCCGGGATGGCATTTATTTTGCTAGTTTCTCTTTGTCAGCAGAGATAGCAATCCTTTGAAGATTTTCTTTGGTTAGTTTCCCTTTATCAGCAGGGATGGCATTTTATTTTGCTAGTTTCTCTTTATCAGCAGAGATAGCAATCTTTTGAAGATTTTCTTTTGTCAGTTTCCCTTTATCAGCAGGGATGGCATTTATCTTGCTAATTTCTCTTTATCAGCAGAGATAGCAATCTTTTGAAGATTTTCTTTTGTCAGTTTCCCTTTATCAGCAGGGATGACATTTATTTTGCTAGTTTCTCTTTATCAGCAGAGATAGCAATCCTTTGAAGATTTTCTTTTGTCAGTTTCCCTTTATCAGCAGGGATGGCATTTATTTTGCTAGTTTCTCTTTATCAGCAGAGATAGCAATCCTTTGAAGATTTTCTTTGGTCAGTTTCCCTTTATCAGCAGGGATGTCATTTATTTTGCTAATTTCTCTTTATCAGCAGAGATAGCAATCCTTTGAAGATTTTCTTTTGTCATTATCCCTTTATCAGCAGGGATGGCATTTATTTTGCTAGTTTCTCTTTATCAGCAGAGATAGCAATCCTTTGAAGATTTTCTTTTGTCATTATCCCTTTATCAGCAGGGATGGCATTTATTTTGCTAGTTTCTCTTTATCAGCAGAGATAGCAATCCTTTGAAGATTTTCTTTTGTCAGTTTCCCTTTATCAGCAGGGATGGCATTTATTTTGCTAGTTTCTCTTTATCAGCAGAGATAGCAATCCTTTGAAGATTTTCTTTTGTCAGTTTCCCTTTATTAGCAGGGATGTCATTTATTTTACTAGTTTTTCTTTATCAGCAGAGATAGCAATCCTTTGAAAATTTTCTTTTTCTTAGTTTCCCTTTATCAGCAGGGATGGCATTTATTTTGCTAGTTTCTCTTTATCAGCAGAGATAGCAATGTTTTGAAGGTTTTCTTTCGTCAGTTTCCCTTTATAAGCAGGGATGGCATTTATTTTGCTAGTTTCTCTTTATCAGCAGAGATAGCAATCTTTTGAAGATTTTCTTTTGTCAGTTTCCCTTTATTAGCCGGGATGGCATTTATTTTGCTAGTTTCTCTTTGTCAGAAGAGATAGCAATCTTTTGAAGATTTTCTTTGGTCAGTTCCCTTTATCAGCAGGGATGGCATTTATTTGGCTAGTTTCTCTTTATCAGCAGAGATAGCAATCCTTTGAAGATTTTCTTTTGTCAGTTTCCCTTTATCAGCAGACATGGCATTTATTTTGCTAGTTTCTCTTTATCAGCAAAGATAACAATCCTTTGAAGATTTTCTTTGGTTAGTTCCCTTTATCAGCAGGGATGGCATTTATTTTGCTAGTTTCTCTTTATCAGCAGAGATAACAATCTTTTGAAGATTTTCTTTTGTCATTTTCCCTTTATCAGCAGGGATGGCATTTATTTTGCTAGTTTCTCTTTATCAGCAGAGATAACAATCTTTTGAAGACTTTCTTTTGTCATTTTCCCTTTATCAGCAGGGATGGCATTGATTTTGCTAGTTTCTCTTTATCAGCAGAGATAACAATCTTTTGAAGATTTTCTTTTGTCATTTTCCCTTTATCAGCAGGGATGGCATTTATTTTGCTAGTTTCTCTTTATCAGCAGAGATAACAATCTTTTGAAGATTTTCTTTTGTCATTTTCCCTTTATCAGCAGGGATGGCATTTATTTTGCTAGTTTCTCTTTATCAGCAGAGATAGCAATCTTTTGAAGATTTTCTTTTGTCAGTTTCCCTTTATCAGCAGGGATGGCATTTATTTTGCTAGTTTCTCTTTATCAGCAGAGATAACAATCTTTTAAATATTTTCTTTTGTCAGTTTCCCTTAACCAGCAGGGATGGCATTTATTTTTCTAGCTTCTCTTTATCAGCAGAGTTGGCAATCTTTTGAAGATTTTCTTTTGTCAGTTTCCCTTTATCAGCAGGGATGGCATTTATTTTGCTAGTTTCTCTTTATCAGCAGAGATATCAATCTTTTAAAGATTTTCTTTCGTCAGTTTCCCTTTATCAGCAGGGATGGCATTTATTTTGCTAGTTTCTCTTTATCAGCAGAGATAGCAATGTTTTGAAGGTTTTCTTTCGTCAGTTTCCCTTTATCAGCAGGGATGGCATTTATTTTGCTAATTTCTCTTTAAAAGCAGAGATAGCAATCCTTTGAAGATTTTCTTTTGTCATTATCCCTTTATCAGCAGGGATGGCATTTATTTTGCTAGTTTCTCTTTATCAGCAGAGATAGCAATCCTTTGAAGATTTTCTTTTGTCATTATCCCTTTATCAGCAGGGATGGCATTTATTTTGCTAGTTTCTCTTTATCAGCAGAGATAGCAATCCTTTGAAGATTTTCTTTTGTCAGTTTCCCTTTATCAGCAGGGATGGCATTTATTTTGCTAGTTTCTCTTTATCAGCAGAGATATCAATCTTTTAAAGATTTTCTTTCGTCAGTTTCCCTTTATCAGCAGGGATGGCATTTATTTTGCTAGTTTCTCTTTATCAGCAGAGATAGCAATGTTTTGAAGGTTTTCTTTCGTCAGTTTCCCTTTATCAGCAGGGATGGCATTTATTTTGCTAGTTTCTCTTTATCAGCAGAGATAGCAATCTTTTGAAGATTTTCTTTTGTCAGTTTCCTTTATCAGCAGGGATGGCATTTTATTTTGCTAGTTTCTCTTTGTCATCAGAGATAGCAATCTTTTGAAGATTTTCTTTTGTCAGTTTCCCTTTATTAGCCGGGATGGCATTTATTTTGCTAGTTTCTCTTTGTCAGCAGAGATAGCAATCCTTTGAAGATTTTCTTTGGTTAGTTTCCCTTTATCAGCAGGGATGGCATTTTATTTTGCTAGTTTCTCTTTATCAGCAGAGATAGCAATCTTTTGAAGATTTTCTTTTGTCAGTTTCCCTTTATCAGCAGGGATGGCATTTATCTTGCTAATTTCTCTTTATCAGCAGAGATAGCAATCTTTTGAAGATTTTCTTTTGTCAGTTTCCCTTTATCAGCAGGGATGACATTTATTTTGCTAGTTTCTCTTTATCAGCAGAGATAGCAATCCTTTGAAGATTTTCTTTTGTCAGTTTCCCTTTATCAGCAGGGATGGCATTTATTTTGCTAGTTTCTCTTTATCAGCAGAGATAGCAATCCTTTGAAGATTTTCTTTGGTCAGTTTCCCTTTATCAGCAGGGATGTCATTTATTTTGCTAATTTCTCTTTAAAAGCAGAGATAGCAATCCTTTGAAGATTTTCTTTTGTCATTATCCCTTTATCAGCAGGGATGGCATTTATTTTGCTAGTTTCTCTTTATCAGCAGAGATAGCAATCCTTTGAAGATTTTCTTTTGTCATTATCCCTTTATCAGCAGGGATGGCATTTATTTTGCTAGTTTCTCTTTATCAGCAGAGATAGCAATCCTTTGAAGATTTTCTTTTGTCAGTTTCCCTTTATCAGCAGGGATGGCATTTATTTTGCTAGTTTCTCTTTATCAGCAGAGATAGCAATCCTTTGAAGATTTTCTTTTGCCAGTTTCCCTTTATCAGCAGGGATGGCATTTATTTTGCTAGTTTCTCTTTATCAGCAGAGATATCAATCTTTTAAAGATTTTCTTTCGTCAGTTTCCCTTTATCAGCAGGGATGGCATTTATTTTGCTAGTTTCTCTTTATCAGCAGAGATAGCAATGTTTTGAAGGTTTTCTTTCGTCAGTTTCCCTTTATCAGCAGGGATGGCATTTATTTTGCTAGTTTCTCTTTATCAGCAGAGATAGCAATCTTTTGAAGATTTTCTTTTGTCAGTTTCCTTTATCAGCAGGGATGGCATTTTATTTTGCTAGTTTCTCTTTGTCATCAGAGATAGCAATCTTTTGAAGATTTTCTTTTGTCAGTTTCCCTTTATTAGCCGGGATGGCATTTATTTTGCTAGTTTCTCTTTGTCAGCAGAGATAGCAATCCTTTGAAGATTTTCTTTGGTTAGTTTCCCTTTATCAGCAGGGATGGCATTTTATTTTGCTAGTTTCTCTTTATCAGCAGAGATAGCAATCTTTTGAAGATTTTCTTTTGTCAGTTTCCCTTTATCAGCAGGGATGGCATTTATCTTGCTAATTTCTCTTTATCAGCAGAGATAGCAATCTTTTGAAGATTTTCTTTTGTCAGTTTCCCTTTATCAGCCGGGATGACATTTATTTTGCTAGTTTCTCTTTATCAGCAGAGATAGCAATCCTTTGAAGATTTTCTTTTGTCAGTTTCCCTTTATCAGCAGGGATGGCATTTATTTTGCTAGTTTCTCTTTATCAGCAGAGATAGCAATCCTTTGAAGATTTTCTTTGGTCAGTTTCCCTTTATCAGCAGGGATGTCATTTATTTTGCTAATTTCTCTTTATCAGCAGAGATTGCAATCCTTTGAAGATTTTCTTTTGTCATTATCCCTTTATCAGCAGGGATGGCATTTATTTTGCTAGTTTCTCTTTATCAGCAGAGATAGCAATCCTTTGAAGATTTTCTTTTGTCATTATCCCTTTATCAGCAGGGATGGCATTTATTTTGCTAGTTTCTCTTTATCAGCAGAGATAGCAATCCTTTGAAGATTTTCTTTTGTCAGTTTCCCTTTATCAGCAGGGATGGCATTTATTTTGCTAGTTTCTCTTTATCAGCAGAGATAGCAATCCTTTGAAGATTTTCTTTTGTCAGTTTCCCTTTATCAGCAGGGATGTCATTTATTTTACTAGTTTTTCTTTATCAGCAGAGATAGCAATCCTTTGAAAATTTTCTTTTGTCATTATCCCTTTATCAGCAGGGATGGCATTTATTTTGCTAGTTTCTCTTTATCAGCAGAGATAGCAATCCTTTGAAGATTTTCTTTTGTCATTATCCCTTTATCAGCAGGGATGGCATTTATTTTGCTAGTTTCTCTTTATCAGCAGAGATAGCAATCCTTTGAAGATTTTCTTTTGTCAGTTTCCCTTTATCAGCAGGGATGGCATTTATTTTGCTAGTTTCTCTTTATCAGCAGAGATAGCAATCCTTTGAAGATTTTCTTTTGCCAGTTTCCCTTTATCAGCAGGGATGGCATTTATTTTGCTAGTTTCTCTTTATCAGCAGAGATATCAATCTTTTAAAGATTTTCTTTCGTCAGTTTCCCTTTATCAGCAGGGATGGCATTTATTTTGCTAGTTTCTCTTTATCAGCAGAGATAGCAATGTTTTGAAGGTTTTCTTTCGTCAGTTTCCCTTTATCAGCAGGGATGGCATTTATTTTGCTAGTTTCTCTTTATCAGCAGAGATAGCAATCTTTTGAAGATTTTCTTTTGTCAGTTTCCTTTATCAGCAGGGATGGCATTTTATTTTGCTAGTTTCTCTTTGTCATCAGAGATAGCAATCTTTTGAAGATTTTCTTTTGTCAGTTTCCCTTTATTAGCCGGGATGGCATTTATTTTGCTAGTTTCTCTTTGTCAGCAGAGATAGCAATCCTTTGAAGATTTTCTTTGGTTAGTTTCCCTTTATCAGCAGGGATGGCATTTTATTTTGCTAGTTTCTCTTTATCAGCAGAGATAGCAATCTTTTGAAGATTTTCTTTTGTCAGTTTCCCTTTATCAGCAGGGATGGCATTTATCTTGCTAATTTCTCTTTATCAGCAGAGATAGCAATCTTTTGAAGATTTTCTTTTGTCAGTTTCCCTTTATCAGCCGGGATGACATTTATTTTGCTAGTTTCTCTTTATCAGCAGAGATAGCAATCCTTTGAAGATTTTCTTTTGTCAGTTTCCCTTTATCAGCAGGGATGGCATTTATTTTGCTAGTTTCTCTTTATCAGCAGAGATAGCAATCCTTTGAAGATTTTCTTTGGTCAGTTTCCCTTTATCAGCAGGGATGTCATTTATTTTGCTAATTTCTCTTTATCAGCAGAGATAGCAATCCTTTGAAGATTTTCTTTTGTCATTATCCCTTTATCAGCAGGGATGGCATTTATTTTGCTAGTTTCTCTTTATCAGCAGAGATAGCAATCCTTTGAAGATTTTCTTTTGTCATTATCCCTTTATCAGCAGGGATGGCATTTATTTTGCTAGTTTCTCTTTATCAGCAGAGATAGCAATCCTTTGAAGATTTTCTTTTGTCAGTTTCCCTTTATCAGCAGGGATGGCATTTATTTTGCTAGTTTCTCTTTATCAGCAGAGATAGCAATCCTTTGAAGATTTTCTTTTGTCAGTTTCCCTTTATTAGCAGGGATGTCATTTATTTTACTAGTTTTTCTTTATCAGCAGAGATAGCAATCCTTTGAAAATTTTCTTTTTGTTAGTTTCCCTTTATCAGCAGGGATGGCATTTATTTTGCTAGTTTCTCTTTATCAGCAGAGATATCAATCTTTTAAAGATTTTCTTTCGTCAGTTTCCCTTTATCAGCAGGGATGGCATTTATTTTGCTAGTTTCTCTTTATCAGCAGAGATAGCAATGTTTTGAAGGTTTTCTTTCGTCAGTTTCCCTTTATCAGCAGGGATGGCATTTATTTTGCTAGTTTCTCTTTATCAGCAGAGATAGCAATCTTTTGAAGATTTTCTTTTGTCAGTTTCCTTTATCAGCAGAGATGGCATTTTATTTTGCTAGTTTCTCTTTGTCATCAGAGATAGCAATCTTTTGAAGATTTTCTTTTGTCAGTTTCCCTTTATTAGCCGGGATGGCATTTATTTTGCTAGTTTCTCTTTGTCAGCAGAGATAGCAATCCTTTGAAGATTTTCTTTGGTTAGTTTCCCTTTATCAGCAGGGATGGCATTTTATTTTGCTAGTTTCTCTTTATCAGCAGAGATAGCAATCTTTTGAAGATTTTCTTTTGTCAGTTTCCCTTTATCAGCAGGGATGACATTTATCTTGCTAATTTCTCTTTATCAGCAGAGATAGCAATCTTTTGAAGATTTTCTTTTGTCAGTTTCCCTTTATCAGCAGGGATGACATTTATTTTGCTAGTTTCTCTTTATCAGCAGAGATAGCAATCCTTTGAAGATTTTCTTTTGTCAGTTTCCCTTTATCAGCAGGGATGGCATTTATTTTGCTAGTTTCTCTTTATCAGCAGAGATAGCAATCCTTTGAAGATTTTCTTTGGTCAGTTTCCCTTTATCAGCAGGGATGTCATTTATTTTGCTAATTTCTCTTTATCAGCAGAGATAGCAATCCTTTGAAGATTTTCTTTTGTCATTATCCCTTTATCAGCAGGGATGGCATTTATTTTGCTAGTTTCTCTTTATCAGCAGAGATAGCAATCCTTTGAAGATTTTCTTTTGTCATTATCCCTTTATCAGCAGGGATGGCATTTATTTTGCTAGTTTCTCTTTATCAGCAGAGATAGCAATCCTTTGAAGATTTTCTTTTGTCAGTTTCCCTTTATCAGCAGGGATGGCATTTATTTTGCTAGTTTCTCTTTATCAGCAGAGATAGCAATCCTTTGAAGATTTTCTTTTGTCAGTTTCCCTTTATTAGCAGGGATGTCATTTATTTTACTAGTTTTTCTTTATCAGCAGAGATAGCAATCCTTTGAAAATTTTCTTTTTCTTAGTTTCCCTTTATCAGCAGAGATGGCATTTATTTTGCTAGTTTCTCTTTATCAGCAGAGATAGCAATGTTTTGAAGGTTTTCTTTCGTCAGTTTCCCTTTCTCAGCAGGGATGGCATTTATTTTGCTAGTTTCTCTTTATCAGCAGAGATAGCAATCTTTTGAAGATTTTCTTTTGTCAGTTTCCCTTTATTAGCCGGGATGGCATTTATTTTGCTAGTTTCTCTTTGTCAGAAGAGATAGCAATCTTTTGAAGATTTTCTTTGGTCAGTTCCCTTTATCAGCAGGGATGGCATTTATTTGGCTAGTTTCTCTTTATCAGCAGAGATAGCAATCCTTTGAAGATTTTCTTTTGTCAGTTTCCCTTTATCAGCAGACATGGCATTTATTTTGCTAGTTTCTCTTTATCAGCAAAGATAACAATCCTTTGAAGATTTTCTTTGGTTAGTTCCCTTTATCAGCAGGGATGGCATTTATTTTGCTAGTTTCTCTTTATCAGCAGAGATAACAATCTTTTGAAGATTTTCTTATGTCATTTTCCCTTTATCAGCAGGGATGGCATTTATTTTGCTAGTTTCTCTTTATCAGCAGAGATAGCAATCTTTTGAAGATTTTATTTTGTCAGTTTCCCTTTATCAACAGGGATGACATTTATTTTTCTAGTTTCTCTTTATCAGCAGAGATAACAATCCTTTGAAGATTTTCTTTGGTCAGTTCCCTTTATCAGCAGGGATGGCATTTATTTTGCTAGTTTCTCTTTATCAGCAGAGATAACAATCTTTTGAAGATTTTCTTTTGTCATTTTCCCTTTATCAGCAGGGATGGCATTTATTTTGCTAGTTTCTCTTTATCAGCAGAGATAACAATCTTTTGAAGATTTTCTTTTGTCATTTTCCCTTTATCAGCAGGGATGGCATTTATTTTGCTAGTTTCTCTTTATCAGCAGAGATAGCAATCTTTTAAATTTTTTCTTTTGTCAGTTTCCCTTTATCAGCAGGGATGGCATTTATTTTTCTAGCTTCTCTTTATCAGCAGAGTTGGCAATCTTTTGAAGATTTTCTTTTGTCAGTTTCCCTTTATCAGCAGGGATGGCATTTATTTTGCTAGTTTCTCTTTATCAGCAGAGATATCAATCTTTTAAAGATTTTCTTTCGTCAGTTTCCCTTTATCAGCAGGGATGGCATTTATTTTGCTAGTTTCTCTTTATCAGCAGAGATAGCAATGTTTTGAAGGTTTTCTTTCGTCAGTTTCCCTTTATCAGCAGGGATGGCATTTATTTTGCTAGTTTCTCTTTATCAGCAGAGATAGCAATCTTTAGAAGATTTTCTTTTGTCAGTTTCCTTTATCAGTAGGGATGGCATTTTATTTTGCTAGTTTCTCTTTGCCATCAGAGATAGCAATCTTTTGAAGATTTTCTTTTGTCAGTTTCCCTTTATCAGCAGGGATGGCATTTATTTTGCTAGTTTCTCTTTATCAGCAGAGATAGCAATCCTTTGAAGATTTTCTTTGGTCAGTTTCCCTTTATCAGCAGGGATGTCATTTATTTTGCTAATTTCTCTTTATCAGCAGAGATAGCAATCCTTTGAAGATTTTCTTTTGTCATTATCCCTTTATCAGCAGGGATGGCATTTATTTTGCTAGTTTCTCTTTATCAGCAGAGATAGCAATCCTTTGAAGATTTTCTTTTGTCATTATCCCTTTATCAGCAGGGATGGCATTTATTTTGCTAGTTTCTCTTTATCAGCAGAGATAGCAATCCTTTGAAGATTTTCTTTTGTCAGTTTCCCTTTATCAGCAGGGATGGCATTTATTTTGCTAGTTTCTCTTTATCAGCAGAGATAGCAATCCTTTGAAGATTTTCTTTTGTCAGTTTCCCTTTATTAGCAGGGATGTCATTTATTTTACTAGTTTTTCTTTATCAGCAGAGATAGCAATCCTTTGAAAATTTTCTTTTTCTTAGTTTCCCTTTATCAGCAGGGATGGCATTTATTTTGCTAGTTTCTCTTTATCAGCAGAGATAGCAATGTTTTGAAGGTTTTCTTTCGTCAGTTTCCCTTTATCAGCAGGGATGGCATTTATTTTGCTAGTTTCTCTTTATCAGCAGAGATAGCAATCTTTTGAAGATTTTCTTTTGTCAGTTTCCCTTTATTAGCCGGGATGGCATTTATTTTGCTAGTTTCTCTTTGTCAGAAGAGATAGCAATCCTTTGAAGATTTTCTTTTGTCAGTTTCCCTTTATCAGCAGGGATGGCATTTATTTTGCTAGTTTCTCTTTATCAGCAGAGATAGCAATCCTTTGAAGATTTTCTTTGGTCAGTTTCCCTTTATCAGCAGGGATGTCATTTATTTTGCTAGTTTCTCTTTATCAGCAGAGATAGCAATCCTTTGAAGATTTTCTTTTGTCAGTTTCCCTTTATCAGCAGGGATGGCATTTATTTTGCTAGTTTCTCTTTATCAGCAGAGATAGCAATCCTTTGAAGATTTTCTTTTGTCAGTTTCCCTTTATCAGCAGGGATGTCATTTATTTTACTAGTTTTTCTTTATCAGCAGAGATAGCAATCCTTTGAAAATTTTCTTTTGTCATTATCCCTTTATCAGCAGGGATGGCATTTATTTTGCTAGTTTCTCTTTATCAGCAGAGATAGCAATCCTTTGAAGATTTTCTTTTGTCATTATCCCTTTATCAGCAGGGATGGCATTTATTTTGCTAGTTTCTCTTTATCAGCAGAGATAGCAATCCTTTGAAGATTTTCTTTTGTCAGTTTCCCTTTATCAGCAGGGATGGCATTTATTTTGCTAGTTTCTCTTTATCAGCAGAGATAGCAATCCTTTGAAGATTTTCTTTTGCCAGTTTCCCTTTATCAGCAGGGATGGCATTTATTTTGCTAGTTTCTCTTTATCAGCAGAGATATCAATCTTTTAAAGATTTTCTTTCGTCAGTTTCCCTTTATCAGCAGGGATGGCATTTATTTTGCTAGTTTCTCTTTATCAGCAGAGATAGCAATGTTTTGAAGGTTTTCTTTCGTCAGTTTCCCTTTATCAGCAGGGATGGCATTTATTTTGCTAGTTTCTCTTTATCAGCAGAGATAGCAATCTTTTGAAGATTTTCTTTTGTCAGTTTCCTTTATCAGCAGGGATGGCATTTTATTTTGCTAGTTTCTCTTTGTCATCAGAGATAGCAATCTTTTGAAGATTTTCTTTTGTCAGTTTCCCTTTATTAGCCGGGATGGCATTTATTTTGCTAGTTTCTCTTTGTCAGCAGAGATAGCAATCCTTTGAAGATTTTCTTTGGTTAGTTTCCCTTTATCAGCAGGGATGGCATTTTATTTTGCTAGTTTCTCTTTATCAGCAGAGATAGCAATCTTTTGAAGATTTTCTTTTGTCAGTTTCCCTTTATCAGCAGGGATGGCATTTATCTTGCTAATTTCTCTTTATCAGCAGAGATAGCAATCTTTTGAAGATTTTCTTTTGTCAGTTTCCCTTTATCAGCCGGGATGACATTTATTTTGCTAGTTTCTCTTTATCAGCAGAGATAGCAATCCTTTGAAGATTTTCTTTTGTCAGTTTCCCTTTATCAGCAGGGATGGCATTTATTTTGCTAGTTTCTCTTTATCAGCAGAGATAGCAATCCTTTGAAGATTTTCTTTGGTCAGTTTCCCTTTATCAGCAGGGATGTCATTTATTTTGCTAATTTCTCTTTATCAGCAGAGATAGCAATCCTTTGAAGATTTTCTTTTGTCATTATCCCTTTATCAGCAGGGATGGCATTTATTTTGCTAGTTTCTCTTTATCAGCAGAGATAGCAATCCTTTGAAGATTTTCTTTTGTCATTATCCCTTTATCAGCAGGGATGGCATTTATTTTGCTAGTTTCTCTTTATCAGCAGAGATAGCAATCCTTTGAAGATTTTCTTTTGTCAGTTTCCCTTTATCAGCAGGGATGGCATTTATTTTGCTAGTTTCTCTTTATCAGCAGAGATAGCAATGTTTTGAAGGTTTTCTTTCGTCAGTTTCCCTTTATCAGCAGGGATGGCATTTATTTTGCTAGTTTCTCTTTATCAGCAGAGATAGCAATCTTTTGAAGATTTTCTTTTGTCAGTTTCCCTTTATTAGCCGGGATGGCATTTATTTTGCTAGTTTCTCTTTGTCAGAAGAGATAGCAATCCTTTGAAGATTTTCTTTTGTCAGTTTCCCTTTATCAGCAGGGATGGCATTTATTTTGCTAGTTTCTCTTTATCAGCAGAGATAGCAATCCTTTGAAGATTTTCTTTGGTCAGTTTCCCTTTATCAGCAGGGATGTCATTTATTTTGCTAGTTTCTCTTTATCAGCAGAGATAGCAATCCTTTGAAGATTTTCTTTTGTCAGTTTCCCTTTATCAGCAGGGATGGCATTTATTTTGCTAGTTTCTCTTTATCAGCAGAGATAGCAATCCTTTGAAGATTTTCTTTTGTCAGTTTCCCTTTATCAGCAGGGATGTCATTTATTTTACTAGTTTTTCTTTATCAGCAGAGATAGCAATCCTTTGAAAATTTTCTTTTGTCATTATCCCTTTATCAGCAGGGATGGCATTTATTTTGCTAGTTTCTCTTTATCAGCAGAGATAGCAATCCTTTGAAGATTTTCTTTTGTCATTATCCCTTTATCAGCAGGGATGGCATTTATTTTGCTAGTTTCTCTTTATCAGCAGAGATAGCAATCCTTTGAAGATTTTCTTTTGTCAGTTTCCCTTTATCAGCAGGGATGGCATTTATTTTGCTAGTTTCTCTTTATCAGCAGAGATAGCAATCCTTTGAAGATTTTCTTTTGCCAGTTTCCCTTTATCAGCAGGGATGGCATTTATTTTGCTAGTTTCTCTTTATCAGCAGAGATATCAATCTTTTAAAGATTTTCTTTCGTCAGTTTCCCTTTATCAGCAGGGATGGCATTTATTTTGCTAGTTTCTCTTTATCAGCAGAGATAGCAATGTTTTGAAGGTTTTCTTTCGTCAGTTTCCCTTTATCAGCAGGGATGGCATTTATTTTGCTAGTTTCTCTTTATCAGCAGAGATAGCAATCTTTTGAAGATTTTCTTTTGTCAGTTTCCTTTATCAGCAGGGATGGCATTTTATTTTGCTAGTTTCTCTTTGTCATCAGAGATAGCAATCTTTTGAAGATTTTCTTTTGTCAGTTTCCCTTTATTAGCCGGGATGGCATTTATTTTGCTAGTTTCTCTTTGTCAGCAGAGATAGCAATCCTTTGAAGATTTTCTTTGGTTAGTTTCCCTTTATCAGCAGGGATGGCATTTTATTTTGCTAGTTTCTCTTTATCAGCAGAGATAGCAATCTTTTGAAGATTTTCTTTTGTCAGTTTCCCTTTATCAGCAGGGATGGCATTTATCTTGCTAATTTCTCTTTATCAGCAGAGATAGCAATCTTTTGAAGATTTTCTTTTGTCAGTTTCCCTTTATCAGCCGGGATGACATTTATTTTGCTAGTTTCTCTTTATCAGCAGAGATAGCAATCCTTTGAAGATTTTCTTTTGTCAGTTTCCCTTTATCAGCAGGGATGGCATTTATTTTGCTAGTTTCTCTTTATCAGCAGAGATAGCAATCCTTTGAAGATTTTCTTTGGTCAGTTTCCCTTTATCAGCAGGGATGTCATTTATTTTGCTAATTTCTCTTTATCAGCAGAGATAGCAATCCTTTGAAGATTTTCTTTTGTCATTATCCCTTTATCAGCAGGGATGGCATTTATTTTGCTAGTTTCTCTTTATCAGCAGAGATAGCAATCCTTTGAAGATTTTCTTTTGTCATTATCCCTTTATCAGCAGGGATGGCATTTATTTTGCTAGTTTCTCTTTATCAGCAGAGATAGCAATCCTTTGAAGATTTTCTTTTGTCAGTTTCCCTTTATCAGCAGGGATGGCATTTATTTTGCTAGTTTCTCTTTATCAGCAGAGATAGCAATCCTTTGAAGATTTTCTTTTGTCAGTTTCCCTTTATTAGCAGGGATGTCATTTATTTTACTAGTTTTTCTTTATCAGCAGAGATAGCAATCCTTTGAAAATTTTCTTTTTGTTAGTTTCCCTTTATCAGCAGGGATGGCATTTATTTTGCTAGTTTCTCTTTATCAGCAGAGATATCAATCTTTTAAAGATTTTCTTTCGTCAGTTTCCCTTTATCAGCAGGGATGGCATTTATTTTGCTAGTTTCTCTTTATCAGCAGAGATAGCAATGTTTTGAAGGTTTTCTTTCGTCAGTTTCCCTTTATCAGCAGGGATGGCATTTATTTTGCTAGTTTCTCTTTATCAGCAGAGATAGCAATCTTTTGAAGATTTTCTTTTGTCAGTTTCCTTTATCAGCAGGGATGGCATTTTATTTTGCTAGTTTCTCTTTGTCATCAGAGATAGCAATCTTTTGAAGATTTTCTTTTGTCAGTTTCCCTTTATTAGCCGGGATGGCATTTATTTTGCTAGTTTCTCTTTGTCAGCAGAGATAGCAATCCTTTGAAGATTTTCTTTGGTTAGTTTCCCTTTATCAGCAGGGATGGCATTTTATTTTGCTAGTTTCTCTTTATCAGCAGAGATAGCAATCTTTTGAAGATTTTCTTTTGTCAGTTTCCCTTTATCAGCAGGGATGACATTTATCTTGCTAATTTCTCTTTATCAGCAGAGATAGCAATCTTTTGAAGATTTTCTTTTGTCAGTTTCCCTTTATCAGCAGGGATGACATTTATTTTGCTAGTTTCTCTTTATCAGCAGAGATAGCAATCCTTTGAAGATTTTCTTTTGTCAGTTTCCCTTTATCAGCAGGGATGGCATTTATTTTGCTAGTTTCTCTTTATCAGCAGAGATAGCAATCCTTTGAAGATTTTCTTTGGTCAGTTTCCCTTTATCAGCAGGGATGTCATTTATTTTGCTAATTTCTCTTTATCAGCAGAGATAGCAATCCTTTGAAGATTTTCTTTTGTCAGTTTCCCTTTATCAGCAGGGATGGCATTTATTTTGCTAGTTTCTCTTTATCAGCAGAGATAGCAATCCTTTGAAGATTTTCTTTTGTCAGTTTCCCTTTATCAGCAGGGATGGCATTTATTTTGCTAGTTTCTCTTTATCAGCAGAGATAGCAATCCTTTGAAGATTTTCTTTGGTCAGTTTCCCTTTATCAGCAGGGATGTCATTTATTTTGCTAATTTCTCTTTATCAGCAGAGATAGCAATCCTTTGAAGATTTTCTTTTGTCATTATCCCTTTATCAGCAGGGATGGCATTTATTTTGCTAGTTTCTCTTTATCAGCAGAGATAGCAATCCTTTGAAGATTTTCTTTTGTCATTATCCCTTTATCAGCAGGGATGGCATTTATTTTGCTAGTTTCTCTTTATCAGCAGAGATAGCAATCCTTTGAAGATTTTCTTTTGTCAGTTTCCCTTTATCAGCAGGGATGGCATTTATTTTGCTAGTTTCTCTTTATCAGCAGAGATAGCAATCCTTTGAAGATTTTCTTTTGTCAGTTTCCCTTTATTAGCAGGGATGTCATTTATTTTACTAGTTTTTCTTTATCAGCAGAGATAGCAATCCTTTGAAAATTTTCTTTTTCTTAGTTTCCCTTTATCAGCAGAGATGGCATTTATTTTGCTAGTTTCTCTTTATCAGCAGAGATAGCAATGTTTTGAAGGTTTTCTTTCGTCAGTTTCCCTTTATCAGCAGGGATGGCATTTATTTTGCTAGTTTCTCTTTATCAGCAGAGATAGCAATCTTTTGAAGATTTTCTTTTGTCAGTTTCCCTTTATTAGCCGGGATGGCATTTATTTTGCTAGTTTCTCTTTGTCAGAAGAGATAGCAATCTTTTGAAGATTTTCTTTGGTCAGTTCCCTTTATCAGCAGGGATGGCATTTATTTGGCTAGTTTCTCTTTATCAGCAGAGATAGCAATCCTTTGAAGATTTTCTTTTGTCAGTTTCCCTTTATCAGCAGACATGGCATTTATTTTGCTAGTTTCTCTTTATCAGCAAAGATAACAATCCTTTGAAGATTTTCTTTGGTTAGTTCCCTTTATCAGCAGGGATGGCATTTATTTTGCTAGTTTCTCTTTATCAGCAGAGATAACAATCTTTTGAAGATTTTCTTATGTCATTTTCCCTTTATCAGCAGGGATGGCATTTATTTTGCTAGTTTCTCTTTATCAGCAGAGATAGCAATCTTTTGAAGATTTTATTTTGTCAGTTTCCCTTTATCAACAGGGATGACATTTATTTTTCTAGTTTCTCTTTATCAGCAGAGATAACAATCCTTTGAAGATTTTCTTTGGTCAGTTCCCTTTATCAGCAGGGATGGCATTTATTTTGCTAGTTTCTCTTTATCAGCAGAGATAACAATCTTTTGAAGATTTTCTTTTGTCATTTTCCCTTTATCAGCAGGGATGGCATTTATTTTGCTAGTTTCTCTTTATCAGCAGAGATAACAATCTTTTGAAGATTTTCTTTTGTCATTTTCCCTTTATCAGCAGGGATGTCATTTATTTTACTAGTTTTTCTTTATCAGCAGAGATAGCAATCCTTTGAAAATTTTCTTTTGTCATTATCCCTTTATCAGCAGGGATGGCATTTATTTTGCTAGTTTCTCTTTATCAGCAGAGATAGCAATCCTTTGAAGATTTTCTTTTGTCATTATCCCTTTATCAGCAGGGATGGCATTTATTTTGCTAGTTTCTCTTTATCAGCAGAGATAGCAATCCTTTGAAGATTTTCTTTTGTCAGTTTCCCTTTATCAGCAGGGATGGCATTTATTTTGCTAGTTTCTCTTTATCAGCAGAGATAGCAATCCTTTGAAGATTTTCTTTTGCCAGTTTCCCTTTATCAGCAGGGATGGCATTTATTTTGCTAGTTTCTCTTTATCAGCAGAGATATCAATCTTTTAAAGATTTTCTTTCGTCAGTTTCCCTTTATCAGCAGGGATGGCATTTATTTTGCTAGTTTCTCTTTATCAGCAGAGATAGCAATGTTTTGAAGGTTTTCTTTCGTCAGTTTCCCTTTATCAGCAGGGATGGCATTTATTTTGCTAGTTTCTCTTTATCAGCAGAGATAGCAATCTTTTGAAGATTTTCTTTTGTCAGTTTCCTTTATCAGCAGGGATGGCATTTTATTTTGCTAGTTTCTCTTTGTCATCAGAGATAGCAATCTTTTGAAGATTTTCTTTTGTCAGTTTCCCTTTATTAGCCGGGATGGCATTTATTTTGCTAGTTTCTCTTTGTCAGCAGAGATAGCAATCCTTTGAAGATTTTCTTTGGTTAGTTTCCCTTTATCAGCAGGGATGGCATTTTATTTTGCTAGTTTCTCTTTATCAGCAGAGATAGCAATCTTTTGAAGATTTTCTTTTGTCAGTTTCCCTTTATCAGCAGGGATGGCATTTATCTTGCTAATTTCTCTTTATCAGCAGAGATAGCAATCTTTTGAAGATTTTCTTTTGTCAGTTTCCCTTTATCAGCCGGGATGACATTTATTTTGCTAGTTTCTCTTTATCAGCAGAGATAGCAATCCTTTGAAGATTTTCTTTTGTCAGTTTCCCTTTATCAGCAGGGATGGCATTTATTTTGCTAGTTTCTCTTTATCAGCAGAGATAGCAATCCTTTGAAGATTTTCTTTGGTCAGTTTCCCTTTATCAGCAGGGATGTCATTTATTTTGCTAATTTCTCTTTATCAGCAGAGATAGCAATCCTTTGAAGATTTTCTTTTGTCATTATCCCTTTATCAGCAGGGATGGCATTTATTTTGCTAGTTTCTCTTTATCAGCAGAGATAGCAATCCTTTGAAGATTTTCTTTTGTCATTATCCCTTTATCAGCAGGGATGGCATTTATTTTGCTAGTTTCTCTTTATCAGCAGAGATAGCAATCCTTTGAAGATTTTCTTTTGTCAGTTTCCCTTTATCAGCAGGGATGGCATTTATTTTGCTAGTTTCTCTTTATCAGCAGAGATAGCAATCCTTTGAAGATTTTCTTTTGTCAGTTTCCCTTTATTAGCAGGGATGTCATTTATTTTACTAGTTTTTCTTTATCAGCAGAGATAGCAATCCTTTGAAAATTTTCTTTTTGTTAGTTTCCCTTTATCAGCAGGGATGGCATTTATTTTGCTAGTTTCTCTTTATCAGCAGAGATATCAATCTTTTAAAGATTTTCTTTCGTCAGTTTCCCTTTATCAGCAGGGATGGCATTTATTTTGCTAGTTTCTCTTTATCAGCAGAGATAGCAATGTTTTGAAGGTTTTCTTTCGTCAGTTTCCCTTTATCAGCAGGGATGGCATTTATTTTGCTAGTTTCTCTTTATCAGCAGAGATAGCAATCTTTTGAAGATTTTCTTTTGTCAGTTTCCTTTATCAGCAGGGATGGCATTTTATTTTGCTAGTTTCTCTTTGTCATCAGAGATAGCAATCTTTTGAAGATTTTCTTTTGTCAGTTTCCCTTTATTAGCCGGGATGGCATTTATTTTGCTAGTTTCTCTTTGTCAGCAGAGATAGCAATCCTTTGAAGATTTTCTTTGGTTAGTTTCCCTTTATCAGCAGGGATGGCATTTTATTTTGCTAGTTTCTCTTTATCAGCAGAGATAGCAATCTTTTGAAGATTTTCTTTTGTCAGTTTCCCTTTATCAGCAGGGATGACATTTATCTTGCTAATTTCTCTTTATCAGCAGAGATAGCAATCTTTTGAAGATTTTCTTTTGTCAGTTTCCCTTTATCAGCAGGGATGACATTTATTTTGCTAGTTTCTCTTTATCAGCAGAGATAGCAATCCTTTGAAGATTTTCTTTTGTCAGTTTCCCTTTATCAGCAGGGATGGCATTTATTTTGCTAGTTTCTCTTTATCAGCAGAGATAGCAATCCTTTGAAGATTTTCTTTGGTCAGTTTCCCTTTATCAGCAGGGATGTCATTTATTTTGCTAATTTCTCTTTATCAGCAGAGATAGCAATCCTTTGAAGATTTTCTTTTGTCATTATCCCTTTATCAGCAGGGATGGCATTTATTTTGCTAGTTTCTCTTTATCAGCAGAGATAGCAATCCTTTGAAGATTTTCTTTTGTCATTATCCCTTTATCAGCAGGGATGGCATTTATTTTGCTAGTTTCTCTTTATCAGCAGAGATAGCAATCCTTTGAAGATTTTCTTTTGTCAGTTTCCCTTTATCAGCAGGGATGGCATTTATTTTGCTAGTTTCTCTTTATCAGCAGAGATAGCAATCCTTTGAAGATTTTCTTTTGTCAGTTTCCCTTTATTAGCAGGGATGTCATTTATTTTACTAGTTTTTCTTTATCAGCAGAGATAGCAATCCTTTGAAAATTTTCTTTTTCTTAGTTTCCCTTTATCAGCAGAGATGGCATTTATTTTGCTAGTTTCTCTTTATCAGCAGAGATAGCAATGTTTTGAAGGTTTTCTTTCGTCAGTTTCCCTTTATCAGCAGGGATGGCATTTATTTTGCTAGTTTCTCTTTATCAGCAGAGATAGCAATCTTTTGAAGATTTTCTTTTGTCAGTTTCCCTTTATTAGCCGGGATGGCATTTATTTTGCTAGTTTCTCTTTGTCAGAAGAGATAGCAATCTTTTGAAGATTTTCTTTGGTCAGTTCCCTTTATCAGCAGGGATGGCATTTATTTGGCTAGTTTCTCTTTATCAGCAGAGATAGCAATCCTTTGAAGATTTTCTTTTGTCAGTTTCCCTTTATCAGCAGACATGGCATTTATTTTGCTAGTTTCTCTTTATCAGCAAAGATAACAATCCTTTGAAGATTTTCTTTGGTTAGTTCCCTTTATCAGCAGGGATGGCATTTATTTTGCTAGTTTCTCTTTATCAGCAGAGATAACAATCTTTTGAAGATTTTCTTATGTCATTTTCCCTTTATCAGCAGGGATGGCATTTATTTTGCTAGTTTCTCTTTATCAGCAGAGATAGCAATCTTTTGAAGATTTTATTTTGTCAGTTTCCCTTTATCAACAGGGATGACATTTATTTTTCTAGTTTCTCTTTATCAGCAGAGATAACAATCCTTTGAAGATTTTCTTTGGTCAGTTCCCTTTATCAGCAGGGATGGCATTTATTTTGCTAGTTTCTCTTTATCAGCAGATATAACAATCTTTTGAAGATTTTCTTTTGTCATTTTCCCTTTATCAGCAGGGATGGCATTTATTTTGCTAGTTTCTCTTTATCAGCAGAGATAACAATCTTTTGAAGATTTTCTTTTGTCATTTTCCCTTTATCAGCAGGGATGGCATTTATTTTGCTAGTTTCTCTTTATCAGCAGAGATAGCAATCTTTTAAATTTTTTCTTTTGTCAGTTTCCCTTTATCAGCAGGGATGGCATTTATTTTTCTAGCTTCTCTTTATCAGCAGAGTTGGCAATCTTTTGAAGATTTTCTTTTGTCAGTTTCCCTTTATCAGCAGGGATGGCATTTATTTTGCTAGTTTCTCTTTATCAGCAGAGATATCAATCTTTTAAAGATTTTCTTTCGTCAGTTTCCCTTTATCAGCAGGGATGGCATTTATTTTGCTAGTTTCTCTTTATCAGCAGAGATAGCAATGTTTTGAAGGTTTTCTTTCGTCAGTTTCCCTTTATCAGCAGGGATGGCATTTATTTTGCTAGTTTCTCTTTATCAGCAGAGATAGCAATCTTTAGAAGATTTTCTTTTGTCAGTTTCCTTTATCAGCAGGGATGGCATTTTATTTTGCTAGTTTCTCTTTGCCATCAGAGATAGCAATCTTTTGAAGATTTTCTTTTGTCAGTTTCCCTTTATCAGCAGGGATGGCATTTATTTTGCTAGTTTCTCTTTATCAGCAGAGATAGCAATCCTTTGAAGATTTTCTTTGGTCAGTTTCCCTTTATCAGCAGGGATGTCATTTATTTTGCTAATTTCTCTTTATCAGCAGAGATAGCAATCCTTTGAAGATTTTCTTTTGTCATTATCCCTTTATCAGCAGGGATGGCATTTATTTTGCTAGTTTCTCTTTATCAGCAGAGATAGCAATCCTTTGAAGATTTTCTTTTGTCATTATCCCTTTATCAGCAGGGATGGCATTTATTTTGCTAGTTTCTCTTTATCAGCAGAGATAGCAATCCTTTGAAGATTTTCTTTTGTCAGTTTCCCTTTATCAGCAGGGATGGCATTTATTTTGCTAGTTTCTCTTTATCAGCAGAGATAGCAATCCTTTGAAGATTTTCTTTTGTCAGTTTCCCTTTATTAGCAGGGATGTCATTTATTTTACTAGTTTTTCTTTATCAGCAGAGATAGCAATCCTTTGAAAATTTTCTTTTTCTTAGTTTCCCTTTATCAGCAGGGATGGCATTTATTTTGCTAGTTTCTCTTTATCAGCAGAGATAACAATGTTTTGAAGGTTTTCTTTCGTCAGTTTCCCTTTATCAGCAGGGATGGCATTTATTTTGCTAGTTTCTCTTTATCAGCAGAGATAGCAATCTTTTGAAGATTTTCTTTTGTCAGTTTCCCTTTATTAGCCGGGATGGCATTTATTTTGCTAGTTTCTCTTTGTCAGAAGAGATAGCAATCTTTTGAAGATTTTCTTTGGTCAGTTCCCTTTATCAGCAGGGATGGCATTTATTTGGCTAGTTTCTCTTTATCAGCAGAGATAGCAATCCTTTGAAGATTTTCTTTTGTCAGTTTCCCTTTATCAGTAGACATGGCATTTATTTTGCTAGTTTCTCTTTATCAGCAAAGATAACAATCCTTTGAAGATTTTCTTTGGTTAGTTCCCTTTATCAGCAGGGATGGCATTTATTTTGCTAGTTTCTCTTTATCAGCAGAGATAACAATCTTTTGAAGATTTTCTTTTGTCATTTTCCCTTTATTAGCAGGGATGGCATTTATTTTGCTAGTTTCTCTTTATCAGCAGAGATAACAATCTTTTGAAGATTTTCTTTTGTCATTTTCCCTTTATCAGCAGGGATGGCATTTATTTTGCTAGTTTCTCTTTATCAGCAGAGATAACAATCTTTTGAAGATTTTCTTTTGTCATTTTCCCTTTATCAGCAGGGATGGCATTTATTTTGCTAGTTTCTCTTTATCAGCAGAGATAACAATCTTTTGAAGATTTTCTTTTGTCATTTTCCCTTTATCAGCAGGGAAGGCATTTATTTTGCTAGTTTCTCTTTATCAGCAGAGATAGCAATCTTTTGAAGATTTTCTTTTGTCAGTTTCCCTTTATCAGCAGGGATGGCATTTATTTTGCTAGTTTCTCTTTATCAGCAGAGATAGCAATCTTTTAAATATTTTCTTTTGTCAGTTTCCCTTTATCAGCAGGGATGGCATTTATTTTTCTAGCTTCTCTTTATCAGCAGAGTTGGCAATCTTTTGAAGATTTTCTTTGGTCAGTTTCCCTTTATCAGCAGGGATGGCATTTATTTTGCTAGTTTCTCTTTATCAGCAGAGATATCAATCTTTTAAAGATTTTCTTTCGTCAGTTTCCCTTTATCAGCAGGGATGGCATTTATTTTGCTAGTTTCTCTTTATCAGCAGAGATAGCAATGTTTTGAAGGTTTTCTTTCGTCAGTTTCCCTTTATCAGCAGGGATGGCATTTATTTTGCTAGTTTCTCTTTATCAGCAGAGATAGCAATCTTTTGAAGATTTTCTTTTGTCAGTTTCCTTTATCAGCAGGGATGGCATTTTATTTTGCTAGTTTCTCTTTGTCATCAGAGATAGCAATCTTTTGAAGATTTTCTTTTGTCAGTTTCCCTTTATTAGCCGGGATGGCATTTATTTTGCTAGTTTCTCTTTGTCAGCAGAGATAGCAATCCTTTGAAGATTTTCTTTGGTTAGTTTCCCTTTATCAGCAGGGATGGCATTTTATTTTGCTAGTTTCTCTTTATCAGCAGAGATAGCAATCTTTTGAAGATTTTCTTTTGTCAGTTTCCCTTTATCAGCAGGGATGGCATTTATCTTGCTAATTTCTCTTTATCAGCAGAGATAGCAATCTTTTGAAGATTTTCTTTTGTCAGTTTCCCTTTATCAGCAGGGATGACATTTATTTTGCTAGTTTCTCTTTATCAGCAGAGATAGCAATCCTTTGAAGATTTTCTTTTGTCAGTTTCCCTTTATCAGCAGGGATGGCATTTATTTTGCTAGTTTCTCTTTATCAGCAGAGATAGCAATCCTTTGAAGATTTTCTTTGGTCAGTTTCCCTTTATCAGCAGGGATGTCATTTATTTTGCTAATTTCTCTTTAAAAGCAGAGATAGCAATCCTTTGAAGATTTTCTTTTGTCATTATCCCTTTATCAGCAGGGATGGCATTTATTTTGCTAGTTTCTCTTTATCAGCAGAGATAGCAATCCTTTGAAGATTTTCTTTTGTCATTATCCCTTTATCAGCAGGGATGGCATTTATTTTGCTAGTTTCTCTTTATCAGCAGAGATAGCAATCCTTTGAAGATTTTCCTTTGTCAGTTTCCCTTTATCAGCAGGGATGGCATTTATTTTGCTAGTTTCTCTTTATCAGCAGAGATAGCAATCCTTTGAAGATTTTCTTTTGCCAGTTTCCCTTTATCAGCAGGGATGGCATTTATTTTGCTAGTTTCTCTTTATCAGCAGAGATATCAATCTTTTAAAGATTTTCTTTCGTCAGTTTCCCTTTATCAGCAGGGATGGCATTTATTTTGCTAGTTTCTCTTTATCAGCAGAGATAGCAATGTTTTGAAGGTTTTCTTTCGTCAGTTTCCCTTTATCAGCAGGGATGGCATTTATTTTGCTAGTTTCTCTTTATCAGCAGAGATAGCAATCTTTTGAAGATTTTCTTTTGTCAGTTTCCTTTATCAGCAGGGATGGCATTTTATTTTGCTAGTTTCTCTTTGTCATCAGAGATAGCAATCTTTTGAAGATTTTCTTTTGTCAGTTTCCCTTTATTAGCCGGGATGGCATTTATTTTGCTAGTTTCTCTTTGTCAGCAGAGATAGCAATCCTTTGAAGATTTTCTTTGGTTAGTTTCCCTTTATCAGCAGGGATGGCATTTTATTTTGCTAGTTTCTCTTTATCAGCAGAGATAGCAATCTTTTGAAGATTTTCTTTTGTCAGTTTCCCTTTATCAGCAGGGATGGCATTTATCTTGCTAATTTCTCTTTATCAGCAGAGATAGCAATCTTTTGAAGATTTTCTTTTGTCAGTTTCCCTTTATCAGCCGGGATGACATTTATTTTGCTAGTTTCTCTTTATCAGCAGAGATAGCAATCCTTTGAAGATTTTCTTTTGTCAGTTTCCCTTTATCAGCAGGGATGGCATTTATTTTGCTAGTTTCTCTTTATCAGCAGAGATAGCAATCCTTTGAAGATTTTCTTTGGTCAGTTTCCCTTTATCAGCAGGGATGTCATTTATTTTGCTAATTTCTCTTTATCAGCAGAGATAGCAATCCTTTGAAGATTTTCTTTTGTCATTATCCCTTTATCAGCAGGGATGGCATTTGTTTTGCTAGTTTCTCTTTATCAGCAGAGATAGCAATCCTTTGAAGATTTTCTTTTGTCATTATCCCTTTATCAGCAGGGATGGCATTTATTTTGCTAGTTTCTCTTTATCAGCAGAGATAGCAATCCTTTGAAGATTTTCTTTTGTCAGTTTCCCTTTATCAGCAGGGATGGCATTTATTTTGCTAGTTTCTCTTTATCAGCAGAGATAGCAATCCTTTGAAGATTTTCTTTTGTCAGTTTCCCTTTATTAGCAGGGATGTCATTTATTTTACTAGTTTTTCTTTATCAGCAGAGATAGCAATCCTTTGAAAATTTTCTTTTTGTTAGTTTCCCTTTATCAGCAGGGATGGCATTTATTTTGCTAGTTTCTCTTTATCAGCAGAGATATCAATCTTTTAAAGATTTTCTTTCGTCAGTTTCCCTTTATCAGCAGGGATGGCATTTATTTTGCTAGTTTCTCTTTATCAGCAGAGATAGCAATGTTTTGAAGGTTTTCTTTCGTCAGTTTCCCTTTATCAGCAGGGATGGCATTTATTTTGCTAGTTTCTCTTTATCAGCAGAGATAGCAATCTTTTGAAGATTTTCTTTTGTCAGTTTCCTTTATCAGCAGGGATGGCATTTTATTTTGCTAGTTTCTCTTTGTCATCAGAGATAGCAATCTTTTGAAGATTTTCTTTTGTCAGTTTCCCTTTATTAGCCGGGATGGCATTTATTTTGCTAGTTTCTCTTTGTCAGCAGAGATAGCAATCCTTTGAAGATTTTCTTTGGTTAGTTTCCCTTTATCAGCAGGGATGGCATTTTATTTTGCTAGTTTCTCTTTATCAGCAGAGATAGCAATCTTTTGAAGATTTTCTTTTGTCAGTTTCCCTTTATCAGCAGGGATGGCATTTATCTTGCTAATTTCTCTTTATCAGCAGAGATAGCAATCTTTTGAAGATTTTCTTTTGTCAGTTTCCCTTTATCAGCAGGGATGACATTTATTTTGCTAGTTTCTCTTTATCAGCAGAGATAGCAATCCTTTGAAGATTTTCTTTTGTCAGTTTCCCTTTATCAGCAGGGATGGCATTTATTTTGCTAGTTTCTCTTTATCAGCAGAGATAGCAATCCTTTGAAGATTTTCTTTGGTCAGTTTCCCTTTATCAGCAGGGATGTCATTTATTTTGCTAATTTCTCTTTATCAGCAGAGATAGCAATCCTTTGAAGATTTTCTTTTGTCATTATCCCTTTATCAGCAGGGATGGCATTTATTTTGCTAGTTTCTCTTTATCAGCAGAGATAGCAATCCTTTGAAGATTTTCTTTTGCCAGTTTCCCTTTATCAGCAGGGATGGCATTTATTTTGCTAGTTTCTCTTTATCAGCAGAGATATCAATCTTTTAAAGATTTTCTTTCGTCAGTTTCCCTTTATCAGCAGGGATGGCATTTATTTTGCTAGTTTCTCTTTATCAGCAGAGATAGCAATGTTTTGAAGGTTTTCTTTCGTCAGTTTCCCTTTATCAGCAGGGATGGCATTTATTTTGCTAGTTTCTCTTTATCAGCAGAGATAGCAATCTTTTGAAGATTTTCTTTTGTCAGTTTCCTTTATCAGCAGGGATGGCATTTTATTTTGCTAGTTTCTCTTTGTCATCAGAGATAGCAATCTTTTGAAGATTTTCTTTTGTCAGTTTCCCTTTATTAGCCGGGATGGCATTTATTTTGCTAGTTTCTCTTTGTCAGCAGAGATAGCAATCCTTTGAAGATTTTCTTTGGTTAGTTTCCCTTTATCAGCAGGGATGGCATTTTATTTTGCTAGTTTCTCTTTATCAGCAGAGATAGCAATCTTTTGAAGATTTTCTTTTGTCAGTTTCCCTTTATCAGCAGGGATGGCATTTATCTTGCTAATTTCTCTTTATCAGCAGAGATAGCAATCTTTTGAAGATTTTCTTTTGTCAGTTTCCCTTTATCAGCCGGGATGACATTTATTTTGCTAGTTTCTCTTTATCAGCAGAGATAGCAATCCTTTGAAGATTTTCTTTTGTCAGTTTCCCTTTATCAGCAGGGATGGCATTTATTTTGCTAGTTTCTCTTTATCAGCAGAGATAGCAATCCTTTGAAGATTTTCTTTGGTCAGTTTCCCTTTATCAGCAGGGATGTCATTTATTTTGCTAATTTCTCTTTATCAGCAGAGATAGCAATCCTTTGAAGATTTTCTTTTGTCATTATCCCTTTATCAGCAGGGATGGCATTTGTTTTGCTAGTTTCTCTTTATCAGCAGAGATAGCAATCCTTTGAAGATTTTCTTTTGTCATTATCCCTTTATCAGCAGGGATGGCATTTATTTTGCTAGTTTCTCTTTATCAGCAGAGATAGTAATCCTTTGAAGATTTTCTTTTGTCAGTTTCCCTTTATCAGCAGGGATGGCATTTATTTTGCTAGTTTCTCTTTATCAGCAGAGATAGCAATCCTTTGAAGATTTTCTTTTGTCAGTTTCCCTTTATTAGCAGGGATGTCATTTATTTTACTAGTTTTTCTTTATCAGCAGAGATAGCAATCCTTTGAAAATTTTCTTTTTGTTAGTTTCCCTTTATCAGCAGGGATGGCATTTATTTTGCTAGTTTCTCTTTATCAGCAGAGATATCAATCTTTTAAAGATTTTCTTTCGTCAGTTTCCCTTTATCAGCAGGGATGGCATTTATTTTGCTAGTTTCTCTTTATCAGCAGAGATAGCAATGTTTTGAAGGTTTTCTTTCGTCAGTTTCCCTTTATCAGCAGGGATGGCATTTATTTTGCTAGTTTCTCTTTATCAGCAGAGATAGCAATCTTTTGAAGATTTTCTTTTGTCAGTTTCCTTTATCAGCAGGGATGGCATTTTATTTTGCTAGTTTCTCTTTGTCATCAGAGATAGCAATCTTTTGAAGATTTTCTTTTGTCAGTTTCCCTTTATTAGCCGGGATGGCATTTATTTTGCTAGTTTCTCTTTGTCAGCAGAGATAGCAATCCTTTGAAGATTTTCTTTGGTTAGTTTCCCTTTATCAGCAGGGATGGCATTTTATTTTGCTAGTTTCTCTTTATCAGCAGAGATAGCAATCTTTTGAAGATTTTCTTTTGTCAGTTTCCCTTTATCAGCAGGGATGGCATTTATCTTGCTAATTTCTCTTTATCAGCAGAGATAGCAATCTTTTGAAGATTTTCTTTTGTCAGTTTCCCTTTATCAGCAGGGATGACATTTATTTTGCTAGTTTCTCTTTATCAGCAGAGATAGCAATCCTTTGAAGATTTTCTTTTGTCAGTTTCCCTTTATCAGCAGGGATGGCATTTATTTTGCTAGTTTCTCTTTATCAGCAGAGATAGCAATCCTTTGAAGATTTTCTTTGGTCAGTTTCCCTTTATCAGCAGGGATGTCATTTATTTTGCTAATTTCTCTTTATCAGCAGAGATAGCAATCCTTTGAAGATTTTCTTTTGTCATTATCCCTTTATCAGCAGGGATGGCATTTATTTTGCTAGTTTCTCTTTATCAGCAGAGATAGCAATCCTTTGAAGATTTTCTTTTGTCATTATCCCTTTATCAGCAGGGATGGCATTTATTTTGCTAGTTTCTCTTTATCAGCAGAGATAGCAATCCTTTGAAGATTTTCTTTTGTCAGTTTCCCTTTATCAGCAGGGATGGCATTTATTTTGCTAGTTTCTCTTTATCAGCAGAGATAGCAATCCTTTGAAGATTTTCTTTTGTCAGTTTCCCTTTATTAGCAGGGATGTCATTTATTTTACTAGTTTTTCTTTATCAGCAGAGATAGCAATCCTTTGAAAATTTTCTTTTTCTTAGTTTCCCTTTATCAGCAGAGATGGCATTTATTTTGCTAGTTTCTCTTTATCAGCAGAGATAGCAATGTTTTGAAGGTTTTCTTTCGTCAGTTTCCCTTTATCAGCAGGGATGGCATTTATTTTGCTAGTTTCTCTTTATCAGCAGAGATAGCAATCTTTTGAAGATTTTCTTTTGTCAGTTTCCCTTTATTAGCCGGGATGGCATTTATTTTGCTAGTTTCTCTTTGTCAGAAGAGATAGCAATCTTTTGAAGATTTTCTTTGGTCAGTTCCCTTTATCAGCAGGGATGGCATTTATTTGGCTAGTTTCTCTTTATCAGCAGAGATAGCAATCCTTTGAAGATTTTCTTTTGTCAGTTTCCCTTTATCAGCAGACATGGCATTTATTTTGCTAGTTTCTCTTTATCAGCAAAGATAACAATCCTTTGAAGATTTTCTTTGGTTAGTTCCCTTTATCAGCAGGGATGGCATTTATTTTGCTAGTTTCTCTTTATCAGCAGAGATAACAATCTTTTGAAGATTTTCTTATGTCATTTTCCCTTTATCAGCAGGGATGGCATTTATTTTGCTAGTTTCTCTTTATCAGCAGAGATAGCAATCTTTTGAAGATTTTATTTTGTCAGTTTCCCTTTATCAACAGGGATGACATTTATTTTTCTAGTTTCTCTTTATCAGCAGAGATAACAATCCTTTGAAGATTTTCTTTGGTCAGTTCCCTTTATCAGCAGGGATGGCATTTATTTTGCTAGTTTCTCTTTATCAGCAGAGATAACAATCTTTTGAAGATTTTCTTTTGTCATTTTCCCTTTATCAGCAGGGATGGCATTTATTTTGCTAGTTTCTCTTTATCAGCAGAGATAACAATCTTTTGAAGATTTTCTTTTGTCATTTTCCCTTTATCAGCAGGGATGGCATTTATTTTGCTAGTTTCTCTTTATCAGCAGAGATAGCAATCTTTTAAATTTTTTCTTTTGTCAGTTTCCCTTTATCAGCAGGGATGGCATTTATTTTTCTAGCTTCTCTTTATCAGCAGAGTTGGCAATCTTTTGAAGATTTTCTTTTGTCAGTTTCCCTTTATCAGCAGGGATGGCATTTATTTTGCTAGTTTCTCTTTATCAGCAGAGATATCAATCTTTTAAAGATTTTCTTTCGTCAGTTTCCCTTTATCAGCAGGGATGGCATTTATTTTGCTAGTTTCTCTTTATCAGCAGAGATAGCAATGTTTTGAAGGTTTTCTTTCGTCAGTTTCCCTTTATCAGCAGGGATGGCATTTATTTTGCTAGTTTCTCTTTATCAGCAGAGATAGCAATCTTTAGAAGATTTTCTTTTGTCAGTTTCCTTTATCAGCAGGGATGGCATTTTATTTTGCTAGTTTCTCTTTGCCATCAGAGATAGCAATCTTTTGAAGATTTTCTTTTGTCAGTTTCCCTTTATTAGCCGGGATGGCATTTATTTTGCTAGTTTCTCTTTGTCAGCAGAGATAGCAATCTTTTGAAGATTTTCTTTGGTTAGTTTCCCTTTATCAGCAGGGATGGCATTTTATTTTGCTAGTTTCTCTTTTTCAGCAGAGATAGCAATCTTTTGAAGATTTTCTTTTGTCAGTTTCCCTTTATCAGCAGGGATGTCATTTATCTTGCTAATTTCTCTTTATCAGCAGAGATAGCAATCTTTTGAAGATTTTCTTTTGTCAGTTTCCCTTTATCAGCAGGGATGACATTTATTTTGCTAGTTTCTCTTTATCAGCAGAGATAGCAATCCTTTGAAGATTTTCTTTTGTCAGTTTCCCTTTATCAGCAGGGATGACATTTATTTTGCTAGTTTCTCTTTATCAGCAGAGATAGCAATCCTTTGAAGATTTTCTTTTGTCAGTTTCCCTTTATCAGCAGGTATGTCATTTATTTTGCTAGTTTCTCTTTATCAGCAGAGATAGCAATCCTTTGAAGATTTTCTTTTGTCATTATCCCTTTATCAGCAGGGATGGCATTTATTTTGCTATTTCCCTTTATCAGCAGAGATAGCAATCCTTTGAAGATTTTCTTTTGTCATTATCCCTTTATCAGCAGGGATGGCATTTATTTTGCTAGTTTCTCTTTATCAGCAGAGATAGCAATCCTTTGAAGATTTTCTTTTGTCAGTTTCCCTTTATCAGCAGGGATGGCATTTATTTTGCTAGTTTCTCTTTATCAGCAGAGATAGCAATCCTTTGAAGATTTTATTTTGTCAGTTTCCCTTTATTAGCAGGGATGTCATTTATTTTACTAGTTTTTCTTTATCAGCAGAGATAGCAATCCTTTGAAAATTTTCTTTTTCTTAGTTTCCCTTTAACAGCAGGGATGGCATTTATTTTGCTAGTTTCTCTTTATCAGCAGAGATAGCAATCTTTTGAAGATTTTCTTTGGGCAGTTCCCTTTATCAGCAGGGATGGCATTTATTTGGATAGTTTCTCTTTATCAGTAGAGATAGCAATCCTTTGAAGATTTTCTTTTGTCAGTTTCCCTTTATCAGCAGGGATGGCATTTATTTTGCTAGTTTCTCTTTATCAGCAGAGATAACAATCCTTTGATGATTTTCTTTGTTCAGTTCCGTTTATAAGCAGGGATGGCATTTATTTTGCTAGTTTCTCTTTATCAGCAGAGATAACAATCTTTTGAAGATTTTCTTTTGTCAGTTTCCCTTTATCAGCAGGGATGGCATTTATTTTGCTAGTTTCTCTTTATCAGCAGAGATAGCAATCTTTTGAAGATTTTATTTTGTCAGTTTCCCTTTATCAGCAGGGATGCCATTTATTTTGCCAGTTTCTCTTTATCAGCAGAGATAGCAATCTTTGGAAGATTTTCTTTTGTCAGTTTCCCTTTATCAACAGGGATGGCATTTATTTTGCTAGTTTCTCTTTATCAGCAGAGATAACAATCTTGTGAATATTTTCTTTTGTCAGTTTCCCTTTATCAGCAGGGATGGCATTTATTTTTCTAGCTTCTCTTTATCAGCAGAGATAGCAATCTTTTGAAGATTTTCTTTTGTCAGTTTCCCTTTATCAGCAGGGATGGCATTTATTTTGCTAGTTTCTCTTTATCAGCAGAGATAGCAATCTTTTAAAGATTTTCTTTCGTCAGTTTCCCTTTATCAGCAGGGATGGCATTTATTTTGCTAGTTTCTCTTTATCAGCAGAGATAACAATCCTTTGAAGATTTTCTTTTGTCAGTTTCCCTTTATCAGCAGGGATGGCATTTATTTTGCTAGTTTCTCTTTATCAGTAGAGATAACAATCCTTTGAAGATTTTCTTTTGTCAGTTTCCCTTTATCAGCAGGGATGGCATTTATTTTGCTAGTTTCCATTTATCAGCAGAGATAGCAATCTTTTGAAGATTTTATTTTGTCAGTTTCCCTTTATCAGCAGGGATGACATTTATTTTTCTAGTTTCTCTTTATCAGCAGAGATAGCAATCTTTTGATGATTTTCTTTTGTCAGTTTCCCTTTATCAGCAGGGATGACATTTATTTTGCTAGTTTCTCTTTATCAGCAGAGATAGCAATCTTTTGAATATTTTCTTTTGTCAGTTTCCCTTTATCAGCAGGGATGGCATTTATTTTTCTAGCTTCTCTTTATAAGCTGAGATAGCAATCCTTTGAAGATTTTCTTTTGTCAGTTTCCCTTTATCAGCAGGGATGTCATTTATTTTACTAGTTTTTCTTTATCAGCAGAGATAGCAATCCTTTGAAGATTTTCTTTTGTTAGTTTCCCTTTATCAGCAGGGATGCCATTTATTTTGCTAGTTTCTCTTTATCAGCAGAGATAGCAATCTTTTGAAGATTTTCTTTGGTCAGTTCCCTTTATCAGCAGGGATGGCATTTATTTGGATAGTTTCTCTTTATCAGCAGAGATAGCAATCCTTTGAAGATTTTCTTATGTCAGTTTCCCTTTATCCGCAGGGATGGCATTTATTTTGCTAGTTTCTCTTTATCAGCAGAGATAACAATCCTTTGAAGATTTTCTTTGTTCAGTTCCGTTTATAAGCAGGGATGGCATTTATTTTGCTAGTTTCTCTTTATCAGCAGAGATAACAATCCTTTGATGATTTTCTTTTGTCATTATCCCTTTATCAGCAGGGATGACATTTATTTTGCTAGTTTCTCTTTATCAGCAGAGATAGCAATCCTTTGAAGATTTTCTTTTGTCAGTTTCCCTTTATCAGCAGGGATGGCATTTATTTTGCTAGTTTCTCTTTATCAGCAGAGATAACAATCCTTTGATGATTTTCTTTGTTCAGTTCCGTTTATAAGCAGGGATGGCATTTATTTTGCTAGTTTCTCTTTATCAGCAGAGATAGCAATCCTTTGAAGATTTTCTTTTGTCAGTTTCCCTTTATTAGCAGGGATGTCATTTATTTTACTAGTTTTTCTTTATCAGCAGAGATAGCAATCCTTTGAAAATTTTCTTTTGTTAGTTTCCCTTTATCAGCAGGGATGGCATTTATTTTGCTAGTTTCTCTTTATCAGCAGAGATAGCCATCTTTTGAAGATTTTCTTTGGTCAGTTCCCTTTATCAGCAGGGATGGCATTTATTTGGATAGTTTCTCTTTATCAGCAGAGATAGCAATCCTTTGAAGATTTTCTTTTGTCAGTTTCCCTTTATCAGCAGGGATGGCATTTATTTTGCTAGTTTCTCTTTATCAGCAGAGATAACAGTCCTTTGAAGATTTTCTTTGTTCAGTTCCGTTTATAAGCAGGGATGGCATTTATTTTGCTAGTTTCTCTTTATCAGCAGAGATAACAATCTTTTGAAGATTTTCTTTTGTCAGTTTCCCTTTATCTGCAGGGATGGTATTTATTTTGCTAGTTTCTCTTTATCAGCAGAGATAGCAATCTTTTGAAGATTTTATTTTATCAGTTTCCCTTTATCAGCAGGGATGCCATTTATTTTGCCAGTTTCTCTTTATCAGCAGAGATAGCAATCTTTTGAAGATTTTCTTTTGTCAGTTTCCCTTTATCAGCAGGGATGGCATTTATTTTGCTAGTTTCTTTTTATCAGCAGAGATATCAATCTTTTGAATATTTTCTTTTGTCAGTTTCCCTTTATCAGCAGGGATGGCATTTATTTTTCTAGCTTCTCTTTATCAGCAGAGATAGCAATCTTTTGAAGATTTTCTTTTGTCAGTTTCCCTTTATCAGCAGGGATGGCATTTATTTTGCTAGTTTCTCTTTATCAGCAGAGATAGCAATCTTTTAAAGATTTTCTTCCGTCAGTTTCCCTTTATCAGCAGGGATGGCATTTATTTTGCTAGTTTCTCTTTATCAGCAGAGATAGCAATCCTTTGAAGATTTTCTTTTGTCAGTTTCCCTTTATCAGCAGGGATGGCATTTATTTTGCTAGTTTCTCTTTATCAGTAGAGATAACAATCCTTTGAAGATTTTCTTTTGTCAGTTTCCCTTTATCAGCAGGGATGGCATTTATTTTGCTAGTTTCCATTTATCATCAGAGATAGCAATCTTTTGAAGATTTTATTTTGTCAGTTTCCCTTTATCAGCAGGGATGACATTTATTTTTCTAGTTTCTCTTTATCAGCAGAGATAGCAATCTTTTGATGATTTTCTTTTGTCAGTGTCCCTTTATCAGCAGGGATGACATTTATTTTGCTAGTTTCTCTTTATCAGCAGAGATAGCAATCTTTTGAATATTTTCTTTTGTCAGTTTCCCTTTATCAGCAGGGATGGCATTTATTTTTCTAGCTTCTCTTTATCAGCAGAGATAGCAATCCTTTGAAGATTTTCTTTTGTCAGTTTCCCTTTATCAGCAGGGATGTCATTTATTTTACTAGTTTTTCTTTATCAGCAGAGATAGCAATCCTTTGAAGATTTTCTTTTGTTAGTTTCCCTTTATCAGCAGGGATGGCATTTATTTTGCTAGTTTCTCTTTATCAGCAGAGATAGCAATCCTTTGAAGATTTTCTTTTGTCAGTTTCCCTTTATCAGCAGGGATGGCATTTATTTTGCTAGTTTCTCTTTATCAGCAGAGATAGCAATCCTTTGAAGATTTTCTTTTGTCAGTTTCCCTTTATTAGCAGGGATGTCATTTATTTTACTAGTTTTTCTTTATCAGCAGAGATAGCAATCCTTTGAAAATTTTCTTTTGTTAGTTTCCCTTTATCAGCAGGGATGGCATTTATTTTGCTAGTTTCTCTTTATCAGCAGAGATAGCCATCTTTTGAAGATTTTCTTTGGTCAGTTCCCTTTATCAGCAGGGATGGCATTTATTTGGATAGTTTCTCTTTATCAGCAGAGATAGCAATCCTTTGAAGATTTTCTTTTGTCAGTTTCCCTTTATCAGCAGGGATGGCATTTATTTTGCTAGTTTCTCTTTATCAGCAGAGATAACAGTCCTTTGAACATTTTCTTTGTTCAGTTCCGTTTATAAGCAGGGATGGCATTTATTTTGCTAGTTTCTCTTTATCAGCAGAGATAACAATCTTTTGAAGATTTTCTTTTGTCAGTTTCCCTTTATCTGCAGGGATGGTATTTATTTTGCTAGTTTCTCTTTATCAGCACAGATAGCAATCTTTTGAAGATTTTATTTTATCAGTTTCCCTTTATCAGCAGGGATGCCATTTATTTTGCCAGTTTCTCTTTATCAGCAGAGATAGCAATCTTTTGAAGATTTTCTTTTGTCAGTTTCCCTTTATCAGCAGGGATGGCATTTATTTTGCTAGTTTCTTTTTATCAGCAGAGATAGCAATCTTTTGAATATTTTCTTTTGTCAGTTTCCCTTTATCAGCAGGGATGGCATTTATTTTTCTAGCTTCTCTTTATCAGCAGAGATAACAATCTTTTGAAGATTTTCTTTTGTCAGTTTCCCTTTATCAGCAGGGATGGCATTTATTTTGCTAGTTTCTCTTTATCAGCAGAGATAGCAATCTTTTAATGATATTCTTCCGTCAGTTTCCCTTTATCAGCAGGGATGGCATTTATTTTGCTAGTTTCTCTTTATCAGCAGAGATAGCAATCCTTTGAAGATTTTCTTTTGTCAGTTTCCCTTTATCAGCAGGGATGGCATTTATTTCGCTAGTTTCTCTTTATCAGTAGAGATAACAATCCTTTGAAGATTTTCTTTTGTCAGTTTCCCTTTATCAGCAGGGATGGCATTTATTTTGCTAGTTTCCATTTATCAGCAGAGATAGCAATCTTTTGAAGATTTTATTTTGTCAGTTTCCCTTTATCAGCAGGGATGACATTTATTTTTCTAGTTTCTCTTTATCAGCAGAGATAGCAATCTTTTGATGATTTTCTTTTGTCAGTGTCCCTTTATCAGCAGGGATGACATTTATTTTGCTAGTTTCTCTTTATCAGCAGAGATAGCAATCTTTTGAATATTTTCTTTTGTCAGTTTCCCTTTATCAGCAGGGATGGCATTTATTTTTCTAGCTTCTCTTTATCAGCAGAGATAGCAATCCTTTGAAGATTTTCTTTTGTCAGTTTCCCTTTATCAGCAGGGATGTCATTTATTTTACTAGTTTTTCTTTATCAGCAGAGATAGCAATCCTTTGAAGATTTTCTTTTGTTAGTTTCCCTTTATCAGCAGGGATGGCATTTATTTTGCTAGTTTCTCTTTATCAGCAGAGATAGCAATCTTTTGAAGATTTTCTTTGGTCAGTTCCCTTTATCAGCAGGGATGGCATTTATTTGGATAGTTTCTCTTTATCAGCAGAGATAGCAATCCTTTGAAGATTTTCTTTTGTCAGTTTCCCTTTATCAGCAGGGATGGCATTTATTTTGCTAGTTTCTCTTTATCAGCAGAGATAACAATCTTTGAAGATTTTCTTTGTTCAGTTCCGTTTATAAGCAGGGATGGCATTTATTTTGCTAGTTTCTCTTTATCAGCAGAGATAACAATCTTTTGAAGATTTTCTTTTGTCAGTTTCCCTTTATCAGCAGGGATGGCATTTATTTTGCTAGTTTCTCTTTATCAGCAGAGATAGCAATCTTTTGAAGATTTTATTTTGTCAGTTTCCCTTTATCAGTAGGGATGCCATTTATTTTGCCAGTTTCTCTTTATCTGCAGAGATAGCAATCTTTTGAAGTTTTTCTTTTGTCAGTTTCCCTTTATCAGCAGGGATGGCATTTATTTTGCTAGTTTCTCTTTATCAGCAGAGATAGCAATCTTTTGAATATTTTCTTTTGTCAGTTTCCCTTTATCAGCAGGGATGGCATTTATTTTTCTAGCTTCTCTTTATCAGCAGAGATAGCAATCTTTTGAAGATTTTCTTTTGTCAGTTTCCCTTTATCAGCAGGGATGGCATTTATTTTGCTAGTTTCTCTTTATCAGCAGAGATAGCAATCTTTTAAAGATTTTCTTTCGTCAGTTTCCCTTTATCAGCAGGGATGGCATTTATTTTGCTAGTTTCTCTTTATCAGCAGAGATAGCAATCCTTTGAAGATTTTCTTTTGTCAGTTTCCCTTTATCAGCAGGGATGGCATTTATTTTGCTAGTTTCTCTTTATCAGTAGAGATAACAATCCTTTGAAGATTTTCTTTTGTCAGTTTCCCTTTATCAGCAGGGATGGCATTTATTTTGCTAGTTTCCATTTATCAGCAGAGATAACAATCTTTTGAAGATTTTATTTTGTCAGTTTCCCTTTATCAGCAGGGATGACATTTATTTTTCTAGTTTCTCTTTATCAGCAGAGATAGCAATCTTTTGATGATTTTCTTTTGTCAGTTTCCCTTTATCAGCAGGGATGACATTTATTTTGCTAGTTTCTCTTTATCAGCAGAGATAGCAATCTTTTGAATATTTTCTTTTGTCAGTTTCCCTTTATCAGCAGGGATGGCATTTATTTTTCTAGCTTCTCTTTATCAGCAGAGATAACAATCCTTTGAAGATTTTCTTTTGTCAGTTTCCCTTTATCAGCAGGGATGTCATTTATTTTACTAGTTTTTCTTTATCAGCAGAGATAGCAATCCTTTGAAGATTTTCTTTTGTTAGTTTCCCTTTATCAGCAGGGATGGCATTTATTTTGCTAGTTTCTCTTTATCAGCAGAGATAGCAATCTTTTGAAGATTTTCTTTGGTCAGTTCCCTTTATCAGCAGGGATGGCATTTATTTGGATAGTTTCTCTTTATCAGCAGAGATAGCAATCCTTTGAAGATTTTCTTTTGTCAGTTTCCCTTTATCAGCAAGGATGGCATTTATTTTGCTAGTTTCTCTTTATCAGCAGAGATAACAATCCTTTGAAGATTTTCTTTGTTCAGTTCCGTTTATAAGCAGGGATGGCATTTATTTTTCTAGTTTCTCTTTATCAGCAGAGATAACAATCTTTTGAAGATTTTCGTTTGTCAGTTTCCCTTTATCAGCAGGGATGGCATTTATTTTGCTAGTTTCTCTTTATCAGCAGAGATAGCAATCTTTTGAAGATTTTATTTTGTCAGTTTCCCTTTATCAGTAGGGATGCCATTTATTTTGCCAGTTTCTCTTTATCAGTAGAGATAGCAATCTTTTGAAGTTTTTCTTTTGTCAGTTTCCCTTTATCAGCAGGGATGGCATTTATTTTGCTAGTTTCTCTTTATCAGCAGAGATAGCAATCTTTTGAATATTTTCTTTTGTCAGTTTCCCTTTATCAGCAGGGATGGCATTTATTTTTCTAGCTTCTCTTTATCAGCAGAGATAGCAATCTTTTGAAGATTTTCTTTTGTCAGTTTCCCTTTATCAGCAGGGATGGCATTTATTTTGCTAGTTTCTCTTTATCAGCAGGGATAGCAATCTTTTAAAGATTTTCTTTCGTCAGTTTCCCTTTATCAGCAGGGATGGCATTTATTTTTCTAGCTTCTCTTTATCTGTAGAGATAACAATCCTTTGAAGATTTTCTTTTGTCAGTTTCCCTTTATCAGCAGGGATGGCATTTATTTTGCTAGTTTCCCTTTATCAGCAGAGATATCAATCTTTTAAAGATTTTCTTTCGTCAGTTTCCCTTTATCAGCAGGGATGGCATTTATTTTGCTAGTTTCTCTTTATCAGCAGAGATAGCAATGTTTTGAAGGTTTTCTTTCGTCAGTTTCCCTTTATCAGCAGGGATGGCATTTATTTTGCTAGTTTCTCTTTATCAGCAGAGATAGCAATCTTTTGAAGATTTTCTTTTGTCAGTTTCCTTTATCAGCAGGGATGGCATTTTATTTTGCTAGTTTCTCTTTGCCATCAGAGATAGCAATCTTTTGAAGATTTTCTTTTGTCAGTTTCCCTTTATTAGCCGGGATGGCATTTATTTTGCTAGTTTCTCTTTGTCAGCAGAGATAGCAATCTTTTGAAGATTTTCTTTGGTTAGTTTCCCTTTATCAGCAGGGATGGCATTTTATTTTGCTAGTTTCTCTTTATCAGCAGAGATAGCAATCTTTTGAAGATTTTCTTTTGTCAGTTTCCCTTTATCAGCAGGGATGGCATTTATCTTGCTAATTTCTCTTTATCAGCAGAGATAGCAATCTTTTGAAGATTTTCTTTTGTCAGTTTCCCTTTATCAGCAGGGATGACATTTATTTTGCTAGTTTCTCTTTATCAGCAGAGATAGCAATCCTTTGAAGATTTTCTTTTGTCAGTTTCCCTTTATCAGCAGGGATGACATTTATTTTGCTAGTTTCTCTTTATCAGCAGAGATAGCAATCCTTTGAAGATTTTCTTTTGTCAGTTTCCCTTTATCAGCAGGGATGTCATTTATTTTGCTAGTTTCTCTTTATCAGCAGAGATAGCAATCCTTTGAAGATTTTCTTTTGTCATTATCCCTTTATCAGCAGGGATGGCATTTATTTTGCTATTTCTCTTTATCAGCAGAGATAGCAATCCTTTGAAGATTTTCTTTTGTCATTATCCCCTTATCAGCAGGGATGGCATTTATTTTGCTAGTTTCTCTTTATCAGCAGAGATAGCAATCCTTTGAAGATTTTCTTTTGTCAGTTTCCCTTTATCAGCAGGGATGGCATTTATTTTGCTAGTTTCTCTTTATCAGCAGAGATAGCAATCCTTTGAAGATTTTCTTTTGTCAGTTTCCCTTTATTAGCAGGGATGTCATTTATTTTACTAGTTTTTCTTTATCAGCAGAGATAGCAATCCTTTGAAAATTTTCTTTTTCTTAGTTTCCCTTTATCAGCAGGGATGGCATTTATTTTGCTAGTTTCTCTTTATCAGCAGAGATAGCAATCTTTTGAAGATTTTCTTTGGTCAGTTCCCTTTATCAGCAGGGATGGCATTTATTTGGATAGTTTCTCTTTATCAGTAGAGATAGCAATCCTTTGAAGATTTTCTTTTGTCAGTTTCCCTTTATCAGCAGGGATGGCATTTATTTTGCTAGTTTCTCTTTATCTGCAGAGATAACAATCCTTTGATGATTTTCTTTGTTCAGTTCCGTTTATAAGCAGGGATGGCATTTATTTTGCTAGTTTCTCTTTATCAGCAGAGATAACAATCTTTTGAAGATTTTCTTTTGTCAGTTTCCCTTTATCAGCAGGGATGGCATTTATTTTGCTAGTTTCTCTTTATCAGCAGAGATAGCAATCTTTTGAAGATTTTATTTTGTCAGTTTCCCTTTATCAGCAGGGATGCCATTTATTTTGCCAGTTTCTCTTTATCAGCAGAGATAGCAATCTTTGGAAGATTTTCTTTTGTCAGTTTCCCTTTATCAGCAGGGATGGCATTTATTTTGCTAGTTTCTCTTTATCAGCAGAGATAACAATCCTTTGATGATTTTCTTTGTTCAGTTCCGTTTATAAGCAGGGATGGCATTTATTTTGCTAGTTTCTCTTTATCAGCAGAGATAACAATCTTTTGAAGATTTTCTTTTGTCAGTTTCCCTTTATCAGCAGGGATGACATTTATTTTGCTAGTTTCTCTTTATCAGCAGAGATAGCAATCCTTTGAAGATTTTCTTTTGTCAGTTTCCCTTTATCAGCAGGGATGTCATTTATTTTGCTAGTTTCTCTTTATCAGCAGAGATAGCAATCCTTTGAAGATTTTCTTTTGTCATTATCCCTTTATCAGCAGGGATGGCATTTATTTTTCTATTTCTCTTTATCAGCAGAGATAGCAATCCTTTGAAGATTTTCTTTTGTCATTATCCCCTTATCAGCAGGGATGGCATTTATTTTGCTAGTTTCTCTTTATCAGCAGAGATAGCAATCCTTTGAAGATTTTCTTTTGTCAGTTTCCCTTTATCAGCAGGGATGGCATTTATTTTGCTAGTTTCTCTTTATCAGCAGAGATAGCAATCCTTTGAAGATTTTCTTTTGTCAGTTTCCCTTTATTAGCAGGGATGTCATTTATTTTACTAGTTTTTCTTTATCAGCAGAGATAGCAATCCTTTGAAAATTTTCTTTTTCTTAGTTTCCCTTTATCAGCAGGGATGGCATTTATTTTGTTAGTTTCTCTTTATCAGCAGAGATAGCAATCTTTTGAAGATTTTCTTTGGTCAGTTCCCTTTATCAGCAGGGATGGCATTTATTTGGATAGTTTCTCTTTATCAGTAGAGATAGCAATCCTTTGAAGATTTTCTTTTGTCAGTTTCCCTTTATCAGCAGGGATGGCATTTATTTTGCTAGTTTCTCTTTATCTGCAGAGATAACAATCCTTTGATGATTTTCTTTGTTCAGTTCCGTTTATAAGCAGGGATGGCATTTATTTTGCTAGTTTCTCTTTATCAGCAGAGATAACAATCTTTTGAAGATTTTCTTTTGTCAGTTTCCCTTTATCAGCAGGGATGGCATTTATTTTGCTAGTTTCTCTTTATCAGCAGAGATAGCAATCTTTTGAAGATTTTATTTTGTCAGTTTCCCTTTATCAGCAGGGATGCCATTTATTTTGCCAGTTTCTCTTTATCAGCAGAGATAGCAATCTTTGGAAGATTTTCTTTTGTCAGTTTCCCTTTATCAGCAGGGATGGCATTTATTTTGCTAGTTTCTCTTTATCAGCAGAGATAACAATCTTGTGAATATTTTCTTTTGTCAGTTTCCCTTTATCAGCAGGGATGGCATTTATTTTTCTAGCTTCTCTTTATCAGCAGAGATAGCAATCTTTTGAAGATTTTCTTTTGTCAGTTTCCCTTTATCAGCAGGGATGGCATTTATTTTGCTAGTTTCTCTTTATCAGCAAAGATAGCAATCTTTTAAAGATTTTCTTTCGTCAGTTTCCCTTTATCAGCAGGGATGGCATTTATTTTGCTAGTTTCTCTTTATCAGCAGAGATAACAATCCTTTGAAGATTTTCTTTTGTCAGTTTCCCTTTATCAGCAGGGATGGCATTTATTTTGCTAGTTTTTCTTTATCAGTAGAGATAACAATCCTTTGAAGATTTTCTTTTGTCAGTTTCCCTTTATCAGCAGGGATGGCATTTATTTTGCTAGTTTCCATTTATCAGCAGAGATAGCAATCTTTTGAAGATTTTATTTTGTCAGTTTCCCTTTATCAGCAGGGATGACATTTATTTTTCTAGTTTCTCTTTATCAGCAGAGATAGCAATCTTTTGATGATTTTCTTTTGTCAGTTTCCCTTTATCAGCAGGGATGACATTTATTTTGCTAGTTTCTCTTTATCAGCAGAGATAGCAATCGTTTGAATATTTTCTTTTGTCAGTTTCCCTTTATCAGCAGGGATGGCATTTATTTTTCTAGCTTCTCTTTATAAGCTGAGATAGCAATCCTTTGAAGATTTTCTTTTGTCAGTTTCCCTTTATCAGCAGGGATGTCATTTATTTTACTAGTTTTTCTTTATCAGCAGAGATAGCAATCCTTTGAAGATTTTCTTTTGTTAGTTTCCCTTTATCAGCAGGGATGGCATTTATTTTGCTAGTTTCTCTTTATCAGCAGAGATAGCAATCTTTTGAAGATTTTCTTTGGTCAGTTCCCTTTATCAGCAGGGATGGCATTTATTTGGATAGTTTCTCTTTATCAGCAGAGATAGCAATCCTTTGAAGATTTTCTTTTGTCAGTTTCCCTTTATCCGCAGGGATGGCATTTATTTTGCTAGTTTCTCTTTATCAGCAGAGATAACAATCCTTTGAAGATTTTCTTTGTTCAGTTCCGTTTATAAGCAGGGATGGCATTTATTTTGCTAGTTTCTCTTTATCAGCAGAGATAACAATCCTTTGATGATTTTCTTTTGTCATTATCCCTTTATCAGCAGGGATGGCATTTATTTTGCTAGTTTCTCTTTATCAGCAGAGATAGCAATCCTTTGAAGATTTTCTTTTGTCAGTTTCCCTTTATCAGCAGGGATGGCATTTATTTTGCTAGTTTCTCTTTATCAGCAGAGATAGCAATCCTTTGAAGATTTTCTTTTGTCAGTTTCCCTTTATTAGCTGGGATGTCATTTATTTTACTAGTTTTTCTTTATCAGCAGAGATAGCAATCCTTTGAAAATTTTCTTTTGTTAGTTTCCCTTTATCAGCAGGGATGGCATTTATTTTGCTAGTTTCTCTTTATCAGCAGAGATAGCCATCTTTTGAAGATTTTCTTTGGTCAGTTCCCTTTATCAGCAGGGATGGCATTTATTTGGATAGTTTCTCTTTATCAGCAGAGATAGCAATCCTTTGAAGATTTTCTTTTGTCAGTTTCCCTTTATCAGCAGGGATGGCATTTATTTTGCTAGTTTCTCTTTATCAGCAGAGATAACAATCCTTTGAAGATTTTCATTGTTCAGTTCCGTTTATAAGCAAGGATGGCATTTATTTTGCTAGTTTCTCTTTATCAGCAGAGATAACAATCTTTTGAAGATTTTCTTTTGTCAGTTTCCCTTTATCAGCAGGGATGGTATTTATTTTGCTAGTTTCTCTTTATCAGCAGAGATAGCAATCTTTTGAAGATTTTATTTTATCAGTTTCCCTTTATCAGCAGGGATGCCATTTATTTTGCCAGTTTCTCTTTATCAGCAGAGATAGCAATCTTTTGAAGATTTTCTTTTGTCAGTTTCCCTTTATCAGCAGGGATGGCATTTATTTTGCTAGTTTCTCTTTATCAGCAAAGATAGCAATCTTTTAAAGATTTTCTTTCGTCAGTTTCCCTTTATCAGCAGGGATGGCATTTATTTTGCTAGTTTCTCTTTATCAGCAGAGATAACAATCCTTTGAAGATTTTCTTTTGTCAGTTTCCCTTTATCAGCAGGGATGGCATTAATTTTGCTAGTTTTTCTTTATCAGTAGAGATAACAATCCTTTGAAGATTTTCTTTTGTCAGTTTCCCTTTATCAGCAGGGATGGCATTTATTTTGCTAGTTTCCATTTATCAGCAGAGATAGCAATCTTTTGAAGATTTTATTTTGTCAGTTTCCCTTTATCAGCAGGGATGACATTTATTTTTCTAGTTTCTCTTTATCAGCAGAGATAGCAATCTTTTGATGATTTTCTTTTGTCAGTTTCCCTTTATCAGCAGGGATGACATTTATTTTGCTAGTTTCTCTTTATCAGCAGAGATAGCAATCGTTTGAATATTTTCTTTTGTCAGTTTCCCTTTATCAGCAGGGATGGCATTTATTTTTCTAGCTTCTCTTTATAAGCTGAGATAGCAATCCTTTGAAGATTTTCTTTTGTCAGTTTCCCTTTATCAGCAGGGATGTCATTTATTTTACTAGTTTTTCTTTATCAGCAGAGATAGCAATCCTTTGAAGATTTTCTTTTGTTAGTTTCCCTTTATCAGCAGGGATGGCATTTATTTTGCTAGTTTCTCTTTATCAGCAGAGATAGCAATCTTTTGAAGATTTTCTTTGGTCAGTTCCCTTTATCAGCAGGGATGGCATTTATTTGGATAGTTTCTCTTTATCAGCAGAGATAGCAATCCTTTGAAGATTTTCTTTTGTCAGTTTCCCTTTATCCGCAGGGATGGCATTTATTTTGCTAGTTTCTCTTTATCAGCAGAGATAACAATCCTTTGAAGATTTTCTTTGTTCAGTTCCGTTTATAAGCAGGGATGGCATTTATTTTGCTAGTTTCTCTTTATCAGCAGAGATAACAATCCTTTGATGATTTTCTTTTGTCATTATCCCTTTATCAGCAGGGATGGCATTTATTTTGCTAGTTTCTCTTTATCAGCAGAGATAGCAATCCTTTGAAGATTTTCTTTTGTCAGTTTCCCTTTATCAGCAGGGATGGCATTTATTTTGCTAGTTTCTCTTTATCAGCAGAGATAGCAATCCTTTGAAGATTTTCTTTTGTCAGTTTCCCTTTATTAGCTGGGATGTCATTTATTTTACTAGTTTTTCTTTATCAGCAGAGATAGCAATCCTTTGAAAATTTTCTTTTGTTAGTTTCCCTTTATCAGCAGGGATGGCATTTATTTTGCTAGTTTCTCTTTATCAGCAGAGATAGCCATCTTTTGAAGATTTTCTTTGGTCAGTTCCCTTTATCAGCAGGGATGGCATTTATTTGGATAGTTTCTCTTTATCAGCAGAGATAGCAATCCTTTGAAGATTTTCTTTTGTCAGTTTCCCTTTATCAGCAGGGATGGCATTTATTTTGCTAGTTTCTCTTTATCAGCAGAGATAACAATCCTTTGAAGATTTTCATTGTTCAGTTCCGTTTATAAGCAAGGATGGCATTTATTTTGCTAGTTTCTCTTTATCAGCAGAGATAACAATCTTTTGAAGATTTTCTTTTGTCAGTTTCCCTTTATCAGCAGGGATGGTATTTATTTTGCTAGTTTCTCTTTATCAGCAGAGATAGCAATCTTTTGAAGATTTTATTTTATCAGTTTCCCTTTATCAGCAGGGATGCCATTTATTTTGCCAGTTTCTCTTTATCAGCAGAGATAGCAATCTTTTGAAGATTTTCTTTTGTCAGTTTCCCTTTATCAGCAGGGATGGCATTTATTTTGCTAGTTTCTTTTTATCAGCAGAGATAGCAATCTTTTGAATATTTTCTTTTGTCAGTTTCCCTTTATCAGCAGGGATGGCATTTATTTTTCTAGCTTCTCTTTATCAGCAGAGATAGCAATCTTTTGAAGATTTTCTTTTGTCAGTTTCCCTTTATCAGCAGGGATGGCATTTATTTTGCTAGTTTCTCTTTATCAGCAGAGATAGCAATCTTTTAAAGATTTTCTTCCGTCAGTTTCCCTTTATCAGCAGGGATGGCATTTATTTTGCTAGTTTCTCTTTATCAGCAGAGATAGCAATCCTTTGAAGATTTTCTTTTGTCAGTTTCCCTTTATCAGCAGGGATGGCATTTATTTTGCTAGTTTCTCTTTATCAGTAGAGATAACAATCCTTTGAAGATTTTCTTTTGTCAGTTTCCCTTTATCAGCAGGGATGGCATTTATTTTGCTAGTTTCCATTTATCAGCAGAGATAGTAATCTTTTGAAGATTTTATTTTGTCAGTTTCCCTTTATCAGCAGGGATGACATTTATTTTTGTAGTTTCTCTTTATCAGCAGAGATAGCAATCTTTTGATGATTTTCTTTTGTCAGTTTCCCTTTATCAGCAGGGATGACATTTATTTTGCTAGTTTCTCTTTATCAGCAGAGATAGCAATCTTTTGAATATTTTCTTTTGTCAGTTTCCCTTTATCAGCAGGGATGGCATTTATTTTTCTAGCTTCTCTTTATAAGCTGAGATAGCAATCCTTTGAAGATTTTCTTTTGTCAGTTTCCCTTTATCAGCAGGGATGTTATTTATTTTACTAGTTTTTCTTTATCAGCAGAGATAGCAATCCTTTGAAGATTTTCTTTTGTTAGTTTCCCTTTATCAGCAGGGATGGCATTTATTTTGCTAGTTTCTCTTTATCAGCAGAGATAGCAATCTTTTGAAGATTTTCTTTGGTCAGTTCCCTTTATCAGCAGGGATGGCATTTATTTGGATAGTTTCTCTTTATCAGCAGAGATAGCAATCCTTTGAAGATTTTCTTTTGTCAGTTTCCCTTTATCCGCAGGGATGGCATTTATTTTGCTAGTTTCTCTTTATCAGCAGAGATAACAATCCTTTGAAGATTTTCTTTGTTCAGTTCCGTTTATAAGCAGGGATGGCATTTATTTTGCTAGTTTCTCTTTATCAGCAGAGATAACAATCCTTTGATGATTTTCTTTTGTCATTATCCCTTTATCAGCAGGGATGGCATTTATTTTGCTAGTTTCTCTTTATCAGTAGAGATAGCAATCCTTTGAAGATTTTCTTTTGTCAGTTTCCCTTTATCAGCAGGGATGGCATTTATTTTGCTAGTTTCTCTTTATCAGCAGAGATAACAATCCTTTGAAGATTTTCTTTTGTCAGTTTCCCTTTATTAGCAGGGATGTCATTTATTTTACTAGTTTTTCTTTATCAGCAGAGATAGCAATCCTTTGAAAATTTTCTTTTGTTAGTTTCCCTTTATCAGCAGGGATGGCATTTATTTTGCTAGTTTCTCTTTATCAACAGAGATAGCCATCTTTTGAAGATTTTCTTTGGTCAGTTCCCTTTATCAGCAGGGATGGCATTTATTTGGATAGTTTCTCTTTATCAGCAGAGATAGCAATCCTTTGAAGATTTTCTTTTGTCAGTTTCCCTTTATCAGCAGGGATGGCATTTATTTTGCTAGTTTCTCTTTATCAGCAGAGATAACAATCCTTTGAAGATTTTCATTGTTCAGTTCCGTTTATAAGCAAGGATGGCATTTATTTTGCTAGTTTCTCTTTATCAGCAGAGATAACAATCTTTTGAAGATTTTCTTTCGTCAGTTTCCCTTTATCAGCAGGGATGGTATTTATTTTGCTAGTTTCTCTTTATCAGCAGAGATAGCAATCTTTTGAAGATTTTATTTTATCAGTTTCCCTTTATCAGCAGGGATGCCATTTATTTTGCCAGTTTCTCTTTATCAGCAGAGATAGCAATCTTTTGAAGATTTTCTTTTGTCAGTTTCCCTTTATCAGCAGGGATGGCATTTATTTTGCTAGTTTCTTTTTATCAGCAGAGATAGCAATCTTTTGAATATTTTCTTTTGTCAGTTTCCCTTTATCAGCAGGGATGGCATTTATTTTTCTAGCTTCTCTTTATCAGCAGAGATAGCAATCTTTTGAAGATTTTCTTTTGTCAGTTTCCCTTTATCAGCAGGGATGGCATTTATTTTGCTAGTTTCTCTTTATCAGCAGAGATAGCAATCTTTTAAAGATTTTCTTCCGTCAGTTTCCCTTTATCAGCAGGGATGGCATTTATTTTGCTAGTTTCTCTTTATCAGCAGAGATAGCAATCCTTTGAAGATTTTCTTTTGTCAGTTTCCCTTTATCAGCAGGGATGGCATTTATTTTGCTAGTTTCTCTTTATCAGTAGAGATAACAATCCTTTGAAGATTTTCTTTTGTCAGTTTCCCTTTATCAGCAGGGATGGCATTTATTTTGCTAGTTTCCATTTATCAGCAGAGATAGCAATCTTTTGAAGATTTTATTTTGTCAGTTTCCCTTTATCAGCAGGGATGACATTTATTTTTCTAGTTTCTCTTTATCAGCAGAGATAGCAATCTTTTGATGATTTTCTTTTGTCAGTGTCCCTTTATCAGCAGGGATGACATTTATTTTGCTAGTTTCTCTTTATCAGCAGAGATAACAATCTTTTGAATATTTTCTTTTGTCAGTTTCCCTTTATCAGCAGGGATGGCATTTATTTTTCTAGCTTCTCTTTATCAGCAGAGATAGCAATCCTTTGAAGATTTTCTTTTGTCAGTTTCCCTTTATCAGCAGGGATGTCATTTATTTTACTAGTTTTTCTTTATCAGCAGAGATAGCAATCCTTTGAAGATTTTCTTTTGTTAGTTTCCCTTTATCAGCAGGGATGGCATTTAGTTTGCTAGTTTCTCTTTATCAGCAGAGATAGCAATCTTTTGAAGATTTTCTTTGGTCAGTTCCCTTTATCAGCAGGGATGGCATTTATTTGGATAGTTTCTCTTTATCAGCAGAGATAGCAATCCTTTGAAGATTTTCTTTTGTCAGTTTCCCTTTATCCGCAGGGATGGCATTTATTTTGCTAGTTTCTCTTTATCAGCAGAGATAACAATCCTTTGAAGATTTTCTTTGTTCAGTTCCGTTTATAAGCAGGGATGGCATTTATTTTGCTAGTTTCTCTTTATCAGCAGAGATAACAATCCTTTGATGATTTTCTTTTGTCATTATCCCTTTATCAGCAGGGATGGCATTTATTTTACTAGTTTCTCTTTATCAGCAGAGATAGCAATCCTTTGAAGATTTTCTTTTGTCAGTTTCCCTTTATCAGCAGGGATGGCATTTATTTTGCTAGTTTCTCTTTATCAGCAGAGATAGCAATCCTTTGAAGATTTTCTTTTGTCAGTTTCCCTTTATTAGCAGGGATGTCATTTATTTTACTAGTTTTTCTTTATCAGCAGAGATAGCAATCCTTTGAAAATTTTCTTTTGTTAGTTTCCCTTTATCAGCAGGGATGGCATTTATTTTGCTAGTTTCTCTTTATCAGCAGAGATAGCCATCTTTTGAAGATTTTCTTTGGTCAGTTCCCTTTATCAGCAGGGATGGCATTTATTTGGATAGTTTCTCTTTATCAGCAGAGATAACAATCCTTTGAAGATTTTCTTTTGTCAGTTTCCATTTATCAGCAGGGATGGCATTTATTTTGCTAGTTTCTCTTTATCAGCAGAGATAACAATCCTTTGAAGATTTTCTTTGTTCAGTTCCGTTTATAAGCAAGGATGGCATTTATTTTGCTAGTTTCGCTTTATCAGCAGAGATAACAATCTTTTGAAGATTTTCTTTTGTCAGTTTCCCTTTATCAGCAGGGATGGTATTTATTTTGCTAGTTTCTCTTTATCAGCAGAGATAGCAATCTTTTGAAGATTTTATTTTATCAGTTTCCCTTTATCAGCAGGGATGCCATTTATTTTGCCAGTTTCTCTTTATCAGCAGAGATAGCAATCTTTTGAAGATTTTCTTTTGTCAGTTTCCCTTTATCAGCAGGGATGGCATTTATTTTGCTAGTTTCTTTTTATCAGCAGAGATAGCAATCTTTTGAATATTTTCTTTTGTCAGTTTCCCTTTATCAGCAGGGATGGCATTTATTTTTCTAGCTTCTCTTTATCAGCAGAGATAGCAATCTTTTGAAGATTTTCTTTTGTCAGTTTCCCTTTATCAGCAGGGATGGCATTTATTTTGCTAGTTTCTCTTTATCAGCAGAGATAGCAATCTTTTAAAGATTTTCTTCCGTCAGTTTCCCTTTATCAGCAGGGATGGCATTTATTTTGCTAGTTTCTCTTTATCAGCAGAGATAGCAATCCTTTGAAGATTTTCTTTTGTCAGTTTCCCTTTATCAGCAGGGATGGCATTTATTTTGCTAGTTTCTCTTTATCAGTAGAGATAACAATCCTTTGAAGATTTTCTTTTGTCAGTTTCCCTTTATCAGCAGGGATGGCATTTATTTTGCTAGTTTCCATTTATCAGCAGAGATAGCAATCTTTTGAAGGTTTTATTTTGTCAGTTTCCCTTTATCAGCAGGGATGACATTTATTTTTCTAGTTTCTCTTTATCAGCAGAGATAGCAATCTTTTGATGATTTTCTTTTGTCAGTTTCCCTTTATCAGCAGGGATGGCATTTATTTTGCTAGTTTCCATTTATCAGCAGAGATAGCAATCTTTTGAAGGTTTTATTTTGTCAGTTTCCCTTTATCAGCAGGGATGACATTTATTTTTCTAGTTTCTCTTTATCAGCAGAGATAGCAATCTTTTGATGATTTTCTTTTGTCAGTGTCCCTTTATCAGCAGGGATGGCATTTATTTTGCTAGTTTCTCTTTATCAGCAGAGATAGCAATCCTTTGAAGATTTTCTTTTGTCAGTTTCCCTTTATCAGCAGGGATGGCATTTATTTTGCTAGTTTCTCTTTATCAGCAGAGATAGCAATCCTTTGAAGATTTTCTTTTGTCAGTTTCCCTTTATTAGCAGGGATGTCATTTATTTTACTAGTTTTTTTTTATCAGCAGAGATAACAATCCTTTGAAAATTTTCTTTTGTTAGTTTCCCTTTATCAGCAGGGATGGCATTTATTTTGCTAGTTTCTCTTTATCAGCAGAGATAGCCATCTTTTGAAGATTTTCTTTGGTCAGTTCCCTTTATCAGCAGGGATGGCATTTATTTGGATAGTTTCTCTTTATCAGCAGAGATAGCAATCCTTTGAAGATTTTATTTTGTCAGTTTCCCTTTATCAGCAGGGATGGCATTTATTTTTCTAGTTTCTCTTTATCAGCAGAGATAGCAATCTTTTGATGATTTTCTTTTGTCAGTTTGCCTTTATCAGCAGGGATGACATTTATTTTGCTAGTTTCTCTTTATCAGCAGAGATAACAATCTTTTGAATATTTTCTTTTGTCAGTTTCCCTTTATCAGCAGGGATGGCATTTATTTTGCTAGTTTCTCTTTATCAGCAGAGATAGCAATCTTTTGAAGATTTTCTTTGGTCAGTTCCCTTTATCAGCAGGGATGGCATTTATATGGATAGTTTCTCTTTATCAGCAGAGATAGCAATCCTTTGAAGATTTTCTTTTGTCAGTTTCCCTTTATCAGCAAGGATGGCATTTATTTTGCTAGTTTCTCTTTATCAGCAGAGATAACAATCCTTTGAAGATTTTCTTTGTTCAGTTCCGTTTATAAGCAGGGATGGCATTTATTTTTCTAGTTTCTCTTTATCAGCAGAGATAACAATCTTTTGAAGATTTTCGTTTGTCAGTTTCCCTTTATCAGCAGGGATGGCATTTATTTTGCTAGTTTCTCTTTATCAGCAGAGATAACAATCCTTTGAAGATTTTCTTTGTTCAGTTCCGTTTATAAGCAGGGATGGCATTTATTTTTCTAGTTTCTCTTTATCAGCAGAGATAACAATCTTTTGCAGATTTTCGTTTGTCAGTTTCCCTTTATCAGCAGGGATGGCATTTATTTTGCTAGTTTCTCTTTATCAGCAGAGATAACAATCATTTGAAGATTTTCGTTTGTCAGTTTCCCTTTATCAGCAGGGATGGCATTTATTTTGCTAGTTTCTCTTTATCAGCAGAGATAGCAATCTTTTGAATATTTTCTTTTGTCAGTTTCCCTTTATCAGCAGGGATGGCATTTATTTTTCTAGCTTCTCTTTATCAGCAGAGATAGCAATCTTTTGAAGATTTTCTTTTGTCAGTTTCCCTTTATCAGCAGGGATGGCATTTATTTTGCTAGTTTCTCTTTATCAGCAGAGATAGCAATCTTTTAATGATTTTCTTTCGTCAGTTTCCCTTTATCAGTAGGGATGGCATTTATTTTTCTAGCTTCTCTTTATCTGTAGAGATAACAATCCTTTGAAGATTTTCTTTTGTCAGTTTCCCTTTATCAGCAGGGATGGCATTTATTTTGATAGTTTCCCTTTATCAGCAGAAATAGCAATCTGTTGAAGATTTTATTTTGTCAGTTTCCCTTTATCAGCAGGGATGACATTTATTTTTCTAGTTTCTCTTTATCAGCAGAGATAGCAATCTTTTGATGATTTTCTTTTGTCAGTTTGCCTTTATCAGCAGGGATGACATTTATTTTGCTAGTTTCTCTTTATCAGCAGAGATAACAATCTTTTGAATATTTTCTTTTGTCAGTTTCCCTTTATCAGCAGGGATGGCATTTATTTTTCTAGCTTCTCTTTATCAGCAGAGATAACAATCCTTTGAAGATTTTCTTTTGTCAGTTTCCCTTTATCATCAGGGATGTCATTTATTTTACTAGTTTTTCTTTATCAGCAGAGATAGCAATCCTTTGAAGATTTTCTTTTGTTAGTTTCCCTTTATCAGCAGGGATGGCATTTATTTTGCTAGTTTCTCTTTATCAGCAGAGATAGCAATCTTTTGAAGATTTTCTTTGGTCAGTTCCCTTTATCAGCAGGGATGGCATTTATTTGGATAGTTTCTCTTTATCAGCAGAGATAGCAATCCTTTGAAGATTTTCTTTTGTCAGTTTCCCTTTATCAGCAAGGATGGCATTTATTTTGCTAGTTTCTCTTTATCAGCAGAGATAACAATCCTTTGAAGATTTTCTTTGTTCAGTTCCGTTTATAAGCAGGGATGGCATTTATTTTTCTAGTTTCTCTTTATCAGCAGAGATAACAATCTTTTGAAGATTTTCGTTTGTCAGTTTCCCTTTATCAGCAGGGATGGCATTTATTTTGCTAGTTTCTCTTTATCAGCAGAGATAACAATCCTTTGAAGATTTTCTTTGTTCAGTTCCGTTTATAAGCAGGGATGGCATTTATTTTTCTAGTTTCTATTTATCAGCAGAGATAACAATCTTTTGAAGATTTTCGTTTGTCAGTTTCCCATTATCAGCAGGGATGACATTTATTTTGCTAGTTTCTCTTTATCAGCAGAGATAGCAATCTTTTGAAGATTTTATTTTGTCAGTTTCCCTTTATCAGTAGGGATGCCATTTATTTTGCCAGTTTGTCTTTATCAGTAGAGATAGCAATCTTTTGAAGTTTTTCTTTTGTCAGTTTCCCTTTATCAGCAGGGGTGGCATTTATTTTGCTAGTTTCTCTTTATCAGCAGAGATAACAATCTTTTGAATATTTTCTTTTGTCAGTTTCCCTTTATCAGCAGGGATGGCATTTATTTTGCTAGTTTCTCTTTATCAGCAGAGATAACAATCTTTTGAATATTTTCTTTTGTCAGTTTCCCTTTATCAGCAGGGATGGCATTTATTTTTCTAGCTTCTCTTTATCAGCAGAGATAGCAATCTTTTGAAGATTTTCTTTTGTCAGTTTCCCTTTATCAGCAGGGGTGGCATTTATTTTGCTAGTTTCCCTTTATCAGCAGAGATAGCAATCTGTTGAAGATTTTATTTTGTCAGTTTCCCTTTATCAGCAGGGATGACATTTATTTTTCTAGTTTCTCTTTATCAGCAGAGATAGCAATCTTTTGATGATTTTCTTTTGTCAGTTTCCCTTTATCAGCAGGGATGGCATTTATTTTACTAGTTTCTCTTTATCAGCAGAGATAGCAATCTTTTAAAGATTTTCTTTCGTCAGTTTCCCTTTATCAGTAGGGATGGCATTTATTTTGCTAGTTTCTCTTTATCAGCAGAGATAGCAATCTTTTGAAGGTTTTCTTTCGTCGGTTTCCCTTTATCAGCAAGGATGGCATTTATTTTGCTAGTTTCTCTTTATCAACAGAGATAGCAATCTTTTGAAGATTTTCTTTGGTCAGTTCCCTTTATCAGCAGGGATGTCATTTATTTTGCTAGTTTCTCTTTATCAGCAGAGATAACAAGCCTTTGAAGATTTTCTTTGTTCAGTTCCGTTTATAAGCAGGGATGGCATTTATTTTGCTAGTTTCTCTTTATCAGCAGAGATAATAATCCTTTGAAGTTTTCTTTTGTCAGTTTCCCTTTATCAGCAGGGATGGCATTTATTTTGCTAGTTTCTCTTTATCAGCAGAGATAGCAATCTTTTGAAGATTTTCTTTTGTCAATTTCCCTTTATCAGCAGGGATGCCATTTATTTTTCTAGTTTCTCTTTATCAGTAGAGATAGCAATCTTTTGAAGATTTTCTTTTGTCAGTTTCCCTTTATCAGCAGGGATGACATTTATTTTGCCAGTTTCTCTTTATCAGCAGAGATAGCAATCTTTTGAATATTTTCTTTTGTCAGTTTCCCTTTATCAGCAGGGATGGCATTTATTTTTCTAGCTTCTCTTTATCAGCAGAGATAGCAATCTTTTGAATATTTTCTTTTGTCAGTTTCCCTTTATCAGCAGGGATGGCATTTATTTTACTAGTTTCTCTTTATCAGCAGAGATAGCAATCTTTTAAAGATTTTCTTTCGTCAGTTTCCCTTTATCAGCAGGGATGGCATTTATTTTGCTAGTTTCTCTTTATCAGCAGAGATAGCAATCTTTTGAAGGTTTTCTTTCGTCAGTTTCCCTTTATCAGCAAGGATGGCATTTATTTTGCTAGTTTCTCTTTATCAACAGAGATAGCAATCTTTTGAAGATTTTCTTTGGTCAGTTCCCTTTATCAGCAGGGATGTCATTTATTTTGCTAGTTTCTCTTTATCAGCAGAGATAGCAATCTTTTGAAGATTTTCTTTTGTCAGTTTCCCTTTATCAGCAGGGATGGCATTTATTTTGCTAGTTTCTCTTTATCAGCAGAGATAATAATCCTTTGAAGATTTTCTTTGTTCAGTTCCGTTTATAAGCAGGGATGGCATTTATTTTGCTAGTTTCTCTTTATCAGCAGAGATAACAATCTTTTGAAGATTTTCTTTTGTCAGTTTCCCTTTATCAGCAGGGATGGCATTTATTTTGCTAGTTTCTCTTTATCAGCAGAGATAGCAATCTTTTGAAGATTTTATTTTGTCAGTTTCCCTTTATCAGTAGGGATGCCATTTATTTTGCCAGTTTCTCTTTATCAGCAGAGATAGCAATCTTTTGAAGTTTTTCTTTTGTCAGTTTCCCTTTATCAGCAGGGATGGCATTTATTTTGCTAGTTTCTCTTTATCAGCAGAGATAGCAATCTTTTGAATATTTTCTTTTGTCAGTTTCCCTTTATCAGCAGGGATGGCATTTATTTTTCTAGCTTCTCTTTATCAGCAGAGATAGCAATCTTTTGAAGATTTTCTTTTGTCAGTTTCCCTTTATCAGCAGGGATGGCATTTATTTTACTAGTTTCTCTTTATCAGCAGAGATAGCAATCTTTTAAAGATTTTCTTTCGTCAGTTTCCCTTTATCAGTAGGGATGGCATTTATTTTGCTAGTTTCTCTTTATCAGCAGAGATAGCAATCTTTTGAAGGTTTTCTTTCGTCAGTTTCCCTTTATCAGCAAGGATGGCATTTATTTTGCTAGTTTCTCTTTATCAACAGAGATAGCAATCTTTTGAAGATTTTCTTTGGTCAGTTCCCTTTATCAGCAGGGATGTCATTTATTTTGCTAGTTTTTCTTTATCAGCAGAGATAGCAATCTTTTGAAGATTTTCTTTTGTCAGTTTCCCTTTATCAGCAGGGATGGCATTTATTTTGCTAGTTTCTCTTTATCAGCAGAGATAACAATCCTTTGAAGATTTTCTTTGTTCAGTTCCGTTTATAAGCAGGGATGGCATTTATTTTGCTAGTTTCTCTTTATCAGCAGAGATAACAATCTTTTGAAGATTTTCTTTTGTCAGTTTCCCTTTATCAGCAGGGATGGCATTTATTTTGCTAGTTTATCTTTATCAGCAGAGATAGCAATCTTTTGAAGATTTTATTTTGTCAGTTTCCCTTTATCAGTAGGGATGCCATTTATTTTGCCAGTTTCTCTTTATCAGCAGAGATAGCAATCTTTTGAAGTTTTTCTTTTGTCAGTTTCCCTTTATCAGCAGGGATGGCATTTATTTTGCTAGTTTCTCTTTATCAGCAGAGATAGCAATCTTTTGAATATTTTCTTTTGTCAGTTTCCCTTTATCAGCATGGATGGCATTTATTTTTCTAGCTTCTCTTTATCAGCAGAGATAGCAATCTTTTGAAGATTTTCTTTTGTCAGTTTCCCTTTATCAGCAGGGATGGCATTTATTTTGCTAGTTTCTCTTTATCAGCAGAGATAGCAATCTTTTGAAGATTTTATTTTGTCAGTTTCCCTTTATCAGTAGGGATGCCATTTATTTTGCCAGTTTCTCTTTATCAGCAGAGATAGCAATCTTTTGAAGTTTTTCTTTTGTCAGTTTCCCTTTATCAGCAGGGATGGCATTTATTTTGCTAGTTTCTCTTTATCAGCAGAGATAGCAATCTTTTGAATATTTTCTTTTGTCAGTTTCCCTTTATCAGCAGGGATGGCATTTATTTTTCTAGCTTCTCTTTATCAGCAGAGATAGCAATCTTTTGAAGATTTTCTTTTGTCAGTTTCCCTTTATCAGCAGGGATGGCATTTAGTTTACTAGTTTCTCTTTATCAGCAGAGATAGCAATCTTTTAAAGATTTTCTTTCGTCAGTTTCCCTTTATCAGTAGGGATGGCATTTATTTTGCTAGTTTCTCTTTATCAGCAGAGATAGCAATCTTTTGAAGGTTTTCTTTCGTCAGTTTCCCTTTATCAGCAAGGATGGCATTTATTTTGCTAGTTTCTCTTTATCAACAGAGATAGCAATCTTTTGAAGATTTTCTTTGGTCAGTTCCCTTTATCAGCAGGGATGTCATTTATTTTGCTAGTTTTTCTTTATCAGCAGAGATAGCAATCTTTTGAAGATTTTCTTTTGTCAGTTTCCCTTTATCAGCAGGGATGGCATTTATTTTGCTAGTTTCTCTTTATCAGCAGAGATAACAATCCTTTGAAGATTTTCTTTGTTCAGTTCCGTTTATAAGCAGGGATGGCATTTATTTTGCTAGTTTCTCTTTATCAGCAGAGATAACAATCTTTTGAAGATTTTCTTTTGTCAGTTTCCCTTTATCAGCAGGGATGGCATTTATTTTGCTAGTTTATCTTTATCAGCAGAGATAGCAATCTTTTGAAGATTTTATTTTGTCAGTTTCCCTTTATCAGTAGGGATGCCATTTATTTTGCCAGTTTCTCTTTATCAGCAGAGATAGCAATCTTTTGAAGTTTTTCTTTTGTCAGTTTCCCTTTATCAGCAGGGATGGCATTTATTTTGCTAGTTTCTCTTTATCAGCAGAGATAGCAATCTTTTGAATATTTTCTTTTGTCAGTTTCCCTTTATCAGCATGGATGGCATTTATTTTTCTAGCTTCTCTTTATCAGCAGAGATAGCAATCTTTTGAAGATTTTCTTTTGTCAGTTTCCCTTTATCAGCAGGGATGGCATTTATTTTGCTAGTTTCTCTTTATCAGCAGAGATAGCAATCTTTTAATGATTTTCTTTCGTCAGTTTCCCTTTATCAGTAGGGATGGCATTTATTTTTCTAGCTTCTCTTTATCTGTAGAGATAACAATCCTTTGAAGATTTTCTTTTGTCAGTTTCCCTTTATCAGCAGGGATGGCATTTATTTTGCTAGTTTCCCTTTATCAGCAGAGATAGCAATCTGTTGAAGATATTATTTTGTCAGTTTCCCTTTATCAGCAGGGATGACATTTATTTTTCTAGTTTCTCTATATCAGCAAAGATAGCAATCTTTTGATGATTTTCTTTTGTCAGTTTGCCTTTATCAGCAGGGATGACATTTATTTTGCTAGTTTCTCTTTATCAGCAGAGATAACAATCTTTTGAATATTTTCTTTTGTCAGTTTCCCTTTATCAGCAGGGATGGCATTTATTTTTCTAGCTTCTCTTTATCAGCAGAGATAACAATCCTTTGAAGATTTTCTTTTGTCAGTTTCCCTTTATCATCAGGGATGTCATTTATTTTACTAGTTTTTCTTTATCAGCAGAGATAGCAATCCTTTGAAGATTTTCTTTTGTTAGTTTCCCTTTATCAGCAGGGATGGCATTTATTTTGCTAGTTTCTCTTTATCAGCAGAGATAGCAATCTTTTGAAGATTTTCTTTGGTCAGTTCCCTTTATCAGCAGGGATGGCATTTATTTTGCTAGTTTCTCTTTATCAGCAGAGATAGCAATCTTTTGAAGGTTTTCTTTCGTCAGTTTCCCTTTATCAGCAAGGATGGCATTTATTTTGCTAGTTTCTCTTTATCAACAGAGATAGCAATCTTTTGAAGATTTTCTTTGGTCAGTTCCCTTTATCAGCAGGGATGTCATTTATTTTGCTAGTTTTTCTTTATCAGCAGAGATAGCAATCTTTTGAAGATTTTCTTTTGTCAGTTTCCCTTTATCAGCAGGGATGGCATTTATTTTGCTAGTTTCTCTTTATCAGCAGAGATAACAATCCTTTGAAGATTTTCTTTGTTCAGTTCCGTTTATAAGCAGGGATGGCATTTATTTTGCTAGTTTCTCTTTATCAGCAGAGATAACAATCTTTTGAAGATTTTCTTTTGTCAGTTTCCCTTTATCAGCAGGGATGGCATTTATTTTGCTAGTTTATCTTTATCAGCAGAGATAGCAATCTTTTGAAGATTTTATTTTGTCAGTTTCCCTTTATCAGTAGGGATGCCATTTATTTTGCCAGTTTCTCTTTATCAGCAGAGATAGCAATCTTTTGAAGTTTTTCTTTTGTCAGTTTCCCTTTATCAGCAGGGATGGCATTTATTTTGCTAGTTTCTCTTTATCAGCAGAGATAGCAATCTTTTGAATATTTTCTTTTGTCAGTTTCCCTTTATCAGCATGGATGGCATTTATTTTTCTAGCTTCTCTTTATCAGCAGAGATAGCAATCTTTTGAAGATTTTCTTTTGTCAGTTTCCCTTTATCAGCAGGGATGGCATTTATTTTGCTAGTTTCTCTTTATCAGCAGAGATAGCAATCTTTTAATGATTTTCTTTCGTCAGTTTCCCTTTATCAGTAGGGATGGCATTTATTTTTCTAGCTTCTCTTTATCTGTAGAGATAACAATCCTTTGAAGATTTTCTTTTGTCAGTTTCCCTTTATCAGCAGGGATGGCATTTATTTTGCTAGTTTCCCTTTATCAGCAGAGATAGCAATCCTTTGAAGATTTTCTTTGTTCAGTTCCGTTTATAAGCAGGGATGGCATTTATTTTTCTAGTTTCTCTTTATCAGCAGAGATAACAGTCTTTTGAAGATTTTCGTTTGTCAGTTTCCCTTTATCAGCAGGGATGGCATTTATTTTGCTAGTTTCTCTTTATCAGCAGAGATAACAATCCTTTGAAGATTTTCTTTGTTCAGTTCTGTTTATAAGCAGGGATGGCATTTATTTTTCTAGTTTCTCTTTATCAGCAGAGATAACAATCTTTTGAAGATTTTCGTTTGTCAGTTTCCCTTTATCAGCAGGGATGGCATTTATTTTGCTAGTTTCTCTTTATCAGCAGAGATAGCACTCTTTTGAAGATTTTATTTTGTCAGTTTCCCTTTATCAGTAGGGATGCCATTTATTTTGCCAGTTTGTCTTTATCAGTAGAGATAGCAATCTTTTGAAGTTTTTCTTTTGTCAGTTTCCCTTTATCAGCAGGGATGGCATTTATTTTGCTAGTTTCTCTTTATCAGCAGAGATAGCAATCTTTTGAATATTTTCTTTTGTCAGTTTCCCTTTATCAGCAGGGATGGCATTTATTTTTCTAGCTTCTCTTTATCAGCAGAGATAGCAATCTTTTGAAGATTTTCTTTTGTCAGTTTCCCTTTATCAGCAGGGATGGCATTTATTTTGCTAGTTTCCCTTTATCAGCAGAGATAGCAATCTGTTGAAGATTTTATTTTGTCAGTTTCCCTTTATCAGCAGGGATGACATTTATTTTTCTAGTTTCTCTTTATCAGCAGAGATAGCAATCTTTTGATGATTTTCTTTTGTCAGTTTCCCTTTATCAGCAGGGATGGCATTTATTTTACTAGTTTCTCTTTATCAGCAGAGATAGCAATCTTTTAAAGATTTTCTTTCGTCAGTTTCCCTTTATCAGTAGGGATGGCATTTATTTTGCTAGTTTCTCTTTATCAGCAGAGATAGCAATCTTTTGAAGATTTTCTTTTGTCAGTTTCCCTTTATCAGCAGGGATGGCATTTATTTTTCTAGCTTCTCTTTATCAGCAGAGATAGCAATCTTTTGAATATTTTCTTTTGTCAGTTTCCCTTTATCAGCAGGGATGGCATTTATTTTACTAGTTTCTCTTTATCAGCAGAGATAGCAATCTTTTAAAGATTTTCTTTCGTCAGTTTCCCTTTATCAGCAGGGATGGCATTTATTTTGCTAGTTTCTCTTTATCAGCAGAGATAGCAATCTTTTGAAGGTTTTCTTTCGTCAGTTTCCCTTTATCAGCAAGGATGGCATTTATTTTGCTAGTTTCTCTTTATCAACAGAGATAGCAATCTTTTGAAGATTTTCTTTGTTCAGTTCCGTTTATAAGCAGGGATGGCATTTATTTTGCTAGTTTCTCTTTATCAGCAGAGATAACAATCTTTTGAAGATTTTCTTTTGTCATTTTCCCTTTATCAGCAGGGATGGCATTTATTTTGCTAGTTTCTCTTTATCAGCAGAGATAGCAATCTTTTGAAGATTTTATTTTGTCAGTTTCCCTTTATCAGTAGGGATGCCATTTATTTTGCCAGTTTCTCTTTATCAGCAGAGATAGCAATCTTTTGAAGTTTTTCTTTTGTCAGTTTCCCTTTATCAGCAGGGATGGCATTTATTTTGCTAGTTTCTCTTTATCAGCAGAGATAGCAATCTTTTGAATATTTTCTTTTGTCAGTTTCCCTTTATCAGCAGGGATGGCATTTATTTTTCTAGCTTCTCTTTATCAGCAGAGATAGCAATCTTTTGAAGATTTTCTTTTGTCAGTTTCCCTTTATCAGCAGGGATGGCATTTATTTTACTAGTTTCTCTTTATCAGCAGAGATAGCAATCTTTTAAAGATTTTCTTTCGTCAGTTTCCCTTTATCAGTAGGGATGGCATTTATTTTGCTAGTTTCTCTTTATCAGCAGAGATAGCAATCTTTTGAAGATTTTCTTTTGTCAGTTTCCCTTTATCAGCAGGGATGGCATTTATTTTTCTAGCTTCTCTTTATCAGCAGAGATAGCAATCTTTTGAATATTTTCTTTTGTCAGTTTCCCTTTATCAGCAGGGATGGCATTTATTTTACTAGTTTCTCTTTATCCGCAGAGATAGCAATCTTTTAAAGATTTTCTTTCGTCAGTTTCCCTTTATCAGCAGGGATGGCATTTATTTTGCTAGTTTCTCTTTATCAGCAGAGATAGCAATCTTTTGAAGGTTTTCTTTCGTCAGTTTCCCTTTATCAGCAAGGATGGCATTTATTTTGCTAGTTTCTCTTTATCAACAGAGATAGCAATCTTTTGAAGATTTTCTTTGGTCAGTTCCCTTTATCAGCAGGGATGTCATTTATTTTGCTAGTTTCTCTTTATCAGCAGAGATAGCAATCTTTTGAAGATTTTCTTTTGTCAGTTTCCCTTTATCAGCAGGGATGGCATTTATTTTGCTAGTTTCTCTTTATCAGCAGAGATAATAATCCTTTGAAGATTTTCTTTGTTCAGTTCCGTTTATAAGCAGGGATGGCATTTATTTTGCTAGTTTCTCTTTATCAGCAGAGATAACAATCTTTTGAAGATTTTCTTTTGTCATTTTCCCTTTATCAGCAGGGATGGCATTTATTTTGCTAGTTTCTCTTTATCAGCAGAGATAGCAATCTTTTGAAGATTTTATTTTGTCAGTTTCCCTTTATCAGTAGGGATGCCATTTATTTTGCCAGTTTCTCTTTATCAGCAGAGATAGCAATCTTTTGAAGTTTTTCTTTTGTCAGTTTCCCTTTATCAGCAGGGATGGCATTTATTTTGCTAGTTTCTCTTTATCAGCAGAGATAGCAATCTTTTGAATATTTTCTTTTGTCAGTTTCCCTTTATCAGCAGGGATGGCATTTATTTTTCTAGCTTCTCTTTATCAGCAGAGATAGCAATCTTTTGAAGATTTTCTTTTGTCAGTTTCCCTTTATCAGCAGGGATGGCATTTATTTTACTAGTTTCTCTTTATCAGCAGAGATAACAATCTTTTAAAGATTTTCTTTCGTCAGTTTCCCTTTATCAGTAGGGATGGCATTTATTTTGCTAGTTTCTCTTTATCAGCAGAGATAGCAATCTTTTGAAGGTTTTCTTTCGTCAGTTTCCCTTTATCAGCAAGGATGGCATTTATTTTGCTAGTTTCTCTTTATCAACAGAGATAGCAATCTTTTGAAGATTTTCTTTGGTCAGTTCCCTTTATCAGCAGGGATGTCATTTATTTTGCTAGTTTTTCTTTATCAGCAGAGATAGCAATCTTTTGAAGATTTTCTTTTGTCAGTTTCCCTTTATCAGCAGGGATGGCATTTATTTTGCTAGTTTCTCTTTATCAGCAGAGATAACAATCCTTTGAAGATTTTCTTTGTTCAGTTCCGTTTATAAGCAGGGATGGCATTTATTTTGCTAGTTTCTCTTTATCAGCAGAGATAACAATCTTTTGAAGATTTTCTTTTGTCAGTTTCCCTTTATCAGCAGGGATGGCATTTATTTTGCTAGTTTATCTTTATCAGCAGAGATAGCAATCTTTTGAAGATTTTATTTTGTCAGTTTCCCTTTATCAGTAGGGATGCCATTTATTTTGCCAGTTTCTCTTTATCAGCAGAGATAGCAATCTTTTGAAGTTTTTCTTTTGTCAGTTTCCCTTTATCAGCAGGGATGGCATTTATTTTGCTAGTTTCTCTTTATCAGCAGAGATAGCAATCTTTTGAATATTTTCTTTTGTCAGTTTCCCTTTATCAGCATGGATGGCATTTATTTTTCTAGCTTCTCTTTATCAGCAGAGATAGCAATCTTTTGAAGATTTTCTTTTGTCAGTTTCCCTTTATCAGCAGGGATGGCATTTATTTTGCTAGTTTCTCTTTATCAGCAGAGATAGCAATCTTTTGAAGATTTTATTTTGTCAGTTTCCCTTTATCAGTAGGGATGCCATTTATTTTGCCAGTTTCTCTTTATCAGCAGAGATAGCAATCTTTTGAAGTTTTTCTTTTGTCAGTTTCCCTTTATCAGCAGGGATGGCATTTATTTTGCTAGTTTCTCTTTATCAGCAGAGATAGCAATCTTTTGAATATTTTCTTTTGTCAGTTTCCCTTTATCAGCAGGGATGGCATTTATTTTTCTAGCTTCTCTTTATCAGCAGAGATAGCAATCTTTTGAAGATTTTCTTTTGTCAGTTTCCCTTTATCAGCAGGGATGGCATTTATTTTGCTAGTTTCTCTTTATCAGCAGAGATAGCAATCTTTTGAAGATTTTATTTTGTCAGTTTCCCTTTATCAGTAGGGATGCCATTTATTTTGCCAGTTTCTCTTTATCAGCAGAGATAGCAATCTTTTGAAGTTTTTCTTTTGTCAGTTTCCCTTTATCAGCAGGGATGGCATTTATTTTGCTAGTTTCTCTTTATCAGCAGAGATAGCAATCTTTTGAATATTTTCTTTTGTCAGTTTCCCTTTATCAGCAGGGATGGCATTTATTTTTCTAGCTTCTCTTTATCAGCAGAGATAGCAATCTTTTGAAGATTTTCTTTTGTCAGTTTCCCTTTATCAGCAGGGATGGCATTTATTTTACTAGTTTCTCTTTATCAGCAGAGATAGCAATCTTTTAAAGATTTTCTTTCGTCAGTTTCCCTTTATCAGTAGGGATGGCATTTATTTTGCTAGTTTCTCTTTATCAGCAGAGATAGCAATCTTTTGAAGATTTTCTTTTGTCAGTTTCCCTTTATCAGCAGGGATGGCATTTATTTTTCTAGCTTCTCTTTATCAGCAGAGATAGCAATCTTTTGAATATTTTCTTTTGTCAGTTTCCCTTTATCAGCAGGGATGGCATTTATTTTACTAGTTTCTCTTTATCAGCAGAGATAGCAATCTTTTAAAGATTTTCTTTCGTCAGTTTCCCTTTATCAGCAGGGATGGCATTTATTTTGCTAGTTTCTCTTTATCAGCAGAGATAGCAATCTTTTGAAGGTTTTCTTTCGTCAGTTTCCCTTTATCAGCAAGGATGGCATTTATTTTGCTAGTTTCTCTTTATCAACAGAGATAGCAATCTTTTGAAGATTTTCTTTGGTCAGTTCCCTTTATCAGCAGGGATGTCATTTATTTTGCTAGTTTCTCTTTATCAGCAGAGATAGCAATCTTTTGAAGATTTTCTTTTGTCAGTTTCCCTTTATCAGCAGGGATGGCATTTATTTTGCTAGTTTCTCTTTATCAGCAGAGATAATAATCCTTTGAAGATTTTCTTTGTTCAGTTCCGTTTATAAGCAGGGATGGCATTTATTTTGCTAGTTTCTCTTTATCAGCAGAGATAACAATCTTTTGAAGATTTTCTTTTGTCATTTTCCCTTTATCAGCAGGGATGGCATTTATTTTGCTAGTTTCTCTTTATCAGCAGAGATAGCAATCTTTTGAAGATTTTATTTTGTCAGTTTCCCTTTATCAGTAGGGATGCCATTTATTTTGCCAGTTTCTCTTTATCAGCAGAGATAGCAATCTTTTGAAGGTTTTCTTTCGTCAGTTTCCCTTTATCAGCAAGGATGGCATTTATTTTGCTAGTTTCTCTTTATCAACAGAGATAGCAATCTTTTGAAGATTTTCTTTGTTCAGTTCCGTTTATAAGCAGGGATGGCATTTATTTTGCTAGTTTCTCTTTATCAGCAGAGATAACAATCTTTTGAAGATTTTCTTTTGTCATTTTCCCTTTATCAGCAGGGATGGCATTTATTTTGCTAGTTTCTCTTTATCAGCAGAGATAGCAATCTTTTGAAGATTTTATTTTGTCAGTTTCCCTTTATCAGTAGGGATGCCATTTATTTTGCCAGTTTCTCTTTATCAGCAGAGATAGCAATCTTTTGAAGTTTTTCTTTTGTCAGTTTCCCTTTATCAGCAGGGATGGCATTTATTTTGCTAGTTTCTCTTTATCAGCAGAGATAGCAATCTTTTGAATATTTTCTTTTGTCAGTTTCCCTTTATCAGCAGGGATGGCATTTATTTTTCTAGCTTCTCTTTATCAGCAGAGATAGCAATCTTTTGAAGATTTTCTTTTGTCAGTTTCCCTTTATCAGCAGGGATGGCATTTATTTTACTAGTTTCTCTTTATCAGCAGAGATAGCAATCTTTTAAAGATTTTCTTTCGTCAGTTTCCCTTTATCAGTAGGGATGGCATTTATTTTGCTAGTTTCTCTTTATCAGCAGAGATAGCAATCTTTTGAAGATTTTCTTTTGTCAGTTTCCCTTTATCAGCAGGGATGGCATTTATTTTTCTAGCTTCTCTTTATCAGCAGAGATAGCAATCTTTTGAATATTTTCTTTTGTCAGTTTCCCTTTATCAGCAGGGATGGCATTTATTTTACTAGTTTCTCTTTATCAGCAGAGATAGCAATCTTTTAAAGATTTTCTTTCGTCAGTTTCCCTTTATCAGCAGGGATGGCATTTATTTTGCTAGTTTCTCTTTATCAGCAGAGATAGCAATCTTTTGAAGGTTTTCTTTCGTCAGTTTCCCTTTATCAGCAAGGATGGCATTTATTTTGCTAGTTTCTCTTTATCAACAGAGATAGCAATCTTTTGAAGATTTTCTTTGGTCAGTTCCCTTTATCAGCAGGGATGTCATTTATTTTGCTAGTTTCTCTTTATCAGCAGAGATAGCAATCTTTTGAAGATTTTCTTTTGTCAGTTTCCCTTTATCAGCAGGGATGGCATTTATTTTGCTAGTTTCTCTTTATCAGCAGAGATAATAATCCTTTGAAGATTTTCTTTGTTCAGTTCCGTTTATAAGCAGGGATGGCATTTATTTTGCTAGTTTCTCTTTATCAGCAGAGATAACAATCTTTTGAAGATTTTCTTTTGTCATTTTCCCTTTATCAGCAGGGATGGCATTTATTTTGCTAGTTTCTCTTTATCAGCAGAGATAGCAATCTTTTGAAGATTTTATTTTGTCAGTTTCCCTTTATCAGTAGGGATGCCATTTATTTTGCCAGTTTCTCTTTATCAGCAGAGATAGCAATCTTTTGAAGTTTTTCTTTTGTCAGTTTCCCTTTATCAGCAGGGATGGCATTTATTTTGCTAGTTTCTCTTTATCAGCAGAGATAGCAATCTTTTGAATATTTTCTTTTGTCAGTTTCCCTTTATCAGCAGGGATGGCATTTATTTTTCTAGCTTCTCTTTATCAGCAGAGATAGCAATCTTTTGAAGATTTTCTTTTGTCAGTTTCCCTTTATCAGCAGGGATGGCATTTATTTTACTAGTTTCTCTTTATCAGCAGAGATAACAATCTTTTAAAGATTTTCTTTCGTCAGTTTCCCTTTATCAGTAGGGATGGCATTTATTTTGCTAGTTTCTCTTTATCAGCAGAGATAGCAATCTTTTGAAGGTTTTCTTTCGTCAGTTTCCCTTTATCAGCAAGGATGGCATTTATTTTGCTAGTTTCTCTTTATCAACAGAGATAGCAATCTTTTGAAGATTTTCTTTGGTCAGTTCCCTTTATCAGCAGGGATGTCATTTATTTTGCTAGTTTTTCTTTATCAGCAGAGATAGCAATCTTTTGAAGATTTTCTTTTGTCAGTTTCCCTTTATCAGCAGGGATGGCATTTATTTTGCTAGTTTCTCTTTATCAGCAGAGATAACAATCCTTTGAAGATTTTCTTTGTTCAGTTCCGTTTATAAGCAGGGATGGCATTTATTTTGCTAGTTTCTCTTTATCAGCAGAGATAACAATCTTTTGAAGATTTTCTTTTGTCAGTTTCCCTTTATCAGCAGGGATGGCATTTATTTTGCTAGTTTATCTTTATCAGCAGAGATAGCAATCTTTTGAAGATTTTATTTTGTCAGTTTCCCTTTATCAGTAGGGATGCCATTTATTTTGCCAGTTTCTCTTTATCAGCAGAGATAGCAATCTTTTGAAGTTTTTCTTTTGTCAGTTTCCCTTTATCAGCAGGGATGGCATTTATTTTGCTAGTTTCTCTTTATCAGCAGAGATAGCAATCTTTTGAATATTTTCTTTTGTCAGTTTCCCTTTATCAGCATGGATGGCATTTATTTTTCTAGCTTCTCTTTATCAGCAGAGATAGCAATCTTTTGAAGATTTTCTTTTGTCAGTTTCCCTTTATCAGCAGGGATGGCATTTATTTTGCTAGTTTCTCTTTATCAGCAGAGATAGCAATCTTTTGAAGATTTTATTTTGTCAGTTTCCCTTTATCAGTAGGGATGCCATTTATTTTGCCAGTTTCTCTTTATCAGCAGAGATAGCAATCTTTTGAAGTTTTTCTTTTGTCAGTTTCCCTTTATCAGCAGGGATGGCATTTATTTTGCTAGTTTCTCTTTATCAGCAGAGATAGCAATCTTTTGAATATTTTCTTTTGTCAGTTTCCCTTTATCAGCAGGGATGGCATTTATTTTTCTAGCTTCTCTTTATCAGCAGAGATAGCAATCTTTTGAAGATTTTCTTTTGTCAGTTTCCCTTTATCAGCAGGGATGGCATTTATTTTGCTAGTTTCTCTTTATCAGCAGAGATAGCAATCTTTTGAAGATTTTATTTTGTCAGTTTCCCTTTATCAGTAGGGATGCCATTTATTTTGCCAGTTTCTCTTTATCAGCAGAGATAGCAATCTTTTGAAGTTTTTCTTTTGTCAGTTTCCCTTTATCAGCAGGGATGGCATTTATTTTGCTAGTTTCTCTTTATCAGCAGAGATAGCAATCTTTTGAATATTTTCTTTTGTCAGTTTCCCTTTATCAGCAGGGATGGCATTTATTTTTCTAGCTTCTCTTTATCAGCAGAGATAGCAATCTTTTGAAGATTTTCTTTTGTCAGTTTCCCTTTATCAGCAGGGATGGCATTTATTTTACTAGTTTCTCTTTATCAGCAGAGATAGCAATCTTTTAAAGATTTTCTTTCGTCAGTTTCCCTTTATCAGTAGGGATGGCATTTATTTTGCTAGTTTCTCTTTATCAGCAGAGATAGCAATCTTTTGAAGATTTTCTTTTGTCAGTTTCCCTTTATCAGCAGGGATGGCATTTATTTTTCTAGCTTCTCTTTATCAGCAGAGATAGCAATCTTTTGAATATTTTCTTTTGTCAGTTTCCCTTTATCAGCAGGGATGGCATTTATTTTACTAGTTTCTCTTTATCAGCAGAGATAGCAATCTTTTAAAGATTTTCTTTCGTCAGTTTCCCTTTATCAGCAGGGATGGCATTTATTTTGCTAGTTTCTCTTTATCAGCAGAGATAGCAATCTTTTGAAGGTTTTCTTTCGTCAGTTTCCCTTTATCAGCAAGGATGGCATTTATTTTGCTAGTTTCTCTTTATCAACAGAGATAGCAATCTTTTGAAGATTTTCTTTGGTCAGTTCCCTTTATCAGCAGGGATGTCATTTATTTTGCTAGTTTCTCTTTATCAGCAGAGATAGCAATCTTTTGAAGATTTTCTTTTGTCAGTTTCCCTTTATCAGCAGGGATGGCATTTATTTTGCTAGTTTCTCTTTATCAGCAGAGATAATAATCCTTTGAAGATTTTCTTTGTTCAGTTCCGTTTATAAGCAGGGATGGCATTTATTTTGCTAGTTTCTCTTTATCAGCAGAGATAACAATCTTTTGAAGATTTTCTTTTGTCATTTTCCCTTTATCAGCAGGGATGGCATTTATTTTGCTAGTTTCTCTTTATCAGCAGAGATAGCAATCTTTTGAAGATTTTATTTTGTCAGTTTCCCTTTATCAGTAGGGATGCCATTTATTTTGCCAGTTTCTCTTTATCAGCAGAGATAGCAATCTTTTGAAGTTTTTCTTTTGTCAGTTTCCCTTTATCAGCAGGGATGGCATTTATTTTGCTAGTTTCTCTTTATCAGCAGAGATAGCAATCTTTTGAATATTTTCTTTTGTCAGTTTCCCTTTATCAGCAGGGATGGCATTTATTTTTCTAGCTTCTCTTTATCAGCAGAGATAGCAATCTTTTGAAGATTTTCTTTTGTCAGTTTCCCTTTATCAGCAGGGATGGCATTTATTTTACTAGTTTCTCTTTATCAGCAGAGATAACAATCTTTTAAAGATTTTCTTTCGTCAGTTTCCCTTTATCAGTAGGGATGGCATTTATTTTGCTAGTTTCTCTTTATCAGCAGAGATAGCAATCTTTTGAAGGTTTTCTTTCGTCAGTTTCCCTTTATCAGCAAGGATGGCATTTATTTTGCTAGTTTCTCTTTATCAACAGAGATAACAATCTTTTGAAGATTTTCTTTGGTCAGTTCCCTTTATCAGCAGGGATGTCATTTATTTTGCTAGTTTTTCTTTATCAGCAGAGATAGCAATCTTTTGAAGATTTTCTTTTGTCAGTTTCCCTTTATCAGCAGGGATGGCATTTATTTTGCTAGTTTCTCTTTATCAGCAGAGATAACAATCCTTTGAAGATTTTCTTTGTTCAGTTCCGTTTATAAGCAGGGATGGCATTTATTTTGCTAGTTTCTCTTTATCAGCAGAGATAACAATCTTTTGAAGATTTTCTTTTGTCAGTTTCCCTTTATCAGCAGGGATGGCATTTATTTTGCTAGTTTATCTTTATCAGCAGAGATAGCAATCTTTTGAAGATTTTATTTTGTCAGTTTCCCTTTATCAGTAGGGATGCCATTTATTTTGCCAGTTTCTCTTTATCAGCAGAGATAGCAATCTTTTGAAGTTTTTCTTTTGTCAGTTTCCCTTTATCAGCAGGGATGGCATTTATTTTGCTAGTTTCTCTTTATCAGCAGAGATAGCAATCTTTTGAATATTTTCTTTTGTCAGTTTCCCTTTATCAGCATGGATGGCATTTATTTTTCTAGCTTCTCTTTATCAGCAGAGATAGCAATCTTTTGAAGATTTTCTTTTGTCAGTTTCCCTTTATCAGCAGGGATGGCATTTATTTTGCTAGTTTCTCTTTATCAGCAGAGATAGCAATCTTTTGAAGATTTTATTTTGTCAGTTTCCCTTTATCAGTAGGGATGCCATTTATTTTGCCAGTTTCTCTTTATCAGCAGAGATAGCAATCTTTTGAAGTTTTTCTTTTGTCAGTTTCCCTTTATCAGCAGGGATGGCATTTATTTTGCTAGTTTCTCTTTATCAGCAGAGATAGCAATCTTTTGAATATTTTCTTTTGTCAGTTTCCCTTTATCAGCAGGGATGGCATTTATTTTTCTAGCTTCTCTTTATCAGCAGAGATAGCAATCTTTTGAAGATTTTCTTTTGTCAGTTTCCCTTTATCAGCAGGGATGGCATTTAGTTTACTAGTTTCTCTTTATCAGCAGAGATAGCAATCTTTTAAAGATTTTCTTTCGTCAGTTTCCCTTTATCAGTAGGGATGGCATTTATTTTGCTAGTTTCTCTTTATCAGCAGAGATAGCAATCTTTTGAAGGTTTTCTTTCGTCAGTTTCCCTTTATCAGCAAGGATGGCATTTATTTTGCTAGTTTCTCTTTATCAACAGAGATAGCAATCTTTTGAAGATTTTCTTTGGTCAGTTCCCTTTATCAGCAGGGATGTCATTTATTTTGCTAGTTTTTCTTTATCAGCAGAGATAGCAATCTTTTGAAGATTTTCTTTTGTCAGTTTCCCTTTATCAGCAGGGATGGCATTTATTTTGCTAGTTTCTCTTTATCAGCAGAGATAACAATCCTTTGAAGATTTTCTTTGTTCAGTTCCGTTTATAAGCAGGGATGGCATTTATTTTGCTAGTTTCTCTTTATCAGCAGAGATAACAATCTTTTGAAGATTTTCTTTTGTCAGTTTCCCTTTATCAGCAGGGATGGCATTTATTTTGCTAGTTTATCTTTATCAGCAGAGATAGCAATCTTTTGAAGATTTTATTTTGTCAGTTTCCCTTTATCAGTAGGGATGCCATTTATTTTGCCAGTTTCTCTTTATCAGCAGAGATAGCAATCTTTTGAAGTTTTTCTTTTGTCAGTTTCCCTTTATCAGCAGGGATGGCATTTATTTTGCTAGTTTCTCTTTATCAGCAGAGATAGCAATCTTTTGAATATTTTCTTTTGTCAGTTTCCCTTTATCAGCATGGATGGCATTTATTTTTCTAGCTTCTCTTTATCAGCAGAGATAGCAATCTTTTGAAGATTTTCTTTTGTCAGTTTCCCTTTATCAGCAGGGATGGCATTTATTTTGCTAGTTTCTCTTTATCAGCAGAGATAGCAATCTTTTAATGATTTTCTTTCGTCAGTTTCCCTTTATCAGTAGGGATGGCATTTATTTTTCTAGCTTCTCTTTATCTGTAGAGATAACAATCCTTTGAAGATTTTCTTTTGTCAGTTTCCCTTTATCAGCAGGGATGGCATTTATTTTGCTAGTTTCCCTTTATCAGCAGAGATAGCAATCTGTTGAAGATATTATTTTGTCAGTTTCCCTTTATCAGCAGGGATGACATTTATTTTTCTAGTTTCTCTATATCAGCAAAGATAGCAATCTTTTGATGATTTTCTTTTGTCAGTTTGCCTTTATCAGCAGGGATGACATTTATTTTGCTAGTTTCTCTTTATCAGCAGAGATAACAATCTTTTGAATATTTTCTTTTGTCAGTTTCCCTTTATCAGCAGGGATGGCATTTATTTTTCTAGCTTCTCTTTATCAGCAGAGATAACAATCCTTTGAAGATTTTCTTTTGTCAGTTTCCCTTTATCATCAGGGATGTCATTTATTTTACTAGTTTTTCTTTATCAGCAGAGATAGCAATCCTTTGAAGATTTTCTTTTGTTAGTTTCCCTTTATCAGCAGGGATGGCATTTATTTTGCTAGTTTCTCTTTATCAGCAGAGATAGCAATCTTTTGAAGATTTTCTTTGGTCAGTTCCCTTTATCAGCAGGGATGGCATTTATTTTGCTAGTTTCTCTTTATCAGCAGAGATAGCAATCTTTTGAAGGTTTTCTTTCGTCAGTTTCCCTTTATCAGCAAGGATGGCATTTATTTTGCTAGTTTCTCTTTATCAACAGAGATAGCAATCTTTTGAAGATTTTCTTTGGTCAGTTCCCTTTATCAGCAGGGATGTCATTTATTTTGCTAGTTTTTCTTTATCAGCAGAGATAGCAATCTTTTGAAGATTTTCTTTTGTCAGTTTCCCTTTATCAGCAGGGATGGCATTTATTTTGCTAGTTTCTCTTTATCAGCAGAGATAACAATCCTTTGAAGATTTTCTTTGTTCAGTTCCGTTTATAAGCAGGGATGGCATTTATTTTGCTAGTTTCTCTTTATCAGCAGAGATAACAATCTTTTGAAGATTTTCTTTTGTCAGTTTCCCTTTATCAGCAGGGATGGCATTTATTTTGCTAGTTTATCTTTATCAGCAGAGATAGCAATCTTTTGAAGATTTTATTTTGTCAGTTTCCCTTTATCAGTAGGGATGCCATTTATTTTGCCAGTTTCTCTTTATCAGCAGAGATAGCAATCTTTTGAAGTTTTTCTTTTGTCAGTTTCCCTTTATCAGCAGGGATGGCATTTATTTTGCTAGTTTCTCTTTATCAGCAGAGATAGCAATCTTTTGAATATTTTCTTTTGTCAGTTTCCCTTTATCAGCATGGATGGCATTTATTTTTCTAGCTTCTCTTTATCAGCAGAGATAGCAATCTTTTGAAGATTTTCTTTTGTCAGTTTCCCTTTATCAGCAGGGATGGCATTTATTTTGCTAGTTTCTCTTTATCAGCAGAGATAGCAATCTTTTAATGATTTTCTTTCGTCAGTTTCCCTTTATCAGTAGGGATGGCATTTATTTTTCTAGCTTCTCTTTATCTGTAGAGATAACAATCCTTTGAAGATTTTCTTTTGTCAGTTTCCCTTTATCAGCAGGGATGGCATTTATTTTGCTAGTTTCCCTTTATCAGCAGAGATAGCAATCCTTTGAAGATTTTCTTTGTTCAGTTCCGTTTATAAGCAGGGATGGCATTTATTTTTCTAGTTTCTCTTTATCAGCAGAGATAACAATCTTTTGAAGATTTTCGTTTGTCAGTTTCCCTTTATCAGCAGGGATGGCATTTATTTTGCTAGTTTCTCTTTATCAGCAGAGATAACAATCCTTTGAAGATTTTCTTTGTTCAGTTCTGTTTATAAGCAGGGATGGCATTTATTTTTCTAGTTTCTCTTTATCAGCAGAGATAACAATCTTTTGAAGATTTTCGTTTGTCAGTTTCCCTTTATCAGCAGGGATGGCATTTATTTTGCTAGTTTCTCTTTATCAGCAGAGATAGCACTCTTTTGAAGATTTTATTTTGTCAGTTTCCCTTTATCAGTAGGGATGCCATTTATTTTGCCAGTTTGTCTTTATCAGTAGAGATAGCAATCTTTTGAAGTTTTTCTTTTGTCAGTTTCCCTTTATCAGCAGGGATGGCATTTATTTTGCTAGTTTCTCTTTATCAGCAGAGATAGCAATCTTTTGAATATTTTCTTTTGTCAGTTTCCCTTTATCAGCAGGGATGGCATTTATTTTTCTAGCTTCTCTTTATCAGCAGAGATAGCAATCTTTTGAAGATTTTCTTTTGTCAGTTTCCCTTTATCAGCAGGGATGGCATTTATTTTGCTAGTTTCCCTTTATCAGCAGAGATAGCAATCTGTTGAAGATTTTATTTTGTCAGTTTCCCTTTATCAGCAGGGATGACATTTATTTTTCTAGTTTCTCTTTATCAGCAGAGATAGCAATCTTTTGATGATTTTCTTTTGTTAGTTTCCCTTTATCAGCAGGGATGGCATTTATTTTACTAGTTTCTCTTTATCAGCAGAGATAGCAATCTTTTAAAGATTTTCTTTCGTCAGTTTCCCTTTATCAGTAGGGATGGCATTTATTTTGCTAGTTTCTCTTTATCAGCAGAGATAGCAATCTTTTGAAGGTTTTCTTTCGTCAGTTTCCCTTTATCAGCAAGGATGGCATTTATTTTGCTAGTTTCTCTTTATCAACAGAGATAGCAATCTTTTGAAGATTTTCTTTGGTCAGTTCCCTTTATCAGCAGGGATGTCATTTATTTTGCTAGTTTCTCTTTATCAGCAGAGATAACAAGCCTTTGAAGATTTTCTTTGTTCAGTTCCGTTTATAAGCAGGGATGGCATTTATTTTGCTAGTTTCTCTTTATCAGCAGAGATAATAATCCTTTGAAGTTTTCTTTTGTCAGTTTCCCTTTATCAGCAGGGATGGCATTTATTTTGCTAGTTTCTCTTTATCAGCAGAGATAGCAATCTTTTGAAGATTTTCTTTTGTCAGTTTCCCTTTATCAGCAGGGATGGCATTTATTTTGCTAGTTTCTCTTTATCAGCAGAGATAGCAATCTTTTGAAGATTTTATTTTGTCAGTTTCCCTTTATCAGTAGGGATGCCATTTATTTTGCCAGTTTCTCTTTATCAGCAGAGATAGCAATCTTTTGAAGTTTTTCTTTTGTCAGTTTCCCTTTATCAGCAGGGATGGCATTTATTTTGCTAGTTTCTCTTTATCAGCAGAGATAGCAATCTTTTGAATATTTTCTTTTGTCAGTTTCCCTTTATCAGCAGGGATGGCATTTATTTTTCTAGCTTCTCTTTATCAGCAGAGATAGCAATCTTTTGAAGATTTTCTTTTGTCAGTTTCCCTTTATCAGCAGGGATGGCATTTAGTTTACTAGTTTCTCTTTATCAGCAGAGATAGCAATCTTTTAAAGATTTTCTTTCGTCAGTTTCCCTTTATCAGTAGGGATGGCATTTATTTTGCTAGTTTCTCTTTATCAGCAGAGATAGCAATCTTTTGAAGGTTTTCTTTCGTCAGTTTCCCTTTATCAGCAAGGATGGCATTTATTTTGCTAGTTTCTCTTTATCAACAGAGATAGCAATCTTTTGAAGATTTTCTTTGGTCAGTTCCCTTTATCAGCAGGGATGTCATTTATTTTGCTAGTTTTTCTTTATCAGCAGAGATAGCAATCTTTTGAAGATTTTCTTTTGTCAGTTTCCCTTTATCAGCAGGGATGGCATTTATTTTGCTAGTTTCTCTTTATCAGCAGAGATAACAATCCTTTGAAGATTTTCTTTGTTCAGTTCCGTTTATAAGCAGGGATGGCATTTATTTTGCTAGTTTCTCTTTATCAGCAGAGATAACAATCTTTTGAAGATTTTCTTTTGTCAGTTTCCCTTTATCAGCAGGGATGGCATTTATTTTGCTAGTTTATCTTTATCAGCAGAGATAGCAATCTTTTGAAGATTTTATTTTGTCAGTTTCCCTTTATCAGTAGGGATGCCATTTATTTTGCCAGTTTCTCTTTATCAGCAGAGATAGCAATCTTTTGAAGTTTTTCTTTTGTCAGTTTCCCTTTATCAGCAGGGATGGCATTTATTTTGCTAGTTTCTCTTTATCAGCAGAGATAGCAATCTTTTGAATATTTTCTTTTGTCAGTTTCCCTTTATCAGCATGGATGGCATTTATTTTTCTAGCTTCTCTTTATCAGCAGAGATAGCAATCTTTTGAAGATTTTCTTTTGTCAGTTTCCCTTTATCAGCAGGGATGGCATTTATTTTGCTAGTTTCTCTTTATCAGCAGAGATAGCAATCTTTTAATGATTTTCTTTCGTCAGTTTCCCTTTATCAGTAGGGATGGCATTTATTTTTCTAGCTTCTCTTTATCTGTAGAGATATCAATCCTTTGAAGATTTTCTTTTGTCAGTTTCCCTTTATCAGCAGGGATGGCATTTATTTTGCTAGTTTCCCTTTATCAGCAGAGATAGCAATCTGTTGAAGATATTATTTTGTCAGTTTCCCTTTATCAGCAGGGATGACATTTATTTTTCTAGTTTCTCTATATCAGCAAAGATAGCAATCTTTTGATGATTTTCTTTTGTCAATTTGCCTTTATCAGCAGGGATGACATTTATTTTGCTAGTTTCTCTTTATCAGCAGAGATAACAATCTTTTGAATATTTTCTTTTGTCAGTTTCCCTTTATCAGCAGGGATGGCATTTATTTTTCTAGCTTCTCTTTATCAGCAGAGATAACAATCCTTTGAAGATTTTCTTTTGTCAGTTTCCCTTTATCATCAGGGATGTCATTTATTTTACTAGTTTTTCTTTATCAGCAGAGATAGCAATCCTTTGAAGATTTTCTTTTGTTAGTTTCCCTTTATCAGCAGGGATGGCATTTATTTTGCTAGTTTCTCTTTATCAGCAGAGATAGCAATCTTTTGAAGATTTTCTTTGGTCAGTTCCCTTTATCAGCAGGGATGGCATTTATTTGGATAGTTTCTCTTTATCAGCAGAGATAGCAATCCTTTGAAGATTTTCTTTTGTCAGTTTCCCTTTATCAGCAAGGATGGCATTTATTTTGCTAGTTTCTCTTTATCAGCAGAGATAACAATCCTTTGAAGATTTTCTTTGTTCAGTTCCGTTTATAAGCAGGGATGGCATTTATTTTTCTAGTTTCTCTTTATCAGCAGAGATAACAATCTTTTGAAGATTTTCGTTTGTCAGTTTCCCTTTATCAGCAGGGATGGCATTTATTTTGCTAGTTTCTCTTTATCAGCAGAGATAACAATCCTTTGAAGATTTTCTTTGTTCAGTTCTGTTTATAAGCAGGGATGGCATTTATTTTTCTAGTTTCTCTTTATCAGCAGAGATAACAATCTTTTGAAGATTTTCGTTTGTCAGTTTCCCTTTATCAGCAGGGATGGCATTTATTTTGCTAGTTTCTCTTTATCAGCAGAGATAGCACTCTTTTGAAGATTTTATTTTGTCAGTTTCCCTTTATCAGTAGGGATGCCATTTATTTTGCCAGTTTGTCTTTATCAGTAGAGATAGCAATCTTTTGAAGTTTTTCTTTTGTCAGTTTCCCTTTATCAGCAGGGATGGCATTTATTTTGCTAGTTTCTCTTTATCAGCAGAGATAGCAATCTTTTGAATATTTTCTTTTGTCAGTTTCCCTTTATCAGCAGGGATGGCATTTATTTTTCTAGCTTCTCTTTATCAGCAGAGATAGCAATCTTTTGAAGATTTTCTTTTGTCAGTTTCCCTTTATCAGCAGGGATGGCATTTATTTTGCTAGTTTCCCTTTATCAGCAGAGATAGCAATCTGTTGAAGATTTTATTTTGTCAGTTTCCCTTTATCAGCAGGGATGACATTTATTTTTCTAGTTTCTCTTTATCAGCAGAGATAGCAATCTTTTGATGATTTTCTTTTGTCAGTTTCCCTTTATCAGCAGGGATGGCATTTATTTTACTAGTTTCTCTTTATCAGCAGAGATAGCAATCTTTTAAAGATTTTCTTTCGTCAGTTTCCCTTTATCAGTAGGGATGGCATTTATTTTGCTAGTTTCTCTTTATCAGCAGAGATAGCAATCTTTTGAAGGTTTTCTTTCGTCAGTTTCCCTTTATCAGCAAGGATGGCATTTATTTTGCTAGTTTCTCTTTATCAACAGAGATAGCAATCTTTTGAAGATTTTCTTTGGTCAGTTCCCTTTATCAGCAGGGATGTCATTTATTTTGCTAGTTTCTCTTTATCAGCAGAGATAACAAGCCTTTGAAGATTTTCTTTGTTCAGTTCCGTTTATAAGCAGGGATGGCATTTATTTTGCTAGTTTCTCTTTATCAGCAGAGATAATAATCCTTTGAAGATTTTCTTTTGTCAGTTTCCCTTTATCAGCAGGGATGGCATTTATTTTGCTAGTTTCTCTTTATCAGCAGAGATAGCAATCTTTTGAAGATTTTCTTTTGTCAGTTTCCCTTTATCAGCAGGGATGCCATTTATTTTTCTAGTTTCTCTTTATCAGTAGAGATAACAATCTTTTGAAGATTTTCTTTTGTCAGTTTCCCTTTATCAGCAGGGATGACATTTATTTTGCCAGTTTCTCTTTATCAGCAGAGATAGCAATCTTTTGAATATTTTCTTTTGTCAGTTTCCCTTTATCAGCAGGGATGGCATTTATTTTTCTAGCTTCTCTTTATCAGCAGAGATAGCAATCTTTTGAATATTTTCTTTTGTCAGTTTCCCTTTATCAGCAGGGATGGCATTTATTTTTCTAGCTTCTCTTTATCAGCAGAGATAGCAATCTTTTGAATATTTTCTTTTGTCAGTTTCCCTTTATCAGCAGGGATGGCATTTATTTTACTAGTTTCTCTTTATCAGCAGAGATAGCAATCTTTTGAAGATTTTCTTTTGTCAGTTTCCCTTTATCAGCAGGGGTGGCATTTATTTTGCTAGTTTCCCTTTATCAGCAGAGATAGCAATCTGTTGAAGATTTTATTTTGTCAGTTTCCCTTTATCAGCAGGGATGACATTTATTTTTCTAGTTTCTCTTTATCAGCAGAGATAGCAATCTTTTGATGATTTTCTTTTGTCAGTTTCCCTTTATCAGCAGGGATGGCATTTATTTTACTAGTTTCTCTTTATCAGCAGAGATAGCAATCTTTTAAAGATTTTCTTTCGTCAGTTTCCCTTTATCAGTAGGGATGGCATTTATTTTGCTAGTTTCTCTTTATCAGCAGAGATAGCAATCTTTTGAAGGTTTTCTTTCGTCGGTTTCCCTTTATCAGCAAGGATGGCATTTATTTTGCTAGTTTCTCTTTATCAACAGAGATAGCAATCTTTTGAAGATTTTCTTTGGTCAGTTCCCTTTATCAGCAGGGATGTCATTTATTTTGCTAGTTTCTCTTTATCAGCAGAGATAACAAGCCTTTGAAGATTTTCTTTGTTCAGTTCCGTTTATAAGCAGGGATGGCATTTATTTTGCTAGTTTCTCTTTATCAGCAGAGATAGCACTCTTTTGAAGATTTTATTTTGTCAGTTTCCCTTTATCAGTAGGGATGCCATTTATTTTGCCAGTTTGTCTTTATCAGTAGAGATAGCAATCTTTTGAAGTTTTTCTTTTGTCAGTTTCCCTTTATCAGCAGGGATGGCATTTATTTTGCTAGTTTCTCTTTATCAGCAGAGATAGCAATCTTTTGAATATTTTCTTTTGTCAGTTTCCCTTTATCAGCAGGGATGGCATTTATTTTTCTAGCTTCTCTTTATCAGCAGAGATAGCAATCTTTTGAAGATTTTCTTTTGTCAGTTTCCCTTTATCAGCAGGGATGGCATTTATTTTGCTAGTTTCCCTTTATCAGCAGAGATAGCAATCTGTTGAAGATTTTATTTTGTCAGTTTCCCTTTATCAGCAGGGATGACATTTATTTTTCTAGTTTCTCTTTATCAGCAGAGATAGCAATCTTTTGATGATTTTCTTTTGTCAGTTTCCCTTTATCAGCAGGGATGGCATTTATTTTACTAGTTTCTCTTTATCAGCAGAGATAGCAATCTTTTAAAGATTTTCTTTCGTCAGTTTCCCTTTATCAGTAGGGATGGCATTTATTTTGCTAGTTTCTCTTTATCAGCAGAGATAGCAATCTTTTGAAGGTTTTCTTTCGTCAGTTTCCCTTTATCAGCAAGGATGGCATTTATTTTGCTAGTTTCTCTTTATCAACAGAGATAGCAATCTTTTGAAGATTTTCTTTGGTCAGTTCCCTTTATCAGCAGGGATGTCATTTATTTTGCTAGTTTCTCTTTATCAGCAGAGATAACAAGCCTTTGAAGATTTTCTTTGTTCAGTTCCGTTTATAAGCAGGGATGGCATTTATTTTGCTAGTTTCTCTTTATCAGCAGAGATAATAATCCTTTGAAGATTTTCTTTTGTCAGTTTCCCTTTATCAGCAGGGATGGCATTTATTTTGCTAGTTTCTCTTTATCAGCAGAGATAGCAATCTTTTGAAGATTTTCTTTTGTCAGTTTCCCTTTATCAGCAGGGATGCCATTTATTTTTCTAGTTTCTCTTTATCAGTAGAGATAACAATCTTTTGAAGATTTTCTTTTGTCAGTTTCCCTTTATCAGCAGGGATGACATTTATTTTGCCAGTTTCTCTTTATCAGCAGAGATAGCAATCTTTTGAATATTTTCTTTTGTCAGTTTCCCTTTATCAGCAGGGATGGCATTTATTTTTCTAGCTTCTCTTTATCAGCAGAGATAGCAATCTTTTGAATATTTTCTTTTGTCAGTTTCCCTTTATCAGCAGGGATGGCATTTATTTTTCTAGCTTCTCTTTATCAGCAGAGATAGCAATCTTTTGAATATTTTCTTTTGTCAGTTTCCCTTTATCAGCAGGGATGGCATTTATTTTACTAGTTTCTCTTTATCAGCAGAGATAGCAATCTTTTGAAGATTTTCTTTTGTCAGTTTCCCTTTATCAGCAGGGGTGGCATTTATTTTGCTAGTTTCCCTTTATCAGCAGAGATAGCAATCTGTTGAAGATTTTATTTTGTCAGTTTCCCTTTATCAGCAGGGATGACATTTATTTTTCTAGTTTCTCTTTATCAGCAGAGATAGCAATCTTTTGATGATTTTCTTTTGTCAGTTTCCCTTTATCAGCAGGGATGGCATTTATTTTACTAGTTTCTCTTTATCAGCAGAGATAGCAATCTTTTAAAGATTTTCTTTCGTCAGTTTCCCTTTATCAGTAGGGATGGCATTTATTTTGCTAGTTTCTCTTTATCAGCAGAGATAGCAATCTTTTGAAGGTTTTCGTTCTTCGGTTTCCCTTTATCAGCAAGGATGGCATTTATTTTGCTAGTTTCTCTTTATCAACAGAGATAGCAATCTTTTGAAGATTTTCTTTGGTCAGTTCCCTTTATCAGCAGGGATGTCATTTATTTTGCTAGTTTCTCTTTATCAGCAGAGATAACAAGCCTTTGAAGATTTTCTTTGTTCAGTTCCGTTTATAAGCAGGGATGGCATTTATTTTGCTAGTTTCTCTTTATCAGCAGAGATAATAATCCTTTGAAGTTTTCTTTTGTCAGTTTCCCTTTATCAGCAGGGATGGCATTTATTTTGCTAGTTTCTCTTTATCAGCAGAGATAGCAATCTTTTGAAGATTTTCTTTTGTCAATTTCCCTTTATCAGCAGGGATGCCATTTATTTTTCTAGTTTCTCTTTATCAGTAGAGATAGCAATCTTTTGAAGATTTTCTTTTGTCAGTTTCCCTTTATCAGCAGGGATGACATTTATTTTGCCAGTTTCTCTTTATCAGCAGAGATAGCAATCTTTTGAATATTTTCTTTTGTCAGTTTCCCTTTATCAGCAGGGATGGCATTTATTTTTCTAGCTTCTCTTTATCAGCAGAGATAGCAATCTTTTGAATATTTTCTTTTGTCAGTTTCCCTTTATCAGCAGGGATGGCATTTATTTTACTAGTTTCTCTTTATCAGCAGAGATAGCAATCTTTTAAAGATTTTCTTTCGTCAGTTTCCCTTTATCAGCAGGGATGGCATTTATTTTGCTAGTTTCTCTTTATCAGCAGAGATAGCAATCTTTTGAAGGTTTTCTTTCGTCAGTTTCCCTTTATCAGCAAGGATGGCATTTATTTTGCTAGTTTCTCTTTATCAACAGAGATAGCAATCTTTTGAAGATTTTCTTTGGTCAGTTCCCTTTATCAGCAGGGATGTCATTTATTTTGCTAGTTTCTCTTTATCAGCAGAGATAGCAATCTTTTGAAGATTTTCTTTTGTCAGTTTCCCTTTATCAGCAGGGATGGCATTTATTTTGCTAGTTTCTCTTTATCAGCAGAGATAATAATCCTTTGAAGATTTTCTTTGTTCAGTTCCGTTTATAAGCAGGGATGGCATTTATTTTGCTAGTTTCTCTTTATCAGCAGAGATAACAATCTTTTGAAGATTTTCTTTTGTCAGTTTCCCTTTATCAGCAGGGATGGCATTTATTTTATTAGTTTCTCTTTATCAGCAGAGATAGCAATCTTTTGAAGATTTTATTTTGTCAGTTTCCCTTTATCAGTAGGGATGCCATTTATTTTGCCAGTTTCTCTTTATCAGCAGAGATAGCAATCTTTTGAAGTTTTTCTTTTGTCAGTTTCCCTTTATCAGCAGGGATGGCATTTATTTTGCTAGTTTCTCTTTATCAGCAGAGATAGCAATCTTTTGAATATTTTCTTTTGTCAGTTTCCCTTTATCAGCAGGGATGGCATTTATTTTTCTAGCTTCTCTTTATCAGCAGAGATAGCAATCTTTTGAAGATTTTCTTTTGTCAGTTTCCCTTTATCAGCAGGGATGGCATTTATTTTACTAGTTTCTCTTTATCAGCAGAGATAGCAATCTTTTAAAGATTTTCTTTCGTCAGTTTCCCTTTATCAGTAGGGATGGCATTTATTTTGCTAGTTTCTCTTTATCAGCAGAGATAGCAATCTTTTGAAGGTTTTCTTTCGTCAGTTTCCCTTTATCAGCAAGGATGGCATTTATTTTGCTAGTTTCTCTTTATCAACAGAGATAGCAATCTTTTGAAGATTTTCTTTGGTCAGTTCCCTTTATCAGCAGGGATGTCATTTATTTTGCTAGTTTTTCTTTATCAGCAGAGATAGCAATCTTTTGAAGATTTTCTTTTGTCAGTTTCCCTTTATCAGCAGGGATGGCATTTATTTTGCTAGTTTCTCTTTATCAGCAGAGATAACAATCCTTTGAAGATTTTCTTTGTTCAGTTCCGTTTATAAGCAGGGATGGCATTTATTTTGCTAGTTTCTCTTTATCAGCAGAGATAACAATCTTTTGAAGATTTTCTTTTGTCAGTTTCCCTTTATCAGCAGGGATGGCATTTATTTTGCTAGTTTATCTTTATCAGCAGAGATAGCAATCTTTTGAAGATTTTATTTTGTCAGTTTCCCTTTATCAGTAGGGATGCCATTTATTTTGCCAGTTTCTCTTTATCAGCAGAGATAGCAATCTTTTGAAGTTTTTCTTTTGTCAGTTTCCCTTTATCAGCAGGGATGGCATTTATTTTGCTAGTTTCTCTTTATCAGCAGAGATAGCAATCTTTTGAATATTTTCTTTTGTCAGTTTCCCTTTATCAGCATGGATGGCATTTATTTTTCTAGCTTCTCTTTATCAGCAGAGATAGCAATCTTTTGAAGATTTTCTTTTGTCAGTTTCCCTTTATCAGCAGGGATGGCATTTATTTTGCTAGTTTCTCTTTATCAGCAGAGATAGCAATCTTTTGAAGATTTTATTTTGTCAGTTTCCCTTTATCAGTAGGGATGCCATTTATTTTGCCAGTTTCTCTTTATCAGCAGAGATAGCAATCTTTTGAAGTTTTTCTTTTGTCAGTTTCCCTTTATCAGCAGGGATGGCATTTATTTTGCTAGTTTCTCTTTATCAGCAGAGATAGCAATCTTTTGAATATTTTCTTTTGTCAGTTTCCCTTTATCAGCAGGGATGGCATTTATTTTTCTAGCTTCTCTTTATCAGCAGAGATAGCAATCTTTTGAAGATTTTCTTTTGTCAGTTTCCCTTTATCAGCAGGGATGGCATTTAGTTTACTAGTTTCTCTTTATCAGCAGAGATAGCAATCTTTTAAAGATTTTCTTTCGTCAGTTTCCCTTTATCAGTAGGGATGGCATTTATTTTGCTAGTTTCTCTTTATCAGCAGAGATAGCAATCTTTTGAAGGTTTTCTTTCGTCAGTTTCCCTTTATCAGCAAGGATGGCATTTATTTTGCTAGTTTCTCTTTATCAACAGAGATAGCAATCTTTTGAATATTTTCTTTGGTCAGTTCCCTTTATCAGCAGGGATGTCATTTATTTTGCTAGTTTTTCTTTATCAGCAGAGATAGCAATCTTTTGAAGATTTTCTTTTGTCAGTTTCCCTTTATCAGCAGGGATGGCATTTATTTTGCTAGTTTCTCTTTATCAGCAGAGATAACAATCCTTTGAAGATTTTCTTTGTTCAGTTCCGTTTATAAGCAGGGATGGCATTTATTTTGCTAGTTTCTCTTTATCAGCAGAGATAACAATCTTTTGAAGATTTTCTTTTGTCAGTTTCCCTTTATCAGCAGGGATGGCATTTATTTTGCTAGTTTATCTTTATCAGCAGAGATAGCAATCTTTTGAAGATTTTATTTTGTCAGTTTCCCTTTATCAGTAGGGATGCCATTTATTTTGCCAGTTTCTCTTTATCAGCAGAGATAGCAATCTTTTGAAGTTTTTCTTTTGTCAGTTTCCCTTTATCAGCAGGGATGGCATTTATTTTGCTAGTTTCTCTTTATCAGCAGAGATAGCAATCTTTTGAATATTTTCTTTTGTCAGTTTCCCTTTATCAGCATGGATGGCATTTATTTTTCTAGCTTCTCTTTATCAGCAGAGATAGCAATCTTTTGAAGATTTTCTTTTGTCAGTTTCCCTTTATCAGCAGGGATGGCATTTATTTTGCTAGTTTCTCTTTATCAGCAGAGATAGCAATCTTTTAATGATTTTCTTTCGTCAGTTTCCCTTTATCAGTAGGGATGGCATTTATTTTTCTAGCTTCTCTTTATCTGTAGAGATAACAATCCTTTGAAGATTTTCTTTTGTCAGTTTCCCTTTATCAGCAGGGATGGCATTTATTTTGCTAGTTTCCCTTTATCAGCAGAGATAGCAATCTGTTGAAGATATTATTTTGTCAGTTTCCCTTTATCAGCAGGGATGAAATTTATTTTTCTAGTTTCTCTATAACAGCAAAGATAGCAATCTTTTGATGATTTTCTTTTGTCAGTTTGCCTTTATCAGCAGGGATGACATTTATTTTGCTAGTTTCTCTTTATCAGCAGAGATAACAATCTTTTGAATATTTTCTTTTGTCAGTTTCCCTTTATCAGCAGGGATGGCATTTATTTTTCTAGCTTCTCTTTATCAGCAGAGATAACAATCCTTTGAAGATTTTCTTTTGTCAGTTTCCCTTTATCATCAGGGATGTCATTTATTTTACTAGTTTTTCTTTATCAGCAGAGATAGCAATCCTTTGAAGATTTTCTTTTGTTAGTTTCCCTTTATCAGCAGGGATGGCATTTATTTTGCTAGTTTCTCTTTATCAGCAGAGATAGCAATCTTTTGAAGATTTTCTTTGGTCAGTTCCCTTTATCAGCAGGGATGGCATTTATTTGGATAGTTTCTCTTTATCAGCAGAGATAGCAATCCTTTGAAGATTTTCTTTTGTCAGTTTCCCTTTATCAGCAAGGATGGCATTTATTTTGCTAGTTTCTCTTTATCAGCAGAGATAACAATCCTTTGAAGATTTTCTTTGTTCAGTTCCGTTTATAAGCAGGGATGGCATTTATTTTTCTAGTTTCTCTTTATCAGCAGAGATAACAATCTTTTGAAGATTTTCGTTTGTCAGTTTCCCTTTATCAGCAGGGATGGCATTTATTTTGCTAGTTTCTCTTTATCAGCAGAGATAACAATCCTTTGAAGATTTTCTTTGTTCAGTTCTGTTTATAAGCAGGGATGGCATTTATTTTTCTAGTTTCTCTTTATCAGCAGAGATAACAATCTTTTGAAGATTTTCGTTTGTCAGTTTCCCTTTATCAGCAGGGATGGCATTTATTTTGCTAGTTTCTCTTTATCAGCAGAGATAGCACTCTTTTGAAGATTTTATTTTGTCAGTTTCCCTTTATCAGTAGGGATGCCATTTATTTTGCCAGTTTGTCTTTATCAGTAGAGATAGCAATCTTTTGAAGTTTTTCTTTTGTCAGTTTCCCTTTATCAGCAGGGATGGCATTTATTTTGCTAGTTTCTCTTTATCAGCAGAGATAGCAATCTTTTGAATATTTTCTTTTGTCAGTTTCCCTTTATCAGCAGGGATGGCATTTATTTTTCTAGCTTCTCTTTATCAGCAGAGATAGCAATCTTTTGAAGATTTTCTTTTGTCAGTTTCCCTTTATCAGCAGGGATGGCATTTATTTTGCTAGTTTCCCTTTATCAGCAGAGATAGCAATCTGTTGAAGATTTTATTTTGTCAGTTTCCCTTTATCAGCAGGGATGACATTTATTTTTCTAGTTTCTCTTTATCAGCAGAGATAGCAATCTTTTGATGATTTTCTTTTGTCAGTTTCCCTTTATCAGCAGGGATGGCATTTATTTTACTAGTTTCTCTTTATCAGCAGAGATAGCAATCTTTTAAAGATTTTCTTTCGTCAGTTTCCCTTTATCAGTAGGGATGGCATTTATTTTGCTAGTTTCTCTTTATCAGCAGAGATAGCAATCTTTTGAAGGTTTTCTTTCGTCAGTTTCCCTTTATCAGCAAGGATGGCATTTATTTTGCTAGTTTCTCTTTATCAACAGAGATAGCAATCTTTTGAAGATTTTCTTTGGTCAGTTCCCTTTATCAGCAGGGATGTCATTTATTTTGCTAGTTTCTCTTTATCAGCAGAGATAACAAGCCTTTGAAGATTTTCTTTGTTCAGTTCCGTTTATCAGCAGGGATGGCATTTATTTTGCTAGTTTCTCTTTATCAGCAGAGATAATAATCCTTTGAAGATTTTCTTTTGTCAGTTTCCCTTTATCAGCAGGGATGGCATTTATTTTGCTAGTTTCTCTTTATCAGCAGAGATAGCAATCTTTTGAAGATTTTCTTTTGTCAGTTTCCCTTTATCAGCAGGGATGCCATTTATTTTTCTAGTTTCTCTTTATCAGTAGAGATAACAATCTTTTGAAGATTTTCTTTTGTCAGTTTCCCTTTATCAGCAGGGATGACATTTATTTTGCCAGTTTCTCTTTATCAGCAGAGATAGCAATCTTTTGAATATTTTCTTTTGTCAGTTTCCCTTTATCAGCAGGGATGGCATTTATTTTTCTAGCTTCTCTTTATCAGCAGAGATAGCAATCTTTTGAATATTTTCTTTTGTCAGTTTCCCTTTATCAGCAGGGATGGCATTTATTTTACTAGTTTCTCTTTATCAGCAGAGATAGCAATCTTTTAAAGATTTTCTTTCGTCAGTTTCCCTTTATCAGCAGGGATGGCATTTATTTTGCTAGTTTCTCTTTATCAGCAGAGATAGCAATCTTTTGAAGGTTTTCTTTCGTCAGTTTCCCTTTATCAGCAAGGATGGCATTTATTTTGCTAGTTTCTCTTTATCAACAGAGATAGCAATCTTTTGAAGATTTTCTTTGGTCAGTTCCCTTTATCAGCAGGGATGTCATTTATTTTGCTAGTTTCTCTTTATCAGCAGAGATAGCAATCTTTTGAAGATTTTCTTTTGTCAGTTTCCCTTTATCAGCAGGGATGGCATTTATTTTGCTAGTTTCTCTTTATCAGCAGAGATAATAATCCTTTGAAGATTTTCTTTGTTCAGTTCTGTTTATAAGCAGGGAAGGCATTTATTTTGCTAGTTTCTCTTTATCAGCAGAGATAACAATCTTTTGAAGATTTTCTTTTGTCAGTTTCCCTTTATCAGCAGGGATGGCATTTATTTTGCTAGTTTCTCTTTATCAGCAGAGATAGCAATCTTTTGAAGATTTTATTTTGTCAGTTTCCCTTTATCAGTAGGGATGCCATTTATTTTGCCAGTTTCTCTTTATCAGCAGAGATAGCAATCTTTTGAAGATTTTCTTTTGTCAGTTTCCCTTTATCAGCAGGGATGGCATTTATTTTGCTAGTTTCTCTTTATCAGCAGAGATAATAATCCTTTGAAGATTTTCTTTGTTCAGTTCCGTTTATAAGCAGGGAAGGCATTTATTTTGCTAGTTTCTCTTTATCAGCAGAGATAACAATCTTTTGAAGATTTTCTTTTGTCAGTTTCCCTTTATCAGCAGGGATGGCATTTATTTTGCTAGTTTCTCTTTATCAGCAGAGATAGTAATCTTTTGAAGATTTTATTTTGTCAGTTTCCCTTTATCAGTAGGGATGCCATTTATTTTGCCAGTTTCTCTTTATCAGCAGAGATAGCAATCTTTTGAAGTTTTTCTTTTGTCAGTTTCCCTTTATCAGCAGGGATGGCATTTATTTTGCTAGTTTCTCTTTATCAGCAGAGATAGCAATCTTTTGAATATTTTCTTTTGTCAGTTTCCCTTTATCAGCAGGGATGGCATTTATTTTTCTAGCTTCTCTTTATCAGCAGAGATAGCAATCTTTTGAAGATTTTCTTTTGTCAGTTTCCCTTTATCAGCAGGGATGGCATTTATTTTACTAGTTTCTCTTTATCAGCAGAGATAGCAATCTTTTAAAGATTTTCTTTCGTCAGTTTCCCTTTATCAGTAGGGATGGCATTTATTTTGCTAGTTTCTCTTTATCAGCAGAGATAGCAATCTTTTGAAGGTTTTCTTTCGTCAGTTTCCCTTTATCAGCAAGGATGGCATTTATTTTGCTAGTTTCTCTTTATCAACAGAGATAGCAATCTTTTGAAGATTTTCTTTGGTCAGTTCCCTTTATCAGCAGGGATGTCATTTATTTTGCTAGTTTTTCTTTATCAGCAGAGATAGCAATCTTTTGAAGATTTTCTTTTGTCAGTTTCCCTTTATCAGCAGGGATGGCATTTATTTTGCTAGTTTCTCTTTATCAGCAGAGATAACAATCCTTTGAAGATTTTCTTTGTTCAGTTCCGTTTATAAGCAGGGATGGCATTTATTTTGCTAGTTTCTCTTTATCAGCAGAGATAACAATCTTTTGAAGATTTTCTTTTGTCAGTTTCCCTTTATCAGCAGGGATGGCATTTATTTTGCTAGTTTATCTTTATCAGCAGAGATAGCAATCTTTTGAAGATTTTATTTTGTCAGTTTCCCTTTATCAGTAGGGATGCCATTTATTTTGCCAGTTTCTCTTTATCAGCAGAGATAGCAATCTTTTGAAGTTTTTCTTTTGTCAGTTTCCCTTTATCAGCAGGGATGGCATTTATTTTGCTAGTTTCTCTTTATCAGCAGAGATAGCAATCTTTTGAATATTTTCTTTTGTCAGTTTCCCTTTATCAGCATGGATGGCATTTATTTTTCTAGCTTCTCTTTATCAGCAGAGATAGCAATCTTTTGAAGATTTTCTTTTGTCAGTTTCCCTTTATCAGCAGGGATGGCATTTATTTTGCTAGTTTCTCTTTATCAGCAGAGATAGCAATCTTTTAATGATTTTCTTTCGTCAGTTTCCCTTTATCAGTAGGGATGGCATTTATTTTTCTAGCTTCTCTTTATCTGTAGAGATAACAATCCTTTGAAGATTTTCTTTTGTCAGTTTCCCTTTATCATCAGGGATGTCATTTATTTTACTAGTTTTTCTTTATCAGCAGAGATAGCAATCCTTTGAAGATTTTCTTTTGTTAGTTTCCCTTTATCAGCAGGGATGGCATTCATTTTGCTAGTTTCTCTTTATCAGCAGAGATAGCAATCTTTTGAAGATTTTCTTTGGTCAGTTCCCTTTATCAGCAGGGATGGCATTTATTTGGATAGTTTCTCTTTATCAGCAGAGATAGCAATCCTTTGAAGATTTTCTTTTGTCAGTTTCCCTTTATCAGCAAGGATGGCATTTATTTTGCTAGTTTCTCTTTATCAGCAGAGATAACAATCCTTTGAAGATTTTCTTTGTTCAGTTCCGTTTATAGGCAGGGATGGCATTTATTTTTCTAGTTTCTCTTTATCAGCAGAGATAACAATCTTTTGAAGATTTTCGTTTGTCAGTTTCCCTTTATCAGCAGGGATGGCATTTATTTTGCTAGTTTCTCTTTATCAGCAGAGATAACAATCCTTTGAAGATTTTCTTTGTTCAGTTCCGTTTATAAGCAGGGATGGCATTTATTTTTCTAGTTTCTCTTTATCAGCAGAGATAACAATCTTTTGAAGATTTTCGTTTGTCAGTTTCCCTTTATCAGCAGGGATGGCATTTATTTTGCTAGTTTCTCTTTATCAGCAGAGATAGCAATCTTTTGAAGATTTTATTTTGTCAGTTTCCCTTTATCAGTAGGGATGCCATTTATTTTGCCAGTTTGTCTTTATCAGTAGAGATAGCAATCTTTTGAAGTTTTTCTTTTGTCAGTTTCCCTTTATCAACAGGGATGGCATTTATTTTGCTAGTTTCTCTTTATCAGCAGAGATAGCAATCTTTTGAATATTTTCTTTTGTCAGTTTCCCTTTATCAGCAGGGATGGCATTTATTTTTCTAGCTTCTCTTTATCAGCAGAGATAGCAATCTTTTGAAGATTTTCTTTTGTCAGTTTCCCTTTATCAGCAGGGATGGCATTTATTTTGCTAGTTTCCCTTTATCAGCAGAGATAGCAATCTGTTGAAGATTTTATTTTGTCAGTTTCCCTTTATCAGCAGGGATGACATTTATTTTTCTAGTTTCTCTTTATCAGCAGAGATAGCAATCTTTTGATGATTTTCTTTTGTCAGTTTCCCTTTATCAGCAGGGATGGCATTTATTTTACTAGTTTCTCTTTATCAGCAGAGATAGCAATCTTTTAAAGATTTTCTTTCGTCAGTTTCCCTTTATCAGTAGGGATGGCATTTATTTTGCTAGTTTCTCTTTATCAGCAGAGATAGCAATCTTTTGAAGGTTTTCTTTCGTCAGTTTCCCTTTATCAGCAAGGATGGCATTTATTTTGCTAGTTTCTCTTTATCAACAGAGATAGCAATCTTTTGAAGATTTTCTTTGGTCAGTTCCCTTTATCAGCAGGGATGTCATTTATTTTGCTAGTTTCTCTTTATCAGCAGAGATAACAAGCCTTTGAAGATTTTCTTTGTTCAGTTCCGTTTATAAGCAGGGATGGCATTTATTTTGCTAGTTTCTCTTTATCAGCAGAGATAATAATCCTTTGAAGATTTTCTTTTGTCAGTTTCCCTTTATTAGCAGGGATGGCATTTATTTTGCTAGTTTCTCTTTATCAGCAGAGATAGCAATCTTTTGAAGATTTTCTTTTGTCAGTTTCCCTTTATCAGCAGGGATGCCATTTATTTTTCTAGTTTCTCTTTATCAGTAGAGATAGCAATCTTTTGAAGATTTTCTTTTGTCAGTTTCCCTTTATCAGCAGGGATGACATTTATTTTGCCAGTTTCTCTTTATCAGCAGAGATAGCAATCTTTTGAATATTTTCTTTTGTCAGTTTCCCTTTATCAGCAGGGATGGCATTTATTTTTCTAGCTTCTCTTTATCAGCAGAGATAGCAATCTTTTGAATATTTTCTTTTGTCAGTTTCCCTTTATCAGCAGGGATGGCATTTATTTTACTAGTTTCTCTTTATCAGCAGAGATAGCAATCTTTTAAAGATTTTCTTTCGTCAGTTTCCCTTTATCAGCAGGGATGGCATTTATTTTGCTAGTTTCTCTTTATCAGCAGAGATAACAATCTTTTGAAGGTTTTCTTTCGTCAGTTTCCCTTTATCAGCAAGGATGGCATTTATTTTGCTAGTTTCTCTTTATCAACAGAGATAGCAATCTTTTGAAGATTTTCTTTGGTCAGTTCCCTTTATCAGCAGGGATGTCATTTATTTTGCTAGTTTCTCTTTATCAGCAGAGATAGCAATCTTTTGAAGATTTTCTTTTGTCAGTTTCCCTTTATCAGCAGGGATGGCATTTATTTTGCTAGTTTCTCTTTATCAGCAGAGATAATAATCCTTTGAAGTTTTTCTTTGTTCAGTTCCGTTTATAAGCAGGGAAGGCATTTATTTTGCTAGTTTCTCTTTATCAGCAGAGATAACAATCTTTTGAAGATTTTCTTTTGTCAGTTTCCCTTTATCAGCAGGGATGGCATTTATTTTGCTAGTTTCTCTTTATCAGCAGAGATAGCAATCTTTTGAAGATTTTATTTTGTCAGTTTCCCTTTATCAGTAGGGATGCCATTTATTTTGCCAGTTTCTCTTTATCAGCAGAGATAGCAATCTTTTGAAGTTTTTCTTTTGTCAGTTTCCCTTTATCAGCAGGGATGGCATTTATTTTGCTAGTTTCTCTTTATCAGCAGAGATAGCAATCTTTTGAATATTTTCTTTTGTCAGTTTCCCTTTATCAGCAGGGATGGCATTTATTTTTCTAGCTTCTCTTTATCAGCAGAGATAGCAATCTTTTGAAGATTTTCTTTTGTCAGTTTCCCTTTATCAGCAGGGATGGCATTTATTTTACTAGTTTCTCTTTATCAGCAGAGATAGCAATCTTTTAAAGATTTTCTTTCGTCAGTTTCCCTTTATCAGTAGGGATGGCATTTATTTTGCTAGTTTCTCTTTATCAGCAGAGATAGCAATCTTTTGAAGGTTTTCTTTCGTCAGTTTCCCTTTATCAGCAAGGATGGCATTTATTTTGCTAGTTTCTCTTTATCAACAGAGATAGCAATCTTTTGAAGATTTTCTTTGGTCAGTTCCCTTTATCAGCAGGGATGTCATTTATTTTGCTAGTTTTTCTTTATCAGCAGAGATAGCAATCTTTTGAAGATTTTCTTTTGTCAGTTTCCCTTTATCAGCAGGGATGGCATTTATTCTGCTAGTTTCTCTTTATCAGCAGAGATAACAATCCTTTGAAGATTTTCTTTGTTCAGTTCCGTTTATAAGCAGGGATGGCATTTATTTTGCTAGTTTCTCTTTATCAGCAGAGATAACAATCTTTTGAAGATTTTCTTTTGTCAGTTTCCCTTTATCAGCAGGGATGGCATTTATTTTGCTAGTTTCTCTTTATCAGCAGAGATAGCAATCTTTTGAAGATTTTATTTTGTCAGTTTCCCTTTATCAGTAGGGATGCCATTTATTTTGCCAGTTTCTCTTTATCAGCAGAGATAGCAATCTTTTGAAGTTTTTCTTTTGTCAGTTTCCCTTTATCAGCAGGGATGGCATTTATTTTGCTAGTTTCTCTTTATCAGCAGAGATAGCAATCTTTTGAATATTTTCTTTTGTCAGTTTCCCTTTATCAGCAGGGATGGCATTTATTTTTCTAGCATCTCTTTATCAGCAGAGATAGCAATCTTTTGAAGATTTTCTTTTGTCAGTTTCCCTTTATCAGCAGGGATGGCATTTATTTTGCTAGTTTCTCTTTATCAGCATAGATAGCAATCTTTTAATGATTTTCTTTCGTCAGTTTCCCTTTATCAGTAGGGATGCCATTTATTTTTCTAGCTTCTCTTTATCTGTAGAGATAACAATCCTTTGAAGATTTTCTTTTGTCAGTTTCCCTTTATCAGCAGGGATGGCATTTATTTTGCTAGTTTCCCTTTATCAGCAGAGATAGCAATCTGTTGAAGATTTTATTTTGTCAGTTTCCCTTTATCAACAGGGATGACATTTATTTTTCTAGTTTCTCTTTATCAGCAGAGATAGCAATCTTTTGATGATTTTCTTTTGTCAGTTTGCCTTTATCAGCAGGGATGACGTTTATTTTGCTAGTTTCTCTTTATCAGCAGAGATAGCAATCTTTTGAATATTTTCTTTTGTCAGTTTCCCTTTATCAGCAGGGATGGCATTTATTTTTCTAGCTTCTCTTTATCAGCAGAGATAGCAATCTTTTGAAGATTTTCTTTTGTCAGTTTCCCTTTATCAGCAGGGATGGCATTTATTTTACTAGTTTCTCTTTATCAGCAGAGATAGCAATCTTTTAAAGATTTTCTTTCGTCAGTTTCCCTTTATCAGTAGGGATGGCATTTATTTTGCTAGTTTCTCTTTATCAGCAGAGATAGCAATCTTTTGAAGGTTTTCTTTCGTCAGTTTCCCTTTATCAGCAAGGATGGCATTTATTTTGCTAGTTTCTCTTTATCAACAGAGATAGCAATCTTTTGAAGATTTTCTTTGGTCAGTTCCCTTTATCAGCAGGGATGTCATTTATTTTGCTAGTTTCTCTTTATCAACAGAGATAGCAATCTTTTGAAGATTTTCTTTGGTCAGTTCCCTTTATCAGCAGGGATGTCATTTATTTTGCTAGTTTCTCTTTATCAGCAGAGATAGCAATCTTTTGAAGATTTTCTTTTGTCAGTTTCCCTTTATCAGCAGGGATGGCATTTATTTTGCTAGTTTCTCTTTATCAGCAGAGATAACAATCCTTTGAAGATTTTCTTTGTTCAGTTCCGTTTATAAGCAGGGATGGCATTTATTTTGCTAGTTTCTCTTTATTAGCAGAGATAACAATCTTTTGAAGATTTTCTTTTGTCAGTTTCCCTTTATCAGCAGGGATGGCATTTATTTTGCTAGTTTCTCTTTATCAGCAGAGATAGCAATCTTTTGAAGATTTTATTTTGTCAGTTTCCCTTTATCAGTAGGGATGCCATTTATTTTGCCAGTTTCTCTTTATCAGCAGAGATAGCAATCTTTTGAAGTTTTTCTTTTGTCAGTTTCCCTTTATCAGCAGGGATGGCATTTATTTTGCTAGTTTCTCTTTATCAGCAGAGATAGCAATCTTTTGAATATTTTCTTTTGTCAGTTTCCCTTTATCAGCAGGGATGGCATTTATTTTTCTAGCTTCTCTTTATCAGCAGAGATAGCAATCTTTTGAAGATTTTCTTTTGTCAGTTTCCCTTTATCAGCAGGGATGGCATTTATTTTGCTAGTTTCTCTTTATCAGCAGAGATAGCAATCTTTTAATGATTTTCTTTCGTCAGTTTCCCTTTATCAGTAGGGATGGCATTTATTTTGCTAGTTTCTCTTTATCAGCAGAGATAGCAATCTTTTGAAGGTTTTCTTTCGTCAGTTTCCCTTTATCAGCAAGGATGGCATTTATTTTGCTAGTTTCTCTTTATCAACAGAGATAGCAATCTTTTGAAGATTTTCTTTGGTCAGTTCCCTTTATCAGCAGGGATGTCATTTATTTTGCTAGTTTCTCTTTATCAGCAGAGATAGCAATCTTTTGAAGATTTTCTTTTGTCAGTTTCCCTTTATCAGCAGGGATGGCATTTATTTTGCTAGTTTCTCTTTATCAGCAGAGATAACAATCCTTTGAAGATTTTCTTTGTTCAGTTCCGTTTATAAGCAGGGATGGCATTTATTTTGCTAGTTTCTCTTTATCAGCAGAGATAACAATCTTTTGAAGATTTTCTTTTGTCAGTTTCCCTTTATCAGCAGGGATGGCATTTATTTTGCTAGTTTCTCTTTATCAGCAGAGATAGCAATCTTTTGAAGATTTTATTTTGTCAGTTTCCCTTTATCAGTAGGGATGCCATTTATTTTGCCAGTTTCTCTTTATCAGCAGAGATAGCAATCTTTTGAAGTTTTTCTTTTGTCAGTTTCCCTTTATCAGCAGGGATGGCATTTATTTTGCTAGTTTCTCTTTATCAGCAGAGATAACAATCTTTTGAATATTTTCTTTTGTCAGTTTCCCTTTATCAGCAGGGATGGCATTTATTTTGCTAGTTTCTCTTTATCAGCAGAGATAGCAATCTTTTTATGATTTTCTTTCGTCAGTTTCCCTTTATCAGTAGGGATGGCATTTATTTTTCTAGCTTCTCTTTATCTGTAGAGATAACAATCCTTTGAAGATTTTCTTTTGTCAGTTTCCCTTTATCAGCAGGGATGGCATTTATTTTGCTAGTTTCCCTTTATCAGCAGAGATAGCAATCTGTTGAAGATTTTATTTTGTCAGTTTCCCTTTATCAGCAGGGATGACATTTATTTTTCTAGTTTCTCTTTATCAGCAGAGATAGCAATCTTTTGATGATTTTCTTTTGTCAGTTTCCCTTTATCAGCAGGGATGGCATTTATTTTGCTAGTTTCTCTTTATCAGCAGAGATAGCAATCTTTTGAATATTTTCTTTTGTCAGTTTCCCTTTATCAGCAGGGATGGCATTTATTTTGCTAGTTTCTCTTTATCAGCAGAGATAGCAATCTTTTTATGATTTTCTTTCGTCAGTTTCCCTTTATCAGTAGGGATGGCATTTATTTTTCTAGCATCTCTTTATCTGTAGAGATAACAATCCTTTGAAGATTTTCTTTTGTCAGTTTCCCTTTATCAGCAGGGATGGCATTTATTTTGCTAGTTTCCCTTTATCAGCAGAGATAGCAATCTGTTGAAGATTTTATTTTGTCAGTTTCCCTTTATCAGCAGGGATGACATTTATTTTTCTAGTTTCTCTTTATCAGCAGAGATAGCAATCTTTTGATGATTTTCTTTTGTCAGTTTGCCTTTATCAGCAGGGATGACATTTATTTTGCTAGTTTCTCTTTATCAGCAGAGATAGCAATCTTTTGAATATTTTCTTTTGTCAGTTTCCCTTTATCAGCAGGGATGGCGTTTATTTTTCTAGCTTCTCTTTATCAGCAGAGATAGCAATCTTTTGAAGATTTTCTTTTGTCAGTTTCCCTTTATCAGCAGGGATGGCATTTATTTTACTAGTTTTTCTTTATCAGCAGAGATAGCAATCTTTTAAAGATTTTCTTTCGTCAGTTTCCCTTTATCAGTAGGGATGGCATTTATTTTGCTAGTTTCTCTTTATCAGCAGAGATAGCAATCTTTTGAAGGTTTCCTTTCGTCAGTTTCCCTTTATCAGCAAGGATGGCATTTATTTTGCTAGTTTCTCTTTATCAACAGAGATAGCAATCTTTTGAAGATTTTCTTTGGTCAGTTCCCTTTATCAGCAGGGATGTCATTTATTTTGCTAGTTTCTCTTTATCAGCAGAGATAGCAATCTTTTGAAGATTTTCTTTTGTCAGTTTCCCTTTATCAGCAGGGATGGCATTTATTTTGCTAGTTTCTCTTTATCAGCAGAGATAACAATCCTTTGAAGATTTTCTTTGTTCAGTTCCGTTTATAAGCAGGGATGGCATTTATTTTGCTAGTTTCTCTTTATCAGCAGAGATAACAATCTTTTGAAGATTTTCTTTTGTCAGTTTCCCTTTATCAGCAGGGATGGCATTTATTTTGCTAGTTTCTCTTTATCAGCAGAGATAGCAATCTTTTGAAGATTTTATTTTGTCAGTTTCCCTTTATCAGTAGGGATGCCATTTATTTTGCCAGTTTCTCTTTATCAGCAGAGATAACAATCTTTTGAAGTTTTTCTTTTGTCAGTTTCCCTTTATCAGCAGGGATGGCATTTATTTTGCTAGTTTCTCTTTATCAGCAGAGATAGCAATCTTTTGAATATTTTCTTTTGTCAGTTTCCCTTTATCAGCAGGGATGGCATTTATTTTTCTAGCTTCTCTTTATCAGCAGAGATAGCAATCTTTTGAAGATTTTCTTTTGTCAGTTTCCCTTTATCAGCAGGGATGGCATTTATTTTGCTAGTTTCTCTTTATCAGCAGAGATAGCAATCTTTTAATGATTTTCTTTCGTCAGTTTCCCTTTATCAGTAGGGATGGCATTTATTTTGCTAGTTTCTCTTTATCAGCAGAGATAGCAATCTTTTGAAGGTTTTCTTTCGTCAGTTTCCCTTTATCAGCAAGGATGGCATTTATTTTGCTAGTTTCTCTTTATCAACAGAGATAGCAATCTTTTGAAGATTTTCTTTGGTCAGTTCCCTTTATCAGCAGGGATGTCATTTATTTTGCTAGTTTCTCTTTATCAGCAGAGATAGCAATCTTTTGAAGATTTTCTTTTGTCAGTTTCCCTTTATCAGCAGGGATGGCATTTATTTTGCTAGTTTCTCTTTATCAGCAGAGATAACAATCCTTTGAAGATTTTCTTTGTTCAGTTCCGTTTATAAGCAGGGATGGCATTTATTTTGCTAGTTTCTCTTTATCAGCAGAGATAACAATCTTTTGAAGATTTTCTTTTGTCAGTTTCCCTTTATCAGCAGGGATGGCATTTATTTTGCTAGTTTCTCTTTATCAGCAGAGATAGCAATCTTTTGAAGATTTTATTTTGTCAGTTTCCCTTTATCAGTAGGGATGCCATTTATTTTGCCAGTTTCTCTTTATCAGCAGAGATAGCAATCTTTTGAAGTTTTTCTTTTGTCAGTTTCCCTTTATCAGCAGGGATGGCATTTATTTTGCTAGTTTCTCTTTATCAGCAGAGATAGCAATCTTTTGAATATTTTCTTTTGTCAGTTTCCCTTTATCAGCAGGGATGGCATTTATTTTTCTAGCTTCTCTTTATCAACAGAGATAGCAATCTTTTGAAGATTTTCTTTTGTCAGTTTCCCTTTATCAGCAGGGATGGCATTTATTTTGCTAGTTTCTCTTTATCAGCAGAGATAGCAATCTTTTAATGATTTTCTTTCGTCAGTTTCCCTTTATCAGTAGGGATGGCATTTATTTTTCTAGCTTCTCTTTATCTGTAGAGATAACAATCCTTTGAAGATTTTCTTTTGTCAGTTTCCCTTTATCAGCAGGGATGGCATTTATTTTGCTAGTTTCCCTTTATCAGCAGAGATAGCAATCTGTTGAAGATTTTATTTTGTCAGTTTCCCTTTATCAGCAGGGATGACATTTATTTTTCTAGTTTCTCTTTATCAGCAGAGATAGCAATCTTTTGATGATTTTCTTTTGTCAGTTTGCCTTTATCAGCAGGGATGACATTTATTTTGCTAGTTTCTCTTTATCAGCAGAGATAGCAATCTTTTGAATATTTTCTTTTGTCAGTTTCCCTTTATCAGCAGGGATGGCATTTATTTTTCTAGCTTCTCTTTATCAGCAGAGATAGCAATCTTTTGAAGTTTTTCTTTTGTCAGTTTCCCTTTATCAGCAGGGATGGCATTTATTTTGCTAGTTTCTCTTTATCAGCAGAGATAGCAATCTTTTGAATATTTTCTTTTGTCAGTTTCCCTTTATCAGCAGGGATGGCATTTATTTTTCTAGCTTCTCTTTATCAGCAGAGATAGCAATCTTTTGAAGATTTTCTTTTGTCAGTTTCCCTTTATCAGCAGGGATGGCATTTATTTTACTAGTTTCTCTTTATCAGCAGAGATAGCAATCTTTTAAAGATTTTCTTTCGTCAGTTTCCCTTTATCAGTAGGGATGGCATTTATTTTGCTAGTTTCTCTTTATCAGCAGAGATAGCAATCTTTTGAAGGTTTTCTTTCGTCAGTTTCCCTTTATCAGCAAGGATGGCATTTATTTTGCTAGTTTCTCTTTATCAACAGAGATAGCAATCTTTTGAAGATTTTCTTTGGTCAGTTCCCTTTATCAGCAGGGATGTCATTTATTTTGCTAGTTTTTCTTTATCAGCAGAGATAGCAATCTTTTGAAGATTTTCTTTTGTCAGTTTCCCTTTATCAGCAGGGATGGCATTTATTCTGCTAGTTTCTCTTTATCAGCAGAGATAACAATCCTTTGAAGATTTTCTTTGTTCAGTTCCGTTTATAAGCAGGGATGGCATTTATTTTGCTAGTTTCTCTTTATCAGCAGAGATAACAATCTTTTGAAGATTTTCTTTTGTCAGTTTCCCTTTATCAGCAGGGATGGCATTTATTTTGCTAGTTTCTCTTTATCAGCAGAGATAGCAATCTTTTGAAGATTTTATTTTGTCAGTTTCCCTTTATCAGTAGGGATGCCATTTATTTTGCCAGTTTCTCTTTATCAGCAGAGATAGCAATCTTTTGAAGTTTTTCTTTTGTCAGTTTCCCTTTATCAGCAGGGATGGCATTTATTTTGCTAGTTTCTCTTTATCAGCAGAGATAGCAATCTTTTGAATATTTTCTTTTGTCAGTTTCCCTTTATCAGCAGGGATGGCATTTATTTTTCTAGCATCTCTTTATCAGCAGAGATAGCAATCTTTTGAAGATTTTCTTTTGTCAGTTTCCCTTTATCAGCAGGGATGGCATTTATTTTGCTAGTTTCTCTTTATCAGCATAGATAGCAATCTTTTAATGATTTTCTTTCGTCAGTTTCCCTTTATCAGTAGGGATGCCATTTATTTTTCTAGCTTCTCTTTATCTGTAGAGATAACAATCCTTTGAAGATTTTCTTTTGTCAGTTTCCCTTTATCAGCAGGGATGGCATTTATTTTGCTAGTTTCCCTTTATCAGCAGAGATAGCAATCTGTTGAAGATTTTATTTTGTCAGTTTCCCTTTATCAGCAGGGATGACATTTATTTTTCTAGTTTCTCTTTATCAGCAGAGATAGCAATCTTTTGATGATTTTCTTTTGTCAGTTTGCCTTTATCAGCAGGGATGACATTTATTTTGCTAGTTTCTCTTTATCAGCAGAGATAACAATCTTTTGAATATTTTCTTTTGTCAGTTTCCCTTTATCAGCAGGGATGGCATTTATTTTTCTAGCTTCTCTTTATCAGCAGAGATATCAATCTTTTGAAGATTTTCTTTTGTCAGTTTGCCTTTATCAGCAGGGATGGCATTTATTTTACTAGTTTCTCTTTATCAGCAGAGATAGCAATCTTTTAAAGATTTTCTTTCGTCAGTTTCCCTTTATCAGTAGGGATGGCATTTATTTTGCCAGTTTCTCTTTATCAGCAGAGATAGCAATCTTTTGAAGGTTTTCTTTCGTCAGTTTCCCTTTATCAGCAAGGATGGCATTTATTTTGCTAGTTTCTCTTTATCAACAGAGATAGCAATCTTTTGAAGATTTTCTTTTGTCAGTTTCACTTTATCAGCAGGGATGTCATTTATTTTGCTAGCTTCTCTTTATCAGCAGAGATAGCAATCTTTTGAAGATTTTCTTTTGTCAGTTTCCCTTTATCAGCAGGGATGGCATTTATTTTGCTAGTTTCTCTTTATCAGCAGAGATAGCAATCTTTTAATGATTTTCTTTCGTCAGTTTCCCTTTAACAGTAGGGATGGCATTTATTTTTCTAGCTTCTCTTTATCTGTAGAGATAACAATCCTTTGAAGATTTTCTTTTGTCAGTTTCCCTTTATCAGCAGGGATGGCATTTATTTTGCTAGTTTCCCTTTATCAGCAGAGATAGCAATCTGTTGAAGATTTTATTTTGTCAGTTTCCCTTTATCAACAGGGATGACATTTATTTTTCTAGTTTCTCTTTATCAGCAGAGATAGCAATCTTTTGATGATTTTCTTTTGTCAGTTTGCCTTTATCAGCAGGGATGACGTTTATTTTGCTAGTTTCTCTTTATCAGCAGAGATAGCAATCTTTTGAATATTTTCTTTTGTCAGTTTCCCTTTATCAGCAGGGATGGCATTTATTTTTCTAGCTTCTCTTTATCAGCAGAGATAGCAATCTTTTGAAGATTTTCTTTTGTCAGTTTCCCTTTATCAGCAGGGATGGCATTTATTTTACTAGTTTCTCTTTATCAGCAGAGATAGCAATCTTTTAAAGATTTTCTTTCGTCAGTTTCCCTTTATCAGTAGGGATGGCATTTATTTTGCTAGTTTCTCTTTATCAGCAGAGATAGCAATCTTTTGAAGGTTTTCTTTCGTCAGTTTCCCTTTATCAGCAAGGATGGCATTTATTTTGCTAGTTTCTCTTTATCAACAGAGATAGCAATCTTTTGAAGATTTTCTTTGGTCAGTTCCCTTTATCAGCAGGGATGTCATTTATTTTGCTAGTTTCTCTTTATCAACAGAGATAGCAATCTTTTGAAGATTTTCTTTGGTCAGTTCCCTTTATCAGCAGGGATGTCATTTATTTTGCTAGTTTCTCTTTATCAGCAGAGATAGCAATCTTTTGAAGATTTTCTTTTGTCAGTTTCCCTTTATCAGCAGGGATGGCATTTATTTTGCTAGTTTCTCTTTATCAGCAGAGATAACAATCCTTTGAAGATTTTCTTTGTTCAGTTCCGTTTATAAGCAGGGATGGCATTTATTTTGCTAGTTTCTCTTTATTAGCAGAGATAACAATCTTTTGAAGATTTTCTTTTGTCAGTTTCCCTTTATCAGCAGGGATGGCATTTATTTTGCTAGTTTCTCTTTATCAGCAGAGATAGCAATCTTTTGAAGATTTTATTTTGTCAGTTTCCCTTTATCAGTAGGGATGCCATTTATTTTGCCAGTTTCTCTTTATCAGCAGAGATAGCAATCTTTTGAAGTTTTTCTTTTGTCAGTTTCCCTTTATCAGCAGGGATGGCATTTATTTTGCTAGTTTCTCTTTATCAGCAGAGATAGCAATCTTTTGAATATTTTCTTTTGTCAGTTTCCCTTTATCAGCAGGGATGGCATTTATTTTTCTAGCTTCTCTTTATCAGCAGAGATAGCAATCTTTTGAAGATTTTCTTTTGTCAGTTTCCCTTTATCAGCAGGGATGGCATTTATTTTGCTAGTTTCTCTTTATCAGCAGAGATAGCAATCTTTTAATGATTTTCTTTCGTCAGTTTCCCTTTATCAGTAGGGATGGCATTTATTTTGCTAGTTTCTCTTTATCAGCAGAGATAACAATCTTTTGAAGGTTTCTTTCGTCAGTTTCCCTTTATCAGCAAGGATGGCATTTATTTTGCTAGTTTCTCTTTATCAACAGAGATAGCAATCTTTTGAAGATTTTCTTTGGTCAGTTCCCTTTATCAGCAGGGATGTCATTTATTTTGCTAGTTTCTCTTTATCAGCAGAGATAGCAATCTTTTGAAGATTTTCTTTTGTCAGTTTCCCTTTATCAGCAGGGATGGCATTTATTTTGCTAGTTTCTCTTTATCAGCAGAGATAACAATCCTTTGAAGATTTTCTTTGTTCAGTTCCGTTTATAAGCAGGGATGGCATTTATTTTGCTAGTTTCTCTTTATCAGCAGAGATAACAATCTTTTGAAGATTTTCTTTTGTCAGTTTCCCTTTATCAGCAGGGATGGCATTTATTTTGCTTGTTTCTCTTTATCAGCAGAGATAGCAATCTTTTGAAGATTTTATTTTGTCAGTTTCCCTTTATCAGTAGGGATGCCATTTATTTTGCCAGTTTCTCTTTATCAGCAGAGATAGCAATCTTTTGAAGTTTTCTTTTGTCAGTTTCCCTTTATCAGCAGGGATGGCATTTATTTTGCTAGTTTCTCTTTATCAGCAGAGATAGCAATCTTTTGAATATTTTCTTTTGTCAGTTTCCCTTTATCAGCAGGGATGGCATTTATTTTGCTAGTTTCTCTTTATCAGCAGAGATAGCAATCTTTTTATGATTTTCTTTCGTCAGTTTCCCTTTATCAGTAGGGATGGCATTTATTTTTCTAGCTTCTCTTTATCTGTAGAGATAACAATCCTTTGAAGATTTTCTTTTGTCAGTTTCCCTTTATCAGCAGGGATGGCATTTATTTTGCTAGTTTCCCTTTATCAGCAGAGATAGCAATCTGTTGAAGATTTTATTTTGTCAGTTTCCCTTTATCAGCAGGGATGACATTTATTTTTCTAGTTTCTCTTTATCAGCAGAGATAGCAATCTTTTGATGATTTTCTTTTGTCAGTTTCCCTTTATCAGCAGGGATGGCATTTATTTTGCTAGTTTCTCTTTATCAGCAGAGATAGCAATCTTTTGAATATTTTCTTTTGTCAGTTTCCCTTTATCAGCAGGGATGGCATTTATTTTGCTAGTTTCTCTTTATCAGCAGAGATAGCAATCTTTTTATGATTTTCTTTCGTAAGTTTCCCTTTATCAGTAGGGATGGCATTTATTTTTCTAGCTTCTCTTTATCTGTAGAGATAACAATCCTTTGAAGATTTTCTTTTGTCAGTTTCCCTTTATCAGCAGGGATGGCATTTATTTTGCTAGTTTCCCTTTATCAGCAGAGATAGCAATCTGTTGAAGATTTTATTTTGTCAGTTTCCCTTTATCAGCAGGGATGACATTTATTTTTCTAGTTTCTCTTTATCAGCAGAGATAGCAATCTTTTGATGATTTTCTTTTGTCAGTTTGCCTTTATCAGCAGGGATGACATTTATTTTGCTAGTTTCTCTTTATCAGCAGAGATAGCAATCTTTTGAATATTTTCTTTTGTCAGTTTCCCTTTATCAGCAGGGTTGGCATTTATTTTTCTAGCTTCTCTTTATCAGCAGAGATAGCAATCTTTTGAAGATTTTCTTTTGTCAGTTTCCCTTTATCAGCAGGGATGGCATTTATTTTACTAGTTTTTCTTTATCAGCAGAGATAGCAATCTTTTAAAGATTTTCTTTCGTCAGTTTCCCTTTATCAGTAGGGATGGCATTTATTTTGCTAGTTTCTCTTTATCAGCAGAGATAGCAATCTTTTGAAGGTTTCCTTTCGTCAGTTTCCCTTTATCAGCAAGGATGGCATTTATTTTGCTAGTTTCTCTTTATCAACAGAGATAGCAATCTTTTGAAGATTTTCTTTGGTCAGTTCCCTTTATCAGCAGGGATGTCATTTATTTTGCTAGTTTCTCTTTATCAGCAGAGATAGCAATCTTTTGAAGATTTTCTTTTGTCAGTTTCCCTTTATCAGCAGGGATGGCATTTATTTTGCTAGTTTCTCTTTATCAGCAGAGATAACAATCCTTTGAAGATTTTCTTTGTTCAGTTCCGTTTATAAGCAGGGATGGCATTTATTTTGCTAGTTTCTCTTTATCAGCAGAGATAACAATCTTTTGAAGATTTTCTTTTGTCAGTTTCCCTTTATCAGCAGGGATGGCATTTATTTTGCTAGTTTCTCTTTATCAGCAGAGATAGCAATCTTTTGAAGATTTTATTTTGTCAGTTTCCCTTTATCAGTAGGGATGCCATTTATTTTGCCAGTTTCTCTTTATCAGCAGAGATAGCAATCTTTTGAAGTTTTTCTTTTGTCAGTTTCCCTTTATCAGCAGGGATGGCATTTATTTTGCTAGTTTCTCTTTATCAGCAGAGATAGCAATCTTTTGAATATTTTCTTTTGTCAGTTTCCCTTTATCAGCAGGGATGGCATTTATTTTTCTAGCTTCTCTTTATCAGCAGAGATAGCAATCTTTTGAAGATTTTCTTTTGTCAGTTTCCCTTTATCAGCAGGGATGGCATTTATTTTGCTAGTTTCTCTTTATCAGCAGAGATAGCAATCTTTTAATGATTTTCTTTCGTCAGTTTCCCTTTATCAGTAGGGATGGCATTTATTTTGCTAGTTTCTCTTTATCAGCAGAGATAGCAATCTTTTGAAGGTTTTCTTTCGTCAGTTTCCCTTTATCAGCAAGGATGGCATTTATTTTGCTAGTTTCTCTTTATCAACAGAGATAGCAATCTTTTGAAGATTTTCTTTGGTCAGTTCCCTTTATCAGCAGGGATGTCATTTATTTTGCTAGTTTCTCTTTATCAGCAGAGATAGCAATCTTTTGAAGATTTTCTTTTGTCAGTTTCCCTTTATCAGCAGGGATGGCATTTATTTTGCTAGTTTCTCTTTATCAGCAGAGATAACAATCCTTTGAAGATTTTCTTTGTTCAGTTCCGTTTATAAGCAGGGATGGCATTTATTTTGCTAGTTTCTCTTTATCAGCAGAGATAACAATCTTTTGAAGATTTTCTTTTGTCAGTTTCCCTTTATCAGCAGGGATGGCATTTATTTTGCTAGTTTCTCTTTATCAGCAGAGATAGCAATCTTTTGAAGATTTTATTTTGTCAGTTTCCCTTTATCAGTAGGGATGCCATTTATTTTGCCAGTTTCTCTTTATCAGCAGAGATAGCAATCTTTTGAAGTTTTTCTTTTGTCAGTTTCCCTTTATCAGCAGGGATGGCATTTATTTTGCTAGTTTCTCTTTATCAGCAGAGATAGCAATCATTTGAATATTTTCTTTTGTCAGTTTCCCTTTATCAGCAGGGATGGCATTTATTTTGCTAGTTTCTCTTTATCAGCAGAGATAGCAATCTTTTTATGATTTTCTTTCGTCAGTTTCCCTTTATCAGTAGGGATGGCATTTATTTTTCTAGCTTCTCTTTATCTGTAGAGATAACAATCCTTTGAAGATTTTCTTTTGTCAGTTTCCCTTTATCAGCAGGGATGGCATTTATTTTGCTAGTTTCCCTTTATCAGCAGAGATAGCAATCTGTTGAAGATTTTATTTTGTCAGTTTCCCTTTATCAGCAGGGATGACATTTATTTTTCTAGTTTCTCTTTATCAGCAGAGATAGCAATCTTTTGATGATTTTCTTTTGTCAGTTTCCCTTTATCAGCAGGGATGGCATTTATTTTGCTAGTTTCTCTTTATCAGCAGAGATAGCAATCTTTTGAATATTTTCTTTTGTCAGTTTCCCTTTATCAGCAGGGATGGCATTTATTTTGCTAGTTTCTCTTTATCAGCAGAGATAGCAATCTTTTTATGATTTTCTTTCGTCAGTTTCCCTTTATCAGTAGGGATGGCATTTATTTTTCTAGCTTCTCTTTATCTGTAGAGATAACAATCCTTTGAAGATTTTCTTTTGTCAGTTTCCCTTTATCAGCAGGGATGGCATTTATTTTGCTAGTTTCCCTTTATCAGCAGAGATAGCAATCTGTTGAAGATTTTATTTTGTCAGTTTCCCTTTATCAGCAGGGATGACATTTATTTTTCTAGTTTCTCTTTATCAGCAGAGATAGCAATCTTTTGATGATTTTCTTTTGTCAGTTTGCCTTTATCAGCAGGGATGACATTTATTTTGCTAGTTTCTCTTTATCAGCAGAGATAGCAATCTTTTGAATATTTTCTTTTGTCAGTTTCCCTTTATCAGCAGGGATGGCATTTATTTTTCTAGCTTCTCTTTATCAGCAGAGATAGCAATCTTTTGAAGATTTTCTTTTGTCAGTTTCCCTTTATCAGCAGGGATGGCATTTATTTTACTAGTTTTTCTTTATCAGCAGAGATAGCAATCTTTTAAAGATTTTCTTTCGTCAGTTTCCCTTTATCAGTAGGGATGGCATTTATTTTGCTAGTTTCTCTTTATCAGCAGAGATAGCAATCTTTTGAAGGTTTCCTTTCGTCAGTTTCCCTTTATCAGCAAGGATGGCATTTATTTTGCTAGTTTCTCTTTATCAACAGAGATAGCAATCTTTTGAAGATTTTCTTTGGTCAGTTCCCTTTATCAGCAGGGATGTCATTTATTTTGCTAGTTTCTCTTTATCAGCAGAGATAGCAATCTTTTGAAGATTTTCTTTTGTCAGTTTCCCTTTATCAGCAGGGATGGCATTTATTTTGCTAGTTTCTCTTTATCAGCAGAGATAACAATCCTTTGAAGATTTTCTTTGTTCAGTTCCGTTTATAAGCAGGGATGGCATTTATTTTGCTAGTTTCTCTTTATCAGCAGAGATAACAATCTTTTGAAGATTTTCTTTTGTCAGTTTCCCTTTATCAGCAGGGATGGCATTTATTTTGCTAGTTTCTCTTTATCAGCAGAGATAGCAATCTTTTGAAGATTTTATTTTGTCAGTTTCCCTTTATCAGTAGGGATGCCATTTATTTTGCCAGTTTCTCTTTATCAGCAGAGATAGCAATCTTTTGAAGTTTTTCTTTTGTCAGTTTCCCTTTATCAGCAGGGATGGCATTTATTTTGCTAGTTTCTCTTTATCAGCAGAGATAGCAATCTTTTGAATATTTTCTTTTGTCAGTTTCCCTTTATCAGCAGGGATGGCATTTATTTTTCTAGCTTCTCTTTATCAGCAGAGATAGCAATCTTTTGAAGATTTTCTTTTGTCAGTTTCCCTTTATCAGCAGGGATGGCATTTATTTTGCTAGTTTCTCTTTATCAGCAGAGATAGCAATCTTTTAATGATTTTCTTTCGTCAGTTTCCCTTTATCAGTAGGGATGGCATTTATTTTGCTAGTTTCTCTTTATCAGCAGAGATAGCAATCTTTTGAAGGTTTTCTTTCGTCAGTTTCCCTTTATCAGCAAGGATGGCATTTATTTTGCTAGTTTCTCTTTATCAACAGAGATAGCAATCTTTTGAAGATTTTCTTTGGTCAGTTCCCTTTATCAGCAGGGATGTCATTTATTTTGCTAGTTTCTCTTTATCAGCAGAGATAGCAATCTTTTGAAGATTTTCTTTTGTCAGTTTCCCTTTATCAGCAGGGATGGCATTTATTTTGCTAGTTTCTCTTTATCAGCAGAGATAACAATCCTTTGAAGATTTTCTTTGTTCAGTTCCGTTTATAAGCAGGGATGGCATTTATTTTGCTAGTTTCTCTTTATCAGCAGAGATAACAATCTTTTGAAGATTTTCTTTTGTCAGTTTCCCTTTATCAGCAGGGATGGCATTTATTTTGCTAGTTTCTCTTTATCAGCAGAGATAGCAATCTTTTGAAGATTTTATTTTGTCAGTTTCCCTTTATCAGTAGGGATGCCATTTATTTTGCCAGTTTCTCTTTATCAGCAGAGATAGCAATCTTTTGAAGTTTTTCTTTTGTCAGTTTCCCTTTATCAGCAGGGATGGCATTTATTTTGCTAGTTTCTCTTTATCAGCAGAGATAGCAATCATTTGAATATTTTCTTTTGTCAGTTTCCCTTTATCAGCAGGGATGGCATTTATTTTGCTAGTTTCTCTTTATCAGCAGAGATAGCAATCTTTTTATGATTTTCTTTCGTCAGTTTCCCTTTATCAGTAGGGATGGCATTTATTTTTCTAGCTTCTCTTTATCTGTAGAGATAACAATCCTTTGAAGATTTTCTTTTGTCAGTTTCCCTTTATCAGCAGGGATGGCATTTATTTTGCTAGTTTCCCTTTATCAGCAGAGATAGCAATCTGTTGAAGATTTTATTTTGTCAGTTTCCCTTTATCAGCAGGGATGACATTTATTTTTCTAGTTTCTCTTTATCAGCAGAGATAGCAATCTTTTGATGATTTTCTTTTGTCAGTTTCCCTTTATCAGCAGGGATGGCATTTATTTTGCTAGTTTCTCTTTATCAGCAGAGATAGCAATCTTTTGAATATTTTCTTTTGTCAGTTTCCCTTTATCAGCAGGGATGGCATTTATTTTGCTAGTTTCTCTTTATCAGCAGAGATAGCAATCTTTTTATGATTTTCTTTCGTCAGTTTCCCTTTATCAGTAGGGATGGCATTTATTTTTCTAGCTTCTCTTTATCTGTAGAGATAACAATCCTTTGAAGATTTTCTTTTGTCAGTTTCCCTTTATCAGCAGGGATGGCATTTATTTTGCTAGTTTCCCTTTATCAGCAGAGATAGCAATCTGTTGAAGATTTTATTTTGTCAGTTTCCCTTTATCAGCAGGGATGACATTTATTTTTCTAGTTTCTCTTTATCAGCAGAGATAGCAATCTTTTGATGATTTTCTTTTGTCAGTTTGCCTTTATCAGCAGGGATGACATTTATTTTGCTAGTTTCTCTTTATCAGCAGAGATAGCAATCTTTTGAATATTTTCTTTTGTCAGTTTCCCTTTATCAGCAGGGATGGCATTTATTTTTCTAGCTTCTCTTTATCAGCAGAGATAGCAATCTTTTGAAGATTTTCTTTTGTCAGTTTCCCTTTATCAGCAGGGATGGCATTTATTTTACTAGTTTTTCTTTATCAGCAGAGATAGCAATCTTTTAAAGATTTTCTTTCGTCAGTTTCCCTTTATCAGTAGGGATGGCATTTATTTTGCTAGTTTCTCTTTATCAGCAGAGATAGCAATCTTTTGAAGGTTTCCTTTCGTCAGTTTCCCTTTATCAGCAAGGATGGCATTTATTTTGCTAGTTTCTCTTTATCAACAGAGATAGCAATCTTTTGAAGATTTTCTTTGGTCAGTTCCCTTTATCAGCAGGGATGTCATTTATTTTGCTAGTTTCTCTTTATCAGCAGAGATAGCAATCTTTTGAAGATTTTCTTTTGTCAGTTTCCCTTTATCAGCAGGGATGGCATTTATTTTGCTAGTTTCTCTTTATCAGCAGAGATAACAATCCTTTGAAGATTTTCTTTGTTCAGTTCCGTTTATAAGCAGGGATGGCATTTATTTTGCTAGTTTCTCTTTATCAGCAGAGATAACAATCTTTTGAAGATTTTCTTTTGTCAGTTTCCCTTTATCAGCAGGGATGGCATTTATTTTGCTAGTTTCTCTTTATCAGCAGAGATAGCAATCTTTTGAAGATTTTATTTTGTCAGTTTCCCTTTATCAGTAGGGATGCCATTTATTTTGCCAGTTTCTCTTTATCAGCAGAGATAGCAATCTTTTGAAGTTTTTCTTTTGTCAGTTTCCCTTTATCAGCAGGGATGGCATTTATTTTGCTAGTTTCTCTTTATCAGCAGAGATAGCAATCTTTTGAATATTTTCTTTTGTCAGTTTCCCTTTATCAGCAGGGATGGCATTTATTTTTCTAGCTTCTCTTTATCAGCAGAGATAGCAATCTTTTGAAGATTTTCTTTTGTCAGTTTCCCTTTATCAGCAGGGATGGCATTTATTTTGCTAGTTTCTCTTTATCAGCAGAGATAGCAATCTTTTAATGATTTTCTTTCGTCAGTTTCCCTTTATCAGTAGGGATGGCATTTATTTTGCTAGTTTCTCTTTATCAGCAGAGATAGCAATCTTTTGAAGGTTTTCTTTCGTCAGTTTCCCTTTATCAGCAAGGATGGCATTTATTTTGCTAGTTTCTCTTTATCAACAGAGATAGCAATCTTTTGAAGATTTTCTTTGGTCAGTTCCCTTTATCAGCAGGGATGTCATTTATTTTGCTAGTTTCTCTTTATCAGCAGAGATAGCAATCTTTTGAAGATTTTCTTTTGTCAGTTTCCCTTTATCAGCAGGGATGGCATTTATTTTGCTAGTTTCTCTTTATCAGCAGAGATAACAATCCTTTGAAGATTTTCTTTGTTCAGTTCCGTTTATAAGCAGGGATGGCATTTATTTTGCTAGTTTCTCTTTATCAGCAGAGATAACAATCTTTTGAAGATTTTCTTTTGTCAGTTTCCCTTTATCAGCAGGGATGGCATTTATTTTGCTAGTTTCTCTTTATCAGCAGAGATAGCAATCTTTTGAAGATTTTATTTTGTCAGTTTCCCTTTATCAGTAGGGATGCCATTTATTTTGCCAGTTTCTCTTTATCAGCAGAGATAGCAATCTTTTGAAGTTTTTCTTTTGTCAGTTTCCCTTTATCAGCAGGGATGGCATTTATTTTGCTAGTTTCTCTTTATCAGCAGAGATAGCAATCTTTTGAATATTTTCTTTTGTCAGTTTCCCTTTATCAGCAGGGATGGCATTTATTTTTCTAGCTTCTCTTTATCAGCAGAGATAGCAATCTTTTTATGATTTTCTTTCGTCAGTTTCCCTTTATCAGTAGGGATGGCATTTATTTTTCTAGCTTCTCTTTATCTGTAGAGATAACAATCCTTTGAAGGTTTCCTTTCGTCAGTTTCCCTTTATCAGCAAGGATGGCATTTATTTTGCTAGTTTCTCTTTATCAACAGAGATAGCAATCTTTTGAAGATTTTCTTTTGTCAGTTTCCCTTTATCAGCAGGGATGGCATTTATTTTGCTAGTTTCTCTTTATCAGCAGAGATAGCAATCTTTTGAAGATTTTATTTTGTCAGTTTCCCTTTATCAGTAGGGATGCCATTTATTTTGCCAGTTTCTCTTTATCAGCAGAGATAGCAATCTTTTGAAGTTTTTCTTTTGTCAGTTTCCCTTTATCAGCAGGGATGGCATTTATTTTGCTAGTTTCTCTTTATCAGCAGAGATAGCAATCTTTTGAATATTTTCTTTTGTCAGTTTCCCTTTATCAGCAGGGATGGCATTTATTTTTCTAGCTTCTCTTTATCAACAGAGATAGCAATCTTTTGAAGATTTTCTTTTGTCAGTTTCCCTTTATCAGCAGGGATGGCATTTATTTTGCTAGTTTCTCTTTATCAGCAGAGATAGCAATCTTTTAATGATTTTCTTTCGTCAGTTTCCCTTTATCAGTAGGGATGGCATTTATTTTTCTAGCTTCTCTTTATCTGTAGAGATAACAATCCTTTGAAGATTTTCTTTTGTCAGTTTCCCTTTATCAGCAGGGATGGCATTTATTTTGCTAGTTTCCCTTTATCAGCAGAGATAGCAATCTGTTGAAGATTTTATTTTGTCAGTTTCCCTTTATCAGCAGGGATGACATTTATTTTTCTAGTTTCTCTTTATCAGCAGAGATAGCAATCTTTTGATGATTTTCTTTTGTCAGTTTGCCTTTATCAGCAGGGATGACATTTATTTTGCTAGTTTCTCTTTATCAGCAGAGATAGCAATCTTTTGAATATTTTCTTTTGTCAGTTTCCCTTTATCAGCAGGGATGGCATTTATTTTTCTAGCTTCTCTTTATCAGCAGAGATAGCAATCTTTTGAAGTTTTTCTTTTGTCAGTTTCCCTTTATCAGCAGGGATGGCATTTATTTTGCTAGTTTCTCTTTATCAGCAGAGATAGCAATCTTTTGAATATTTTCTTTTGTCAGTTTCCCTTTATCAGCAGGGATGGCATTTATTTTTCTAGCTTCTCTTTATCAGCAGAGATAGCAATCTTTTGAAGATTTTCTTTTGTCAGTTTCCCTTTATCAGCAGGGATGGCATTTATTTTACTAGTTTCTCTTTATCAGCAGAGATAGCAATCTTTTAAAGATTTTCTTTCGTCAGTTTCCCTTTATCAGTAGGGATGGCATTTATTTTGCTAGTTTCTCTTTATCAGCAGAGATAGCAATCTTTTGAAGGTTTTCTTTCGTCAGTTTCCCTTTATCAGCAAGGATGGCATTTATTTTGCTAGTTTCTCTTTATCAACAGAGATAGCAATCTTTTGAAGATTTTCTTTGGTCAGTTCCCTTTATCAGCAGGGATGTCATTTATTTTGCTAGTTTTTCTTTATCAGCAGAGATAGCAATCTTTTGAAGATTTTCTTTTGTCAGTTTCCCTTTATCAGCAGGGATGGCATTTATTCTGCTAGTTTCTCTTTATCAGCAGAGATAACAATCCTTTGAAGATTTTCTTTGTTCAGTTCCGTTTATAAGCAGGGATGGCATTTATTTTGCTAGTTTCTCTTTATCAGCAGAGATAACAATCTTTTGAAGATTTTCTTTTGTCAGTTTCCCTTTATCAGCAGGGATGGCATTTATTTTGCTAGTTTCTCTTTATCAGCAGAGATAGCAATCTTTTGAAGATTTTATTTTGTCAGTTTCCCTTTATCAGTAGGGATGCCATTTATTTTGCCAGTTTCTCTTTATCAGCAGAGATAGCAATCTTTTGAAGTTTTTCTTTTGTCAGTTTCCCTTTATCAGCAGGGATGGCATTTATTTTGCTAGTTTCTCTTTATCAGCAGAGATAGCAATCTTTTGAATATTTTCTTTTGTCAGTTTCCCTTTATCAGCAGGGATGGCATTTATTTTTCTAGCATCTCTTTATCAGCAGAGATAGCAATCTTTTGAAGATTTTCTTTTGTCAGTTTCCCTTTATCAGCAGGGATGGCATTTATTTTGCTAGTTTCTCTTTATCAGCATAGATAGCAATCTTTTAATGATTTTCTTTCGTCAGTTTCCCTTTATCAGTAGGGATGCCATTTATTTTTCTAGCTTCTCTTTATCTGTAGAGATAACAATCCTTTGAAGATTTTCTTTTGTCAGTTTCCCTTTATCAGCAGGGATGGCATTTATTTTGCTAGTTTCCCTTTATCAGCAGAGATAGCAATCTGTTGAAGATTTTATTTTGTCAGTTTCCCTTTATCAGCAGGGATGACATTTATTTTTCTAGTTTCTCTTTATCAGCAGAGATAGCAATCTTTTGATGATTTTCTTTTGTCAGTTTGCCTTTATCAGCAGGGATGACATTTATTTTGCTAGTTTCTCTTTATCAGCAGAGATAACAATCTTTTGAATATTTTCTTTTGTCAGTTTCCCTTTATCAGCAGGGATGGCATTTATTTTTCTAGCTTCTCTTTATCAGCAGAGATATCAATCTTTTGAAGATTTTCTTTTGTCAGTTTGCCTTTATCAGCAGGGATGGCATTTATTTTACTAGTTTCTCTTTATCAGCAGAGATAGCAATCTTTTAAAGATTTTCTTTCGTCAGTTTCCCTTTATCAGTAGGGATGGCATTTATTTTGCCAGTTTCTCTTTATCAGCAGAGATAGCAATCTTTTGAAGGTTTTCTTTCGTCAGTTTCCCTTTATCAGCAAGGATGGCATTTATTTTGCTAGTTTCTCTTTATCAACAGAGATAGCAATCTTTTGAAGATTTTCTTTTGTCAGTTTCACTTTATCAGCAGGGATGTCATTTATTTTGCTAGCTTCTCTTTATCAGCAGAGATAGCAATCTTTTGAAGATTTTCTTTTGTCAGTTTCCCTTTATCAGCAGGGATGGCATTTATTTTGCTAGTTTCTCTTTATCAGCAGAGATAGCAATCTTTTAATGATTTTCTTTCGTCAGTTTCCCTTTAACAGTAGGGATGGCATTTATTTTTCTAGCTTCTCTTTATCTGTAGAGATAACAATCCTTTGAAGATTTTCTTTTGTCAGTTTCCCTTTATCAGCAGGGATGGCATTTATTTTGCTAGTTTCCCTTTATCAGCAGAGATAGCAATCTGTTGAAGATTTTATTTTGTCAGTTTCCCTTTATCAACAGGGATGACATTTATTTTTCTAGTTTCTCTTTATCAGCAGAGATAGCAATCTTTTGATGATTTTCTTTTGTCAGTTTGCCTTTATCAGCAGGGATGACGTTTATTTTGCTAGTTTCTCTTTATCAGCAGAGATAGCAATCTTTTGAATATTTTCTTTTGTCAGTTTCCCTTTATCAGCAGGGATGGCATTTATTTTTCTAGCTTCTCTTTATCAGCAGAGATAGCAATCTTTTGAAGATTTTCTTTTGTCAGTTTCCCTTTATCAGCAGGGATGGCATTTATTTTACTAGTTTCTCTTTATCAGCAGAGATAGCAATCTTTTAAAGATTTTCTTTCGTCAGTTTCCCTTTATCAGTAGGGATGGCATTTATTTTGCTAGTTTCTCTTTATCAGCAGAGATAGCAATCTTTTGAAGGTTTTCTTTCGTCAGTTTCCCTTTATCAGCAAGGATGGCATTTATTTTGCTAGTTTCTCTTTATCAACAGAGATAGCAATCTTTTGAAGATTTTCTTTGGTCAGTTCCCTTTATCAGCAGGGATGTCATTTATTTTGCTAGTTTCTCTTTATCAACAGAGATAGCAATCTTTTGAAGATTTTCTTTGGTCAGTTCCCTTTATCAGCAGGGATGTCATTTATTTTGCTAGTTTCTCTTTATCAGCAGAGATAGCAATCTTTTGAAGATTTTCTTTTGTCAGTTTCCCTTTATCAGCAGGGATGGCATTTATTTTGCTAGTTTCTCTTTATCAGCAGAGATAACAATCCTTTGAAGATTTTCTTTGTTCAGTTCCGTTTATAAGCAGGGATGGCATTTATTTTGCTAGTTTCTCTTTATTAGCAGAGATAACAATCTTTTGAAGATTTTCTTTTGTCAGTTTCCCTTTATCAGCAGGGATGGCATTTATTTTGCTAGTTTCTCTTTATCAGCAGAGATAGCAATCTTTTGAAGATTTTATTTTGTCAGTTTCCCTTTATCAGTAGGGATGCCATTTATTTTGCCAGTTTCTCTTTATCAGCAGAGATAGCAATCTTTTGAAGTTTTTCTTTTGTCAGTTTCCCTTTATCAGCAGGGATGGCATTTATTTTGCTAGTTTCTCTTTATCAGCAGAGATAGCAATCTTTTGAATATTTTCTTTTGTCAGTTTCCCTTTATCAGCAGGGATGGCATTTATTTTTCTAGCTTCTCTTTATCAGCAGAGATAGCAATCTTTTGAAGATTTTCTTTTGTCAGTTTCCCTTTATCAGCAGGGATGGCATTTATTTTGCTAGTTTCTCTTTATCAGCAGAGATAGCAATCTTTTAATGATTTTCTTTCGTCAGTTTCCCTTTATCAGTAGGGATGGCATTTATTTTGCTAGTTTCTCTTTATCAGCAGAGATAACAATCTTTTGAAGGTTTCTTTCGTCAGTTTCCCTTTATCAGCAAGGATGGCATTTATTTTGCTAGTTTCTCTTTATCAACAGAGATAGCAATCTTTTGAAGATTTTCTTTGGTCAGTTCCCTTTATCAGCAGGGATGTCATTTATTTTGCTAGTTTCTCTTTATCAGCAGAGATAGCAATCTTTTGAAGATTTTCTTTTGTCAGTTTCCCTTTATCAGCAGGGATGGCATTTATTTTGCTAGTTTCTCTTTATCAGCAGAGATAACAATCCTTTGAAGATTTTCTTTGTTCAGTTCCGTTTATAAGCAGGGATGGCATTTATTTTGCTAGTTTCTCTTTATCAGCAGAGATAACAATCTTTTGAAGATTTTCTTTTGTCAGTTTCCCTTTATCAGCAGGGATGGCATTTATTTTGCTTGTTTCTCTTTATCAGCAGAGATAGCAATCTTTTGAAGATTTTATTTTGTCAGTTTCCCTTTATCAGTAGGGATGCCATTTATTTTGCCAGTTTCTCTTTATCAGCAGAGATAGCAATCTTTTGAAGTTTTCTTTTGTCAGTTTCCCTTTATCAGCAGGGATGGCATTTATTTTGCTAGTTTCTCTTTATCAGCAGAGATAGCAATCTTTTGAATATTTTCTTTTGTCAGTTTCCCTTTATCAGCAGGGATGGCATTTATTTTGCTAGTTTCTCTTTATCAGCAGAGATAGCAATCTTTTTATGATTTTCTTTCGTCAGTTTCCCTTTATCAGTAGGGATGGCATTTATTTTTCTAGCTTCTCTTTATCTGTAGAGATAACAATCCTTTGAAGATTTTCTTTTGTCAGTTTCCCTTTATCAGCAGGGATGGCATTTATTTTGCTAGTTTCCCTTTATCAGCAGAGATAGCAATCTGTTGAAGATTTTATTTTGTCAGTTTCCCTTTATCAGCAGGGATGACATTTATTTTTCTAGTTTCTCTTTATCAGCAGAGATAGCAATCTTTTGATGATTTTCTTTTGTCAGTTTCCCTTTATCAGCAGGGATGGCATTTATTTTGCTAGTTTCTCTTTATCAGCAGAGATAGCAATCTTTTGAATATTTTCTTTTGTCAGTTTCCCTTTATCAGCAGGGATGGCATTTATTTTGCTAGTTTCTCTTTATCAGCAGAGATAGCAATCTTTTTATGATTTTCTTTCGTCAGTTTCCCTTTATCAGTAGGGATGGCATTTATTTTTCTAGCTTCTCTTTATCTGTAGAGATAACAATCCTTTGAAGATTTTCTTTTGTCAGTTTCCCTTTATCAGCAGGGATGGCATTTATTTTGCTAGTTTCCCTTTATCAGCAGAGATAGCAATCTGTTGAAGATTTTATTTTGTCAGTTTCCCTTTATCAGCAGGGATGACATTTATTTTTCTAGTTTCTCTTTATCAGCAGAGATAGCAATCTTTTGATGATTTTCTTTTGTCAGTTTGCCTTTATCAGCAGGGATGACATTTATTTTGCTAGTTTCTCTTTATCAGCAGAGATAGCAATCTTTTGAATATTTTCTTTTGTCAGTTTCCCTTTATCAGCAGGGTTGGCATTTATTTTTCTAGCTTCTCTTTATCAGCAGAGATAGCAATCTTTTGAAGATTTTCTTTTGTCAGTTTCCCTTTATCAGCAGGGATGGCATTTATTTTACTAGTTTTTCTTTATCAGCAGAGATAGCAATCTTTTAAAGATTTTCTTTCGTCAGTTTCCCTTTATCAGTAGGGATGGCATTTATTTTGCTAGTTTCTCTTTATCAGCAGAGATAGCAATCTTTTGAAGGTTTCCTTTCGTCAGTTTCCCTTTATCAGCAAGGATGGCATTTATTTTGCTAGTTTCTCTTTATCAACAGAGATAGCAATCTTTTGAAGATTTTCTTTGGTCAGTTCCCTTTATCAGCAGGGATGTCATTTATTTTGCTAGTTTCTCTTTATCAGCAGAGATAGCAATCTTTTGAAGATTTTCTTTTGTCAGTTTCCCTTTATCAGCAGGGATGGCATTTATTTTGCTAGTTTCTCTTTATCAGCAGAGATAACAATCCTTTGAAGATTTTCTTTGTTCAGTTCCGTTTATAAGCAGGGATGGCATTTATTTTGCTAGTTTCTCTTTATCAGCAGAGATAACAATCTTTTGAAGATTTTCTTTTGTCAGTTTCCCTTTATCAGCAGGGATGGCATTTATTTTGCTAGTTTCTCTTTATCAGCAGAGATAGCAATCTTTTGAAGATTTTATTTTGTCAGTTTCCCTTTATCAGTAGGGATGCCATTTATTTTGCCAGTTTCTCTTTATCAGCAGAGATAGCAATCTTTTGAAGTTTTTCTTTTGTCAGTTTCCCTTTATCAGCAGGGATGGCATTTATTTTGCTAGTTTCTCTTTATCAGCAGAGATAGCAATCTTTTGAATATTTTCTTTTGTCAGTTTCCCTTTATCAGCAGGGATGGCATTTATTTTTCTAGCTTCTCTTTATCAGCAGAGATAGCAATCTTTTGAAGATTTTCTTTTGTCAGTTTCCCTTTATCAGCAGGGATGGCATTTATTTTGCTAGTTTCTCTTTATCAGCAGAGATAGCAATCTTTTAATGATTTTCTTTCGTCAGTTTCCCTTTATCAGTAGGGATGGCATTTATTTTGCTAGTTTCTCTTTATCAGCAGAGATAGCAATCTTTTGAAGGTTTTCTTTCGTCAGTTTCCCTTTATCAGCAAGGATGGCATTTATTTTGCTAGTTTCTCTTTATCAACAGAGATAGCAATCTTTTGAAGATTTTCTTTGGTCAGTTCCCTTTATCAGCAGGGATGTCATTTATTTTGCTAGTTTCTCTTTATCAGCAGAGATAGCAATCTTTTGAAGATTTTCTTTTGTCAGTTTCCCTTTATCAGCAGGGATGGCATTTATTTTGCTAGTTTCTCTTTATCAGCAGAGATAACAATCCTTTGAAGATTTTCTTTGTTCAGTTCCGTTTATAAGCAGGGATGGCATTTATTTTGCTAGTTTCTCTTTATCAGCAGAGATAACAATCTTTTGAAGATTTTCTTTTGTCAGTTTCCCTTTATCAGCAGGGATGGCATTTATTTTGCTAGTTTCTCTTTATCAGCAGAGATAGCAATCTTTTGAAGATTTTATTTTGTCAGTTTCCCTTTATCAGTAGGGATGCCATTTATTTTGCCAGTTTCTCTTTATCAGCAGAGATAGCAATCTTTTGAAGTTTTTCTTTTGTCAGTTTCCCTTTATCAGCAGGGATGGCATTTATTTTGCTAGTTTCTCTTTATCAGCAGAGATAGCAATCATTTGAATATTTTCTTTTGTCAGTTTCCCTTTATCAGCAGGGATGGCATTTATTTTGCTAGTTTCTCTTTATCAGCAGAGATAGCAATCTTTTTATGATTTTCTTTCGTCAGTTTCCCTTTATCAGTAGGGATGGCATTTATTTTTCTAGCTTCTCTTTATCTGTAGAGATAACAATCCTTTGAAGATTTTCTTTTGTCAGTTTCCCTTTATCAGCAGGGATGGCATTTATTTTGCTAGTTTCCCTTTATCAGCAGAGATAGCAATCTGTTGAAGATTTTATTTTGTCAGTTTCCCTTTATCAGCAGGGATGACATTTATTTTTCTAGTTTCTCTTTATCAGCAGAGATAGCAATCTTTTGATGATTTTCTTTTGTCAGTTTCCCTTTATCAGCAGGGATGGCATTTATTTTGCTAGTTTCTCTTTATCAGCAGAGATAGCAATCTTTTGAATATTTTCTTTTGTCAGTTTCCCTTTATCAGCAGGGATGGCATTTATTTTGCTAGTTTCTCTTTATCAGCAGAGATAGCAATCTTTTTATGATTTTCTTTCGTCAGTTTCCCTTTATCAGTAGGGATGGCATTTATTTTTCTAGCTTCTCTTTATCTGTAGAGATAACAATCCTTTGAAGATTTTCTTTTGTCAGTTTCCCTTTATCAGCAGGGATGGCATTTATTTTGCTAGTTTCCCTTTATCAGCAGAGATAGCAATCTGTTGAAGATTTTATTTTGTCAGTTTCCCTTTATCAGCAGGGATGACATTTATTTTTCTAGTTTCTCTTTATCAGCAGAGATAGCAATCTTTTGATGATTTTCTTTTGTCAGTTTGCCTTTATCAGCAGGGATGACATTTATTTTGCTAGTTTCTCTTTATCAGCAGAGATAGCAATCTTTTGAATATTTTCTTTTGTCAGTTTCCCTTTATCAGCAGGGATGGCATTTATTTTTCTAGCTTCTCTTTATCAGCAGAGATAGCAATCTTTTGAAGATTTTCTTTTGTCAGTTTCCCTTTATCAGCAGGGATGGCATTTATTTTACTAGTTTTTCTTTATCAGCAGAGATAGCAATCTTTTAAAGATTTTCTTTCGTCAGTTTCCCTTTATCAGTAGGGATGGCATTTATTTTGCTAGTTTCTCTTTATCAGCAGAGATAGCAATCTTTTGAAGGTTTCCTTTCGTCAGTTTCCCTTTATCAGCAAGGATGGCATTTATTTTGCTAGTTTCTCTTTATCAACAGAGATAGCAATCTTTTGAAGATTTTCTTTGGTCAGTTCCCTTTATCAGCAGGGATGTCATTTATTTTGCTAGTTTCTCTTTATCAGCAGAGATAGCAATCTTTTGAAGATTTTCTTTTGTCAGTTTCCCTTTATCAGCAGGGATGGCATTTATTTTGCTAGTTTCTCTTTATCAGCAGAGATAACAATCCTTTGAAGATTTTCTTTGTTCAGTTCCGTTTATAAGCAGGGATGGCATTTATTTTGCTAGTTTCTCTTTATCAGCAGAGATAACAATCTTTTGAAGATTTTCTTTTGTCAGTTTCCCTTTATCAGCAGGGATGGCATTTATTTTGCTAGTTTCTCTTTATCAGCAGAGATAGCAATCTTTTGAAGATTTTATTTTGTCAGTTTCCCTTTATCAGTAGGGATGCCATTTATTTTGCCAGTTTCTCTTTATCAGCAGAGATAGCAATCTTTTGAAGTTTTTCTTTTGTCAGTTTCCCTTTATCAGCAGGGATGGCATTTATTTTGCTAGTTTCTCTTTATCAGCAGAGATAGCAATCTTTTGAATATTTTCTTTTGTCAGTTTCCCTTTATCAGCAGGGATGGCATTTATTTTTCTAGCTTCTCTTTATCAGCAGAGATAGCAATCTTTTGAAGATTTTCTTTTGTCAGTTTCCCTTTATCAGCAGGGATGGCATTTATTTTGCTAGTTTCTCTTTATCAGCAGAGATAGCAATCTTTTAATGATTTTCTTTCGTCAGTTTCCCTTTATCAGTAGGGATGGCATTTATTTTGCTAGTTTCTCTTTATCAGCAGAGATAGCAATCTTTTGAAGGTTTTCTTTCGTCAGTTTCCCTTTATCAGCAAGGATGGCATTTATTTTGCTAGTTTCTCTTTATCAACAGAGATAGCAATCTTTTGAAGATTTTCTTTGGTCAGTTCCCTTTATCAGCAGGGATGTCATTTATTTTGCTAGTTTCTCTTTATCAGCAGAGATAGCAATCTTTTGAAGATTTTCTTTTGTCAGTTTCCCTTTATCAGCAGGGATGGCATTTATTTTGCTAGTTTCTCTTTATCAGCAGAGATAACAATCCTTTGAAGATTTTCTTTGTTCAGTTCCGTTTATAAGCAGGGATGGCATTTATTTTGCTAGTTTCTCTTTATCAGCAGAGATAACAATCTTTTGAAGATTTTCTTTTGTCAGTTTCCCTTTATCAGCAGGGATGGCATTTATTTTGCTAGTTTCTCTTTATCAGCAGAGATAGCAATCTTTTGAAGATTTTATTTTGTCAGTTTCCCTTTATCAGTAGGGATGCCATTTATTTTGCCAGTTTCTCTTTATCAGCAGAGATAGCAATCTTTTGAAGTTTTTCTTTTGTCAGTTTCCCTTTATCAGCAGGGATGGCATTTATTTTGCTAGTTTCTCTTTATCAGCAGAGATAGCAATCTTTTGAATATTTTCTTTTGTCAGTTTCCCTTTATCAGCAGGGATGGCATTTATTTTTCTAGCTTCTCTTTATCAACAGAGATAGCAATCTTTTGAAGATTTTCTTTTGTCAGTTTCCCTTTATCAGCAGGGATGGCATTTATTTTGCTAGTTTCTCTTTATCAGCAGAGATAGCAATCTTTTAATGATTTTCTTTCGTCAGTTTCCCTTTATCAGTAGGGATGGCATTTATTTTTCTAGCTTCTCTTTATCTGTAGAGATAACAATCCTTTGAAGATTTTCTTTTGTCAGTTTCCCTTTATCAGCAGGGATGGCATTTATTTTGCTAGTTTCCCTTTATCAGCAGAGATAGCAATCTGTTGAAGATTTTATTTTGTCAGTTTCCCTTTATCAGCAGGGATGACATTTAATTTTCTAGTTTCTCTTTATCAGCAGAGATAGCAATCTTTTGATGATTTTCTTTTGTCAGTTTGCCTTTATCAGCAGGGATGACATTTATTTTGCTAGTTTCTCTTTATCAGCAGAGATAGCAATCTTTTGAATATTTTCTTTTGTCAGTTTCCCTTTATCAGCAGGGATGGCATTTATTTTTCTAGCTTCTCTTTATCAGCAGAGATAGCAATCTTTTGAAGTTTTTCTTTTGTCAGTTTCCCTTTATCAGCAGGGATGGCATTTATTTTGCTAGTTTCTCTTTATCAGCAGAGATAGCAATCTTTTGAATATTTTCTTTTGTCAGTTTCCCTTTATCAGCAGGGATGGCATTTATTTTTCTAGCTTCTCTTTATCAGCAGAGATAGCAATCTTTTGAAGATTTTCTTTTGTCAGTTTCCCTTTATCAGCAGGGATGGCATTTATTTTACTAGTTTCTCTTTATCAGCAGAGATAGCAATCTTTTAAAGATTTTCTTTCGTCAGTTTCCCTTTATCAGTAGGGATGGCATTTATTTTGCTAGTTTCTCTTTATCAGCAGAGATAGCAATCTTTTGAAGGTTTTCTTTCGTCAGTTTCCCTTTATCAGCAAGGATGGCATTTATTTTGCTAGTTTCTCTTTATCAACAGAGATAGCAATCTTTTGAAGATTTTCTTTGGTCAGTTCCCTTTATCAGCAGGGATGTCATTTATTTTGCTAGTTTTTCTTTATCAGCAGAGATAGCAATCTTTTGAAGATTTTCTTTTGTCAGTTTCCCTTTATCAACAGGGATGGCATTTATTTTGCTAGTTTCTCTTTATCAGCAGAGATAACAATCCTTTGAAGATTTTCTTTGTTCAGTTCCGTTTATAAGCAGGGATGGCATTTATTTTGCTAGTTTCTCTTTATCAGCAGAGATAACAATCTTTTGAAGATTTTCTTTTGTCAGTTTCCCTTTATCAGCAGGGATGGCATTTATTTTGCTAGTTTCTCTTTATCAGCAGAGATAGCAATCTTTTGAAGATTTTATTTTGTCAGTTTCCCTTTATCAGTAGGGATGCCATTTATTTTGCCAGTTTCTCTTTATCAGCAGAGATAGCAATCTTTTGAAGTTTTTCTTTTGTCAGTTTCCCTTTATCAGCAGGGATGGCATTTATTTTGCTAGTTTCTCTTTATCAGCAGAGATAGCAATCTTTTGAATATTTTCTTTTGTCAGTTTCCCTTTATCAGCAGGGATGGCATTTATTTTTCTAGCATCTCTTTATCAGCAGAGATAGCAATCTTTTGAAGATTTTCTTTTGTCAGTTTCCCTTTATCAGCAGGGATGGCATTTATTTTGCTAGTTTCTCTTTATCAGCATAGATAGCAATCTTTTAATGATTTTCTTTCGTCAGTTTCCCTTTATCAGTAGGGATGCCATTTATTTTTCTAGCTTCTCTTTATCTGTAGAGATAACAATCCTTTGAAGATTTTCTTTTGTCAGTTTCCCTTTATCAGCAGGGATGGCATTTATTTTGCTAGTTTCCCTTTATCAGCAGAGATAGCAATCTGTTGAAGATTTTATTTTGTCAGTTTCCCTTTATCAGCAGGGATGACATTTATTTTTCTAGTTTCTCTTTATCAGCAGAGATAGCAATCTTTTGATGATTTTCTTTTGTCAGTTTGCCTTTATCAGCAGGGATGACATTTATTTTGCTAGTTTCTCTTTATCAGCAGAGATAACAATCTTTTGAATATTTTCTTTTGTCAGTTTCCCTTTATCAGCAGGGATGGCATTTATTTTTCTAGCTTCTCTTTATCAGCAGAGATATCAATCTTTTGAAGATTTTCTTTTGTCAGTTTGCCTTTATCAGCAGGGATGGCATTTATTTTACTAGTTTCTCTTTATCAGCAGAGATAGCAATCTTTTAAAGATTTTCTTTCGTCAGTTTCCCTTTATCAGTAGGGATGGCATTTATTTTGCCAGTTTCTCTTTATCAGCAGAGATAGCAATCTTTTGAAGGTTTTCTTTCGTCAGTTTCCCTTTATCAGCAAGGATGGCATTTATTTTGCTAGTTTCTCTTTATCAACAGAGATAGCAATCTTTTGAAGATTTTCTTTTGTCAGTTTCACTTTATCAGCAGGGATGTCATTTATTTTGCTAGCTTCTCTTTATCAGCAGAGATAGCAATCTTTTGAAGATTTTCTTTTGTCAGTTTCCCTTTATCAGCAGGGATGGCATTTATTTTGCTAGTTTCTCTTTATCAGCAGAGATAGCAATCTTTTAATGATTTTCTTTCGTCAGTTTCCCTTTAACAGTAGGGATGGCATTTATTTTTCTAGCTTCTCTTTATCTGTAGAGATAACAATCCTTTGAAGATTTTCTTTTGTCAGTTTCCCTTTATCAGCAGGGATGGCATTTATTTTGCTAGTTTCCCTTTATCAGCAGAGATAGCAATCTGTTGAAGATTTTATTTTGTCAGTTTCCCTTTATCAACAGGGATGACATTTATTTTTCTAGTTTCTCTTTATCAGCAGAGATAGCAATCTTTTGATGATTTTCTTTTGTCAGTTTGCCTTTATCAGCAGGGATGACGTTTATTTTGCTAGTTTCTCTTTATCAGCAGAGATAGCAATCTTTTGAATATTTTCTTTTGTCAGTTTCCCTTTATCAGCAGGGATGGCATTTATTTTTCTAGCTTCTCTTTATCAGCAGAGATAGCAATCTTTTGAAGATTTTCTTTTGTCAGTTTCCCTTTATCAGCAGGGATGGCATTTATTTTACTAGTTTCTCTTTATCAGCAGAGATAGCAATCTTTTAAAGATTTTCTTTCGTCAGTTTCCCTTTATCAGTAGGGATGGCATTTATTTTGCTAGTTTCTCTTTATCAGCAGAGATAGCAATCTTTTGAAGGTTTTCTTTCGTCAGTTTCCCTTTATCAGCAAGGATGGCATTTATTTTGCTAGTTTCTCTTTATCAACAGAGATAGCAATCTTTTGAAGATTTTCTTTGGTCAGTTCCCTTTATCAGCAGGGATGTCATTTATTTTGCTAGTTTCTCTTTATCAACAGAGATAGCAATCTTTTGAAGATTTTCTTTGGTCAGTTCCCTTTATCAGCAGGGATGTCATTTATTTTGCTAGTTTCTCTTTATCAGCAGAGATAGCAATCTTTTGAAGATTTTCTTTTGTCAGTTTCCCTTTATCAGCAGGGATGGCATTTATTTTGCTAGTTTCTCTTTATCAGCAGAGATAACAATCCTTTGAAGATTTTCTTTGTTCAGTTCCGTTTATAAGCAGGGATGGCATTTATTTTGCTAGTTTCTCTTTATTAGCAGAGATAACAATCTTTTGAAGATTTTCTTTTGTCAGTTTCCCTTTATCAGCAGGGATGGCATTTATTTTGCTAGTTTCTCTTTATCAGCAGAGATAGCAATCTTTTGAAGATTTTATTTTGTCACTTTCCCTTTATCAGTAGGGATGCCATTTATTTTGCCAGTTTCTCTTTATCAGCAGAGATAGCAATCTTTTGAAGTTTTTCTTTTGTCAGTTTCCCTTTATCAGCAGGGATGGCATTTATTTTGCTAGTTTCTCTTTATCAGCAGAGATAGCAATCTTTTGAATATTTTCTTTTGTCAGTTTCCCTTTATCAGCAGGGATGGCATTTATTTTTCTAGCTTCTCTTTATCAGCAGAGATAGCAATCTTTTGAAGATTTTCTTTTGTCAGTTTCCCTTTATCAGCAGGGATGGCATTTATTTTGCTAGTTTCTCTTTATCAGCAGAGATAGCAATCTTTTAATGATTTTCTTTCGTCAGTTTCCCTTTATCAGTAGGGATGGCATTTATTTTGCTAGTTTCTCTTTATCAGCAGAGATAGCAATCTTTTGAAGGTTTTCTTTCGTCAGTTTCCCTTTATCAGCAAGGATGGCATTTATTTTGCAAGTTTCTCTTTATCAACAGAGATAGCAATCTTTTGAAGATTTTCTTTGGTCAGTTCCCTTTATCAGCAGGGATGTCATTTATTTTGCTAGTTTCTCTTTATCAGCAGAGATAGCAAGCTTTTGAAGATTTTCTTTTGTCAGTTTCCCTTTATCAGCAGGGATGGCATTTATTTTGCTAGTTTCTCTTTATCAGCAGAGATAACAATCCTTTGAAGATTTTCTTTGTTCAGTTCCGTTTATAAGCAGGGATGGCATTTATTTTGCTAGTTTCTCTTTATCAGCAGAGATAACAATCTTTTGAAGATTTTCTTTTGTCAGTTTCCCTTTATCAGCAGGGATGGCATTTATTTTGCTAGTTTCTCTTTATCAGCAGAGATAGCAATCTTTTGAAGATTTTATTTTGTCAGTTTCCCTTTATCAGTAGGGATGCCATTTATTTTGCCAGTTTCTCTTTATCAGCAGAGATAGCAATCTTTTGAAGTTTTTCTTTTGTCAGTTTCCCTTGATCAGCAGGGATGGCATTTATTTTGCTAGTTTCTCTTTATCAGCAGAGATAGCAATCTTTTGAATATTTTCTTTTGTCAGTTTCCCTTTATCAGCAGGGATGGCATTTATTTTGCTAGTTTCTCTTTATCAGCAGAGATAGCAATCTTTTTATGATTTTCTTTCGTCAGTTTCCCTTTATCAGTAGGGATGGCATTTATTTTTCTAGCTTCTCTTTATCTGTAGAGATAACAATCCTTTGAAGATTTTCTTTTGTCAGTTTCCCTTTATCAGCAGGGATGGCATTTATTTTGCTAGTTTCCCTTTATCAGCAGAGATAGCAATCTGTTGAAGATTTTATTTTGTCAGTTTCCCTTTATCAGCAGGGATGACATTTATTTTTCTAGTTTCTCTTTATCAGCAGAGATAGCAATCTTTTGATGATTTTCTTTTGTCAGTTTCCCTTTATCAGCAGGGATGGCATTTATTTTGCTAGTTTCTCTTTATCAGCAGAGATAGCAATCTTTTGAATATTTTCTTTTGTCAGTTTCCCTTTATCAGCAGGGATGGCATTTATTTTGCTAGTTTCTCTTTATCAGCAGAGATAGCAATCTTTTTATGATTTTCTTTCGTCAGTTTCCCTTTATCAGTAGGGATGGCATTTATTTTTCTAGCTTCTCTTTATCTGTAGAGATAACAATCCTTTGAAGATTTTCTTTTGTCAGTTTCCCTTTATCAGCAGGGATGGCATTTATTTTGCTAGTTTCCCTTTATCAGCAGAGATAGCAATCTGTTGAAGATTTTATTTTGTCAGTTTCCCTTTATCAGCAGGGATGACATTTATTTTTCTAGTTTCTCTTTATCAGCAGAGATAGCAATCTTTTGATGATTTTCTTTTGTCAGTTTGCCTTTATCAGCAGGGATGACATTTATTTTGCTAGTTTCTCTTTATCAGCAGAGATAGCAATCTTTTGAATATTTTCTTTTGTCAGTTTCCCTTTATCAGCAGGGATGGCATTTATTTTTCTAGCTTCTCTTTATCAGCAGAGATAGCAATCTTTTGAAGATTTTCTTTTGTCAGTTTCCCTTTATCAGCAGGGATGGCATTTATTTTACTAGTTTTTCTTTATCAGCAGAGATAGCAATCTTTTAAAGATTTTCTTTCGTCAGTTTCCCTTTATCAGTAGGGATGGCATTTATTTTGCTAGTTTCTCTTTATCAGCAGAGATAGCAATCTTTTGAAGGTTTCCTTTCGTCAGTTTCCCTTTATCAGCAAGGATGGCATTTATTTTGCTAGTTTCTCTTTATCAACAGAGATAGCAATCTTTTGAAGATTTTCTTTGGTCAGTTCCCTTTATCAGCAGGGATGTCATTTATTTTGCTAGTTTCTCTTTATCAGCAGAGATAGCAATCTTTTGAAGATTTTCTTTTGTCAGTTTCCCTTTATCAGCAGGGATGGCATTTATTTTGCTAGTTTCTCTTTATCAGCAGAGATAACAATCCTTTGAAGATTTTCTTTGTTCAGTTCCGTTTATAAGCAGGGATGGCATTTATTTTGCTAGTTTCTCTTTATCAGCAGAGATAACAATCTTTTGAAGATTTTCTTTTGTCAGTTTCCCTTTATCAGCAGGGATGGCATTTATTTTGCTAGTTTCTCTTTATCAGCAGAGATAGCAATCTTTTGAAGATTTTATTTTGTCAGTTTCCCTTTATCAGTAGGGATGCCATTTATTTTGCCAGTTTCTCTTTATCAGCAGAGATAGCAATCTTTTGAAGTTTTTCTTTTGTCAGTTTCCCTTTATCAGCAGGGATGGCATTTATTTTGCTAGTTTCTCTTTATCAGCAGAGATAGCAATCTTTTGAATATTTTCTTTTGTCAGTTTCCCTTTATCAGCAGGGATGGCATTTATTTTTCTAGCTTCTCTTTATCAGCAGAGATAGCAATCTTTTGAAGATTTTCTTTTGTCAGTTTCCCTTTATCAGCAGGGATGGCATTTATTTTGCTAGTTTCTCTTTATCAGCAGAGATAGCAATCTTTTAATGATTTTCTTTCGTCAGTTTCCCTTTATCAGTAGGGATGGCATTTATTTTGCTAGTTTCTCTTTATCAGCAGAGATAGCAATCTTTTGAAGGTTTTCTTTCGTCAGTTTCCCTTTATCAGCAAGGATGGCATTTATTTTGCTAGTTTCTCTTTATCAACAGAGATAGCAATCTTTTGAAGATTTTCTTTGGTCAGTTCCCTTTATCAGCAGGGATGTCATTTATTTTGCTAGTTTCTCTTTATCAGCAGAGATAGCAATCTTTTGAAGATTTTCTTTTGTCAGTTTCCCTTTATCAGCAGGGATGGCATTTATTTTGCTAGTTTCTCTTTATCAGCAGAGATAACAATCCTTTGAAGATTTTCTTTGTTCAGTTCCGTTTATAAGCAGGGATGGCATTTATTTTGCTAGTTTCTCTTTATCAGCAGAGATAACAATCTTTTGAAGATTTTCTTTTGTCAGTTTCCCTTTATCAGCAGGGATGGCATTTATTTTGCTAGTTTCTCTTTATCAGCAGAGATAGCAATCTTTTGAAGATTTTATTTTGTCAGTTTCCCTTTATCAGTAGGGATGCCATTTATTTTGCCAGTTTCTCTTTATCAGCAGAGATAGCAATCTTTTGAAGTTTTTCTTTTGTCAGTTTCCCTTTATCAGCAGGGATGGCATTTATTTTGCTAGTTTCTCTTTATCAGCAGAGATAGCAATCTTTTGAATATTTTCTTTTGTCAGTTTCCCTTTATCAGCAGGGATGGCATTTATTTTTCTAGCTTCTCTTTATCAACAGAGATAGCAATCTTTTGAAGATTTTCTTTTGTCAGTTTCCCTTTATCAGCAGGGATGGCATTTATTTTGCTAGTTTCTCTTTATCAGCAGAGATAGCAATCTTTTAATGATTTTCTTTCGTCAGTTTCCCTTTATCAGTAGGGATGGCATTTATTTTTCTAGCTTCTCTTTATCTGTAGAGATAACAATCCTTTGAAGATTTTCTTTTGTCAGTTTCCCTTTATCAGCAGGGATGGCATTTATTTTGCTAGTTTCCCTTTATCAGCAGAGATAGCAATCTGTTGAAGATTTTATTTTGTCAGTTTCCCTTTATCAGCAGGGATGACATTTATTTTTCTAGTTTCTCTTTATCAGCAGAGATAGCAATCTTTTGATGATTTTCTTTTGTCAGTTTGCCTTTATCAGCAGGGATGACATTTATTTTGCTAGTTTCTCTTTATCAGCAGAGATAGCAATCTTTTGAATATTTTCTTTTGTCAGTTTCCCTTTATCAGCAGGGATGGCATTTATTTTTCTAGCTTCTCTTTATCAGCAGAGATAGCAATCTTTTGAAGATTTTCTTTTGTCAGTTTCCCTTTATCAGCAGGGATGGCATTTATTTTACTAGTTTTTCTTTATCAGCAGAGATAGCAATCTTTTAAAGATTTTCTTTCGTCAGTTTCCCTTTATCAGTAGGGATGGAATTTATTTTGCTAGTTTCTCTTTATCAGCAGAGATAGCAATCTTTTGAAGGTTTTCTTTCGTCAGTTTCCCTTTATCAGCAAGGATGGCATTTATTTTGCTAGTTTCTCTTTATCAACAGAGATAGCAATCTTTTGAAGATTTTCTTTGGTCAGTTCCCTTTATCAGCAGGGATGTCATTTATTTTGCTAGTTTGTCTTTATCAGCAGAGATAGCAATCTTTTGAAGATTTTCTTTTGTCAGTTTCCCTTTATCAGCAGGGATGGCATTTATTTTGCTAGTTTCTCTTTATCAGCAGAGATAACAATCTTTTGAAGATTTTCTTTTGTCAGTTTCCCTTTATCAGCAGGGATGGCATTTATTTTGCTAGTTTCTCTTTATCAGCAGAGATAGCAATCTTTTGAAGATTTTATTTTGTCAGTTTCCCTTTATCAGTAGGGATGCCATTTATTTTGCCAGTTTCTCTTTATCAGCAGAGATAGCAATCTTTTGAAGTTTTTCTTTTGTCAGTTTCCCTTTATCAGCAGGGATGGCATTTATTTTGCTAGTTTCTCTTTATCAGCAGAGATAGCAATCTTTTGAATATTTTCTTTTGTCAGTTTCCCTTTATCAGCAGGGATGGCATTTATTTTTCTAGCTTCTCTTTATCAGCAGAGATAGCAATCTTTTGAAGATTTTCTTTTGTCAGTTTCCCTTTATCAGCAGGGATGGCATTTATTTTGCTAGTTTCTCTTTATCAGCAGAGATAGCAATCTTTTAATGATTTTCTTTCGTCAGTTTCCCTTTATCAGTAGGGATGGCATTTATTTTTCTAGCTTCTCTTTATCTGTAGAGATAACAATCCTTTGAAGATTTTCTTTTGTCAGTTTCCCTTTATCAGCAGGGATGGCATTTATTTTGCTAGTTTCCCTTTATCAGCAGAGATAGCAATCTGTTGAAGATTTTATTTTGTCAGTTTCCCTTTATCAGCAGGGATGACATTTATTTTTCTAGTTTCTCTTTATCAGCAGAGATAGCAATCTTTTGATGATTTTCTTTTGTCAGTTTGCCTTTATCAGCAGGGATGACATTTATTTTGCTAGTTTCTCTTTATCAGCAGAGATAGCAATCTTTTGAATATTTTCTTTTGTCAGTTTCCCTTTATCAGCAGGGATGGCATTTATTTTTCTAGCTTCTCTTTATCAGCAGAGATAGCAATCTTTTGAAGATTTTCTTTTGTCAGTTTCCCTTTATCAGCAGGGATGGCATTTATTTTGCTAGTTTCTCTTTATCAGCAGAGATAACAATCCTTTGAAGATTTTCTTTGTTCAGTTCCGTTTATAAGCAGGGATGGCATTTATTTTGCTAGTTTCTCTTTATCAGCAGAGATAACAATCTTTTGAAGATTTTCTTTTGTCAGTTTCCCTTTATCAGCAGGGATGGCATTTATTTTGCTAGTTTCTCTTTATCAGCAGAGATAGCAATCTTTTGAAGATTTTATTTTGTCAGTTTCCCTTTATCAGTAGGGATGCCATTTATTTTGCCAGTTTCTCTTTATCAGCAGAGATAGCAATCTTTTGAAGTTTTTCTTTTGTCAGTTTCCCTTTATCAGCAGGGATGGCATTTATTTTGCTAGTTTCTCTTTATCAGCAGAGATAGCAATCTTTTGAATATTTTCTTTTGTCAGTTTCCCTTTATCAGCAGGGATGGCATTTATTTTGCTAGTTTCTCTTTATCAGCAGAGATAGCAATCTTTTTATGATTTTCTTTCGTCAGTTTCCCTTTATCAGTAGGGATGGCATTTATTTTTCTAGCTTCTCTTTATCTGTAGAGATAACAATCCTTTGAAGATTTTCTTTTGTCAGTTTCCCTTTATCAGCAGGGATGGCATTTATTTTGCTAGTTTCCCTTTATCAGCAGAGATAGCAATCTGTTGAAGATTTTATTTTGTCAGTTTCCCTTTATCAGCAGGGATGACATTTATTTTTCTAGTTTCTCTTTATCAGCAGAGATAGCAATCTTTTGATGATTTTCTTTTGTCAGTTTCCCTTTATCAGCAGGGATGGCATTTATTTTGCTAGTTTCTCTTTATCAGCAGAGATAGCAATCTTTTGAATATTTTCTTTTGTCAGTTTCCCTTTATCAGCAGGGATGGCATTTATTTTGCTAGTTTCTCTTTATCAGCAGAGATAGCAATCTTTTGAAGATTTTATTTTGTCAGTTTCCCTTTATCAGTAGGGATGCCATTTATTTTGCCAGTTTCTCTTTATCAGCAGAGATAGCAATCTTTTGAAGTTTTTCTTTTGTCAGTTTCCCTTTATCAGCAGGGATGGCATTTATTTTGCTAGTTTCTCTTTATCAGCAGAGATAGCAATCTTTTGAATATTTTCTTTTGTCAGTTTCCCTTTATCAGCAGGGATGGCATTTATTTTGCTAGTTTCTCTTTATCAGCAGAGATAGCAATCTTTTTATGATTTTCTTTCGTCAGTTTCCCTTTATCAGTAGGGATGGCATTTATTTTTCTAGCTTCTCTTTATCTGTAGAGATAACAATCCTTTGAAGATTTTCTTTTGTCAGTTTCCCTTTATCAGCAGGGATGGCATTTATTTTGCTAGTTTCCCTTTATCAGCAGAGATAGCAATCTGTTGAAGATTTTATTTTGTCAGTTTCCCTTTATCAGCAGGGATGACATTTATTTTTCTAGTTTCTCTTTATCAGCAGAGATAGCAATCTTTTGATGATTTTCTTTTGTCAGTTTCCCTTTATCAGCAGGGATGGCATTTATTTTGCTAGTTTCTCTTTATCAGCAGAGATAGCAATCTTTTGAATATTTTCTTTTGTCAGTTTCCCTTTATCAGCAGGGATGGCATTTATTTTGCTAGTTTCTCTTTATCAGCAGAGATAGCAATCTTTTTATGATTTTCTTTCGTCAGTTTCCCTTTATCAGTAGGGATGGCATTTATTTTTCTAGCTTCTCTTTATCTGTAGAGATAACAATCCTTTGAAGATTTTCTTTTGTCAGTTTCCCTTTATCAGCAGGGATGGCATTTATTTTGCTAGTTTCCCTTTATCAGCAGAGATAGCAATCTGTTGAAGATTTTATTTTGTCAGTTTCCCTTTATCAGCAGGGATGACATTTATTTTTCTAGTTTCTCTTTATCAGCAGAGATAGCAATCTTTTGATGATTTTCTTTTGTCAGTTTGCCTTTATCAGCAGGGATGACATTTATTTTGCTAGTTTCTCTTTATCAGCAGAGATAGCAATCTTTTGAATATTTTCTTTTGTCAGTTTCCCTTTATCAGCAGGGATGGCATTTATTTTTCTAGCTTCTCTTTATCAGCAGAGATAGCAATCTTTTGAAGATTTTCTTTTGTCAGTTTCCCTTTATCAGCAGGGATGGCATTTATTTTACTAGTTTTTCTTTATCAGCAGAGATAGCAATCTTTTAAAGATTTTCTTTCGTCAGTTTCCCTTTATCAGTAGGGATGGCATTTATTTTGCTAGTTTCTCTTTATCAGCAGAGATAGCAATCTTTTGAAGGTTTCCTTTCGTCAGTTTCCCTTTATCAGCAAGGATGGCATTTATTTTGCTAGTTTCTCTTTATCAACAGAGATAGCAATCTTTTGAAGATTTTCTTTGGTCAGTTCCCTTTATCAGCAGGGATGTCATTTATTTTGCTAGTTTCTCTTTATCAGCAGAGATAGCAATCTTTTGAAGATTTTCTTTTGTCAGTTTCCCTTTATCAGCAGGGATGGCATTTATTTTGCTAGTTTCTCTTTATCAGCAGAGATAACAATCCTTTGAAGATTTTCTTTGTTCAGTTCCGTTTATAAGCAGGGATGGCATTTATTTTGCTAGTTTCTCTTTATCAGCAGAGATAACAATCTTTTGAAGATTTTCTTTTGTCAGTTTCCCTTTATCAGCAGGGATGGCATTTATTTTGCTAGTTTCTCTTTATCAGCAGAGATAGCAATCTTTTGAAGATTTTATTTTGTCAGTTTCCCTTTATCAGTAGGGATGCCATTTATTTTGCCAGTTTCTCTTTATCAGCAGAGATAGCAATCTTTTGAAGTTTTTCTTTTGTCAGTTTCCCTTTATCAGCAGGGATGGCATTTATTTTGCTAGTTTCTCTTTATCAGCAGAGATAGCAATCTTTTGAATATTTTCTTTTGTCAGTTTCCCTTTATCAGCAGGGATGGCATTTATTTTTCTAGCTTCTCTTTATCAGCAGAGATAGCAATCTTTTGAAGATTTTCTTTTGTCAGTTTCCCTTTATCAGCAGGGATGGCATTTATTTTGCTAGTTTCTCTTTATCAGCAGAGATAGCAATCTTTTAATGATTTTCTTTCGTCAGTTTCCCTTTATCAGTAGGGATGGCATTTATTTTGCTAGTTTCTCTTTATCAGCAGAGATAGCAATCTTTTGAAGGTTTTCTTTCGTCAGTTTCCCTTTATCAGCAAGGATGGCATTTATTTTGCTAGTTTCTCTTTATCAACAGAGATAGCAATCTTTTGAAGATTTTCTTTGGTCAGTTCCCTTTATCAGCAGGGATGTCATTTATTTTGCTAGTTTCTCTTTATCAGCAGAGATAGCAATCTTTTGAAGATTTTCTTTTGTCAGTTTCCCTTTATCAGCAGGGATGGCATTTATTTTGCTAGTTTCTCTTTATCAGCAGAGATAACAATCCTTTGAAGATTTTCTTTGTTCAGTTCCGTTTATAAGCAGGGATGGCATTTATTTTGCTAGTTTCTCTTTATCAGCAGAGATAACAATCTTTTGAAGATTTTCTTTTGTCAGTTTCCCTTTATCAGCAGGGATGGCATTTATTTTGCTAGTTTCTCTTTATCAGCAGAGATAGCAATCTTTTGAAGATTTTATTTTGTCAGTTTCCCTTTATCAGTAGGGATGCCATTTATTTTGCCAGTTTCTCTTTATCAGCAGAGATAGCAATCTTTTGAAGTTTTTCTTTTGTCAGTTTCCCTTTATCAGCAGGGATGGCATTTATTTTGCTAGTTTCTCTTTATCAGCAGAGATAGCAATCTTTTGAATATTTTCTTTTGTCAGTTTCCCTTTATCAGCAGGGATGGCATTTATTTTTCTAGCTTCTCTTTATCAACAGAGATAGCAATCTTTTGAAGATTTTCTTTTGTCAGTTTCCCTTTATCAGCAGGGATGGCATTTATTTTGCTAGTTTCTCTTTATCAGCAGAGATAGCAATCTTTTAATGATTTTCTTTCGTCAGTTTCCCTTTATCAGTAGGGATGGCATTTATTTTTCTAGCTTCTCTTTATCTGTAGAGATAACAATCCTTTGAAGATTTTCTTTTGTCAGTTTCCCTTTATCAGCAGGGATGGCATTTATTTTGCTAGTTTCCCTTTATCAGCAGAGATAGCAATCTGTTGAAGATTTTATTTTGTCAGTTTCCCTTTATCAGCAGGGATGACATTTATTTTTCTAGTTTCTCTTTATCAGCAGAGATAGCAATCTTTTGATGATTTTCTTTTGTCAGTTTGCCTTTATCAGCAGGGATGACATTTATTTTGCTAGTTTCTCTTTATCAGCAGAGATAGCAATCTTTTGAATATTTTCTTTTGTCAGTTTCCCTTTATCAGCAGGGATGGCATTTATTTTTCTAGCTTCTCTTTATCAGCAGAGATAGCAATCTTTTGAAGATTTTCTTTTGTCAGTTTCCCTTTATCAGCAGGGATGGCATTTATTTTACTAGTTTTTCTTTATCAGCAGAGATAGCAATCTTTTAAAGATTTTCTTTCGTCAGTTTCCCTTTATCAGTAGGGATGGAATTTATTTTGCTAGTTTCTCTTTATCAGCAGAGATAGCAATCTTTTGAAGGTTTTCTTTCGTCAGTTTCCCTTTATCAGCAAGGATGGCATTTATTTTGCTAGTTTCTCTTTATCAACAGAGATAGCAATCTTTTGAAGATTTTCTTTGGTCAGTTCCCTTTATCAGCAGGGATGTCATTTATTTTGCTAGTTTGTCTTTATCAGCAGAGATAGCAATCTTTTGAAGATTTTCTTTTGTCAGTTTCCCTTTATCAGCAGGGATGGCATTTATTTTGCTAGTTTCTCTTTATCAGCAGAGATAACAATCCTTTGAAGATTTTCTTTGTTCAGTTCCGTTTATAAGAAGGGATGGCATTTATTTTGCTAGTTTCTCTTTATCAGCAGAGATAACAATCTTTTGAAGATTTTCTTTTGTCAGTTTCCCTTTATCAGCAGGGATGGCATTTATTTTGCTAGTTTCTCTTTATCAGCAGAGATAGCAATCTTTTGAAGATTTTATTTTGTCAGTTTCCCTTTATCAGTAGGGATGCCATTTATTTTGCCAGTTTCTCTTTATCAGCAGAGATAGCAATCTTTTGAAGTTTTTCTTTTGTCAGTTTCCCTTTATCAGCAGGGATGGCATTTATTTTGCTAGTTTCTCTTTATCAGCAGAGATAGCAATCTTTTGAATATTTTCTTTTGTCAGTTTCCCTTTATCAGCAGGGATGGCATTTATTTTTCTAGCTTCTCTTTATCAGCAGAGATAGCAATCTTTTGAAGATTTTCTTTTGTCAGTTTCCCTTTATCAGCAGGGATGGCATTTATTTTGCTAGTTTCTCTTTATCAGCAGAGATAGCAATCTTTTAATGATTTTCTTTCGTCAGTTTCCCTTTATCAGTAGGGATGGCATTTATTTTTCTAGCTTCTCTTTATCTGTAGAGATAACAATCCTTTGAAGATTTTCTTTTGTCAGTTTCCCTTTATCAGCAGGGATGGCATTTATTTTGCTAGTTTCCCTTTATCAGCAGAGATAGCAATCTGTTGAAGATTTTATTTTGTCAGTTTCCCTTTATCAGCAGGGATGACATTTATTTTTCTAGTTTCTCTTTATCAGCAGAGATAGCAATCTTTTGATGATTTTCTTTTGTCAGTTTGCCTTTATCAGCAGGGATGACATTTATTTTGCTAGTTTCTCTTTATCAGCAGAGATAGCAATCTTTTGAATATTTTCTTTTGTCAGTTTCCCTTTATCAGCAGGGATGGCATTTATTTTTCTAGCTTCTCTTTATCAGCAGAGATAGCAATCTTTTGAAGATTTTCTTTTGTCAGTTTCCCTTTATCAGCAGGGATGGCATTTATTTTACTAGTTTTTCTTTATCAGCAGAGATAGCAATCTTTTAAAGATTTTCTTTCGTCAGTTTCCCTTTATCAGTAGGGATGGCATTTATTTTGCTAGTTTCTCTTTATCAGCAGAGATAGCAATCTTTTGAAGGTTTCCTTTCGTCAGTTTCCCTTTATCAGCAAGGATGGCATTTATTTTGCTAGTTTCTCTTTATCAACAGAGATAGCAATCTTTTGAAGATTTTCTTTGGTCAGTTCCCTTTATCAGCAGGGATGTCATTTATTTTGCTAGTTTGTCTTTATCAGCAGAGATAGCAATCTTTTGAAGATTTTCTTTTGTCAGTTTCCCTTTATCAGCAGGGATGGCATTTATTTTGCTAGTTTCTCTTTATCAGCAGAGATAGCAATCTTTTAATGATTTTCTTTCGTCAGTTTCCCTATATCAGTAGGGATGGCATTTATTTTTCTAGCTTCTCTTTATCTGTAGAGATAACAATCCTTTGAAGATTTTCTTTTGTCAGTTTCCCTTTATCAGCAGGGATGGCATTTATTTTGCTAGTTTCCCTTTATCAGTAGAGATAGCAATCTGTTGAAGATTTTATTTTGTCAGTTTCCCTTTATCAGCAGGGATGACATTTATTTTTCTAGTTTCTCTTTATCAGCAGAGATAGCAATCTTTTGATGATTTTCTTTTGTCAGTTTGCCTTTATTAGCAGGGATGACATTTATTTTGCTAGTTTCTCTTTATCAGCAGAGATAGCAATCTTTTGAATATTTTCTTTTGTCAGTTTCCCTTTATCAGCAGGGATGGCATTTATTTTTCTAGCTTCTCTTTATCAGCAGAGATAGCAATCTTTTGAAGATTTTCTTTTGTCAGTTTCCCTTTATCAGCAGGGATGGCATTTATTTTACTAGTTTTTCTTTATCAGCAGAGATAGCAATCTTTTAAAGATTTTCTTTCGTCAGTTTCCCTTTATCAGTAGGGATGGCATTTATTTTGCTAGTTTCTCTTTATCAGCAGAGATAGCAATCTTTTGAAGGTTTTCTTTCGTCAGTTTCCCTTTATCAGCAAGGATGGCATTTATTTTGCTAGTTTCTCTTTATCAACAGAGATAGCAATCTTTTGAAGATTTTCTTTGGTCAGTTCCCTTTATCAGCAGGGATGTCATTTATTTTGCTAGTTTGTCTTTATCAGCAGAGATAGCAATCTTTTGAAGATTTTCTTTTGTCAGTTTCCCTTTATCAGCAGGGATGGCATTTATTTTGCTAGTTTCTCTTTATCAGCAGAGATAACAATCCTTTGAAGATTTTCTTTGTTCAGTTCCGTTTATAAGAAGGGATGGCATTTATTTTGCTAGTTTCTCTTTATCAGCAGAGATAACAATCTTTTGAAGATTTTCTTTTGTCAGTTTCCCTTTATCAGCAGGGATGGCATTTATTTTGCTAGTTTCTCTTTATCAGCAGAGATAGCAATCTTTTGAAGATTTTATTTTGTCAGTTTCCCTTTATCAGTAGGGATGCCATTTATTTTGCCAGTTTCTCTTTATCAGCAGAGATAGCAATCTTTTGAAGTTTTTCTTTTGTCAGTTTCCCTTTATCAGCAGGGATGGCATTTATTTTGCTAGTTTCTCTTTATCAGCAGAGATAGCAATCTTTTGAATATTTTCTTTTGTCAGTTTCCCTTTATCAGCAGGGATGGCATTTATTTTTCTAGCTTCTTTTTATCAGCAGAGATAGCAATCTTTTGAAGATTTTCTTTTGTCAGTTTCCCTTTATCAGCAGGGATGGCATTTATTTTGCTAGTTTCTCTTTATCAGCAGAGATAGCAATCTTTTAATGATTTTCTTTCGTCAGTTTCCCTTTATCAGTAGGGATGGCATTTATTTTTCTAGCTTCTCTTTATCTGTAGAGATAACAATCCTTTGAAGATTTTCTTTTGTCAGTTTCCCTTTATCAGCAGGGATGGCATTTATTTTGCTAGTTTCCCTTTATCAGCAGAGATAGCAATCTGTTGAAGATTTTATTTTGTCAGTTTCCCTTTATCAGCAGGGATGACATTTATTTTTCTAGTTTCTCTTTATCAGCAGAGATAGCAATCTTTTGATGATTTTCTTTTGTCAGTTTGCCTTTATCAGCAGGGATGACATTTATTTTGCTAGTTTCTCTTTATCAGCAGAGATAGCAATCTTTTGAATATTTTCTTTTGTCAGTTTCCCTTTATCAGCAGGGATGGCATTTATTTTTCTAGCTTCTCTTTATCAGCAGAGATAGCAATCTTTTGAAGATTTTCTTTTGTCAGTTTCCCTTTATCAGCAGGGATGGCATTTATTTTACTAGTTTTTCTTTATCAGCAGAGATAGCAATCTTTTAAAGATTTTCTTTCGTCAGTTTCCCTTTATCAGTAGGGATGGCATTTATTTTGCTAGTTTCTCTTTATCAGCAGAGATAGCAATCTTTTGAAGGTTTCCTTTCGTCAGTTTCCCTTTATCAGCAAGGATGGCATTTATTTTGCTAGTTTCTCTTTATCAACAGAGATAGCAATCTTTTGAAGATTTTCTTTGGTCAGTTCCCTTTATCAGCAGGGATGTCATTTATTTTGCTAGTTTGTCTTTATCAGCAGAGATAGCAATCTTTTGAAGATTTTCTTTTGTCAGTTTCCCTTTATCAGCAGGGATGGCATTTATTTTGCTAGTTTCTCTTTATCAGCAGAGATAACAATCCTTTGAAGATTTTCTTTGTTCAGTTCCGTTTATAAGAAGGGATGGCATTTATTTTGCTAGTTTCTCTTTATCAGCAGAGATAACAATCTTTTGAAGATTTTCTTTTGTCAGTTTCCCTTTATCAGCAGGGATGGCATTTATTTTGCTAGTTTCTCTTTATCAGCAGAGATAGCAATCTTTTGAAGATTTTATTTTGTCAGTTTCCCTTTATCAGTAGGGATGCCATTTATTTTGCCAGTTTCTCTTTATCAGCAGAGATAGCAATCTTTTGAAGTTTTTCTTTTGTCAGTTTCCCTTTATCAGCAGGGATGGCATTTATTTTGCTAGTTTCTCTTTATCAGCAGAGATAGCAATCTTTTGAATATTTTCTTTTGTCAGTTTCCCTTTATCAGCATGGATGGCATTTATTTTTCTAGCTTCTCTTTATCAGCAGAGATAGCAATCTTTTGAAGATTTTCTTTTGTCAGTTTCCCTTTATCAGCAGGGATGGCATTTATTTTACTAGTTTTTCTTTATCAGCAGAGATAGCAATCTTTTAAAGATTTTCTTTCGTCAGTTTCCCTTTATCAGTAGGGATGGCATTTATTTTGCTAGTTTCTCTTTATCAGCAGAGATAGCAATCTTTTGAAGGTTTTCTTTCGTCAGTTTCCCTTTATCAGCAAGGATGGCATTTATTTTGCTAGTTTCTCTTTATCAACAGAGATAGCAATCTTTTGAAGATTTTCTTTGGTCAGTTCCCTTTATCAGCAGGGATGTCATTTATTTTGCTAGTTTGTCTTTATCAGCAGAGATAGCAATCTTTTGAAGATTTTCTTTTGTCAGTTTCCCTTTATCAGCAGGGATGGCATTTATTTTGCTAGTTTCTCTTTATCAGCAGAGATAACAATCCTTTGAAGATTTTCTTTGTTCAGTTCCGTTTATAAGAAGGGATGGCATTTATTTTGCTAGTTTCTCTTTATCAGCAGAGATAACAATCTTTTGAAGATTTTCTTTTGTCAGTTTCCCTTTATCAGCAGGGATGGCATTTATTTTGCTAGTTTCTCTTTATCAGCAGAGATAGCAATCTTTTGAAGATTTTATTTTGTCAGTTTCCCTTTATCAGTAGGGATGCCATTTATTTTGCCAGTTTCTCTTTATCAGCAGAGATAGCAATCTTTTGAAGTTTTTCTTTTGTCAGTTTCCCTTTATCAGCAGGGATGGCATTTATTTTGCTAGTTTCTCTTTATCAGCAGAGATAGCAATCTTTTGAATATTTTCTTTTGTCAGTTTCCCTTTATCAGCAGGGATGGCATTTATTTTTCTAGCTTCTTTTTATCAGCAGAGATAGCAATCTTTTGAAGATTTTCTTTTGTCAGTTTCCCTTTATCAGCAGGGATGGCATTTATTTTGCTAGTTTCTCTTTATCAGCAGAGATAGCAATCTTTTAATGATTTTCTTTCGTCAGTTTCCCTTTATCAGTAGGGATGGCATTTATTTTTCTAGCTTCTCTTTATCTGTAGAGATAACAATCCTTTGAAGATTTTCTTTTGTCAGTTTCCCTTTATCAGCAGGGATGGCATTTATTTTGCTAGTTTCCCTTTATCAGCAGAGATAGCAATCTGTTGAAGATTTTATTTTGTCAGTTTCCCTTTATCAGCAGGGATGACATTTATTTTTCTAGTTTCTCTTTATCAGCAGAGATAGCAATCTTTTGATGATTTTCTTTTGTCAGTTTGCCTTTATCAGCAGGGATGACATTTATTTTGCTAGTTTCTCTTTATCAGCAGAGATAGCAATCTTTTGAATATTTTCTTTTGTCAGTTTCCCTTTATCAGCAGGGATGGCATTTATTTTTCTAGCTTCTCTTTATCAGCAGAGATAGCAATCTTTTGAAGATTTTCTTTTGTCAGTTTCCCTTTATCAGCAGGGATGGCATTTATTTTACTAGTTTTTCTTTATCAGCAGAGATAGCAATCTTTTAAAGATTTTCTTTCGTCAGTTTCCCTTTATCAGTAGGGATGGCATTTATTTTGCTAGTTTCTCTTTATCAGCAGAGATAGCAATCTTTTGAAGGTTTCCTTTCGTCAGTTTCCCTTTATCAGCAAGGATGGCATTTATTTTGCTAGTTTCTCTTTATCAACAGAGATAGCAATCTTTTGAAGATTTTCTTTGGTCAGTTCCCTTTATCAGCAGGGATGTCATTTATTTTGCTAGTTTGTCTTTATCAGCAGAGATAGCAATCTTTTGAAGATTTTCTTTTGTCAGTTTCCCTTTATCAGCAGGGATGGCATTTATTTTGCTAGTTTCTCTTTATCAGCAGAGATAACAATCCTTTGAAGATTTTCTTTGTTCAGTTCCGTTTATAAGAAGGGATGGCATTTATTTTGCTAGTTTCTCTTTATCAGCAGAGATAACAATCTTTTGAAGATTTTCTTTTGTCAGTTTCCCTTTATCAGCAGGGATGGCATTTATTTTGCTAGTTTCTCTTTATCAGCAGAGATAGCAATCTTTTGAAGATTTTATTTTGTCAGTTTCCCTTTATCAGTAGGGATGCCATTTATTTTGCCAGTTTCTCTTTATCAGCAGAGATAGCAATCTTTTGAAGTTTTTCTTTTGTCAGTTTCCCTTTATCAGCAGGGATGGCATTTATTTTGCTAGTTTCTCTTTATCAGCAGAGATAGCAATCTTTTGAATATTTTCTTTTGTCAGTTTCCCTTTATCAGCAGGGATGGCATTTATTTTTCTAGCTTCTCTTTATCAGCAGAGATAGCAATCTTTTGAAGATTTTCTTTTGGTAGTTTCCCTTTATCAGCAGGGATGGCATTTATTTTGCTAGTTTCTCTTTATCAGCAGAGATAGCAATCTTTTAATGATTTTCTTTCGTCAGTTTCCCTTTATCAGTAGGGATGGCATTTATTTTTCTAGATTCTCTTTATCTGTAGAGATAACAATCCTTTGAAGATTTTCTTTTGTCAGTTTCCCTTTATCAGCAGGGATGGCATTTATTTTGCTAGTTTCCCTTTATCAGCAGAGATAGCAATCTGTTGAAGATTTTATTTTGTCAGTTTCCCTTTATCAGCAGGGATGACATTTATTTTTCAAGTTTCTCTTTATCAGCAGAGATAGCAATCTTTTGATGATTTTCTTTTGTCAGTTTGCCTTTATCAGCAGGGATGACATTTATTTTGCTAGTTTCTCTTTATCAGCAGAGATAGCAATCTTTTGAATATTTTCTTTTGTCAGTTTCCCTTTATCAGCAGGGATGGCATTTATTTTTCTAGCTTCTCTTTATCAGCAGAGATAGCAATCTTTTGAAGATTTTCTTTTGTCAGTTTCCCTTTATCAGCAGGGATGGCATTTATTTTACTAGTTTTTCTTTATCAGCAGAGATAGCAATCTTTTAAAGATTTTCTTTCGTCAGTTTCCCTTTATCAGTAGGGATGGCATTTATTTTGCTAGTTTCTCTTTATCAGCAGAGATAGCAATCTTTTGAAGGTTTCCTTTCGTCAGTTTCCCTTTATCAGCAAGGATGGCATTTATTTTGCTAGTTTCTCTTTATCAACAGAGATAGCAATCTTTTGAAGATTTTCTTTGGTCAGTTCCCTTTATCAGCAGGGATGTCATTTATTTTGCTAGTTTGTCTTTATCAGCAGAGATAGCAATCTTATGAAGATTTTCTTTTGTCAGTTTCCCTTTATCAGCAGGGATGGCATTTATTTTGCTAGTTTCTCTTTATCAGCAGAGATAGCAATCTTTTAATGATTTTCTTTCGTCAGTTTCCCTTTAACAGTAGGGATGGCATTTATTTTTCTAGCTTCTCTTTATCTGTAGAGATAACAATCCTTTGAAGATTTTCTTTTGTCAGTTTCCCTTTATCAGCAGGGATGGCATTTATTTTGCTAGTTTCCCTTTATCAGCAGAGATAACAATCTGTTGAAGATTTTATTTTGTCAGTTTCCCTTTATCAGCAGGGATGACATTTATTTTTCTAGTTTCTCTTTATCAGCAGAGATAGCAATCTTTTGATGATTTTCTTTTGTCAGTTTGCCTTTATCAGCAGGGATGACATTTATTTTGCTAGTTTCTCTTTATCAGCAGAGATAGCAATCTTTTGAATATTTTCTTTTGTCAGTTTCCCTTTATCAGCAGGGATGGCATTTATTTTTCTATCTTCTCTTTATCAGCAGAGATAGCAATCTTTTGAAGATTTTCTTTTGTCAGTTTCCCTTTATCAGCAGGGATGGCATTTATTTTACTAGTTTCTCTTTATCAGCAGAGATAGCAATTTTTTAAAGATTTTCTTTCGTCAGTTTCCCTTTATCAGTAGGGATGGCATTTATTTTGCTAGTTTCTCTTTATCAGCAGAGATAGCAATCTTTTGAAGGTTTTCTTTCGTCAGTTTCCCTTTATCAGCAAGGATGGCATTTATTTTGCTAGTTTCTCTTTATCAACAGAGATAGCAATCTTTTGAAGATTTTCTTTGGTCAGTTCCCTTTATCAGCAGGGATGTCATTTATTTTGCTAGTTTCTCTTTATCAGCAGAGATAGCAATCTTTTGAAGATTTTCTTTTGTCAGTTTCCCTTTATCAGCAGGGATGGCATTTATTTTGCTAGTTTCTCTTTATCAGCAGAGATAACAATCCTTTGAAGATTTTCTTTGTTTAGTTCCGTTTATAAGCAGGGATGGCATTTATTTTGCTAGTTTCTCTTTATCAGCAGAGATAACAATCTTTTGAAGATTTTCTTTTGTCAGTTTCCCTTTATCAGCAGGGATGGCATTTATTTTGCTAGTTTCTCTTTATCAGCAGAGATAGCAATCTTTTGAAGATTTTATTTTGTCAATTTCCCTTTATCAGTAGGGATGCCATTTATTTTGCCAGTTTCTCTTTATCAGCAGAGATAGCAATCTTTTGAAGTTTTTCTTTTGTCAGTTTCCCTTTATCAGCAGGGATGGCATTTATTTTGCTAGTTTCTCTTTATCAGCAGAGATAGCAATCTTTTGAATATTTTCTTTTGTCAGTTTCCCTTTATCAGCAGGGATGGCATTTATTTTTCTAGCTTCTCTTTATCAGCAGAGATAGCAATCTTTTGAAGATTTTCTTTTGTCAGTTTCCCTTTATCAGCAGGGATGGCATTTATTTTGCTAGTTTCTCTTTATCAGCAGAGATAGCAATCTTTTAATGATTTTCTTTCGTCAGTTTCCCTTTATCAGTAGGGATGGCATTTATTTTGCTAGTTTCTCTTTATCAGCAGAGATAGCAATCTTTTGAAGGTTTTCTTTCGTCAGTTTCCCTTTATCAGCAAGGATGGCATTTATTTTGCTAGTTTCTCTTTATCAACAGAGATAGCAATCTTTTGAAGATTTTCTTTGGTCAGTTCCCTTTATCAGCAGGGATGTCATTTATTTTGCTAGTTTGTCTTTATCAGCAGAGATAGCAATCTTTTGAAGATTTTCTTTTGTCAGTTTCCCTTTATCAGCAGGGATGGCATTTATTTTGCTAGTTTCTCTTTATCAGCAGAGATAGCAATCTTTTAATGATTTTCTTTCGTCAGTTTCCCTTTAACAGTAGGGATGGCATTTATTTTTCTAGCTTCTCTTTATCTGTAGAGATAACAATCCTTTGAAGATTTTCTTTTGTCAGTTTCCCTTTATCAGCAGGGATGACATTTATTTTGCTAGTTTCCCTTTATCAGCAGAGATAGCAATCTGTTGAAGATTTTATTTTGTCAGTTTCCCTTTATCAGCAGGGATGACATTTATTTTTCAAGTTTCTCTTTATCAGCAGAGATAGCAATCTTTTGATGATTTTCTTTTGTCAGTTTGCCTTTATCAGCAGGGATGACATTTATTTTGCTAGTTTCTCTTTATCAGCAGAGATAGCAATCTTTTGAATATTTTCTTTTGTCAGTTTCCCTTTATCAGCAGGGATGGCATTTATTTTTCTAGCTTCTCTTTATCAGCAGAGATAGCAATCTTTTGAAGATTTTCTTTTGTCAGTTTCCCTTTATCAGCAGGGATGGCATTTATTTTACTAGTTTTTCTTTATCAGCAGAGATAGCAATCTTTTAAAGATTTTCTTTCGTCAGTTTCCCTTTATCAGTAGGGATGGCATTTATTTTGCTAGTTTCTCTTTATCAGCAGAGATAGCAATCTTTTGAAGGTTTCCTTTCGTCAGTTTCCCTTTATCAGCAAGGATGGCATTTATTTTGCTAGTTTCTCTTTATCAACAGAGATAGCAATCTTTTGAAGATTTTCTTTGGTCAGTTCCCTTTATCAGCAGGGATGTCATTTATTTTGCTAGTTTGTCTTTATCAGCAGAGATAGCAATCTTATGAAGATTTTCTTTTGTCAGTTTCCCTTTATCAGCAGGGATGGCATTTATTTTGCTAGTTTCTCTTTATCAGCAGAGATAGCAATCTTTTAATGATTTTCTTTCGTCAGTTTCCCTTTAACAGTAGGGATGGCATTTATTTTTCTAGCTTCTCTTTATCTGTAGAGATAACAATCCTTTGAAGATTTTCTTTTGTCAGTTTCCCTTTATCAGCAGGGATGGCATTTATTTTGCTAGTTTCCCTTTATCAGCAGAGATAACAATCTGTTGAAGATTTTATTTTGTCAGTTTCCCTTTATCAGCAGGGATGACATTTATTTTTCTAGTTTCTCTTTATCAGCAGAGATAGCAATCTTTTGATGATTTTCTTTTGTCAGTTTGCCTTTATCAGCAGGGATGACATTTATTTTGCTAGTTTCTCTTTATCAGCAGAGATAGCAATCTTTTGAATATTTTCTTTTGTCAGTTTCCCTTTATCAGCAGGGATGGCATTTATTTTTCTATCTTCTCTTTATCAGCAGAGATAGCAATCTTTTGAAGATTTTCTTTTGTCAGTTTCCCTTTATCAGCAGGGATGGCATTTATTTTACTAGTTTCTCTTTATCAGCAGAGATAGCAATTTTTTAAAGATTTTCTTTCGTCAGTTTCCCTTTATCAGTAGGGATGGCATTTATTTTGCTAGTTTCTCTTTATCAGCAGAGATAGCAATCTTTTGAAGGTTTTCTTTCGTCAGTTTCCCTTTATCAGCAAGGATGGCATTTATTTTGCTAGTTTCTCTTTATCAACAGAGATAGCAATCTTTTGAAGATTTTCTTTGGTCAGTTCCCTTTATCAGCAGGGATGTCATTTATTTTGCTAGTTTCTCTTTATCAGCAGAGATAGCAATCTTTTGAAGATTTTCTTTTGTCAGTTTCCCTTTATCAGCAGGGATGGCATTTATTTTGCTAGTTTCTCTTTATCAGCAGAGATAACAATCCTTTGAAGATTTTCTTTGTTTAGTTCCGTTTATAAGCAGGGATGGCATTTATTTTGCTAGTTTCTCTTTATCAGCAGAGATAACAATCTTTTGAAGATTTTCTTTTGTCAGTTTCCCTTTATCAGCAGGGATGGCATTTATTTTGCTAGTTTCTCTTTATCAGCAGAGATAGCAATCTTTTGAAGATTTTATTTTGTCAATTTCCCTTTATCAGTAGGGATGCCATTTATTTTGCCAGTTTCTCTTTATCAGCAGAGATAGCAATCTTTTGAAGTTTTTCTTTTGTCAGTTTCCCTTTATCAGCAGGGATGGCATTTATTTTGCTAGTTTCTCTTTATCAGCAGAGATAGCAATCTTTTGAATATTTTCTTTTGTCAGTTTCCCTTTATCAGCAGGGATGGCATTTATTTTTCTAGCTTCTCTTTATCAGCAGAGATAGCAATCTTTTGAAGATTTTCTTTTGTCAGTTTCCCTTTATCAGCAGGGATGGCATTTATTTTGCTAGTTTCTCTTTATCAGCAGAGATAGCAATCTTTTAATGATTTTCTTTCGTCAGTTTCCCTTTATCAGTAGGGATGGCATTTATTTTGCTAGTTTCTCTTTATCAGCAGAGATAGCAATCTTTTGAAGGTTTTCTTTCGTCAGTTTCCCTTTATCAGCAAGGATGGCATTTATTTTGCTAGTTTCTCTTTATCAACAGAGATAGCAATCTTTTGAAGATTTTCTTTGGTCAGTTCCCTTTATCAGCAGGGATGTCATTTATTTTGCTAGTTTGTCTTTATCAGCAGAGATAGCAATCTTTTGAAGATTTTCTTTTGTCAGTTTCCCTTTATCAGCAGGGATGGCATTTATTTTGCTAGTTTCTCTTTATCAGCAGAGATAGCAATCTTTTAATGATTTTCTTTCGTCAGTTTCCCTTTAACAGTAGGGATGGCATTTATTTTTCTAGCTTCTCTTTATCTGTAGAGATAACAATCCTTTGAAGATTTTCTTTTGTCAGTTTCCCTTTATCAGCAGGGATGACATTTATTTTGCTAGTTTCCCTTTATCAGCAGAGATAGCAATCTGTTGAAGATTTTATTTTGTCAGTTTCCCTTTATCAGCAGGGATGACATTTATTTTTCTAGTTTCTCTTTATCAGCAGAGATAGCAATCTTTTGATGATTTTCTTTTGTCAGTTTGCCTTTATCAGCAGGGATGACATTTATTTTGCTAGTTTCTCTTTATCAGCAGAGATAGCAATCTTTTGAATATTTTCTTTTGTCAGTTTCCCTTTATCAGCAGGGATGGCATTTATTTTTCTAGCTTCTCTTTATCAGCAGAGATAGCAATCTTTTGAAGATTTTCTTTTGTCAGTTTCCCTTTATCATCAGGGATGGCATTTATTTTACTAGTTTCTCTTTATCAGCAGAGATAGCAATTTTTTAAAGATTTTCTTTCGTCAGTTTCCCTTTATCAGTAGGGATGGCATTTATTTTGCTAGTTTCTCTTTATCAGCAGAGATAGCAATCTGTTGAAGGTTTTCTTTCGTCAGTTTCCCTTTATCAGCAAGGATGGCATTTATTTTGCTAGTTTCTCTTTATCAACAGAGATAGCAATCTTTTGAAGATTTTCTTTGGTCAGTTCCCTTTATCAGCAGGGATGTCATTTATTTTGCTAGTTTCTCTTTATCAGCAGAGATAGCAATCTTTTGAAGATTTTCTTTTGTCAGTTTCCCTTTATCAGCAGGGATGGCATTTATTTTGCTAGTTTCTCTTTATCAGCAGAGATAACAATCCTTTGAAGATTTTCTTTGTTTAGTTCCGTTTATAAGCAGGGATGGCATTTATTTTGCTAGTTTCTCTTTATCAGCAGAGATAACAATCTTTTGAAGATTTTCTTTTGTCAGTTTCCCTTTATCAGCAGGGATGGCATTTATTTTGCTAGTTTCTCTTTATCAGCAGAGATAGCAATCTTTTGAAGATTTTATTTTGTCAGTTTCCCTTTATCAGTAGGGATGCCATTTATTTTGCCAGTTTCTCTTTATCAGCAGAGATAGCAATCTTTTGAAGTTTTTCTTTTGTCAGTTTCCCTTTATCAGCAGGGATGGCATTTATTTTGCTAGTTTCTCTTTATCAGCAGAGATAGCAATCTTTTGAATATTTTCTTTTGTCAGTTTCCCTTTATCAGCAGGGATGGCATTTATTTTTCTAGCTTCTCTTTATCAGCAGAGATAGCAATCTTTTGAAGATTTTCTTTTGTCAGTTTCCCTTTATCAGCAGGGATGGCATTTATTTTGCTAGTTTCTCTTTATCAGCAGAGATAGCAATCTTTTAATGATTTTCTTTCGTCAGTTTCCCTTTATCAGGAGGGATGGCATTTATTTTGCTAGTTTCTCTTTATCAGCAGAGATAGCAATCTTTTGAAGGTTTTCTTTCGTCAGTTTCCCTTTATCAGCAAGGATGGCATTTATTTTGCTAGTTTCTCTTTATCAACAGAGATAGCAATCTTTTGAAGATTTTCTGTGGTCAGTTCCCTTTATCAGCAGGGATGTCATTTATTTTGCTAGTTTCTCTTTATCAGCAGAGATAGCAATCTTTTGAAGATTTTCTTTTGTCAGTTTCCCTTTATCAGCAGGGATGGCATTTATTTTGCTAGTTTCTCTTTATCAGCAGAGATAACAATCCTTTGAAGATTTTCTTTGTTCAGTTCCGTTTATAAGCAGGGATGGCATTTATTTTGCTAGTTTCTCTTTATCAGCAGAGATAACAATCTTTTGAAGATTTTCTTTTGTCAGTTTCCCTTTATCAGCAGGGATGGCATTTATTTTGCTAGTTTCTCTTTATCAGCAGAGATAGCAATCTTTTGAAGATTTTATTTTGTCAGTTTCCCTTTATCAGTAGGGATGCCATTTATTTTGCCAGTTTCTCTTTATCAGCAGAGATAGCAATCTTTTGAAGTTTTTCTTTTGTCAGTTTCCCTTTATCAGCAGGGATGGCATTTATTTTGCTAGTTTCTCTTTATCAGCAGAGATAGCAATCTTTTGAATATTTTCTTTTGTCAGTTTCCCTTTATCAGCAGGGATGGCATTTATTTTTCTAGCTTCTCTTTATCAGCAGAGATAGCAATCTTTTGAAGATTTTCTTTTGTCAGTTTCCCTTTATCAGCAGGGATGGCATTTATTTTGCTAGTTTCTCTTTATCAGCAGAGATAGCAATCTTTTAATGATTTTCTTTCGTCAGTTTCCCTTTATCAGTAGGGATGGCATTTATTTTTCTAGCTTCTCTTTATCTGTAGAGATAACAATCCTTTGAAGATTTTCTTTTGTCAGTTTCCCTTTATCAGCAGGGATGGCATTTATTTTGCTAGTTTCCCTTTATCAGCAGAGATAGCAATCTGTTGAAGATTTTATTTTGTCAGTTTCCCTTTATCAGCAGGGATGGCATTTATTTTTCTAGCTTCTCTTTATCAGCAGAGATAGCAATCTTTTGAAGATTTTCTTTTGTCAGTTTCCCTTTATCAGCAGGGATGGCATTTATTTTGCTAGTTTCTCTTTATCAGCAGAGATAGCAATCTTTTAATGATTTTCTTTCGTCAGTTTCCCTTTATCAGTAGGGATGGCATTTATTTTGCTAGTTTCTCTTTATCAGCAGAGATAGCAATCTTTTGAAGGTTTTCTTTCGTCAGTTTCCCTTTATCAGCAAGGATGGCATTTATTTTGCTAGTTTCTCTTTATCAACAGAGATAGCAATCTTTTGAAGATTTTCTGTGGTCAGTTCCCTTTATCAGCAGGGATGTCATTTATTTTGCTAGTTTCTCTTTATCAGCAGAGATAGCAATCTTTTGAAGATTTTCTTTTGTCAGTTTCCCTTTATCAGCAGGGATGGCATTTATTTTGCTAGTTTCTCTTTATCAGCAGAGATAACAATCCTTTGAAGATTTTCTTTGTTCAGTTCCGTTTATAAGCAGGGATGGCATTTATTTTGCTAGTTTCTCTTTATCAGCAGAGATAACAATCTTTTGAAGATTTTCTTTTGTCAGTTTCCCTTTATCAGCAGGGATGGCATTTATTTTGCTAGTTTCTCTTTATCAGCAGAGATAGCAATCTTTTGAAGATTTTATTTTGTCAGTTTCCCTTTATCAGTAGGGATGCCATTTATTTTGCCAGTTTCTCTTTATCAGCAGAGATAGCAATCTTTTGAAGTTTTTCTTTTGTCAGTTTCCCTTTATCAGCAGGGATGGCATTTATTTTGCTAGTTTCTCTTTATCAGCAGAGATAGCAATCTTTTGAATATTTTCTTTTGTCAGTTTCCCTTTATCAGCAGGGATGGCATTTATTTTTCTAGCTTCTCTTTATCAGCAGAGATAGCAATCTTTTGAAGATTTTCTTTTGTCAGTTTCCCTTTATCAGCAGGGATGGCATTTATTTTGCTAGTTTCTCTTTATCAGCAGAGATAGCAATCTTTTAATGATTTTCTTTCGTCAGTTTCCCTTTATCAGTAGGGATGGCATTTATTTTTCTAGCTTCTCTTTATCTGTAGAGATAACAATCCTTTGAAGATTTTCTTTTGTCAGTTTCCCTTTATCAGCAGGGATGGCATTTATTTTGCTAGTTTCCCTTTATCAGCAGAGATAGCAATCTGTTGAAGATTTTATTTTGTCAGTTTCCCTTTATCAGCAGGGATGACATTTATTTTTCTAGTTTCTCTTTATCAGCAGAGATAGCAATCTTTTGATGATTTTCTTTTGTCAGTTTGCCTCTATCAGCAGGGATGACATTTATTTTGCTAGTTTCTCTTTATCAGCAGAGATAGCAATCTTTTGAATATTTTCTTTTGTCAGTTTCCCTTTATCAGCAGGGATGACATTTATTTTTCTAGCTTCTCTTTATCAGCAGAGATAACAATCTTTTGAAGATTTTCTTTTGTCAGTTTCCCTTTATCAGCAGGGATGGCATTTATTTTACTAGTTTTTCTTTATCAGCAGAGATAGCAATCTTTTAAAGATTTTCTTTCGTCAGTTTCCGTTTATCAGTAGGGATGGCATTTATTTTGCTAGTTTCTCTTTATCAGCAGAGATAACAATCCTTTGAAGATTTTCTTTGTTCAGTTCCGTTTATAAGCAGGGATGGCATTTATTTTGCTAGTTTCTCTTTATCAGCAGAGATAACAATCTTTTGAAGATTTTCTTTTGTCAGTTTCCCTTTATCAGCAGGGATGGCATTTATTTTGCTAGTTTCTCTTTATCAGCAGAGATAGCAATCTTTTGAAGATTTTATTTTGTCAGTTTCCCTTTATCAGTAGGGATGCCATTTATTTTGCCAGTTTCTCTTTATCAGCAGAGATAGCAATCTTTTGAAGTTTTTCTTTTGTCAGTTTCCCTTTATCAGCAGGGATGGCATTTATTTTGCTAGTTTCTCTTTATCAGCAGAGATAGCAATCTTTTGAATATTTTCTTTTGTCAGTTTCCCTTTATCAGCAGGGATGGCATTTATTTTTCTAGCTTCTCTTTATCAGCAGAGATAGCAATCTTTTGAAGATTTTCTTTTGTCAGTTTCCCTTTATCAGCAGGGATGGCATTTATTTTGCTAGTTTCTCTTTATCAGCAGAGATAGCAATCTTTTAATGATTTTCTTTCGTCAGTTTCCCTTTATCAGTAGGGATGGCATTTATTTTGCTAGTTTCTCTTTATCAGCAGAGATAGCAATCTTTTGAAGGTTTTCTTTCGTCAGTTTCCCTTTATCAGCAAGGATGGCATTTATTTTGCTAGTTTCTCTTTATCAACAGAGATAGCAATCTTTTGAAGATTTTCTGTGGTCAGTTCCCCTTATCAGCAGGGATGTCATTTATTTTGCTAGTTTCTCTTTATCAGCAGAGATAGCAATCTTTTGAAGATTTTCTTTTGTCAGTTTCCCTTTATCAGCAGGGATGGCATTTATTTTGCTAGTTTCTCTTTATCAGCAGAGATAACAATCCTTTGAAGTTTTTCTTTTGTCAGTTTCCCTTTATCAGCAGGGATGGCATTTATTTTTCTAGTTTCTCTTTATCAGCAGAGATAGCAATCTTTTGAAGATTTTCTTTTGTCAGTTTCCCTTTATCAGCAGGGATGGCATTTATTTTGCTAGTTTCTCTTTATCAGCAGAGATAACAATCCTTTGAAGATTTTCTTTGTTCAGTTCCGTTTATAAGCAGGGATGGCATTTATTTTGCTAGTTTCTCTTTATCAGCAGAGATAACAATCTTTTGAAGATTTTCTTTTGTCAGTTTCCCTTTATCAGCAGGGATGGCATTTATTTTGCTAGTTTCTCTTTATCAGCAGAGATAGCAATCTTTTGAAGATTTTATTTTGTCAGTTTCCCTTTATCAGTAGGGATGCCATTTATTTTGCCAGTTTCTCTTTATCAGCAGAGATAGCAATCTTTTGAAGTTTTTCTTTTGTCAGTTTCCCTTTATCAGCAGGGATGGCATTTATTTTGCTAGTTTCTCTTTATCAGCAGAGATAGCAATCTTTTGAATATTTTCTTTTGTCAGTTTCCCTTTATCAGCAGGGATGGCATTTATTTTTCTAGCTTCTCTTTATCAGCAGAGATAGCAATCTTTTGAAGATTTTCTTTTGTCAGTTTCCCTTTATCAGCAGGGATGGCATTTATTTTGCTAGTTTCTCTTTATCAGCAGAGATAGCAATCTTTTAATGATTTTCTTTCGTCAGTTTCCCTTTATCAGTAGGGATGGCATTTATTTTTCTAGCTTCTCTTTATCTGTAGAGATAACAATCCTTTGAAGATTTTCTTTTGTCAGTTTCCCTTTATCAGCAGGGATGGCATTTATTTTGCTAGTTTCCCTTTATCAGCAGAGATAGCAATCTGTTGAAGATTTTATTTTGTCAGTTTCCCTTTATCAGCAGGGATGACATTTATTTTTCTAGTTTCTCTTTATCAGCAGAGATATCAATCTTTTGATGATTTTCTTTTGTCAGTTTGCCTTTATCAGCAGGGATGACATTTATTTTGCTAGTTTCTCTTTATCAGCAGAGATAGCAATCTTTTGAATATTTTCTTTTGTCAGTTTCCCTTTATCAGCAGGGATGGCATTTATTTTTCTAGCTTCTCTTTATCAGCAGAGATAACAATCTTTTGAAGATTTTCTTTTGTCAGTTTCCCTTTATCAGCAGGGATGGCATTTATTTTACTAGTTTTTCTTTATCAGCAGAGATAGCAATCTTTTAAAGATTTTCTTTCGTCAGTTTCCCTTTATCAGTAGGGATGGCATTTATTTTGCTAGTTTCTCTTTATCAGCCGAGATAGCAATCTTTTGAAGGTTTTCTTTCGTCAGTTTCCCTTTATCAGCAGGGATGGCATTTATTTTGCTAGTTTCTCTTTATCAGCAGAGATAACAATCCTTTGAAGATTTTCTTTGTTCAGTTCCGTTTATAAGCAGGGATGGCATTTATTTTGCTAGTTTCTCTTTATCAGCAGAGATAACAATCTTTTGAAGATTTTCTTTTGTCAGTTTCCCTTTATCAGCAGGGATGGCATTTATTTTGCTAGTTTCTCTTTATCAGCAGAGATAGCAATCTTTTGAAGATTTTATTTTGTCAGTTTCCCTTTATCAGTAGGGATGCCATTTATTTTGCCAGTTTCTCTTTATCAGCAGAGATAGCAATCTTTTGAAGTTTTTCTTTTGTCAGTTTCCCTTTATCAGCAGGGATGGCATTTATTTTGCTAGTTTCTCTTTATCAGCAGAGATAGCAATCTTTTGAATATTTTCTTTTGACAGTTTCCCTTTATCAGCAGGGATGGCATTTATTTTTCTAGCTTCTCTTTATCAGCAGAGATAGCAATCTTTTGAAGATTTTCTTTTGTCAGTTTCCCTTTATCAGCAGGGATGGCATTTATTTTGCTAGTTTCTCTTTATCAGCAGAGATAGCAATCTTTTAATGATTTTCTTTCGTCAGTTTCCCTTTATCAATAGGGATGGCATTTATTTTTCTAGCTTCTCTTTATCTGTAGAGATAACAATCCTTTGAAGATTTTCTTTTGTCAGTTTCCCTTTATCAGCAGGGATGGCATTTATTTTGCTAGTTTCCCTTTATCAGCAGAGATAGCAATCTGTTGAAGATTTTATTTTGTCAGTTTCCCTTTATCAGCAGGGATGACATTTATTTTTCTAGTTTCTCTTTATCAGCAGAGATAGCAATCTTTTGATGATTTTCTTTTGTCAGTTTGCCTTTATCAGCAGGGATGACATTTATTTTGCTAGTTTCTCTTTATCAGCAGAGATAGCAATCTTTTGAATATTTTCTTTTGTCAGTTTCCCTTTATCAGCAGGGATGGCATTTATTTTTCTAGCTTCTCTTTATCAGCAGAGATAGCAATCTTTTGAAGATTTTCTTTTGTCAGTTTCCCTTTATCAGCTGGGATGGCATTTATTTTGCTAGTTTCTCTTTATCAGCAGAGATAGCAATCTTTTGAAGATTTTATTTTGTCAGTTTCCCTTTATCAGCAGGGATGCCATTTATTTTGCCAGTTTCTCTTTATCAGCATAGATAGCAATCTTTTGAAGATTTTCTTTTGTCAGTTTCCCTTTATCAGCAGGGATGGCATTTATTTTGCTAGTTTCTCTTTATCAGCAGAGATAGCAATCTTTTGAATATTTTCTTTTGTCAGTTTCCCTTTATCAGCAGGGATGGCATTTATTTTTCTAGCTTCTCTTTATCAGCAGAGATAGCAATATTTTGAAGATTTTCTTTTGTCAGTTCCCCTTTATCAGCAGGGATGGCATTTATTTTGCTAGTTTCTCTTTATCAGCAGAGATAGCAATCTTTTAAAGATTTTCTTTCGTCAGTTTCCCTTTATCAGTAGGGATGGCATTTATTTTGCTAGTTTCTCTTTATCAGCAGAGATAGCAATCCTTTGAAGATTTTCTTTTGTCAGTTTCCCTTTATCAGCAGGGATGGCATTTATTTTGCTAGTTTCTCTTTATCAGTAGAGATAACAATCCTTTGAAGATTTTCTTTTGTCAGTTTCCCTTTATCAGCAGGGATGGCATTTATTTTGCTAGTTTCCCTTTATCAGCAGAGATAGCAATCCTTTGAAGATTTTCTTTTGTCAGTTTCCCTATATCAGCAGGGATGGCATTTATTTTGCTAGTTTCTCTTTATCAGCAGAGATAGCAATCTTTTGAAGATTTTCTTTGGTCAGTTCCCTTTATCAGCAGGGATGGCATTTATTTGGATGGTTTCTCTTTATCAGCAGAGATAGCAATGCTTTGAAGATTTTCTTTTGTCAGTTTCCCTATATCAGCAGGGATGGCATTTATTTTGCTAGTTTCTCTTTATCAGCAGAGATAGCAATCTTTTAATGATTTTCTTTCGTCAGTTTCCCTTTATCAGTAGGGATGGCATTTATTTTTCTAGCTTCTCTTTATCTGTAGAGATAACAATCCTTTGAAGATTTTCTTTTGTCAGTTTCCCTTTATCAGCAGGGATGGCATTTATTTTGCTAGTTTCCCTTTATCAGCAGAGATAGCAATCTGTTGAAGATTTTATTTTGTCAGTTTCCCTTTATCAGCAGGGATGACATTTATTTTTCTAGTTTCTCTTTATCAGCAGAGATATCAATCTTTTGATGATTTTCTTTTGTCAGTTTGCCTTTATCAGCAGGGATGACATTTATTTTGCTAGTTTCTCTTTATCAGCAGAGATAGCAATCTTTTGAATATTTTCTTTTGTCAGTTTCCCTTTATCAGCAGGGATGGCATTTATTTTTCTAGCTTCTCTTTATCAGCAGAGATAACAATCTTTTGAAGATTTTCTTTTGTCAGTTTCCCTTTATCAGCAGGGATGGCATTTATTTTACTAGTTTTTCTTTATCAGCAGAGATAGCAATCTTTTAAAGATTTTCTTTCGTCAGTTTCCCTTTATCAGTAGGGATGGCATTTATTTTGCTAGTTTCTCTTTATCAGCCGAGATAGCAATCTTTTGAAGGTTTTCTTTCGTCAGTTTCCCTTTATCAGCAGGGATGGCATTTATTTTGCTAGTTTCTCTTTATCAGCAGAGATAACAATCCTTTGAAGATTTTCTTTGTTCAGTTCCGTTTATAAGCAGGGATGGCATTTATTTTGCTAGTTTCTCTTTATCAGCAGAGATAACAATCTTTTGAAGATTTTCTTTTGTCAGTTTCCCTTTATCAGCAGGGATGGCATTTATTTTGCTAGTTTCTCTTTATCAGCAGAGATAGCAATCTTTTGAAGATTTTATTTTGTCAGTTTCCCTTTATCAGTAGGGATGCCATTTATTTTGCCAGTTTCTCTTTATCAGCAGAGATAGCAATCTTTTGAAGTTTTTCTTTTGTCAGTTTCCCTTTATCAGCAGGGATGGCATTTATTTTGCTAGTTTCTCTTTATCAGCAGAGATAGCAATCTTTTGAATATTTTCTTTTGACAGTTTCCCTTTATCAGCAGGGATGGCATTTATTTTTCTAGCTTCTCTTTATCAGCAGAGATAGCAATCTTTTGAAGATTTTCTTTTGTCAGTTTCCCTTTATCAGCAGGGATGGCATTTATTTTGCTAGTTTCTCTTTATCAGCAGAGATAGCAATCTTTTAATGATTTTCTTTCGTCAGTTTCCCTTTATCAATAGGGATGGCATTTATTTTTCTAGCTTCTCTTTATCTGTAGAGATAACAATCCTTTGAAGATTTTCTTTTGTCAGTTTCCCTTTATCAGCAGGGATGGCATTTATTTTGCTAGTTTCCCTTTATCAGCAGAGATAGCAATCTGTTGAAGATTTTATTTTGTCAGTTTCCCTTTATCAGCAGGGATGACATTTATTTTTCTAGTTTCTCTTTATCAGCAGAGATAGCAATCTTTTGATGATTTTCTTTTGTCAGTTTGCCTTTATCAGCAGGGATGACATTTATTTTGCTAGTTTCTCTTTATCAGCAGAGATAGCAATCTTTTGAATATTTTCTTTTGTCAGTTTCCCTTTATCAGCAGGGATGGCATTTATTTTTCTAGCTTCTCTTTATCAGCAGAGATAGCAATCTTTTGAAGATTTTCTTTTGTCAGTTTCCCTTTATCAGCTGGGATGGCATTTATTTTGCTAGTTTCTCTTTATCAGCAGAGATAGCAATCTTTTGAAGATTTTATTTTGTCAGTTTCCCTTTATCAGCAGGGATGCCATTTATTTTGCCAGTTTCTCTTTATCAGCATAGATAGCAATCTTTTGAAGATTTTCTTTTGTCAGTTTCCCTTTATCAGCAGGGATGGCATTTATTTTGCTAGTTTCTCTTTATCAGCAGAGATAGCAATCTTTTGAATATTTTCTTTTGTCAGTTTCCCTTTATCAGCAGGGATGGCATTTATTTTTCTAGCTTCTCTTTATCAGCAGAGATAGCAATATTTTGAAGATTTTCTTTTGTCAGTTCCCCTTTATCAGCAGGGATGGCATTTATTTTGCTAGTTTCTCTTTATCAGCAGAGATAGCAATCTTTTAAAGATTTTCTTTCGTCAGTTTCCCTTTATCAGTAGGGATGGCATTTATTTTGCTAGTTTCTCTTTATCAGCAGAGATAGCAATCCTTTGAAGATTTTCTTTTGTCAGTTTCCCTTTATCAGCAGGGATGGCATTTATTTTGCTAGTTTCTCTTTATCAGTAGAGATAACAATCCTTTGAAGATTTTCTTTTGTCAGTTTCCCTTTATCAGCAGGGATGGCATTTATTTTGCTAGTTTCCCTTTATCAGCAGAGATAGCAATCCTTTGAAGATTTTCTTTTGTCAGTTTCCCTATATCAGCAGGGATGGCATTTATTTTGCTAGTTTCTCTTTATCAGCAGAGATAGCAATCTTTTGAAGATTTTCTTTGGTCAGTTCCCTTTATCAGCAGGGATGGCATTTATTTGGATGGTTTCTCTTTATCAGCAGAGATAGCAATGCTTTGAAGATTTTCTTTTGTCAGTTTCCCTTTATCAGCAGGGATGGCATTTATTTTGCTAGTTTCTCTTTATCAGCAGAGATAACAATCCTTTGAAGATTTTCTTTGTTCAGTTCCGTTTATAAGCAGGGATGGCATTTATTTTGCTAGTTTCTCTTTATCAGCAGAGATAACAATCTTTTGAAGATTTTCTTTTGTCAGTTTCCCTTTATCAGCAGGGATGGCATTTATTTTGCTAGTTTCTCTTTATCAGTAGAGATAGCAATCTTTTGAAGATTTTATTTTGTCAGTTTCCCTTTATCAGCAGGGATGCCATTTATTTTGCCAGTTTCTCTTTATCAGCAGAGATAGCAATCTTTTGAAGATTTTCTTTTGTCAGTTTCCCTTTATCAACAGGGATGGCATTTATTTTTCTAGCTTCTCTTTATCAGCAGAGATAGCAATCTTTTGAAGATTTTCTTTTGTCAGTTTCCCTTTATCAGCAGGGATGGCATTTATTTTGCTAGTTTCTCTTTATCAGCAGAGATAGCAATCTTTTAATGATTTTCTTTCGTCAGTTTCCCTTTATCAGTAGGGATGGCATTTATTTTTCTAGCTTCTCTTTATCTGTAGAGATAACAATCCTTTGAAGATTTTCTTTTGTCAGTTTCCCTTTATCAGCAGGGATGGCATTTATTTTGCTAGTTTCCCTTTATCAGCAGAGATAGCAATCTGTTGAAAATTTTATTTTGTCAGTTTCCCTTTATCAGCAGGGATGACATTTATTTTTCTAGTTTCTCTTTATCAGCAGAGATAACAATCTTTTGATGATTTTCTTTTGTCAGTTTGCCTTTATCAGCAGGGATGACATTTATTTTGCTAGTTTCTCTTTATCAGCAGAGATAGCAATCTTTTGAATATTTTCTTTTGTCAGTTTCCCTTTATCAGCAGGGATGGCATTTATTTTTCTAGCTTCTCTTTATCAGCAGAGATAGCAATCTTTTGAAGATTTTCTTTTGTCAGTTTCCCTTTATCAGCAGGGATGGCATTTATTTTGCTAGTTTCTCTTTATCAGCAGAGATAGCAATCTTTTGAAGATTTTATTTTGTCAGTTTCCCTTTATCAGCAGGGATGCCATTTATTTTGCCAGTTTCTCTTTATCAGCATAGATAGCAATCTTTTGAAGATTTTCTTTTGTCAGTTTCCCTTTATCAGCAGGGATGGCATTTATTTTGCTAGTTTCTCTTTATCAGCAGAGATAGCAATCTTTTGAATATTTTCTTTTGTCAGTTTCCCTTTATCAGCAGGGATGGCATTTATTTTTCTAGCTTCTCTTTATCAGCAGAGATAGCAATATTTTGAAGATTTTCTTTTGTCAGTTCCCCTTTATCAGCAGGGATGGCATTTATTTTGCTAGTTTCTCTTTATCAGCAGAGATAGCAATCTTTTAAAGATTTTCTTTCGTCAGTTTCCCTTTATCAGCAGGGATGGCATTTATTTTGCTAGTTTCTCTTTATCAGCAGAGATAGCAATCCTTTGAAGATTTTCTTTTGTCAGTTTCCTTTTATCAGCAGGGATGGCATTTATTTTGCTAGTTTCTCTTTATCAGTAGAGATAACAATCCTTTGAAGATTTTCTTTTGTCAGTTTCCCTTTATCAGCAGGGATGGCATTTATTTTGCTAGTTTCCCTTTATCAGCAGAGATAGCAATCCTTTGAAGATTTTCTTTTGTCAGTTTCCCTTTATCAGCAGGGATGGCATTTATTTTGCTAGTTTCTCTTTATCAGCAGAGATAGCAATCTTTTGAAGATTTTCTTTGGTCAGTTCCCTTTATCAGCAGGGATGGCATTTATTTGGATCGTTTCTCTTTATCAGCAGAGATAGCAATCCTTTGAAGATTTTCTTTTGTCAGTTTCCCTTTATCAGCAGGGATGGCATTTATTTTGCTAGTTTCTCTTTATCAGTAGAGATAGCAATCTTTTGAAGATTTTATTTTGTCAGTTTCCCTTTATCAGCAGGGATGCCATTTATTTTGCCAGTTTCTCTTTATCAGCAGAGATAGCAATCTTTTGAAGATTTTCTTTTGTCAGTTTCCCTTTATCAGCAGGGATGGCATTTATTTTTCTAGCTTCTCTTTATCAGCAGAGATAGCAATCTTTTGAAGATTTTCTTTTGTCAGTTTCCCTTTATCAGCAGGGATGGCATTTATTTTGCTAGTTTCTCTTTATCAGCAGAGATAGCAATCTTTTAATGATTTTCTTTCGTCAGTTTCCCTTTATCAGTAGGGATGGCATTTATTTTTCTAGCTTCTCTTTATCTGTAGAGATAACAATCCTTTGAAGATTTTCTTTTGTCAGTTTCCCTTTATCAGCAGGGATGGCATTTATTTTGCTAGTTTCCCTTTATCAGCAGAGATAGCAATCTGTTGAAAATTTTATTTTGTCAGTTTCCCTTTATCAGCAGGGATGACATTTATTTTTCTAGTTTCTCTTTATCAGCAGAGATAACAATCTTTTGATGATTTTCTTTTGTCAGTTTGCCTTTATCAGCAGGGATGACATTTATTTTGCTAGTTTCTCTTTATCAGCAGAGATAGCAATCTTTTGAATATTTTCTTTTGTCAGTTTCCCTTTATCAGCAGGGATGGCATTTATTTTTCTAGCTTCTCTTTATCAGCAGAGATAGCAATCTTTTGAAGATTTTCTTTTGTCAGTTTCCCTTTATCAGCAGGGATGGCATTTATTTTGCTAGTTTCTCTTTATCAGCAGAGATAGCAATCTTTTGAAGATTTTATTTTGTCAGTTTCCCTTTATCAGCAGGGATGCCATTTATTTTGCCAGTTTCTCTTTATCAGCATAGATAGCAATCTTTTGAAGATTTTCTTTTGTCAGTTTCCCTTTATCAGCAGGGATGGCATTTATTTTGCTAGTTTCTCTTTATCAGCAGAGATAGCAATCTTTTGAATATTTTCTTTTGTCAGTTTCCCTTTATCAGCAGGGATGGCATTTATTTTTCTAGCTTCTCTTTATCAGCAGAGATAGCAATATTTTGAAGATTTTCTTTTGTCAGTTCCCCTTTATCAGCAGGGATGGCATTTATTTTGCTAGTTTCTCTTTATCAGCAGAGATAGCAATCTTTTAAAGATTTTCTTTCGTCAGTTTCCCTTTATCAGCAGGGATGGCATTTATTTTGCTAGTTTCTCTTTATCAGCAGAGATAGCAATCCTTTGAAGATTTTCTTTTGTCAGTTTCCTTTTATCAGCAGGGATGGCATTTATTTTGCTAGTTTCTCTTTATCAGTAGAGATAACAATCCTTTGAAGATTTTCTTTTGTCAGTTTCCCTTTATCAGCAGGGATGGCATTTATTTTGCTAGTTTCCCTTTATCAGCAGAGATAGCAATCCTTTGAAGATTTTCTTTTGTCAGTTTCCCTTTATCAGCAGGGATGGCATTTATTTTGCTAGTTTCTCTTTATCAGCAGAGATAGCAATCTTTTGAAGATTTTCTTTGGTCAGTTCCCTTTATCAGCAGGGATGGCATTTATTTGGATCGTTTCTCTTTATCAGCAGAGATAGCAATGCTTTGAAGATTTTCTTTTGTCAGTTTCCCTTTATCAGCAGGGATGGCATTTATTTTGCTAGTTTCTCTTTATCAGCAGAGATAACAATCCTTTGAAGATTTTCTTTGTTCAGTTCCGTTTATAAGCAGGGATGGCATTTATTTTGCTAGTTTCTCTTTATCAGCAGAGATAACAATCTTTTGAAGATTTTCTTTTGTCAGTTTCCCTTTATCAGCAGGGATGGCATTTATTTTGCTAGTTTCTCTTTATCAGTAGAGATAGCAATCTTTTGAAGATTTTATTTTGTCAGTTTCCCTTTATCAGCAGGGATGCCATTTATTTTGCCAGTTTCTCTTTATCAGCAGAGATAGCAATCTTTTGAAGATTTTCTTTTGTCAGTTTCCCTTTATCAGCAGGAATGGCATTTATTTTGCTAGTTTCTCTTTATCAGCAGAGATAGCAATCTTTTGAATATTTTCTTTTGTTAGTTTCCCTTTATCAGCAGGGATGGCATTTATTTTTCTAGCTTCTCTTTATCAGCAGAGATAGCAATCCTTTGAAGATTTTCTTTTGTCAGTTTCCCTTTATCAGCAGGGATGGCATTTATTTTGCTAGTTTCTCTTTATCAGTAGAGATAACAATCCTTTGAAGATTTTCTTTTGTCAGTTTCCCTTTATCAGCAGGGATGGCATTTATTTTGCTAGTTTCCCTTTATCAGCAGAGATAGCAATCCTTTGAAGATTTTCTTTTGTCAGTTTCCCTTTATCAGCAGGGATGGCATTTATTTTGCTAGTTTCTCTTTATCAGCCGAGATAGCAATCTTTTAATGATTTTCTTTCGTCAGTTTCCCTTTATCAGTAGGGATGGCATTTATTTTTCTAGCTTCTCTTTATCTGTAGAGATAACAATCCTTTGAAGATTTTCTTTTGTCAGTTTCCCTTTATCAGCAGGGATGGCATTTATTTTGCTAGTTTCCCTTTATCAGCAGAGATAGCAATCTGTTGAAAATTTTATTTTGTCAGTTTCCCTTTATCAGCAGGGATGACATTTATTTTTCTAGTTTCTCTTTATCAGCAGAGATAGCAATCTTTTGATGATTTTCTTTTGTCAGTTTGCCTTTATCAGCAGGGATGACATTTATTTTGCTAGTTTCTCTTTATCAGCAGAGATAGCAATCTTTTGAATATTTTCTTTTGTCAGTTTCCCTTTATCAGCAGGGATGGCATTTATTTTTCTAGCTTCTCTTTATCAGCAGAGATAGCAATCTTTTGAAGATTTTCTTTTGTCAGTTTCCCTTTATCAGCAGGGATGGCATTTATTTTGCTAGTTTCTCTTTATCAGCAGAGATAGCAATCTTTTGAAGATTTTCTTTTGTCAGTTTCCCTTTATCAGCAGGGATGCCATTTATTTTGCTAGTTTCTCTTTATCAGCAGAGATAGCAATCTTTTGAATATTTTCTTTTGTCAGTTTCCCTTTATCAGCAGGGATGGCATTTATTTTTCTAGCTTCTCTTTATCAGCAGAGATAGCAATCTTTTGAAGATTTTCTTTTGTCAGTTTCCCTTTATCAGCAGGGATGGCATTTATTTTGCTAGTTTCTCTTTATCAGCCGAGATAGCAATCTTTTAATGATTTTCTTTCGTCAGTTTCCCTTTATCAGTAGGGATGGCATTTATTTTTCTAGCTTCTCTTTATCTGTAGAGATAACAATCCTTTGAAGATTTTCTTTTGTCAGTTTCCCTTTATCAGCAGGGATGGCATTTATTTTGCTAGTTTCCCTTTATCAGCAGAGATAGCAATCTGTTGAAAATTTTATTTTGTCAGTTTCCCTTTATCAGCAGGGATGACATTTATTTTTCTAGTTTCTCTTTATCAGCAGAGATAGCAATCTTTTGATGATTTTCTTTTGTCAGTTTGCCTTTATCAGCAGGGATGACATTTATTTTGCTAGTTTCTCTTTATCAGCAGAGATAGCAATCTTTTGAATATTTTCTTTTGTCAGTTTCCCTTTATCAGCAGGGATGGCATTTATTTTTCTAGCTTCTCTTTATCAGCAGAGATAGCAATCTTTTGAAGATTTTCTTTTGTCAGTTTCCCTTTATCAGCAGGGATGGCATTTATTTTGCTAGTTTCTCTTTATCAGCAGAGATAGCAATCTTTTGAAGATTTTCTTTTGTCAGTTTCCCTTTATCAGCAGGGATGCCATTTATTTTGCTAGTTTCTCTTTATCAGCATAGATAGCAATCTTTTGAAGATTTTCTTTTGTCAGTTTCCCTTTATCAGCAGGGATTGCATTTATTTTGCTAGTTTCTCTTTATCAGCAGAGATAGCAATCTTTTGAATATTTTCTTTTGTCAGTTTCCCTTTATCAGCAGGGATAACATTTATTTTTCTAGGTTCTCTTTATCAGCAGAGATAGCAATATTTTGAAGATTTTCTTTTGTCAGTTCCCCTTTATCAGCAGGGATGGCATTTATTTTGCTAGTTTCTCTTTATCAGCAGAGATAGCAATCTTTTAAAGATTTTCTTTTGTCATTATCCCTTTATCAGCAGGGATGGCATTTATTTTGCTAGTTTCTCTTTATCAGCAGAGATAGCAATCCTTTGAAGATTTTCTTTTGTCAGTTTCCTTTTATCAGCAGGGATGGCATTTATTTTGCTAGTTTCTCTTTATCAGTAGAGATAACAATCCTTTGAAGATTTTCTTTTGTCAGTTTCCCTTTATCAGCAGGGATGGCATTTATTTTGCTAGTTTCCCTTTATCAGCAGAGATAGCAATCCTTTGAAGATTTTCTTTTGTCAGTTTCCCTTTATCAGCAGGGATGGCATTTATTTTGCTAGTTTCTCTTTATCAGCAGAGATAGCAACCTTTTGAAGATTTTCTTTGGTCAGTTCCCTTTATCAGCAGGGATGGCATTTATTTGGATGGTTTCTCTTTATCAGCAGAGATAGCAATGCTTTGAAGATTTTCTTTTGTCAGTTTCCCTTTATCAGCAGGGATGGCATTTATTTTGCTAGTTTCTCTTTATCAGCAGAGATAACAATCCTTTGAAGATTTTCTTTGTTCAGTTCCGTTTATAAGCAGGGATGGCATTTATTTTGCTAGTTTCTCTTTATCAGCAGAGATAACAATCTTTTGAAGATTTTCTTTTGTCAGTTTCCCTTTATCAGCAGGGATGGCATTTATTTTGCTAGTTTCTCTTTATCAGTAGAGATAGCAATCTTTTGAAGATTTTATTTTGTTAGTTTCCCTTTATCAGCAGGGATGCCATTTATTTTGCCAGTTTCTCTTTATCAGCAGAGATAGCAATCTTTTGAAGATTTTCTTTTGTCAGTTTCCCTTTATCAGCAGGGATGGCATTTATTTTGCTAGTTTCTCTTTATCAGCAGAGATAGCAATCTTTTGAATATTTTCTTTTGTTTGTTTCCCTTTATCAGCAGGGATGGCATTTATTTTTCTAGCTTCTCTTTATCAGCAGAGATAGCAATCTTTTGAAGATTTTCTTTTGTCAGTTACCCTTTATCAGCTGGGATGGCATTTATTTTGCTAGTTTCTCTTTATCAGCAGAGATAACAATCTTTTAAAGATTTTCTTTCGTCAGTTTCCCTTTATCAGCAGGGATGGCATTTATTATGCTAGTTTCTCTTTATCAGCAGAGATAGTAATCCTTTGAAGATTTTCTTTTGTCAGTTTCCCTTTATCAGCAGGGATGGCATTTATTTTGCTAGTTTCTCTTTATCTGTAGAGATAACAATCCTTTGAAGATTTTCTTTTGTCAGTTTCCCTTTATCAGCAGGGATGGCATTTATTTTGCTAGTTTCCCTTTATCAGCAGAGATAGCAATCTTTTGAAGATTTTATTTTGTCAGTTTCCCTTTATCAGCAGGGATGACATTTATTTTTCTAGTTTCTCCTTATCAGCATAGATAGCAATCTTTTGATGATTTTCTTTTGTCAGTTTCCCTTTATCAGCAGGGATGACATTTATTTTGCTAGTTTCTCTTTATCAGCAGAGATAGCAATCTTTTGAATATTTTCTTTTGTCAGTTTCCCTTTATCAGCAGGGATGGCATTTATTTTTCTAGCTTCTCTTTATCAGCAGATATAGCAATCTTTTGAAGGTTTTCTTTCGTCAGTTTCCCTTTATCAGCAAGGATGGCATTGATTTTGCTAGTTTCTCTTTATCAGCAGAGATAGCAATCTTTTGAAGATTTTCTTTGGTCAGTTCCCTTTATCAGCAGGGATGTCATTTATTTTGCTAGTTTCTCTTTATCAGCAGAGATAGCAATCTTTTGAAGATTTTCTTTTGTCAGTTTCCCTTTATCAGCAGGGATGGCATTTATTTTGCTAGTTTCTCTTTATCAGCAGAGATAGCAATCCTTTGAAGATTTTCTTTTGTCATTATCCCTTTATCAGCAGGGATGGCATTTATTTTGCTAGTTTCTCTTTATCAGCAGAGATAGCAATCCTTTGAAGATTTTCTTTTGTCAGTTTCCCATTATCAGCAGGGCTGGCATTTATTTTGCTAGTTTCTCTTTATCAGCAGAGATAGCAATCCTTTGAAGATTTTCTTTTGTCAGTTTCCCTTTATCAGCAGGGATGTCATTTATTTTACTAGTTTTTCTTTATCAGCAGAGATAGCAATCCTTTGAAGATTTTCTTTTGTTAGTTTCCCTTTATCAGCAGGGATGGCATTTATTTTGCTAGTTTCTCTTTATCAGCAGAGATAGCAATCTTTTGAAGATTTTATTTTGTCAGTTTCCCTTTATCAGCAGGGATGCCATTTATTTTGCCAGTTTCTCTTTATCAGCATAGATAGCAATCTTTTGAAGATTTTCTTTTGTCAGTTTCCCTTTATCAGCAGGGATGGCATTTATTTTGCTAGTTTCTCTTTATCAGCAGAGATAGCAATCTTTTGAATATTTTCTTTTGTCAGTTTCCCTTTATCAGCAGGGATGGCATTTATTTTTCTAGCTTCTCTTTATCAGCAGAGATAGCAATATTTTGAAGATTTTCTTTTGTCAGTTCCCCTTTATCAGCAGGGATGGCATTTATTTTGCTAGTTTCTCTTTATCAGCAGAGATAGCAATCTTTTAAAGATTTTCTTTCGTCAGTTTCCCTTTATCAGCAGGGATGGCATTTATTTTGCTAGTTTCTCTTTATCAGCAGAGATAGCAATCCTTTGAAGATTTTCTTTTGTCAGTTTCCCTTTATCACCAGGGATGGCATTTATTTTGCTAGTTTCTCTTGTCAGTAGAGATAACAATCCTTTGAAGATTTTCTTTTGTCAGTTTCCCTTTATCAGCAGGGATGGCATTTATTTTGCTAGTTTCCCTTTATCAGCAGAGATAGCAATCCTTTGAAGATTTTCTTTTGTCAGTTTCCCTTTATCAGCAGGGATGGCATTTATTTTGCTAGTTTCTCTTTATCAGCAGAGATAGCAATCTTTTGAAGATTTTCTTTGGTCAGTTCCCTTTATCAGCAGGGATGGCATTTATTTGGATGGTTTCTCTTTATCAGCAGAGATAACAATGCTTTGAAGATTTTCGTTTGTCCGTTTCCCTTTATCAGCAGGGATGGCATTTATTTTGCTAGTTTCTCTTTATCAGCAGAGATAACAATCCTTTGAAGATTTTCTTTGTTCAGTTCCGTTTATAAGCAGGGAGGGCATTTATTTTGCTAGTTTCTCTTTATCAGCAGAGATAACAATCTTTTGAAGATTTTCTTTTGTCAGTTTCCCTTTATCAGCAGGGATGGCATTTATTTTGCTAGTTTCTCTTTATCAGTAGAGATAGCAATCTTTTGAAGATTTTATTTTGTCAGTTTCCCTTTATCAGCAGGGATGCCATTTATTTTGCCAGTTTCTCTTTATCAGCAGAGATAGCAATCTTTAGAAGATTTTCTTTTGTCAGTTTCCCTTTATCAGCAGGGATGGCATTTATTTTGCTAGTTTCTCTTTATCAGCAGAGATAGCAATCTTTTGAATATTTTCTTTTGTTTGTTTCCCTTTATCAGCAGGGATGGCATTTATTTTTCTAGCTTCTCTTTATCAGCAGAGATAGCAATCTTTTGAAGATTTTCTTTTGTCAGTTACCCTTTATCAGCTGGGATGGCATTTATTTTGCTAGTTTCTCTTTATCAGCAGAGATAGCAATCTTTTGAATATTTTCTTTTGTTTGTTTCCCTTTATCAGCAGGGATGGCATTTATTTTTCTAGCTTCTCTTTATCAGCAGAGATAGCAATCTTTTGAAGATTTTCTTTTGTCAGTTACCCTTTATCAGCTGGGATGGCATTTATTTTGCTAGTTTCTCTTTATCAGCAGAGATAACAATCTTTTAAAGATTTTCTTTCGTCAGTTTCCCTTTATCAGCAGGGATGGCATTTATTATGCTAGTTTCTCTTTATCAGCAGAGATAGTAATCCTTTGAAGATTTTCTTTTGTCAGTTTCCCTTTATCAGCAGGGATGGCATTTATTTTGCTAGTTTCTCTTTATCAGCAGAGATAGCAATCTTTTGAATATTTTCTTTTGTTTGTTTCCCTTTATCAGCAGGGATGGCATTTATTTTGCTAGTTTCCCTTTATCAGCAGAGATAGCAATCTTTTGAAGATTTTATTTTGTCAGTTTCCCTTTATCAGCAGGGATGACATTTATTTTTCTAGTTTCTCCTTATCAGCAGAGATAGCAATCTTTTGATGATTTTCTTTTGTCAGTTTCCCTTTATCAGCAGGGATGACATTTATTTTGCTAGTTTCTCTTTATCAGCAGAGATAGCAATCTTTTGAATATTTTCTTTTGTCAGTTTCCCTTTATCAGCAGGGATGGCATTTATTTTTCTAGCTTCTCTTTATCAGCAGATATAGCAATCTTTTGAAGGTTTTCTTTCGTCAGTTTCCCTTTATCAGCAAGGATGGCATTGATTTTGCTAGTTTCTCTTTATCAGCAGAGATAGCAATCTTTTGAAGATTTTCTTTGGTCAGTTCCCTTTATCAGCAGGGATGTCATTTATTTTGCTAGTTTCTCTTTATCAGCAGAGATAGCAATCTTTTGAAGATTTTCTTTTGTCAGTTTCCCTTTATCAGCAGGGATGGCATTTATTTTGCTAGTTTCTCTTTATCAGCAGAGATAGCAATCGTTTGAAGATTTTCTTTTGTCATTATCCCTTTATCAGCAGGGATGGCATTTATTTTGCTAGTTTCTCTTTATCAGCAGAGATAGCAATCCTTTGAAGATTTTCTTTTGTCAGTTTCCCTTTATCAGCAGGGCTGGCATTTATTTTGCTAGTTTCTCTTTATCAGCAGAGATAGCAATCCTTTGAAGATTTTCTTTTGTCAGTTTCCCTTTATCAGCAGGGATGTCATTTATTTTACTAGTTTTTCTTTATCAGCAGAGATAGCAATCCTTTGAAGATTTTCTTTTGTTAGTTTCCCTTTATCAGCAGGGATGGCATTTATTTTGCTAGTTTCTCTTTATCAGCAGAGATAGCAATCTTTTGAAGATTTTATTTTGTCAGTTTCCCTTTATCAGCAGGGATGCCATTTATTTTGCCAGTTTCTCTTTATCAGCATAGATAGCAATCTTTTGAAGATTTTCTTTTGTCAGTTTCCCTTTATCAGCAGGGATGGCATTTATTTTGCTAGTTTCTCTTTATCAGCAGAGATAGCAATCTTTTGAATATTTTCTTTTGTCAGTTTCCCTTTATCAGCAGGGATGGCATTTATTCTTCTAGCTTCTCTTTATCAGCAGAGATAGCAATATTTTGAAGATTTTCTTTTGTCAGTTCCCCTTTATCAGCAGGGATGGCATTTATTTTGCTAGTTTCTCTTTATCAGCAGAGATAGCAATCTTTTAAAGATTTTCTTTCGTCAGTTTCCCTTTATCAGCAGGGATGGCGTTTATTTTGCTAGTTTCTCTTTATCAGCAGAGATAGCAATCCTTTGAAGATTTTCTTTTGTCAGTTTCCCTTTATCACCAGGGATGGCATTTATTTTGCTAGTTTCTCTTGTCAGTAGAGATAACAATCCTTTGAAGATTTTCTTTTGTCAGTTTCCCTTTATCAGCAGGGATGGCATTTATTTTGCTAGTTTCCCTTTATCAGCAGAGATAGCAATCCTTTGAAGATTTTCTTTTGTCAGTTTCCCTTTATCAGCAGGGATGGCATTTATTTTGCTAGTTTCTCTTTATCAGCAGAGATAGCAATCTTTTGAATATTTTCTTTTGTTTGTTTCCCTTTATCAGCAGGGATGGCATTTATTTTTCTAGCTTCTCTTTATCAGCAGAGATAGCAATCTTTTGAAGATTTTCTTTTGTCAGTTACCCTTTATCAGCTGGGATGGCATTTATTTTGCTAGTTTCTCTTTATCAGCAGAGATAACAATCTTTTAAAGATTTTCTTTCGTCAGTTTCCCTTTATCAGCAGGGATGGCATTTATTATGCTAGTTTCTCTTTATCAGCAGAGATAGTAATCCTTTGAAGATTTTCTTTTGTCAGTTTCCCTTTATCAGCAGGGATGGCATTTATTTTGCTAGTTTCTCTTTATCAGCAGAGATAGCAATCTTTTGAATATTTTCTTTTGTTTGTTTCCCTTTATCAGCAGGGATGGCATTTATTTTGCTAGTTTCCCTTTATCAGCAGAGATAGCAATCTTTTGAAGATTTTATTTTGTCAGTTTCCCTTTATCAGCAGGGATGACATTTATTTTTCTAGTTTCTCCTTATCAGCAGAGATAGCAATCTTTTGATGATTTTCTTTTGTCAGTTTCCCTTTATCAGCAGGGATGACATTTATTTTGCTAGTTTCTCTTTATCAGCAGAGATAGCAATCTTTTGAATATTTTCTTTTGTCAGTTTCCCTTTATCAGCAGGGATGGCATTTATTTTTCTAGCTTCTCTTTATCAGCAGATATAGCAATCTTTTGAAGGTTTTCTTTCGTCAGTTTCCCTTTATCAGCAAGGATGGCATTGATTTTGCTAGTTTCTCTTTATCAGCAGAGATAGCAATCTTTTGAAGATTTTCTTTGGTCAGTTCCCTTTATCAGCAGGGATGTCATTTATTTTGCTAGTTTCTCTTTATCAGCAGAGATAGCAATCTTTTGAAGATTTTCTTTTGTCAGTTTCCCTTTATCAGCAGGGATGGCATTTATTTTGCTAGTTTCTCTTTATCAGCAGAGATAGCAATCGTTTGAAGATTTTCTTTTGTCATTATCCCTTTATCAGCAGGGATGGCATTTATTTTGCTAGTTTCTCTTTATCAGCAGAGATAGCAATCCTTTGAAGATTTTCTTTTGTCAGTTTCCCTTTATCAGCAGGGCTGGCATTTATTTTGCTAGTTTCTCTTTATCAGCAGAGATAGCAATCCTTTGAAGATTTTCTTTTGTCAGTTTCCCTTTATCAGCAGGGATGTCATTTATTTTACTAGTTTTTCTTTATCAGCAGAGATAGCAATCCTTTGAAGATTTTCTTTTGTTAGTTTCCCTTTATCAGCAGGGATGGCATTTATTTTGCTAGTTTCTCTTTATCAGCAGAGATAGCAATCTTTTGAAGATTTTATTTTGTCAGTTTCCCTTTATCAGCAGGGATGCCATTTATTTTGCCAGTTTCTCTTTATCAGCATAGATAGCAATCTTTTGAAGATTTTCTTTTGTCAGTTTCCCTTTATCAGCAGGGATGGCATTTATTTTGCTAGTTTCTCTTTATCAGCAGAGATAGCAATCTTTTGAATATTTTCTTTTGTCAGTTTCCCTTTATCAGCAGGGATGGCATTTATTCTTCTAGCTTCTCTTTATCAGCAGAGATAGCAATATTTTGAAGATTTTCTTTTGTCAGTTCCCCTTTATCAGCAGGGATGGCATTTATTTTGCTAGTTTCTCTTTATCAGCAGAGATAGCAATCTTTTAAAGATTTTCTTTCGTCAGTTTCCCTTTATCAGCAGGGATGGCGTTTATTTTGCTAGTTTCTCTTTATCAGCAGAGATAGCAATCCTTTGAAGATTTTCTTTTGTCAGTTTCCCTTTATCACCAGGGATGGCATTTATTTTGCTAGTTTCTCTTGTCAGTAGAGATAACAATCCTTTGAAGATTTTCTTTTGTCAGTTTCCCTTTATCAGCAGGGATGGCATTTATTTTGCTAGTTTCCCTTTATCAGCAGAGATAGCAATCCTTTGAAGATTTTCTTTTGTCAGTTTCCCTTTATCAGCAGGGATGGCATTTATTTTGCTAGTTTCTCTTTATCAGCAGAGATAGCAATCTTTTGAAGATTTTCTTTGGTCAGTTCCCTTTATCAGCAGGGATGGCATTTATTTGGATGGTTTCTCTTTATCAGCAGAGATAACAATGCTTTGAAGATTTTCGTTTGTCCGTTTCCCTTTATCAGCAGGGATGGCATTTATTTTGCTAGTTTCTCTTTATCAGCAGAGATAACAATCCTTTGAAGATTTTCTTTGTTCAGTTCCGTTTATAAGCAGGGAGGGCATTTATTTTGCTAGTTTCTCTTTATCAGCAGAGATAACAATCTTTTGAAGATTTTCTTTTGTCAGTTTCCCTTTATCAGCAGGGATGGCATTTATTTTGCTAGTTTCTCTTTATCAGTAGAGATAGCAATCTTTTGAAGATTTTATTTTGTCAGTTTCCCTTTATCAGCAGGGATGCCATTTATTTTGCCAGTTTCTCTTTATCAGCAGAGATAGCAATCTTTAGAAGATTTTCTTTTGTCAGTTTCCCTTTATCAGCAGGGATGGCATTTATTTTGCTAGTTTCTCTTTATCAGCAGAGATAGCAATCTTTTGAATATTTTCTTTTGTTAGTTTCCCTTTATCAGCAGGGATGGCATTTATTTTTCTAGCTTCTCTTTATCAGCAGAGATAGCAATCTTTTGAAGATTTTCTTTTGTCAGTTACCCTTTATCAGCTGGGATGGCATTTATTTTGCTAGTTTCTCTTTATCAGCAGAGATAACAATGTTTTAAAGATTTTCTTTCGTCAGTTTCCCTTTATCAGCAGGGATGGCATTTATTATGCTAGTTTCTCTTTATCAGCAGAGATAGTAATCCTTTGAAGATTTTCTTTTGTCAGTTTCCCTTTATCAGCAGGGATGGCATTTATTTTGCTAGTTTCTCTTTATCTGTAGAGATAACAATCCTTTGAAGATTTTCTTTTGTCAGTTTCCCTTTATCAGCAGGGATGGCATTTATTTTGCTAGTTTCCCTTTATCAGCAGAGATAGCAATCTTTTGAAGATTTTATTTTGTCAGTTTCCCTTTATCAGCAGGGATGACATTTATTTTTCTAGTTTCTCCTTATCAGCAGAGATAGCAATCTTTTGATGATTTTCTTTTGTCAGTTTCCCTTTATCAGCAGGGATGACATTTATTTTGCTAGTTTCTCTTTATCAGCAGAGATAGCAATCTTTTGAATATTTTCTTTTGTCAGTTTCCCTTTATCAGCAGGGATGGCATTTATTTTTCTAGCTTCTCTTTATCAGCAGATATAGCAATCTTTTGAAGGTTTTCTTTCGTCAGTTTCCCTTTATCAGCAAGGATGGCATTTATTTTGCTAGTTTCTCTTTATCAGCAGAGATAGCAATCTTTTGAAGATTTTCTTTGGTCAGTTCCCTTTATCAGCAGGGATGTCATTTATTTTGCTAGTTTCTCTTTATCAGCAGAGATAGCAATCTTTTGAAGATTTTCTTTTGTCAGTTTCCCTTTATCAGCAGGGATGGCATTTATTTTGCTAGTTTCTCTTTATCAGCAGAGATAACAATCCTTTGAAGATTTTCTTTTGTCATTATCCCTTTATCAGCAGGGATGGCATTTATTTTGCTAGTTTCTCTTTATCAGCAGAGATAGCAATCCTTTGAAGATTTTCTTTTGTCAGTTTCCCTTTATCAGCAGGGCTGGCATTTATTTTGCTAGTTTCTCTTTATCAGCAGAGATAGCAATCCTTTGAAGATTTTCTTTTGTCAGTTTCCCTTTATCAGCAGGGATGTCATTTATTTTACTAGTTTTTCTTTATCAGCAGAGATAGCAATCCTTTGAAGATTTTCTTTTGTTAGTTTCCCTTTATCAGCAGGGATGGCATTTATTTTGCTAGTTTCTCTTTATCAGCAGAGATAGCAATCTTTTGAAGATTTTATTTTGTCAGTTTCCCTTTATCAGCAGGGATGCCATTTATTTTGCCAGTTTCTCTTTATCAGCATAGATAGCAATCTTTTGAAGATTTTCTTTTGTCAGTTTCCCTTTATCAGCAGGGATGGCATTTATTTTGCTAGTTTCTCTTTATCAGCAGAGATAGCAATCTTTTGAATATTTTCTTTTGTCAGTTTCCCTTTATCAGCAGGGATGGCATTTATTTTTCTAGCTTCTCTTTATCAGCAGAGATAGCAATATTTTGAAGATTTTCTTTGGTCAGTTCCCTTTATCAGCAGGGATGTCATTTATTTTGCTAGTTTCTCTTTATCAGCAGAGATAGCAATCTTTTGAAGATTTTTTTTTGTCAGTTTCCCTTTATCAGCAGGGATGGCATTTATTTTGCTAGTTTCTCTTTATCAGCAGAGATAGCAATCCTTTGAAGATTTTCTTTTGTCATTATCCCTTTATCAGCAGGGATGGCATTTATTTTGCTAGTTTCTCTTTATCAGCAGAGATAGCAATCCTTTGAAGATTTTCTTTTGTCAGTTTCCCTTTATCAGCAGGGATGGCATTTATTTTGCTAGTTTCTCTTTATCAGTAGAGATAACAATCCTTTGAAGATTTTCTTTTGTCAGTTTCCCTTTATCAGCAGGGATGGCATTTATTTTGCTAGTTTCCCTTTATCAGCAGAGATAGCAATCCTTTGAAGATTTTCTTTTGTCAGTTTCCCTTTATCAGCAGGGATGGCATTTATTTTGCTAGTTTCTCTTTATCAGCAGAGATAGCAACCTTTTGAAGATTTTCTTTGGTCAGTTCCCTTTATCAGCAGGGATGGCATTTATTTGGATGGTTTCTCTTTATCAGCAGAGATAGCAATGCTTTGAAGATTTTCTTTTGTCAGTTTCCCTTTATCAGCAGGGATGGCATTTATTTTGCTAGTTTCTCTTTATCAGCAGAGATAACAATCCTTTGAAGATTTTCTTTGTTCAGTTCCGTTTATAAGCAGGGATGGCATTTATTTTGCTAGTTTCTCTTTATCAGCAGAGATAACAATCTTTTGAAGATTTTCTTTTGTCAGTTTCCCTTTATCAGCAGGGATGGCATTTATTTTGCTAGTTTCTCTTTATCAGTAGAGATAGCAATCTTTTGAAGATTTTATTTTGTTAGTTTCCCTTTATCAGCAGGGATGCCATTTATTTTGCCAGTTTCTCTTTATCAGCAGAGATAGCAATCTTTTGAAGATTTTCTTTTGTCAGTTTCCCTTTATCAGCAGGGATGGCATTTATTTTGCTAGTTTCTCTTTATCAGCAGAGATAGCAATCTTTTGAATATTTTCTTTTGTTTGTTTCCCTTTATCAGCAGGGATGGCATTTATTTTTCTAGCTTCTCTTTATCAGCAGAGATAGCAATCTTTTGAAGATTTTCTTTTGTCAGTTACCCTTTATCAGCTGGGATGGCATTTATTTTGCTAGTTTCTCTTTATCAGCAGAGATACCAATCTTTTAAAGATTTTCTTTCGTCAGTTTCCCTTTATCAGCAGGGATGGCATTTATTATGCTAGTTTCTCTTTATCAGCAGAGATAGTAATCCTTTGAAGATTTTCTTTTGTCAGTTTCCCTTTATCAGCAGGGATGGCATTTATTTTGCTAGTTTCTCTTTATCTGTAGAGATAACAATCCTTTGAAGATTTTCTTTTGTCAGTTTCCCTTTATCAGCAGGGATGGCATTTATTTTGCTAGTTTCCCTTTATCAGCAGAGATAGCAATCTTTTGAAGATTTTATTTTGTCAGTTTCCCTTTATCAGCAGGGATGGCATTTATTTTGCTAGTTTCTCTTTATCAGCAGAGATAGCAATCCTTTGAAGATTTTCTTTGGTCAGTTCCCTTTATCAGCAGGGATGGCATTTATTTAGATCGTTTCTCTTTATCAGCAGAGATAGCAATGCTTTGAAGATTTTCTTTTGTCAGTTTCCCTTTATCAGCAGGGATGGCATTTATTTTGCTAGTTTCTCTTTATCAGCAGAGATAACAATCCTTTGAAGATTTTCTTTTGTCAGTTTCCCTTTATCAGCAGGGATGGCATTTATTTTGCTAGTTTCTCTTTATCAGCAGAGATAGCAATCCTTTGAAGATTTTCTTTTGTCAGTTTCCCTTTATCAGCAGGGATGTCATTTATTTTACTAGTTTTTCTTTATCAGCAGAGATAGCAATCCTTTGAAGATTTTCTTTTGTTAGTTTCCCTTTATCAGCAGGGATGGCATTTATTTTGCTAGTTTCTCTTTATCAGCAGAGATAGCCATCTTTTGAAGATTTTCTTTGGTCAGTTCCCTTTATCAGCAGGGATGGCATTTATTTGGATAGTTTCTCTTTATCAGCAGAGATAGCAATCCTTTGAAGATTTTCTTTTGTCAGTTTCCCTTTATCAGCAGGGATGGCATTTATTTTGCTAGTTTCTCTTTATCAGTAGAGATAGCAATCTTTTAAAGATTTTCTTTCGTCAGTTTCCCTTTATCAGCAGGGATGGCATTTATTATGCTAGTTTCTCTTTATCAGCAGAGATAGTAATCCTTTGAAGATTTTCTTTTGTCAGTTTCCCTTTATCAGCAGGGATGGCATTTATTTTGCTAGTTTCTCTTTATCTATAGAGATAACAATCCTTTGAAGATTTTCTTTTGTCAGTTTCCCTTTATCAGCAGGGATGGCATTTATTTTGCTAGTTTCCCTTTATCAGCAGAGATAGCAATCTTTTGAAGATTTTATTTTGTCAGTTTCCCTTTATCAGCAGGGATGGCATTTATTTTGCTAGTTTCTCTTTATCAGCAGAGATAGCAATCCTTTGAAGATTTTCTTTTGTCATTATCCCTTTATCAGCAGGGATGGCATTTATTTTGCTAGTTTCTCTTTATCAGCAGAGATAGCAATCCTTTGAAGATTTTCTTTTGTCAGTTTCCCTTTATCAGCAGGGATGGCATTTATTTTGCTAGTTTCTCTTTATCAGCAGAGATAGCAATCCTTTGATGATTTTCTTTTGTCAGTTTCCCTTTATCAGCAGGGATGTCATTTATTTTACTAGTTTTTCTTTATCAGCAGAGATAGCAATCCTTTGAAGATTTTCTTTTGTTAGTTTCCCTTTATCAGCAGGGATGGCATTTATTTTGCTAGTTTCTCTTTATCAGCAGAGATAGCCATCTTTTGAAGATTTTCTTTGGTCAGTTCCCTTTATCAGCAGGGATGGCATTTATTTGGATAGTTTCTCTTTATCAGCAGAGATAGCAATCCTTTGAAGATTTTCTTTTGTCAGTTTCCCTTTATCAGCAGGGATGGCATTTATTTTGCTAGTTTCTCTTTATCAGCAGAGATAGCAATCCTTTGAAGATTTTCTTTGGTCAGTTTCCCTTTATCAGCAGGGATGTCATTTATTTTGCTAATTTCTCTTTATCAGCAGAGATAGCAATCCTTTGAAGATTTTCTTTTGTCATTATCCCTTTATCAGCAGGGATGGCATTTATTTTGCTAGTTTCTCTTTATCAGCAGAGATAGCAATCCTTTGAAGATTTTCTTTTGTCATTATCCCTTTATCAGCAGGGATGGCATTTATTTTGCTAGTTTCTCTTTATCAGCAGAGATAGCAATCCTTTGAAGATTTTCTTTTGTCAGTTTCCCTTTATCAGCAGGGATGGCATTTATTTTGCTAGTTTCTCTTTATCAGCAGAGATAGCAATCCTTTGAAGATTTTCTTTTGTCAGTTTCCCTTTATTAGCAGGGATGTCATTTATTTTACTAGTTTTTCTTTATCAGCAGAGAAAGCAATCCTTTGAAAATTTTCTTTTTCTTAGTTTCCCTTTATCAGCAGGGATGGCATTTATTTTGCTAGTTTCTCTTTATCAGCAGAGATAGCAATGTTTTGAAGGTTTTCTTTCGTCAGTTTCCCTTTATCAGCAGGGATGGCATTTATTTTGCTAGTTTCTCTTTATCAGCAGAGATAGCAATCTTTTGAAGATTTTCTTTTGTCAGTTTCCCTTTATTAGCCGGGATGGCATTTATTTTGCTAGTTTCTCTTTGTCAGAAGAGATAGCAATCTTTTGAAGATTTTCTTTGGTCAGTTCCCTTTATCAGCAGGGATGGCATTTATTTGGCTAGTTTCTCTTTATCAGCAGAGATAGCAATCCTTTGAAGATTTTCTTTTGTCAGTTTCCCTTTATCAGCAGACATGGCATTTATTTTGCTAGTTTCTCTTTATCAGCAAAGATAACAATCCTTTGAAGATTTTCTTTGGTTAGTTCCCTTTATCAGCAGGGATGGCATTTATTTTGCTAGTTTCTCTTTATCAGCAGAGATAACAATCTTTTGAAGATTTTCTTTTGTCATTTTCCCTTTATCAGCAGGGATGGCATTTATTTTGCTAGTTTCTCTTTATCAGCAGAGATAGCAATCTTTTGAAGATTTTATTTTGTCAGTTTCCCTTTATCAACAGGGATGACATTTATTTTTCTAGTTTCTCTTTATCAGCAGAGATAACAATCCTTTGAAGATTTTCTTTGGTCAGTTCCCTTTATCAGCAGGGATGGCATTTATTTTGCTAGTTTCTCTTTATCAGCAGAGATAACAATCTTTTGAAGATTTTCTTTTGTCATTTTCCCTTTATCAGCAGGGATGGCATTTATTTTGCTAGTTTCTCTTTATCAGCAGAGATAGCAATCTTTTAAATATTTTCTTTTGTCAGTTTCCCTTTATCAGCAGGGATGGCATTTATTTTTCTAGCTTCTCTTTATCAGCAGAGTTGGCAATCTTTTGAAGATTTTCTTTTGTCAGTTTCCCTTTATCAGCAGGGATGGCATTTATTTTGCTAGTTTCTCTTTATCAGCAGAGATATCAATCTTTTAAAGATTTTCTTTCGTCAGTTTCCCTTTATCAGCAGGGATGGCATTTATTTTGCTAGTTTCTCTTTATCAGCAGAGATAGCAATGTTTTGAAGGTTTTCTTTCGTCAGTTTCCCTTTATCAGCAGGGATGGCATTTATTTTGCTAGTTTCTCTTTATCAGCAGAGATAGCAATCTTTTGAAGATTTTCTTTTGTCAGTTTCCTTTATCAGCAGGGATGGCATTTTATTTTGCTAGTTTCTCTTTGCCATCAGAGATAGCAATCTTTTGGAGATTTTCTTTTGTCAGTTTCCCTTTATTAGCCGGGATGGCATTTATTTTGCTAGTTTCTCTTTGTCAGCAGAGATAGCAATCTTTTGAAGATTTTCTTTGGTTAGTTTCCCTTTATCAGCAGGGATGGCATTTTATTTTGCTAGTTTCTCTTTATCAGCAGAGATAGCAATCTTTTGAAGATTTTCTTTTGTCAGTTTCCCTTTATCAGCAGGGATGGCATTTATCTTGCTAATTTCTCTTTATCAGCAGAGATAGCAATCTTTTGAAGATTTTCTTTTGTCAGTTTCCCTTTATCAGCAGGGATGACATTTATTTTGCTAGTTTCTCTTTATCAGCAGAGATAGCAATCCTTTGAAGATTTTCTTTGTCAGTTTCCCTTTATCAGCAGGGATGACATTTATTTTGCTAGTTTCTCTTTATCAGCAGAGATAGCAATCCTTTGAAGATTTTCTTTTGTCAGTTTCCCTTTATCAGCAGGGATGTCATTTATTTTGCTAGTTTCTCTTTATCAGCAGAGATAGCAATCCTTTGAAGATTTTCTTTTGTCATTATCCCTTAATCAGTAGGGATGGCATTTATTTTGCTATTTCTCTTTATCAGCAGAGATAGCAATCCTTTGAAGATTTTCTTTTGTCATTATCCCTTTATCAGCAGGGATGGCATTTATTTTGCTAGTTTCTCTTTATCAGCAGAGATAGCAATCCTTTGAAGATTTTCTTTTGTTAGTTTCCCTTTATCAGCAGGGATGGCATTTATTTTGCTAGTTTCTCTTTATCAGCAGAGATAGCAATCCTTTGAAGATTTTCTTTTGTCAGTTTCCCTTTATTAGTAGGGATGTCATTTATTTTACTAGTCTTTCTTTATCAGCAGAGATAGCAATCCTTTGAAAATTTTCTTTTTCTTAGTTTCCCTTTATCAGCAGGGATGGCATTTATTTTGCTAGTTTCTCTTTATCAGCAGAGATAGCAATCTTTTGAAGATTTTCTTTGGTCAGTTCCATTTATCAGCAGGGATGGCATTTATTTGGATAGTTTCTCTTTATCAGTAGAGATAGCAATCCTTTGAAGATTTTCTTTTGTCAGTTTCCCTTTATCAGCAGGGATGGCATTTATTTTGCTAGTTTCTCTTTATCAGCAGAGATAACAATCCTTTGATGATTTTCTTTGTTCAGTTCCGTTTATAAGCAGGGATGGCATTTATTTTGCTAGTTTCTCTTTATCAGCAGAGATAACAATCTTTTGAAGATTTTCTTTTGTCAGTTTCCCTTTATCAGCAGGGATGGCATTTATTTTGCTAGTTTCTCTTTATCAGCAGAGATAGCAATCTTTTGAAGATTTTATTTTGTCAGTTTCCCTTTATCAGCAGGGATGCCATTTATTTTGCCAGTTTCTCTTTATCAGCAGAGATAGCAATCTTTGGAAGATTTTCTTTTGTCAGTTTCCCTTTATCAGCAGGGATGGCATTTATTTTGCTAGTTTCTCTTTATCAGCAGAGATAACAATCTTGTGAATATTTTCTTTTGTCAGTTTCCCTTTATCAGCAGGGATGGCATTTATTTTTCTAGCTTCTCTTTATCAGCAGAGATAGCAATCTTTTGAAGATTTTCTTTTGTCAGTTTCCCTTTATCAGCAGGGATGGCATTTATTTTGCTAGTTTCTCTTTATCAGCAGAGATAACAATCTTTTAAAGATTTTCTTTCGTCAGTTTCCCTTTATCAGCAGGGATGGCATTTATTTTGCTAGTTTCTCTTTATCAGCAGAGATAGCAATCCTTTGAAGATTTTCTTTTGTCAGTTTCCCTTTATCAGCAGGGATGGCATTTATTTTGCTAGTTTCTCTTTATCAGTAGAGATAACAATCCTTTGAAGATTTTCTTTTGTCAGTTTCCCTTTATCAGCAGGGATGGCATTTATTTTGCTAGTTTCCATTTATCAGCAGAGATAGCAATCTTTTGAAGATTTTATTTTGTCAGTTTCCCTTTATCAGCAGGGATGACATTTATTTTTCTAGTTTCTCTTTATCAGCAGAGATAGCAATCTTTTGATGATTTTCTTTTGTCAGTTTCCCTTTATCAGCAGGGATGACATTTATTTTCCTAGTTTCTCTTTATCAGCAGAGATAGCAATCTTTTGAATATTTTCTTTTGTCAGTTTCCCTTTATCAGCAGGGATGGCATTTATTTTTCTAGCTTCTCTTTATAAGCTGAGATAGCAATCCTTTGAAGATTTTCTTTTGTCAGTTTCCCTTTATCAGCAGGGATGTCATTTATTTTACTAGTTTTTCTTTATCAGCAGAGATAGCAATCCTTTGAAGATTTTCTTTTGTTAGTTTCCCTTTATCAGCAGGGATGGCATTTATTTTGCTAGTTTCTCTTTATCAGCAGAGATAGCAATCTTTTGAAGATTTTCTTTGGTCAGTTCCCTTTATCAGCAGGGATGGCATTTATTTGGATAGTTTCTCTTTATCAGCAGAGATAGCAATCCTTTGAAGATTTTCTTTTGTCAGTTTCCCTTTATCCGCAGGGATGGCATTTATTTTGCTAGTTTCTCTTTATCAGCAGAGATAACAATCCTTTGAAGATTTTCTTTGTTCAGTTCCGTTTATAAGCAGGGATGGCATTTATTTTGCTAGTTTCTCTTTATCAGCAGAGATAACAATCCTTTGATGATTTTCTTTTGTCATTATCCCTTTATCAGCAGGGATGGCATTTATTTTGCTAGTTTCTCTTTATCAGCAGAGATAGCAATCCTTTGAAGATTTTCTTTTGTCAGTTTCCCTTTATCAGCAGGGATGGCATTTATTTTGCTAGTTTCTCTTTATCAGCAGAGATAGCAATCCTTTGAAGATTTTCTTTTGTCAGTTTCCCTTTATTAGCAGGGATGTCATTTATTTTACTAGTTTTTCTTTATCAGCAGAGATAGCAATCCTTTGAAAATTTTCTTTTGTTAGTTTCCCTTTATCAGCAGGGATGGCATTTATTTTGCTAGTTTCTCTTTATCAGCAGAGATAGCCATCTTTTGAAGATTTTCTTTGGTCAGTTCCCTTTATCAGCAGGGATGGCATTTATTTGGATAGTTTCTCTTTATCAGCAGAGATAGCAATCCTTTGAAGATTTTCTTTTGTCAGTTTCCCTTTATCAGCAGGGATGGCATTTATTTTGCTAGTTTCTCTTTATCAGCAGAGATAACAGTCCTTTGATGATTTTCTTTGTTCAGTTCCGTTTATAAGCAGGGATGGCATTTATTTTGCTAGTTTCTCTTTATCAGCAGAGATAACAATCTTTTGAAGATTTTCTTTTGTCAGTTTCCCTTTATCAGCAGGGATGGCATTTATTTTGCTAGTTTCTCTTTATCAGCAGAGATAGCAATCTTTTGAAGATTTTATTTTGTCAGTTTCCCTTTATCACCAGGGATGCCATTTATTTTGCCAGTTTCTCTTTATCAGCAGAGATAGCAATCTTTGGAAGATTTTCTTTTGTCAGTTTCCCTTTATCAGCAGGGATGGCATTTATTTTGCTAGTTTCTCTTTATCAGCAGAGATAACAATCTTGTGAATATTTTCTTTTGTCAGTTTCCCTTTATCAGCAGGGATGGCATTTATTTTTCTAGCTTCTCTTTATCAGCAGAGATAGCAATCTTTTGAAGATTTTCTTTTGTCAGTTTCCCTTTATCAGCAGGGATGGCATTTATTTTGCTAGTTTCTCTTTATCAGCAGAGATAGCAATCTTTTAAAGATTTTCTTTCGTCAGTTTCCCTTTATCAGCAGGGATGGCATTTATTTTGCTAGTTTCTCTTTATCAGCAGAGATAGCAATCCTTTGAAGATTTTCTTTTGTCAGTTTCCCTTTATCAGCAGGGATGGCATTTATTTTGCTAGTTTCTCTTTATCAGTAGAGATAACAATCCTTTGAAGATTTTCTTTTGTCAGTTTCCCTTTATCAGCAGGGATGGCATTTATTTTGCTAGTTTCCATTTATCAGCAGAGATAGCAATCTTTTGAAGATTTTATTTTGTCAGTTTCCCTTTATCAGCAGGGATGACATTTATTTTTCTAGTTTCTCTTTATCAGCAGAGATAGCAATCTTTTGATAATTTTCTTTTGTCAGTTTCCCTTTATCAGCAGGGATGACATTTATTTTGCTAGTTTCTCTTTATCAGCAGAGATAGCAATCTTTTGAATATTTTCTTTTGTCAGTTTCCCTTTATCAGCAGGGATGGCATTTATTTTTCTAGCTTCTCTTAATAAGCTGAGATAGCAATCCTTTGAAGATTTTCTTTTGTCAGTTTCCCTTTATCAGCAGGGATGTCATTTATTTTACTAGTTTTTCTTTATCAGCAGAGATAGCAATCCTTTGAAGATTTTCTTTTGTTAGTTTCCCTTTATCAGCAGGGATGGCATTTATTTTGCTAGTTTCTCTTTATCAGCAGAGATAGCAATCTTTTGAAGATTTTCTTTGGTCAGTTCCCTTTATCAGCAGGGATGGCATTTATTTGGATAGTTTCTCTTTATCAGCAGAGATAGCAATCCTTTGAAGATTTTCTTTTGTCAGTTTCCCTTTATCCGCAGGGATGGCATTTATTTTGCTAGTTTCTCTTTATCAGCAGAGATAACAATCCTTTGAAGATTTTCTTTGTTCAGTTCCGTTTATAAGCAGGGATGGCATTTATTTTGCTAGTTTCTCTTTATCAGCAGAGATAACAATCCTTTGATGATTTTCTTTTGTCATTATCCCTTTATCAGCAGGGATAGCATTTATTTTGCTAGTTTCTCTTTATCAGCAGAGATAGCAATCCTTTGAAGATTTTCTTTTGTCAGTTTCCCTTTATCAGCAGGGATGGCATTTATTTTGCGAGTTTCTCTTTATCAGCAGAGATAGCAATCCTTTGAAGATTTTCTTTTGTCAGTTTCCCTTTATTAGCAGGGATGTCATTTATTTTACTAGTTTTTCTTTATCAGCAGAGATAGCAATCCTTTGAAAATTTTCTTTTGTTAGTTTCCCTTTATCAGCAGGGATGGCATTTATTTTGCTAGTTTCTCTTTATCAGCAGAGATAGCCATCTTTTGAAGATTTTCTTTGGTCAGTTCCCTTTATCAGCAGGGATGGCATTTATTTGGATAGTTTCTCTTTATCAGCAGAGATAGCAATCCTTTGAAGATTTTCTTTTGTCAGTTTCCCTTTATCAGCAGGGATGGCATTTATTTTGCTAGTTTCTCTTTATCAGCAGAGATAACAGTCCTTTGATGATTTTCTTTGTTCAGTTCCGTTTATAAGCAGGGATGGCATTTATTTTGCTAGTTTCTCTTTATCAGCAGAGATAACAATCTTTTGAAGATTTTCTTTTGTCAGTTTCCCTTTATCAGCAGGGATGGCATTTATTTTGCTAGTTTCTCTTTATCAGCAGAGATAGCAATCTTTTGAAGATTTTATTTTGTCAGTTTCCCTTTATCACCAGGGATGCCATTTATTTTGCCAGTTTCTCTTTATCAGCAGAGATAGCAATCTTTGGAAGATTTTCTTTTGTCAGTTTCCCTTTATCAGCAGGGATGGCATTTATTTTGCTAGTTTCTCTTTATCAGCAGAGATAACAATCTTGTGAATATTTTCTTTTGTCAGTTTCCCTTTATCAGCAGGGATGGCATTTATTTTTCTAGCTTCTCTTTATCAGCAGAGATAGCAATCTTTTGAAGATTTTCTTTTGTCAGTTTCCCTTTATCAGCAGGGATGGCATTTATTTTGCTAGTTTCTCTTTATCAGCAGAGATAGCAATCTTTTAAAGATTTTCTTTCGTCAGTTTCCCTTTATCAGCAGGGATGGCATTTATTTTGCTAGTTTCTCTTTATCAGCAGAGATAGCAATCCTTTGAAGATTTTCTTTTGTCAGTTTCCCTTTATCAGCAGGGATGGCATTTATTTTGCTAGTTTCTCTTTATCAGTAGAGATAACAATCCTTTGAAGATTTTCTTTTGTCAGTTTCCCTTTATCAGCAGGGATGGCATTTATTTTGCTAGTTTCCATTTATCAGCAGAGATAGCAATCTTTTGAAGATTTTATTTTGTCAGTTTCCCTTTATCAGCAGGGATGACATTTATTTTTCTAGTTTCTCTTTATCAGCAGAGATAGCAATCTTTTGATAATTTTCTTTTGTCAGTTTCCCTTTATCAGCAGGGATGACATTTATTTTGCTAGTTTCTCTTTATCAGCAGAGATAGCAATCTTTTGAATATTTTCTTTTGTCAGTTTCCCTTTATCAGCAGGGATGGCATTTATTTTTCTAGCTTCTCTTAATAAGCTGAGATAGCAATCCTTTGAAGATTTTCTTTTGTCAGTTTCCCTTTATCAGCAGGGATGTCATTTATTTTACTAGTTTTTCTTTATCAGCAGAGATAGCAATCCTTTGAAGATTTTCTTTTGTTAGTTTCCCTTTATCAGCAGGGATGGCATTTATTTTGCTAGTTTCTCTTTATCAGCAGAGATAGCAATCTTTTGAAGATTTTCTTTGGTCAGTTCCCTTTATCAGCAGGGATGGCATTTATTTGGATAGTTTCTCTTTATCAGCAGAGATAGCAATCCTTTGAAGATTTTCTTTTGTCAGTTTCCCTTTATCCGCAGGGATGGCATTTATTTTGCTAGTTTCTCTTTATCAGCAGAGATAACAATCCTTTGAAGATTTTCTTTGTTCAGTTCCGTTTATAAGCAGGGATGGCGTTTATTTTGCTAGTTTCTCTTTATCAGCAGAGATAACAATCCTTTGATGATTTTCTTTTGTCATTATCCCTTTATCAGCAGGGATGGCATTTATTTTGCTAGTTTCTCTTTATCAGCAGAGATAGCAATCCTTTGAAGATTTTCTTTTGTCAGTTTCCCTTTATCAGCAGGGATGGCATTTATTTTGCTAGTTTCTCTTTATCAGCAGAGATAGCAATCCTTTGAAGATTTTCTTTTGTCAGTTTCCCTTTATTAGCAGGGATGTCATTTATTTTACTAGTTTTTCTTTATCAGCAGAGATAGCAATCCTTTGAAAATTTTCTTTTGTTAGTTTCCCTTTATCAGCAGGGATGGCATTTATTTTGCTAGTTTCTCTTTATCAGCAGAGATAGCCATCTTTTGAAGATTTTCTTTGGTCAGTTCCCTTTATCAGCAGGGATGGCATTTATTTGGATAGTTTCTCTTTATCAGCAGAGATAGCAATCCTTTGAAGATTTTCTTTTGTCAGTTTCCCTTTATCAGCAGGGATGGCATTTATTTTGCTAGTTTCTCTTTATCAGCAGAGATAACAGTCCTTTGATGATTTTCTTTGTTCAGTTCCGTTTATAAGCAGGGATGGCATTTATTTTGCTAGTTTCTCTTTATCAGCAGAGATAACAATCTTTTGAAGATTTTCTTTTGTCAGTTTCCCTTTATCAGCAGGGATGGCATTTATTTTGCTAGTTTCTCTTTATCAGCAGAGATAGCAATCTTTTGAAGATTTTATTTTGTCAGTTTCCCTTTATCAGCAGGGATGCCATTTATTTTGCCAGTTTCTCTTTATCAGCAGAGATAGCAATCTTTGGAAGATTTTCTTTTGTCAGTTTCCCTTTATCAGCAGGGATGGCATTTATTTTGCTAGTTTCTCTTTATCAGCAGAGATAACAATCTTGTGAATATTTTCTTTTGTCAGTTTCCCTTTATCAGCAGGGATGGCATTTATTTTTCTAGCTTCTCTTTATCAGCAGAGATAGCAATCTTTTGAAGATTTTCTTTTGTCAGTTTCCCTTTATCAGCAGGGATGGCATTTATTTTGCTAGTTTCTCTTTATCAGCAGAGATAACAATCTTTTAAAGATTTTCTTTCGTCAGTTTCCCTTTATCAGCAGGGATGGCATTTATTTTGCTAGTTTCTCTTTATCAGCAGAGATACCAATCCTTTGAAGATTTTCTTTTGTCAGTTTCCCTTTATCAGCAGGGATGGCATTTATTTTGCTAGTTTCTCTTTATCAGTAGAGATAACAATCCTTTGAAGATTTTCTTTTGTCAGTTTCCCTTTATCAGCAGGGATGGCATTTATTTTGCTAGTTTCTCTTTATCAGCAGAGATAGCAATCTTTTGAAGATTTTCTTTGGTCAGTTCCCTTTATCAGCAGGGATGGCATTTATTTGGATAGTTTCTCTTTATCAGCAGAGATAGCAATCCTTTGAAGATTTTCTTTTGTCAGTTTCCCTTTATCCGCAGGGATGGCATTTATTTTGCTAGTTTCTCTTTATCAGCAGAGATAACAATCCTTTGAAGATTTTCTTTGTTCAGTTCCGTTTATAAGCAGGGATGGCATTTATTTTGCTAGTTTCTCTTTATCAGTAGAGATAACAATCCTTTGATGATTTTCTTTTGTCATTATCCCTTTATCAGCAGGGATGGCATTTATTTTGCTAGTTTCTCTTTATCAGCAGAGATAGCAATCCTTTGAAGATTTTCTTTTGTCAGTTTCCCTTTATCAGCAGGGATGGCATTTATTTTGCTAGTTTCTCTTTATCAGCAGAGATAGCAATCCTTTGAAGATTTTCTTTTGTCAGTTTCCCTTTATTAGCAGGGATGTCATTTATTTTACTAGTTTTTCTTTATCAGCAGAGATAGCAATCCTTTGAAAATTTTCTTTTGTTAGTTTCCCTTTATCAGCAGGGATGGCATTTATTTTGCTAGTTTCTCTTTATCAGCAGAGATAGCCATCTTTTGAAGATTTTCTTTGGTCAGTTCCCTTTATCAGCAGGGATGGCATTTATTTGGATAGTTTCTCTTTATCAGCAGAGATAGCAATCCTTTGAAGATTTTCTTTTGTCAGTTTCCCTTTATCAGCAGGGATGGCATTTATTTTGCTAGTTTCTCTTTATCAGCAGAGATAACAGTCCTTTGATGATTTTCTTTGTTCAGTTCCGTTTATAAGCAGGGATGGCATTTATTTTGCTAGTTTCTCTTTATCAGCAGAGATAACAATCTTTTGAAGATTTTCTTTTGTCAGTTTCCCTTTATCAGCAGGGATGGCATTTATTTTGCTAGTTTCTCTTTATCAGCAGAGATAGCAATCTTTTGAAGATTTTATTTTGTCAGTTTCCCTTTATCACCAGGGATGCCATTTATTTTGCCAGTTTCTCTTTATCAGCAGAGATAGCAATCTTTGGAAGATTTTCTTTTGTCAGTTTCCCTTTATCAGCAGGGATGGCATTTATTTTGCTAGTTTCTCTTTATCAGCAGAGATAACAATCTTGTGAATATTTTCTTTTGTCAGTTTCCCTTTATCAGCAGGGATGGCATTTATTTTTCTAGCTTCTCTTTATCAGCAGAGATAGCAATCTTTTGAAGATTTTCTTTTGTCAGTTTCCCTTTATCAGCAGGGATGGCATTTATTTTGCTAGTTTCTCTTTATCAGCAGAGATAGCAATCTTTTAAAGATTTTCTTTCGTCAGTTTCCCTTTATCAGCAGGGATGGCATTTATTTTGCTAGTTTCTCTTTATCAGCAGAGATAGCAATCCTTTGAAGATTTTCTTTTGTCAGTTTCCCTTTATCAGCAGGGATGGCATTTATTTTGCTAGTTTCTCTTTATCAGTAGAGATAACAATCCTTTGAAGATTTTCTTTTGTCAGTTTCCCTTTATCAGCAGGGATGGCATTTATTTTGCTAGTTTCCATTTATCAGCAGAGATAGCAATCTTTTGAAGATTTTATTTTGTCAGTTTCCCTTTATCAGCAGGGATGACATTTATTTTTCTAGTTTCTCTTTATCAGCAGAGATAGCAATCTTTTGATAATTTTCTTTTGTCAGTTTCCCTTTATCAGCAGGGATGACATTTATTTTGCTAGTTTCTCTTTATCAGCAGAGATAGCAATCTTTTGAATATTTTCTTTTGTCAGTTTCCCTTTATCAGCAGGGATGGCATTTATTTTTCTAGCTTCTCTTAATAAGCTGAGATAGCAATCCTTTGAAGATTTTCTTTTGTCAGTTTCCCTTTATCAGCAGGGATGTCATTTATTTTACTAGTTTTTCTTTATCAGCAGAGATAGCAATCCTTTGAAGATTTTCTTTTGTTAGTTTCCCTTTATCAGCAGGGATGGCATTTATTTTGCTAGTTTCTCTTTATCAGCAGAGATAGCAATCTTTTGAAGATTTTCTTTGGTCAGTTCCCTTTATCAGCAGGGATGGCATTTATTTGGATAGTTTCTCTTTATCAGCAGAGATAGCAATCCTTTGAAGATTTTCTTTTGTCAGTTTCCCTTTATCCGCAGGGATGGCATTTATTTTGCTAGTTTCTCTTTATCAGCAGAGATAACAATCCTTTGAAGATTTTCTTTGTTCAGTTCCGTTTATAAGCAGGGATGGCATTTATTTTGCTAGTTTCTCTTTATCAGCAGAGATAACAATCCTTTGATGATTTTCTTTTGTCATTATCCCTTTATCAGCAGGGATGGCATTTATTTTGCTAGTTTCTCTTTATCAGCAGAGATAGCAATCCTTTGAAGATTTTCTTTTGTCAGTTTCCCTTTATCAGCAGGGATGGCATTTATTTTGCTAGTTTCTCTTTATCAGCAGAGATAGCAATCCTTTGAAGATTTTCTTTTGTCAGTTTCCCTTTATTAGCAGGGATGTCATTTATTTTACTAGTTTTTCTTTATCAGCAGAGATAGCAATCCTTTGAAAATTTTCTTTTGTTAGTTTCCCTTTATCAGCAGGGATGGCATTTATTTTGCTAGTTTCTCTTTATCAGCAGAGATAGCCATCTTTTGAAGATTTTCTTTGGTCAGTTCCCTTTATCAGCAGGGATGGCATTTATTTGGATAGTTTCTCTTTATCAGCAGAGATAGCAATCCTTTGAAGATTTTCTTTTGTCAGTTTCCCTTTATCAGCAGGGATGGCATTTATTTTGCTAGTTTCTCTTTATCAGCAGAGATAACAGTCCTTTGATGATTTTCTTTGTTCAGTTCCGTTTATAAGCAGGGATGGCATTTATTTTGCTAGTTTCTCTTTATCAGCAGAGATAACAATCTTTTGAAGATTTTCTTTTGTCAGTTTCCCTTTATCAGCAGGGATGGCATTTATTTTGCTAGTTTCTCTTTATCAGCAGAGATAGCAATCTTTTGAAGATTTTATTTTGTCAGTTTCCCTTTATCAGCAGGGATGCCATTTATTTTGCCAGTTTCTCTTTATCAGCAGAGATTGCAATCTTTGGAAGATTTTCTTTTGTCAGTTTCCCTTTATCAGCAGGGATGGAATTTATTTTGCTAGTTTCTCTTTATCAGCAGAGATAACAATCTTGTGAATATTTTCTTTTGTTAGTTTCCCTTTATCAGCAGGGATGGCATTTATTTTTCTAGCTTCTCATTATCAGCAGAGATAGCAATCTTTTGAAGATTTTCTTTTGTCAGTTTCCCATTATCAGCAGGGATGGCAATTATTTTGCTAGTTTCTCTTTATCAGCAGAGATAGCAATCTTTTAAAGATTTTCTTTCGTCAGTTTCCCTTTATCAGCAGGGATGGCATTTATTTTGCTAGTTTCTCTTTATCAGCAGAGATAGCAATCCTTTGAAGATTTTCTTTTGTCAGTTTCCATTTATCAGCAGGGATGGCATTTATTTTGCTACTTTCTCTTTATCAGTAGAGATAACAATCCTTTGAAGATTTTCTTTTGTCAGTTTCCCTTTATCAGCAGGGATGGCATTTATTTTGCTAGTTTCCATTTATCAGCAGAGATAGCAATCTTTTGAAGATTTTATTTTGTCAGTTTCCCTTTATCAGCAGGGATGACATTTATTTTTCTAGTTTCTCTTTATCAGCAGAGATAGCAATCTTTTGATGATTTTCTTTTGTCAGTTTCCCTTTATCAGCAGGGATGACATTTATTTTGCTAGTTTCTCTTTATCAGCAGAGATAGCAATCTTTTGAATATTTTCTTTTGTCAGTTTCCCTTTATCAGCAGGGATGGCATTTATTTTTCTAGCTTCTCTTTATAAGCTGAGATAGCAATCCTTTGAAGATTTTCTTTTGTCAGTTTCCCTTTATCAGCAGGGATGTCATTTATTTTACTAGTTTTTCTTTATCAGCAGAGATAGCAATCCTTTGAAGATTTTCTTTTGTTAGTTTCCCTTTATCAGCAGGGATGGCATTTATTTTGCTAGTTTCTCTTTATCAGCAGAGATAGCAATCTTTTAATGATTTTCTTTCGTCAGTTTCCCTTTATCAGTAGGGATGGCATTTATTTTTCTAGCTTCTCTTTATCTGTAGAGATAACAATCCTTTGAAGATTTTCTTTTGTCAGTTTCCCTTTATCAGCAGGGATGGCATTTATTTTGCTAGTTTCCCTTTATCAGCAGAGATAGCAATCTGTTGAAAATTTTATTTTGTCAGTTTCCCTTTATCAGCAGGGATGACATTTATTTTTCTAGTTTCTCTTTATCAGCAGAGATAACAATCTTTTGATGATTTTCTTTTGTCAGTTTGCCTTTATCAGCAGGGATGACATTTATTTTGCTAGTTTCTCTTTATCAGCAGAGATAGCAATCTTTTGAATATTTTCTTTTGTCAGTTTCCCTTTATCAGCAGGGATGGCATTTATTTTTCTAGCTTCTCTTTATCAGCAGAGATAGCAATCTTTTGAAGATTTTCTTTTGTCAGTTTCCCTTTATCAGCAGGGATGGCATTTATTTTGCTAGTTTCTCTTTATCAGCAGAGATAGCAATCTTTTGAAGATTTTATTTTGTCAGTTTCCCTTTATCAGCAGGGATGCCATTTATTTTGCCTGTTTCTCTTTATCAGCATAGATAGCAATCTTTTGAAGATTTTCTTTTGTCAGTTTCCCTTTATCAGCAGGGATGGCATTTATTTTGCTAGTTTCTCTTTATCAGCAGAGATAGCAATCTTTTGAATATTTTCTTTTGTCAGTTTCCCTTTATCAGCAGGGATGGCATTTATTTTTCTAGCTTCTCTTTATCAGCAGAGATAGCAATATTTTGAAGATTTTCTTTTGTCAGTTCCCCTTTATCAGCAGGGATGGCATTTATTTTGCTAGTTTCTCTTTATCAGCAGAGATAGCAATCTTTTAAAGATTTTCTTTCGTCAGTTTCCCTTTATCAGCAGGGATGGCATTTATTTTGCTAGTTTCTCTTTATCAGCAGAGATAGCAATCTTTTGAAGATTTTATTTTATCAGTTTCCCTTTATCAGCAGGGATGCCATTTATTTTGCCAGTTTCTCTTTATCAGCAGAGATAGCAATCTTTTGAAGATTTTCTTTTGTCAGTTTCCCTTTATCAGCAGGGATGGCATTTATTTTGCTAGTTTCTTTTTATCAGCAGAGATATCAATCTTTTGAATATTTTCTTTTGTCAGTTTCCCTTTATCAGCAGGGATGGCATTTATTTTTCTAGCTTCTCTTTATCAGCAGAGATAGCAATCTTTTGAAGATTTTCTTTTGTCAGTTTCCCTTTATCAGCAGGGATGGCATTTATTTTGCTAGTTTCTCTTTATCAGCAGAGATAGCAATCTTTTAAAGATTTTCTTCCGTCAGTTTCCCTTTATCAGCAAGGATGGCATTTATTTTGCTAGTTTCTCTTTATCAGCAGAGATAGCAATCCTTTGAAGATTTTCTTTTGTCAGTTTCCCTTTATCAGCAGGGATGGCATTTATTTTGCTAGTTTCTCTTTATCAGTAGAGATAACAATCCTTTGAAGATTTTCTTTTGTCAGTTTCCCTTTATCAGCAGGGATGGCATTTATTTTGCTAGTTTCCATTTATCAGCAGAGATAGCAATCTTTTGAAGATTTTATTTTGTCAGTTTCCCTTTATCAGCAGGGATGACATTTATTTTTCTAGTTTCTCTTTATCAGCAGAGATAACAATCTTTTGATGATTTTCTTTTGTCAGTGTCCCTTTATCAGCAGGGATGACATTTATTTTGCTAGTTTCTCTTTATCAGCAGAGATAGCAATCTTTTGAATATTTTCTTTTGTCAGTTTCCCTTTATCAGCAGGGATGGCATTTATTTTTCTAGCTTCTCTTTATCAGCAGAGATAGCAATCCTTTGAAGATTTTCTTTTGTCAGTTTCCCTTTATCAGCAGGGATGTCATTTATTTTACTAGTTTTTCTTTATCAGCAGAGATAGCAATCCTTTGAAGATTTTCTTTTGTTAGTTTCCCTTTATCAGCAGGGATGGCATTTATTTTGCTAGTTTCTCTTTATCAGCAGAGATTGCAATCTTTTGAAGATTTTCTTTGGTCAGTTCCCTTTATCAGCAGGGATGGCATTTATTTGGATAGTTTCTCTTTATCAGCAGAGATAGCAATCCTTTGAAGATTTTCTTTTGTCAGTTTCCCTTTATCAGCAGGGATGGCATTTATTTTGCTAGTTTCTCTTTATCAGCAGAGATAACAATCCTTTGAAGATTTTCTTTGTTCAGTTCCGTTTATAAGCAGGGATGGCATTTATTTTGCTAGTTTCTCTTTATCAGCAGAGATAACAATCTTTTGAAGATTTTCTTTTGTCAGTTTCCCTTTATCAGCAGGGATGGCATTTATTTTGCTAGTTTCTCTTTATCAGCAGAGATAGCAATCTTTTGAAGATTTTATTTTGTCAGTTTCCCTTTATCAGTAGGGATGCCATTTATTTTGCCAGTTTCTCTTTATCTGCAGAGATAGCAATCTTTTGAAGTTTTTCTTTTGTCAGTTTCCCTTTATCAGCAGGGATGGCATTTATTTTGCTAGTTTCTCTTTATCAGCAGAGATAGCAATCTTTTGAATATTTTCTTTTGTCAGTTTCCCTTTATCAGCAGGGATGGCATTTATTTTTCTAGCTTCTCTTTATCAGCAGAGATAGCAATCCTTTGAAGATTTTCTTTTGTCAGTTTCCCTTTATCAGCAGGGATGTCATTTATTTTACTAGTTTTTCTTTATCAGCAGAGATAGCAATCCTTTGAAGATTTTCTTTTGTTAGTTTCCCTTTATCAGCAGGGATGGCATTTATTTTGCTAGTTTCTCTTTATCAGCAGAGATAGCAATCTTTTGAAGATTTTCTTTGGTCAGTTCCCTTTATCAGCAGGGATGGCATTTATTTGGATAGTTTCTCTTTATCAGCAGAGATAGCAATCCTTTGAAGATTTTCTTTTGTCAGTTTCCCTTTATCCGCAGGGATGGCATTTATTTTGCTAGTTTCTCTTTATCAGCAGAGATAACAATCCTTTGAAGATTTTCTTTGTTCAGTTCCGTTTATAAGCAGGGATGGCATTTATTTTGCTAGTTTCTCTTTATCAGCAGAGATAACAATCCTTTGATGATTTTCTTTTGTCATTATCCCTTTATCAGCAGGGATGGCATTTATTTTGCTAGTTTCTCTTTATCAGCAGAGATAGCAATCCTTTGAAGATTTTCTTTTGTCAGTTTCCCTTTATCAGCAGGGATGGCATTTATTTTGCTAGTTTCTCTTTATCAGCAGAGATAGCAATCCTTTGAAGATTTTCTTTTGTCAGTTTCCCTTTATTAGCAGGGATGTCATTTATTTTACTAGTTTTTCTTTATCAGCAGAGATAGCAATCCTTTGAAAATTTTCTTTTGTTAGTTTCCCTTTATCAGCAGGGATGGCATTTATTTTGCTAGTTTCTCTTTATCAGCAGAGATAGCCATCTTTTGAAGATTTTCTTTGGTCAGTTCCCTTTATCAGCAGGGATGGCATTTATTTGGATAGTTTCTCTTTATCAGCAGAGATAGCAATCCTTTGAAGATTTTCTTTTGTCAGTTTCCCTTTATCAGCAGGGATGGCATTTATTTTGCTAGTTTCTCTTTATCAGCAGAGATAACAGTCCTTTGATGATTTTCTTTGTTCAGTTCCGTTTATAAGCAGGGATGGCATTTATTTTGCTAGTTTCTCTTTATCAGCAGAGATAACAATCTTTTGAAGATTTTCTTTTGTCAGTTTCCCTTTATCAGCAGGGATGGCATTTATTTTGCTAGTTTCTCTTTATCAGCAGAGATAGCAATCTTTTGAAGATTTTATTTTGTCAGTTTCCCTTTATCAGCAGGGATGCCATTTATTTTTCCAGTTTCTCTTTATCAGCAGAGATAGCAATCTTTTGAAGATTTTATTTTGTCAGTTTCCCTTTATCAGCAGGGATGACATTTATTTTTCTAGTTTCTCTTTATCAGCAGAGATAGCAATCCTTTGAAGATTTTCTTTTGTCAGTTTCCCTTTATTAGCAGGGATGTCATTTATTTTACTAGTTTTTCTTTATCAGCAGAGATAGCAATCCTTTGAAAATTTTCTTTTGTTAGTTTCCCTTTATCAGCAGGGATGGCATTTATTTTGCTAGTTTCTCTTTATCAGCAGAGATAGCCATCTTTTGAAGATTTTCTTTGGTCAGTTCCCTTTATCAGCAGGGATGGCATTTATTTGGATAGTTTCTCTTTATCAGCAGAGATAGCAATCCTTTGAAGATTTTCTTTTGTCAGTTTCCCTTTATCAGCAGGGATGGCATTTATTTTGCTAGTTTCTCTTTATCAGCAGAGATAACAGTCCTTTGATGATTTTCTTTGTTCAGTTCCGTTTATAAGCAGGGATGGCATTTATTTTGCTAGTTTCTCTTTATCAGCAGAGATAGCAATCCTTTGAAGATTTTCTTTTGTCAGTTTCCCTTTATCAGCAGGGATGGCATTTATTTTGCTAGTTTCTCTTTATCAGTAGAGATAACAATCCTTTGAAGATTTTCTTTTGTCAGTTTCCCTTTATCAGCAGGGATGGCATTTATTTTGCTAGTTTCCATTTATCAGCAGAGATAGCAATCTTTTGAAGATTTTATTTTGTCAGTTTCCCTTTATCAGCAGGGATGACATTTATTTTTCTAGTTTCTCTTTATCAGCAGAGATAGCAATCTTTTGAAGATTTTCTTTTGTCAGTTTCCCTTTATCAGCAGGGATGACATTTATTTTGCTAGTTTCTCTTTATCAGCAGAGATAGCAATCTTTTGAATATTTTCTTTTGTCAGTTTCCCTTTATCAGCAGGGATGGCATTTATTTTTCTAGCTTCTCTTTATAAGCTGAGATAGCAATCCTTTGAAGATTTTCTTTTGTCAGTTTCCCTTTATCAGCAGGGATGTCATTTATTTTACTAGTTTTTCTTTATCAGCAGAGATAGCAATCCTTTGAAGATTTTCTTTTGTTAGTTTCCCTTTATCAGCAGGGATGGCATTTATTTTGCTAGTTTCTCTTTATCAGCAGAGATAGCAATCTTTTGAAGATTTTCTTTGGTCAGTTCCCTTTATCAGCAGGGATGGCATTTATTTGGATAGTTTCTCTTTATCAGCAGAGATAGCAATCCTTTGAAGATTTTCTTTTGTCAGTTTCCCTTTATCCGCAGGGATGGCATTTATTTTGCTAGTTTCTCTTTATCAGCAGAGATAACAATCCTTTGAAGATTTTCTTTGTTCAGTTTCGTTTATAAGCAGGGATGGCATTTATTTTGCTAGTTTCTCTTTATCAGCAGAGATAACAATCCTTTGATGATTTTCTTTTGTCATTATCCCTTTATCAGCAGGGATGGCATTTATTTTGCTAGTTTCTCTTTATCAGCAGAGATAGCAATCCTTTGAAGATTTTCTTTTGTCAGTTTCCCTTTATCAGCAGGGATGGCATTTATTTTGCTAGTTTCTCTTTATCAGCAGAGATAGCAATCCTTTGAAGATTTTCTTTTGTCAGTTTCCCTTTATTAGCAGGGATGTCATTTATTTTACTAGTTTTTCTTTATCAGCAGAGATAGCAATCCTTTGAAAATTTTCTTTTGTTAGTTTCCCTTTATCAGCAGGGATGGCATTTATTTTGCTAGTTTCTCTTTATCAGCAGAGATAGCCATCTTTTGAAGATTTTCTTTGGTCAGTTCCCTTTATCAGCAGGGATGGCATTTATTTGGATAGTTTCTCTTTATCAGCAGAGATAGCAATCCTTTGAAGATTTTCTATTGTCAGTTTCCCTTTATCAGCAGGGATGGCATTTATTTTGCTAGTTTCTCTTTATCAGCAGAGATAACAGTCCTTTGAAGATTTTCTTTGTTCAGTTCCGTTTATAAGAAGGGATGGCATTTATTTTGCTAGTTTCTCTTTATCAGCAGAGATAACAATCTTTTGAAGATTTTCTTTTGTCAGTTTTCCTTTATCTGCAGGGATGGTATTTATTTTGCTAGTTTCTCTTTATCAGCAGAGATAGCAATCTTTTGAAGATTTTATTTTATCAGTTTCCCTTTATCAGCAGGGATGCCATTTATTTTGCCAGTTTCTCTTTATCAGCAGAGATAGCAATCTTTTGAAGATTTTCTTTTGTCAGTTTCCCTTTATCAGCAGGGATGGCATTTATTTTGCTAGTTTCTTTTTATCAGCAGAGATAGCAATCTTTTGAATATTTTCTTTTGTCAGTTTCCCTTTATCAGCAGGGATGGCATTTATTTTTCTAGCTTCTCTTTATCAGCAGAGATAGCAATCTTTTGAAGATTTTCTTTTGTCAGTTTCCCTTTATCAGCAGGGATGGCATTTATTTTGCTAGTTTCTCTTTATCAGCAGAGATAGCAATCTTTTAAAGATTTTCTTCCGTCAGTTTCCCTTTATCAGCAGGGATGGCATTTATTTTGCTAGTTTCTCTTTATCAGCAGAGATAGCAATCCTTTGAAGATTTTCTTTTGTCAGTTTCCCTTTATCAGCAGGGATGGCATTTATTTTGCTAGTTTCTCTTTATCAGTAGAGATAACAATCCTTTGAAGATTTTCTTTTGTCAGTTTCCCTTTATCAGCAGGGATGGTATTTATTTTGCTAGTTTCCATTTATCAGCAGAGATAGCAATCTTTTGAAGATTTTATTTTGTCAGTTTCCCTTTATCAGCAGGGATGACATTTATTTTTCTAGTTTCTCTTTATCAGCAGAGATAGCAATCTTTTGATGATTTTCTTTTGTCAGTTTCCCTTTATCAGCAGGGATGGCATTTATTTTGCTAGTTTCTCTTTATCAGCAGAGATAGCAATCTTTTAAAGATTTTCTTCCGTCAGTTTCCCTTTATCAGCAGGGATGGCATTTATTTTGCTAGTTTCTCTTTATCAGCAGAGATAGCAATCCTTTGAAGATTTTCTTTTGTCAGTTTCCCTTTATCAGCAGGGATGGCATTTATTTTGCTAGTTTCTCTTTATCAGTAGAGATAACAATCCTTTGAAGATTTTCTTTTGTCAGTTTCCCTTTATCAGCAGGGATGGTATTTATTTTGCTAGTTTCCATTTATCAGCAGAGATAGCAATCTTTTGAAGATTTTATTTTGTCAGTTTCCCTTTATCAGCAGGGATGACATTTATTTTTCTAGTTTCTCTTTATCAGCAGAGATAGCAATCTTTTGATGATTTTCTTTTGTCAGTGTCCCTTTATCAGCAGGGATGACATTTATTTTGCTAGTTTCTCTTTATCAGCAGAGATAGCAATCTTTTGAATATTTTCTTTTGTCAGTTTCCCTTTATCAGCAGGGATGGCATTTATTTTTCTAGCTTCTCTTTATCAGCAGAGATAGCAATCCTTTGAAGGCTTTTTTTCAGTTTCCCTTTATCAGCAGGGATGTCATTTATTTTACTAGTTTTTCTTTATCAGCAGAGATAGCAATCCTTTGAAGATTTTCTTTTGTTAGTTTCCCTTTATCAGCAGGGATGGCATTTATTTTGCTAGTTTCTCTTTATCAGCAGAGATAGCAATCTTTTGAAGATTTTCTTTGGTCAGTTCCCTTTATCAGCAGGGATGGCATTTATTTGGATAGTTTCTCTTTATCAGCAGAGATAGCAATCCTTTGAAGATTTTCTTTTGTCAGTTTCCCTTTATCAGCAGGGATGGCATTTATTTTGCTAGTTTCTCTTTATCAGCAGAGATAACAATCCTTTGAAGATTTTCTTTGTTCAGTTCCGTTTATAAGCAGGGATGGCATTTATTTTGCTAGTTTCTCTTTATCAGCAGAGATAACAATCTTTTGAAGATTTTCTTTCGTCAGTTTCCCTTTATCAGCAGGGATGGCATTTATTTTGCTAGTTTCTCTTTATCAGCAGAGATAGCAATCCTTTGAAGATTTTCTTTTGTCAGTTTCCCTTTATCAGCAGGGATGGCATTTATTTTGCTAGTTTCTCTTTATCAGTAGAGATAACAATCCTTTGAAGATTTTCTTTTGTCAGTTTCCCTTTATCAGCAGGGATGGCATTTATTTTGCTAGTTTCCATTTATCAGCAGAGATAGCAATCTTTTGAAGATTTTATTTTGTCAGTTTCCCTTTATCAGCAGGGATGACATTTATTTTTCTAGTTTCTCTTTATCAGCAGAGATAGCAATCTTTTGAAGATTTTCTTTTGTCAGTTTCCCTTTATCAGCAGGGATGACATTTATTTTGCTAGTTTCTCTTTATCAGCAGAGATAGCAATCTTTTGAATATTTTCTTTTGTCAGTTTCCCTTTATCAGCAGGGATGGCATTTATTTTTCTAGCTTCTCTTTATAAGCTGAGATAGCAATCCTTTGAAGATTTTCTTTTGTCAGTTTCCCTTTATCAGCAGGGATGTCATTTATTTTACTAGTTTTTCTTTATCAGCAGAGATAGCAATCCTTTGAAGATTTTCTTTTGTTAGTTTCCCTTTATCAGCAGGGATGGCATTTATTTTGCTAGTTTCTCTTTATCAGCAGAGATAGCAATCTTTTGAAGATTTTCTTTGGTCAGTTCCCTTTATCAGCAGGGATGGCATTTATTTGGATAGTTTCTCTTTATCAGCAGAGATAGCAATCCTTTGAAGATTTTCTTTTGTCAGTTTCCCTTTATCCGCAGGGATGGCATTTATTTTGCTAGTTTCTCTTTATCAGCAGAGATAACAATCCTTTGAAGATTTTCTTTGTTCAGTTTCGTTTATAAGCAGGGATGGCATTTATTTTGCTAGTTTCTCTTTATCAGCAGAGATAACAATCCTTTGATGATTTTCTTTTGTCATTATCCCTTTATCAGCAGGGATGGCATTTATTTTGCTAGTTTCTCTTTATCAGCAGAGATAGCAATCCTTTGAAGATTTTCTTTTGTCAGTTTCCCTTTATCAGCAGGGATGGCATTTATTTTGCTAGTTTCTCTTTATCAGCAGAGATAGCAATCCTTTGAAGATTTTCTTTTGTCAGTTTCCCTTTATTAGCAGGGATGTCATTTATTTTACTAGTTTTTCTTTATCAGCAGAGATAGCAATCCTTTGAAAATTTTCTTTTGTTAGTTTCCCTTTATCAGCAGGGATGGCATTTATTTTGCTAGTTTCTCTTTATCAGCAGAGATAGCCATCTTTTGAAGATTTTCTTTGGTCAGTTCCCTTTATCAGCAGGGATGGCATTTATTTGGATAGTTTCTCTTTATCAGCAGAGATAGCAATCCTTTGAAGATTTTCTTTTGTCAGTTTCCCTTTATCAGCAGGGATGGCATTTATTTTGCTAGTTTCTCTTTATCAGCAGAGATAACAGTCCTTTGAAGATTTTCTTTGTTCAGTTCCGTTTATAAGAAGGGATGGCATTTATTTTGCTAGTTTCTCTTTATCAGCAGAGATAACAATCTTTTGAAGATTTTCTTTTGTCAGTTTTCCTTTATCAGCAGGGATGGTATTTATTTTGCTAGTTTCTCTTTATCAGCAGAGATAGCAATCTTTTGAAGATTTTATTTTATCAGTTTCCCTTTATCAGCAGGGATGCCATTTATTTTGCCAGTTTCTCTTTATCAGCAGAGATAGCAATCTTTTGAAGATTTTCTTTTGTCAGTTTCCCTTTATCAGCAGGGATGGCATTTATTTTGCTAGTTTCTTTTTATCAGCAGATCTGGCAATCTTTTGAATATTTTCTTTTGTCAGTTTCCCTTTATCAGCAGGGATGGCATTTATTTTTCTAGCTTCTCTTTATCAGCAGAGATAGCAATCTTTTGAAGATTTTCTTTTGTCAGTTTCCCTTTATCAGCAGGGATGGCATTTATTTTGCTAGTTTCTCTTTATCAGCAGAGATAGCAATCTTTTAAAGATTTTCTTCCGTCAGTTTCCCTTTATCAGCAGGGATGGCATTTATTTTGCTAGTTTCTCTTTATCAGCAGAGATAGCAATCCTTTGAAGATTTTCTTTTGTCAGTTTCCCTTTATCAGCAGGGATGGCATTTATTTTGCTAGTTTCTCTTTATCAGTAGAGATAACAATCCTTTGAAGATTTTCTTTTGTCAGTTTCCCTTTATCAGCAGGGATGGTATTTATTTTGCTAGTTTCCATTTATCAGCAGAGATAGCAATCTTTTGAAGATTTTATTTTGTCAGTTTCCCTTTATCAGCAGGGATGACATTTATTTTTCTAGTTTCTCTTTATCAGCAGAGATAGCAATCTTTTGATGATTTTCTTTTGTCAGTTTCCCTTTATCAGCAGGGATGGCATTTATTTTGCTAGTTTCTCTTTATCAGCAGAGATAGCAATCTTTTAAAGATTTTCTTCCGTCAGTTTCCCTTTATCAGCAGGGATGGCATTTATTTTGCTAGTTTCTCTTTATCAGCAGAGATAGCAATCCTTTGAAGATTTTCTTTTGTCAGTTTCCCTTTATCAGCAGGGATGGCATTTATTTTGCTAGTTTCTCTTTATCAGTAGAGATAACAATCCTTTGAAGATTTTCTTTTGTCAGTTTCCCTTTATCAGCAGGGATGGTATTTATTTTGCTAGTTTCCATTTATCAGCAGAGATAGCAATCTTTTGAAGATTTTATTTTGTCAGTTTCCCTTTATCAGCAGGGATGACATTTATTTTTCTAGTTTCTCTTTATCAGCAGAGATAGCAATCTTTTGATGATTTTCTTTTGTCAGTGTCCCTTTATCAGCAGGGATGACATTTATTTTGCTAGTTTCTCTTTATCAGCAGAGATAGCAATCTTTTGAATATTTTCTTTTGTCAGTTTCCCTTTATCAGCAGGGATGGCATTTATTTTTCTAGCTTCTCTTTATCAGCAGAGATAGCAATCCTTTGAAGGCTTTTTTTCAGTTTCCCTTTATCAGCAGGGATGTCATTTATTTTACTAGTTTTTCTTTATCAGCAGAGATAGCAATCCTTTGAAGATTTTCTTTTGTTAGTTTCCCTTTATCAGCAGGGATGGCATTTATTTTGCTAGTTTCTCTTTATCAGCAGAGATAGCAATCTTTTGAAGATTTTCTTTGGTCAGTTCCCTTTATCAGCAGGGATGGCATTTATTTGGATAGTTTCTCTTTATCAGCAGAGATAGCAATCCTTTGAAGATTTTCTTTTGTCAGTTTCCCTTTATCAGCAGGGATGGCATTTATTTTGCTAGTTTCTCTTTATCAGCAGAGATAACAATCCTTTGAAGATTTTCTTTGTTCAGTTCCGTTTATAAGCAGGGATGGCATTTATTTTGCTAGTTTCTCTTTATCAGCAGAGATAACAATCTTTTGAAGATTTTCTTTTGTCAGTTTCCCTTTATCAGCAGGGATGGCATTTATTTTGCTAGTTTCTCTTTATCAGCAGAGATAGCAATCTTTTGAAGATTTTATTTTGTCAGTTTCCCTTTATCAGTAGGGATGCCATTTATTTTGCCAGTTTCTCTTTATCTGCAGAGATAGCAATCTTTTGAAGTTTTTCTTTTGTCAGTTTCCCTTTATCAGCAGGGATGGCATTTATTTTGCTAGTTTCTCTTTATCAGCAGAGATAGCAATCTTTTGAATATTTTCTTTTGTCAGTTTCCCTTTATCAGCAGGGATGGCATTTATTTTTCTAGCTTCTCTTTATCAGCAGAGATAGCAATCCTTTGAAGATTTTCTTTTGTCAGTTTCCCTTTATCAGCAGGGATGTCATTTATTTTACTAGTTTTTCTTTATCAGCAGAGATAGCAATCCTTTGAAGATTTTCTTTTGTTAGTTTCCCTTTATCAGCAGGGATGGCATTTATTTTGCTAGTTTCTCTTTATCAGCAGAGATAGCAATCTTTTGAAGATTTTCTTTGGTCAGTTCCCTTTATCAGCAGGGATGGCATTTATTTGGATAGTTTCTCTTTATCAGCAGAGATAGCAATCCTTTGAAGATTTTCTTTTGTCAGTTTCCCTTTATCCGCAGGGATGGCATTTATTTTGCTAGTTTCTCTTTATCAGCAGAGATAAGAATCCTTTGAAGATTTTCTTTGTTCAGTTCCGTTTATAAGCAGGGATGGCATTTATTTTGCTAGTTTCTCTTTATCAGCAGAGATAACAATCCTTTGATGATTTTCTTTTGTCATTATCCCTTTATCAGCAGGGATGGCATTTATTTTGCTAGTTTCTCTTTATCAGCAGAGATAGCAATCCTTTGAAGATTTTCTTTTGTCAGTTTCCCTTTATCAGCAGGGATGGAATTTATTTTGCTAGTTTCTCTTTATCAGCAGAGATAGCAATCCTTTGAAGATTTTCTTTTGTCAGTTTCCCTTTATTAGCAGGGATGTCATTTATTTTACTAGTTTTTCTTTATCAGCAGAGATAGCAATCCTTTGAAAATTTTCTTTTGTTAGTTTCCCTTTATCAGCAGGGATGGCATTTATTTTGCTAGTTTCTCTTTATCAGCAGAGATAGCCATCTTTTGAAGATTTTCTTTGGTCAGTTCCCTTTATCAGCAGGGATGGCATTTATTTGGATAGTTTCTCTTTATCAGCAGAGATAGCAATCCTTTGAAGATTTTCTTTTGTCAGTTTCCCTTTATCAGCAGGGATGGCATTTATTTTTCTAGCTTCTCTTTATAAGCTGAGATAGCAATCCTTTGAAGATTTTCTTTTGTCAGTTTCCCTTTATCAGCAGGGATGTCATTTATTTTACTAGTTTTTCTTTATCAGCAGAGATAGCAATCCTTTGAAGATTTTCTTTTGTTAGTTTCCCTTTATCAGCAGGGATGGCATTTATTTTGCTAGTTTCTCTTTATCAGCAGAGATAGCAATCTTTTGAAGATTTTCTTTGGTCAGTTCCCTTTATCAGCAGGGATGGCATTTATTTGGATAGTTTCTCTTTATCAGCAGAGATAGCAATCCTTTGAAGATTTTCTTTTGTCAGTTTCCCTTTATCCGCAGGGATGGCATTTATTTTGCTAGTTTCTCTTTATCAGCAGAGATAACAATCCTTTGAAGATTTTCTTTGTTCAGTTTCGTTTATAAGCAGGGATGGCATTTATTTTGCTAGTTTCTCTTTATCAGCAGAGATAACAATCCTTTGATGATTTTCTTTTGTCATTATCCCTTTATCAGCAGGGATGGCATTTATTTTGCTAGTTTCTCTTTATCAGCAGAGATAGCAATCCTTTGAAGATTTTCTTTTGTCAGTTTCCCTTTATCAGCAGGGATGGCATTTATTTTGCTAGTTTCTCTTTATCAGCAGAGATAGCAATCCTTTGAAGATTTTCTTTTGTCAGTTTCCCTTTATTAGCAGGGATGTCATTTATTTTACTAGTTTTTCTTTATCAGCAGAGATAGCAATCCTTTGAAAATTTTCTTTTGTTAGTTTCCCTTTATCAGCAGGGATGGCATTTATTTTGCTAGTTTCTCTTTATCAGCAGAGATAGCCATCTTTTGAAGATTTTCTTTGGTCAGTTCCCTTTATCAGCAGGGATGGCATTTATTTGGATAGTTTCTCTTTATCAGCAGAGATAGCAATCCTTTGAAGATTTTCTTTTGTCAGTTTCCCTTTATCAGCAGGGATGGCATTTATTTTGCTAGTTTCTCTTTATCAGCAGAGATAACAGTCCTTTGAAGATTTTCTTTGTTCAGTTCCGTTTATAAGAAGGGATGGCATTTATTTTGCTAGTTTCTCTTTATCAGCAGAGATAACAATCTTTTGAAGATTTTCTTTTGTCAGTTTTCCTTTATCAGCAGGGATGGTATTTATTTTGCTAGTTTCTCTTTATCAGCAGAGATAGCAATCTTTTGAAGATTTTATTTTATCAGTTTCCCTTTATCAGCAGGGATGCCATTTATTTTGCCAGTTTCTCTTTATCAGCAGAGATAGCAATCTTTTGAAGATTTTCTTTTGTCAGTTTCCCTTTATCAGCAGGGATGGCATTTATTTTGCTAGTTTCTTTTTATCAGCAGAGATAGCAATCTTTTGAATATTTTCTTTTGTCAGTTTCCCTTTATCAGCAGGGATGGCATTTATTTTTCTAGCTTCTCTTTATCAGCAGAGATAGCAATCTTTTGAAGATTTTCTTTTGTCAGTTTCCCTTTATCAGCAGGGATGGCATTTATTTTGCTAGTTTCTCTTTATCAGCAGAGATAGCAATCTTTTAAAGATTTTCTTCCGTCAGTTTCCCTTTATCAGCAGGGATGGCATTTATTTTGCTAGTTTCTCTTTATCAGCAGAGATAGCAATCCTTTGAAGATTTTCTTTTGTCAGTTTCCCTTTATCAGCAGGGATGGCATTTATTTTGCTAGTTTCTCTTTATCAGTAGAGATAACAATCCTTTGAAGATTTTCTTTTGTCAGTTTCCCTTTATCAGCAGGGATGGTATTTATTTTGCTAGTTTCCATTTATCAGCAGAGATAACAATCTTTTGAAGATTTTATTTTGTCAGTTTCCCTTTATCAGCAGGGATGACATTTATTTTTCTAGTTTCTCTTTATCAGCAGAGATAGCAATCTTTTGATGATTTTCTTTTGTCAGTTTCCCTTTATCAGCAGGGATGGCATTTATTTTGCTAGTTTCTCTTTATCAGCAGAGATAGCAATCTTTTAAAGATTTTCTTCCGTCAGTTTCCCTTTATCAGCAGGGATGGCATTTATTTTGCTAGTTTCTCTTTATCAGCAGAGATAGCAATCCTTTGAAGATTTTCTTTTGTCAGTTTCCCTTTATCAGCAGGGATGGCATTTATTTTGCTAGTTTCTCTTTATCAGTAGAGATAACAATCCTTTGAAGATTTTCTTTTGTCAGTTTCCCTTTATCAGCAGGGATGGTATTTATTTTGCTAGTTTCCATTTATCAGCAGAGATAGCAATCTTTTGAAGATTTTATTTTGTCAGTTTCCCTTTATCAGCAGGGATGACATTTATTTTTCTAGTTTCTCTTTATCAGCAGAGATAGCAATCTTTTGATGATTTTCTTTTGTCAGTGTCCCTTTATCAGCAGGGATGACATTTATTTTGCTAGTTTCTCTTTATCAGCAGAGATAGCAATCTTTTGAATATTTTCTTTTGTCAGTTTCCCTTTATCAGCAGGGATGGCATTTATTTTTCTAGCTTCTCTTTATCAGCAGAGATAGCAATCCTTTGAAGGCTTTTTTTCAGTTTCCCTTTATCAGCAGGGATGTCATTTATTTTACTAGTTTTTCTTTATCAGCAGAGATAACAATCCTTTGAAGATTTTCTTTTGTTAGTTTCCCTTTATCAGCAGGGATGGCATTTATTTTGCTAGTTTCTCTTTATCAGCAGAGATAGCAATCTTTTGAAGATTTTCTTTGGTCAGTTCCCTTTATCAGCAGGGATGGCATTTATTTGGATAGTTTCTCTTTATCAGCAGAGATAGCAATCCTTTGAAGATTTTCTTTTGTCAATTTCCCTTTATCAGCAGGGATGGCATTTATTTTGCTAGTTTCTCTTTATCAGCAGAGATAACAATCCTTTGAAGATTTTCTTTTGTCAGTTTCCCTTTATCAGCAGGGATGGCATTTATTTTGCTAGTTTCCATTTATCAGCAGAGATAGCAATCTTTTGAAGATTTTATTTTGTCAGTTTCCCTTTATCAGCAGGGATGACATTTATTTTTCTAGTTTCTCTTTATCAGCAGAGATAGCAATCTTTTGAAGATTTTCTTTTGTCAGTTTCCCTTTATCAGCAGGGATGACATTTATTTTGCTAGTTTCTCTTTATCAGCAGAGATAGCAATCTTTTGAATATTTTCTTTTGTCAGTTTCCCTTTATCAGCAGGGATGGCATTTATTTTTCTAGCTTCTCTTTATAAGCTGAGATAGCAATCCTTTGAAGATTTTCTTTTGTCAGTTTCCCTTTATCAGCAGGGATGTCATTTATTTTACTAGTTTTTCTTTATCAGCAGAGATAGCAATCCTTTGAAGATTTTCTTTTGTTAGTTTCCCTTTATCAGCAGGGATGGCATTTATTTTGCTAGTTTCTCTTTATCAGCAGAGATAGCAATCTTTTGAAGATTTTCTTTGGTCAGTTCCCTTTATCAGCAGGGATGGCATTTATTTGGATAGTTTCTCTTTATCAGCAGAGATAGCAATCCTTTGAAGATTTTCTTTTGTCAGTTTCCCTTTATCCGCAGGGATGGCATTTATTTTGCTAGTTTCTCTTTATCAGCAGAGATAACAATCCTTTGAAGATTTTCTTTGTTCAGTTTCGTTTATAAGCAGGGATGGCATTTATTTTGCTAGTTTCTCTTTATCAGCAGAGATAACAATCCTTTGATGATTTTCTTTTGTCATTATCCCTTTATCAGCAGGGATGGCATTTATTTTGCTAGTTTCTCTTTATCAGCAGAGATAGCAATCCTTTGAAGATTTTCTTTTGTCAGTTTCCCTTTATCAGCAGGGATGGCATTTATTTTGCTAGTTTCTCTTTATCAGCAGAGATAGCAATCCTTTGAAGATTTTCTTTTGTCAGTTTCCCTTTATTAGCAGGGATGTCATTTATTTTACTAGTTTTTCTTTATCAGCAGAGATAGCAATCCTTTGAAAATTTTCTTTTGTTAGTTTCCCTTTATCAGCAGGGATGGCATTTATTTTGCTAGTTTCTCTTTATCAGCAGAGATAGCCATCTTTTGAAGATTTTCTTTGGTCAGTTCCCTTTATCAGCAGGGATGGCATTTATTTGGATAGTTTCTCTTTATCAGCAGAGATAGCAATCCTTTGAAGATTTTCTTTTGTCAGTTTCCCTTTATCAGCAGGGATGGCATTTATTTTGCTAGTTTCTCTTTATCAGTAGAGATAACAATCCTTTGAAGATTTTCTTTTGTCAGTTTCCCTTTATCAGCAGGGATGGCATTTATTTTGCTAGTTTCCATTTATCAGCAGAGATAGCAATCTTTTGAAGATTTTATTTTGTCAGTTTCCCTTTATCAGCAGGGATGACATTTATTTTTCTAGTTTCTCTTTATCAGCAGAGATAGCAATCTTTTGAAGATTTTCTTTTGTCAGTTTCCCTTTATCAGCAGGGATGACATTTATTTTGCTAGTTTCTCTTTATCAGCAGAGATAGCAATCTTTTGAATATTTTCTTTTGTCAGTTTCCCTTTATCAGCAGGGATGGCATTTATTTTTCTAGCTTCTCTTTATAAGCTGAGATAGCAATCCTTTGAAGATTTTCTTTTGTCAGTTTCCCTTTATCAGCAGGGATGTCATTTATTTTACTAGTTTTTCTTTATCAGCAGAGATAGCAATCCTTTGAAGATTTTCTTTTGTTAGTTTCCCTTTATCAGCAGGGATGGCATTTATTTTGCTAGTTTCTCTTTATCAGCAGAGATAGCAATCTTTTGAAGATTTTCTTTGGTCAGTTCCCTTTATCAGCAGGGATGGCATTTATTTGGATAGTTTCTCTTTATCAGCAGAGATAGCAATCCTTTGAAGATTTTCTTTTGTCAGTTTCCCTTGATCCGCAGGGATGGCATTTATTTTGCTAGTTTCTCTTTATCAGCAGAGATAACAATCCTTTGAAGATTTTCTTTGTTCAGTTTCGTTTATAAGCAGGGATGGCATTTATTTTGCTAGTTTCTCTTTATCAGCAGAGATAACAATCCTTTGATGATTTTCTTTTGTCATTATCCCTTTATCAGCAGGGATGGCATTTATTTTGCTAGTTTCTCTTTATCAGCAGAGATAGCAATCCTTTGAAGATTTTCTTTTGTCAGTTTCCCTTTATCAGCAGGGATGGCGTTTATTTTGCTAGTTTCTCTTTATCAGCAGAGATAGCAATCCTTTGAAGATTTTCTTTTGTCAGTTTCCCTTTATTAGCAGGGATGTCATTTATTTTACTAGTTTTTCTTTATCAGCAGAGATAGCAATCCTTTGAAAATTTTCTTTTGTTAGTTTCCCTTTATCAGCAGGGATGGCATTTATTTTGCTAGTTTCTCTTTATCAGCAGAGATAGCCATCTTTTGAAGATTTTCTTTGGTCAGTTCCCTTTATCAGCAGGGATGGCATTTATTTGGATAGTTTCTCTTTATCAGCAGAGATAGCAATCCTTTGAAGATTTTCTTTTGTCAGTTTCCCTTTATCAGCAGGGATGGCATTTATTTTGCTAGTTTCTCTTTATCAGCAGAGATAACAGTCCTTTGAAGATTTTCTTTGTTCAGTTCCGTTTATAAGAAGGGATGGCATTTATTTTGCTAGTTTCTCTTTATCAGCAGAGATAACAATCTTTTGAAGATTTTCTTTTGTCAGTTTTCCTTTATCAGCAGGGATGGTATTTATTTTGCTAGTTTCTCTTTATCAGCAGAGATAGCAATCTTTTGAAGATTTTATTTTATCAGTTTCCCTTTATCAGCAGGGATGCCATTTATTTTGCCAGTTTCTCTTTATCAGCAGAGATAGCAATCTTTTGAAGATTTTCTTTTGTCAGTTTCCCTTTATCAGCAGGGATGGCATTTATTTTGCTAGTTTCTTTTTATCAGCAGAGATAGCAATCTTTTGAATATTTTCTTTTGTCAGTTTCCCTTTATCAGCAGGGATGGCATTTATTTTTCTAGCTTCTCTTTATCAGCAGAGATAGCAATCTTTTGAAGATTTTCTTTTGTCAGTTTCCCTTTATCAGCAGGGATGGCATTTATTTTGCTAGTTTCTCTTTATCAGCAGAGATAGCAATCTTTTAAAGATTTTCTTCCGTCAGTTTCCCTTTATCAGCAGGGATGGCATTTATTTTGCTAGTTTCTCTTTATCAGCAGAGATAGCAATCCTTTGAAGATTTTCTTTTGTCAGTTTCCCTTTATCAGCAGGGATGGCATTTATTTTGCTAGTTTCTCTTTATCAGTAGAGATAACAATCCTTTGAAGATTTTCTTTTGTCAGTTTCCCTTTATCAGCAGGGATGGTATTTATTTTGCTAGTTTCCATTTATCAGCAGAGATAGCAATCTTTTGAAGATTTTATTTTGTCAGTTTCCCTTTATCAGCAGGGATGACATTTATTTTTCTAGTTTCTCTTTATCAGCAGAGATAGCAATCTTTTGATGATTTTCTTTTGTCAGTTTCCCTTTATCAGCAGGGATGGCATTTATTTTGCTAGTTTCTCTTTATCAGCAGAGATAGCAATCTTTTAAAGATTTTCTTCCGTCAGTTTCCCTTTATCAGCAGGGATGGCATTTATTTTGCTAGTTTCTCTTTATCAGCAGAGATAGCAATCCTTTGAAGATTTTCTTTTGTCAGTTTCCCTTTATCAGCAGGGATGGCATTTATTTTGCTAGTTTCTCTTTATCAGTAGAGATAACAATCCTTTGAAGATTTTCTTTTGTCAGTTTCCCTTTATCAGCAGGGATGGTATTTATTTTGCTAGTTTCCATTTATCAGCAGAGATAGCAATCTTTTGAAGATTTTATTTTGTCAGTTTCCCTTTATCAGCAGGGATGACATTTATTTTTCTAGTTTCTCTTTATCAGCAGAGATAGCAATCTTTTGATGATTTTCTTTTGTCAGTGTCCCTTTATCAGCAGGGATGACATTTATTTTGCTAGTTTCTCTTTATCAGCAGAGATAGCAATCTTTTGAATATTTTCTTTTGTCAGTTTCCCTTTATCAGCAGGGATGGCATTTATTTTTCTAGCTTCTCTTTATCAGCAGAGATAGCAATCCTTTGAAGGCTTTTTTTCAGTTTCCCTTTATCAGCAGGGATGTCATTTATTTTACTAGTTTTTCTTTATCAGCAGAGATAGCAATCCTTTGAAGATTTTCTTTTGTTAGTTTCCCTTTATCAGCAGGGATGGCATTTATTTTGCTAGTTTCTCTTTATCAGCAGAGATAGCAATCTTTTGAAGATTTTCTTTGGTCAGTTCCCTTTATCAGCAGGGATGGCATTTATTTGGATAGTTTCTCTTTATCAGCAGAGATAGCAATCCTTTGAAGATTTTCTTTTGTCAGTTTCCCTTTATCAGCAGGGATGGCATTTATTTTGCTAGTTTCTCTTTATCAGCAGAGATAAGAATCCTTTGAAGATTTTCTTTGTTCAGTTCCGTTTATAAGCAGGGATGGCATTTATTTTGCTAGTTTCTCTTTATCAGCAGAGATAACAATCCTTTGATGATTTTCTTTTGTCATTATCCCTTTATCAGCAGGGATGGCATTTATTTTGCTAGTTTCTCTTTATCAGCAGAGATAGCAATCCTTTGAAGATTTTCTTTTGTCAGTTTCCCTTTATCAGCAGGGATGGAATTTATTTTTCTAGTTTCTCTTTATCAGCAGAGATAGCAATCCTTTGAAGATTTTCTTTTGTCAGTTTCCCTTTATTAGCAGGGATGTCATTTATTTTACTAGTTTTTCTTTATCAGCAGAGATAGCAATCCTTTGAAAATTTTCTTTTGTTAGTTTCCCTTTATCAGCAGGGATGGCATTTATTTTGCTAGTTTCTCTTTATCAGCAGAGATAGCCATCTTTTGAAGATTTTCTTTGGTCAGTTCCCTTTATCAGCAGGGATGGCATTTATTTGGATAGTTTCTCTTTATCAGCAGAGATAGCAATCCTTTGAAGATTTTCTTTTGTCAGTTTCCCTTTATCAGCAGGGATGGCATTTATTTTGCTAGTTTCTCTTTATCAGCAGAGATAACAGTCCTTTGAAGATTTTCTTTGTTCAGTTCCGTTTATAAGAAGGGATGGCATTTATTTTGCTAGTTTCTCTTAATCAGCAGAGATAACAATCTTTTTAAGATTTTCTTTTGTCAGTTTTCCTTTATCAGCAGGGATGGTATTTATTTTGCTAGTTTCTCTTTATCAGCAGAGATAGCAATCTTTTGAAGATTTTATTTTATCAGTTTCCCTTTATCAGCAGGGATGCCATTTATTTCGCCAGTTTCTCTTTATCAGCAGAGATAGCAATCTTTTGAAGATTTTCTTTTGTCAGTTTCCCTTTATCAGCAGGGATGGCATTTATTTTGCTAGTTTCTTTTTATCAGCAGAGATAGCAATCTTTTGAATATTTTCTTTTGTCAGTTTCCCTTTATCAGCAGGGATGGCATTTATTTTTCTAGCTTCTCTTTATCAGCAGAGATAGCAATCTTTTGAAGATTTTCTTTTGTCAGTTTCCCTTTATCAGCAGGGATGGCATTTATTTTGCTAGTTTCTCTTTATCAGCAGAGATAGCAATCTTTTAAAGATTTTCTTCCGTCAGTTTCCCTTTATCAGCAGGGATGGCATTTATTTTGCTAGTTTCTCTTTATCAGCAGAGATAGCAATCCTTTGAAGATTTTGTTTTGTCAGTTTCCCTTTATCAGCAGGGATGGCATTTATTTTGCTAGTTTCTCTTTATCAGTAGAGATAACAATCCTTTGAAGATTTTCTTTTGTCAGTTTCCCTTTATCAGCAGGGATGGCATTTATTTTGCTAGTTTCCATTTATCAGCAGAGATAGCAATCTTTTGAAGATTTTATTTTGTCAGTTTCCCTTTATCAGCAGGGATGACATTTATTTTTCTAGTTTCTCTTTATCAGCAGAGATAGCAATCTTTTGATGATTTTCTTTTGTCAGTGTCCCTTTATCAGCAGGGATGACATTTATTTTGCTAGTTTCTCTTTATCAGCAGAGATAGCAATCTTTTGAATATTTTCTTTTGTCAGTTTCCCTTTATCAGCAGGGATGGCATTTATTTTTCTAGCTTCTCTTTATCAGCAGAGATAGCAATCCTTTGAAGATTTTCTTTTGTCAGTTTCCCTTTATCAGCAGGGATGTCATTTATTTTACTAGTTTTTCTTTATCAGCAGAGATAGCAATCCTTTGAAGATTTTCTTTTGTTAGTTTCCCTTTATCAGCAGGGATGGCATTTATTTTGCTAGTTTCTCTTTATCAGCAGAGATAGCAATCTTTTGAAGATTTTCTTTGGTCAGTTCCCTTTATCAGCAGGGATGGCATTTATTTGGATAGTTTCTCTTTATCAGCAGAGATAGCAATCCTTTGAAGATTTTCTTTTGTCAGTTTCCCTTTATCAGCAGGGATGGCATTTATTTTGCTAGTTTCTCTTTATCAGCAGAGATAACAATCCTTTGAAGATTTTCTTTGTTCAGTTCCGTTTATAAGCAGGGATGGCATTTATTTTGCTAGTTTCTCTTTATCAGCAGAGATAACAATCTTTTGAAGATTTTCTTTTGTCAGTTTCCCTTTATCAGCAGGGATGGCATTTATTTTGCTAGTTTCTCTTTATCAGCAGAGATAGCAATCTTTTGAAGATTTTATTTTGTCAGTTTCCCTTTATCAGTAGGGATGCCATTTATTTTGCCAGTTTCTCTTTATCTGCAGAGATAGCAATCTTTTGAAGTTTTTCTTTTGTCAGTTTCCCTTTATCAGCAGGGATGGCATTTATTTTGCTAGTTTCTCTTTATCAGCAGAGATAGCAATCTTTTGAATATTTTCTTTTGTCAGTTTCCCTTTATCAGCAGGGATGGCATTTATTTTTCTAGCTTCTCTTTATCAGCAGAGATAGCAATCTTTTGAAGATTTTCTTTTGTCAGTTTCCCTTTATCAGCAGGGATGGCATTTATTTTGCTAGTTTCTCTTTATCAGCAGAGATAGCAATCTTTTAAAGATTTTCTTTCGTCAGTTTCCCTTTATCAGCAGGGATGGCATTTATTTTGCTAGTTTCTCTTTATCAGCAGAGATAGCAATCCTTTGAAGATTTTCTTTTGTCAGTTTCCCTTTATCAGCAGGGATGGCATTTATTTTGCTAGTTTCTCTTTATCAGTAGAGATAACAATCCTTTGAAGATTTTCTTTTGTCAGTTTCCCTTTATCAGCAGGGATGGCATTTATTTTGCTAGTTTCCATTTATCAGCAGAGATAACAATCTTTTGAAGATTTTATTTTGTCAGTTTCCCTTTATCAGCAGGGATGACATTTATTTTTCTAGTTTCTCTTTATCAGCAGAGATAGCAATCTTTTGATGATTTTCTTTTGTCAGTTTCCCTTTATCAGCAGGGATGACATTTATTTTGCTAGTTTCTCTTTATCAGCAGAGATAGCAATCTTTTGAATATTTTCTTTTGTCAGTTTCCCTTTATCAGCAGGGATGGCATTTATTTTTCTAGCTTCTCTTTATCAGCAGAGATAACAATCCTTTGAAGATTTTCTTTTGTCAGTTTCCCTTTATCAGCAGGGATGTCATTTATTTTACTAGTTTTTCTTTATCAGCAGAGATAACAATCCTTTGAAGATTTTCTTTTGTTAGTTTCCCTTTATCAGCAGGGATGGCATTTATTTTGCTAGTTTCTCTTTATCAGCAGAGATAGCAATCTTTTGAAGATTTTCTTTGGTCAGTTCCCTTTATCAGCAGGGATGGCATTTATTTAGATAGTTTCTCTTTATCAGCAGAGATAGCAATCCTTTGAAGATTTTCTTTTGTCAGTTTCCCTTTATCAGCAAGGATGGCATTTATTTTGCTAGTTTCTCTTTATCAGCAGAGATAACAATCCTTTGAAGATTTTCTTTGTTCAGTTCCGTTTATAAGCAGGGATGGCATTTATTTTTCTAGTTTCTCTTTATCAGCAGAGATAACAATCTTTTAAAGATTTTCGTTTGTCAGTTTCCCTTTATTAGCAGGGATGGCATTTATTTTGCTAGTTTCTCTTTATCAGCAGAGATAGCAATCTTTTGAAGATTTTATTTTGTCAGTTTCCCTTTATCAGTAGGGATGCCATTTATTTTGCCAGTTTCTCTTTATCAGTAGAGATAGCAATCTTTTGAAGTTTTTCTTTTGTCAGTTTCCCTTTATCAGCAGGGATGGCATTTATTTTGCTAGTTTCTCTTTATCAGCAGAGATAGCAATCTTTTGAATATTTTCTTTTGTCAGTTTCCCTTTATCAGCAGGGATGGCATTTATTTTTCTAGCTTCTCTTTATCAGCAGAGATAGCAATCTTTTGAAGATTTTCTTTTGTCAGTTTCCCTTTATCAGCAGGGATGGCATTTATTTTGCTAGTTTCTCTTTATCAGCAGGGATAGCAATCTTTTAAAGATTTTCTTTCGTCAGTTTCCCTTTATCAGCAGGGATGGCATTTATTTTTCTAGCTTCTCTTTATCAGCAGAGATAGCAATCTTTTGAAGATTTTCTTTTGTCAGTTTCCCTTTATCAGCAGGGATGGCATTTATTTTGCTAGTTTCTCTTTATCAGCAGAGATAGCAATCTTTTAAAGATTTTCTTTCGTCAGTTTCCCTTTATCAGCAGGGATGGCATTTATTTTGCTAGTTTCTCTTTATCAGCAGAGATAGCAATCCTTTGAAGATTTTCTTTTGTCAGTTTCCCTTTATCAGCAGGGATGGCATTTATTTTGCTAGTTTCTCTTTATCAGTAAAGATAACAATCCTTTGAAGATTTTCTTTTGTCAGTTTCCTTTATCAGCAGGGATGGCATTTTATTTTGCTAGTTTCTCTTTGCCATCAGAGATAGAAATCTTTTGAAGATTTTCTTTTGTCAATTTCCCTTTATTAGCCGGGATGGCATTTATTTTGCTAGTTTCTCTTTGTCAGCAGAGATAGCAATCTTTTGAAGATTTTCTTTGGTTAGTTTCCCTTTATCAGCAGGGATGGCAATTTATTTTGCTAGTTTCTCTTTATCAGCAGAGATAGCAATCTTTTGAAGATTTTCTTTTGTCAGTTTCCCTTTATCAGCAGGGATGGCATTTATCTTGCTAATTTCTCTTTATCAGCAGAGATAGCAATCTTTTGAAGATTTTCTTTTGTCAGTTTCCCTTTATCAGCAGGGATGACATTTATTTTGCTAGTTTCTCTTTATCAGCAGAGATAGCAATCCTTTGAAGATTTTCTTTTGTCAGTTTCCCTTTATCAGCAGGGATGACATTTATTTTGCTAGTTTCTCTTTATCAACAGAGATAGCAATCCTTTGAAGATTTTCTTTTGTCAGTTTCCCTTTATCAGCAGGGATGTCATTTATTTTGCGAGTTTCTCTTTATCAGCAGAGATAGCAATCCTTTGAAGATTTTCTTTTGTCATTATCCCTTTATCAACAGGGATGGCATTTATTTTGCTATTTCTCTTTATCAGCAGAGATAGCAATCCTTTGAAGATTTTCTTTTGTCATTATCCCCTTATCAGCAGGGATGGCATTTATTTTGCTAGTTTCTCTTTATCAGCAGAGATAGCAATCCTTTGAAGATTTTCTTTTGTCAGTTTCCCTTTATCAGCAGGGATGGCATTTATTTTGCTAGTTTCTCTTTATCAGCAGAGATAGCAATCCTTTGAAGATTTTCTTTTGTCAGTTTCCCTTTATTAGCAGGGATGTCATTTATTTTACCAGTTTTTCTTTATCAGCAGAGATAGCAATCCTTTGAAAATTTTCTTTTTCTTAGTTTCCCTTTATCAGCAGGGATGGCATTTATTTTGCTAGTTTCTCTTTATCAGCAGAGATAGCAATCTTTTGAAGATTTTCTTTGGTCAGTTCCCTTTATCAGCAGGGATGGCATCTATTTGGATAGTTTCTCTTTATCAGTAGAGATAGCAATCCTTTGAAGATTTTCTTTTGTCAGTTTCCCTTTATCAGCAGGGATGGCATTTATTTTGCTAGTTTCTCTTTATCAGCAGAGATAACAATCCTTTGATGATTTTCTTTGTTCAGTTCCGTTTATAAGCAGGGATGGCATTTATTTTGCTAGTTTCTCTTTATCAGCAGAGATAACAATCTTTTGAAGATTTTCTTTTGTCAGTTTCCCTTTATCAGCAGGGATGGCATTTATATTGCTAGTTTCTCTTTATCAGCAGAGATAGCAATCTTTTGAAGATTTTATTTTGTCAGTTTCCCTTTATCAGCAGGGATGCCATTTATTTTGCCAGTTTCTCTTTATCAGCAGAGATAGCAATCTTTGGAAGATTTTCTTTTGTCAGTTTCCCTTTATCAGCAGGGATGGCATTTATTTTGCTAGTTTCTCTTTATCAGCAGAGATAACAATCTTGTGAATATTTTCTTTTGTCAGTTTCCCTTTATCAGCAGGGATGGCATTTATTTTTCTAGCTTCTCTTTATCAGCAGAGATAGCAATCTTTTGAAGATTTTCTTTTGTCAGTTTCCCTTTATCAGCAGGGATGGCATTTATTTTGCTAGTTTCTCTTTATCAGCAGAGATAGCAATCTTTTAAAGATTTTCTTTCGTCAGTTTCCCTTTATCAGCAGGGATGGCATTTATTTTGCTAGTTTCTCTTTATCAGCAGAGATAGCAATCCTTTGAAGATTTTCTTTTGTCAGTTTCCCTTTATCAGCAGGGATGGCATTTATTTTGCTAGTTTCTCTTTATCAGTAAAGATAACAATCCTTTGAAGATTTTCTTTTGTCAGTTTCCCTTTATCAGCAGGGATGGCATTTATTTTGCTAGTTTCCATTTATCAGCAGAGATAGCAATCTTTTGAAGATTTTATTTTGTCAGTTTCCCTTTATCAGCAGGGATGACATTTATTTTTCTAGTTTCTCTTTATCAGCAGAGATAGCAATCTTTTGATGATTTTCTTTTGTCAGTTTCCCTTTATCAGCAGGGATGACATTTATTTTGCTAGTTTCTCTTTATCAGCAGAGATAGCAATCTTTTGAATATTTTCTTTTGTCAGTTTCCCTTTATCAGCAGGGATGGCATTTATTTTTCTAGCTTCTCTTTATAAGCTGAGATAGCAATCCTTTGAAGATTTTCTTTTGTCAGTTTCCCTTTATCAGCAGGGATGTCATTTATTTTACTAGTTTTTCTTTATCAGCAGAGATAGCAATCCTTTGAAGATTTTCTTTTGTTAGTTTCCCTTTATCAGCAGGGATGGCATTTATTTTGCTAGTTTCTCTTTATCAGCAGAGATAGCAATCTTTTGAAGATTTTCTTTGGTCAGTTCCCTTTATCAGCAGGGATGGCATTTATTTAGATAGTTTCTCTTTATCAGCAGAGATAGCAATCCTTTGAAGATTTTCTTTTGTCAGTTTCCCTTTATCAGCAAGGATGGCATTTATTTTGCTAGTTTCTCTTTATCAGCAGAGATAACAATCCTTTGAAGATTTTCTTTGTTTAGTTCCGTTTATAAGTAGGGATGGCATTTATTTTTCTAGTTTCTCTTTATCAGCAGAGATAACAATCTTTTGAAGATTTTCGTTTGTCAGTTTCCCTTTATCAGCAGGGATGGCATTTATTTTGCTAGTTTCTCTTTATCAGCAGAGATAGCAATCTTTTGAAGATTTTATTTTGTCAGTTTCCCTTTATCAGTAGGGATGCCATTTATTTTGCCAGTTTCTCTTTATCAGTAGAGATAGCAATCTTTTGAAGTTTTTCTTTTGTCAGTTTCCCTTTATCAGCAGGGATGGCATTTATTTTGCTAGTTTCTCTTTATCAGCAGAGATAGCAATCTTTTGAATATTTTCTTTTGTCAGTTTCCCTTTATCAGCAGGGATGGCATTTATTTTTCTAGCTTCTCTTTATCAGCAGAGATAGCAATCTTTTGAAGATTTTCTTTTGTCAGTTTCCCTTTATCAGCAGGGATGGCATTTATTTTGCTAGTTTCCCTTTATCAGCAGAGATATCAATCTTTTAAAGATTTTCTTTCGTCAGTTTCCCTTTATCAGCAGGGATGGCATTTATTTTGCTAGTTTCTCTTTATCAGCAGAGATAGCAATGTTTTGAAGGTTTTCTTTCGTCAGTTTCCCTTTATCAGCAGGGATGGCATTTATTTTGCTAGTTTCTCTTTATCAGCAGAGATAGCAATCTTTTGAAGATTTTCTTTTGTCAGTTTCCTTTATCAGCAGGGATGGCATTTATTTTGCTAGTTTCTTTTTATCAGCAGAGATAGCAATCTTTTGAATATTTTCTTTTGTCAGTTTCCCTTTATCAGCAGGGATGGCATTTATTTTTCTAGCTTCTCTTTATCAGCAGAGATAGCAATCTTTTGAAGATTTTCTTTTGTCAGTTTCCCTTTATCAGCAGGGATGGCATTTATTTTGCTAGTTTCTCTTTATCAGCAGAGATAGCAATCTTTTAAAGATTTTCTTCCGTCAGTTTCCCTTTATCAGCAGGGATGGCATTTATTTTGCTAGTTTCTCTTTATCAGCAGAGATAGCAATCCTTTGAAGATTTTCTTTTGTCAGTTTCCCTTTATCAGCAGGGATGGCATTTATTTTGCTAGTTTCTCTTTATCAGTAGAGATAACAATCCTTTGAAGATTTTCTTTTGTCAGTTTCCCTTTATCAGCAGGGATGGCATTTATTTTGCTAGTTTCCATTTATCAGCAGAGATAACAATCCTTTGAAGATTTTCTTTTGTCAGTTTCCCTTTATCAGCAGGGATGACATTTATTTTGCTAGTTTCTCTTTATCAGCAGAGATAGAAATCTTTTGAAGATTTTCTTTTGTCAGTTTCCCTTTATTAGCCGGGATGGCATTTATTTTGCTAGTTTCTCTTTGTCAGCAGAGATAGCAATCTTTTGAAGATTTTCTTTGGTTAGTTTCCCTTTATCAGCAGGGATGGCAATTTATTTTGCTAGTTTCTCTTTATCAGCAGAGATAGCAATCTTTTGAAGATTTTCTTTTGTCAGTTTCCCTTTATCAGCAGGGATGGCATTTATCTTGCTAATTTCTCTTTATCAGCAGAGATAGCAATCTTTTGAAGATTTTCTTTTGTCAGTTTCCCTTTATCAGCAGGGATGACATTTATTTTGCTAGTTTCTCTTTATCAGCAGAGATAGCAATCCTTTGAAGATTTTCTTTTGTCAGTTTCCCTTTATCAGCAGGGATGACATTTATTTTGCTAGTTTCTCTTTATCAACAGAGATAGCAATCCTTTGAAGATTTTCTTTTGTCAGTTTCCCTTTATCAGCAGGGATGTCATTTATTTTGCGAGTTTCTCTTTATCAGCAGAGATAGCAATCCTTTGAAGATTTTCTTTTGTCATTATCCCTTTATCAACAGGGATGGCATTTATTTTGCTATTTCTCTTTATCAGCAGAGATAGCAATCCTTTGAAGATTTTCTTTTGTCATTATCCCCTTATCAGCAGGGATGGCATTTATTTTGCTAGCTTCTCTTTATCAGCAGAGATAGCAATCCTTTGAAGATTTTCTTTTGTCAGTTTCCCTTTATCAGCAGGGATGGCATTTATTTTGCTAGTTTCTCTTTATCAGCAGAGATAGCAATCCTTTGAAGATTTTCTTTTGTCAGTTTCCCTTTATTAGCAGGGATGTCATTTATTTTACCAGTTTTTCTTTATCAGCAGAGATAGCAATCCTTTGAAAATTTTCTTTTTCTTAGTTTCCCTTTATCAGCAGGGATGGCATTTATTTTGCTAGTTTCTCTTTATCAGCAGAGATAGCAATCTTTTGAAGATTTTCTTTGGTCAGTTCCCTTTATCAGCAGGGATGGCATTTATTTGGATAGTTTCTCTTTATCAGTAGAGATAGCAATCCTTTGAAGATTTTCTTTTGTCAGTTTCCCTTTATCAGCAGGGATGGCATTTATTTTGCTAGTTTCTCTTTATCAGCAGAGATAACAATCCTTTGATGATTTTCTTTGTTCTGTTCCGTTTATAAGCAGGGATGGCATTTATTTTGCTAGTTTCTCTTTATCAGCAGAGATAACAATCTTTTGAAGATTTTCTTTTGTCAGTTTCCCTTTATCAGCAGGGATGGCATTTATATTGCTAGTTTCTCTTTATCAGCAGAGATAGCAATCTTTTGAAGATTTTATTTTGTCAGTTTCCCTTTATCAGCAGGGATGCCATTTATTTTGCCAGTTTCTCTTTATCAGCAGAGATAGCAATCTTTGGAAGATTTTCTTTTGTCAGTTTCCCTTTATCAGCAGGGATGGCATTTATTTTGCTAGTTTCTCTTTATCAGCAGAGATAACAATCTTGTGAATATTTTCTTTTGTCAGTTTCCCTTTATCAGCAGGGATGGCATTTATTTTTCTAGCTTCTCTTTATCAGCAGAGATAGCAATCTTTTGAAGATTTTCTTTTGTCAGTTTCCCTTTATCAGCAGGGATGGCATTTATTTTGCTAGTTTCTCTTTATCAGCAGAGATAGAAATCTTTTAAAGATTTTCTTTCGTCAGTTTCCCTTTATCAGCAGGGATGGCATTTATTTTGCTAGTTTCTCTTTATCAGCAGAGATAGCAATCCTTTGAAGATTTTCTTTTGTCAGTTTCCCTTTATCAGCAGGGATGGCATTTATTTTGCTAGTTTCTCTTTATCAGTAAAGATAACAATCCTTTGAAGATTTTCTTTTGTCAGTTTCCCTTTATCAGCAGGGATGGCATTTATTTTGCTAGTTTCCATTTATCAGCAGAGATAGCAATCTTTTGAAGATTTTATTTTGTCAGTTTCCCTTTATCAGCAGGGATGACATTTATTTTTCTAGTTTCTCTTTATCAGCAGAGATAGCAATCTTTTGATGATTTTCTTTTGTCAGTTTCCCTTTATCAGCAGGGATGACATTTATTTTGCTAGTTTCTCTTTATCAGCAGAGATAGCAATCTTTTGAATATTTTCTTTTGTCAGTTTCCCTTTATCAGCAGGGATGGCATTTATTTTTCTAGCTTCTCTTTATAAGCTGAGATAGCAATCCTTTGAAGATTTTCTTTTGTCAGTTTCCCTTTATCAGCAGGGATGTCATTTATTTTACTAGTTTTTCTTTATCAGCAGAGATAGCAATCCTTTGAAGATTTTCTTTTGTTAGTTTCCCTTTATCAGCAGGGATGGCATTTATTTTGCTAGTTTCTCTTTATCAGCAGAGATAGCAATCTTTTGAAGATTTTCTTTGGTCAGTTCCCTTTATCAGCAGGGATGGCATTTATTTAGATAGTTTCTCTTTATCAGCAGAGATAGCAATCCTTTGAAGATTTTCTTTTGTCAGTTTCCCTTTATCAGCAGGGATGGCATTTATCTTGCTAATTTCTCTTTATCAGCAGAGATAGCAATCTTTTGAAGATTTTCTTTTGTCAGTTTCCCTTTATCAGCAGGGATGACATTTATTTTGCTAGTTTCTCTTTATCAGCAGAGATAGCAATCCTTTGAAGATTTTCTTTTGTCAGTTTCCCTTTATCAGCAGGGATGACATTTATTTTGCTAGTTTCTCTTTATCAACAGAGATAGCAATCCTTTGAAGATTTTCTTTTGTCAGTTTCCCTTTATCAGCAGGGATGTCATTTATTTTGCGAGTTTCTCTTTATCAGCAGAGATAGCAATCCTTTGAAGATTTTCTTTTGTCATTATCCCTTTATCAACAGGGATGGCATTTATTTTGCTATTTCTCTTTATCAGCAGAGATAGCAATCCTTTGAAGATTTTCTTTTGTCATTATCCCCTTATCAGCAGGGATGGCATTTATTTTGCTAGCTTCTCTTTATCAGCAGAGATAGCAATCCTTTGAAGATTTTCTTTTGTCAGTTTCCCTTTATCAGCAGGGATGGCATTTATTTTGCTAGTTTCTCTTTATCAGCAGAGATAGCAATCCTTTGAAGATTTTCTTTTGTCAGTTTCCCTTTATTAGCAGGGATGTCATTTATTTTACCAGTTTTTCTTTATCAGCAGAGATAGCAATCCTTTGAAAATTTTCTTTTTCTTAGTTTCCCTTTATCAGCAGGGATGGCATTTATTTTGCTAGTTTCTCTTTATCAGCAGAGATAGCAATCTTTTGAAGATTTTCTTTGGTCAGTTCCCTTTATCAGCAGGGATGGCATTTATTTGGATAGTTTCTCTATATCAGTAGAGATAGCAATCCTTTGAAGATTTTCTTTTGTCAGTTTCCCTTTATCAGCAGGGATGGCATTTATTTTGCTAGTTTCTCTTTATCAGCAGAGATAACAATCCTTTGATGATTTTCTTTGTTCTGTTCCGTTTATAAGCAGGGATGGCATTTATTTTGCTAGTTTCTCTTTATCAGCAGAGATAACAATCTTTTGAAGATTTTCTTTTGTCAGTTTCCCTTTATCAGCAGGGATGGCATTTATATTGCTAGTTTCTCTTTATCAGCAGAGATAGCAATCTTTTGAAGATTTTATTTTGTCAGTTTCCCTTTATCAGCAGGGATGCCATTTATTTTGCCAGTTTCTCTTTATCAGCAGAGATAGCAATCTTTGGAAGATTTTCTTTTGTCAGTTTCCCTTTATCAGCAGGGTTGGCATTTATTTTGCTAGTTTCTCTTTATCAGCAGAGATAACAATCTTGTGAATATTTTCTTTTGTCAGTTTCCCTTTATCAGCAGGGATGGCATTTATTTTTCTAGCTTCTCTTTATCAGCAGAGATAGCAATCTTTTGAAGATTTTCTTTTGTCAGTTTCCCTTTATCAGCAGGGATGGCATTTATTTTGCTAGTTTCTCTTTATCAGCAGAGATAGAAATCTTTTAAAGATTTTCTTTCGTCAGTTTCCCTTTATCAGCAGGGATGGCATTTATTTTGCTAGTTTCTCTTTATCAGCAGAGATAGCAATCCTTTGAAGATTTTCTTTTGTCAGTTTCCCTTTATCAGCAGGGATGGCATTTATTTTGCTAGTTTCTCTTTATCAGTAAAGATAACAATCCTTTGAAGATTTTCTTTTGTCAGTTTCCCTTTATCAGCAGGGATGGCATTTATTTTGCTAGTTTCCATTTATCAGCAGAGATAGCAATCTTTTGAAGATTTTATTTTGTCAGTTTCCCTTTATCAGCAGGGATGACATTTATTTTTCTAGTTTCTCTTTATCAGCAGAGATAGCAATCTTTTGATGATTTTCTTTTGTCAGTTTCCCTTTATCAGCAGGGATGACATTTATTTTGCTAGTTTCTCTTTATCAGCAGAGATAGCAATCTTTTGAATATTTTCTTTTGTCAGTTTCCCTTTATCAGCAGGGATGGCATTTATTTTTCTAGCTTCTCTTTATAAGCTGAGATAGCAATCCTTTGAAGATTTTCTTTTGTCAGTTTCCCTTTATCAGCAGGGATGTCATTTATTTTACTAGTTTTTCTTTATCAGCAGAGATAGCAATCCTTTGAAGATTTTCTTTTGTTAGTTTCCCTTTATCAGCAGGGATGGCATTTATTTTGCTAGTTTCTCTTTATCAGCAGAGATAGCAATCTTTTGAAGATTTTCTTTGGTCAGTTCCCTTTATCAGCAGGGATGGCATTTATTTAGATAGTTTCTCTTTATCAGCAGAGATAGCAATCCTTTGAAGATTTTCTTTTGTCAGTTTCCCTTTATCAGCAAGGATGGCATTTATTTTGCTAGTTTCTCTTTATCAGCAGAGATAACAATCCTTTGAAGATTTTCTTTGTTTAGTTCCGTTTATAAGCAGGGATGGCATTTATTTTTCTAGTTTCTCTTTATCAGCAGAGATAACAATCTTTTGAAGATTTTCGTTTGTCAGTTTCCCTTTATCAGCAGGGATGGCATTTATTTTGCTAGTTTCTCTTTATCAGCAGAGATAGCAATCTTTTGAAGATTTTATTTTGTCAGTTTCCCTTTATCAGTAGGGATGCCATTTATTTTGCCAGTTTCTCTTTATCAGTAGAGATAGCAATCTTTTGAAGTTTTTCTTTTGTCAGTTTCCCTTTATCAGCAGGGATGGCATTTATTTTGCTAGTTTCTCTTTATCAGCAGAGATAGCAATCTTTTGAATATTTTCTTTTGTCAGTTTCCCTTTATCAGCAGGGATGGCATTTATTTTTCTAGCTTCTCTTTATCAGCAGAGATAGCAATCTTTTGAAGATTTTCTTTTGTCAGTTTCCCTTTATCAGCAGGGATGGCATTTATTTTGCTAGTTTCTCTTTATCAGCAGGGATAGCAATCTTTTAAAGATTTTCTTTCGTCAGTTTCCCTTTATCAGCAGGGATGGCATTTATTTTTCTAGCTTCTCTTTATCTGTAGAGATAACAATCCTTTGAAGATTTTCTTTTGTCAGTTTCCCTTTATCAGCAGGGATGGCATTTATTTTGCTAGTTTCCCTTTATCAGCAGAGATATCAATCTTTTAAAGATTTTCTTTCGTCAGTTTCCCTTTATCAGCAGGGATGGCATTTATTTTGCTAGTTTCTCTTTATCAGCAGAGATAACAATGTTTTGAAGGTTTTCTTTCGTCAGTTTCCCTTTATCAGCAGGGATGGCATTTATTTTGCTAGTTTCTCTTTATCAGCAGAGATAGCAATCTTTTGAAGATTTTCTTTTGTCAGTTTCCTTTATCAGCAGGGATGGCATTTATTTTGCTAGTTTCTTTTTATCAGCAGAGATAGCAATCTTTTGAATATTTTCTTTTGTCAGTTTCCCTTTATCAGCAGGGATGGCATTTATTTTTCTAGCTTCTCTTTATCAGCAGAGATAGCAATCTTTTGAAGATTTTCTTTTGTTAGTTTCCCTTTATCAGCAGGGATGGCATTTATTTTGCTAGTTTCTCTTTATCAGCAGAGATAGCAATCTTTTAAAGATTTTCTTCCGTCAGTTTCCCTTTATCAGCAGGGATGGCATTTATTTTGCTAGTTTCTCTTTATCAGCAGAGATAGCAATCCTTTGAAGATTTTCTTTTGTCAGTTTCCCTTTATCAGCAGGGATGGCATTTATTTTGCTAGTTTCTCTTTATCAGTAGAGATAACAATCCTTTGAAGATTTTCTTTTGTCAGTTTCCCTTTATCAGCAGGGATGGCATTTATTTTGCTAGTTTCCATTTATCAGCAGAGATAGCAATCTTTTGATGATTTTCTTTTGTCAGTTTCCCTTTATCAGCAGGGATGACATTTATTTTGCTAGTTTCTCTTTATCAGCAGAGATAGCAATCTTTTGATGATTTTCTTTTGTCAGTTTCCCTTTATCAGCAGGGATGGCATTTATTTTTCTAGCTTCTCTTTATCAGCAGAGATAGCAATCTTTTGAAGATTTTCTTTTGTCAGTTTCCCTTTATCAGCAGGGATGGCATTTATTTTACTAGTTTCTCTTTATCAGCAGAGATAGCAATCTTTTAAAGATTTTCTTTCGTCAGTTTCCCTTTATCAGTAGGGATGGCATTTATTTTGCTAGTTTCTCTTTATCAGCAGAGATAGCAATCTTTTGAAGGTTTTCTTTCGTCAGTTTCCCTTTATCAGCAAGGATGGCATTTATTTTGCTAGTTTCTCTTTATCAACAGAGATAGCAATCTTTTGAAGATTTTCTTTGGTCAGTTCCCTTTATCAGCAGGGATGTCATTTATTTTGCTAGTTTCTCTTTATCAGCAGAGATAGCAATCTTTTGAAGATTTTCTTTTGTCAGTTTCCCTTTATCAGCAGGGATGGCATTTATTTTGCTAGTTTCTCTTTATCAGCAGAGATAATAATCCTTTGAAGATTTTCTTTGTTTAGTTCCGTTTATAAGCAGGGATGGCATTTATTTTGCTAGTTTCTCTTTATCAGCAGAGATAACAATCTTTTGAAGATTTTCTTTTGTGAGTTTCCCTTTATCAGCAGGGATGGCATTTATTTTGCTAGTTTCTCTTTATCAGCAGAGATAGCAATCTTTTGAAGATTTTATTTTGTCAGTTTCCCTTTATCAGTAGGGATGCCATTTATTTTGCCAGTTTCTCTTTATCTGCAGAGATAGCAATCTTTTGAAGTTTTTCTTTTGTCAGTTTCCCTTTATTAGCAGGGATGGCATTTATTTTGCTAGTTTCTCTTTATCAGCAGAGAAAGCAATCTTTTGAATATTTTCTTTTGTCAGTTTCCCTTTATCAGCAGGGATGGCATTTATTTTTCTAGCTTCTCTTTATCAGCAGAGATAGCAATCTTTTGAAGATTTTCTTTTGTCAGTTTCCCTTTATCAGCAGGGATGGCATTTATTTTGCTAGTTTCTCTTTATCAGCAGAGATAGCAATCTTTTAACGATTTTCTTTCGTCAGTTTCCCTTTATCAGCAGGGATGGCATTTATTTTGCTAGTTTCTCTTTATCAGCAGAGATAGCAATCCTTTGAAGATTTTCTTTTGTCAGTTTCCCTTTATCAGCAGGGATGGCATTTATTTTGCTAGTTTCTCTTTATCAGTAGAGATAACAATCCTTTGAAGATTTTCTTTTGTCAGTTTCCCTTTATCAGCAGGGATGGCATTTATTTTGCTAGTTTCCATTTATCAGCAGAGATAACAATCTTTTGAAGATTTTATTTTGTCAGTTTCCCTTTATCAGCAGGGATGACATTTATTTTTCTAGTTTCTCTTTATCAGCAGAGATAGCAATCTTTTGATGATTATCTTTTGTCAGTTTCCCTTTATCAGCAGGGATGACATTTATTTTGCTAGTTTCTCTTTATCAGCAGAGATAGCAATCTTTTGAATATTTTCTTTTGTCAGTTTCCCTTTATCAGCAGGGATGGCATTTATTTTTCTAGCTTCTCTTTATCAGCAGAGATAACAATCCTTTGAAGATTTTCTTTTGTCAGTTTCCCTTTATCAGCAGGGATGTCATTTATTTTACTAGTTTTTCTTTATCAGCAGAGATAGCAATCCTTTGAAGATTTTCTTTTGTTAGTTTCCCTTTATCAGCAGGGATGGCATTTATTTTGCTAGTTTCTCTTTATCAGCAGAGATAGCAATCTTTTGAAGATTTTCTTTGGTCAGTTCCCTTTATCAGCAGGGATGGCATTTATTTGGATAGTTTCTCTTTATCAGCAGAGATAGCAATCCTTTGAAGATTTTCTTTTGTCAGTTTCCCTTTATCAGCAAGGATGGCATTTATTTTGCTAGTTTCTCTTTATCAGCAGAGATAACAATCCTTTGAAGATTTTCTTTGTTCAGTTCCGTTTATAAGCAGGGATGGCATTTATTTTTCTAGTTTCTCTTTATCAGCAGAGATAACAATCTTTTGAAGATTTTCGTTTGTCAGTTTCCCTTTATCAGCAGGGATGGCATTTATTTTGCTAGTTTCTCTTTATCAGCAGAGATAACAATCCTTTGAAGATTTTCTTTGTTCAGTTCCGTTTATAAGCAGGGATGGCATTTATTTTTCTAGTTTCTCTTTATCAGCAGAGATAACAATCTTTTGAAGATTTTCGTTTGTCAGTTTCCCTTTATCAGCAGGGATGGCATTTATTTTGCTAGTTTCTCTTTATCAGTAGAGATAGCAATCTTTTGAAGATTTTATTTTGTCAGTTTCCCTTTATCAGTAGGGATGCCATTTATTTTGCCAGTTTGTCTTTATCAGTAGAGATAGCAATCTTTTGAAGTTTTTCTTTTGTCAGTTTCCCTTTATCAGCAGGGATGGCATTTATTTTGCTAGTTTCTCTTTATCAGCAGAGATAGCAATCTTTTGAATATTTTCTTTTGTCAGTTTCCCTTTATCAGCAGGGATGGCATTTATTTTTCTAGCTTCTCTTTATCAGCAGAGATAGCAATCTTTTGAAGATTTTCTTTTGTCAGTTTCCCTTTATCAGCAGGGATGGCATTTATTTTGCTAGTTTTCCTTTATCAGCAGAGATAGCAATCTGTTGAAGATTTTATTTTGTCAGTTTCCCTTTATCAGCAGGGATGACATTTATTTTTCTAGTTTCTCTTTATCAGCAGAGATAGCAATCTTTTGATGATTTTCTTTTGTCAGTTTCCCTTTATCAGCAGGGATGACATTTATTTTGCTAGTTTCTCTTTATCAGCAGAGATAGCAATCTTTTGAATATTTTCTTTTGTCAGTTTCCCTTTATCAGCAGGGATGGCATTTATTTTTCTAGCTTCTCTTTATCAGCAGAGATAGCAATCTTTTGAAGATTTTCTTTTGTCAGTTTCCCTTTATCAGCAGGGATGGCATTTATTTTACTAGTTTCTCTTTATCAGCAGAGATAGCAATCTTTTAAAGATTTTCTTTCGTCAGTTTCCCTTTATCAGTAGGGATGGCATTTATTTTGCTAGTTTCTCTTTATCAGCAGAGATAGCAATCTTTTGAAGGTTTTCTTTCGTCAGTTTCCCTTTATCAGCAAGGATGGCATTTATTTTGCTAGTTTCTCTTTATCAACAGAGATAGCAATCTTTTGAAGATTTTCTTTGGTCAGTTCCCTTTATCAGCAGGGATGTCATTTATTTTGCTAGTTTCTCTTTATCAGCAGAGATAACAAGCCTTTGAAGATTTTATTTGTTCAGTTCCGTTTATAAGCAGGGATGGCATTTATTTTGCTAGTTTCTCTTTATCAGCAGAGATAATAATCCTTTGAAGATTTTCTTTGTTCAGTTCCGTTTATAAGCAGGGATGGCATTTATTTTGCTAGTTTCTCTTTATCAGCAGAGATAGCAATCTTTTAAAGATTTTCTTTCGTCAGTTTCCCTTTATCAGCAGGGATGGCATTTATTTTGCTAGTTTCTCTTTATCAGCAGAGATAGCAATCCTTTGAAGATTTTCTTTTGTCAGTTTCCCTTTATCAGCAGGGATGGCATTTATTTTGCTAGTTTCTCTTTATCAGTAGAGATAACAATCCTTTGAAGATTTTCTTTTGTCAGTTTCCCTTTATCAGCAGGGATGGCATTTATTTTGCTAGTTTCCATTTATCAGCAGAGATAACAATCTTTTGAAGATTTTATTTTGTCAGTTTCCCTTTATCAGCAGGGATGACATTTATTTTTCTAGTTTCTCTTTATCAGCAGAGATAGCAATCTTTTGATGATTATCTTTTGTCAGTTTCCCTTTATCAGCAGGGATGACATTTATTTTGCTAGTTTCTCTTTATCAGCAGAGATAGCAATCTTTTGAATATTTTCTTTTGTCAGTTTCCCTTTATCAGCAGGGATGGCATTTATTTTTCTAGCTTCTCTTTATCAGCAGAGATAACAATCCTTTGAAGATTTTCTTTTGTCAGTTTCCCTTTATCAGCAGGGATGTCATTTATTTTACTAGTTTTTCTTTATCAGCAGAGATAGCAATCCTTTGAAGATTTTCTTTTGTTAGTTTCCCTTTATCAGCAGGGATGGCATTTATTTTGCTAGTTTCTCTTTATCAGCAGAGATAGCAATCTTTTAAAGATTTTCTTTGGTCAGTTCCCTTTATCAGCAGGGATGGCATTTATTTGGATAGTTTCTCTTTATCAGCAGAGATAGCAATCCTTTGAAGATTTTCTTTTGTCAGTTTCCCTTTATCAGCAAGGATGGCATTTATTTTGTTAGTTTCTCTTTATCAGCAGAGATAACAATCCTTTGAAGATTTTCTTTGTTCAGTTCCGTTTATAAGCAGGGATGGCATTTATTTTTCTAGTTTCTCTTTATCAGCAGAGATAACAATCTTTTGAAGATTTTCGTTTGTCAGTTTCCCTTTATCAGCAGGGATGGCATTTATTTTGCTAGTTTCTCTTTATCAGCAGAGATAACATTCCTTTGAAGATTTTCTTTGTTCAGTTCCGTTTATAAGCAGGGATGGCATTTATTTTTCTAGTTTCTCTTTATCAGCAGAGATAACAATCTTTTGAAGATTTTCGTTTGTCAGTTTCCCTTTATCAGCAGGGATGGCATTTATTTTGCTAGTTTCTCTTTATCAGCAGAGATAGCAATCTTTTGAAGATTTTATTTTGTCAGTTTCCCTTTATCAGTAGGGATGCCATTTATTTTGCCAGTTTGTCTTTATCAGTAGAGATAGCAATCTTTTGAAGTTTTTCTTTTGTCAGTTTCCCTTTATCAGCAGGGATGGCATTTATTTTGCTAGTTTCTCTTTATCAGCAGAGATAGCAATCTTTTGAATATTTTCTTTTGTCAGTTTCCCTTTATCAGCAGGGATGGCATTTATTTTTCTAGCTTCTCTTTATCAGCAGAGATAGCAATCTTTTGAAGATTTTCTTTTGTCAGTTTCCCTTTATCAGCAGGGATGGCATTTATTTTGCTAGTTTTCCTTTATCAGCAGAGATAGCAATCTGTTGAAGATTTTATTTTGTCAGTTTCCCTTTATCAGCAGGGATGACATTTATTTTTCTAGTTTCTCTTTATCAGCAGAGATAGCAATCTTTTGATGATTTTCTTTTGTCAGTTTCCCTTTATCAGCAGGGATGACATTTATTTTGCTAGTTTCTCTTTATCAGCAGAGATAGCAATCTTTTGAATATTTTATTTTGTCAGTTTCCCTTTATCAGCAGGGATGGCATTTATTTTTCTAGCTTCTCTTTATCAGCAGAGATAGCAATCTTTTGAAGATTTTCTTTTGTCAGTTTCCCTTTATCAGCAGGGATGGCATTTATTTTACTAGTTTCTCTTTATCAGCAGAGATAGCAATCTTTTAAAGATTTTCTTTCGTCAGTTTCCCTTTATCAGTAGGGATGGCATTTATTTTGCTAGTTTCTCTTTATCAGCAGAGATAGCAATCTTTTGAAGGTTTTCTTTCGTCAGTTTCCCTTTATCAGCAAGGATGGCATTTATTTTGCTAGTTTCTCTTTATCAACAGAGATAGCAATCTTTTGAAGATTTTCTTTGGTCAGTTCCCTTTATCAGCAGGGATGTCATTTATTTTGCTAGTTTCTCTTTATCAGCAGAGATAACAAGCCTTTGAAGATTTTATTTGTTCAGTTCCGTTTATAAGCAGGGATGGCATTTATTTTGCTAGTTTCTCTTTATCAGCAGAGATAATAATCCTTTGAAGATTTTCTTTGTTCAGTTCCGTTTATAAGCAGGGATGGCATTTATTTTGCTAGTTTCTCTTTATCAGCAGAGATAACAATCTTTTGAAGATTTTCTTTTGTCAGTTTCCCTTTATCAGCAGGGATGGCATTTATTTTGCTAGTTTCTCTTTATCAGCAGAGATAGCAATCTTTTGAAGATTTTATTTTGTCAGTTTCCCTTTATCAGTAGGGATGCCATTTATTTTGCCAGTTTCTCTTTATCAGCAGAGATAGCAATCTTTTGAAGTTTTTCTTTTGTCAGTTTCCCTTTATCAGCAGGGATGGCATTTATTTTGCTAGTTTCTCTTTATCAGCAGAGATAGCAATCTTTTGAATATTTTCTTTTGTCAGTTTCCCTTTATCAGCAGGGATGGCATTTATTTTTCTAGCTTCTCTTTATCAGCAGAGATAGCAATCTTTTGAAGATTTTCTTTTGTCAGTTTCCCTTTATCAGCAGGGATGGCATTTATTTTTCTAGTTTCTCTTTATCAGCAGAGATAACAATCTTTTGAAGATTTTCGTTTGTCAGTTTCCCTTTATCAGTAGGGATGGCATTTATTTTGCTAGTTTCTCTTTATCAGCAGAGATAGCAATCTTTTGAATATTTTCTTTTGTCAGTTTCCCTTTATCAGCAGGGATGGCATTTATTTCTCTAGCTTCTCTTTATGAGCAGAGATAGCAATCTTTTGAATATTTTCTTTTGTCAGTTTCCCTTTATCAGCAGGGATGGCATTTATTTTGCTAGTTTCTCTTTATCAGCAGAGATAGCAATCTTTTGAAGATTTTATTTTGTCAGTTTCCCTTTATCAGTAGGGATGCCATTTATTTTGCCAGTTTGTCTTTATCAGTAGAGATAGCAATCTTTTGAAGTTTTTCTTTTGTCAGTTTCCCTTTATCAGAAGGGATGGCATTTATTTTGCTAGTTTCTCTTTATCAGCAGAGATAGCAATCTTTTGAATATTTTCTTTTGTCAGTTTCCCTTTATCAGCAGGGATGGCATTTATTTTTCTAGCTTCTCTTTATCAGCAGAGATAGCAATCTTTTGAAGATTTTCTTTTGTCAGTTTCCCTTTATCAGCAGGGATGGCATTTATTTTGCTAGTTTCTCTTTATCAGCAGAGATAGCAATCTTTTGAAGATTTTCTTTTGTCAGTTTCCCTTTATCAGCAGGGATGCCATTTATTTTTCTAGTTTCTCTTTATCAGTAGAGATAGCAATCTTTTGAAGATTTTCTTTTGTCAGTTTCCCTTTATCAGCAGGGATGACATTTATTTTGCCAGTTTCTCTTTATCAGCAGAGATAACAATCTTTTGAATATTTTCTTTTGTCAGTTTCCCTTTATCAGCAGGGATGGCTTTTATTTTTCTAGCTTCTCTTTATCAGCAGAGATAGCAATCTTTTGAATATTTTCTTTTGTCAGTTTCCCTTTATCAGCAGGGATGGCATTTATTTTACTAGTTTCTCTTTATCAGCAGAGATAGCAATCTTTTAAAGATTTTCTTTCGTCAGTTTCCCTTTATCAGCAGGGATGGCATTTATTTTGCTAGTTTCTCTTTATCAGCAGAGATAGCAATCTTTTGAAGGTTTTCTTTCGTCAGTTTCCCTTTATCAGCAAGGATGGCATTTATTTTGCTAGTTTCTCTTTATCAACAGAGATAGCAATCTTTTGAAGATTTTCTTTGGTCAGTTCCCTTTATCAGCAGGGATGTCATTTATTTTGCTAGTTTCTCTTTATCAGCAGAGATAGCAATCTTTTGAAGATTTTCTTTTGTCAGTTTCCCTTTATCAGCAGGGATGGCATTTATTTTGCTAGTTTCTCTTTATCAGCAGAGATAATAATCCTTTGAAGATTTTCTTTGTTCAGTTCCGTTTATAAGCAGGGATGGCATTTATTTTGCTAGTTTCTCTTTATCAGCAGAGATAACAATCTTTTGAAGATTTTCTTTTGTCAGTTTCCCTTTATCAGCAGGGATGGCATTTATTTTGCTAGTTTCTCTTTATCAGCAGAGATAGCAATCTTTTGAAGATTTTATTTTGTCAGTTTCCCTTTATCAGTAGGGATGCCATTTATTTTGCCAGTTTCTCTTTATCAGCAGAGATAGCAATCTTTTGAAGTTTTTCTTTTGTCAGTTTCCCTTTATCAGCAGGGATGGCATTTATTTTGCTAGTTTCTCTTTATCAGCAGAGATAGCAATCTTTTGAATATTTTCTTTTGTCAGTTTCCCTTTATCAGCAGGGATGGCATTTATTTTTCTAGCTTCTCTTTATCAGCAGAGATAGCAATCTTTTGAAGATTTTCTTTTGTCAGTTTCCCTTTATCAGCAGGGATGGCATTTATTTTACTAGTTTCTCTTTATCAGCAGAGATAGCAATCTTTTAAAGATTTTCTTTCGTCAGTTTCCCTTTATCAGTAGGGATGGCATTTATTTTGCCAGTTTCTCTTTATCAGCAGAGATAGCAATCTTTTGAAGGTTTTCTTTCGTCAGTTTCCCTTTATCAGCAAGGATGGCATTTATTTTGCTAGTTTCTCTTTATCAACAGAGATAGCAATCTTTTGAAGATTTTCTTTTGTCAGTTTCACTTTATCAGCAGGGATGTCATTTATTTTGCTAGCTTCTCTTTATCAGCAGAGATAGCAATCTTTTGAAGATTTTCTTTTGTCAGTTTCCCTTTATCAGCAGGGATGGCATTTATTTTGCTAGTTTCTCTTTATCAGCAGAGATAGCAATCTTTTAATGATTTTCTTTCGTCAGTTTCCCTTTATCAGTAGGGATGGCATTTATTTTTCTAGCTTCTCTTTATCTGTAGAGATAACAATCCTTTGAAGATTTTCTTTTGTCAGTTTCCCTTTATCAGCAGGGATGGCATTTATTTTGCTAGTTTCCCTTTATCAGCAGAGATAGCAATCTGTTGAAGATTTTATTTTGTCAGTTTCCCTTTATCAGCAGGGATGACATTTATTTTTCTAGTTTCTCTTTATCAGCAGAGATAGCAATCTTTTGATGATTTTCTTTTGTCAGTTTGCCTTTATCAGCAGGGATAACATTTATTTTGCTAGTTTCTCTTTATCAGCAGAGATAGCAATCTTTTGAATATTTTCTTTTGTTAGTTTCCCTTTATCAGCAGGGATGGAATTTATTTTTCTAGCTTCTCTTTATCAGCAGAGATAGCAATCTTTTGAAGATTTTCTTTTGTCAGTTTCCCTTTATCAGCAAGGATGGCATTTATTTTACTAGTTTCTCTTTATCAGCAGAGATAGCAATCTTTTAAAGATTTTCTTTCGTCAGTTTCCCTTTATCAGTAGGGATGGTATTTATTTTGCTAGTTTCTCTTTATCAGCAGAGATAGCAATCTTTTGAAGGTTTTCTTTCGTCAGTTTCCCTTTATCAGCAAGGATGGCATTTATTTTGCTAGTTTCTCTTTATCAACAGAGATAGCAATCTTTTGAAGATTTTCTTTGGTCAGTTCCCTTTATCAGCAGGGATGTCATTTATTTTGCTAGTTTCTCTTTATCAGCAGAGATAGCAATCTTTTGAAGATTTTCTTTTGTCAGTTTCCCTTTATCAGCAGGGATGGCATTTATTTTGCTAGTTTCTCTTTATCAGCAGAGATAACAATCCTTTGAAGATTTTCTTTGTTCAGTTCCGTTTATAAGCAGGGATGGCATTTATTTTGCTAGTTTCTCTTTATCAGCAGAGATAACAATCTTTTGAAGATTTTCTTTTGTCAGTTTCCCTTTATCAGCAGGGATGGCATTTATTTTGCTAGTTTCCCTTTATCAGCAGAGATAGCAATCTGTTGAAGATTTTATTTTGTCAGTTTCCCTTTATCAGCAGGGATGACATTTATTTTTCTAGTTTCTCTTTATCAGCAGAGATAGCAATCTTTTGATGATTTTCTTTTGTCAGTTTGCCTTTATCAGCAGGGATGACATTTATTTTGCTAGTTTCTCTTTATCAGCAGAGATAACAATCTTTTGAATATTTTCTTTTGTCAGTTTCCCTTTATCAGCAGGGATGGCATTTATTTTTCTAGCTTCTCTTTATCAGCAGAGATAGCAATCTTTTGAAGATTTTCTTTTGTCAGTTTCCCTTTATCAGCAAGGATGGCATTTATTTTACTAGTTTCTCTTTATCAGCAGAGATAGCAATCTTTTAAAGATTTTCTTTCGTCAGTTTCCCTTTATCAGTAGGGATGGCATTTATTTTGCTAGTTTCTCTTTATCAGCAGAGATAGCAATCTTTTGAAGGTTTTCTTTCGTCAGTTTCCCTTTATCAGCAAGGATGGCATTTATTTTGCTAGTTTCTCTTTATCAACAGAGATAGCAATCTTTTGAAGATTTTCTTTGGTCAGTTCCCTTTATCAGCAGGGATGTCATTTATTTTGCTAGTTTCTCTTTATCAGCAGAGATAGCAATCTTTTGAAGATTTTCTTTTGTCAGTTTCCCTTTATCAGCAGGGATGGCATTTATTTTGCTAGTTTCTCTTTATCAGCAGAGATAGCAATCTTTTGAAGGTTTTCTTTCGTCAGTTTCCCTTTATCAGCAAGGATGGCATTTATTTTGCTAGTTTCTCTTTATCAACAGAGATAGCAATCTTTTGAAGATTTTCTTTGGTCAGTTCCCTTTATCAGCAGGGATGTCATTTATTTTGCTAGTTTCTCTTTATCAGCAGAGATAGCAATCTTTTGAAGGTTTTCTTTCGTCAGTTTCCCTTTATCAGCAAGGATGGCATTTATTTTGCTAGTTTCTCTTTATCAACAGAGATAGCAATCTTTTGAAGATTTTCTTTGGTCAGTTCCCTTTATCAGCAGGGATGTCATTTATTTTGCTAGTTTCTCTTTATCAGCAGAGATAACAATCTTTTGAAGATTTTCTTTTGTCAGTTTCCCTTTATCAGCAGGGATGGCATTTATTTTGCTAGTTTCTCTTTATCAGCAGAGATAGCAATCTTTTGAAGATTTTATTTTGTCAGTTTCCCTTTATCAGTAGGGATGCCATTTATTTTGCCAGTTTCTCTTTATCAGCAGAGATAGCAATCTTTTGAAGTTTTTCTTTTGTCAGTTTCCCTTTATCAGCAGGGATGGCATTTATTTTGCTAGTTTCTCTTTATCAGCAGAGATAGCAATCTTTTGAATATTTTCTTTTGTCAATTTCCCTTTATCAGCAGGGATGGCATTTATTTTTCTAGCTTCTCTTTATCAGCAGAGATAGCAATCCTTTGAAGATTTTCTTTTGTTAGTTTCCCTTTATCAGCAGGGATGGCATTTATTTTGCTAGTTTCTCTTTATCAGCAGAGATAGCAATCTTTTAAAGATTTTCTTTGGTCAGTTCCCTTTATCAGCAGGGATGGCATTTATTTGGATAGTTTCTCTTTATCAGCAGAGATAGCAATCCTTTGAAGATTTTCTTTTGTCAGTTTCCCTTTATCAGCAAGGATGGCATTTATTTTGTTAGTTTCTCTTTATCAGCAGAGATAACAATCCTTTGAAGATTTTCTTTGTTCAGTTCCGTTTATAAGCAGGGATGGCATTTATTTTTCTAGTTTCTCTTTATCAGCAGAGATAACAATCTTTTGAAGATTTTCGTTTGTCAGTTTCCCTTTATCAGCAGGGATGGCATTTATTTTGCTAGTTTCTCTTTATCAGCAGAGATAACATTCCTTTGAAGATTTTCTTTGTTCAGTTCCGTTTATAAGCAGGGATGGCATTTATTTTTCTAGTTTCTCTTTATCAGCAGAGATAACAATCTTTTGAAGATTTTCGTTTGTCAGTTTCCCTTTATCAGCAGGGATGGCATTTATTTTGCTAGTTTCTCTTTATCAGCAGAGATAGCAATCTTTTGAAGATTTTATTTTGTCAGTTTCCCTTTATCAGTAGGGATGCCATTTATTTTGCCAGTTTGTCTTTATCAGTAGAGATAGCAATCTTTTGAAGTTTTTCTTTTGTCAGTTTCCCTTTATCAGCAGGGATGGCATTTATTTTGCTAGTTTCTCTTTATCAGCAGAGATAGCAATCTTTTGAATATTTTCTTTTGTCAGTTTCCCTTTATCAGCAGGGATGGCATTTATTTTTCTAGCTTCTCTTTATCAGCAGAGATAGCAATCTTTTGAAGATTTTCTTTTGTTAGTTTCCCTTTATCAGCAGGGATGGCATTTATTTTGCTAGTTTTCCTTTATCAGCAGAGATAGCAATCTGTTGAAGATTTTATTTTGTCAGTTTCCCTTTATCAGCAGGGATGACATTTATTTTTCTAGTTTCTCTTTATCAGCAGAGATAGCAATCTTTTGATGATTTTCTTTTGTCAGTTTCCCTTTATCAGCAGGGATGACATTTATTTTGCTAGTTTCTCTTTATCAGCAGAGATAGCAATCTTTTGAATATTTTCTTTTGTCAGTTTCCCTTTATCAGCAGGGATGGCATTTATTTTTCTAGCTTCTCTTTATCAGCAGAGATAGCAATCTTTTGAAGATTTTCTTTTGTCAGTTTCCCTTTATCAGCAGGGATGGCATTTATTTTACTAGTTTCTCTTTATCAGCAGAGATAGCAATCTTTTAAAGATTTTCTTTCGTCAGTTTCCCTTTATCAGTAGGGATGGCATTTATTTTGCTAGTTTCTCTTTATCAGCAGAGATAGCAATCTTTTGAAGGTTTTCTTTCGTCAGTTTCCCTTTATCAGCAAGGATGGCATTTATTTTGCTAGTTTCTCTTTATCAACAGAGATAGCAATCTTTTGAAGATTTTCTTTGGTCAGTTCCCTTTATCAGCAGGGATGTCATTTATTTTGCTAGTTTCTCTTTATCAGCAGAGATAACAAGCCTTTGAAGATTTTATTTGTTCAGTTCCGTTTATAAGCAGGGATGGCATTTATTTTGCTAGTTTCTCTTTATCAGCAGAGATAATAATCCTTTGAAGATTTTCTTTGTTCAGTTCCGTTTATAAGCAGGGATGGCATTTATTTTGCTAGTTTCTCTTTATCAGCAGAGATAACAATCTTTTGAAGATTTTCTTTTGTCAGTTTCCCTTTATCAGCAGGGATGGCATTTATTTTGCTAGTTTCTCTTTATCAGCAGAGATAGCAATCTTTTGAAGATTTTATTTTGTCAGTTTCCCTTTATCAGTAGGGATGCCATTTATTTTGCCAGTTTCTCTTTATCAGCAGAGATAGCAATCTTTTGAAGTTTTTCTTTTGTCAGTTTCCCTTTATCAGCAGGGATGGCATTTATTTTGCTAGTTTCTCTTTATCAGCAGAGATAGCAATCTTTTGAATATTTTCTTTTGTCAGTTTCCCTTTATCAGCAGGGATGGCATTTATTTTTCTAGCTTCTCTTTATCAGCAGAGATAGCAATCTTTTGAAGATTTTCTTTTGTCAGTTTCCCTTTATCAGCAGGGATGGCATTTATTTTTCTAGTTTCTCTTTATCAGCAGAGATAACAATCTTTTGAAGATTTTCGTTTGTCAGTTTCCCTTTATCAGTAGGGATGGCATTTATTTTGCTAGTTTCTCTTTATCAGCAGAGATAGCAATCTTTTGAATATTTTCTTTTGTCAGTTTCCCTTTATCAGCAGGGATGGCATTTATTTCTCTAGCTTCTCTTTATGAGCAGAGATAGCAATCTTTTGAATATTTTCTTTTGTCAGTTTCCCTTTATCAGCAGGGATGGCATTTATTTTGCTAGTTTCTCTTTATCAGCAGAGATAGCAATCTTTTGAAGATTTTATTTTGTCAGTTTCCCTTTATCAGTAGGGATGCCATTTATTTTGCCAGTTTGTCTTTATCAGTAGAGATAGCAATCTTTTGAAGTTTTTCTTTTGTCAGTTTCCCTTTATCAGAAGGGATGGCATTTATTTTGCTAGTTTCTCTTTATCAGCAGAGATAGCAATCTTTTGAATATTTTCTTTTGTCAGTTTCCCTTTATCAGCAGGGATGGCATTTATTTTTCTAGCTTCTCTTTATCAGCAGAGATAGCAATCTTTTGAAGATTTTCTTTTGTCAGTTTCCCTTTATCAGCAGGGATGGCATTTATTTTGCTAGTTTCTCTTTATCAGCAGAGATAGCAATCTTTTGAAGATTTTCTTTTGTCAGTTTCCCTTTATCAGCAGGGATGCCATTTATTTTTCTAGTTTCTCTTTATCAGTAGAGATAGCAATCTTTTGAAGATTTTCTTTTGTCAGTTTCCCTTTATCAGCAGGGATGACATTTATTTTGCCAGTTTCTCTTTATCAGCAGAGATAACAATCTTTTGAATATTTTCTTTTGTCAGTTTCCCTTTATCAGCAGGGATGGCTTTTATTTTTCTAGCTTCTCTTTATCAGCAGAGATAGCAATCTTTTGAATATTTTCTTTTGTCAGTTTCCCTTTATCAGCAGGGATGGCATTTATTTTACTAGTTTCTCTTTATCAGCAGAGATAGCAATCTTTTAAAGATTTTCTTTCGTCAGTTTCCCTTTATCAGCAGGGATGGCATTTATTTTGCTAGTTTCTCTTTATCAGCAGAGATAGCAATCTTTTGAAGGTTTTCTTTCGTCAGTTTCCCTTTATCAGCAAGGATGGCATTTATTTTGCTAGTTTCTCTTTATCAACAGAGATAGCAATCTTTTGAAGATTTTCTTTGGTCAGTTCCCTTTATCAGCAGGGATGTCATTTATTTTGCTAGTTTCTCTTTATCAGCAGAGATAGCAATCTTTTGAAGATTTTCTTTTGTCAGTTTCCCTTTATCAGCAGGGATGGCATTTATTTTGCTAGTTTCTCTTTATCAGCAGAGATAATAATCCTTTGAAGATTTTCTTTGTTCAGTTCCGTTTATAAGCAGGGATGGCATTTATTTTGCTAGTTTCTCTTTATCAGCAGAGATAACAATCTTTTGAAGATTTTCTTTTGTCAGTTTCCCTTTATCAGCAGGGATGGCATTTATTTTGCTAGTTTCTCTTTATCAGCAGAGATAGCAATCTTTTGAAGATTTTATTTTGTCAGTTTCCCTTTATCAGTAGGGATGCCATTTATTTTGCCAGTTTCTCTTTATCAGCAGAGATAGCAATCTTTTGAAGTTTTTCTTTTGTCAGTTTCCCTTTATCAGCAGGGATGGCATTTATTTTGCTAGTTTCTCTTTATCAGCAGAGATAGCAATCTTTTGAATATTTTCTTTTGTCAGTTTCCCTTTATCAGCAGGGATGGCATTTATTTTTCTAGCTTCTCTTTATCAGCAGAGATAGCAATCTTTTGAAGATTTTCTTTTGTCAGTTTCCCTTTATCAGCAGGGATGGCATTTATTTTACTAGTTTCTCTTTATCAGCAGAGATAGCAATCTTTTAAAGATTTTCTTTCGTCAGTTTCCCTTTATCAGTAGGGATGGCATTTATTTTGCCAGTTTCTCTTTATCAGCAGAGATAGCAATCTTTTGAAGGTTTTCTTTCGTCAGTTTCCCTTTATCAGCAAGGATGGCATTTATTTTGCTAGTTTCTCTTTATCAACAGAGATAGCAATCTTTTGAAGATTTTCTTTTGTCAGTTTCACTTTATCAGCAGGGATGTCATTTATTTTGCTAGCTTCTCTTTATCAGCAGAGATAGCAATCTTTTGAAGATTTTCTTTTGTCAGTTTCCCTTTATCAGCAGGGATGGCATTTATTTTGCTAGTTTCTCTTTATCAGCAGAGATAGCAATCTTTTAATGATTTTCTTTCGTCAGTTTCCCTTTATCAGTAGGGATGGCATTTATTTTTCTAGCTTCTCTTTATCTGTAGAGATAACAATCCTTTGAAGATTTTCTTTTGTCAGTTTCCCTTTATCAGCAGGGATGGCATTTATTTTGCTAGTTTCCCTTTATCAGCAGAGATAGCAATCTGTTGAAGATTTTATTTTGTCAGTTTCCCTTTATCAGCAGGGATGACATTTATTTTTCTAGTTTCTCTTTATCAGCAGAGATAGCAATCTTTTGATGATTTTCTTTTGTCAGTTTGCCTTTATCAGCAGGGATGACATTTATTTTGCTAGTTTCTCTTTATCAGCAGAGATAGCAATCTTTTGAATATTTTCTTTTGTTAGTTTCCCTTTATCAGCAGGGATGGAATTTATTTTTCTAGCTTCTCTTTATCAGCAGAGATAGCAATCTTTTGAAGATTTTCTTTTGTCAGTTTCCCTTTATCAGCAAGGATGGCATTTATTTTACTAGTTTCTCTTTATCAGCAGAGATAGCAATCTTTTAAAGATTTTCTTTCGTCAGTTTCCCTTTATCAATAGGGATGGTATTTATTTTGCTAGTTTCTCTTTATCAGCAGAGATAGCAATCTTTTGAAGGTTTTCTTTCGTCAGTTTCCCTTTATCAGCAAGGATGGCATTTATTTTGCTAGTTTCTCTTTATCAACAGAGATAGCAATCTTTTGAAGATTTTCTTTGGTCAGTTCCCTTTATCAGCAGGGATGTCATTTATTTTGCTAGTTTCTCTTTATCAGCAGAGATAGCAATCTTTTGAAGATTTTCTTTTGTCAGTTTCCCTTTATCAGCAGGGATGGCATTTATTTTGCTAGTTTCTCTTTATCAGCAGAGATAACAATCCTTTGAAGATTTTCTTTGTTCAGTTCCGTTTATAAGCAGGGATGGCATTTATTTTGCTAGTTTCTCTTTATCAGCAGAGATAACAATCTTTTGAAGATTTTCTTTTGTCAGTTTCCCTTTATCAGCAGGGATGGCATTTATTTTGCTAGTTTCCCTTTATCAGCAGAGATAGCAATCTGTTGAAGATTTTATTTTGTCAGTTTCCCTTTATCAGCAGGGATGACATTTATTTTTCTAGTTTCTCTTTATCAGCAGAGATAGCAATCTTTTGATGATTTTCTTTTGTCAGTTTGCCTTTATCAGCAGGGATGACATTTATTTTGCTAGTTTCTCTTTATCAGCAGAGATAACAATCTTTTGAATATTTTCTTTTGTCAGTTTCCCTTTATCAGCAGGGATGGCATTTATTTTTCTAGCTTCTCTTTATCAGCAGAGATAGCAATCTTTTGAAGATTTTCTTTTGTCAGTTTCCCTTTATCAGCAAGGATGGCATTTATTTTACTAGTTTCTCTTTATCAGCAGAGATAGCAATCTTTTAAAGATTTTCTTTCGTCAGTTTCCCTTTATCAGTAGGGATGGCATTTATTTTGCTAGTTTCTCTTTATCAGCAGAGATAGCAATCTTTTGAAGGTTTTCTTTCGTCAGTTTCCCTTTATCAGCAAGGATGGCATTTATTTTGCTAGTTTCTCTTTATCAACAGAGATAGCAATCTTTTGAAGATTTTCTTTGGTCAGTTCCCTTTATCAGCAGGGATGTCATTTATTTTGCTAGTTTCTCTTTATCAGCAGAGATAGCAATCTTTTGAAGATTTTCTTTTGTCAGTTTCCCTTTATCAGCAGGGATGGCATTTATTTTGCTAGTTTCTCTTTATCAGCAGAGATAGCAATCTTTTGAAGGTTTTCTTTCGTCAGTTTCCCTTTATCAGCAAGGATGGCATTTATTTTGCTAGTTTCTCTTTATCAACAGAGATAGCAATCTTTTGAAGATTTTCTTTGGTCAGTTCCCTTTATCAGCAGGGATGTCATTTATTTTGCTAGTTTCTCTTTATCAGCAGAGATAGCAATCTTTTGAAGGTTTTCTTTCGTCAGTTTCCCTTTATCAGCAAGGATGGCATTTATTTTGCTAGTTTCTCTTTATCAACAGAGATAGCAATCTTTTGAAGATTTTCTTTGGTCAGTTCCCTTTATCAGCAGGGATGTCATTTATTTTGCTAGTTTCTCTTTATCAGCAGAGATAACAATCTTTTGAAGATTTTCTTTTGTCAGTTTCCCTTTATCAGCAGGGATGGCATTTATTTTGCTAGTTTCTCTTTATCAGCAGAGATAGCAATCTTTTGAAGATTTTATTTTGTCAGTTTCCCTTTATCAGTAGGGATGCCATTTATTTTGCCAGTTTCTCTTTATCAGCAGAGATAGCAATCTTTTGAAGTTTTTCTTTTGTCAGTTTCCCTTTATCAGCAGGGATGGCATTTATTTTGCTAGTTTCTCTTTATCAGCAGAGATAGCAATCTTTTGAATATTTTCTTTTGTCAATTTCCCTTTATCAGCAGGGATGGCATTTATTTTTCTAGCTTCTCTTTATCAGCAGAGATAGCAATCTTTTGAAGATTTTCTTTTGTCAGTTTCCCTTTATCAGCAGGGATGGCATTTATTTTGCTAGTTTCTCTTTATCAGCAGAGATAGCAATCTTTTAATGATTTTCTTTCGTCAGTTTCCCTTTATCAGTAGGGATGGCATTTATTTTGCTAGTTTCTCTTTATCAACAGAGATAGCAATCTTTTGAAGGTTTTCTTTCGTCAGTTTCCCTTTATCAGCAAGGATGGCATTTATTTTGCTAGTTTCTCTTTATCAACAGAGATAGCAATCTTTTGAAGATTTTCTTTGGTCAGTTCCCTTTATCAGCAAGGATGTCATTTATTTTGCTAGTTTCTCTTTATCAGCAGAGATAGCAATCTTTTGAAGATTTTCTTTTGTCAGTTTCCCTTTATCAGCAGGGATGGCATTTATTTTGCTAGTTTCTCTTTATCAGCAGAGATAACAATCCTTTGAAGATTTTCTTTGTTCAGTTCCGTTAATAAGCAGGGATGGCATTTATTTTGCTAGTTTCTCTTTATCAGCAGAGATAACAATCTTTTGAAGATTTTCTTTTGTCAGTTTCCCTTTATCAGCAGGGATGGCATTTATTTTGCTAGTTTCTCTTTATCAGCAGAGATAGCAATCTTTTGAAGATTTTATTTTGTCAGTTTCCCTTTATCAGTAGGGATGCCATTTATTTTGCCAGTTTCTCTTTATCAGCAGAGATAGCAATCTTTTGAAGTTTTTCTTTTGTCAGTTTCCCTTTATCAGCAGGGATGGCATTTATTTTGCTAGTTTCTCTTTATCAGCAGAGATAGCAATCTTTTGAATATTTTCTTTTGTCAGTTTCCCTTTATCAGCAGGGATGGCATTTATTTTTCTAGCTTCTCTTTATCAGCAGAGATAGCAATCTTTTGAAGATTTTCTTTTGTCAGTTTCCCTTTATCAGTAGGGATGGCATTTATTTTGCTAGTTTCTCTTTATCAGCAGAGATAGCAATCTTTTAATGATTTTCTTTCGTCAGTTTCCCTTTATCAGTAGGGATGGCATTTATTTTTCTAGCTTCTCTTTATCTGTAGAGATAACAATCCTTTGAAGATTTTCTTTTGTCAGTTTCCCTTTATCAGCAGGGATGGCATTTATTTTGCTAGTTTCCCTTTATCAGCAGAGATAGCAATCTGTTGAAGATTTTATTTTGTCAGTTTCCCTTTATCAGCAGGGATGACATTTATTTTTCTAGTTTCTCTTTATCAGCAGAGATAGCAATCTTTTGATGATTTTCTTTTGTCAGTTTGCCTTTATCAGCAGGGATGACATTTATTTTGCTAGTTTCTCTTTATCAGCAGAGATAGCAATCTTTTGAATATTTTCTTTTGTCAGTTTCCCTTTATCAGCAGGGATGGCATTTATTTTGCTAGTTTCTCTTTATCAGCAGAGATAGCAATCTTTTGAATATTTTCTTTTGTCAGTTTCCCTTTATCAGCAGGGATGGCATTTATTTTTCTAGCTTCTCTTTATCAGCAGAGATAGCAATCTTTTGAAGATTTTCTTTTGTCAGTTTCCCTTTATCAGCAGGGATGGCATTTATTTTACTAGTTTTTCTTTATCAGCAGAGATAGCAATCTATTAAAGATTTTCTTTCGTCAGTTTCCCTTTATCAGTAGGGATGGCGTTTATTTTGCTAGTTTCTCTTTATCAGCAGAGATAGCAATCTTTTGAAGGTTTTCTTTCGTCAGTTTCCCTTTATCAGCAAGGATGGCATTTATTTTGCTAGTTTCTCTTTATCAACAGAGATAGCAATCTTTTGAAGATTTTCTTTGGTCAGTTCCCTTTATCAGCAGGGATGTCATTTATTTTGCTAGTTTCTCTTTATCAGCAGAGATAGCAATCTTTTGAAGATTTTCTTTTGTCAGTTTCCCTTTATCAGCAGGGATGGCATTTATTTTGCTAGTTTCTCTTTATCAGCAGAGATAGCAATCCTTTGAAGATTTTCTTTGTTCAGTTCCGTTTATAAGCAGGGATGGCATTTATTTTGCTAGTTTCTCTTTATCAGCAGAGATAACAATCTTTTGAAGATTTTCTTTTGTCAGTTTCCCTTTATCAGCAGGGATGGCATTTATTTTGCTAGTTTCTCTTTATCAGCAGAGATAGCAATCTTTTGAAGATTTTATTTTGTCAGTTTCCCTTTATCAGTAGGGATGCCATTTATTTTGCCAGTTTCTCTTTATCATCAGAGATAGCAATCTTTTGAAGTTTTTCTTTTGTCAGTTTCCCTTTATCACCAGGGATGGCATTTATTTTGCTAGTTTCTCTTTATCAGCAGAGATAGCAATCTTTTGAATATTTCCTTTTGTCAGTTTCCCTTTATCAGCAGGGATGGCATTTATTTTCCTAGCTTCTCTTTATCAGCAGAGATAGCAATCTTTTGAAGATTTTCTTTTGTCAGTTTCCCTTTATCAGCAGGGATGGCATTTATTTTGCTAGTTTCTCTTTATCAGCAGAGATAGCAATCTTTTAATGATTTTCTTTCGTCAGTTTCCCTTTATCAGTAGGGATGGCATTTATTTTTCTAGCTTCTCTTTATCTGTAGAGATAACAATCCTTTGAAGATTTTCTTTTGTCAGTTTCCCTTTATCAGCAGGGATGGCATTTATTTTGCTAGTTTCCCTTTATCAGCAGAGATAGCAATCTGTTGAAGATTTTATTTTGTCAGTTTCCCTTTATCAGCAGGGATGACATTTATTTTTCTAGTTTCTCTTTATCAGCAGAGATAGCAATCTTTTGATGATTTTCATTTGTCAGTTTGCCTTTATCAGCAGGGATGACATTTATTTTGCTAGTTTCTCTTTATCAGCAGAGATAGCAATCTTTTGAATATTTTCTTTTGTCAGTTTCCCTTTATCAGCAGGGATGGCATTTATTTTTCTAGCTTCTCTTTATCAGCAGAGATAGCAATCTTTTGAAGATTTTCTTTTGTCAGTTTCCCTTTATCAGCAGGGATGGCATTTATTTTGCTAGTTTCTCTTTATCAGCAGAGATAGCAATCTTTTGAAGATTTTATTTTGTCAGTTTCCCTTTATCAGTAGGGATGCCATTTATTTTGCCAGTTTCTCTTTATCAGCAGAGATAGCAATCTTTTGAAGTTTTTCTTTTGTCAGTTTCCCTTTATCAGCAGGGATGGCATTTATTTTGCTAGTTTCTCTTTATCAGCAGAGATAGCAATCTTTTGAATATTTTCTTTTGTCAGTTTCCCTTTATCAGCAGGGATGGCATTTATTTTTCTAGCTTCTCTTTATCAGCAGAGATATCAATCTTTTGAAGATTTTCTTTTGTCAGTTTCCCTTTATCAGTAGGGATGGCATTTATTTTGCTAGTTTCTCTTTATCAGCAGAGATAGCAATCTTTTAATGATTTTCTTTCGTCAGTTTCCCTTTATCAGTAGGGATGGCATTTATTTTTCTAGCTTCTCTTTATCTGTAGAGATAACAATCCTTTGAAGATTTTCTTTTGTCAGTTTCCCTTTATCAGCAGGGATGGCATTTATTTTGCTAGTTTCCCTTTATCAGCAGAGATAGCAATCTGTTGAAGATTTTATTTTGTCAGTTTCCCTTTATCAGCAGGGATGACATTTATTTTTCTAGTTTCTCTTTATCAGCAGAGATAGCAATCTTTTGATGATTTTCTTTTGTCAGTTTGCCTTTATCAGCAGGGATGACATTTATTTTGCTAGTTTCTCTTTATCAGCAGAGATAGCAATCTTTTGAATATTTTCTTTTGTCAGTTTCCCTTTATCAGCAGGGATGGCATTTATTTTTCTAGCTTCTCTTTATCAGCAGAGATAGCAATCTTTTGAAGATTTTCTTTTGTCAGTTTCCCTTTATCAGCAGGGATGGCATTTATTTTACTAGTTTTTCTTTATCAGCAGAGATAGCAATCTATTAAAGATTTTCTTTCGTCAGTTTCCCTTTATCAGTAGGGATGGCGTTTATTTTGCTAGTTTCTCTTTATCAGCAGAGATAGCAATCTTTTGAAGGTTTTCTTTCGTCAGTTTCCCTTTATCAGCAAGGATGGCATTTATTTTGCTAGTTTCTCTTTATCAACAGAGATAGCAATCTTTTGAAGATTTTCTTTGGTCAGTTCCCTTTATCAGCAGGGATGTCATTTATTTTGCTAGTTTCTCTTTATCAGCAGAGATAGCAATCTTTTGAAGATTTTCTTTTGTCAGTTTCCCTTTATCAGCAGGGATGGCATTTATTTTGCTAGTTTCTCTTTATCAGCAGAGATAGCAATCCTTTGAAGATTTTCTTTGTTCAGTTCCGTTTATAAGCAGGGATGGCATTTATTTTGCTAGTTTCTCTTTATCAGCAGAGATAACAATCTTTTGAAGATTTTCTTTTGTCAGTTTCCCTTTATCAGCAGGGATGGCATTTATTTTGCTAGTTTCTCTTTATCAGCAGAGATAGCAATCTTTTGAAGATTTTATTTTGTCAGTTTCCCTTTATCAGTAGGGATGCCATTTATTTTGCCAGTTTCTCTTTATCATCAGAGATAGCAATCTTTTGAAGTTTTTCTTTTGTCAGTTTCCCTTTATCACCAGGGATGGCATTTATTTTGCTAGTTTCTCTTTATCAGCAGAGATAGCAATCTTTTGAATATTTCCTTTTGTCAGTTTCCCTTTATCAGCAGGGATGGCATTTATTTTCCTAGCTTCTCTTTATCAGCAGAGATAGCAATCTTTTGAAGATTTTCTTTTGTCAGTTTCCCTTTATCAGCAGGGATGGCATTTATTTTGCTAGTTTCTCTTTATCAGCAGAGATAGCAATCTTTTAATGATTTTCTTTCGTCAGTTTCCCTTTATCAGTAGGGATGGCATTTATTTTTCTAGCTTCTCTTTATCTGTAGAGATAACAATCCTTTGAAGATTTTCTTTTGTCAGTTTCCCTTTATCAGCAGGGATGGCATTTATTTTGCTAGTTTCCCTTTATCAGCAGAGATAGCAATCTGTTGAAGATTTTATTTTGTCAGTTTCCCTTTATCAGCAGGGATGACATTTATTTTTCTAGTTTCTCTTTATCAGCAGAGATAGCAATCTTTTGATGATTTTCATTTGTCAGTTTGCCTTTATCAGCAGGGATGACATTTATTTTGCTAGTTTCTCTTTATCAGCAGAGATAGCAATCTTTTGAATATTTTCTTTTGTCAGTTTCCCTTTATCAGCAGGGATGGCATTTATTTTTCTAGCTTCTCTTTATCAGCAGAGATAGCAATCTTTTGAAGATTTTCTTTTGTCAGTTTCCCTTTATCAGCAGGGATGGCATTTATTTTGCTAGTTTCTCTTTATCAGCAGAGATAGCAACCTTTTGAAGATTTTATTTTGTCAGTTTCCCTTTATCAGCAGGGATGCCATTTATTTTGCCAGTTTCTCTTTATCAGCATAGATAGCAATCTTTTGAAGATTTTCTTTTGTCAGTTTCCCTTTATCAGCAGGGATGGCATTTATTTTGCTAGTTTCTCTTTATCAGCAGAGATAGCAATCTTTTGAATATTTTCTTTTGTCAGTTTCCCTTTATCAGCAGGGATGGCATTTATTTTTCTAGCTTCTCTTTATCAGCAGAGATAGCAATATTTTGAAGATTTTCTTTTGTCAGTTCCCCTTTATCAGCAGGGATGGCATTTATTTTGCTAGTTTCTCTTTATCAGCAGAGATAGCAATCTTTTAAAGATTTTCTTTCGTCAGTTTCCCTTTATCAGCAGGGATGGCATTTATTTTGCTAGTTTCTCTTTATCAGCAGAGATAGCAATCCTTTGAAGATTTTCTTTTGTCAGTTTCCCTTTATCAGCAGGGATGGCATTTATTTTGCTAGTTTCTCTTTATCAGTAGAGATAACAATCCTTTGAAGATTTTCTTTTGTCAGTTTCCCTTTATCAGCAGGGATGGCATTTATTTTGCTAGTTTCCCTTTATCAGCAGAGATAGCAATCCTTTGAAGATTTTCTTTTGTCAGTTTCCCTTTATCAGCAGGGATGGCATTTATTTTGCTAGTTTCTCTTTATCAGCAGAGATAGCAATCTTTTGAAGATTTTATTTTGTCAGTTTCCCTTTATCAGTAGGGATGCCATTTATTTTGCCAGTTTCTCTTGATCATCAGAGATAGCAATCTTTTGAAGTTTTTCTTTTGTCAGTTTCCCTTTATCACCAGGGATGGCATTTATTTTGCTAGTTTCTCTTTATCAGCAGAGATAGCAATCTTTTGAATATTTCCTTTTGTCAGTTTCCCTTTATCAGCAGGGATGGCATTTATTTTTCTAGCTTCTCTTTATCAGCAGAGATAGCAATCTTTTGAAGATTTTCTTTTGTCAGTTTCCCTTTATCAGCAGGGATGGCATTTATTTTGCTAGTTTCTCTTTATCAGCAGAGATAGCAATCTTTTAATGATTTTCTTTCGTCAGTTTCCCTTTATCAGTAGGGATGGCATTTATTTTTCTAGCTTCTCTTTATCTGTAGAGATAACAATCCTTTGAAGATTTTCTTTTGTCAGTTTCCCTTTATCAGCAGGGATGGCATTTATTTTGCTAGTTTCCCTTTATCAGCAGAGATAGCAATCTGTTGAAGATTTTATTTTGTCAGTTTCCCTTTATCAGCAGGGATGACATTTATTTTTCTAGTTTCTCTTTATCAGCAGAGATATCAATCTTTTGATGATTTTCATTTGTCAGTTTGCCTTTATCAGCAGGGATGACATTTATTTTGCTAGTTTCTCTTTATCAGCAGAGATAACAATCTTTTGAATATTTTCTTTTGTCAGTTTCCCTTTATCAGCAGGGATGGCATTTATTTTTCTAGCTTCTCTTTATCAGCAGAGATAGCAATCTTTTGAAGATTTTCTTTTGTCAGTTTCCCTTTATCAGCAGGGATGGCATTTATTTTGCTAGTTTCTCTTTATCAGCAGAGATAGCAACCTTTTGAAGATTTTATTTTGTCAGTTTCCCTTTATCAGCAGGGATGCCATTTATTTTGCCAGTTTCTCTTTATCAGCATAGATAGCAATCTTTTGAAGATTTTCTTTTGTCAGTTTCCCTTTATCAGCAGGGATGGCATTTATTTTGCTAGTTTCTCTTTATCAGCAGAGATAGCAATCTTTTGAATATTTTCTTTTGTCAGTTTCCCTTTATCAGCAGGGATGGCATTTATTTTTCTAGCTTCTCTTTATCAGCAGAGATAGCAATATTTTGAAGATTTTCTTTTGTCAGTTCCCCTTTATCAGCAGGGATGGCATTTATTTTGCTAGTTTCTCTTTATCAGCAGAGATAGCAATCTTTTAAAGATTTTCTTTCGTCAGTTTCCCTTTATCAGCAGGGATGGCATTTATTTTGCTAGTTTCTCTTTATCAGCAGAGATAGCAATCCTTTGAAGATTTTCTTTTGTCAGTTTCCCTTTATCAGCAGGGATGGCATTTATTTTGCTAGTTTCTCTTTATCAGTAGAGATAACAATCCTTTGAAGATTTTCTTTTGTCAGTTTCCCTTTATCAGCAGGGATGGCATTTATTTTGCTAGTTTCCCTTTATCAGCAGAGATAGCAATCCTTTGAAGATTTTCTTTTGTCAGTTTCCCTTTATCAGCAGGGATGGCATTTATTTTGCTAGTTTCTCTTTATCAGCAGAGATAGCAATCTTTTGAAGATTTTCTTTGGTCAGTTCCCTTTATCAGCAGGGATGGCATTTATTTGGATGGTTTCTCTTTATCAGCAGAGATAGCAATGCTTTGAAGATTTTCTTTTGTCAGTTTCCCTTTATCAGCAGGGATGGCATTTATTTTGCTAGTTTCTCTTTATCAGCAGAGATAACAATCCTTTGAAGATTTTCTTTGTTCAGTTCCGTTTATAAGCAGGGATGGCATTTATTTTGCTAGTTTCTCTTTATCAGCAGAGATAACAATCTTTTGAAGATTTTCTTTTGTCAGTTTCCCTTTATCAGCAGGGATGGCATTTATTTTGCTAGTTTCTCTTTATCAGTAGAGATAGCAATCTTTTGAAGATTTTATTTTGTCAGTTTCCCTTTATCAGCAGGGATGCCATTTATTTTGCCAGTTTCTCTTTATCAGCAGAGATAGCAATCTTTTGAAGATTTTCTTTTGTCAGTTTCCCTTTATCAGCAGGGATGGCATTTATTTTGCTAGTTTCTCTTTATCAGCAGAGATAGCAATCTTTTGAATATTTTCTTTTGTTAGTTTCCCTTTATCAGCAGGGATGGCATTTATTTTTCTAGCTTCTCTTTATCAGCAGAGATAGCAATCTTTTGAAGATTTTCTTTTGTCAGTTACCCTTTATCAGCTGGGATGGCATTTATTTTGCTAGTTTCTCTTTATCAGCAGAGATAACAATCTTTTAAAGATTTTCTTTCGTCAGTTTCCCTTTATCAGCAGGGATGGCATTTATTATGCTAGTTTCTCTTTATTAGCAGAGATAGTAATCCTTTGAAGATTTTCTTTTGTCAGTTTCCCTTTATCAGCAGGGATGGCATTTATTTTGCTAGTTTCTCTTTATCTGTAGAGATAATAATCCTTTGAAGATTTTCTTTTGTCAGTTTCCCTTTATCAGCAGGGATGGCATTTATTTTGCTAGTTTCCCTTTATCAGCAGAGATAGCAATCTTTTGAAGATTTTATTTTGTCAGTTTCCCTTTATCAGCAGGGATGACATTTATTTTTCTAGTTTCTCCTTATCAGTAGAGATAGCAATCTTTTGATGATTTTCTTTTGTCAGTTTCCCTTTATCAGCAGGGATGACATTTATTTTGCTAGTTTCTCTTTATCAGCAGAGATAGCAATATTTTGAATATTTTCTTTTGTCAGTTTCCCTTTATCAGCAGGGATGGCATTTATTTTTCTAGCTTCTCTTTATCAGCAGATATAGCAATCTTTTGAAGGTTTTCTTTCGTCAGTTTCCCTTTATCAGCAAGGATGGCATTTATTTTGCTAGTTTCTCTTTATCAGCAGAGATAACAATCTTTTGAAGATTTTCTTTGGTCAGTTCCCTTTATCAGCAGGGATGTCATTTATTTTGCTAGTTTCTCTTTATCAGCAGAGATAGCAATCTTTTAAAGATTTTCTTTCGTCAGTTTCCCTTTATCAGCAGGGATGGCATTTATTTTGCTAGTTTCTCTTTATCAGCAGAGATAGCAATCCTTTGAAGATTTTCTTTTGTCAGTTTCCCTTTATCAGCAGGGATGGCATTTATTTTGCTAGTTTCTCTTTATCAGTAGAGATAACAATCCTTTGAAGATTTTCTTTTGTCAGTTTCCCTTTATCAGCAGGGATGGCATTTATTTTGCTAGTTTCCCTTTATCAGCAGAGATAGCAATCCTTTGAAGATTTTCTTTTGTCAGTTTCCCTTTATCAGCAGGGATGGCATTTATTTTGCTAGTTTCTCTTTATCAGCAGAGATAGCAATCTTTTGAAGATTTTCTTTGGTCAGTTCCCTTTATCAGCAGGGATGGCATTTATTTGGATGGTTTCTCTTTATCAGCAGAGATAGCAATGCTTTGAAGATTTTCTTTTGTCAGTTTCCCTTTATCAGCAGGGATGGCATTTATTTTGCTAGTTTCTCTTTATCAGCAGAGATAACAATCCTTTGAAGATTTTCTTTGTTCAGTTCCGTTTATAAGCAGGGATGGCATTTATTTTGCTAGTTTCTCTTTATCAGCAGAGATAACAATCTTTTGAAGATTTTCTTTTGTCAGTTTCCCTTTATCAGCAGGGATGGCATTTATTTTGCTAGTTTCTCTTTATCAGTAGAGATAGCAATCTTTTGAAGATTTTATTTTGTCAGTTTCCCTTTATCAGCAGGGATGCCATTTATTTTGCCAGTTTCTCTTTATCAGCAGAGATAGCAATCTTTTGAAGATTTTCTTTTGTCAGTTTCCCTTTATCAGCAGGGATGGCATTTATTTTGCTAGTTTCTCTTTATCAGCAAAGATAGCAATCTTTTGAATATTTTCTTTTGTTAGTTTCCCTTTATCAGCAGGGATGGCATTTATTTTTCTAGCTTCTCTTTATCAGCAGAGATAGCAATCTTTTGAAGATTTTCTTTTGTCAGTTACCCTTTATCAGCTGGGATGGCATTTATTTTGCTAGTTTCTCTTTATCAGCAGAGATAACAATCTTTTAAAGATTTTCTTTCGTCAGTTTCCCTTTATCAGCAGGGATGGCATTTATTATGCTAGTTTCTCTTTATCAGCAGAGATAGTAATCCTTTGAAGATTTTCTTTTGTCAGTTTCCCTTTATCAGCAGGGATGGCATTTATTTTGCTAGTTTCTCTTTATCTGTAGAGATAACAATCCTTTGAAGATTTTCTTTTGTCAGTTTCCCTTTATCAGCAGGGATGGCATTTATTTTGCTAGTTTCCCTTTATCAGCAGAGATAGCAATCTTTTGAAGATTTTATTTTGTCAGTTTCCCTTTATCAGCAGGGATGACATTTATTTTTCTAGTTTCTCCTTATCAGCAGAGATAGCAATCTTTTGATGATTTTCTTTTGTCAGTTTCCCTTTATCAGCAGGGATGACATTTATTTTGCTAGTTTCTCTTTATCAGCAGAGATAGCAATCTTTTGAATATTTTCTTTTGTCAGTTTCCCTTTATCAGCAGGGATGGCATTTATTTTTCTAGCTTCTCTTTATCAGCAGATATAGCAATCTTTTGAAGGTTTTCTTTCGTCAGTTTCCCTTAATCAGCAAGGATGGCATTTATTTTGCTAGTTTCTCTTTATCAGCAGAGATAGCAATCTTTTGAAGATTTTCTTTGGTCAGTTCCCTTTATCAGCAGGGATGTCATTTATTTTGCTAGTTTCTCTTTATCAGCAGAGATAGCAATCTTTTGAAGATTTTCTTTTGTCAGTTTCCCTTTATCAGCAGGGATGGCATTTATTTTGCTAGTTTCTCTTTATCAGCAGAGATAGCAATCCTTTGAAGATTTTCTTTTGTCATTATCCCTTTATCAGCAGGGATGGCATTTATTTTGCTAGTTTCTCTTTATCAGCAGAGATAGCAATCCTTTGAAGATTTTCTTTTGTCAGTTTCCCTTTATCAACAGGGCTGGCATTTATTTTGCTAGTTTCTCTTTATCAGCAGAGATAGCAATCCTTTGAAGATTTTCTTTTGTCAGTTTCCCTTTATCAGCAGGGATGTCATTTATTTTACTAGTTTTTCTTTATCAGCAGAGATAGCAATCCTTTGAAGATTTTCTTTTGTTAGTTTCCCTTTATCAGCAGGGATGGCATTTATTTTGCTAGTTTCTCTTTATCAGTAGAGATAGCAATCTTTTGAAGATTTTATTTTGTCAGTTTCCCTTTATCAGCAGGGATGCCATTTATTTTGCCAGTTTCTCTTTATCAGCATAGATAGCAATCTTTTGAAGATTTTCTTTTGTCAGTTTCCCTTTATCAGCAGGGATGGCATTTATTTTGCTAGTTTCTCTTTATCAGCAGAGATAGCAATCTTTTGAATATTTTCTTTTGTCAGTTTCCCTTTATCAGCAGGGATGGCATTTATTTTTCTAGCTTCTCTTTATCAGCAGAGATAGCAATATTTTGAAGATTTTCTTTTGTCAGTTCCCCTTTATCAGCAGGGATGGCATTTATTTTGCTAGTTTCTCTTTATCAGCAGAGATAGCAATCTTTTAAAGATTTTCTTTCGTCAGTTTCCCTTTATCAGCAGGGATGGCATTTATTTTGCTAGTTTCTCTTTATCAGCAGAGATAGCAATCCTTTGAAGATTTTCTTTTGTCAGTTTCCCTTTATCAGCAGGGATGGCATTTATTTTGCTAGTTTCTCTTTATCAGTAGAGATAACAATCCTTTGAAGATTTTCTTTTGTCAGTTTCCCTTTATCAGCAGGGATGGCATTTATTTTGCTAGTTTCCCTTTATCAGCAGAGATAGCAATCCTTTGAAGATTTTCTTTTGTCAGTTTCCCTTTATCAGCAGGGATGGCATTTATTTTGCTAGTTTCTCTTTATCAGCAGAGATAGCAATCTTTTGAAGATTTTCTTTGGTCAGTTCCCTTTATCAGCAGGGATGGCATTTATTTGGATGGTTTCTCTTTATCAGCAGAGATAGGAATGCTTTGAAGATTTTCTTTTGTCAGTTTCCCTTTATCAGCAGGGATGGCATTTATTTTGCTAGTTTCTCTTTATCAGCAGAGATAACAATCCTTTGAAGATTTTCTTTGTTCAGTTCCGTTTATAAGCAGGGATGGCATTTATTTTGCTAGTTTCTCTTTATCAGCAGAGATAACAATCTTTTGAAGATTTTCTTTTGTCAGTTTCCCTTTATCAGCAGGGATGGCATTTATTTTGCTAGTTTCTCTTTATCAGTAGAGATAGCAATCTTTTGAAGATTTTATTTTCTCAGTTTCCCTTTATCAGCAGGGATGCCATTTATTTTGCCAGTTTCTCTTTATCAGCAGAGATAACAATCTTTTGAAGATTTTCTTTTGTCAGTTTCCCTTTATCAGCAGGGATGGCATTTATTTTGCTAGTTTCTCTTTATCAGCAGAGATAGCAATCTTTTGAATATTTTCTTTTGTTAGTTTCCCTTTATCAGCAGGGATGGCATTTATTTTTCTAGCTTCTCTTTATCAGCAGAGATAGCAATCTTTTGAAGATTTTCTTTTGTCAGTTACCCTTTATCAGCTGGGATGGCATTTATTTTGCTAGTTTCTCTTTATCAGCAGAGATAACAATCTTTTAAAGATTTTCTTTCGTCAGTTTCCCTTTATCAGCAGGGATGGCATTTATTATGCTAGTTTCTCTTTATCAGCAGAGATAGTAATCCTTTGAAGATTTTCTTTTGTCAGTTTCCCTTTATCAGCAGGGATGGCATTTATTTTGCTAGTTTCTCTTTATCTGTAGAGATAACAATCCTTTGAAGATTTTCTTTTGTCAGTTTCCCTTTATCAGCAGGGATGGCATTTATTTTGCTAGTTTCCCTTTATCAGCAGAGATAGCAATCTTTTGAAGATTTTATTTTGTCAGTTTCCCTTTATCAGCAGGGATGGCATTTATTTTGCTAGTTTCTCTTTATCAGCAGAGATAGCAATCCTTTGAAGATTTTCTTTTGTCATTATCCCTTTATCAGCAGGGATGGCATTTATTTTGCTAGTTTCTCTTTATCAGCAGAGATAGCAATCCTTTGAAGATTTTCTTTTGTCAGTTTCCCTTTATCAGCAGGGATGGCATTTATTTTGCTAGTTTCTCTTTATCAGCAGAGATAGCAATCCTTTGAAGATTTTCTTTTGTCAGTTTCCCTTTATCAGCAGGGATATCATTTATTTTACTAGTTTTTCTTTATCAGCAGAGATAGCAATCCTTTGAAGATTTTCTTTTGTTAGTTTCCCTTTATCAGCAGGGATGGCATTTATTTTGCTAGTTTCTCTTTATCAGCAGAGATAGCAATCCTTTGAAGATTTTCTTTTGTCAGTTTCCCTTTATCAGCAGGGATGTCATTTATTTTACTAGTTTTTCTTTATCAGCAGAGATAGCAATCCTTTGAAGATTTTCTTTTGTTAGTTTCCCTTTATCAGTAGGGATGGCATTTATTTTGCTAGTTTCTCTTTATCAGCAGAGATAGCAATCTTTTGAAGATTTTCTTTGGTCAGTTCCCTTTATCAGCAGGGATGGCATTTATTTGGATAATTTCTCTTTATCAGCAGAGATAGCAATCCTTTAAAGATTTTCTTTTGTCAGTTTCCCTTTATCAGCAAGGATGGCATTTATTTTGCTAGTTTCTCTTTATCAGCCGAGATAACAATCCTTTGAAGATTTTCTTTGTTCAGTTCCGTTTATAAGCAGGGATGGCATTTATTTTGCTAGTTTCTCTTTATCAGCAGAGATAGCAATCTTTTGAAGATTTTCTTTTGTCAGTTTCCCTTTATCAGCAGGGATGGCATTTATTTTGCTAGTTTCTCTTTATCAGCAGAGATAGCAATCCTTTGAAGATTTTCTTTTGTCATTATCCCTTTATCAGCAGGGATGGCATATATTTTGCTAGTTTCTCTTTATCAGCAGAGATAGCAATCCTTTGAAGATTGTCTTTTGTCAGTTTCCCTTTATCAGCAGGGATGGCATTTATTTTGCTAGTTTCTCTTTATCAGCAGAGATAGCAATCCTTTGAAGATTTTCTTTTGTCAGTTTCCCTTTATCAGCAGGGATGTCATTTATTTTACTAGTTTTTCTTTATCAGCAGAGATAGCAATCCTTTGAAGATTTTCTTTTGTTAGTTTCCCTTTATCAGCAGGGATGGCATTTATTTTGCTAGTTTCTCTTTATCAGCAGAGATAGCAATCTTTTGAAGATTTTCTTTGGTCAGTTCCCTTTATCAGCAGGGATGGCATTTATTTGGATAGTTTCTCTTTATCAGCAGAGATAGCAATCCTTTAAAGATTTTCTTTTGTCAGTTTCCCTTTATCAGCAGGGATGGCATTTATTTTGCTAGTTTCTCTTTATCAGCAGAGATAACAATCTTTTGAAGATTTTCTTTTGTCAGTTTCCCTTTATCAGCAGGGATGGCATTTATTTTACTAGTTTCTCTTTATCAGCAGAGATAGCAATCTTTTGAAGATTTTATTTTGTCAGTTTCCCTTTATCAGCAGGGATGCCATTTATTTTGCCAGTTTCTCTTTATCAGCAGAGATAGCAATCTTTTGAAGATTTTCTTTTGTCAGTTTCCCTTTATCAGCAGGGATGGCATTTATTTTGCTAGTTTCTCTTTATCAGCAGAGATAACAATCTTTTGAATATTTTCTTTTGTCAGTTTCCCTTTATCAGCAGGGATGGCATTTATTTTTCTAGCTTCTCTTTATCAGCAGAGATAGCAATCTTTTGAAGATTTTCTTTTGTCAGTTCCCCTTTATCAGCAGGGATGGCATTTATTTTGCTTGTTTCTCTTTATCAGCAGAGATAGCAATCTTTTCAAGATTTTCTTTCGTCAGTTTCCCTTTATCAGCAGGGATGGCATTTATTTTGCTAGTTTCTCTTTATCAGCAGAGATAGCAATCCTTTGAAGATTTTCTTTTGTCAGTTTCCCTTTATCAGCAGGGATGGCATTTATTTTGCTAGTTTCTCTTTATCAGTAGAGATAACAATCCTTTGAAGATTTTCTTTTGTCAGTTTCCCTTTATCAGCAGGGATGGCATTTATTTTGCTAGTTTCCCTTTATCAGCAGAGATAGCAATCTTTTGAAGATTTTATTTTGTCAGTTTCCCTTTATCAGCAGGGATGACATTTATTTTTCTAGTTTCTCTTTATCAGCAGAGATAGCAATCTTTTGATGATTTTCTTTTGTCAGTTTCCCTTTATCAGCAGGGATGACATTTATTTTGCTAGTTTCTCTTTATCAGCAGAGATAGATATCTTTTGAAGATTTTCTTTTGTCAGTTACCCTTTATCAGCTGGGATGGCATTTATTTTGCTAGTTTCTCTTTATCAGCAGAGATAACAATCTTTTAAAGATTTTCTTTCGTCAGTTTCCCTTTATCAGCAGGGATGGCATTTATTATGCTAGTTTCTCTTTATCAGCAGAGATAGTAATCCTTTGAAGATTTTCTTTTGTCAGTTTCCCTTTATCAGCAGGGATGGCATTTATTTTGCTAGTTTCTCTTTATCTGTAGAGATAACAATCCTTTGAAGATTTTCTTTTGTCAGTTTCCCTTTATCAGCAGGGATGGCATTTATTTTGCTAGTTTCCCTTTATCAGCAGAGATAGCAATCTTTTGAAGATTTTATTTTGTCAGTTTCCCTTTATCAGCAGGGATGGCATTTATTTTGCTAGTTTCTCTTTATCAGTAGAGATAGCAATCTTTTGAAGATTTTATTTTGTCAGTTTCCCTTTATCAGCAGGGATGCCATTTATTTTGCCAGTTTCTCTTTATCAGCATAGATAGCAATCTTTTGAAGATTTTCTTTTGTCAGTTTCCCTTTATCAGCAGGGATGGCATTTATTTTGCTAGTTTCTCTTTATCAGCAGAGATAGCAATCTTTTGAATATTTTCTTTTGTCAGTTTCCCTTTATCAGCAGGGATGGCATTTATTTTTCTAGCTTCTCTTTATCAGCAGAGATAGCAATATTTTGAAGATTTTCTTTTGTCAGTTCCCCTTTATCAGCAGGGATGGCATTTATTTTGCTAGTTTCTCTTTATCAGCAGAGATAGCAATCTTTTAAAGATTTTCTTTCGTCAGTTTCCCTTTATCAGCAGGGATGGCATTTATTTTGCTAGTTTCTCTTTATCAGCAGAGATAGCAATCCTTTGAAGATTTTCTTTTGTCAGTTTCCCTTTATCAGCAGGGATGGCATTTATTTTGCTAGTTTCTCTTTATCAGTAGAGATAACAATCCTTTGAAGATTTTCTTTTGTCAGTTTCCCTTTATCAGCAGGGATGGCATTTATTTTGCTAGTTTCCCTTTATCAGCAGAGATAGCAATCCTTTGAAGATTTTCTTTTGTCAGTTTCCCTTTATCAGCAGGGATGGCATTTATTTTGCTAGTTTCTCTTTATCAGCAGAGATAGCAATCTTTTGAAGATTTTCTTTGGTCAGTTCCCTTTATCAGCAGGGATGGCATTTATTTGGATGGTTTCTCTTTATCAGCAGAGATAGGAATGCTTTGAAGATTTTCTTTTGTCAGTTTCCCTTTATCAGCAGGGATGGCATTTATTTTGCTAGTTTCTCTTTATCAGCAGAGATAACAATCCTTTGAAGATTTTCTTTGTTCAGTTCCGTTTATAAGCAGGGATGGCATTTATTTTGCTAGTTTCTCTTTATCAGCAGAGATAACAATCTTTTGAAGATTTTCTTTTGTCAGTTTCCCTTTATCAGCAGGGATGGCATTTATTTTGCTAGTTTCTCTTTATCAGTAGAGATAGCAATCTTTTGAAGATTTTATTTTCTCAGTTTCCCTTTATCAGCAGGGATGCCATTTATTTTGCCAGTTTCTCTTTATCAGCAGAGATAACAATCTTTTGAAGATTTTCTTTTGTCAGTTTCCCTTTATCAGCAGGGATGGCATTTATTTTGCTAGTTTCTCTTTATCAGCAGAGATAGCAATCTTTTGAATATTTTCTTTTGTTAGTTTCCCTTTATCAGCAGGGATGGCATTTATTTTTCTAGCTTCTCTTTATCAGCAGAGATAGCAATCTTTTGAAGATTTTCTTTTGTCAGTTACCCTTTATCAGCTGGGATGGCATTTATTTTGCTAGTTTCTCTTTATCAGCAGAGATAACAATCTTTTAAAGATTTTCTTTCGTCAGTTTCCCTTTATCAGCAGGGATGGCATTTATTATGCTAGTTTCTCTTTATCAGCAGAGATAGTAATCCTTTGAAGATTTTCTTTTGTCAGTTTCCCTTTATCAGCAGGGATGGCATTTATTTTGCTAGTTTCTCTTTATCTGTAGAGATAACAATCCTTTGAAGATTTTCTTTTGTCAGTTTCCCTTTATCAGCAGGGATGGCATTTATTTTGCTAGTTTCCCTTTATCAGCAGAGATAGCAATCTTTTGAAGATTTTATTTTGTCAGTTTCCCTTTATCAGCAGGGATGGCATTTATTTTGCTAGTTTCTCTTTATCAGCAGAGATAGCAATCCTTTGAAGATTTTCTTTTGTCATTATCCCTTTATCAGCAGGGATGGCATTTATTTTGCTAGTTTCTCTTTATCAGCAGAGATAGCAATCCTTTGAAGATTTTCTTTTGTCAGTTTCCCTTTATCAGCAGGGATGGCATTTATTTTGCTAGTTTCTCTTTATCAGCAGAGATAGCAATCCTTTGAAGATTTTCTTTTGTCAGTTTCCCTTTATCAGCAGGGATATCATTTATTTTACTAGTTTTTCTTTATCAGCAGAGATAGCAATCCTTTGAAGATTTTCTTTTGTTAGTTTCCCTTTATCAGCAGGGATGGCATTTATTTTGCTAGTTTCTCTTTATCAGCAGAGATAGCAATCCTTTGAAGATTTTCTTTTGTCAGTTTCCCTTTATCAGCAGGGATGTCATTTATTTTACTAGTTTTTCTTTATCAGCAGAGATAGCAATCCTTTGAAGATTTTCTTTTGTTAGTTTCCCTTTATCAGTAGGGATGGCATTTATTTTGCTAGTTTCTCTTTATCAGCAGAGATAGCAATCTTTTGAAGATTTTCTTTGGTCAGTTCCCTTTATCAGCAGGGATGGCATTTATTTGGATAATTTCTCTTTATCAGCAGAGATAGCAATCCTTTAAAGATTTTCTTTTGTCAGTTTCCCTTTATCAGCAAGGATGGCATTTATTTTGCTAGTTTCTCTTTATCAGCCGAGATAACAATCCTTTGAAGATTTTCTTTGTTCAGTTCCGTTTATAAGCAGGGATGGCATTTATTTTGCTAGTTTCTCTTTATCAGCAGAGATAGCAATCTTTTGAAGATTTTCTTTTGTCAGTTTCCCTTTATCAGCAGGGATGGCATTTATTTTGCTAGTTTCTCTTTATCAGCAGAGATAGCAATCCTTTGAAGATTTTCTTTTGTCATTATCCCTTTATCAGCAGGGATGGCATATATTTTGCTAGTTTCTCTTTATCAGCAGAGATAGCAATCCTTTGAAGATTGTCTTTTGTCAGTTTCCCTTTATCAGCAGGGATGGCATTTATTTTGCTAGTTTCTCTTTATCAGCAGAGATAGCAATCCTTTGAAGATTTTCTTTTGTCAGTTTCCCTTTATCAGCAGGGATGTCATTTATTTTACTAGTTTTTCTTTATCAGCAGAGATAGCAATCCTTTGAAGATTTTCTTTTGTTAGTTTCCCTTTATCAGCAGGGATGGCATTTATTTTGCTAGTTTCTCTTTATCAGCAGAGATAGCAATCTTTTGAAGATTTTCTTTGGTCAGTTCCCTTTATCAGCAGGGATGGCATTTATTTGGATAGTTTCTCTTTATCAGCAGAGATAGCAATCCTTTAAAGATTTTCTTTTGTCAGTTTCCCTTTATCAGCAGGGATGGCATTTATTTTGCTAGTTTCTCTTTATCAGCAGAGATAACAATCTTTTGAAGATTTTCTTTTGTCAGTTTCCCTTTATCAGCAGGGATGGCATTTATTTTACTAGTTTCTCTTTATCAGCAGAGATAGCAATCTTTTGAAGATTTTATTTTGTCAGTTTCCCTTTATCAGCAGGGATGCCATTTATTTTGCCAGTTTCTCTTTATCAGCAGAGATAGCAATCTTTTGAAGATTTTCTTTTGTCAGTTTCCCTTTATCAGCAGGGATGGCATTTATTTTGCTAGTTTCTCTTTATCAGCAGAGATAACAATCTTTTGAATATTTTCTTTTGTCAGTTTCCCTTTATCAGCAGGGATGGCATTTATTTTTCTAGCTTCTCTTTATCAGCAGAGATAGCAATCTTTTGAAGATTTTCTTTTGTCAGTTCCCCTTTATCAGCAGGGATGGCATTTATTTTGCTTGTTTCTCTTTATCAGCAGAGATAGCAATCTTTTCAAGATTTTCTTTCGTCAGTTTCCCTTTATCAGCAGGGATGGCATTTATTTTGCTAGTTTCTCTTTATCAGCAGAGATAGCAATCCTTTGAAGATTTTCTTTTGTCAGTTTCCCTTTATCAGCAGGGATGGCATTTATTTTGCTAGTTTCTCTTTATCAGTAGAGATAACAATCCTTTGAAGATTTTCTTTTGTCAGTTTCCCTTTATCAGCAGGGATGGCATTTATTTTGCTAGTTTCCCTTTATCAGCAGAGATAGCAATCTTTTGAAGATTTTATTTTGTCAGTTTCCCTTTATCAGCAGGGATGACATTTATTTTTCTAGTTTCTCTTTATCAGCAGAGATAGCAATCTTTTGATGATTTTCTTTTGTCAGTTTCCCTTTATCAGCAGGGATGACATTTATTTTGCTAGTTTCTCTTTATCAGCAGAGATAGATATCTTTTGAAGATTTTCTTTTGTCAGTTACCCTTTATCAGCTGGGATGGCATTTATTTTGCTAGTTTCTCTTTATCAGCAGAGATAACAATCTTTTAAAGATTTTCTTTCGTCAGTTTCCCTTTATCAGCAGGGATGGCATTTATTATGCTAGTTTCTCTTTATCAGCAGAGATAGTAATCCTTTGAAGATTTTCTTTTGTCAGTTTCCCTTTATCAGCAGGGATGGCATTTATTTTGCTAGTTTCTCTTTATCTGTAGAGATAACAATCCTTTGAAGATTTTCTTTTGTCAGTTTCCCTTTATCAGCAGGGATGGCATTTATTTTGCTAGTTTCCCTTTATCAGCAGAGATAGCAATCTTTTGAAGATTTTATTTTGTCAGTTTCCCTTTATCAGCAGGGATGGCATTTATTTTGCTAGTTTCTCTTTATCAGCAGAGATAGCAATCCTTTGAAGATTTTCTTTTGTCATTATCCCTTTATCAGCAGGGATGGCATTTATTTTGCTAGTTTCTCTTTATCAGCAGAGATAGCAATCCTTTGAAGATTTTCTTTTGTCAGTTTCCCTTTATCAGCAGGGATGGCATTTATTTTGCTAGTTTCTCTTTATCAGCAGAGATAGCAATCCTTTGAAGATTTTCTTTTGTCAGTTTCCCTTTATCAGCAGGGATGTCATTTATTTTACTAGTTTTTCTTTATCAGCAGAGATAGCAATCCTTTGAAGATTTTCTTTTGTTAGTTTCCCTTTAACAGCAGGGATGGCATTTATTTTGCTAGTTTCTCTTTATCAGCAGAGATAACAATCCTTTGAAGATTTTCTTTTGTCAGTTTCCCTTTATCAGCAGGGATGTCATTTATTTTACTAGTTTTTCTTTATCAGCAGAGATAGCAATCCTTTGAATATTTTCTTTTGTTAGTTTCCCTTTATCAGCAGGGATGGCATTTATTTTGCTAGTTTCTCTTTATCAGCAGAGATAGCAATCCTTTGAAGATTTTCTTTTGTCAGTTTCCCTTTATCAGCAGGGATGTCATTTATTTTACTAGTTTTTCTTTATCAGCAGAGATAGCAATCCTTTGAAGATTTTCTTTTGTTAGTTTCCCTTTATCAGTAGGGATGGCATTTATTTTGCTAGTTTCTCTTTATCAGCAGAGATAGCAATCTTTTGAAGATTTTCTTTGGTCAGTTCCCTTTATCAGCAGGGATGGCATTTATTTGGATAATTTCTCTTTATCAGCAGAGATAGCAATCCTTTAAAGATTTTCTTTTGTCAGTTTCCCTTTATCAGCAAGGATGGCATTTATTTTGCTAGTTTCTCTTTATCAGCCGAGATAACAATCCTTTGAAGATTTTCTTTGTTCAGTTCCGTTTATAAGCAGGGATGGCATTTATTTTGCTAGTTTCTCTTTATCAGCAGAGATAGCAATCTTTTGAAGATTTTCTTTTGTCAGTTTCCCTTTATCAGCAGGGATGGCATTTATTTTGCTAGTTTCTCTTTATCAGCAGAGATAGCAATCCTTTGAAGATTTTCTTTTGTCATTATCCCTTTATCAGCAGGGATGGCATATATTTTGCTAGTTTCTCTTTATCAGCAGAGATAGCAATCCTTTGAAGATTGTCTTTTGTCAGTTTCCCTTTATCAGCTGGGATGGCATTTATTTTGCTAGTTTCTCTTTATCAGCAGAGATAGCAATCCTTTGAAGATTTTCTTTTGTCAGTTTCCCTTTATCAGCAGGGATGTCATTTATTTTACTAGTTTTTCTTTATCAGCAGAGATAGCAATCCTTTGAAGATTTTCTTTTGTTAGTTTCCCTTTATCAGCAGGGATGGCATTTATTTTGCTAGTTTCTCTTTATCAGCAGAGATAGCAATCTTTTGAAGATTTTCTTTGGTCAGTTCCCTTTATCAGCAGGGATGGCATTTATTTGGATAGTTTCTCTTTATCAGCAGAGATAGCAATCCTTTAAAGATTTTCTTTTGTCAGTTTCCCTTTATCAGCAGGGATGGCATTTATTTTGCTAGTTTCTCTTTATCAGCCGAGATAACAATCCTTTGAAGATTTTCTTTGTTCAGTTCCGTTTATAAGCAGGGATGGCATTTATTTTGCTAGTTTCTCTTTATCAGCAGAGATAACAATCTTTTGAAGATTTTCTTTTGTCAGTTTCCCTTTATCAGCAGGGATGACATTTATTTTACTAGTTTCTCTTTATCAGCAGAGATAGCAATCTTTTGAAGATTTTATTTTGTCAGTTTCCCTTTATCAGCAGGGATGCCATTTATTTTGCCAGTTTCTCTTTATCAGCAGAGATAGCAATCTTTTGAAGATTTTCTTTTGTCAGTTTCCCTTTATCAGCAGGGATGGCATTTATTTTGCTAGTTTCTCTTTATCAGCAGAGATAACAATCTTTTGAATATTTTCTTTTGTCAGTTTCCCTTTATCAGCAGGGATGGCATTTATTTTTCCAGCTTCTCTTTATCAGCAGAGATAGCAATCTTTTGAAGATTTTCTTTTGTCAGTTCCCCTTTATCAGCAGGGATGGCATTTATTTTGCTTGTTTCTCTTTATCAGCAGAGATAGCAATCTTTTCAAGATTTTCTTTCGTCAGTTTCCCTTTATCAGCAGGGATGGCATTTATTTTGCTAGTTTCTCTTTATCAGCAGAGATAGCAATCCTTTGAAGATTTTCTTTTGTCAGTTTCCCTTTATCAGCAGGGATGGCATTTATTTTGCTAGTTTCTCTTTATCAGCAGAGATAACAATCCTTTGAAGATTTTCTTTTGTCAGTTTCCCTTTATCAGCAGGGATGGCATTTATTTTGCTAGTTTCCCTTTATCAGCAGAGATAACAATCTTTTGAAGATTTTATTTTGTCAGTTTCCCTTTATCAGCAGGGATGACATTTATTTTTCTAGTTTCTCTTTATCAGCAGAGATAGCAATCTTTTGATGATTTTCTTTTGTCAGTTTCCCTTTATCAGCAGGGATGACATTTATTTTGCTAGTTTCTCTTTATCAGCAGAGATAGCAATCTTTTGAATATTTTCTTTTGTCAGTTTCCCTTTATTAGCAGGGATGGCATTTATTTTTCTAGCTTCTCTTTATCAGCAGAGATAGCAATCCTTTGAAGATTTTCTTTTGTCAGTTTCCCTTTATCAGCAGGGATGTCATTTATTTTACTAGTTTTTCTTTATCAGCAGAGATAGCAATCCTTTGAAGATTTTCTTTTGTTAGTTTCCCTTTATCAGCAGGGATGGCATTTATTTTGCTAGTTTCTCTTTATCAGCAGAGATAGCAATCTTTTGAAGATTTTCTTTGGTCAGTTCCCTTTATCAGCAGGGATGGCATTTATTTGGATAGTTTCTCTTTATCAGCAGAGATAGCAATCCTTTGAAGATTTTCTTTTGTCAGTTTCCCTTTATCAGCAGGGATGGCATTTATTTTGCTAGTTTCTCTTTATCAGCAGAGATAACAATCCTTTGAAGATTTTCTTTGTTCAGTTCCGTTTATAAGCAGGGTTGGCATTTATTTTGCTAGTTTCTCTTTATCAGCAGAGATAACAATCTTTTGAAGATTTTCTTTTGTCAGTTTCCCTTTATCAGCAGGGATGGCATTTATTTTGCTAGTTTCCCTTTATCAGCAGAGATAGCAATCTTTTGAAGATTTTATTTTGTCAGTTTCCCTTTATCAGCAGGGATGACATTTATTTTTCTAGTTTCTCTTTATCAGCAGAGATAGCAATCTTTTGATGATTTTCTTTTGTCAGTTTCCCTTTATCAGCAGGGATGACATTTATTTTGCTAGTTTCTCTTTATCAGCAGAGATAGCAATCTTTTGAAGATTTTCTTTTGTCAGTTACCCTTTATCAGCTGGGATGGCATTTATTTTGCTAGTTTCTCTTTATCAGCAGAGATAACAATCTTTTAAAGATTTTCTTTCGTCAGTTTCCCTTTATCAGCAGGGATGGCATTTATTATGCTAGTTTCTCTTTATCAGCAGAGATAGTAATCCTTTGAAGATTTTCTTTTGTCAGTTTCCCTTTATCAGCAGGGATGGCATTTATTTTGCTAGTTTCTCTTTATCTGTAGAGATAACAATCCTTTGAAGATTTTCTTTTGTCAGTTTCCCTTTATCAGCAAGGATGGCATTTATTTTGCTAGTTTCTCTTTATCAGCCGAGATAACAATCCTTTGAAGATTTTCTTTGTTCAGTTCCGTTTATAAGCAGGGATGGCATTTATTTTGCTAGTTTCTCTTTATCAGCAGAGATAGCAATCTTTTGAAGATTTTCTTTTGTCAGTTTCCCTTTATCAGCAGGGATGGCATTTATTTTGCTAGTTTCTCTTTATCAGCAGAGATAGCAATCCTTTGAAGATTTTCTTTTGTCATTATCCCTTTATCAGCAGGGATGGCATATATTTTGCTAGTTTCTCTTTATCAGCAGAGATAGCAATCCTTTGAAGATTGTCTTTTGTCAGTTTCCCTTTATCAGCAGGGATGGCATTTATTTTGCTAGTTTCTCTTTATCAGCAGAGATAGCAATCCTTTGAAGATTTTCTTTTGTCAGTTTCCCTTTATCAGCAGGGATGTCATTTATTTTACTAGTTTTTCTTTATCAGCAGAGATAGCAATCCTTTGAAGATTTTCTTTTGTTAGTTTCCCTTTATCAGCAGGGATGGCATTTATTTTGCTAGTTTCTCTTTATCAGCAGAGATAGCAATCTTTTGAAGATTTTCTTTGGTCAGTTCCCTTTATCAGCAGGGATGGCATTTATTTGGATAGTTTCTCTTTATCAGCAGAGATAGCAATCCTTTAAAGATTTTCTTTTGTCAGTTTCCCTTTATCAGCAGGGATGGCATTTATTTTGCTAGTTTCTCTTTATCAGCCGAGATAACAATCCTTTGAAGATTTTCTTTGTTCAGTTCCGTTTATAAGCAGGGATGGCATTTATTTTGCTAGTTTCTCTTTATCAGCAGAGATAACAATCTTTTGAAGATTTTCTTTTATCAGTTTCCCTTTATCAGCAGGGATGGCATTTATTTTACTAGTTTCTCTTTATCAGCAGAGATAGCAATCTTTTGAAGATTTTATTTTGTCAGTTTCCCTTTATCAGCAGGGATGCCATTTATTTTGCCAGTTTCTCTTTATCAGCAGAGATAGCAATCTTTTGAAGATTTTCTTTTGTCAGTTTCCCTTTATCAGCAGGGATGGCATTTATTTTGCTAGTTTCTCTTTATCAGCAGAGATAACAATCTTTTGAATATTTTCTTTTGTCAGTTTCCCTTTATCAGCAGGGATGGCATTTATTTTTCCAGCTTCTCTTTATCAGCAGAGATAGCAATCTTTTGAAGATTTTCTTTTGTCAGTTCCCCTTTATCAGCAGGGATGGCATTTATTTTGCTTGTTTCTCTTTATCAGCAGAGATAGCAATCTTTTCAAGATTTTCTTTCGTCAGTTTCCCTTTATCAGCAGGGATGGCATTTATTTTGCTAGTTTCTCTTTATCAGCAGAGATAGCAATCCTTTGAAGATTTTCTTTTGTCAGTTTCCCTTTATCAGCAGGGATGGCATTTATTTTGCTAGTTTCTCTTTATCAGCAGAGATAACAATCCTTTGAAGATTTTCTTTTGTCAGTTTCCCTTTATCAGCAGGGATGGCATTTATTTTGCTAGTTTCCCTTTATCAGCAGAGATAACAATCTTTTGAAGATTTTCTTTTGTCAGTTTCCCTTTATCAGCAGGGATGGCATTTATTTTGCTAGTTTCTCTTTATCAGCAGAGATAGCAATCCTTTGAAGATTTTCTTTTGTCATTATCCCTTTATCAGCAGGGATGGCATATATTTTGCTAGTTTCTCTTTATCAGCAGAGATAGCAATCCTTTGAAGATTGTCTTTTGTCAGTTTCCCTTTATCAGCAGGGATGGCATTTATTTTGCTAGTTTCTCTTTATCAGCAGAGATAGCAATCCTTTGAAGATTTTCTTTTGTCAGTTTCCCTTTATCAGCAGGGATGTCATTTATTTTACTAGTTTTTCTTTATCAGCAGAGATAGCAATCCTTTGAAGATTTTCTTTTGTTAGTTTCCCTTTATCAGCAGGGATGGCATTTATTTTGCTAGTTTCTCTTTATCAGCAGAGATAGCAATCTTTTGAAGATTTTCTTTGGTCAGTTCCCTTTATCAGCAGGGATGGCATTTATTTGGATAGTTTCTCTTTATCAGCAGAGATAGCAATCCTTTAAAGATTTTCTTTTGTCAGTTTCCCTTTATCAGCAGGGATGGCATTTATTTTGCTAGTTTCTCTTTATCAGCCGAGATAACAATCCTTTGAAGATTTTCTTTGTTCAGTTCCGTTTATAAGCAGGGATGGCATTTATTTTGCTAGTTTCTCTTTATCAGCAGAGATAACAATCTTTTGAAGATTTTCTTTTGTCAGTTTCCCTTTATCAGCAGGGATGGCATTTATTTTACTAGTTTCTCTTTATCAGCAGAGATAGCAATCTTTTGAAGATTTTATTTTGTCAGTTTCCCTTTATCAGCAGGGATGCCATTTATTTTGCCAGTTTCTCTTTATCAGCAGAGATAGCAATCTTTTGAAGATTTTCTTTTGTCAGTTTCCCTTTATCAGCAGGGATGGCATTTATTTTGCTAGTTTCTCTTTATCAGCAGAGATAACAATCTTTTGAATATTTTCTTTTGTCAGTTTCCCTTTATCAGCAGGGATGGCATTTATTTTTCCAGCTTCTCTTTATCAGCAGAGATAGCAATCTTTTGAAGATTTTCTTTTGTCAGTTCCCCTTTATCAGCAGGGATGGCATTTATTTTGCTTGTTTCTCTTTATCAGCAGAGATAGCAATCTTTTCAAGATTTTCTTTCGTCAGTTTCCCTTTATCAGCAGGGATGGCATTTATTTTGCTAGTTTCTCTTTATCAGCAGAGATAGCAATCCTTTGAAGATTTTCTTTTGTCAGTTTCCCTTTATCAGCAGGGATGGCATTTATTTTGCTAGTTTCTCTTTATCAGCAGAGATAACAATCCTTTGAAGATTTTCTTTTGTCAGTTTCCCTTTATCAGCAGGGATGGCATTTATTTTGCTAGTTTCCCTTTATCAGCAGAGATAACAATCTTTTGAAGATTTTATTTTGTCAGTTTCCCTTTATCAGCAGGGATGACATTTATTTTTCTAGTTTCTCTTTATCAGCAGAGATAGCAATCTTTTGATGATTTTCTTTTGTCAGTTTCCCTTTATCAGCAGGGATGACATTTATTTTGCTAGTTTCTCTTTATCAGCAGAGATAGCAATCTTTTGAATATTTTCTTTTGTCAGTTTCCCTTTATTAGCAGGGATGGCATTTATTTTTCTAGCTTCTCTTTATCAGCAGAGATAGCAATCCTTTGAAGATTTTCTTTTGTCAGTTTCCCTTTATCAGCAGGGATGTCATTTATTTTACTAGTTTTTCTTTATCAGCAGAGATAGCAATCCTTTGAAGATTTTCTTTTGTTAGTTTCCCTTTATCAGCAGGGATGGCATTTATTTTGCTAGTTTCTCTTTATCAGCAGAGATAGCAATCTTTTGAAGATTTTCTTTGGTCAGTTCCCTTTATCAGCAGGGATGGCATTTATTTGGATAGTTTCTCTTTATCAGCAGAGATAGCAATCCTTTGAAGATTTTCTTTTGTCAGTTTCCCTTTATCAGCAGGGATGGCATTTATTTTGCTAGTTTCTCTTTATCAGCAGAGATAACAATCCTTTGAAGATTTTCTTTGTTCAGTTCCGTTTATAAGCAGGGTTGGCATTTATTTTGCTAGTTTCTCTTTATCAGCAGAGATAACAATCTTTTGAAGATTTTCTTTTGTCAGTTTCCCTTTATCAGCAGGGATGGCATTTATTTTGCTAGTTTCCCTTTATCAGCAGAGATAGCAATCTTTTGAAGATTTTATTTTGTCAGTTTCCCTTTATCAGCAGGGATGACATTTATTTTTCTAGTTTCTCTTTATCAGCAGAGATAGCAATCTTTTGATGATTTTCTTTTGTCAGTTTCCCTTTATCAGCAGGGATGACATTTATTTTGCTAGTTTCTCTTTATCAGCAGAGATAGCAATCTTTTGAAGATTTTCTTTTGTCAGTTACCCTTTATCAGCTGGGATGGCATTTATTTTGCTAGTTTCTCTTTATCAGCAGAGATAACAATCTTTTAAAGATTTTCTTTCGTCAGTTTCCCTTTATCAGCAGGGATGGCATTTATTATGCTAGTTTCTCTTTATCAGCAGAGATAGTAATCCTTTGAAGATTTTCTTTTGTCAGTTTCCCTTTATCAGCAGGGATGGCATTTATTTTGCTAGTTTCTCTTTATCTGTAGAGATAACAATCCTTTGAAGATTTTCTTTTGTCAGTTTCCCTTTATCAGCAGGGATGGCATTTATTTTGCTAGTTTCCCTTTATCAGCAGAGATAGCAATCTTTTGAAGATTTTATTTTGTCAGTTTCCCTTTATCAGCAGGGATGGCATTTATTTTGCTAGTTTCTCTTTATCAGCAGAGATAGCAATCCTTTGAAGATTTTCTTTTGTCATTATCCCTTTATCAGCAGGGATGGCATTTATTTTGCTAGTTTCTCTTTATCAGCAGAGATAGCAATCCTTTGAAGATTTTCTTTTGTCAGTTTCCCTTTATCAGCAGGGATGGCATTTATTTTGCTAGTTTCTCTTTATCAGCAGAGATAGCAATCCTTTGAAGATTTTCTTTTGTCAGTTTCCCTTTATCAGCAGGGATGTCATTTATTTTACTAGTTTTTCTTTATCAGCAGAGATAGCAATCCTTTGAAGATTTTCTTTTGTTAGTTTCCCTTTAACAGCAGGGATGGCATTTATTTTGCTAGTTTCTCTTTATCAGCAGAGATAGCAATCCTTTGAAGATTTTCTTTTGTCAGTTTCCCTTTATCAGCAGGGATGTCATTTATTTTACTAGTTTTTCTTTATCAGCAGAGATAGCAATCCTTTGAATATTTTCTTTTGTTAGTTTCCCTTTATCAGCAGGGATGGCATTTATTTTGCTAGTTTCTCTTTATCAGCAGAGATAGCAATCCTTTGAAGATTTTCTTTTGTCAGTTTCCCTTTATCAGCAGGGATGTCATTTATTTTACTAGTTTTTCTTTATCAGCAGAGATAGCAATCCTTTGAAGATTTTCTTTTGTTAGTTTCCCTTTATCAGTAGGGATGGCATTTATTTTGCTAGTTTCTCTTTATCAGCAGAGATAGCAATCTTTTGAAGATTTTCTTTGGTCAGTTCCCTTTATCAGCAGGGATGGCATTTATTTGGATAATTTCTCTTTATCAGCAGAGATAGCAATCCTTTAAAGATTTTCTTTTGTCAGTTTCCCTTTATCAGCAAGGATGGCATTTATTTTGCTAGTTTCTCTTTATCAGCCGAGATAACAATCCTTTGAAGATTTTCTTTGTTCAGTTCCGTTTATAAGCAGGGATGGCATTTATTTTGCTAGTTTCTCTTTATCAGCAGAGATAGCAATCTTTTGAAGATTTTCTTTTGTCAGTTTCCCTTTATCAGCAGGGATGGCATTTATTTTGCTAGTTTCTCTTTATCAGCAGAGATAGCAATCCTTTGAAGATTTTCTTTTGTCATTATCCCTTTATCAGCAGGGATGGCATATATTTTGCTAGTTTCTCTTTATCAGCAGAGATAGCAATCCTTTGAAGATTGTCTTTTGTCAGTTTCCCTTTATCAGCAGGGATGGCATTTATTTTGCTAGTTTCTCTTTATCAGCAGAGATAGCAATCCTTTGAAGATTTTCTTTTGTCAGTTTCCCTTTATCAGCAGGGATGTCATTTATTTTACTAGTTTTTCTTTATCAGCAGAGATAGCAATCCTTTGAAGATTTTCTTTTGTTAGTTTCCCTTTATCAGCAGGGATGGCATTTATTTTGCTAGTTTCTCTTTATCAGCAGAGATAGCAATCTTTTGAAGATTTTCTTTGGTCAGTTCCCTTTATCAGCAGGGATGGCATTTATTTGGATAGTTTCTCTTTATCAGCAGAGATAGCAATCCTTTAAAGATTTTCTTTTGTCAGTTTCCCTTTATCAGCAGGGATGGCATTTATTTTGCTAGTTTCTCTTTATCAGCCGAGATAACAATCCTTTGAAGATTTTCTTTGTTCAGTTCCGTTTATAAGCAGGGATGGCATTTATTTTGCTAGTTTCTCTTTATCAGCAGAGATAACAATCTTTTGAAGATTTTCTTTTGTCAGTTTCCCTTTATCAGCAGGGATGGCATTTATTTTACTAGTTTCTCTTTATCAGCAGAGATAGCAATCTTTTGAAGATTTTATTTTGTCAGTTTCCCTTTATCAGCAGGGATGCCATTTATTTTGCCAGTTTCTCTTTATCAGCAGAGATAGCAATCTTTTGAAGATTTTCTTTTGTCAGTTTCCCTTTATCAGCAGGGATGGCATTTATTTTGCTAGTTTCTCTTTATCAGCAGAGATAACAATCTTTTGAATATTTTCTTTTGTCAGTTTCCCTTCATCAGCAGGGATGGCATTTATTTTTCTAGCTTCTCTTTATCAGCAGAGATAGCAATCTTTTGAAGATTTTCTTTTGTCAGTTCCCCTTTATCAGCAGGGATGGCATTTATTTTGCTTGTTTCTCTTTATCAGCAGAGATAGCAATCTTTTCAAGATTTTCTTTCGTCAGTTTCCCTTTATCAGCAGGGATGGCATTTATTTTGCTAGTTTTTCTTTATCAGCAGAGATAGCAATCCTTTGAAGATTTTCTTTTGTCAGTTTCCCTTTATCAGCAGGGATGGCATTTATTTTGCTAGTTTCTCTTTATCAGTAGAGATAACAATCCTTTGAAGATTTTCTTTTGTCAGTTTCCCTTTATCAGCAGGGATGGCATTTATTTTGCTAGTTTCCCTTTATCAGCAGAGATAACAATCTTTTGAAGATTTTATTTTGTCAGTTTCCCTTTATCAGCAGGGATGACATTTATTTTTCTAGTTTCTCTTTATCAGCAGAGATAGCAATCTTTTGATGATTTTCTTTTGTCAGTTTCCCTTTATCAGCAGGGATGACATTTATTTTGCTAGTTTCTCTTTATCAGCAGAGATAGCAATCTTTTGAATATTTTCTTTTGTCAGTTTCCCTTTATTAGCAGGGATGGCATTTATTTTTCTAGCTTCTCTTTATCAGCAGAGATAGCAATCCTTTGAAGATTTTCTTTTGTCAGTTTCCCTTTATCAGCAGGGATGTCATTTATTTTACTAGTTTTTCTTTATCAGCAGAGATAGCAATCCTTTGAAGATTTTCTTTTGTTAGTTTCCCTTTATCAGCAGGGATGGCATTTATTTTGCTAGTTTCTCTTTATCAGCAGAGATAGCAATCTTTTGAAGATTTTCTTTGGTCAGTTCCCTTTATCAGCAGGGATGGCATTTATTTGGATAGTTTCTCTTTATCAGCAGAGATAGCAATCCTTTGAAGATTTTCTTTTGTCAGTTTCCCTTTATCAGCAGGGATGGCATTTATTTTGCTAGTTTCTCTTTATCAGCAGAGATAACAATCCTTTGAAGATTTTCTTTGTTCAGTTCCGTTTATAAGCAGGGTTGGCATTTATTTTGCTAGTTTCTCTTTATCAGCAGAGATAACAATCTTTTGAAGATTTTCTTTTGTCAGTTTCCCTTTATCAGCAGGGATGGCATTTATTTTGCTAGTTTCTCTTTATCAGTAGAGATAGCAATCTTTTGAAGATTTTATTTTGTCAGTTTCCCTTTATCAGCAGGGATGCCATTTATTTTGCCAGTTTCTCTTTATCAGCAGAGATAGCAATCTTTTGAAGATTTTCTTTTGTCAGTTTCCCTTTATCAGCAGGGATGGCATTTATTTTGCTAGTTTCTCTTTATCAGCAGAGATAGCAATCCTTTGAAGATTTTCTTTTGTCATTATCCCTTTATCAGCAGGGATGGCATATATTTTGCTAGTTTCTCTTTATCAGCAGAGATAGCAATCCTTTGAAGATTGTCTTTTGTCAGTTTCCCTTTATCAGCAGGGATGGCATTTATTTTGCTAGTTTCTCTTTATCAGCAGAGATAGCAATCCTTTGAAGATTTTCTTTTGTCAGTTTCCCTTTATCAGCAGGGATGTCATTTATTTTACTAGTTTTTCTTTATCAGCAGAGATAGCAATCCTTTGAAGATTTTCTTTTGTTAGTTTCCCTTTATCAGCAGGGATGGCATTTATTTTGCTAGTTTCTCTTTATCAGCAGAGATAGCAATCTTTTGAAGATTTTCTTTGGTCAGTTCCCTTTATCAGCAGGGATGGCATTTATTTGGATAGTTTCTCTTTATCAGCAGAGATAGCAATCCTTTAAAGATTTTCTTTTGTCAGTTTCCCTTTATCAGCAGGGATGGCATTTATTTTGCTAGTTTCTCTTTATCAGCCGAGATAACAATCCTTTGAAGATTTTCTTTGTTCAGTTCCGTTTATAAGCAGGGATGGCATTTATTTTGCTAGTTTCTCTTTATCAGCAGAGATAACAATCTTTTGAAGATTTTCTTTTGTCAGTTTCCCTTTATCAGCAGGGATGGCATTTATTTTACTAGTTTCTCTTTATCAGCAGAGATAGCAATCTTTTGAAGATTTTATTTTGTCAGTTTCCCTTTATCAGCAGGGATGCCATTTATTTTGCCAGTTTCTCTTTATCAGCAGAGATAGCAATCTTTTGAAGATTTTCTTTTGTCAGTTTCCCTTTATCAGCAGGGATGGCATTTATTTTGCTAGTTTCTCTTTATCAGCAGAGATAACAATCTTTTGAATATTTTCTTTTGTCAGTTTCCCTTCATCAGCAGGGATGGCATTTATTTTTCTAGCTTCTCTTTATCAGCAGAGATAGCAATCTTTTGAAGATTTTCTTTTGTCAGTTCCCCTTTATCAGCAGGGATGGCATTTATTTTGCTTGTTTCTCTTTATCAGCAGAGATAGCAATCTTTTCAAGATTTTCTTTCGTCAGTTTCCCTTTATCAGCAGGGATGGCATTTATTTTGCTAGTTTCTCTTTATCAGCAGAGATAGCAATCCTTTGAAGATTTTCTTTTGTCAGTTTCCCTTTATCAGCAGGGATGGCATTTATTTTGCTAGTTTCTCTTTATCAGTAGAGATAACAATCCTTTGAAGATTTTCTTTTGTCAGTTTCCCTTTATCAGCAGGGATGGCATTTATTTTGCTAGTTTCCCTTTATCAGCAGAGATAACAATCTTTTGAAGATTTTATTTTGTCAGTTTCCCTTTATCAGCAGGGATGACATTTATTTTTCTAGTTTCTCTTTATCAGCAGAGATAGCAATCTTTTGATGATTTTCTTTTGTCAGTTTCCCTTTATCAGCAGGGATGACATTTATTTTGCTAGTTTCTCTTTATCAGCAGAGATAGCAATCTTTTGAATATTTTCTTTTGTCAGTTTCCCTTTATTAGCAGGGATGGCATTTATTTTTCTAGCTTCTCTTTATCAGCAGAGATAGCAATCCTTTGAAGATTTTCTTTTGTCAGTTTCCCTTTATCAGCAGGGATGTCATTTATTTTACTAGTTTTTCTTTATCAGCAGAGATAGCAATCCTTTGAAGATTTTCTTTTGTTAGTTTCCCTTTATCAGCAGGGATGGCATTTATTTTGCTAGTTTCTCTTTATCAGCAGAGATAGCAATCTTTTGAAGATTTTCTTTGGTCAGTTCCCTTTATCAGCAGGGATGGCATTTATTTGGATAGTTTCTCTTTATCAGCAGAGATAGCAATCCTTTGAAGATTTTCTTTTGTCAGTTTCCCTTTATCAGCAGGGATGGCATTTATTTTGCTAGTTTCTCTTTATCAGCAGAGATAACAATCCTTTGAAGATTTTCTTTGTTCAGTTCCGTTTATAAGCAGGGTTGGCATTTATTTTGCTAGTTTCTCTTTATCAGCAGAGATAACAATCTTTTGAAGATTTTCTTTTGTCAGTTTCCCTTTATCAGCAGGGATGGCATTTATTTTGCTAGTTTCTCTTTATCAGTAGAGATAGCAATCTTTTGAAGATTTTATTTTGTCAGTTTCCCTTTATCAGCAGGGATGCCATTTATTTTGCCAGTTTCTCTTTATCAGCAGAGATAACAATCTTTTGAAGATTTTCTTTTGTCAGTTTCCCTTTATCAGCAGGGATGGCATTTATTTGGCTAGTTTCTCTTTATCAGCAGAGATAGCAATCTTTTGAATATTTTCTTTTGTCAGTTTCCCTTTATCAGCAGGGATGGCATTTATTTTGCTAGTTTCCCTTTATCAGCAGAGATAGCAATCTTTTGAAGATTTTCTTTTGTCAGTTTCCCTTTATCAGCAGGGATGGCATTTATTTTTCTAGCTTCTCTTTATCAGTAGAGATATCAATCTTTTGAAGATTTTCTTTTGTCAGTTTCCCTTTATCAGCAGGGATGGCATTTATTTTACTAGTTTCTCTTTATCAGCAGAGATAACAATCTTTTAAAGATTTTCTTTCGTCAGTTTCCCTTTATCAGCAGGGATGGCATTTATTTTGCTAGTTTCTCTTTATCAGCAGAGATAGCAATCTTTTGAAGGTTTTCTTTCGTCAGTTTCCCTTTATCAGCAGGGATGGCATTTATTTTGCTAGTTTCTCTTTATCAGCAGAGATAGCAATCTTTTGAAGATTTTCTTTGGTCAGTTCCCTTTATCAGCAGGGATGGCATTTATTTTGCTAGTTTCTCTTTATCAGCAGAGATAGCAATCTTTTGAAGATTTTCTTTTGTCAGTTTCCCTTTATCAGCAGGGATGACATTTTATTTTGCAAGTTTCTCTTTGTCATCAGAGATAGCAATCTTTTGAAAATTTTCTTTTGTCAGTTTTCCTTTATCAGCCGGGATGGCATTTATTTTGCTAGTTTCTCTTTATCAGCAGAGATAGCAATCCTTTGAAGATTGTCTTTTGTCAGTTTCCCTTTATCAGCAGGGATGTCATTTATTTTGCTAGTTTCTCTTTATCAGCAGAGATAGCAATCCTTTGAAGATTTTCTTTTGTCAGTTTCCCTTTATCAGCAGGGATGGCATTTATTTTGCTAGTTTCTCTTTATCCGCAGAGATAGCAATCTTTTGATGATTTTCTTTGGTCAGTTCCCTTTATCAGCAGGGATGGCATTTATTTGGATAGTTTCTCTTTATCAGCATAGATAGCAATCCTTTGAAGATTTTCATTTGTCAGTTTCCCTTTATCAGCAGGGATGGCATTTATTTTACTAGTTTCTCTTTATCAGCAGAGATAACAATCTTTTAAAGATTTTCTTTCGTCAGTTTCCCTTTATCAGCAGGGATGGCATTTATTTTGCTAGTTTCTCTTTATCAGCAGAGATAGCAATCTTTTGAAGGTTTTCTTTCGTCAGTTTCCCTTTATCAGCAGGGATGGCATTTATTTTGCTAGTTTCTCTTTATCAGCAGAGATAGCAATCTTTTGAAGATTTTCTTTGGTCAGTTCCCTTTATCAGCAGGGATGGCATTTATTTTGCTAGTTTATCTTTATCAGCAGAGATAACAATCTTTTGAAGATTTTCTTTTGTCAGTTTCCCTTTATCAGCAGGGATGACATTTTATTTTGCAAGTTTCTCTTTGTCATCAGAGATAGCAATCTTTTGAAGATTTTCTTTTGTCAGTTTTCCTTTATCAGCCGGGATGGCATTTATTTTGCTAGTTTCTCTTTATCAGCAGAGATAGCAGTCCTTTGAAGATTGTCTTTTGTTAGTTTCCCTTTATCAGCAGGGATGTCATTTATTTTGCTAGTTTCTCTTTATCAGCAGAGATAGCAATCCTTTGAAGATTTTCTTTTGTCAGTTTCCCTTTATCAGCAGGGATGGCATTTATTTTGCTAGTTTCTCTTTATCCGCAGAGATAGCAATCTTTTGATGATTTTCTTTGGTCAGTTCCCTTTATCAGCAGGGATGGCATTTATTTGGATAGTTTCTCTTTATCAGCAGAGATAGCAATCCTTTGAAGATTTTCTTTTGTCAGTTTCCCTTTATCAGCTGGGATGGCATTTATTTTGCTAGATTCTCTTTATCAGCAGAGATAGCAATCTTTTGAAGATTTTCTTTTGTCAGTTTCCCTTTATCAGCAGGGATGACATTTTATTTTGCTAGTTTCTCTTTGTCATCAGAGATAGCAATCTTTTGAAGATTTTCTTTTGTCAGTTTTCCTTTATCAGCCGGGATGGCATTTGTTTTGCTAGATTCTCTTTATCAGCAGAGATAGCAATCCTTTGAAGATTTTCTTTTGTCAGTTTCCCTTTATCAGCAGGGATGTCATTTATTTTGCTAGTTTCTCTTTATCAGCAGAGATAGCAATCCTTTGAAGATTTTCTTTTGTCAGTTTCCCTTTATCAGCAGGGATGGCATTTATTTTGCTAGTTTCTCTTTATCCGCAGAGATAGCAATCTTTTGATGATTATCTTTGGTCAGTTCCCTTTATCAGCAGGGATGGCATTTATTTGGATAGTTTCTCTTTATCAACAGAGATAGCAATCCTTTGAAGATTTTATTTTGTCAGTTTCCCTTTATCAGCAGGGATGGCATTTATTTTGCTAGTTTCTCTTTATCAGCAGAGATAGCAATCCTTTGAAGATTTTCTTTTGTCAGTTTCCCTTTATCAGCAGGGATGTCATTTATTTTACTAGTTTTTCTTTATCAGCAGAGATAGCAATCCTTTGAAGATTTTCTTTTGTTAGTTTCCCTTTATCAGCAGGGATGGCATTTATTTTGCTAGTTTCTCTTTATCAGCAGAGATAGCAATCTTTTGAAGATTTTCTTTGGTCAGTTCCCTATATCAGCAGGGATGACATTTATTTGGATAGTTTCTCTTTATCAGCAGAGATAGCAATCCTTTGAAGATTTTCTTTTGTCAGTTTCCCTTTATCAGCAGGGATGGCATTTATTTTGCTAGTTTCTCTTTATCAGCAGAGATAACAATCCTTTGAAGATTTTCTTTGTTCAGTTCCGTTTATAAGCAGGGTTGGCATTTATTTTGCTAGTTTCTCTTTATCAGCAGAGATAACAATCTTTTGAAGATTTTCTTTTGTCAGTTTCCCTTTATCAGCAGGGATGGCATTTATTTTGCTAGTTTCTCTTTATCAGTAGAGATAGCAATCTTTTGAAGATTTTATTTTGTCAGTTTCCCTTTATCAGCAGGGATGCCATTTATTTTGCCAGTTTCTCTTTATCAGCAGAGATAGCAATCTTTTGAAGATTTTCTTTTATCAGTTTCCCTTTATCAGCAGGGATGGCATTTATTTTGCTAGTTTCTCTTTATCAGCAGAGATAGCAATCTTTTGAATATTTTCTTTTGTCAGTTTCCCTTTATCAGCAGGGATGGCATTTATTTTTCTAGCTTCTCTTTATCAGCAGAGATAGCAATCTTTTGAAGATTTTCTTTTGTCAGTTTCCCTTTATCAGCAGGGATGGCATTTTTTTTTCTAGCTTCTCTTTATCAGCAGAGATAGCAATCTTTTGAAGATTTTCTTTTGTCAGTTTCCCTTTATCAGCAGGGATGGCATTTATTTTACTAGTTTCTCTTTATCAGCAGAGATAACAATCTTTTAAAGATTTTCTTTCGTCATTTTCCCTTTATCAGCAGGGATGGCATTTATTTTGCTAGTTTCTCTTTATCAGCAGAGATAGCAATCTTTTGAATGTTTTCTTTTGTCAGTTTCCCTTTATCAGCAGGGATGGCATTTATTTTGCTAGTTTCTCTTTATCAGCAGAGATAGCAATCTTTTGAAGATTTTCTTTGGTCAGTTCCCTTTATCAGCAGGGATGGCATTTATTTTGCTAGTTTCTCTTTATCAGCAGAGATAGGAATCTTTTGAAGATTTTCTTTTGTCAGTTTCCCTTTATCAGCAGGGATGACATTTTATTTTGCAAGTTTCTCTTTGTCATCAGAGATAGCAATCTTTTGATGATTTTCTTTTGTCAGTTTTCCTTTATCAGCCGGGATGGCATTTATTTTGCTAGTTTCTCTTTATCAGCAGAGATAGCAATCCTTTGAAGATTTTCTTTTGTCAGTTTCCCTTTATCAGCAGGGATGTCAATTATTTTGCTAGTTTCTCTTTATCAGCAGAGATAGCAATCCCTTGAAGATTTTCTTTTGTCAGTTTCCCTTTATCAGCAGGGATGGCATTTATTTTGCTAGTTTCTCTTTATCCGCAGAGATAGCAATCTTTTGATGATTTTCTTTGGTCAGTTCCCTTTATCAGCAGGGATGGCATTTATTTGGATAGTTTCTCTTTATCAGCAGAGATAGCAATCCTTTGAAGATTTTCTTTTGTCAGTTTCCCTTTATCAGCAGGGATGGCATTTATTTTGCTAGTTTCTCTTTATCAGCAGAGATAGCAATCTTTTGAAGATTTTCTTTTGTCAGTTTCCCTTTATCAGCAAGGATGACATTTTATTTTGCTAGTTTCTCTTTGTCATCAGAGATAGCAATCTTTTGAAGATTTTCTTTTGTCAGTTTTCCTTTATCAGCCGGGATGGCATTTATTTTGCTAGTTTCTCTTTATCCGCAGAGATAGCAATCTTTTGATGATTTTCTTTGGTCAGTTCCCTTTATCAGCAGGGATGGCATTTATTTGGATAGTTTCTCTTTATCAGCAGAGATAGCAATCCTTTGAAGATTTTCTTTTGTCAGTTTCCCTTTATCAGCAGGGATGGCATTTATTTTGCTAGTTTCTCTTTATCAGCAGAGATAGCAATCTTTTGAAGATTTTCTTTTGTCAGTTTCCCTTTATCAGCAGGGATGACATTTTATTTTGCTATTTTCTCTTTGTCATCAGAGATAGCAATCTTTTGAAGATTTTCTTTTGTCAGTTTTCCTTTATCAGCCGGGATGGCATTTATTTTGCTAGTTTCTCTTTATCAGCAGAGATAGCAATCCTTTGAAGATTTTCTTTTGTCAGTTTCCCTTTATCAGCAGGGATGTCATTTATTTTGCTAGTTTCTCTTTATCAGCAGAGATAGCAATCCTTTGAAGATTTTCTTTTGTCAGTTTCCCTTTATCAGCAGGGATGGCATTTATTTTGCTAGTTTCTCTTTATCCGCAGAGATAGCAATCTTTTGATGATTATCTTTGGTCAGTTCCCTTTATCAGCAGGGATGGCATTTATTTGGATAGTTTCTCTTTATCAGCAGAGATAGCAATCCTGTGAAGATTTTCTTTTGTCAGTTTCCCTTTATCAGCAGGGATGGCATTTATTTTGCTAGTTTCTCTTTATCAGCAAAGATAGCAATCCTTTGAAGATTTTCTTTTGTCAGTTTCCCTTTATCAGCAGGGATGGCATTTATTTTGCTAGTTTCTCTTTATCAGCAGAGATAGCAATCTTTTGAATATTTTCTTTTGTCAGTTTCCCTTTATCAGCAGGGATGGCATTTATTTTGCTAGTTTCTCTTTATCAGTAGAGATAGCAATCTTTTGAAGATTTTATTTTGTCAGTTTCCCTTTATCAGCAGGGATGCCATTTATTTTGCCAGTTTCTCTTTATCAGCAGAGATAGCAATCTTTTGAAGATTTTCTTTTGTCAGTTTCCCTTTATCAGCAGGGATGGCATTTATTTTGCTAGTTTCTCTTTATCAGCAGAGATAGCAATCTTTTGAATATTTTCTTTTGTCAGTTTCCCTTTATCAGCAGGGATGGCATTTATTTTTCTAGCTTCTCTTTATCAGCAGAGATAGCAATCTTTTGAAGATTTTCTTTTGTCAGTTTCCCTTTATCAGCAGGGATGGCATTTTTTTTTCTAGCTTCTCTTTATCAGCAGAGATAGCAATCTTTTGAAGATTTTCTTTTGTCAGTTTCCCTTTATCAGCAGGGATGGCATTTATTTTACTAGTTTCTCTTTATCAGCAGAGATAACAATCTTTTAAAGATTTTCTTTCGTCATTTTCCCTTTATCAGCAGGGATGGCATTTATTTTGCTAGTTTCTCTTTATCAGCAGAGATAGCAATCTTTTGAATGTTTTCTTTTGTCAGTTTCCCTTTATCAGCAGGGATGGCATTTATTTTGCTAGTTTCTCTTTATCAGCAGAGATAGCAATCTTTTGAAGATTTTCTTTGGTCAGTTCCCTTTATCAGCAGGGATGGCATTTATTTTGCTAGTTTCTCTTTATCAGCAGAGATAGGAATCTTTTGAAGATTTTCTTTTGTCAGTTTCCCTTTATCAGCAGGGATGACATTTTATTTTGCAAGTTTCTCTTTGTCATCAGAGATAGCAATCTTTTGATGATTTTCTTTTGTCAGTTTTCCTTTATCAGCCGGGATGGCATTTATTTTGCTAGTTTCTCTTTATCAGCAGAGATAGCAATCCTTTGAAGATTTTCTTTTGTCAGTTTCCCTTTATCAGCAGGGATGTCAATTATTTTGCTAGTTTCTCTTTATCAGCAGAGATAGCAATCCCTTGAAGATTTTCTTTTGTCAGTTTCCCTTTATCAGCAGGGATGGCATTTATTTTGCTAGTTTCTCTTTATCCGCAGAGATAGCAATCTTTTGATGATTTTCTTTGGTCAGTTCCCTTTATCAGCAGGGATGGCATTTATTTGGATAGTTTCTCTTTATCAGCAGAGATAGCAATCCTTTGAAGATTTTCTTTTGTCAGTTTCCCTTTATCAGCAGGGATGGCATTTATTTTGCTAGTTTCTCTTTATCAGCAGAGATAGCAATCTTTTGAAGATTTTCTTTTGTCAGTTTCCCTTTATCAGCAAGGATGACATTTTATTTTGCTAGTTTCTCTTTGTCATCAGAGATAGCAATCTTTTGAAGATTTTCTTTTGTCAGTTTTCCTTTATCAGCCGGGATGGCATTTATTTTGCTAGTTTCTCTTTATCCGCAGAGATAGCAATCTTTTGATGATTTTCTTTGGTCAGTTCCCTTTATCAGCAGGGATGGCATTTATTTGGATAGTTTCTCTTTATCAGCAGAGATAGCAATCCTTTGAAGATTTTCTTTTGTCAGTTTCCCTTTATCAGCAGGGATGGCATTTATTTTGCTAGTTTCTCTTTATCAGCAGAGATAGCAATCTTTTGAAGATTTTCTTTTGTCAGTTTCCCTTTATCAGCAGGGATGACATTTTATTTTGCTATTTTCTCTTTGTCATCAGAGATAGCAATCTTTTGAAGATTTTCTTTTGTCAGTTTTCCTTTATCAGCCGGGATGGCATTTATTTTGCTAGTTTCTCTTTATCAGCAGAGATAGCAATCCTTTGAAGATTTTCTTTTGTCAGTTTCCCTTTATCAGCAGGGATGTCATTTATTTTGCTAGTTTCTCTTTATCAGCAGAGATAGCAATCCTTTGAAGATTTTCTTTTGTCAGTTTCCCTTTATCAGCAGGGATGGCATTTATTTTGCTAGTTTCTCTTTATCCGCAGAGATAGCAATCTTTTGATGATTATCTTTGGTCAGTTCCCTTTATCAGCAGGGATGGCATTTATTTGGATAGTTTCTCTTTATCAGCAGAGATAGCAATCCTGTGAAGATTTTCTTTTGTCAGTTTCCCTTTATCAGCAGGGATGGCATTTATTTTGCTAGTTTCTCTTTATCAGCAAAGATAGCAATCCTTTGAAGATTTTCTTTTGTCAGTTTCCCTTTATCAGCAGGGATGTCATTTATTTTGCTAGTTTCTCTTTATCAGCAGAGATAGCAATCCTTTGAAGATTTTCTTTTGTCAGTTTCCCTTTATCCGCAGGGATGTCATTTATTTTACTAGTTTTTCTTTATCAGCAGAGATAGCAATCCTTTGAAGATTTTCTTTTGTTAGTTTCCCTTTATCAGCAGGGATGGCATTTATTTGGCTAGTTTCTCTTTATCAGCAGAGATAGCAATCTTTTGAAGATTTTCTTTGGTCAGTTCCCTTTATCAGCAGGGATGGCATTTATTTGGATAGTTTCTCTTTATCAGCAGAGATAGCAATCCTTTGAAGATTTTCTTTTGTCAGTTTCCCTTTATCAGCAGGGATGGCATTTATTTTGCTAGTTTCTCTTTATCAGCAGAGATAACAATCCTTTGAAGATTTTCTTTGTTCAGTTCCGTTTATAAGCAGGGATGGCATTTATTTTGCTAGTTTCTCTTTATCAGCAGAGATAACAATCTTTTGAAGATTTTCTTTTGTCAGTTTCCCTTTATCAGCAGGGATGGCATTTATTTTGCTAGTTTCTCTTTATCAGCAGAGATAGCAATCTTTTGAAGATTTTATTTTGTCAGTTTCCCTTTATCAGCAGGGATGCCATTTATTTTGCCAGTTTCTCTTTATCAGCAGAGATAACAATCTTTTGAAGATTTTCTTTTGTCAGTTTCCCTTTATTAGTAGGGATGGCATTTATTTTGCTAGTTTCTCTTTATCAGCAGAGATAGCAATCTTTTGAAGATTTTCTTTTGTCAGTTTCCCTTTATCAGCAGGGATGGCATTTATTTTGCTAGTTTCTCTTTATCAGCAGAGATAGCAATCTTTTGAATATTTTCTTTTGTCAGTTTCCCTTTATCAGCAGGGATGGCATTTATTTTTCTAGCTTCTCTTTATCAGCAGAGATAGCAATCTTTTGAAGATTTTCTTTTGTCAGTTTCCCTTTATCAGCAGGGATGGCATTTATTTTTCTAGCTTCTCTTTATCAGCAGAGATAGCAATCTTTTGAAGATTTTCTTTTGTCAGTTTCCCTTTATCAGCAGGGATGGCATTTATTTTACTAGTTTCTCTTTATCAGCAGAGATAGCAATCTTTTAAAGATTTTCTTTCGTCAGTTTCCCTTTATCAGCAGGGATGGCATTTATTTTGTTAGTTTCTCTTTATCAGCAGAGATAGCAATCTTTTGAAGATTTTCTTTGGTCAGTTCCCTTTATCAGCTGGGATGGCGTTTATTTTGCTAGTTTCTCTTTATCAGCAGAGATAGCAATCTTTTGAAGATTTTCTTTTGTCAGTTTCCCTTTATCAGCAGGGATGACATTTTATTTTGCAAGTTTCTCTTTGTCATCAGAGATAGCAATCTTTTGAAGATTTTCTTTTGTCAGTTTTCCTTTATCAGCCGGGATGGCATTTATTTTGCTAGTTTCTCTTTATCAGCAGAGATAGCAATCCTTTGAAGATTTTCTTTTGTCAGTTTCCATTTATCAGCAGGGATGTCATTTATTTTGCTAGTTTCTCTTTATCAGCAGAGATAGCAATCCTTTGAAGATTTTCTTTTGTCAGTTTCCCTTTATCAGCAGGGATGGCATTTATTTTGCTAGTTTCTCTTTATCCGCAGAGATAGCAATCTTTTGATGATTTTCTTTGGTCAGTTCCCTTTATCAGCAGGGATGGCATTTATTTGGATAGTTTCTCTTTATCAGCAGAGATAGCAATCCTTTGAAGATTTTCTTTTGTCAGTTTCCCTTTATCAGCAGGGATGGCATTTATTTTGCTAGTTTCTCTTTATCAGCAGAGATAGCAATCTTTTGAAGATTTTCTTTTGTCAGTTTCCCTTTATCAGCAGGGATGACATTTTATTTTGCTAGTTTCTCTTTGTCATCAGAGATAGCAATCTTTTGAAGATTTTCTTTTGTCAGTTTTCCTTTATCAGCCGGGATGGCATTTATTTTGCTAGTTTCTCTTTATCAGCAGAGATAGCAATCCTTTGAAGATTTTCTTTTGTCAGTTTCCCTTTATCAGCAGGGATGTCATTTATTTTGCTAGTTTCTCTTTATCAGCAGAGATAGCAATCCTTTGAAGATTTTCTTTTGTCAGTTTCCCTTTATCAGCAGGGATGGCATTTATTTTGCTAGTTTCTCTTTATCCGCAGAGATAGCAATCTTTTGATGATTATCTTTGGTCAGTTCCCTTTATCAGCAGGGATGGCATTTATTTGGATAGTTTCTCTTTATCAGCAGAGATAGCAATCCTTTGGGGATTTTCTTTTGTCAGTTTCCCTTTATCATCAGGGATGGCATTTATTTTGCTAGTTTCTCTTTATCAGCAGAGATAGCAATCTTTTGAAGATTTTCTTTTGTCAGTTTCCCTTTATCAGCAAGGATGACATTTTATTTTGCTAGTTTCTCTTTGTCATCAGAGATAGCAATCTTTTGAAGATTTTCTTTTGTCAGTTTTCCTTTATCAGCCGGGATGGCATTTATTTTGCTAGTTTCTCTTTATCAGCAGAGATAGCAATCCTTTGAAGATTTTCTTTTGTCAGTTTCCCTTTATCAGCAGGGATGTCATTTATTTTGCTAGTTTCTCTTTATCAGCAGAGATAGCAATCCTTTGAAGATTTTCTTTTGTCAGTTTCCCTTTATCAGCAGGGATGGCATTTATTTTGCTAGTTTCTCTTTATCCGCAGAGATAGCAATCTTTTGATGATTTTCTTTGGTCAGTTCCCTTTATCAGCAGGGATGGCATTTATTTGGATAGTTTCTCTTTATCAGCAGAGATAGCAATCCTTTGAAGATTTTCTTTTGTCAGTTTCCCTTTATCAGCAGGGATGGCATTTATTTTGCTAGTTTCTCTTTATCAGCAGAGATAGCAATCTTTTGAAGATTTTCTTTTGTCAGTTTCCCTTTATCTGCAGGGATGACATTTTATTTTGCAAGTTTCTCTTTGTCATCAGAGATAGCAATCTTTTGAAGATTTTCTTTTGTCAGTTTTCCTTTATCAGCCGGGATGGCATTTATTTTGCTAGTTTCTCTTTATCAGCAGAGATAGCAATCCTTTGAAGATTTTCTTTTGTCAGTTTCCCTTTATCAGCAGGGATGTCATTTATTTTGCTAGTTTCTCTTTATCAGCAGAGATAGCAATCCTTTGAAGATTTTCTTTTGTCAGTTTCCCTTTATCAGCAGGGATGGCATTTATTTTGCTAGTTTCTCTTTATCCGCAGAGATAGCAATCTTTTGATGATTATCTTTGGTCAGTTCCCTTTATCAGCAGGGATGGCATTTATTTGGATAGTTTCTCTTTATCAGCAGAGATAGCAATCCTTTGGGGATTTTCTTTTGTCAGTTTCCCTTTATCATCAGGGATGGCATTTATTTTGCTAGTTTCTCTTTATCAGCAGAGATAGCAATCTTTTGAAGATTTTCTTTTGTCAGTTTCCCTTTATCAGCAAGGATGACATTTTATTTTGCTAGTTTCTCTTTGTCATCAGAGATAGCAATCTTTTGAAGATTTTCTTTTGTCAGTTTTCCTTTATCAGCCGGGATGGCATTTATTTTGCTAGTTTCTCTTTATCAGCAGAGATAGCAATCCTTTGAAGATTTTCTTTTGTCAGTTTCCCTTTATCAGCAGGGATGTCATTTATTTTGCTAGTTTCTCTTTATCAGCAGAGATAGCAATCCTTTGAAGATTTTCTTTTGTCAGTTTCCCTTTATCAGCAGGGATGGCATTTATTTTGCTAGTTTCTCTTTATCCGCAGAGATAGCAATCTTTTGATGATTTTCTTTGGTCAGTTCCCTTTATCAGCAGGGATGGCATTTATTTGGATAGTTTCTCTTTATCAGCAGAGATAGCAATCCTTTGAAGATTTTCTTTTGTCAGTTTCCCTTTATCAGCAGGGATGGCATTTATTTTGCTAGTTTCTCTTTATCAGCAGAGATAGCAATCTTTTGAAGATTTTCTTTTGTCAGTTTCCCTTTATCTGCAGGGATGACATTTTATTTTGCAAGTTTCTCTTTGTCATCAGAGATAGCAATCTTTTGAAGATTTTCTTTTGTCAGTTTTCCTTTATCAGCCGGGATGGCATTTATTTTGCTAGTTTCTCTTTATCAGCAGAGATAGCAATCCTTTGAAGATTTTCTTTTGTCAGTTTCCCTTTATCAGCAGGGATGGCATTTATTTTGCTAGTTTCTCTTTATCAGCAGAGATAGGAATCTTTTGAAGATTTTCTTTTGTCAGTTTCCCTTTATCAGCAGGGATGACATTTTATTTTGCAAGTTTCTCTTTGTCATCAGAGATAGCAATCTTTTGAAGATTTTCTTTTGTCAGTTTTCCTTTATCAGCCGGGATGGCATTTATTTTGCTAGTTTCTCTTTATCAGCAGAGATAGCAATCCTTTGAAGATTTTCTTTTGTCAGTTTCCCTTTATCAGCAGGGATGTCAATTATTTTGCTAGTTTCTCTTTATCAGCAGAGATAGCAATCCCTTGAAGATTTTCTTTTGTCAGTTTCCCTTTATCAGCAGGGATGGCATTTATTTTGCTAGTTTCTCTTTATCCGCAGAGATAGCAATCTTTTGATGATTTTCTTTGGTCAGTTCCCTTTATCAGCAGGGATGGCATTTATTTGGATAGTTTCTCTTTATCAGCAGAGATAGCAATCCTTTGAAGATTTTCTTTTGTCAGTTTCCCTTTATCAGCAGGGATGGCATTTATTTTGCTAGTTTCTCTTTATCAGCAGAGATAGCAATCTTTTGAAGATTTTCTTTTGTCAGTTTCCCTTTATCAGCAGGGATGGCATTTATTTTTCTAGCTTCTCTTTATCAGCAGAGATAGCAATCTTTTGAAGATTTTCTTTTGTCAGTTTCCCTTTATCAGCAGGGATGGCATTTATTTTACTAGTTTCTCTTTATCAGCAGAGATAGCAATCTTTTAAAGATTTTCTTTCGTCAGTTTCCCTTTATCAGCAGGGATGGCATTTATTTTGTTAGTTTCTCTTTATCAGCAGAGATAGCAATCTTTTGAAGATTTTCTTTGGTCAGTTCCCTTTATCAGCTGGGATGGCATTTATTTTGCTAGTTTCTCTTTATCAGCAGAGATAGCAATCTTTTGAAGATTTTCTTTTGTCAGTTTCCCTTTATCAGCAGGGATGACATTTTATTTTGCAAGTTTCTCTTTGTCATCAGAGATAGCAATCTTTTGAAGATTTTCTTTTGTCAGTTTTCCTTTATCAGCCGGGATGGCATTTATTTTGCTAGTTTCTCTTTATCAGCAGAGATAGCAATCCTTTGAAGATTTTCTTTTGTCAGTTTCCATTTATCAGCAGGGATGTCATTTATTTTGCTAGTTTCTCTTTATCAGCAGAGATAGCAATCCTTTGAAGATTTTCTTTTGTCAGTTTCCCTTTATCAGCAGGGATGGCATTTATTTTGCTAGTTTCTCTTTATCCGCAGAGATAGCAATCTTTTGATGATTTTCTTTGGTCAGTTCCCTTTATCAGCAGGGATGGCATTTATTTGGATAGTTTCTCTTTATCAGCAGAGATAGCAATCCTTTGAAGATTTTCTTTTGTCAGTTTCCCTTTATCAGCAGGGATGGCATTTATTTTGCTAGTTTCTCTTTATCAGCAGAGATAGCAATCTTTTGAAGATTTTCTTTTGTCAGTTTCCCTTTATCAGCAGGGATGACATTTTATTTTGCTAGTTTCTCTTTGTCATCAGAGATAGCAATCTTTTGAAGATTTTCTTTTGTCAGTTTTCCTTTATCAGCCGGGATGGCATTTATTTTGCTAGTTTCTCTTTATCAGCAGAGATAGCAATCCTTTGAAGATTTTCTTTTGTCAGTTTCCCTTTATCAGCAGGGATGTCATTTATTTTGCTAGTTTCTCTTTATCAGCAGAGATAGCAATCCTTTGAAGATTTTCTTTTGTCAGTTTCCCTTTATCAGCAGGGATGGCATTTATTTTGCTAGTTTCTCTTTATCCGCAGAGATAGCAATATTTTGATGATTATCTTTGGTCAGTTCCCTTTATCAGCAGGGATGGCATTTATTTGGATAGTTTCTCTTTATCAGCAGAGATAGCAATCCTTTGGGGATTTTCTTTTGTCAGTTTCCCTTTATCAACAGGGATGGCATTTATTTTGCTAGTTTCTCTTTATCAGCAGAGATAGCAATCTTTTGAAGATTTTCTTTTGTCAGTTTCCCTTTATCAGCAAGGATGACATTTTATTTTGCTAGTTTCTCTTTGTCATCAGAGATAGCAATCTTTTGAAGATTTTCTTTTGTCAGTTTTCCTTTATCAGCCGGGATGGCATTTATTTTGCTAGTTTCTCTTTATCAGCAGAGATAGCAATCCTTTGAAGATTTTCTTTTGTCAGTTTCCCTTTATCAGCAGGGATGTCATTTATTTTGCTAGTTTCTCTTTATCAGCAGAGATAGCAATCCTTTGAAGATTTTCTTTTGTCAGTTCCCTTTATCAGCAGGGATGGCATTTATTTTGCTAGTTTCTCTTTATCCGCAGAGATAGCAATCTTTTGATGATTTTCTTTGGTCAGTTCCCTTTATCAGCAGGGATGGCATTTATTTGGATAGTTTCTCTTTATCAGCAGAGATAGCAATCCTTTGAAGATTTTCTTTTGTCAGTTTCCCTTTATCAGCAGGGATGGCATTTATTTTGCTAGTTTCTCTTTATCAGGAGAGATAGCAATCTTTTGAAGATTTTCTTTTGTCAGTTTCCCTTTATCAGCAGGGATGACATTTTATTTTGCAAGTTTCTCTTTGTCATCAGAGATAGCAATCTTTTGAAGATTTTCTTTTGTCAGTTTTCCTTTATCAGCCGGGATGGCATTTATTTTGCTAGTTTCTCTTTATCAGCAGAGATAGCAATCCTTTGAAGATTTTCTTTTGTCAGTTTCCCTTTATCAGCAGGGATGGCATTTATTTTGCTAGTTTCTCTTTATCAGCAGAGATAGGAATCTTTTGAAGATTTTCTTTTGTCAGTTTCCCTTTATCAGCAGGGATGACATTTTATTTTGCAAGTTTCTCTTTGTCATCAGAGATAGCAATCTTTTGAAGATTTTCTTTTGTCAGTTTTCCTTTATCAGCCGGGATGGCATTTATTTTGCTAGTTTCTCTTTATCAGCAGAGATAGCAATCCTTTGAAGATTTTCTTTTGTCAGTTTCCCTTTATCAGCAGGGATGTCAATTATTTTGCTAGTTTCTCTTTATCAGCAGAGATAGCAATCCCTTGAAGATTTTCTTTTGTCAGTTTCCCTTTATCAGCAGGGATGGCATTTATTTTGCTAGTTTCTCTTTATCCGCAGAGATAGCAATCTTTTGATGATTTTCTTTGGTCAGTTCCCTTTATCAGCAGGGATGGCATTTATTTGGATAGTTTCTCTTTATCAGCAGAGATAGCAATCCTTTGAAGATTTTCTTTTGTCAGTTTCCCTTTATCAGCAGGGATGGCATTTATTTTGCTAGTTTCTCTTTATCAGCAGAGATAGCAATCTTTTGAAGATTTTCTTTTGTCAGTTTCCCTTTATCAGCAAGGATGACATTTTATTTTGCTAGTTTCTCTTTGTCATCAGAGATAGCAATCTTTTGAAGATTTTCTTTTGTCAGTTTTCCTTTATCAGCCGGGATGGCATTTATTTTGCTAGTTTCTCTTTATCAGCAGAGATAGCAATCCTTTGAAGATTTTCTTTTGTCAGTTTCCCTTTATCAGCAGGGATGTCATTTATTTTGCTAGTTTCTCTTTATCAGCAGAGATAGCAATCCTTTGAAGATTTTCTTTTGTCAGTTTCCCTTTATCAGCAGGGATGGCATTTATTTTTCTAGTTTCTCTTTATCCGCAGAGATAGCAATCTTTTGATGATTTTCTTTGGTCAGTTCCCTTTATCAGCAGGGATGGCATTTATTTGGATAGTTTCTCTTTATCAGCAGAGATAGCAATCCTTTGAAGATTTTCTTTTGTCAGTTTCCCTTTATCAGCAGGGATGGCATTTATTTTGCTAGTTTCTCTTTATCAGCAGAGATAGCAATCTTTTGAAGATTTTCTTTTGTCAGTTTCCCTTTATCAGCAGGGATGACATTTTATTTTGCTATTTTCTCTTTGTCATCAGAGATAGCAATCTTTTGAAGATTTTCTTTTGTCAGTTTTCCTTTATCAGCCGGGATGGCATTTATTTTGCTAGTTTCTCTTTATCAGCAGAGATAGCAATCCTTTGAAGATTTTCTTTTGTCAGTTTCCCTTTATCAGCAGGGATGTCATTTATTTTGCTAGTTTCTCTTTATCAGCAGAGATAGCAATCCTTTGAATATTTTCTTTTGTCAGTTTCCCTTTATCAGCAGGGATGGCATTTATTTTGCTAGTTTCTCTTTATCCGCAGAGATAGCAATCTTTTGATGATTATCTTTGGTCAGTTCCCTTTATCAGCAGGGATGGCATTTATTTGGATAGTTTCTCTTTATCAGCAGAGATAGCAATCCTTTGAAGATTTTATTTTGTCAGTTTCCCTTTATCAGCAGGGATGGCATTTATTTTGCTAGTTTCTCTTTATCAGCAGAGATAGCAATCTTTTGAAGATTTTCTTTTGTCAGTTTCCCTTTATCAGCAGGGATGACATTTTATTTTGCAAGTTTCTCTTTGTCATCAGAGATAGCAATCTTTTGAAGATTTTCTTTTGTCAGTTTTCCTTTATCAGCCGGGATGACATTTATTTTGCTAGTTTCTCTTTATCAGCAGAGATAGCAATCCTTTGAAGATTTTCTTTTGTCAGTTTCCCTTTATCAGCAGGGATGGCATTTATTTTGCTAGTTTCTCTTTATCAGCAGAGATAGGAATCTTTTGAAGATTTTCTTTTGTCAGTTTCCCTTTATCAGCAGGGATGACATTTTATTTTGCAAGTTTCTCTTTGTCATCAGAGATAGCAATCTTTTGAAGATTTTCTTTTGTCAGTTTTCCTTTATCAGCCGGGATGGCATTTATTTTGCTAGTTTCTCTTTATCAGCAGAGATAGCAATCCTTTGAAGATTTTCTTTTGTCAGTTTCCCTTTATCAGCAGGGATGTCAATTATTTTGCTAGTTTCTCTTTATCAGCAGAGATAGCAATCCCTTGAAGATTTTCTTTTGTCAGTTTCCCTTTATCAGCAGGGATGGCATTTATTTTGCTAGTTTCTCTTTATCCGCAGAGATAGCAATCTTTTGATGATTTTCTTTGGTCAGTTCCCTTTATCACCAGGGATGGCATTTATTTGGATAGTTTCTCTTTATCAGCAGAGATAGCAATCCTTTGAAGATTTTCTTTTGTCAGTTTCCCTTTATCAGCAGGGATGGCATTTATTTTGCTAGTTTCTCTTTATCAGCAGAGATAGCAATCTTTTGAAGATTTTCTTTTGTCAGTTTCCCTTTATCAGCAAGGATGACATTTTATTTTGCTAGTTTCTCTTTGTCATCAGAGATAGCAATCTTTTGAAGATTTTCTTTTGTCAGTTTTCCTTTATCAGCCGGGATGGCATTTATTTTGCTAGTTTCTCTTATTCAGCAGAGATAGCAATCCTTTGAAGATTTTCTTTTGTCAGTTTCCCTTTATCAGCAGGGATGTCATTTATTTTGCTAGTTTCTCTTTATCAGCAGAGATAGCAATCCTTTGAAGATTTTCTTTTGTCAGTTTCCCTTTATCAGCAGGGATGGCATTTATTTTTCTAGTTTCTCTTTATCCGCAGAGATAGCAATCTTTTGATGATTTTCTTTGGTCAGTTCCCTTTACCAGCAGGGATGGCATTTATTTGGATAGTTTCTCTTTATCAGCAGAGATAGCAATCCTTTGAAGATTTTCTTTTGTCAGTTTCCCTTTATCAGCAGGGATGGCTTTTATTTTGCTAGTTTCTCTTTATCAGCAGAGATAGCAATCTTTTGAAGATTTTCTTTTGTCAGTTTCCCTTTATCAGCAGGGATGACATTTTATTTTGCTATTTTCTCTTTGTCATCAGAGATAGCAATCTTTTGAAGATTTTCTTTTGTCAGTTTTCCTTTATCAGCCGGGATGGCATTTATTTTGCTAGTTTCTCTTTATCAGCAGAGATAGCAATCCTTTGAAGATTTTCTTTTGTCAGTTTCCCTTTATCAGCAGGGATGTCATTTATTTTGCTAGTTTCTCTTTATCAGCAGAGATAGCAATCCTTTGAATATTTTCTTTTGTCAGTTTCCCTTTATCAGCAGGGATGGCATTTATTTTGCTAGTTTCTCTTTATCCGCAGAGATAGCAATCTTTTGATGATTATCTTTGGTCAGTTCCCTTTATCAGCAGGGATGGCATTTATTTGGATAGTTTCTCTTTATCAGCAGAGATAGCAATCCTTTGAAGATTTTATTTTGTCAGTTTCCCTTTATCAGCAGGGATGGCATTTATTTTGCTAGTTTCTCTTTATCAGCAGAGATAGCAATCCTTTGAAGATTTTCTTTTGTCAGTTTCCCTTTATCAGCAGGGATGGCATTTATTTTGCTAGTTTCTCTTTATCAGCAGAGATAACAATCCTTTGAAGATTTTCTTTGTTCAGTTCCGTTTATAAGCAGGGTTGGCATTTATTTTGCTAGTTTCTCTTTATCAGCAGAGATAACAATCTTTTGAAGATTTTCTTTTGTCAGTTTCCCTTTATCAGCAGGGATGGCATTTATTTTGCTAGTTTCTCTTTATCAGTAGAGATACCAATATTTTGAAGATTTTATTTTGTCAGTTTCCCTTTATCAGCAGGGATGCCATTTATTTTGCCAGTTTCTCTTTATCAGCAGAGATAGCAATCTTTTGAAGATTTTCTTTTGTCAGTTTCCCTTTATCAGCAGGGATGGCATTTATTTTGCTAGTTTCTCTTTATCAGCAGAGATAGCAATCTTTTGAATATTTTCTTTTGTCAGTTTCCCTTTATCAGCAGGGATGGCATTTATTTTTCTAGCTTCTCTTTATCAGCAGAGATAGCAATCTTTTGAAGATTTTCTTTTGTCAGTTTCCCTTTATCAGCAGGGATGCCATTTTTTTTTCTAGCTTCTCTTTATCAGCAGAGATAGCAATCTTTTGAAGATTTTCTTTTGTCAGTTTCCCTTTATCAGCAGGGATGGCATTTATTTTACTAGTTTCTCTTTATCAGCAGAGATAACAATCTTTTAAAGATTTTCTTTCGTCATTTTCCCTTTATCAGCAGGGATGGCATTTATTTTGCTAGTTTCTCTTTATCAGCAGAGATAGCAATCTTTTGAAGGTTTTCTTTTGTCAGTTTCCCTTTATCAGCAGGGATGGCATTTATTTTGCTAGTTTCTCTTTATCAGCAGAGATAGCAATCTTTTGAAGATTTTCTTTGGTCAGTTCCCTTTATCAGCAGGGATGGCATTTATTTTGCAAGTTTCTCTTTATCAGCAGAGATAGGAATCTTTTGAAGATTTTCTTTTGTCAGTTTCCCTTTATCAGCAGGGATGACATTTTATTTTGCAAGTTTCTCTTTGTCATCAGAGATAGCAATCTTTTGAAGATTTTCTTTTGTCAGTTTTCCTTTATCAGCCGGGATGGCATTTATTTTGCTAGTTTCTCTTTATCAGCAGAGATAGCAATCCTTTGAAGATTTTCTTTTGTCAGTTTCCCTTTATCAGCAGGGATGTCAATTATTTTGCTAGTTTCTCTTTATCTGCAAAGATAGCAATCCCTTGAAGATTTTCTTTTGTCAGTTTCCCTTTATCAGCAGGGATGGCATTTATTTTGCTAGTTTCTCTTTATCCGCAGAGATAGCAATCTTTTGATGATTTTCTTTGGTCAGTTCCCTTTATCAGCAGGGATGGCATTTATTTGGATAGTTTCTCTTTATCAGCAGAGATAGCAATCCTTTGAAGATTTTCTTTTGTCAGTTTCCCTTTATCAGCAGGGATGTCATTTATTTTGCTAGTTTCTCTTTATCAGCAGAGATAGCAATCCTTTGAATATTTTCTTTTGTCAGTTTCCCTTTATCAGCAGGGATGGCATTTATTTTGCTAGTTTCTCTTTATCCGCAGAGATAGCAATCTTTTGATGATTATCTTTGGTCAGTTCCCTTTATCAGCAGGGATGGCATTTATTTGGATAGTTTCTCTTTATCAGCAGAGATAGCAATCCTTTGAAGATTTTATTTTGTCAGTTTCCCTTTATCAGCAGGGATGGCATTTATTTTGCTAGTTTCTCTTTATCAGCAGAGATAGCAATCCTTTGAAGATTTTCTTTTGTCAGTTTCCCTTTATCAGCAGGGATGGCATTTATTTTGCTAGTTTCTCTTTATCAGCAGAGATAGCAATCCTTTGAAGATTTTCTTTTGTCAGTTTCCCTTTATCAGCAGGGATGTCATTTATTTTGCTAGTTTCTCTTTATCAGCAGAGATAGCAATCCTTTGAATATTTTCTTTTGTCAGTTTCCCTTTATCAGCAGGGATGGCATTTATTTTGCTAGTTTCTCTTTATCCGCAGAGATAGCAATCTTTTGATGATTATCTTTGGTCAGTTCCCTTTATCAGCAGGGATGGCATTTATTTGGATAGTTTCTCTTTATCAGCAGAGATAGCAATCTTTTGAAGATTTTCTTTTGTCAGTTTCCCTTTATCAGCAGGGATGCCATTTTTTTTTCTAGCTTCTCTTTATCAGCAGAGATAGCAATCTTTTGAAGATTTTCTTTTGTCAGTTTCCCTTTATCAGCAGGGATGGCATTTATTTTACTAGTTTCTCTTTATCAGCAGAGATAACAATCTTTTAAAGATTTTCTTTCGTCATTTTCCCTTTATCAGCAGGGATGGCATTTATTTTGCTAGTTTCTCTTTATCAGCAGAGATAGCAATCTTTTGAAGGTTTTCTTTTGTCAGTTTCCCTTTATCAGCAGGGATGGCATTTATTTTGCTAGTTTCTCTTTATCAGCAGAGATAGCAATCTTTTGAAGATTTTCTTTGGTCAGTTCCCTTTATCAGCAGGGATGGCATTTATTTTGCAAGTTTCTCTTTATCAGCAGAGATAGGAATCTTTTGAAGATTTTCTTTTGTCAGTTTCCCTTTATCAGCAGGGATGACATTTTATTTTGCAAGTTTCTCTTTGTCATCAGAGATAGCAATCTTTTGAAGATTTTCTTTTGTCAGTTTTCCTTTATCAGCCGGGATGGCATTTATTTTGCTAGTTTCTCTTTATCAGCAGAGATAGCAATCCTTTGAAGATTTTCTTTTGTCAGTTTCCCTTTATCAGCAGGGATGTCAATTATTTTGCTAGTTTCTCTTTATCTGCAAAGATAGCAATCCCTTGAAGATTTTCTTTTGTCAGTTTCCCTTTATCAGCAGGGATGGCATTTATTTTGCTAGTTTCTCTTTATCCGCAGAGATAGCAATCTTTTGATGATTTTCTTTGGTCAGTTCCCTTTATCAGCAGGGATGGCATTTATTTGGATAGTTTCTCTTTATCAGCAGAGATAGCAATCCTTTGAAGATTTTCTTTTGTCAGTTTCCCTTTATCAGCAGGGATGTCATTTATTTTGCTAGTTTCTCTTTATCAGCAGAGATAGCAATCCTTTGAATATTTTCTTTTGTCAGTTTCCCTTTATCAGCAGGGATGGCATTTATTTTGCTAGTTTCTCTTTATCCGCAGAGATAGCAATCTTTTGATGATTATCTTTGGTCAGTTCCCTTTATCAGCAGGGATGGCATTTATTTGGATAGTTTCTCTTTATCAGCAGAGATAGCAATCCTTTGAAGATTTTATTTTGTCAGTTTCCCTTTATCAGCAGGGATGGCATTTATTTTGCTAGTTTCTCTTTATCAGCAGAGATAGCAATCCTTTGAAGATTTTCTTTTGTCAGTTTCCCTTTATCAGCAGGGATGGCATTTATTTTGCTAGTTTCTCTTTATCCGCAGAGATAGCAATCCTTTGAAGATTTTCTTTTGTCAGTTTCCCTTTATCAGCAGGGATGTCATTTTATTTTGCTAGTTTCTCTTTATCAGCAGAGATAGCAATCCTTTGAAGATTTTCTTTTGTCAGTTTCCCTTTATCAGCAGGGATGGCATTTATTTTGCTAGTTTCTCTTTATCAGCAGAGATAGCAATCTTTTGAAGATTTTCTTTTGTCAGTTTCCCTTTATCAGCAGGGATGACATTTTATTTTGCTATTTTCTCTTTGTCATCAGAGATAGCAATCTTTTGAAGATTTTCTTTTGTCAGTTTTCCTTTATCAGCCGGGAGGGCATTTATTTTGCTAGTTTCTCTTTATCAGCAGAGATAGCAATCCTTTGAAGATTTTCTTTTGTCAGTTTCCCTTTATCAGCAGGGATGTCATTTATTTTGCTAGTTTCTCTTTATCAGCAGAGATAGCAATCCTTTGAAGATTTTCTTTTGTCAGTTTCCCTTTATCAGCAGGGATGGCATTTATTTTGCTAGTTTCTCTTTATCCGCAGAGATAGCAATCTTTTGATGATTATCCTTGGTCAGTTCCCTTTATCAGCAGGGATGGCATTTATTTGGATAGTTTCTCTTTATCAGCAGAGATAGCAATCCTTTGAAGATTTTCTTTTGTCAGTTTCCCTTTATCAGCAGGGATGGCATTTATTTTGCTAGTTTCTCTTTATCAGCAAAGATAGCAATCCTTTGAAGATTTTCTTTTGTCAGTTTCCCTTTATCAGCAGGGATGTCATTTATTTTGCTAGTTTCTCTTTATCAGCAGAGATAGCAATCCTTTGAAGATATTCTTTTGTCAGTTTCCCTTTATCCGCAGGGATGTCATTTATTTTACTAGTTTTTCTTTATCAGCAGAGATAGCATTCCTTTGAAGATTTTCTTTTGTTAGTTTCCCTTTATCAGCAGGGATGGCATTTATTTGGCTAGTTTCTCTTTATCAGCAGAGATAGCAATCTTTTGAAGATTTTCTTTGGTCAGTTCCCTTTATCAGCAGGGATGGCATTTATTTGGATAGTTTCTCTTTATCAGCAGAGATAGCAATCCTTTGAAGATTTTCTTTTGTCAGTTTCCCTTTATCAGCAGGGATGGCATTTATTTTGCTAGTTTCTCTTTATCAGCAGAGATAACAATCCTTTGAAGATTTTCTTTGTTCAGTTCCGTTTATAAGCAGGGATGGCATTTATTTTGCTAGATTCTCTTTATCAGCAGAGATAACAATCTTTTGAAGATTTTCTTTTGTCAGTTTCCCTTTATCAGCAGGGATGGCATTTATTTTGCTAGTTTCTCTTTATCAGCAGAGATAGCAATCTTTTGAAGATTTTATTTTGTCAGTTTCCCTTTATCAGCAGGGATGCCATTTATTTTGCCAGTTTCTCTTTATCAGCAGAGATAACAATCTTTTGAAGATTTTCTTTTGTCAGTTTCCCTTTATTAGCAGGGATGGCATTTATTTTGCTAGTTTCTCTTTAGCAGCAGAGATAGCAATCTTTTGAAGATTTTCTTTTGTCAGTTTCCCTTTATCAGCAGGGATGGCATTTATTTTGCTAGTTTCTCTTTATCAGCAGAGATAGCAATCTTTTGAATATTTTCTTTTATCAGTTTCCCTTTATCAGCAGGGATGGCATTTATTTTTCTAGCTTCTCTTTATCAGCAGAGATAGCAATCTTTTGAAGATTTTCTTTTGTCAGTTTCCCTTTATCAGCAGGGATGGCATTTATTTTTCTAGCTTCTCTTTATCAGCAGAGATAACAATCTTTTGAAGATTTTCTTTTGTCAGTTTCCCTTTATCAGCAGGGATGGCATTTATTTTACTAGTTTCTCTTTATCAGCAGAGATAGCAATCTTTTAAAGATTTTCTTTCGTCAGTTTCCCTTTATCAGCAGGGATGGCATTTATTTTGTTAGTTTCTCTTTATCAGCAGAGATAGCAATCTTTTGAAGATTTTCTTTGGTCAGTTCCCTTTATCAGCTGGGATGGCATTTATTTTGCTAGTTTCTCTTTATCAGCAGAGATAGCAATCTTTTGAACATTTTCTTTTGTCAGTTTCCCTTTATCAGCAGGGATGACATTTTATTTTGCAAGTTTCTCTTTGTCATCAGAGATAGCAATCTTTTGAAGATTTTCTTTTGTCAGTTTTCCTTTATCAGTCGGGATGGCATTTATTTTGCTAGTTTCTCTTTATCAGCAGAGATAGCAATCCTTTGAAGATTTTCTTTTGTCAGTTTCCCTTTATCAGCAGGGATGTCATTTATTTTGCTAGTTTCTCTTTATCAGCAGAGATAGCAATCCTTTGAAGATTTTCTTTTGTCAGTTTCCCTTTATCAGCAGGGATGGCATTTATTTTGCTAGTTTCTCTTTATCCGCAGAGATAGCAATCTTTTGATGATTTTCTTTGGTCAGTTCCCTTTATCAGCAGGGATGGCATTTATTTGGATAGTTTCTCTTTATCAGCAGAGATAGCAATCCTTTGAAGATTTTCTTTTGTCAGTTTCCCTTTATCAGCAGGGATGGCATTTATTTTGCTAGTTTCTCTTTATCAGCAGAGATAGCAATCTTTTGAAGATTTTCTTTTGTCAGTTTCCCTTTATCAGCAGGGATGACATTTTATTTTGCTAGTTTCTCTTTGTCATCAGAGATAGCAATCTTTTGAAGATTTTCTTTTGTCAGTTTTCCTTTATCAGCCGGGATGGCATTTATTTTGCTAGTTTCTCTTTATCAGCAGAGATAGCAATCCTTTGAAGATTTTCTTTTGTCAGTTTCCCTTTATCAGCAGGGATGTCATTTATTTTGCTAGTTTCTCTTTATCAGCAGAGATAGCAATCCTTTGAAGATTTTCATTTGTCAGTTTCCCTTTATCAGCAGGGATGGCATTTATTTTGCTAGTTTCTCTTTATCCGCAGAGATAGCAATCTTTTGATGATTATCTTTGGTCAGTTCCCTTTATCAGCAGGGATGGCATTTATTTGGATAGTTTCTCTTTATCAGCAGAGATAGCAATCCTTTGAAGATTTTCTTTTGTCAGTTTCCCTTTATCAGCAGGGATGGCATTTATTTTGCTAGTTTCTCTTTATCAGCAGAGATAGCAATCTTTTGAAGATTTTCTTTTGTCAGTTTCCCTTTATCAGCAAGGATGACATTTTATTTTGCTAGTTTCTCTTTGTCATCAGAGATAGCAATCTTTTGAAGATTTTCTTTTGTCAGTTTTCCTTTATCAGCCGGGATGGCATTTATTTTGCTAGTTTCTCTTTATCAGCAGAGATAGCAATCCTTTGAAGATTTTCTTTTGTCAGTTTCCCTTTATCAGCAGGGATGTCATTTATTTTGCTAGTTTCTCTTTATCAGCAGAGATAGCAATCCTTTGAAGATTTTCTTTTATCAGTTTCCCTTTATCAGCAGGGATGGCATTTATTTTGCTAGTTTCTCTTTATCCGCAGAGATAGCAATCTTTTGATGATTTTCTTTGGTCAGTTCCCTTTATCAGCAGGGATGGCATTTATTTGGATAGTTTCTCTTTATCAGCAGAGATAGCAATCCTTTGAAGATTTTCTTTTGTCAGTTTCCCTTTATCAGCAGGGATGGCATTTATTTTGCTAGTTTCTCTTTATCAGCAGAGATAGCAATCTTTTGAAGATTTTCTTTTGTCAGTTTCCCTTTATCAGCAGGGATGACATTTTATTTTGCTATTTTCTCTTTGTCATCAGAGATAGCAATCTTTTGAAGATTTTCTTTTGTCAGTTTTCCTTTATCAGCCGGGATGGCATTTATTTTGCTAGTTTCTCTTTATCAGAAGAGATAGCAATCCTTTGAAGATTTTCTTTTGTCAGTTTCCCTTTATCAGCAGGGATGTCATTTATTTTGCTAGTTTCTCTTTATCAGCAGAGATAGCAATCCTTTGAAGATTTTCTTTTGTCAGTTTCCCTTTATCAGCAGGGATGGCATTTATTTTGCTAGTTTCTCTTTATCCGCAGAGATAGCAATCTTTTGATGATTATCTTTGGTCAGTTCCCTTTATTAGCAGGGATGGCATTTATTTGGATAGTTTCTCTTTATCAGCAGAGATAGCAATCCTTTGAAGATTTTCTTTTGTCAGTTTCCCTTTATCAGCAGGGATGGCATTTATTTTGCTAGTTTCTCTTTATCAGCAAAGATAGCAATCCTTTAAAGATTTTCTTTTGTCAGTTTCCCTTTATCAGCAGGGATGTCATTTATTTTGCTAGTTTCTCTTTATCAGCAGAGATAGCAATCCTTTGAAGATTTTCTTTTGTCAGTTACCCTTTATCCGCAGGGATGTCATTTATTTTGCTAGTTTTTCTTTATCAGCAGAGATAGCAATCCTTTGAAGATTTTCTTTTGTTAGTTTCCCTTTATCAGCAGGGATGGCATTTATTTGGCTAGTTTCTCTTTATCAGCAGAGATAGCAATCTTTTGAAGATTTTCTTTGGTCAGTTCCCTTTATCAGCAGGGATGGCATTTATTTGGATAGTTTCTCTTTATCAGCAGAGATAGCAATCCTTTGAAGATTTTCTTTTGTCAGTTTCCCTTTATCAGCAGGGATGGCATTTATTTTGCTAGTTTCTCTTTATCAGCAGAGATAACAATCCTTTGAAGATTTTCTTTGTTCAGTTCCGTTTATAAGCAGGGATGGCATTTATTTTGCTAGTTTCTCTTTATCAGCAGAGATAACAATCTTTTGAAGATTTTCTTTTGTCAGTTTCCCTTTATCAGCAGGGATGGCATTTATTTTGCTAGTTTCTCTTTATCAACAGAGATAGCAATCTTTTGAAGATTTTATTTTGTCAGTTTTCCTTTATCAGCCGGGATGGCATTTATTTTGCTAGTTTCTCTTTATCAGCAGAGATAGCAATCCTTTGAAGATTTTCCTTTGTCAGTTTCCCTTTATCAGCAGGGATGTCATTTATTTTGCTAGTTTCTCTTTATCAGCAGAGATAGCAATCCTTTGAAGATTTTCTTTTGTCAGTTTCCCTTTATCAGCAGGGATGGCATTTATTTTGCTAGTTTCTCTTTATCCGCAGAGATAACAATCTTTTGATGATTATCTTTGGTCAGTTCCCTTTATCAGCAGGGATGGCATTTATTTGGATAGTTTCTCTTTATCAGCAGAGATAGCAATCCTTTGAAGATTTTCTTTTGTCAGTTTCCCTTTATCAGCAGGGATGGCATTTATTTTGCTAGTTTCTCTTTATCAGCAAAGATAGCAATCCTTTGAAGATTTTCTTTTGTCAGTTTCCCTTTATCAGCAGGGATGTCATTTATTTTGCTAGTTTCTCTTTATCAGCAGAGATAGCAATCCTTTGAAGATTTTCTTTTGTCAGTTTCCCTTTATCCGCAGGGATGTCATTTATTTTACTAGTTTTTCTTTATCAGCAGAGATAGCAATCCTTTGAAGATTTTCTTTTGTTAGTTTCCCTTTATCAGCAGGGATGGCATTTATTTGGCTAGTTTCTCTTTATCAGCAGAGATAGCAATCTTTTGAAGATTTTCTTTGGTCAGTTCCCTTTATCAGCAGGGATGGCATTTATTTGGATAGTTTCTCTTTATCAGCAGAGATAGCAATCCTTTGAAGATTTTCTTTTGTCAGTTTCCCTTTATCAGCAGGGATGGCATTTATTTTGCTAGTTTCTCTTTATCAGCAGAGATAACAATCCTTTGAAGATTTTCTTTGTTCAGTTCCGTTTATAAGCAGGGATGGCATTTATTTTGCTAGTTTCTCTTTATCAGCAGAGATAACAATCTTTTGAAGATTTTCTTTTGTCAGTTTCCCTTTATCAGCAGGGATGGCATTTATTTTGCTAGTTTCTCTTTATCAGCAGAGATAGCAATCTTTTGAAGATTTTATTTTGTCAGTTTCCCTTTATCAGCAGGGATGCCATTTATTTTGCCAGTTTCTCTTTATCAGCAGAGATAACAATCTTTTGAAGATTTTCTTTTGTCAGTTTCCCTTTATTAGCAGGGATGGCATTTATTTTGCTAGTTTCTCTTTATCAGCAGAGATAGCAATCTTTTGAAGATTTTCTTTTGTCAGTTTCCCTTTATCAGCAGGGATGGCATTTATTTTGCTAGTTTCTCTTTATCAGCAGAGATAGCAATCTTTTGAATATTTTCTTTTGTCAGTTTCCCTTTATCAGCAGGGATGGCATTTATTTTTCTAGCTTCTCTTTATCAGCAGAGATAGCAATCTTTTGAAGATTTTCTTTTGTCAGTTTCCCTTTATCAGCAGGGATGGCATTTATTTTTCTAGCTTCTCTTTATCAGCAGAGATAGCAATCTTTTAAAGATTTTCTTTTGTCAGTTTCCCTTTATCAGCAGGGATGGCATTTATTTTACTAGTTTCTCTTTATCAGTAGAGATAGCAATCTTTTAAAGATTTTCTTTCGTCAGTTTCCCTTTATCAGCAGGGATGGCATTTATTTTGTTAGTTTCTCTTTATCAGCAGAGATAGCAATCTTTTGAAGATTTTCTTTGGTCAGTTCCCTTTATCAGCTGGGATGGCATTTATTTTGCTAGTTTCTCTTTATCAGCAGAGATAGCAATCTTTTGAAGATTTTCTTTTGTCAGTTTCCCTTTATCAGCAGGGATGACATTTTATTTTGCAAGTTTCTCTTTGTCATCAGAGATAGCAATCTTTTGAAGATTTTCTTTTGTAAGTTTTCCTTTATCAGCCGGGATGGCATTTATTTTGCTAGTTTCTCTTTATCAGCAGAGATAGCAATCCTTTGAAGATTTTCTTTTGTCAGTTTCCCTTTATCAGCAGGGATGTCATTTATTTTGCTAGTTTCTCTTTATCAGCAGAGATAGCAATCCTTTGAAGATTTTCTTTTGTCAGTTTCCCTTTATCAGCAGGGATGGCATTTATTTTGCTAGTTTCTCTTTATCCGCAGAGATAGCAATCTTTTGATGATTTTCTTTGGTCAGTTCCCTTTATCAGCAGGGATGGCATTTATTTGGATAGTTTCTCTTTATCAGCAGAGATAGCAATCCTTTGAAGATTTTATTTTGTCAGTTTCCCTTTATCAGCAGGGATGGCATTTATTTTGCTAGTTTCTCTTTATCAGCAGAGATAGCAATCTTTTGAAGATTTTCTTTTGTCAGTTTCCCTTTATCAGCAGGGATGACATTTTATTTTGCTAGTTTCTCTTTGTCATCAGAGATAGCAATCTTTTGAAGATTCTCTTTTGTCAGTTTTCCTTTATCAGCCGGGATGGCATTTATTTTGCTAGTTTCTCTTTATCAGCAGAGATAGCAATCCTTTGAAGATTTTCTTTTGTCAGTTTCCCTTTATCAGCAGGGATGTCATTTATTTTGCTAGTTTCTCTTTATCAGCAGAGATAGCAATCCTTTGAAGATTTTCTTTTGTCAGTTTCCCTTTATCAGCAGGGATGGCATTTATTTTGCTAGTTTCTCTTTATCCGCAGAGATAGCAATCTTTTGATGATTATCTTTGGTCAGTTCCCTTTATCAGCAGGGATGGCATTTATTTGGATAGTTTCTCTTTATCAGCAGAGATAGCAATCCTTTGAAGATTTTCTTTTGTCAGTTTCCCTTTATCAGCAGGGATGGCATTTATTTTGCTAGTTTCTCTTTATCAACAAAGATAGCAATCCTTTGAAGATTTTCTTTTGTCAGTTTCCCTTTATCAGCAGGGATGTCATTTATTTTGCTAGTTTCTCTTTATCAGCAGAGATAGCAATCCTTTGAAGATTTTCTTTTGTCAGTTTCCCTTTATCCGCAGGGATGTCATTTATTTTACTAGTTTTTCTTTATCAGCAGAGATAGCAATCCTTTGAAGATTTTCTTTTGTTAGTTTCCCTTTATCAGCAGGGAAGGCATTTATTTGGCTAGTTTCTCTTTATCAGCAGAGATAGCAATCTTTTGAAGATTTTCTTTGGTCAGTTCCCTTTATCAGCAGGGATGGCATTTATTAGGATAGTTTCTCTTTATCAGCAGAGATAGCAATCCTTTGAAGATTTTCTTTTGGCAGTTTCCCTTTTTCAGCAGGGATGGCATTTATTTTGCTAGTTTCTCTTTATCAGCAGAGATAACAATCCTTTGAAGATTTTCTTTGTTCAGTTCCGTTTATAAGCAGGGATGGCATTTATTTTGCTAGTTTCTCTTTATCAGCAGAGATAACAATCTTTTGAAGATTTTCTTTTGTCAGTTTCCCTTTATCAGCAGGGATGGCATTTATTTTGCTAGTTTCTCTTTATCAGCAGAGATAGCAATCTTTTGAAGATTTTATTTTGTCAGTTTCCCTTTATCAGCAGGGATGCCATTTATTTTGCCAGTTTCTCTTTATCAGCAGAGATAACAATCTTTTGAAGATTTTCTTTTGTCAGTTTCCCTTTATCAGCAGGGATGGCATTTATTTTGCTAGTTTCTCTTTATCAGCAGAGATAGCAATCTTTTGAATATTTTCTTTTGTCAGTTTCCCTTTATCAGCAGGGATGGCATTTATTTTTCTAGCTTCTCTTTATCAGCAGAGATAGCAATCTTTTGAAGATTTTCTTTTGTCAGTTTCCCTTTATCAGCAGGGATGGCATTAATTTTGCTAGTTTCTCTTTATCAGCAGAGATAGCAATCTTTTAAAGATTTTCTTTCGTCAGTTTCCCTTTATCAGCAGGGATGGCATTTATTTTGCTAGTTTCTCTTTATCAGCATAGATAGCAATCCTTTGAAGATTTTCATTTGTCAGTTTCCCTTTATCAGCAGGGATGGCATTTATTTTGCTAGTTTCTCTTTATCAGCAGAGATAGCAATCCTTTGAAGATTTTCTTTTGTCAGTTTCCCTTTATCAGCAGGGATGGCATTTATTTTGCTAGTTTCTCTTTATCCGCAGAGATAGCAATCTTTTGATGATTATCTTTGGTCAGTTCACTTTATCAGCAGGGATGGCATTTATTTGGATAGTTTCTCTTTATCAGCAGAGATAGCAATCCTTTGAAGATTTTCTTTTGTCAGTTTCCCTTTATCAGCAGGGATGTCATTTATTTTGCTAGTTTCTCTTTATCAGCAGAGATAGCAATCCTTTGAAGATTTTCTTTTGTCAGTTTCCCTTTATCCGCAAGGATGTCATTTATTTTACTAGTTTTTCTTTATCAGCAGAGATAGCAATCCTTTGAAGATTTTCTTTTGTTAGTTTCCCTTTATCAGCAGGGATGGCATTTATTTTGCTAGTTTCTCTTTATCAGCAGAGATATCAATCTTTTGAAGATTTTCTTTGGTCAGTTCCCTTTATCAGCAGGGATGGCATTTATTTGGATAGTTTCTCTTTATCAGCAGAGATAGCAATCCTTTGAAGATTTTCTTTTGTCAGTTTCCCTTTATCAGCAGGGATGGCATTTATTTTGCTAGTTTCTCTTTATCAGCAGAGATAACAATCCTTTGAAGATTTTCTTTGTTCAGTTCCGTTTATAAGCAGGGATGGCATTTATTTTGCTAGTTTCTCTTTATCAGCAGAGATAACAATCTTTTGAAGATTTTCTTTTGTCAGTTTCCCTTTATCAGCAGGGATAGCATTTATTTTGCTAGTTTCTCTTTATCAGCAGAGATAGCAATCTTTTGAAGATTTTATTTTGTCAGTTTCCCTTTATCAGCAGGGATGGCATTTATTTTGCCAGTTTCTCTTTATCAGCAGAGATAACAATCTTTTGAAGATTTTCTTTTGTCAGTTTCCCTTTATCAGCAGGGATGGCATTTATTTTGCTAGTTTCTCTTTATCAGCAGAGATAGCAATCTTTTGAATATTTTCTTTTGTCAGTTTCCCTTTATCAGCAGGGATGGCATTTATTTTTCTAGCTTCTCTTTATCAGCAGAGATAGCAATCTTTTGAAGATTTTCTTTTGTCAGTTTCCCTTTATCAGCAGGGATAGCATTTATTTTGCTAGTTTCTCTTTATCAGCAGAGATAGCAATCTTTTAAAGATTTTCTTTCGTCAGTTTCCCTTTATCAGCAGGGATGGCATTTATTTTGCTAGTTTCTCTTTATCAGCATAGATAGCAATCCTTTGAAGATTTTCTTTTGTCAGTTTCCCTTTATCAGCAGGGATGGCATTTATTTTGCTAGTTTCTCTTTATCAGTAGAGATAACAATCCTTTGAAGATTTTCTTTTGTCAGTTTCCCTTTATCAGCAGGGATGGCATTTATTTTGCTAGTTTCCCTTTATCAGCAGAGATAGCAATCTTTTGAAGATTTTATTTTGTCAGTTTCCCTTTATCAGCAGGGATGCCATTTATTTCTCTAGTTTCTATTTATCAGCAGAGATAACAATCTTTTAATGATTTTCTTTTGTCAGTTTCCCTTTATCAGCAGGGATGACATTTATTTTGCTAGTTTCTCTTTATCCGCAGAGATAGCAATCTTTTGATTATTTTCTTTTGTCAGTTTCCCTTTATCAGCAGGGATGGCATTTAATTTTCTAGCTTCTCTTTATCCGCAGAGATAGCAATCTTTTAAAGATTTTCTTTTGTCAGTTTCCCTTTATCAGCAGGGATGGCATTTATTTTACTAGTTTCTCTTTATCAGCAGAGATAGCAATCTTTTAAAGATTTTCTTTCGTCAGTTTCCCTTTATCAGCAGGGATGGCATTTATTTTTCTAGCTTCTCTTTATCAGCAGAGATAGCAATCTTTTGAAGATTTTCTTTTGTCAGTTTCCCTTTATCATCAGGGATAGCATTTATTTTGCTAGTTTCTCTTTATCAGCAGAGATAGCAATCTTTTAAAGATTTTCTTTCGTCAGTTTCCCTTTATCAGCAGGGATGGCATTTATTTTGCTAGTTTCTCTTTATCAGCATAGATAGCAATCCTTTGAAGATTTTCTTTTGTCAGTTTCCCTTTATCAGCAGGGATGGCATTTATTTTTCTAGCTTCTCTTTATCAGCAGAGATAGCAATCTTTTGAAGATTTTCTTTTGTCAGTTTCCCTTTATCAGCAGGGATAGCATTTATTTTGCTAGTTTCTCTTTATCAGCAGAGATAACAATCTTTTAAAGATTTTCTTTCGTCAGTTTCCCTTTATCAGCAGGGATGGCATTTATTTTGCTAGTTTCTCTTTATCAGCAGAGATAGCAATCTTTTAAAGATTTTCTTTCGTCAGTTTCCCTTTATCAGCAGGGATGGCATTTATTTTTCTAGCTTCTCTTTATCAGCAGAGATATCAATCTTTTGAAGATTTTCTTTTGTCAGTTTCCCTTTATCAGCAGGGATGGCATTTATTTTACTAGTTTCTCTTTATCAGCAGAGATAGCAATCTTTTAAAGATTTTCTTTCGTCAGTTTCCCTTTATCAGCAGGGATGGCATTTATGTTGTTAGTTTCTCTTTATCAGCAGAGATAGCAATCTTTTGAAGATTTTCTTTGGTCAGTTCCCTTTATCAGCTGGGATGGCATTTATTTTGCTAGTTTCTCTTTATCAGCAGAGATAGCAATCTTTTGAAGATTTTCTTTTGTCAGTTTCCCTTTATCAGCAGGGATGACATTTTATTTTGCAAGTTTCTCTTTGTCATCAGAGATAGCAATCTTTTGAAGATTTTGTTTTGTCAGTTTTCCTTTATCAGCCGGGATGGCATTTATTTTGCTAGTTTCTCTTTATCAGCAGAGATAGCAATCCTTTGAAGATTTTCTTTTGTCAGTTTCCCTTTATCAGCAGGGATGTCATTTATTTTGCTAGTTTCTCTTTATCAGCAGAGATAGCAATCCTTTGAAGATTTTCTTTTGTCAGTTTCCCTTTATCAGCAGGGATGGCATTTATTTTGCTAGTTTCTCTTTATCCGCAAAGATAGCAATCTTTTGATGATTTTCTTTGGTCAGTTCCCTTTATCAGCAGGGATGGCATTTATTTGGATAGTTTCTCTTTATCAGCAGAGATAGCAATCCTTTGAAGATTTTCTTTTGTCAGTTTCCCTTTATCAGCAGGGATGGCATTTATTTTGCTAGTTTCTCTTTATCAGCAGAGATAGCAATCTTTTGAAGATTTTCTTTTGTCAGTTTCCCTTTATCAGCAGGGATGACATTTTATTTTGCTAGTTTCTCTTTGTCATCAGAGATAGCAATCTTTTGAAGATTTTCTTTTGTCAGTTTTCCTTTATCAGCCGGGATGGCATTTATTTTGCTAGTTTCTCTTTATCAGCAGAGATAGCAATCCTTTGAAGATTTTCTTTTGTCAGTTTCCCTTTATCAGCAGGGATGTCATTTATTTTGCTAGTTTCTCTTTATCAGCAGAGATAGCAATCCTTTGAAGATTTTCTTTTGTCAGTTTCCCTTTATCAGCAGGGATGGCATTTATTTTGCTAGTTTCTCTTTATCCGCAAAGGTAGCAATCTTTTGATGATTTTCTTTGGTCAGTTCCCTTTATCAGCAGGGATGGCATTTATTTGGATAGTTTCTCTTTATCAGCAGAGATAGCAATCCTTTGAAGATTTTCTTTTGTCAGTTTCCCTTTATCAGCAGGGATGGCATTTATTTTGCTAGTTTCTCTTTATCAGCAGAGATAGCAATCTTTTGAAGATTTTCTTTTGTCAGTTTCCCTTTATCAGCAGGGATGACATTTTATTTTGCTAGTTTCTCTTTGTCATCAGAGATAGCAATCTTTTGAAGATTTTCTTTTGTCAGTTTTCCTTTATCAGCAGGGATGGCATTTATTTTTCTAGCTTCTCTTTATCAGCAGAGATAGCAATCTTTTGAAGATTTTCTTTTGTCAGTTTCCCTTTATCAGCAGGGATAGCATTTATTTTGCTAGTTTCTCTTTATCAGCAGAGATAGCAATCTTTTAAAGATTTTCTTTCGTCAGTTTCCCTTTATCAGCAGGGATGGCATTTATTTTGCTAGTTTCTCTTTATCAGCATAGATAGCAATCCTTTGAAGATTTTCTTTTGTCAGTTTCCCTTTATCAGCAGGGATGGCATTTATTTTGCTAGTTTCTCTTTATCAGTAGAGATAACAATCCTTTGAAGATTTTCTTTTGTCAGTTTCCCTTTATCAGCAGGGATGGCATTTATTTTGCTAGTTTCCCTTTATCAGCAGAGATAGCAATCTTTTGAAGATTTTATTTTGTCAGTTTCCCTTTATCAGCAGGGATGCCATTTATTTCTCTAGTTTCTATTTATCAGCAGAGATAACAATCTTTTAATGATTTTCTTTTGTCAGTTTCCCTTTATCAGCAGGGATGACATTTATTTTGCTAGTTTCTCTTTATCAGCAGAGATAGCAATCTTTTGATTATTTTCTTTTGTCAGTTTCCCTTTATCAGCAGGGATGGCATTTAATTTTCTAGCTTCTCTTTATCCGCAGAGATAGCAATCTTTTAAAGATTTTCTTTTGTCAGTTTCCCTTTATCAGCAGGGATGGCATTTATTTTACTAGTTTCTCTTTATCAGCAGAGATAGCAATCTTTTAAAGATTTTCTTTCGTCAGTTTCCCTTTATCAGCAGGGATGGCATTTATTTTTCTAGCTTCTCTTTATCAGCAGAGATAGCAATCTTTTGAAGATTTTCTTTTGTCAGTTTCCCTTTATCATCAGGGATAGCATTTATTTTGCTAGTTTCTCTTTATCAGCAGAGATAGCAATCTTTTAAAGATTTTCTTTCGTCAGTTTCCCTTTATCAGCAGGGATGGCATTTATTTTGCTAGTTTCTCTTTATCAGCATAGATAGCAATCCTTTGAAGATTTTCTTTTGTCAGTTTCCCTTTATCAGCAGGGATGGCATTTATTTTTCTAGCTTCTCTTTATCAGCAGAGATAGCAATCTTTTGAAGATTTTCTTTTGTCAGTTTCCCTTTATCAGCAGGGATAGCATTTATTTTGCTAGTTTCTCTTTATCAGCAGAGATAACAATCTTTTAAAGATTTTCTTTCGTCAGTTTCCCTTTATCAGCAGGGATGGCATTTATTTTGCAAGTTTCTCTTTATCAGCAGAGATAGCAATCTTTTAAAGATTTTCTTTCGTCAGTTTCCCTTTATCAGCAGGGATGGCATTTATTTTTCTAGCTTCTCTTTATCAGCAGAGATAGCAATCTTTTGAAGATTTTCTTTTGTCAGTTTCCCTTTATCAGCAGGGATGGCATTTATTTTACTAGTTTCTCTTTATCAGCAGAGATAGCAATCTTTTAAAGATTTTCTTTCGTCAGTTTCCCTTTATCAGCAGGGATGGCATTTATGTTGTTAGTTTCTCTTTATCAGCAGAGATAGCAATCTTTTGAAGATTTTCTTTGGTCAGTACCCTTTATCAGCTGGGATGGCATTTATTTTGCTAGTTTCTCTTTATCAGCAGAGATAGCAATCTTTTGAAGATTTTCTTTTGTCAGTTTCCCTTTATCAGCAAGGATGACATTTTATTTTGCAAGTTTCTCTTTGTCATCAGAGATAGCAATCTTTTGAAGATTTTGTTTTGTCAGTTTTCCTTTATCAGCCGGGATGGCATTTATTTTGCTAGTTTCTCTTTATCAGCAGAGATAGCAATCCTTTGAAGATTTTCTTTTGTCAGTTTCCCTTTATCAGCAGGGATGTCATTTATTTTGCTAGTTTCTCTTTATCAGCAGAGATAGCAATCCTTTGAAGATTTTCTTTTGTCAGTTTCCCTTTATCAGCAGGGATGGCATTTATTTTGCTAGTTTCTCTTTATCCGCAAAGATAGCAATCTTTTGATGATTTTCTTTGGTCAGTTCCCTTTATCAGCAGGGATGGCATTTATTTGGATAGTTTCTCTTTATCAGCAGAGATAGCAATCCTTTGAAGATTTTCTTTTGTCAGTTTCCCTTTATCAGCAGGGATGGCATTTATTTTGCTAGTTTCTCTTTATCAGCAGAGATAGCAATCTTTTGAAGATTTTCTTTTGTCAGTTTCCCTTTATCAGCAGGGATGACATTTTATTTTGCTAGTTTCTCTTTGTCATCAGAGATAGCAATCTTTTGAAGATTTTCTTTTGTCAGTTTTCCTTTATCAGCCGGGATGGCATTTATTTTGCTAGTTTCTCTTTATCAGCAGAGATAGCAATCCTTTGAAGATTTTCTTTTGTCAGTTTCCCTTTATCAGCAGGGATGTCATTTATTTTGCTAGTTTCTCTTTATCAGCAGAGATAGCAATCCTTTGAAGATTTTCTTTTGTCAGTTTCCCTTTATCAGCAGGGATGGCATTTATTTTGCTAGTTTCTCTTTATCCGCAAAGGTAGCAATCTTTTGATGATTTTCTTTGGTCAGTTCCCTTTATCAGCAGGGATGGCATTTATTTGGATAGTTTCTCTTTATCAGCAGAGATAGCAATCCTTTGAAGATTTTCTTTTGTCAGTTTCCCTTTATCAGCAGGGATGGCATTTATTTTGCTAGTTTCTCTTTATCAGCAGAGATAGCAATCTTTTGAAGATTTTCTTTTGTCAGTTTCCCTTTATCAGCAGGGATGACATTTTATTTTGCTAGTTTCTCTTTGTCATCAGAGATAGCAATCTTTTGAAGATTTTCTTTTGTCAGTTTTCCTTTATCAGCCGGGATGGCATTTATTTTGCTAGTTTCTCTTTATCAGAAGAGATAGCAATCCTGTGAAGATTTTCTTTTGTCAGTTTCCCTTTATCAGCAGGGATGTCTTTTATTTTGCTAGTTTCTCTTTATCAGCAGAGATAGCAATCCTTTGAAGATTTTCTTTTGTGAGTTTCCCTTTATCAGCAGGGATGGCATTTATTTTGCTAGTTTCTCTTTATCCGCAGAGATAGCAATCTTTTGATGATTATCTTTGGTCAGTTCCCTTTATCAGCAGGGATGGCATTTATTTGGATAGTTTCTCTTTATCAGCAGAGATAACAATCCTTTGAAGATTTTCTTTTGTTAGTTTCCCTTTATCAGCAGGGATGGCATTTATTTTGCTAGTTTCTCTTTATCAGCAAAGATAGCAATCCTTTGAAGATTTTCTTTTGTCAGTTTCCCTTTATCAGCCGGGATGTCATTTATTTTGCTAGTTTCTCTTTATCAGCAGAGATAGCAATCTTTTGATTATTTTCTTTTGTCAGTTTCCCTTTATCAGCAGGGATGGCATTTAATTTTCTAGCTTCTCTTTATCCGCAGAGATAGCAATCTTTTAAAGATTTTCTTTTGTCAGTTTCCCTTTATCAGCAGGGATGGCATTTATTTTACTAGTTTCTCTTTATCAGCAGAGATAGCAATCTTTTAAAGATTTTCTTTCGTCAGTTTCCCTTTATCAGCAGGGATGGCATTTATTTTTCTAGCTTCTCTTTATCAGCAGAGATAGCAATCTTTTGAAGATTTTCTTTTGTCAGTTTCCCTTTATCATCAGGGATAGCATTTATTTTGCTAGTTTCTCTTTATCAGCAGAGATAGCAATCTTTTAAAGATTTTCTTTCGTCAGTTTCCCTTTATCAGCAGGGATGGCATTTATTTTGCTAGTTTCTCTTTATCAGCATAGATAGCAATCCTTTGAAGATTTTCTTTTGTCAGTTTCCCTTTATCAGCAGGGATGGCATTTATTTTTCTAGCTTCTCTTTATCAGCAGAGATAGCAATCTTTTGAAGATTTTCTTTTGTCAGTTTCCCTTTATCAGCAGGGATAGCATTTATTTTGCTAGTTTCTCTTTATCAGCAGAGATAACAATCTTTTAAAGATTTTCTTTCGTCAGTTTCCCTTTATCAGCAGGGATGGCATTTATTTTGCTAGTTTCTCTTTATCAGCAGAGATAGCAATCTTTTAAAGATTTTCTTTCGTCAGTTTCCCTTTATCAGCAGGGATGGCATTTATTTTTCTAGCTTCTCTTTATCAGCAGAGATAGCAATCTTTTGAAGATTTTCTTTTGTCAGTTTCCCTTTATCAGCAGGGATGGCATTTATTTTACTAGTTTCTCTTTATCAGCAGAGATAGCAATCTTTTAAAGATTTTCTTTCGTCAGTTTCCCTTTATCAGCAGGGATGGCATTTATGTTGTTAGTTTCTCTTTATCAGCAGAGATAGCAATCTTTTGAAGATTTTCTTTGGTCAGTTCCCTTTATCAGCTGGGATGGCATTTATTTTGCTAGTTTCTCTTTATCAGCAGAGATAGCAATCTTTTGAAGATTTTCTTTTGTCAGTTTCCCTTTATCAGCAGGGATGACATTTTATTTTGCAAGTTTCTCTTTGTCATCAGAGATAGCAATCTTTTGAAGATTTTGTTTTGTCAGTTTTCCTTTATCAGCCGGGATGGCATTTATTTTGCTAGTTTCTCTTTATCAGCAGAGATAGCAATCCTTTGAAGATTTTCTTTTGTCAGTTTCCCTTTATCAGCAGGGATGTCATTTATTTTGCTAGTTTCTCTTTATCAGCAGAGATAGCAATCCTTTGAAGATTTTCTTTTGTCAGTTTCCCTTTATCAGCAGGGATGGCATTTATTTTGCTAGTTTCTCTTTATCCGCAAAGATAGCAATCTTTTGATGATTTTCTTTGGTCAGTTCCCTTTATCAGCAGGGATGGCATTTATTTGGATAGTTTCTCTTTATCAGCAGAGATAGCAATCCTTTGAAGATTTTCTTTTGTCAGTTTCCCTTTATCAGCAGGGATGGCATTTATTTTGCTAGTTTCTCTTTATCAGCAGAGATAGCAATCTTTTGAAGATTTTCTTTTGTCAGTTTCCCTTTATCAGCAGGGATGACATTTTATTTTGCTAGTTTCTCTTTGTCATCAGAGATAGCAATCTTTTGAAGATTTTCTTTTGTCAGTTTTCCTTTATCAGCCGGGATGGCATTTATTTTGCTAGTTTCTCTTTATCAGCAGAGATAGCAATCCTTTGAAGATTTTCTTTTGTCAGTTTCCCTTTATCAGCAGGGATGTCATTTATTTTGCTAGTTTCTCTTTATCAGCAGAGATAGCAATCCTTTGAAGATTTTCTTTTGTCAGTTTCCCTTTATCAGCAGGGATGGCATTTATTTTGCTAGTTTCTCTTTATCCGCAAAGGTAGCAATCTTTTGATGATTTTCTTTGGTCAGTTCCCTTTATCAGCAGGGATGGCATTTATTTGGATAGTTTCTCTTTATCAGCAGAGATAGCAATCCTTTGAAGATTTTCTTTTGTCAGTTTCCCTTTATCAGCAGGGATGGCATTTATTTTGCTAGTTTCTCTTTATCAGCAGAGATAGCAATCTTTTGAAGATTTTCTTTTGTCAGTTTCCCTTTATCAGCAGGGATGACATTTTATTTTGCTAGTTTCTCTTTGTCATCAGAGATAGCAATCTTTTGAAGATTTTCTTTTGTCAGTTTTCCTTTATCAGCCGGGATGGCATTTATTTTGCTAGTTTCTCTTTATCAGAAGAGATAGCAATCCTGTGAAGATTTTCTTTTGTCAGTTTCCCTTTATCAGCAGGGATGTCTTTTATTTTGCTAGTTTCTCTTTATCAGCAGAGATAGCAATCCTTTGAAGATTTTCTTTTGTGAGTTTCCCTTTATCAGCAGGGATGGCATTTATTTTGCTAGTTTCTCTTTATCCGCAGAGATAGCAATCTTTTGATGATTATCTTTGGTCAGTTCCCTTTATCAGCAGGGATGGCATTTATTTGGATAGTTTCTCTTTATCAGCAGAGATAGCAATCCTTTGAAGATTTTCTTTTGTTAGTTTCCCTTTATCAGCAGGGATGGCATTTATTTTGCTAGTTTCTCTTTATCAGCAAAGATAGCAATCCTTTGAAGATTTTCTTTTGTCAGTTTCCCTTTATCAGCCGGGATGTCATTTATTTTGCTAGTTTCTCTTTATCAGCAGAGATAGCAATCCTTTGAAGATTTTCTTTTGTCAGTTTCCCTTTATCCGCAGGGATGTCATTTATTTTACTAGTTTTTCTTTATCAGCAGAGATAGCAATCCTTTGAAGATTTTCTTTTGTTAGTTTCCCTTTATCAGCAGGGATGGCATTTATTTGGCTTGTTTCTCTTTATCAGCAGAGATAGCAATCTTTTGAAGATTTTCTTTGGTCAGTTCCCTTTATCAGCAGGGATTGCATTTATTTGGATAGTTTCTCTTTATCAGCAGAGATAGCAATCCTTTGAAGATTTTCTTTTGTCAGTTTCCCTTTATCAGCAGGGATGGCATTTATTTTGCTAGTTTCTCTTTATCAGCAGAGATAACAATCCTTTGAAGATTTTCTTTGTTCAGTTCCGTTTATAAGGCGGGATGGCATTTATTTTGCTAGTTTCTCTTTATCAGCAGAGATAACAATCTTTGGAAGATTTTCTTTTGTCAGTTTCCCTTTATCAGCAGGGATGGCATTAATTTTGGTAGTTTCTCTTTATCAGCAGAGATAGCAATCTTTTAAAGATTTTCTTTCATCAGTTTCCCTTTATCAGCAGGGATGGCATTTATTTTGCTAGTTTCTCTTTATCAGCATAGATAGCAATCCTTTGAAGATTTTCATTTGTCAGTTTCCCTTTATCAGCAGGGATGGCATTTATTTTGCTAGTTTCTCTTTATCAGCAGAGATAGCAATCCTTTGAAGATTTTCTTTTGTCAGTTTCCCTTTATCAGCAGGGATGGCATTTATTTTGCTAGTTTCTCTTTATCCGCAGAGATAGCAATCTTTTGATGATTATCTTTGGTCAGTTCCCTTTATCAGCAGGGATGGCATTTATTTGGATAGTTTCTCTTTATCAGCAGAGATAGCAATCCTTTGAAGATTTTCTTTTGTCAGTTTCCCTTTATCAGCAGGGATGGCATTTATTTTGCTAGTTTCTCTTTATCAGCAGAGATAGCAATCCTTTGAAGATTTTCTTTTGTCAGTTTCCCTTTATCAGCAGGGATGTCATTTATTTTGCTAGTTTCTCTTTATCAGCAGAGATAGCAATCCTTTGAAGATTTTCTTTTGTCAGTTTCCCTTTATCCGCAGGGATGTCATTTATTTTACTAGTTTTTCTTTATCAGCAGAGATAGCAATCCTTTGAAGATTTTCTTTTGTTAGTTTACCTTTATCAGCAGGGATGGCATTTATTTTGCTAGTTTCTCTTTATCAGCAGAGATATCAATCTTTTGAAGATTTTCTTTGGTCAGTTCCCTTTATCAGCAGGGATGGCATTTATTTGGATAGTTTCTCTTTATCAGCAGAGATAGAAATCCTTTGAAGATTTTCTTTTGTCAGTTTCCCTTTATCAGCAGGGATGGCATTTATTTTGCTAGTTTCTCTTTATCAGCAGAGATAGCAATCTTTTGAAGATTTTATTTTGTCAGTTTCCCTTTATCAGCAGGGATGCCATTTATTTTGCCAGTTTCTCTTTATCAGCAGAGATAACAATCTTTTGAAGATTTTCTTTTGTCAGTTTCCCTTTATCAGCAGGGATGGCATTTATTTTGCTAGTTTCTCTTTATCAGCAGAGATAGCAATCTTTTGAATATTTTCTTTTGTCAGTTTCCCTTTATCAGCAGGGATGCCATTTATTTTGCCAGTTTCTCTTTATCAGCAGAGATAACAATCTTTTGAAGATTTTCTTTTGTCAGTTTCCCTTTATCAGCAGGGATGGCATTTATTTTGCTAGTTTCTCTTTATCAGCAGAGATAGCAATCTTTTGAATATTTTCTTTTGTCAGTTTCCCTTTATCAGCAGGGATGGCATTTATTTTTCTAGCTCCTCTTTATCAGCAGAGATAGCAATCTTTTGAAGATTTTCTTTTGTCAGTTTCCCTTTATCAGCAGGGATAGCATTTATTTTGCTAGTTTCTCTTTATCAGCAGAGATAGCAATCTTTTAAAGATTTTCTTTCGTCAGTTTCCCTTTATCAGCAGGGATGGCATTTATTTTGCTAGTTTCTCTTTATCAGCATAGATAGCAATCCTTTGAAGATTTTCTTTTGTCAGTTTCCCTTTATCAGCAGGGATGGCATTTATTTTGCTAGTTTCTCTTTATCAGTAGAGATAACAATCCTTTGAAGATTTTCTTTTGTCAGTTTCCCTTTATCAGCAGGGATGGCATTTATTTTGCTAGTTTCCCTTTATCAGCAGAGATAGCAATCTTTTGAAGATTTTATTTTGTCAGTTTCCCTTTATCAGCAGGGATGACATTTATTTCTCTAGTTTCTCTTTATCAGCAGAGATAGCAATCTTTTAATGATTTTCTTTTGTCAGTTTCCCTTTATCAGCAGGGATGACATTTATTTTGCTAGTTTCTCTTTATCAGCAGAGATAGCAATCTTTTGAATATTTTCTTTTGTCAGTTTCCCTTTATCAGCAGGGATGGCATTTATTTTTCTAGCTTCTCTTTATCAGCAGAGATAGCAATCTTTTGAATATTTTCTTTTGTCAGTTTCCCTTTATCAGCAGGGATGGCATTTATTTTGCTAGTTTCTCTTTATCAGCATAGATAGCAATCCTTTGAAGATTTTCTTTTCTCAGTTTCCCTTTATCAGCAGGGATGGCATTTATTTTGCTAGTTTCTCTTTATCAGCAGAGATAGCAATCTTTTGAAGATTTTCTTTTGTCAGTTTCCCTTTATCAGCAGGGATAGCATTTATTTTGCTAGTTTCTCTTTATCAGCAGAGATAGCAATCTTTTAAAGATTTTCTTTCGTCAGTTTCCCTTTATCAGCAGGGATGGCATTTATTTTGCTAGTTTCTCTTTATCAGCATAGATAGCAATCCTTTGAAGATTTTCTTTTGTCAGTTTCCCTTTATCAGCAGGGATGGCATTTATTTTTCTAGCTTCTCTTTATCAGCAGAGATAGCAATCTTTTGAAGATTTTCTTTTGTCAGTTTCCCTTTATCAGCAGGGATAGCATTTATTTTGCTAGTTTCTCTTTATCAGCAGAGATAGCAATCTTTTAAAGATTTTCTTTCGTCAGTTTCCCTTTATCAGCAGGGATGGCATTTATTTTGCAAGTTTCTCTTTATCAGCAGAGATAGCAATCTTTTAAAGATTTTCTTTCGTCAGTTTCCCTTTATCAGCAGGGATGGCATTTATTTTTCTAGCTTCTCTTTATCAGCAGAGATAGCAATCTTTTGAAGATTTTCTTTTGTCAGTTTCCCTTTATCAGCAGGGATAGCATTTATTTTGCTAGTTTTTCTTTATCAGCAGAGATAACAATCTTTTAAAGATTTTCTTTCGTCAGTTTCCCTTTATCAGCAGGGATGGCATTTATTTTTCTAGCTTCTCTTTATCAGCAGAGATAGCAATCTTTTGAAGATTTTCTTTTGTCAGTTTCCCTTTATCAGCAGGGATAGCATTTATTTTGCTAGTTTCTCTTTATCAGCAGAGATAGCAATCTTTTAAAGATTTTCTTTCGTCAGTTTCCCTTTATCAGCAGGGATGGCATTTATTTTGCTAGTTTCTCTTTATCAGCATAGATAGCAATCCTTTGAAGTTTTTCTTTTGTCAGTTTCCCTTTATCAGCAGGGATGGCATTTATTTTGCTAGTTTCTCTTTATCAGTAGAGATAACAATCCTTTGAAGATTTTCTTTTGTCAGTTTCCCTTTATCAGCAGGGATGCCATTTATTTTGCTAGTTTCCCTTTATCAGCAGAGATAGCAATCTTTTGAAGATTTTATTTTGTCAGTTTCCCTTTATCAGCAGGGATGACATTTATTTCTCTAGTTTCTCTTTATCAGCAGAGATAGCAATCTTTTAATGATTTTCTTTTGTCAGTTTCCCTTTATCAGCAGGGATGACATTTATTTTGCTAGTTTCTCTTTATCAGCAGAGATAGCAATCTTTTGAATATTTTCTTTTGTCAGTTTCCCTTTATCAGCAGGGATGGCATTTATTTTTCTAGCTTCTCTTTATCCGCAGAGATAGCAATCTTTTGAAGATTTTCTTTTGTCAGTTTCCCTTTATCAGCAGGGATGGCATTTATTTTACTAGTTTCTCTTTATCAGCAGAGATAGCAATCTTTTAAAGATTTTCTTTCGTCAGTTTCCCTTTATCAGCAGGGATAGCATTTATTTTGCTAGTTTCTCTTTATCAGCAGAGATAGCAATCTTTTAAAGATTTTCTTTCGTCAGTGTCCCTTTATCAGCAGGGATGGCATTTATTTTGCTAGTTTCTCTTTATCAGCAGAGATAACAATCCTTTGAAGATTTTCTTTGTTCAGTTCCGTTTATAAGCAGGGATGGCATTTATTTTGCTAGTTTCTCTTTATCAGCAGAGATAACAATCTTTTGAAGATTTTCTTTTGTCAGTTTCCCTTTATCAGCAGGGATGGCATTTATTTTGCTAGTTTCTCTTTATCAGCAGAGATATCAATCTTTTGAAGATTTTCTTTGGTCAGTTCCCTTTATCAGCAGGGATGGCATTTATTTGGATAGTTTCTCTTTATCAGCAGAGATAGCAATCCTTTGAAGATTTTCTTTTGTCAGTTTCCCTTTATCAGCAGGGATGGCATTTATTTTGCTAGTTTCTCTTTATCAGCAGAGATAACAATCCTTTGAAGATTTTCTTTGTTCAGTTCCGTTTATAAGCAGGGATGGCATTTATTTTGCTAGTTTCTCTTTATCAGCAGAGATAACAATCTTTTGAAGATTTTCTTTTGTCAGTTTCCCTTTATCAGCAGGGATGGCATTTATTTTGCTAGTTTCTCTTTATCAGCAGAGATATCAATCTTTTGAAGATTTTCTTTGGTCAGTTCCCTTTATCAGCAGGGATGGCATTTATTTGGATAGTTTCTCTTTATCAGCAGAGATAGCAATCCTTTGAAGATTTTCTTTTGTCAGTTTCCCTTTATCAGCAGGGATGGCATTTATTTTGCTAGTTTCTCTTTATCAGCAGAGATAACAATCCTTTGAAGATTTTCTTTGTTCAGTTCCGTTTATAAGCAGGGATGGCATTTATTTTGCTAGTTTCTCTTTATCAGCAGAGATAACAATCTTTTGAAGATTTTCTTTTGTCAGTTTCCCTTTATCAGCAGGGATGGCATTTATTTTGCTAGTTTCTCTTTATCAGCAGAGATAGCAATCTTTTCAAGATTTTATTTTGTCAGTTTCCCTTTATCAGTAGGGATGCCATTTATTTTGCCAGTTTCTCTTTATCAGCAGAGATAACAATCTTTTGAAGATTTTCTTTTGTCAGTTTCCCTTTATCAGCAGGGATGGCATTTATTTTGCTAGTTTCTCTTTATCAGCAGAGATAGCAATCTTTTGAATATTTTCTTTTGTCAGTTTCCCTTTATCAGCAGGGATGGCATTTATTTTTCTAGCTCCTCTTTATCAGCAGAGATAGCAATCTTTTGAAGATTTTCTTTTGTCAGTTTCCCTTTATCAGCAGGGATAGCATTTATTTTGCTAGTTTCTCTTTATCAGCAGAGATAGCAATCTTTTAAAGATTTTCTTTCGTCAGTTTCCCTTTATCAGCAGGGATGGCATTTATTTTGCTAGTTTCTCTTTATCAGCATAGATAGCAATCCTTTGAAGATTTTCTTTTGTCAGTTTCCCTTTATCAGCAGGGATGGCATTTATTTTGCTAGTTTCTCTTTATCAGTAGAGATAACAATCCTTTGAAGATTTTCTTTTGTCAGTTTCCCTTTATCAGCAGGGATGGCATTTATTTTGCTAGTTTCCCTTTATCAGCAGAGATAGCAATCTTTTGAAGATTTTATTTTGTCAGTTTCCCTTTATCAGCAGGGATGACATTTATTTCTCTAGTTTCTCTTTATCAGCAGAGATAGCAATCTTTTAATGATTTTCTTTTGTCAGTTTCCCTTTATCAGCAGGGATGACATTTATTTTGCTAGTTTCTCTTTATCAGCAGAGATAGCAATCTTTTGAATATTTTCTTTTGTCAGTTTCCCTTTATCAGCAGGGATGGCATTTATTTTTCTAGCTTCTCTTTATCCGCGAGATAGCAATCTTTTGAAGATTTTCTTTTGTCAGTTTCCCTTTATCAGCAGGGATGGCATTTATTTTACTAGTTTCTCTTTATCAGCAGAGATAGCAATCTTTTAAAGATTTTCTTTCGTCAGTTTCCCTTTATCAGCAGGGATGGCATTTATTTTTCTAGCTTCTCTTTATCAGCAGAGATAGCAATCTTTTGAAGATTTTCTTTTGTCAGTTTCCCTTTATCAGCAGGGATAGCATTTATTTTGCTAGTTTCTCTTTATCAGCAGAGATAGCAATCTTTTAAAGATTTTCTTTCGTCAGTTTCCCTTTATCAGCAGGGATGGCATTTATTTTGCTAGTTTCTCTTTATCAGCATAGATAGCAATCCTTTGAAGATTTTCTTTTGTCAGTTTCCCTTTATCAGCAGGGATGGCATTTATTTTTCTAGCTTCTCTTTATCAGCAGAGATAGCAATCTTTTGAAGATTTTCTTTTGTCAGTTTCCCTTTATCAGCAGGGATAGCATTTATTTTGCTAGTTTCTCTTTATCAGCAGAGATAGCAATCTTTTAAAGATTTTCTTTCGTCAGTTTCCCTTTATCAGCAGGGATGGCATTTATTTTGCAAGTTTCTCTTTATCAGCAGAGATAGCAATCTTTTAAAGATTTTCTTTCGTCAGTTTCCCTTTATCAGCAGGGATGGCATTTATTTTTCTAGCTTCTCTTTATCAGCAGAGATAGCAATCTTTTGAAGATTTTCTTTTGTCAGTTTCCCTTTATCAGCAGGGATAGCATTTATTTTGCTAGTTTTTCTTTATCAGCAGAGATAGCAATCTTTTAAAGATTTTCTTTCGTCAGTTTCCCTTTATCAGCAGGGATGGCATTTATTTTGCTAGTTTCTCTTTATCAGCATAGATAGCAATCCTTTGAAGATTTTCTTTTGTCAGTTTCCCTTTATCAGCAGGGATGGCATTTATTTTTCTAGCTTCTCTTTATCAGCAGAGATAGCAATCTTTTGAAGATTTTCTTTTGTCAGTTTCCCTTTATCAGCAGGGATAGCATTTATTTTGCTAGTTTCTCTTTATCAGCAGAGATAGCAATCTTTTAAAGATTTTCTTTCGTCAGTTTCCCTTTATCAGCAGGGATGGCATTTATTTTGCAAGTTTCTCTTTATCAGCAGAGATAGCAATCTTTTAAAGATTTTCTTTCGTCAGTTTCCCTTTATCAGCAGGGATGGCATTTATTTTTCTAGCTTCTCTTTATCAGCAGAGATAGCAATCTTTTGAAGATTTTCTTTTGTCAGTTTCCCTTTATCAGCAGGGATAGCATTTATTTTGCTAGTTTTTCTTTATCAGCAGAGATAGCAATCTTTTAAAGATTTTCTTTCGTCAGTTTCCCTTTATCAGCAGGGATGGCATTTATTTTTCTAGCTTCTCTTTATCAGCAGAGATAGCAATCTTTTGAAGATTTTCTTTTGTCAGTTTCCCTTTATCAGCAGGGATAGCATTTATTTTGCTAGTTTCTCTTTATCAGCAGAGATAGCAATCTTTTAAAGATTTTCTTTCGTCAGTTTCCCTTTATCAGCAGGGATGGCATTTATTTTGCTAGTTTCTCTTTATCAGCATAGATAGCAATCCTTTGAAGTTTTTCTTTTGTCAGTTTCCCTTTATCAGCAGGGATGGCATTTATTTTGCTAGTTTCTCTTTATCAGTAGAGATAACAATCCTTTGAAGATTTTCTTTTGTCAGTTTCCCTTTATCAGCAGGGATGGCATTTATTTTGCTAGTTTCCCTTTATCAGCAGAGATAGCAATCTTTTGAAGATTTTATTTTGTCAGTTTCCCTTTATCAGCAGGGATGACATTTATTTCTCTAGTTTCTCTTTATCAGCAGAGATAGCAATCTTTTAATGATTTTCTTTTGTCAGTTTCCCTTTATCAGCAGGGATGACATTTATTTTGCTAGTTTCTCTTTATCAGCAGAGATAGCAATCTTTTGAATATTTTCTTTTGTCAGTTTCCCTTTATCAGCAGGGATGGCATTTATTTTTCTAGCTTCTCTTTATCCGCAGAGATAGCAATCTTTTGAAGATTTTCTTTTGTCAGTTTCCCTTTATCAGCAGGGATGGCATTTATTTTACTAGTTTCTCTTTATCAGCAGAGATAGCAATCTTTTAAAGATTTTCTTTCGTCAGTTTCCCTTTATCAGCAGGGATAGCATTTATTTTGCTAGTTTCTCTTTATCAGCAGAGATAGCAATCTTTTAAAGATTTTCTTTCGTCAGTGTCCCTTTATCAGCAGGGATGGCATTTATTTTGCTAGTTTCTCTTTATCAGCAGAGATAGCAATCCTTTGAAGATTTTCTTTTGTCAGTTTCCCTTTATCAGCAGGGATGGCATTTATTTTGCTAGTTTCCCTTTATCAGCAGAGATAGCAATCTTTTGAATATTTTCTTTTGTCAGTTTCCCTTTATCAGCAGGGATGGCATTTATTTTTCTAGCTTCTCTTTATCAGCAGAGATAGCAATCTTTTGAAGATTTTCTTTTGTCAGTTTCCCTTTATCAGCAGGGATAGCATTTATTTTGCTAGTTTTTCTTTATCAGCAGAGATAACAATCTTTTAAAGATTTTCTTTCGTCAGTTTCCCTTTATCAGCAGGGATGGCATTTATTTTTCTAGCTTCTCTTTATCAGCAGAGATAGCAATCTTTTGAAGATTTTCTTTTGTCAGTTTCCCTTTATCAGCAGGGATAGCATTTATTTTGCTAGTTTCTCTTTATCAGCAGAGATAGCAATCTTTTAAAGATTTTCTTTCGTCAGTTTCCCTTTATCAGCAGGGATGGCATTTATTTTGCTAGTTTCTCTTTATCAGCATAGATAGCAATCCTTTGAAGTTTTTCTTTTGTCAGTTTCCCTTTATCAGCAGGGATGGCATTTATTTTGCTAGTTTCTCTTTATCAGTAGAGATAACAATCCTTTGAAGATTTTCTTTTGTCAGTTTCCCTTTATCAGCAGGGATGCCATTTATTTTGCTAGTTTCCCTTTATCAGCAGAGATAGCAATCTTTTGAAGATTTTATTTTGTCAGTTTCCCTTTATCAGCAGGGATGACATTTATTTCTCTAGTTTCTCTTTATCAGCAGAGATAGCAATCTTTTAATGATTTTCTTTTGTCAGTTTCCCTTTATCAGCAGGGATGACATTTATTTTGCTAGTTTCTCTTTATCAGCAGAGATAGCAATCTTTTGAATATTTTCTTTTGTCAGTTTCCCTTTATCAGCAGGGATGGCATTTATTTTTCTAGCTTCTCTTTATCCGCAGAGATAGCAATCTTTTGAAGATTTTCTTTTGTCAGTTTCCCTTTATCAGCAGGGATGGCATTTATTTTACTAGTTTCTCTTTATCAGCAGAGATAGCAATCTTTTAAAGATTTTCTTTCGTCAGTTTCCCTTTATCAGCAGGGATAGCATTTATTTTGCTAGTTTCTCTTTATCAGCAGAGATAGCAATCTTTTAAAGATTTTCTTTCGTCAGTGTCCCTTTATCAGCAGGGATGGCATTTATTTTGCTAGTTTCTCTTTATCAGCAGAGATAGCAATCCTTTGAAGATTTTCTTTTGTCAGTTTCCCTTTATCAGCAGGGATGGCATTTATTTTGCTAGTTTCTCTTTATCCGCAGAGATAGCAATCTTTTGATGATTATCTTTGGTCAGTTCCCTTTATCAGCAGGGATGGCATTTATTTGGATAGTTTCTCTTTATCAGCAGAGATAGCAATCCTTTGAAGATTTTCTTTTGTCAGTTTCCCTTTATCAGCAGGGATGGCATTTATTTTGCTAGTTTCTCTTTATCAGCAGAGATAGCAATCCTTTGAAGATTTTCTTTTGTCAGTTTCCCTTTATCAGCAGGGATGTCATTTATTTTGCTAGTTTCTCTTTATCAGCAGAGATAGCAATCCTTTGAAGATTTTCTTTTGTCAGTTTCCCTTTATCCGCAGGGATGTCATTTATTTTACTAGTTTTTCTTTATCAGCAGAGATAGCAATCCTTTGAAGATTTTCTTTTGTTAGTTTACCTTTATCAGCAGGGATGGCATTTATTTTGCTAGTTTCTCTTTATCAGCAGAGATATCAATCTTTTGAAGATTTTCTTTGGTCAGTTCCCTTTATCAGCAGGGATGGCATTTATTTGGATAGTTTCTCTTTATCAGCAGAGATAGCAATCCTTTGAAGATTTTCTTTTGTCAGTTTCCCTTTATCAGCAGGGATGGCATTTATTTTGCTAGTTTCTCTTTATCAGCAGAGATAACAATCCTTTGAAGATTTTCTTTGTTCAGTTCCGTTTATAAGCAGGGATGGCATTTATTTTGCTAGTTTCTCTTTATCAGCAGAGATAACAATCTTTTGAAGATTTTCTTTTGTCAGTTTCCCTTTATCAGCAGGGATGGCATTTATTTTGCTAGTTTCTCTTTATCAGCAGAGATAGCAATCTTTTCAAGATTTTATTTTGTCAGTTTCCCTTTATCAGTAGGGATGCCATTTATTTTGCCAGTTTCTCTTTATCAGCAGAGATAACAATCTTTTGAAGATTTTCTTTTGTCAGTTTCCCTTTATCAGCAGGGATGGCATTTATTTTGCTAGTTTCTCTTTATCAGCAGAGATAGCAATCTTTTGAATATTTTCTTTTGTCAGTTTCCCTTTATCAGCAGGGATGGCATTTATTTTTCTAGCTCCTCTTTATCAGCAGAGATAGCAATCTTTTGAAGATTTTCTTTTGTCAGTTTCCCTTTATCAGCAGGGATAGCATTTATTTTGCTAGTTTCTCTTTATCAGCAGAGATAGCAATCTTTTAAAGATTTTCTTTCGTCAGTTTCCCTTTATCAGCAGGGATGGCATTTATTTTGCTAGTTTCTCTTTATCAGCATAGATAGCAATCCTTTGAAGATTTTCTTTTGTCAGTTTCCCTTTATCAGCAGGGATGGCATTTATTTTGCTAGTTTCTCTTTATCAGTAGAGATAACAATCCTTTGAAGATTTTCTTTTGTCAGTTTCCCTTTATCAGCAGGGATGGCATTTATTTTGCTAGTTTCCCTTTATCAGCAGAGATAGCAATCTTTTGAAGATTTTATTTTGTCAGTTTCCCTTTATCAGCAGGGATGACATTTATTTCTCTAGTTTCTCTTTATCAGCAGAGATAGCAATCTTTTAATGATTTTCTTTTGTCAGTTTCCCTTTATCAGCAGGGATGACATTTATTTTGCTAGTTTCTCTTTATCAGCAGAGATAGCAATCTTTTGAATATTTTCTTTTGTCAGTTTCCCTTTATCAGCAGGGATGGCATTTATTTTTCTAGCTTCTCTTTATCCGCGAGATAGCAATCTTTTGAAGATTTTCTTTTGTCAGTTTCCCTTTATCAGCAGGGATGGCATTTATTTTACTAGTTTCTCTTTATCAGCAGAGATAGCAATCTTTTAAAGATTTTCTTTCGTCAGTTTCCCTTTATCAGCAGGGATGGCATTTATTTTTCTAGCTTCTCTTTATCAGCAGAGATAGCAATCTTTTGAAGATTTTCTTTTGTCAGTTTCCCTTTATCAGCAGGGATAGCATTTATTTTGCTAGTTTCTCTTTATCAGCAGAGATAGCAATCTTTTAAAGATTTTCTTTCGTCAGTTTCCCTTTATCAGCAGGGATGGCATTTATTTTGCTAGTTTCTCTTTATCAGCATAGATAGCAATCCTTTGAAGATTTTCTTTTGTCAGTTTCCCTTTATCAGCAGGGATGGCATTTATTTTTCTAGCTTCTCTTTATCAGCAGAGATAGCAATCTTTTGAAGATTTTCTTTTGTCAGTTTCCCTTTATCAGCAGGGATAGCATTTATTTTGCTAGTTTCTCTTTATCAGCAGAGATAGCAATCTTTTAAAGATTTTCTTTCGTCAGTTTCCCTTTATCAGCAGGGATGGCATTTATTTTGCAAGTTTCTCTTTATCAGCAGAGATAGCAATCTTTTAAAGATTTTCTTTCGTCAGTTTCCCTTTATCAGCAGGGATGGCATTTATTTTTCTAGCTTCTCTTTATCAGCAGAGATAGCAATCTTTTGAAGATTTTCTTTTGTCAGTTTCCCTTTATCAGCAGGGATAGCATTTATTTTGCTAGTTTTTCTTTATCAGCAGAGATAGCAATCTTTTGAATATTTTCTTTTGTCAGTTTCCCTTTATCAGCAGGGATGGCATTTATTTTTCTAGCTTCTCTTTATCAGCAGAGATAGCAATCTTTTAATGATTTTCTTTTGTCAGTTTCCCTTTATCAGCAGGGATGACATTTATTTTGCTAGTTTCTCTTTATCAGCAGAGATAGCAATCTTTTGAATATTTTCTTTTGTCAGTTTCCCTTTATCAGCAGGGATGGCATTTATTTTTCTAGCTTCTCTTTATCCGCAGAGATAGCAATCTTTTGAAGATTTTCTTTTGTCAGTTTCCCTTTATCAGCAGGGATGGCATTTATTTTACTAGTTTCTCTTTATCAGCAGAGATAGCAATCTTTTAAAGATTTTCTTTCGTCAGTTTCCCTTTATCAGCAGGGATAGCATTTATTTTGCTAGTTTCTCTTTATCAGCAGAGATAGCAATCTTTTAAAGATTTTCTTTCGTCAGTGTCCCTTTATCAGCAGGGATGGCATTTATTTTGCTAGTTTCTCTTTATCAGCAGAGATAGCAATCCTTTGAAGATTTTCTTTTGTCAGTTTCCCTTTATCAGCAGGGATGGCATTTATTTTGCTAGTTTCTCTTTATCCGCAGAGATAGCAATCTTTTGATGATTATCTTTGGTCAGTTCCCTTTATCAGCAGGGATGGCATTTATTTGGATAGTTTCTCTTTATCAGCAGAGATAGCAATCCTTTGAAGATTTTCTTTTGTCAGTTTCCCTTTATCAGCAGGGATGGCATTTATTTTGCTAGTTTCTCTTTATCAGCAGAGATAGCAATCCTTTGAAGATTTTCTTTTGTCAGTTTCCCTTTATCAGCAGGGATGTCATTTATTTTGCTAGTTTCTCTTTATCAGCAGAGATAGCAATCCTTTGAAGATTTTCTTTTGTCAGTTTCCCTTTATCCGCAGGGATGTCATTTATTTTACTAGTTTTTCTTTATCAGCAGAGATAGCAATCCTTTGAAGATTTTCTTTTGTTAGTTTACCTTTATCAGCAGGGATGGCATTTATTTTGCTAGTTTCTCTTTATCAGCAGAGATATCAATCTTTTGAAGATTTTCTTTGGTCAGTTCCCTTTATCAGCAGGGATGGCATTTATTTGGATAGTTTCTCTTTATCAGCAGAGATAGCAATCCTTTGAAGATTTTCTTTTGTCAGTTTCCCTTTATCAGCAGGGATGGCATTTATTTTGCTAGTTTCTCTTTATCAGCAGAGATAACAATCCTTTGAAGATTTTCTTTGTTCAGTTCCGTTTATAAGCAGGGATGGCATTTATTTTGCTAGTTTCTCTTTATCAGCAGAGATAACAATCTTTTGAAGATTTTCTTTTGTCAGTTTCCCTTTATCAGCAGGGATGGCATTTATTTTGCTAGTTTCTCTTTATCAGCAGAGATAGCAATCTTTTCAAGATTTTATTTTGTCAGTTTCCCTTTATCAGTAGGGATGCCATTTATTTTGCCAGTTTCTCTTTATCAGCAGAGATAACAATCTTTTGAAGATTTTCTTTTGTCAGTTTCCCTTTATCAGCAGGGATGGCATTTATTTTGCTAGTTTCTCTTTATCAGCAGAGATAGCAATCTTTTGAATATTTTCTTTTGTCAGTTTCCCTTTATCAGCAGGGATGGCATTTATTTTTCTAGCTCCTCTTTATCAGCAGAGATAGCAATCTTTTGAAGATTTTCTTTTGTCAGTTTCCCTTTATCAGCAGGGATAGCATTTATTTTGCTAGTTTCTCTTTATCAGCAGAGATAGCAATCTTTTAAAGATTTTCTTTCGTCAGTTTCCCTTTATCAGCAGGGATGGCATTTATTTTGCTAGTTTCTCTTTATCAGCATAGATAGCAATCCTTTGAAGATTTTCTTTTGTCAGTTTCCCTTTATCAGCAGGGATGGCATTTATTTTGCTAGTTTCTCTTTATCAGTAGAGATAACAATCCTTTGAAGATTTTCTTTTGTCAGTTTCCCTTTATCAGCAGGGATGGCATTTATTTTGCTAGTTTCCCTTTATCAGCAGAGATAGCAATCTTTTGAAGATTTTATTTTGTCAGTTTCCCTTTATCAGCAGGGATGACATTTATTTCTCTAGTTTCTCTTTATCAGCAGAGATAGCAATCTTTTAATGATTTTCTTTTGTCAGTTTCCCTTTATCAGCAGGGATGACATTTATTTTGCTAGTTTCTCTTTATCAGCAGAGATAGCAATCTTTTGAATATTTTCTTTTGTCAGTTTCCCTTTATCAGCAGGGATGGCATTTATTTTTCTAGCTTCTCTTTATCCGCGAGATAGCAATCTTTTGAAGATTTTCTTTTGTCAGTTTCCCTTTATCAGCAGGGATGGCATTTATTTTACTAGTTTCTCTTTATCAGCAGAGATAGCAATCTTTTAAAGATTTTCTTTCGTCAGTTTCCCTTTATCAGCAGGGATGGCATTTATTTTTCTAGCTTCTCTTTATCAGCAGAGATAGCAATCTTTTGAAGATTTTCTTTTGTCAGTTTCCCTTTATCAGCAGGGATAGCATTTATTTTGCTAGTTTCTCTTTATCAGCAGAGATAGCAATCTTTTAAAGATTTTCTTTCGTCAGTTTCCCTTTATCAGCAGGGATGGCATTTATTTTGCTAGTTTCTCTTTATCAGCATAGATAGCAATCCTTTGAAGATTTTCTTTTGTCAGTTTCCCTTTATCAGCAGGGATGGCATTTATTTTTCTAGCTTCTCTTTATCAGCAGAGATAGCAATCTTTTGAAGATTTTCTTTTGTCAGTTTCCCTTTATCAGCAGGGATAGCATTTATTTTGCTAGTTTCTCTTTATCAGCAGAGATAGCAATCTTTTAAAGATTTTCTTTCGTCAGTTTCCCTTTATCAGCAGGGATGGCATTTATTTTGCAAGTTTCTCTTTATCAGCAGAGATAGCAATCTTTTAAAGATTTTCTTTCGTCAGTTTCCCTTTATCAGCAGGGATGGCATTTATTTTTCTAGCTTCTCTTTATCAGCAGAGATAGCAATCTTTTGAAGATTTTCTTTTGTCAGTTTCCCTTTATCAGCAGGGATAGCATTTATTTTGCTAGTTTTTCTTTATCAGCAGAGATAGCAATCTTTTAAAGATTTTCTTTCGTCAGTTTCCCTTTATCAGCAGGGATGGCATTTATTTTTCTAGCTTCTCTTTATCAGCAGAGATAGCAATCTTTTGAAGATTTTCTTTTGTCAGTTTCCCTTTATCAGCAGGGATAGCATTTATTTTGCTGGTTTCTCTTTATCAGCAGAGATAGCAATCTTTTAAAGATTTTCTTTCGTCAGTTTCCCTTTATCAGCAGGGATGGCATTTATTTTGCTAGTTTCTCTTTATCAGCATAGATAGCAATCCTTTGAAGTTTTTCTTTTGTCAGTTTCCCTTTATCAGCAGGGATGGCATTTATTTTGCTAGTTTCTCTTTATCAGTAGAGATAACAATCCTTTGAAGATTTTCTTTTGTCAGTTTCCCTTTATCAGCAGGGATGGCATTTATTTTGCTAGTTTCCCTTTATCAGCAGAGATAGCAATCTTTTGAAGATTTTATTTTGTCAGTTTCCCTTTATCAGCAGGGATGACATTTATTTCTCTAGTTTCTCTTTATCAGCAGAGATAGCAATCTTTTAATGATTTTCTTTTGTCAGTTTCCCTTTATCAGCAGGGATGACATTTATTTTGCTAGTTTCTCTTTATCAGCAGAGATAGCAATCTTTTGAATATTTTCTTTTGTCAGTTTCCCTTTATCAGCAGGGATGGCATTTATTTTTCTAGCTTCTCTTTATCCGCAGAGATAGCAATCTTTTGAAGATTTTCTTTTGTCAGTTTCCCTTTATCAGCAGGGATGGCATTTATTTTACTAGTTTCTCTTTATCAGCAGAGATAGCAATCTTTTAAAGATTTTCTTTCGTCAGTTTCCCTTTATCAGCAGGGATAGCATTTATTTTGCTAGTTTCTCTTTATCAGCAGAGATAGCAATCTTTTAAAGATTTTCTTTCGTCAGTGTCCCTTTATCAGCAGGGATGGCATTTATTTTGCTAGTTTCTCTTTATCAGCATAGATAGCAATCCTTTGAAGATTTTCTTTTGTCAGTTTCCCTTTATCAGCAGGGATGGCATTTATTTTTCTAGCTTCTCTTTATCAGCAGAGATAGCAATCTTTTGAATATTTTCTTTTGTCAGTTTCCCTTTATCAGCAGGGATGGCATTTATTTTTCTAGCTTCTCTTTATCCGCAGAGATAGCAATCTTTTGAAGATTTTCTTTTGTCAGTTTCCCTTTATCAGCAGGGATGGCATTTATTTTGCTAGTTTCTCTTTATCAGCAGAGATAGCAATCTTTTAAAGATTTTCTTTCGTCAGTTTCCCTTTATCAGCAGGGATGGCATTTATTTTTCTAGCTTCTCTTTATCAGCAGAGATAGCAATCTTTTGAAGATTTTCTTTTGTCAGTTTCCCTTTATCAGCAGGGATAGCATTTATTTTGCTAGTTTCTCTTTATCAGCAGAGATAGCAATCTTTTAAAGATTTTCTTTTGTCAGTTTCCCTTTATCAGCAGGGATGGCATTTATTTTGCTAGTTTCTCTTTATCAGCATAGATAGCAATCCTTTGAAGTTTTTCTTTTGTCAGTTTCCCTTTATCAGCAGGGATGGCATTTATTTTGCTAGTTTCTCTTTATCAGTAGAGATAACAATCCTTTGAAGATTTTCTTTTGTCAGTTTCCCTTTATCAGCAGGGATGGCATTTATTTTGCTAGTTTCCCTTTATCAGCAGAGATAGCAATCTTTTGAAGATTTTATTTTGTCAGTTTCCCTTTATCAGCAGGGATGACATTTATTTCTCTAGTTTCTCTTTATCAGCAGAGATAGCAATCTTTTAATGATTTTCTTTTGTCAGTTTCCCTTTATCAGCAGGGATGACATTTATTTTGCTAGTTTCTCTTTATCAGCAGAGATAGCAATCTTTTGAATATTTTCTTTTGTCAGTTTCCCTTTATCAGCAGGGATGGCATTTATTTTTCTAGCTTCTCTTTATCCGCAGAGATAGCAATCTTTTGAAGATTTTCTTTTGTCAGTTTCCCTTTATCAGCAGGGATGGCATTTATTTTACTAGTTTCTCTTTATCAGCAGAGATAGCAATCTTTTAAAGATTTTCTTTCGTCAGTTTCCCTTTATCAGCAGGGATAGCATTTATTTTGCTAGTTTCTCTTTATCAGCAGAGATAGCAATCTTTTAAAGATTTTCTTTCGTCAGTGTCCCTTTATCAGCAGGGATGGCATTTATTTTGCTAGTTTCTCTTTATCAGCATAGATAGCAATCCTTTGAAGATTTTCTTTTGTCAGTTTCCCTTTATCAGCAGGGATGGCATTTATTTTTCTAGCTTCTCTTTATCAGCAGAGATAGCAATCTTTTGAATATTTTCTTTTGTCAGTTTCCCTTTATCAGCAGGGATGGCATTTATTTTTCTAGCTTCTCTTTATCCGCAGAGATAGCAATCTTTTGAAGATTTTCTTTTGTCAGTTTCCCTTTATCAGCAGGGATGGCATTTATTTTGCTAGTTTCTCTTTATCAGCAGAGATAACAATCTTTTAAAGATTTTCTTTCGTCAGTTTCCCTTTATCAGCAGGGATGGCATTTATTTTTCTAGCTTCTCTTTATCAGCAGAGATATCAATCTTTTGAATATTTTCTTTTGTCAGTTTCCCTTTATCAGCAGGGATAGCATTTATTTTGCTAGTTTCTCTTTATCAGCAGAGATAGCAATCTTTTAAAGATTTTCTTTCGTCAGTTTCCCTTTATCAGCAGGGATGGCATTTATTTTGCAAGTTTCTCTTTATCAGCAGAGATAGCAATCTTTTGAAGATTTTATTTTGTCAGTTTCCCTTTATCAGCAGGGATGGCATTTATTTTTCTAGCTTCTCTTTATCAGCAGAGATAACAATCTTTTGAAGATTTTCTTTTGTCAGTTTCCCTTTATCAGCAGGGATAGCATTTATTTTGCTAGTTTTTCTTTATCAGCAGAGATAGCAATCTTTTAAAGATTTTCTTTCGTCAGTTTCCCTTTATCAGCAGGGATGGCATTTATTTTTCTAGCTTCTCTTTATTAGCAGAGATAGCAATCTTTTGAAGATTTTCTTTTGTCAGTTTCCCTTTATCAGCAGGGATAGCATTTATTTTGCTAGTTTCTCTTTATCAGCAGAGATAGCAATCTTTTAAAGATTTTCTTTCGTCAGTTTCCCTTTATCAGCAGGGATGGCATTTATTTTGCTAGTTTCTCTTTATCAGCATAGATAGCAATCCTTTGAAGTTTTTCTTTTGTCAGTTTCCCTTTATCAGCAGGGATGGCATTTATTTTGCTAGTTTCTCTTTATCAGTAGAGATAACAATCCTTTGAAGATTTTCTTTTGTCAGTTTCCCTTTATCAGCAGGGATGGCATTTATTTTGCTAGTTTCCCTTTATCAGCAGAGATAGCAATCTTTTGAAGATTTTATTTTGTCAGTTTCCCTTTATCAGCAGGGATGACATTTATTTCTCTAGTTTCTCTTTATCAGCAGAGATAGCAATCTTTTAATGATTTTCTTTTGTCAGTTTCCCTTTATCAGCAGGGATGACATTTATTTTGCTAGTTTCTCTTTATCAGCAGAGATAGCAATCTTTTGAATATTTTCTTTTGTCAGTTTCCCTTTATCAGCAGGGATGGCATTTATTTTTCTAGCTTCTCTTTATCCGCAGAGATAGCAATCTTTTGAAGATTTTCTTTTGTCAGTTTCCCTTTATCAGCAGGGATGGCATTTATTTTACTAGTTTCTCTTTATCAGCAGAGATAGCAATCTTTTAAAGATTTTCTTTCGTCAGTTTCCCTTTATCAGCAGGGATAGCATTTATTTTGCTAGTTTCTCTTTATCAGCAGAGATAGCAATCTTTTAAAGATTTTCTTTCGTCAGTGTCCCTTTATCAGCAGGGATGGCATTTATTTTGCTAGTTTCTCTTTATCAGCATAGATAGCAATCCTTTGAAGATTTTCTTTTGTCAGTTTCCCTTTATCAGCAGGGATGGCATTTATTTTTCTAGCTTCTCTTTATCAGCAGAGATAGCAATCTTTTGAATATTTTCTTTTGTCAGTTTCCCTTTATCAGCAGGGATGGCATTTATTTTTCTAGCTTCTCTTTATCCGCAGAGATAGCAATCTTTTGAAGATTTTCTTTTGTCAGTTTCCCTTTATCAGCAGGGATGGCATTTATTTTGCTAGTTTCTCTTTATCAGCAGAGATAGCAATCTTTTAAAGATTTTCTTTCGTCAGTTTCCCTTTATCAGCAGGGATGGCATTTATTTTTCTAGCTTCTCTTTATCAGCAGAGATAGCAATCTTTTGAAGATTTTCTTTTGTCAGTTTCCCTTTATCAGCAGGGATAGCATTTATTTTGCTAGTTTCTCTTTATCAGCAGAGATAGCAATCTTTTAAAGATTTTCTTTCGTCAGTTTCCCTTTATCAGCAGGGATGGCATTTATTTTGCTAGTTTCTCTTTATCAGCAGAGATAACAATCTTTTGAAGATTTTATTTTGTCAGTTTCCCTTTATCAGCAGGGATGCCATTTATTTTGCCAGTTTCTCTTTATCAGCAGAGATAACAATCTTTTGAAGATTTTCTTTTGTCAGTTTCCCTTTATCAGCAGGGATGGCATTTATTTTGCTAGTTTCTCTTTATCAGCAGAGATAGCAATCTTTTAAAGATTTTCTTTCGTCAGTTTCCCTTTATCAGCAGGGATGGCATTTATTTTGCAAGTTTCTCTTTATCAGCAGAGATAGCAATCTTTTGAAGATTTTATTTTGTCAGTTTCCCTTTATCAGCAGGGATGGCATTTATTTTTCTAGCTTCTCTTTATCAGCAGAGATAACAATCTTTTGAAGATTTTCTTTTGTCAGTTTCCCTTTATCAGCAGGGATAGCATTTATTTTGCTAGTTTTTCTTTATCAGCAGAGATAGCAATCTTTTAAAGATTTTCTTTCGTCAGTTTCCCTTTATCAGCAGGGATGGCATTTATTTTTCTAGCTTCTCTTTATTAGCAGAGATAGCAATCTTTTGAAGATTTTCTTTTGTCAGTTTCCCTTTATCAGCAGGGATAGCATTTATTTTGCTAGTTTCTCTTTATCAGCAGAGATAGCAATCTTTTAAAGATTTTCTTTCGTCAGTTTCCCTTTATCAGCAGGGATGGCATTTATTTTGCTAGTTTCTCTTTATCAGCATAGATAGCAATCCTTTGAAGTTTTTCTTTTGTCAGTTTCCCTTTATCAGCAGGGATGGCATTTATTTTGCTAGTTTCTCTTTATCAGTAGAGATAACAATCCTTTGAAGATTTTCTTTTGTCAGTTTCCCTTTATCAGCAGGGATGGCATTTATTTTGCTAGTTTCCCTTTATCAGCAGAGATAGCAATCTTTTGAAGATTTTATTTTGTCAGTTTCCCTTTATCAGCAGGGATGACATTTATTTCTCTAGTTTCTCTTTATCAGCAGAGATAGCAATCTTTTAATGATTTTCTTTTGTCAGTTTCCCTTTATCAGCAGGGATGACATTTATTTTGCTAGTTTCTCTTTATCAGCAGAGATAGCAATCTTTTGAATATTTTCTTTTGTCAGTTTCCCTTTATCAGCAGGGATGGCATTTATTTTTCTAGCTTCTCTTTATCCGCAGAGATAGCAATCTTTTGAAGATTTTCTTTTGTCAGTTTCCCTTTATCAGCAGGGATGGCATTTATTTTACTAGTTTCTCTTTATCAGCAGAGATAGCAATCTTTTAAAGATTTTCTTTCGTCAGTTTCCCTTTATCAGCAGGGATAGCATTTATTTTGCTAGTTTCTCTTTATCAGCAGAGATAGCAATCTTTTAAAGATTTTCTTTCGTCAGTGTCCCTTTATCAGCAGGGATGGCATTTATTTTGCTAGTTTCTCTTTATCAGCATAGATAGCAATCCTTTGAAGATTTTCTTTTGTCAGTTTCCCTTTATCAGCAGGGATGGCATTTATTTTTCTAGCTTCTCTTTATCAGCAGAGATAGCAATCTTTTGAATATTTTCTTTTGTCAGTTTCCCTTTATCAGCAGGGATGGCATTTATTTTTCTAGCTTCTCTTTATCCGCAGAGATAGCAATCTTTTGAAGATTTTCTTTTGTCAGTTTCCCTTTATCAGCAGGGATGGCATTTATTTTGCTAGTTTCTCTTTATCAGCAGAGATAGCAATCTTTTAAAGATTTTCTTTCGTCAGTTTCCCTTTATCAGCAGGGATGGCATTTATTTTTCTAGCTTCTCTTTATCAGCAGAGATAGCAATCTTTTGAAGATTTTCTTTTGTCAGTTTCCCTTTATCAGCAGGGATAGCATTTATTTTGCTAGTTTCTCTTTATCAGCAGAGATAGCAATCTTTTAAAGATTTTCTTTCGTCAGTTTCCCTTTATCAGCAGGGATGGCATTTATTTTGCTAGTTTCTCTTTATCAGCAGAGATAACAATCTTTTGAAGATTTTATTTTGTCAGTTTCCCTTTATCAGCAGGGATGCCATTTATTTTGCCAGTTTCTCTTTATCAGCAGAGATAACAATCTTTTGAAGATTTTCTTTTGTCAGTTTCCCTTTATCAGCAGGGATGGCATTTATTTTGCTAGTTTCTCTTTATCAGCAGAGATAGCAATCTTTTGAATATTTTCTTTTGTCAGTTTCCCTTTATCAGCAGGGATGGCATTTATTTTTCTAGCTCCTCTTTATCAGCAGAGATAGCAATCTTTTGAAGATTTTCTTTTGTCAGTTTCCCTTTATCAGCAGGGATAGCATTTATTTTGCTAGTTTCTCTTTATCAGCAGAGATAGCAATCTTTTAAAGATTTTCTTTCGTCAGTTTCCCTTTATCAGCAGGGATGGCATTTATTTTGCTAGTTTCTCTTTATCAGCATAGATAGCAATCCTTTGAAGATTTTCTTTTGTCAGTTTCCCTTTATCAGCAGGGATGGCATTTATTTTGCTAGTTTCTCTTTATCAGTAGAGATAACAATCCTTTGAAGATTTTCTTTGTTCAGTTCCGTTTATAAGCAGGGATGGCATTTATTTTGCTAGTTTCTCTTTATCAGCAGAGATAACAATCTTTTGAAGATTTTCTTTTGTCAGTTTCCCTTTATCAGCAGGGATGGCATTTATTTTGCTAGTTTCTCTTTATCAGCAGAGATAGCAATCTTTTGAAGATTTTCTTTTGTCAGTTTCCCTTTATCAGCAGGGATGGCATTTATTTTGCTAGTTTCTCTTTATCAGCAGAGATAGCAATCTTTTAAAGATTTTCTTTCGTCAGTTTCCCTTTATCAGCAGGGATGGCATTTATTTTGCAAGTTTCTCTTTATCAGCAGAGATAGCAATCTTTTGAAGATTTTATTTTGTCAGTTTCCCTTTATCAGCAGGGATGGCATTTATTTTTCTAGCTTCTCTTTATCAGCAGAGATAACAATCTTTTGAAGATTTTCTTTTGTCAGTTTCCCTTTATCAGCAGGGATAGCATTTATTTTGCTAGTTTTTCTTTATCAGCAGAGATAGCAATCTTTTAAAGATTTTCTTTCGTCAGTTTCCCTTTATCAGCAGGGATGGCATTTATTTTTCTAGCTTCTCTTTATTAGCAGAGATAGCAATCTTTTGAAGATTTTCTTTTGTCAGTTTCCCTTTATCAGCAGGGATAGCATTTATTTTGCTAGTTTCTCTTTATCAGCAGAGATAGCAATCTTTTAAAGATTTTCTTTCGTCAGTTTCCCTTTATCAGCAGGGATGGCATTTATTTTGCTAGTTTCTCTTTATCAGCATAGATAGCAATCCTTTGAAGTTTTTCTTTTGTCAGTTTCCCTTTATCAGCAGGGATGGCATTTATTTTGCTAGTTTCTCTTTATCAGTAGAGATAACAATCCTTTGAAGATTTTCTTTTGTCAGTTTCCCTTTATCAGCAGGGATGGCATTTATTTTGCTAGTTTCCCTTTATCAGCAGAGATAGCAATCTTTTGAAGATTTTATTTTGTCAGTTTCCCTTTATCAGCAGGGATGACATTTATTTCTCTAGTTTCTCTTTATCAGCAGAGATAGCAATCTTTTAATGATTTTCTTTTGTCAGTTTCCCTTTATCAGCAGGGATGACATTTATTTTGCTAGTTTCTCTTTATCAGCAGAGATAGCAATCTTTTGAATATTTTCTTTTGTCAGTTTCCCTTTATCAGCAGGGATGGCATTTATTTTTCTAGCTTCTCTTTATCCGCAGAGATAGCAATCTTTTGAAGATTTTCTTTTGTCAGTTTCCCTTTATCAGCAGGGATGGCATTTATTTTACTAGTTTCTCTTTATCAGCAGAGATAGCAATCTTTTAAAGATTTTCTTTCGTCAGTTTCCCTTTATCAGCAGGGATAGCATTTATTTTGCTAGTTTCTCTTTATCAGCAGAGATAGCAATCTTTTAAAGATTTTCTTTCGTCAGTGTCCCTTTATCAGCAGGGATGGCATTTATTTTGCTAGTTTCTCTTTATCAGCATAGATAGCAATCCTTTGAAGATTTTCTTTTGTCAGTTTCCCTTTATCAGCAGGGATGGCATTTATTTTTCTAGCTTCTCTTTATCAGCAGAGATAGCAATCTTTTGAATATTTTCTTTTGTCAGTTTCCCTTTATCAGCAGGGATGGCATTTATTTTTCTAGCTTCTCTTTATCCGCAGAGATAGCAATCTTTTGAAGATTTTCTTTTGTCAGTTTCCCTTTATCAGCAGGGATGGCATTTATTTTGCTAGTTTCTCTTTATCAGCAGAGATAGCAATCTTTTAAAGATTTTCTTTCGTCAGTTTCCCTTTATCAGCAGGGATGGCATTTATTTTTCTAGCTTCTCTTTATCAGCAGAGATAGCAATCTTTTGAAGATTTTCTTTTGTCAGTTTCCCTTTATCAGCAGGGATAGCATTTATTTTGCTAGTTTCTCTTTATCAGCAGAGATAGCAATCTTTTAAAGATTTTCTTTCGTCAGTTTCCCTTTATCAGCAGGGATGGCATTTATTTTGCTAGTTTCTCTTTATCAGCAGAGATAACAATCTTTTGAAGATTTTATTTTGTCAGTTTCCCTTTATCAGCAGGGATGCCATTTATTTTGCCAGTTTCTCTTTATCAGCAGAGATAACAATCTTTTGAAGATTTTCTTTTGTCAGTTTCCCTTTATCAGCAGGGATGGCATTTATTTTGCTAGTTTCTCTTTATCAGCAGAGATAGCAATCTTTTGAATATTTTCTTTTGTCAGTTTCCCTTTATCAGCAGGGATGGCATTTATTTTTCTAGCTCCTCTTTATCAGCAGAGATAGCAATCTTTTGAAGATTTTCTTTTGTCAGTTTCCCTTTATCAGCAGGGATAGCATTTATTTTGCTAGTTTCTCTTTATCAGCAGAGATAGCAATCTTTTAAAGATTTTCTTTCGTCAGTTTCCCTTTATCAGCAGGGATGGCATTTATTTTGCTAGTTTCTCTTTATCAGCATAGATAGCAATCCTTTGAAGATTTTCTTTTGTCAGTTTCCCTTTATCAGCAGGGATGGCATTTATTTTGCTAGTTTCTCTTTATCAGTAGAGATAACAATCCTTTGAAGATTTTCTTTGTTCAGTTCCGTTTATAAGCAGGGATGGCATTTATTTTGCTAGTTTCTCTTTATCAGCAGAGATAACAATCTTTTGAAGATTTTCTTTTGTCAGTTTCCCTTTATCAGCAGGGATGGCATTTATTTTGCTAGTTTCTCTTTATCAGCAGAGATAGCAATCTTTTGAAGATTTTATTTTGTCAGTTTCCCTTTATCAGCAGGGATGCCATTTATTTTGCCAGTTTCTCTTTATCAGCAGAGATAACAATCTTTTGAAGATTTTCTTTTGTCAGTTTCCCTTTATCAGCAGGGATGGCATTTATTTTGCTAGTTTCTCTTTATCAGCAGAGATAGCAATCTTTTGAATATTTTCTTTTGTCAGTTTCCCTTTATCAGCAGGGATGGCATTTATTTTTCTAGCTCCTCTTTATCAGCAGAGATAACAATCCTTTGAAGATTTTCTTTTGTCAGTTTCCCTTTATCAGCAGGGATAGCATTTATTTTGCTAGTTTCTCTTTATCAGCAGAGATAGCAATCTTTTAAAGATTTTCTTTCGTCAGTTTCCCTTTATCAGCAGGGATGGCATTTATTTTGCTAGTTTCTCTTTATCAGCAGAGATAACAATCTTTTGAAGATTTTATTTTGTCAGTTTCCCTTTATCAGCAGGGATGCCATTTATTTTGCCAGTTTCTCTTTATCAGCAGAGATAACAATCTTTTGAAGATTTTCTTTTGTCAGTTTCCCTTTATCAGCAGGGATGGCATTTATTTTGCTAGTTTCTCTTTATCAGCAGAGATAGCAATCTTTTGAATATTTTCTTTTGTCAGTTTCCCTTTATCAGCAGGGATGGCATTTATTTTTCTAGCTCCTCTTTATCAGCAGAGATAGCAATCTTTTGAAGATTTTCTTTTGTCAGTTTCCCTTTATCAGCAGGGATAGCATTTATTTTGCTAGTTTCTCTTTATCAGCAGAGATAGCAATCTTTTAAAGATTTTCTTTCGTCAGTTTCCCTTTATCAGCAGGGATGGCATTTATTTTGCTAGTTTCTCTTTATCAGCATAGATAGCAATCCTTTGAAGATTTTCTTTTGTCAGTTTCCCTTTATCAGCAGGGATGGCATTTATTTTGCTAGTTTCTCTTTATCAGTAGAGATAACAATCCTTTGAAGATTTTCTTTGTTCAGTTCCGTTTATAAGCAGGGATGGCATTTATTTTGCTAGTTTCTCTTTATCAGCAGAGATAACAATCTTTTGAAGATTTTCTTTTGTCAGTTTCCCTTTATCAGCAGGGATGGCATTTATTTTGCTAGTTTCTCTTTATCAGCAGAGATAGCAATCTTTTGAAGATTTTATTTTGTCAGTTTCCCTTTATCAGCAGGGATGCCATTTATTTTGCCAGTTTCTCTTTATCAGCAGAGATAACAATCTTTTAAATATTTTCTTTTGTCAGTTTCCCTTTATCAGCAGGGATGGCATTTATTTTTCTAGCTCCTCTTTATCAGCAGAGATAGCAATCTTTTGAAGATTTTCTTTTGTCAGTTTCCCTTTATCAGCAGGGATAGCATTTATTTTGCTAGTTTCTCTTTATCAGCAGAGATAGCAATCTTTTAAAGATTTTCTTTCGTCAGTTTCCCTTTATCAGCAGGGATGGCATTTATTTTGCTAGTTTCTCTTTATCAGCATAGATAGCAATCCTTTGAAGATTTTCTTTTGTCAGTTTCCCTTTATCAGCAGGGATGGCATTTATTTTGCTAGTTTCTCTTTATCAGCATAGATAGCAATCCTTTGAAGATTTTCTTTTGTCAGTTTCCCTTTATCAGCAGGGATGGCATTTATTTTGCTAGTTTCTCTTTATCAGTAGAGATAACAATCCTTTGAAGATTTTCTTTGTTCAGTTCCGTTTATAAGCAGGGATGGCATTTATTTTGCTAGTTTCTCTTTATCAGCAGAGATAACAATCTTTTGAAGATTTTCTTTTGTCAGTTTCCCTTTATCAGCAGGGATGGCATTTATTTTGCTAGTTTCTCTTTATCAGCAGAGATAGCAATCTTTTGAAGATTTTCTTTTGTCAGTTTCCCTTTATCAGCAGGGATAGCATTTATTTTGCTAGTTTCTCTTTATCAGCAGAGATAGCAATCTTTTAAAGATTTTCTTTCGTCAGTTTCCCTTTATCAGCAGGGATGGCATTTATTTTGCTAGTTTCTCTTTATCAGCATAGATAGCAATCCTTTGAAGTTTTTCTTTTGTCAGTTTCCCTTTATCAGCAGGGATGGCATTTATTTTGCTAGTTTCTCTTTATCAGTAGAGATAACAATCCTTTGAAGATTTTCTTTTGTCAGTTTCCCTTTATCAGCAGGGATGGCATTTATTTTGCTAGTTTCCCTTTATCAGCAGAGATAGCAATCTTTTGAAGATTTTATTTTGTCAGTTTCCCTTTATCAGCAGGGATGACATTTATTTCTCTAGTTTCTCTTTATCAGCAGAGATAGCAATCTTTTAATGATTTTCTTTTGTCAGTTTCCCTTTATCAGCAGGGATGACATTTATTTTGCTAGTTTCTCTTTATCAGCAGAGATAGCAATCTTTTGAATATTTTCTTTTGTCAGTTTCCCTTTATCAGCAGGGATGGCATTTATTTTTCTAGCTTCTCTTTATCCGCAGAGATAGCAATCTTTTGAAGATTTTCTTTTGTCAGTTTCCCTTTATCAGCAGGGATGGCATTTATTTTACTAGTTTCTCTTTATCAGCAGAGATAGCAATCTTTTAAAGATTTTCTTTCGTCAGTTTCCCTTTATCAGCAGGGATAGCATTTATTTTGCTAGTTTCTCTTTATCAGCAGAGATAGCAATCTTTTAAAGATTTTCTTTCGTCAGTGTCCCTTTATCAGCAGGGATGGCATTTATTTTGCTAGTTTCTCTTTATCAGCATAGATAGCAATCCTTTGAAGATTTTCTTTTGTCAGTTTCCCTTTATCAGCAGGGATGGCATTTATTTTTCTAGCTTCTCTTTATCAGCAGAGATAGCAATCTTTTGAATATTTTCTTTTGTCAGTTTCCCTTTATCAGCAGGGATGGCATTTATTTTTCTAGCTTCTCTTTATCCGCAGAGATAGCAATCTTTTGAAGATTTTCTTTTGTCAGTTTCCCTTTATCAGCAGGGATGGCATTTATTTTGCTAGTTTCTCTTTATCAGCAGAGATAGCAATCTTTTAAAGATTTTCTTTCGTCAGTTTCCCTTTATCAGCAGGGATGGCATTTATTTTTCTAGCTTCTCTTTATCAGCAGAGATAGCAATCTTTTGAAGATTTTCTTTTGTCAGTTTCCCTTTATCAGCAGGGATAGCATTTATTTTGCTAGTTTCTCTTTATCAGCAGAGATAGCAATCTTTTAAAGATTTTCTTTCGTCAGTTTCCCTTTATCAGCAGGGATGGCATTTATTTTGCTAGTTTCTCTTTATCAGCAGAGATAACAATCTTTTGAAGATTTTATTTTGTCAGTTTCCCTTTATCAGCAGGGATGCCATTTATTTTGCCAGTTTCTCTTTATCAGCAGAGATAACAATCTTTTGAAGATTTTCTTTTGTCAGTTTCCCTTTATCAGCAGGGATGGCATTTATTTTGCTAGTTTCTCTTTATCAGCAGAGATAGCAATCTTTTGAATATTTTCTTTTGTCAGTTTCCCTTTATCAGCAGGGATGGCATTTATTTTTCTAGCTCCTCTTTATCAGCAGAGATAGCAATCTTTTGAAGATTTTCTTTTGTCAGTTTCCCTTTATCAGCAGGGATAGCATTTATTTTGCTAGTTTCTCTTTATCAGCAGAGATAGCAATCTTTTAAAGATTTTCTTTCGTCAGTTTCCCTTTATCAGCAGGGATGGCATTTATTTTGCTAGTTTCTCTTTATCAGCATAGATAGCAATCCTTTGAAGATTTTCTTTTGTCAGTTTCCCTTTATCAGCAGGGATGGCATTTATTTTGCTAGTTTCTCTTTATCAGTAGAGATAACAATCCTTTGAAGATTTTCTTTGTTCAGTTCCGTTTATAAGCAGGGATGGCATTTATTTTGCTAGTTTCTCTTTATCAGCAGAGATAACAATCTTTTGAAGATTTTCTTTTGTCAGTTTCCCTTTATCAGCAGGGATGGCATTTATTTTGCTAGTTTCTCTTTATCAGCAGAGATAGCAATCTTTTGAAGATTTTATTTTGTCAGTTTCCCTTTATCAGCAGGGATGCCATTTATTTTGCCAGTTTCTCTTTATCAGCAGAGATAACAATCTTTTGAAGATTTTCTTTTGTCAGTTTCCCTTTATCAGCAGGGATGGCATTTATTTTGCTAGTTTCTCTTTATCAGCAGAGATAGCAATCTTTTGAATATTTTCTTTTGTCAGTTTCCCTTTATCAGCAGGGATGGCATTTATTTTTCTAGCTCCTCTTTATCAGCAGAGATAACAATCCTTTGAAGATTTTCTTTTGTCAGTTTCCCTTTATCAGCAGGGATGGCATTTATTTTGCTAGTTTCCCTTTATCAGCAGAGATAGCAATCTTTTGAAGATTTTATTTTGTCAGTTTCCCTTTATCAGCAGGGATGACATTTATTTCTCTAGTTTCTCTTTATCAGTAGAGATAGCAATCTTTTAATGATTTTCTTTTGTCAGTTTCCCTTTATCAGCAGGGATGACATTTATTTTGCTAGTTTCTCTTTATCAGCAGAGATAGCAATCTTTTGAATATTTTCTTTTGTCAGTTTCCCTTTATCAGCAGGGATGGCATTTATTTTTCTAGCTTCTCTTTATCCGCAGAGATAGCAATCTTTTGAAGATTTTCTTTTGTCAGTTTCCCTTTATCAGCAGGGATGGCATTTATTTTACTAGTTTCTCTTTATCAGCAGAGATAGCAATCTTTTAAAGATTTTCTTTCGTCAGTTTCCCTTTATCAGCAGGGATAGCATTTATTTTCCTACTTTCTCTTTATCAGCAGAGATAGCAATCTTTTAAAGATTTTCTTTCGTCAGTGTCCCTTTATCAGCAGGGATGGCATTTATTTTGCTAGTTTCTCTTTATCAGCATAGATAGCAATCCTTTGAAGATTTTCTTTTGTCAGTTTCCCTTTATCAGCAGGGATGGCATTTATTTTTCTAGCTTCTCTTTATCAGCAGAGATAGCAATCTTTTGAAGATTTTCTTTTGTCAGTTTCCCTTTATCAGCAGGGATAGCATTTATTTTGCTAGTTTCTCTTTATCAGCAGAGATAGCAATCTTTTAAAGATTTTCTTTCGTCAGTTTCCCTTTATCAGCAGGGATAGCATTTATTTTGCTAGTTTCTCTTTATCAGCAGAGATAGCAATCTTTTAAAGATTTTCTTTCGTCAGTTTCCCTTTATCAGCAGGGATGGCATTTATTTTTCTAGCTTCTCTTTATCAGCAGAGATAGCAATCTTTTGAAGATTTTCTTTTGTCAGTTTCCCTTTATCAGCAGGGATAGCATTTATTTTGCTAGTTTCTCTTTATCAGCAGAGATAGCAATCTTTTAAAGATTTTCTTTCGTCAGTTTCCCTTTATCAGCAGGGATGGCATTTATTTTGCTAGTTTCTCTTTATCAGCAGAGATAACAATCTTTTGAAGATTTTATTTTGTCAGTTTCCCTTTATCAGCAGGGATGCCATTTATTTTGCCAGTTTCTCTTTATCAGCAGAGATAACAATCTTTTGAAGATTTTCTTTTGTCAGTTTCCCTTTATCAGCAGGGATGGCATTTATTTTGCTAGTTTCTCTTTATCAGCAGAGATAGCAATCTTTTGAATATTTTCTTTTGTCAGTTTCCCTTTATCAGCAGGGATGGCATTTATTTTTCTAGCTCCTCTTTATCAGCAGAGATAGCAATCTTTTGAAGATTTTCTTTTGTCAGTTTCCCTTTATCAGCAGGGATAGCATTTATTTTGCTAGTTTCTCTTTATCAGCAGAGATAGCAATCTTTTAAAGATTTTCTTTCGTCAGTTTCCCTTTATCAGCAGGGATGGCATTTATTTTGCTAGTTTCTCTTTATCAGCATAGATAGCAATCCTTTGAAGATTTTCTTTTGTCAGTTTCCCTTTATCAGCAGGGATGGAATTTATTTTGCTAGTTTCTCTTTATCAGTAGAGATAACAATCCTTTGAAGATTTTCTTTGTTCAGTTCCGTTTATAAGCAGGGATGGCATTTATTTTGCTAGTTTCTCTTTATCAGCAGAGATAACAATCTTTTGAAGATTTTCTTTTGTCAGTTTCCCTTTATCAGCAGGGATGGCATTTATTTTGCTAGTTTCTCTTTATCAGCAGAGATAGCAATCTTTTGAAGATTTTATTTTGTCAGTTTCCCTTTATCAGCAGGGATGCCATTTATTTTGCCAGTTTCTCTTTATCAGCAGAGATAACAATCTTTTGAAGATTTTCTTTTGTCAGTTTCCCTTTATCAGCAGGGATGGCATTTATTTTGCTAGTTTCTCTTTATCAGCAGAGATAGCAATCTTTTGAATATTTTCTTTTGTCAGTTTCCCTTTATCAGCAGGGATGGCATTTATTTTTCTAGCTCCTCTTTATCAGCAGAGATAACAATCCTTTGAAGATTTTCTTTTGTCAGTTTCCCTTTATCAGCAGGGATGGCATTTATTTTGCTAGTTTCCCTTTATCAGCAGAGATAGCAATCTTTTGAAGATTTTATTTTGTCAGTTTCCCTTTATCAGCAGGGATGACATTTATTTCTCTAGTTTCTCTTTATCAGTAGAGATAGCAATCTTTTAATGATTTTCTTTTGTCAGTTTCCCTTTATCAGCAGGGATGACATTTATTTTGCTAGTTTCTCTTTATCAGCAGAGATAGCAATCTTTTGAATATTTTCTTTTGTCAGTTTCCCTTTATCAGCAGGGATGGCATTTATTTTTCTAGCTTCTCTTTATCCGCAGAGATAGCAATCTTTTGAAGATTTTCTTTTGTCAGTTTCCCTTTATCAGCAGGGATGGCATTTATTTTACTAGTTTCTCTTTATCAGCAGAGATAGCAATCTTTTAAAGATTTTCTTTCGTCAGTTTCCCTTTATCAGCAGGGATAGCATTTATTTTGCTAGTTTCTCTTTATCAGCAGAGATAGCAATCTTTTAAAGATTTTCTTTCGTCAGTGTCCCTTTATCAGCAGGGATGGCATTTATTTTGCTAGTTTCTCTTTATCAGCATAGATAGCAATCCTTTGAAGATTTTCTTTTGTCAGTTTCCCTTTATCAGCAGGGATGGCATTTATTTTTCTAGCTTCTCTTTATCAGCAGAGATAGCAATCTTTTGAAGATTTTCTTTTGTCAGTTTCCCTTTATCAGCAGGGATAGCATTTATTTTGCTAGTTTCTCTTTATCAGCAGAGATAGCAATCTTTTAAAGATTTTCTTTCGTCAGTTTCCCTTTATCAGCAGGGATAGCATTTATTTTGCTAGTTTCTCTTTATCAGCAGAGATAGCAATCTTTTAAAGATTTTCTTTCGTCAGTTTCCCTTTATCAGCAGGGATGGCATTTATTTTGCTAGTTTCTCTTTATCAGCATAGATAGCAATCCTTTGAAGTTTTTCTTTTGTCAGTTTCCCTTTATCAGCAGGGATGGCATTTATTTTGCTAGTTTCTCTTTATCAGTAGAGATAACAATCCTTTGAAGATTTTCTTTTGTCAGTTTCCCTTTATCAGCAGGGATGGCATTTATTTTGCTAGTTTCCCTTTATCAGCAGAGATAGCAATCTTTTGAAGATTTTATTTTGTCAGTTTCCCTTTATCAGCAGGGATGACATTTATTTCTCTAGTTTCTCTTTATCAGCAGAGATAGCAATCTTTTAATGATTTTCTTTTGTCAGTTTCCCTTTATCAGCAGGGATGACATTTATTTTGCTAGTTTCTCTTTATCAGCAGAGATAGCAATCTTTTGAATATTTTCTTTTGTCAGTTTCCCTTTATCAGCAGGGATGGCATTTATTTTTCTAGCTTCTCTTTATCCGCAGAGATAGCAATCTTTTGAAGATTTTCTTTTGTCAGTTTCCCTTTATCAGCAGGGATGGCATTTATTTTACTAGTTTCTCTTTATCAGCAGAGATAGCAATCTTTTAAAGATTTTCTTTCGTCAGTTTCCCTTTATCAGCAGGGATAGCATTTATTTTGCTAGTTTCTCTTTATCAGCAGAGATAGCAATCTTTTAAAGATTTTCTTTCGTCAGTGTCCCTTTATCAGCAGGGACGGCATTTATTTTACTAGTTTCTCTTTATCAGCAGAGATAGCAATCTTTTAAAGATTTTCTTTCGTCAGTTTCCCTTTATCAGCAGGGATGGCATTTATTTTTCTAGCTTCTCTTTATCAGCAGAGATAGCAATCTTTTGAAGATTTTCTTTTGTCAGTTTCCCTTTATCAGCAGGGATAGCATTTATTTTGCTAGTTTCTCTTTATCAGCAGAGATAGCAATCTTTTAAAGATTTTCTTTCGTCAGTTTCCCTTTATCAGCAGGGATGGCATTTATTTTGCTAGTTTCTCTTTATCAGCATAGATAGCAATCCTTTGAAGATTTTCTTTTGTCAGTTTCCCTTTATCAGCAGGGATGGCATTTATTTTTCTAGCTTCTCTTTATCCGCAGAGATAGCAATCTTTTGAAGATTTTCTTTCGTCAGTTTCCCTTTATCAGCAGGGATGGCATTTATTTTTCTAGTTTCTCTTTATCAGTAGAGATAACAATCCTTTGAAGATTTTCTTTTGTCAGTTTCCCTTTATCAGCAGGGATGGCATTTATTTTGCTAGTTTCCCTTTATCAGCAGAGATAGCAATCTTTTGAAGATTTTATTTTGTCAGTTTCCCTTTATCAGCAGGGATGACATTTATTTCTCTAGTTTCTCTTTATCAGCAGAGATAGCAATCTTTTAAAGATTTTCTTTCGTCAGTTTCCCTTTATCAGCAGGGATGGCATTTATTTTTCTAGCTTCTCTTTATCAGCAGAGATAGCAATCTTTTGAAGATTTTCTTTTGTCAGTTTCCCTTTATCAGCAGGGATAGCATTTATTTTGCTAGTTTCTCTTTATCAGCAGAGATAGCAATCTTTTAAAGATTTTCTTTCGTCAGTGTCCCTTTATCAGCAGGGACGGCATTTATTTTACTAGTTTCTCTTTATCAGCAGAGATAGCAATCTTTTAAAGATTTTCTTTCGTCAGTTTCCCTTTATCAGCAGGGATGGCATTTATTTTTCTAGCTTCTCTTTATCAGCAGAGATAGCAATCTTTTGAAGATTTTCTTTTGTCAGTTTCCCTTTATCAGCAGGGATAGCATTTATTTTGCTAGTTTCTCTTTATCAGCAGAGATAGCAATCTTTTAAAGATTTTCTTTCGTCAGTTTCCCTTTATCAGCAGGGATGGCATTTATTTTGCTAGTTTCTCTTTATCAGCATAGATAGCAATCCTTTGAAGATTTTCTTTTGTCAGTTTCCCTTTATCAGCAGGGATGGCATTTATTTTTCTAGCTTCTCTTTATCCGCAGAGATAGCAATCTTTTGAAGATTTTCTTTCGTCAGTTTCCCTTTATCAGCAGGGATGGCATTTATTTTTCTAGTTTCTCTTTATCAGTAGAGATAACAATCCTTTGAAGATTTTCTTTTGTCAGTTTCCCTTTATCAGCAGGGATGGCATTTATTTTGCTAGTTTCCCTTTATCAGCAGAGATAGCAATCTTTTGAAGATTTTATTTTGTCAGTTTCCCTTTATCAGCAGGGATGACATTTATTTCTCTAGTTTCTCTTTATCAGCAGAGATAGCAATCTTTTAAAGATTTTCTTTCGTCAGTTTCCCTTTATCAGCAGGGATGGCATTTATTTTTCTAGCTTCTCTTTATCAGCAGAGATAGCAATCTTTTGAAGATTTTCTTTTGTCAGTTTCCCTTTATCAGCAGGGATAGCATTTATTTTGCTAGTTTCTCTTTATCAGCAGAGATAGCAATCTTTTAAAGATTTTCTTTCGTCAGTGTCCCTTTATCAGCAGGGACGGCATTTATTTTACTAGTTTCTCTTTATCAGCAGAGATAGCAATCTTTTAAAGATTTTCTTTCGTCAGTTTCCCTTTATCAGCAGGGATGGCATTTATTTTTCTAGCTTCTCTTTATCAGCAGAGATAGCAATCTTTTGAAGATTTTCTTTTGTCAGTTTCCCTTTATCAGCAGGGATAGCATTTATTTTGCTAGTTTCTCTTTATCAGCAGAGATAGCAATCTTTTAAAGATTTTCTTTCGTCAGTTTCCCTTTATCAGCAGGGATGGCATTTATTTTGCTAGTTTCTCTTTATCAGCATAGATAGCAATCCTTTGAAGATTTTCTTTTGTCAGTTTCCCTTTATCAGCAGGGATGGCATTTATTTTTCTAGCTTCTCTTTATCCGCAGAGATAGCAATCTTTTGAAGATTTTCTTTCGTCAGTTTCCCTTTATCAGCAGGGATGGCATTTATTTTTCTAGTTTCTCTTTATCAGTAGAGATAACAATCCTTTGAAGATTTTCTTTTGTCAGTTTCCCTTTATCAGCAGGGATGGCATTTATTTTGCTAGTTTCTCTTTATCAGTAGAGATAACAATCCTTTGAAGATTTTCTTTTGTCAGTTTCCCTTTATCAGCAGGGATGGCATTTATTTTGCTAGTTTCCCTTTATCAGCAGAGATAGCAATCTTTTGAAGATTTTATTTTGTCAGTTTCCCTTTATCAGCAGGGATGACATTTATTTCTCTAGTTTCTCTTTATCAGCAGAGATAGCAATCTTTTAATGATTTTCTTTTGTCAGTTTCCCTTTATCAGCAGGGATGACATTTATTTTGCTAGTTTCTCTTTATCAGCAGAGATAGCAATCTTTTGAATATTTTCTTTTGTCAGTTTCCCTTTATCAGCAGGGATGGCATTTATTTTTCTAGCTTCTATTTATCCGCAGAGATAGCAATCTTTTGAAGATTTTCTTTTGTCAGTTTCCCTTTATCAGCAGGGATGGCATTTATTTTACTAGTTTATCTTTATCAGCAGAGATAGCAATCTTTTAAAGATTTTCTTTCGTTAGTTTCCCTTTATCAGCAGGGATGGCATTTATTTTTCTAGCTTCTCTTTATCAGCAGAGATAGCAATCTTTTGAAGATTTTCTTTTGTTAGTTTCCCTTTATCAGCAGGGATAGCATTTATTTTGCTAGTTTCTCTTTATCAGCAGAGATAGCAATCTTTTAAAGATTTTCTTTCGTCAGTTTCCCTTTATCAGCAGGGATGGCATTGATTTTGCTAGTTTCTCTTTATCAGCATAGATAGCAATCCTTTGAAGATTTTCTTTTGTCAGTTTCCCTTTATCAGCAGGGATGGCATTTATTTTTCTAGCTTCTCTTTATCAGCAGAGATAGCAATCTTTTGAAGATTTTCTTTTGTCAGTTTCCCTTTATCAGCAGGGATAGCATTTATTTTGCTAGTTTCTCTTTATCAGCAGAGATAGCAATCTTTTAAAGATTTTCTTTCGTCAGTTTCCCTTTATCAGCAGGGATGGCATTTATTTTGCAAGTTTCTCTTTATCAGCAGAGATAGCAATCTTTTAAAGATTTTCTTTCGTCAGTTTCCCTTTATCAGCAGGGATGGCATTTATTTTTCTAGCTTCTCTTTATCAGCAGAGATAGCAATCTTTTGAAGATTTTCTTTTGTCAGTTTCCCTTTATCAGCAGGGATAGCATTTATTTTGCTAGTTTTTCTTTATCAGCAGAGATAGCAATCTTTTAAAGATTTTCTTTCGTCAGTTTCCCTTTATCAGCAGGGATGGCATTTATTTTTCTAGCTTCTCTTTATCAGCAGAGATAGCAATCTTTTGAAGATTTTCTTTTGTCAGTTTCCCTTTATCAGCAGGGATAGCATTTATTTTGCTAGTTTCTCTTTATCAGCAGAGATAGCAATCTTTTAAAGATTTTCTTTCGTCAGTTTCCCTTTATCAGCAGGGATGGCATTTATTTTGCTAGTTTCTCTTTATCAGCATAGATAGCAATCCTTTGAAGTTTTTCTTTTGTCAGTTTCCCTTTATCAGCAGGGATGGCATTTATTTTGCTAGTTTCTCTTTATCAGTAGAGATAACAATCCTTTGAAGATTTTCTTTTGTCAGTTTCCCTTTATCAGCAGGGATGGCATTTATTTTGCTAGTTTCCCTTTATAAGCAGAGATAGCAATCTTTTGAAGATTTTATTTTGTCAGTTTCCCTTTATCAGCAGGGATGACATTTATTTCTCTAGTTTCTCTTTATCAGTAGAGATAGCAATCTTTTAATGATTTTCTTTTCTCAGTTTCCCTTTATCAGCAGGGATGACATTTATTTTGCTAGTTTCTCTTTATCAGCAGAGATAGCAATCTTTTGAATATTTTCTTTTGTCAGTTTCCCTTTATCAGCAGGGATGGCATTTATTTTTCTAGCTTCTCTTTATCCGCAGAGATAGCAATCTTTTGAAGATTTTCTTTTGTCAGTTTCCCTTTATCAGCAGGGATGGCATTTATTTTACTAGTTTCTCTTTATCAGCAGAGATAGCAATCTTTTAAAGATTTTCTTTCGTCAGTTTCCCTTTATCAGCAGGGATAGCATTTATTTTGCTAGTTTCTCTTTATCAGCAGAGATAGCAATCTTTTAAAGATTTTCTTTCGTCAGTGTCCCTTTATCAGCAGGGATGGCATTTATTTTGCTAGTTTCTCTTTATCAGCATAGATAGCAATCCTTTGAAGATTTTCTTTTGTCAGTTTCCCTTTATCAGCAGGGATGGCATTTATTTTTCTAGCTTCTCTTTATCAGCAGAGATAGCAATCTTTTGAAGATTTTCTTTTGTCAGTTTCCCTTTATCAGCAGGGATAGCATTTATTTTGCTAGTTTCTCTTTATCAGCAGAGATAGCAATCTTTTAAAGATTTTCTTTCGTCAGTTTCCCTTTATCAGCAGGGATAGCATTTATTTTGCTAGTTTCTCTTTATCAGCAGAGATAGCAATCTTTTAAAGATTTTCTTTCGTCAGTTTCCCTTTATCAGCAGGGATGGCATTTATTTTGCTAGTTTCTCTTTATCAGCATAGATAGCAATCCTTTGAAGTTTTTCTTTTGTCAGTTTCCCTTTATCAGCAGGGATGGCATTTATTTTGCTAGTTTCTCTTTATCAGTAGAGATAACAATCCTTTGAAGATTTTCTTTTGTCAGTTTCCCGTTATCAGCAGGGATGGCATTTATTTTGCTAGTTTCCCTTTATCAGCAGAGATAGCAATCTTTTGAAGATTTTATTTTGTCAGTTTCCCTTTATCAGCAGGGATGACATTTATTTCTCTAGTTTCTCTTTATCAGCAGAGATAGCAATCTTTTAATGATTTTCTTTTGTCAGTTTCCCTTTATCAGCAGGGATGACATTTATTTTGCTAGTTTCTCTTTATCAGCAGAGATAGCAATCTTTTGAATATTTTCTTTTGTCAGTTTCCCTTTATCAGCAGGGATGGCATTTATTTTTCTAGCTTCTCTTTATCCGCAGAGATAGCAATCTTTTGAAGATTTTCTTTTGTCAGTTTCCCTTTATCAGCAGGGATGGCATTTATTTTACTAGTTTCTCTTTATCAGCAGAGATAGCAATCTTTTAAAGATTTTCTTTCGTCAGTTTCCCTTTATCAGCAGGGATAGCATTTATTTTGCTAGTTTCTCTTTATCAGCAGAGATAGCAATCTTTTAAAGATTTTCTTTCGTCAGTGTCCCTTTATCAGCAGGGACGGCATTTATTTTACTAGTTTCTCTTTATCAGCAGAGATAGCAATCTTTTAAAGATTTTCTTTCGTCAGTTTCCCTTTATCAGCAGGGATGGCATTTATTTTTCTAGCTTCTCTTTATCAGCAGAGATAGCAATCTTTTGAAGATTTTCTTTTGTCAGTTTCCCTTTATCAGCAGGGATAGCATTTATTTTGCTAGTTTCTCTTTATCAGCAGAGATAGCAATCTTTTAAAGATTTTCTTTCGTCAGTTTCCCTTTATCAGCAGGGATGGCATTTATTTTGCTAGTTTCTCTTTATCAGCATAGATAGCAATCCTTTGAAGATTTTCTTTTGTCAGTTTCCCTTTATCAGCAGGGATGGCATTTATTTTTCTAGCTTCTCTTTATCAGCAGAGATAGCAATCTTTTGAAGATTTTCTTTTGTCAGTTTCCCTTTATCAGCAGGGATAGCATTTATTTTGCTAGTTTCTCTTTATCAGCAGAGATAGCAATCTTTTAAAGATTTTCTTTCGTCAGTTTCCCTTTATCAGCAGGGATGGCATTTATTTTGCAAGTTTCTCTTTATCAGCAGAGATAGCAATCTTTTAAAGATTTTCTTTCGTCAGTTTCCCTTTATCAGCAGGGATGGCATTTATTTTTCTAGCTTCTCTTTATCAGCAGAGATAGCAATCTTTTGAAGATTTTCTTTTGTCAGTTTCCCTTTATCAGCAGGGATAGCATTTATTTTGCTAGTTTTTCTTTATCAGCAGAGATAGCAATCTTTTAAAGATTTTCTTTCGTCAGTTTCCCTTTATCAGCAGGGATGGCATTTATTTTTCTAGCTTCTCTTTATCAGCAGAGATAGCAATCTTTTGAAGATTTTCTTTTGTCAGTTTCCCTTTATCAGCAGGGATAGCATTTATTTTGCTAGTTTCTCTTTATCAGCAGAGATAGCAATCTTTTAAAGATTTTCTTTCGTCAGTTTCCCTTTATCAGCAGGGATGGCATTTATTTTGCTAGTTTCTCTTTATCAGCATAGATAGCAATCCTTTGAAGTTTTTCTTTTGTCAGTTTCCCTTTATCAGCAGGGATGGCATTTATTTTGCTAGTTTCTCTTTATCAGTAGAGATAACAATCCTTTGAAGATTTTCTTTTGTCAGTTTCCCTTTATCAGCAGGGATGGCATTTATTTTGCTAGTTTCCCTTTATCAGCAGAGATAGCAATCTTTTGAAGATTTTATTTTGTCAGTTTCCCTTTATCAGCAGGGATGACATTTATTTCTCTAGTTTCTCTTTATCAGTAGAGATAGCAATCTTTTAATGATTTTCTTTTGTCAGTTTCCCTTTATCAGCAGGGATGACATTTATTTTGCTAGTTTCTCTTTATCAGCAGAGATAGCAATCTTTTGAATATTTTCTTTTGTCAGTTTCCCTTTATCAGCAGGGATGGCATTTATTTTTCTAGCTTCTCTTTATCCGCAGAGATAGCAATCTTTTGAAGATTTTCTTTTGTCAGTTTCCCTTTATCAGCAGGGATGTCATTTATTTTACTAGTTTCTCTTTATCAGCAGAGATAACAATCTTTTAAAGATTTTCTTTCGTCAGTTTCCCTTTATCAGCAGGGATAGCATTTATTTTGCTAGTTTCTCTTTATCAGCAGAGATAGCAATCTTTTAAAGATTTTCTTTCGTCAGTGTCCCTTTATCAGCAGGGATGGCATTTATTTTGCTAGTTTCTCTTTATCAGCATAGATAGCAATCCTTTGAAGTTTTTCTTTTGTCAGTTTCCCTTTATCAGCAGGGATGGCATTTATTTTGCTAGTTTCTCTTTATCAGTAGAGATAACAATCCTTTGAAGATTTTCTTTTGTCAGTTTCCCTTTATCAGCAGGGATGGCATTTATTTTGCTAGTTTCCCTTTATCAGCAGAGATAGCAATCTTTTGAAGATTTTATTTTGTCAGTTTCCCTTTATCAGCAGGGATGACATTTATTTCTCTAGTTTCTCTTTATCAGCAGAGATAGCAATCTTTTAATGATTTTCTTTTGTCAGTTTCCCTTTATCAGCAGGGATGACATTTATTTTGCTAGTTTCTCTTTATCAGCAGAGATAACAATCTTTTGAATATTTTCTTTTGTCAGTTTCCCTTTATCAGCAGGGATGGCATTTATTTTTCTAGCTTCTCTTTATCCGCAGAGATAGCAATCTTTTGAAGATTTTCTTTTGTCAGTTTCCCTTTATCAGCAGGGATGGCATTTATTTTACTAGTTTCTCTTTATCAGCAGAGATAGCAATCTTTTAAAGATTTTCTTTCGTCAGTTTCCCTTTATCAGCAGGGATAGCATTTATTTTGCTAGTTTCTCTTTATCAGCAGAGATAGCAATCTTTTAAAGATTTTCTTTCGTCAGTGTCCCTTTATCAGCAGGGATGGCATTTATTTTGCTAGTTTCTCTTTATCAGCATAGATAGCAATCCTTTGAAGATTTTCTTTTGTCAGTTTCCCTTTATCAGCAGGGATGGCATTTATTTTTCTAGCTTCTCTTTATCAGCAGAGATAGCAATCTTTTGAAGATTTTCTTTTGTCAGTTTCCCTTTATCAGCAGGGATAGCATTTATTTTGCTAGTTTCTCTTTATCAGCAGAGATAGCAATCTTTTAAAGATTTTCTTTCGTCAGTTTCCCTTTATCAGCAGGGATGGCATTTATTTTGCAAGTTTCTCTTTATCAGCAGAGATAGCAATCTTTTAAAGATTTTCTTTCGTCAGTTTCCCTTTATCAGCAGGGATGGCATTTATTTTTCTAGCTTCTCTTTATCAGCAGAGATAGCAATCTTTTGAAGATTTTCTTTTGTCAGTTTCCCTTTATCAGCAGGGATAGCATTTATTTTGCTAGTTTCTCTTTATCAGCAGAGATAGCAATCTTTTAAAGATTTTCTTTCGTCAGTTTCCCTTTATCAGCAGGGATGGCATTTATTTTTCTAGCTTCTCTTTATCAGCAGAGATAGCAATCTTTTGAAGATTTTCTTTTGTCAGTTTCCCTTTATCAGCAGGGATAGCATTTATTTTGCTAGTTTCTCTTTATCAGCAGAGATAGCAATCTTTTAAAGATTTTCTTTCGTCAGTTTCCCTTTATCAGCAGGGATGGCATTTATTTTGCTAGTTTCTCTTTATCAGCATAGATAGCAATCCTTTGAAGTTTTTCTTTTGTCAGTTTCCCTTTATCAGCAGGGATGGCATTTATTTTGCTAGTTTCTCTTTATCAGTAGAGATAACAATCCTTTGAAGATTTTCTTTTGTCAGTTTCCCTTTATCAGCAGGGATAGCATTTATTTTGCTAGTTTCTCTTTATCAGCAGAGATAGCAATCTTTTAAAGATTTTCTTTCGTCAGTTTCCCTTTATCAGCAGGGATAGCATTTATTTTGCTAGTTTCTCTTTATCAGCAGAGATAGCAATCTTTTAAAGATTTTCTTTCGTCAGTTTCCCTTTATCAGCAGGGATGGCATTTATTTTGCTAGTTTCTCTTTATCAGCATAGATAGCAATCCTTTGAAGTTTTTCTTTTGTCAGTTTCCCTTTATCAGCAGGGATGGCATTTATTTTGCTAGTTTCTCTTTATCAGTAGAGATAACAATCCTTTGAAGATTTTCTTTTGTCAGTTTCCCTTTATCAGCAGGGATGGCATTTATTTTGCTAGTTTCCCTTTATCAGCAGAGATAGCAATCTTTTGAAGATTTTATTTTGTCAGTTTCCCTTTATCAGCAGGGATGACATTTATTTCTCTAGTTTCTCTTTATCAGCAGAGATAGCAATCTTTTAATGATTTTCTTTTGTCAGTTTCCCTTTATCAGCAGGGATGACATTTATTTTGCTAGTTTCTCTTTATCAGCAGAGATAGCAATCTTTTGAATATTTTCTTTTGTCAGTTTCCCTTTATCAGCAGGGATGGCATTTATTTTTCTAGCTTCTCTTTATCCGCAGAGATAGCAATCTTTTGAAGATTTTCTTTTGTCAGTTTCCCTTTATCAGCAGGGATGGCATTTATTTTACTAGTTTCTCTTTATCAGCAGAGATAGCAATCTTTTAAAGATTTTCTTTCGTCAGTTTCCCTTTATCAGCAGGGATAGCATTTATTTTGCTAGTTTCTCTTTATCAGCAGAGATAGCAATCTTTTAAAGATTTTCTTTCGTCAGTGTCCCTTTATCAGCAGGGACGGCATTTATTTTACTAGTTTCTCTTTATCAGCAGAGATAGCAATCTTTTAAAGATTTTCTTTCGTCAGTTTCCCTTTATCAGCAGGGATGGCATTTATTTTTCTAGCTTCTCTTTATCAGCAGAGATAGCAATCTTTTGAAGATTTTCTTTTGTCAGTTTCCCTTTATCAGCAGGGATAGCATTTATTTTGCTAGTTTCTCTTTATCAGCAGAGATAGCAATCTTTTAAAGATTTTCTTTCGTCAGTTTCCCTTTATCAGCAGGGATGGCATTTATTTTGCTAGTTTCTCTTTATCAGCATAGATAGCAATCCTTTGAAGATTTTCTTTTGTCAGTTTCCCTTTATCAGCAGGGATGGCATTTATTTTTCTAGCTTCTCTTTATCAGCAGAGATAGCAATCTTTTGAAGATTTTCTTTTGTCAGTTTCCCTTTATCAGCAGGGATAGCATTTATTTTGCTAGTTTCTCTTTATCAGCAGAGATAGCAATCTTTTAAAGATTTTCTTTCGTCAGTTTCCCTTTATCAGCAGGGATGGCATTTATTTTGCAAGTTTCTCTTTATCAGCAGAGATAGCAATCTTTTAAAGATTTTCTTTCGTCAGTTTCCCTTTATCAGCAGGGATGGCATTTATTTTTCTAGCTTCTCTTTATCAGCAGAGATAGCAATCTTTTGAAGATTTTCTTTTGTCAGTTTCCCTTTATCAGCAGGGATAGCATTTATTTTGCTAGTTTTTCTTTATCAGCAGAGATAGCAATCTTTTAAAGATTTTCTTTCGTCAGTTTCCCTTTATCAGCAGGGATGGCATTTATTTTTCTAGCTTCTCTTTATCAGCAGAGATAGCAATCTTTTGAAGATTTTCTTTTGTCAGTTTCCCTTTATCAGCAGGGATAGCATTTATTTTGCTAGTTTCTCTTTATCAGCAGAGATAGCAATCTTTTAAAGATTTTCTTTCGTCAGTTTCCCTTTATCAGCAGGGATGGCATTTATTTTGCTAGTTTCTCTTTATCAGCATAGATAGCAATCCTTTGAAGTTTTTCTTTTGTCAGTTTCCCTTTATCAGCAGGGATGGCATTTATTTTGCTAGTTTCTCTTTATCAGTAGAGATAACAATCCTTTGAAGATTTTCTTTTGTCAGTTTCCCTTTATCAGCAGGGATGGCATTTATTTTGCTAGTTTCCCTTTATCAGCAGAGATAGCAATCTTTTGAAGATTTTATTTTGTCAGTTTCCCTTTATCAGCAGGGATGACATTTATTTCTCTAGTTTCTCTTTATCAGTAGAGATAGCAATCTTTTAATGATTTTCTTTTGTCAGTTTCCCTTTATCAGCAGGGATGACATTTATTTTGCTAGTTTCTCTTTATCAGCAGAGATAGCAATCTTTTGAATATTTTCTTTTGTCAGTTTCCCTTTATCAGCAGGGATGGCATTTATTTTTCTAGCTTCTCTTTATCCGCAGAGATAGCAATCTTTTGAAGATTTTCTTTTGTCAGTTTCCCTTTATCAGCAGGGATGTCATTTATTTTACTAGTTTCTCTTTATCAGCAGAGATAACAATCTTTTAAAGATTTTCTTTCGTCAGTTTCCCTTTATCAGCAGGGATAGCATTTATTTTGCTAGTTTCTCTTTATCAGCAGAGATAGCAATCTTTTAAAGATTTTCTTTCGTCAGTGTCCCTTTATCAGCAGGGATGGCATTTATTTTGCTAGTTTCTCTTTATCAGCATAGATAGCAATCCTTTGAAGTTTTTCTTTTGTCAGTTTCCCTTTATCAGCAGGGATGGCATTTATTTTGCTAGTTTCTCTTTATCAGTAGAGATAACAATCCTTTGAAGATTTTCTTTTGTCAGTTTCCCTTTATCAGCAGGGATGGCATTTATTTTGCTAGTTTCCCTTTATCAGCAGAGATAGCAATCTTTTGAAGATTTTATTTTGTCAGTTTCCCTTTATCAGCAGGGATGACATTTATTTCTCTAGTTTCTCTTTATCAGCAGAGATAGCAATCTTTTAATGATTTTCTTTTGTCAGTTTCCCTTTATCAGCAGGGATGACATTTATTTTGCTAGTTTCTCTTTATCAGCAGAGATAGCAATCTTTTGAATATTTTCTTTTGTCAGTTTCCCTTTATCAGCAGGGATGGCATTTATTTTTCTAGCTTCTCTTTATCCGCAGAGATAGCAATCTTTTGAAGATTTTCTTTTGTCAGTTTCCCTTTATCAGCAGGGATGGCATTTATTTTACTAGTTTCTCTTTATCAGCAGAGATAGCAATCTTTTAAAGATTTTCTTTCGTCAGTTTCCCTTTATCAGCAGGGATAGCATTTATTTTGCTAGTTTCTCTTTATCAGCAGAGATAGCAATCTTTTAAAGATTTTCTTTCGTCAGTGTCCCTTTATCAGCAGGGATGGCATTTATTTTGCTAGTTTCTCTTTATCAGCATAGATAGCAATCCTTCGAAGATTTTCTTTTGTCAGTTTCCCTTTATCAGCAGGGATGGCATTTATTTTTCTAGCTTCTCTTTATCAGCAGAGATAGCAATCTTTTGAAGATTTTCTTTTGTCAGTTTCCCTTTATCAGCAGGGATAGCATTTATTTTGCTAGTTTCTCTTTATCAGCAGAGATAGCAATCTTTTAAAGATTTTCTTTCGTCAGTTTCCCTTTATCAGCAGGGATGGCATTTATTTTGCAAGTTTCTCTTTATCAGCAGAGATAGCAATCTTTTAAAGATTTTCTTTCGTCAGTTTCCCTTTATCAGCAGGGATGGCATTTATTTTTCTAGCTTCTCTTTATCAGCAGAGATAGCAATCTTTTGAAGATTTTCTTTTGTCAGTTTCCCTTTATCAGCAGGGATAGCATTTATTTTGCTAGTTTCTCTTTATCAGCAGAGATAGCAATCTTTTAAAGATTTTCTTTCGTCAGTTTCCCTTTATCAGCAGGGATGGCATTTATTTTTCTAGCTTCTCTTTATCAGCAGAGATAGCAATCTTTTGAAGATTTTCTTTTGTCAGTTTCCCTTTATCAGCAGGGATAGCATTTATTTTGCTAGTTTCTCTTTATCAGCAGAGATAGCAATCTTTTAAAGATTTTCTTTCGTCAGTTTCCCTTTATCAGCAGGGATGGCATTTATTTTGCTAGTTTCTCTTTATCAGCATAGATAGCAATCCTTTGAAGTTTTTCTTTTGTCAGTTTCCCTTTATCAGCAGGGATGGCATTTATTTTGCTAGTTTCTCTTTATCAGTAGAGATAACAATCCTTTGAAGATTTTCTTTTGTCAGTTTCCCTTTATCAGCAGGGATAGCATTTATTTTGCTAGTTTCTCTTTATCAGCAGAGATAGCAATCTTTTAAAGATTTTCTTTCGTCAGTTTCCCTTTATCAGCAGGGATAGCATTTATTTTGCTAGTTTCTCTTTATCAGCAGAGATAGCAATCTTTTAAAGATTTTCTTTCGTCAGTTTCCCTTTATCAGCAGGGATGGCATTTATTTTGCTAGTTTCTCTTTATCAGCATAGATAGCAATCCTTTGAAGTTTTTCTTTTGTCAGTTTCCCTTTATCAGCAGGGATGGCATTTATTTTGCTAGTTTCTCTTTATCAGTAGAGATAACAATCCTTTGAAGATTTTCTTTTGTCAGTTTCCCTTTATCAGCAGGGATGGCATTTATTTTGCTAGTTTCCCTTTATCAGCAGAGATAGCAATCTTTTGAAGATTTTATTTTGTCAGTTTCCCTTTATCAGCAGGGATGACATTTATTTCTCTAGTTTCTCTTTATCAGCAGAGATAGCAATCTTTTAATGATTTTCTTTTGTCAGTTTCCCTTTATCAGCAGGGATGACATTTATTTTGCTAGTTTCTCTTTATCAGCAGAGATAGCAATCTTTTGAATATTTTCTTTTGTCAGTTTCCCTTTATCAGCAGGGATGGCATTTATTTTTCTAGCTTCTCTTTATCCGCAGAGATAGCAATCTTTTGAAGATTTTCTTTTGTCAGTTTCCCTTTATCAGCAGGGATGGCATTTATTTTACTAGTTTCTCTTTATCAGCAGAGATAGCAATCTTTTAAAGATTTTCTTTCGTCAGTTTCCCTTTATCAGCAGGGATAGCATTTATTTTGCTAGTTTCTCTTTATCAGCAGAGATAGCAATCTTTTAAAGATTTTCTTTCGTCAGTGTCCCTTTATCAGCAGGGACGGCATTTATTTTACTAGTTTCTCTTTATCAGCAGAGATAGCAATCTTTTAAAGATTTTCTTTCGTCAGTTTCCCTTTATCAGCAGGGATGGCATTTATTTTTCTAGCTTCTCTTTATCAGCAGAGATAGCAATCTTTTGAAGATTTTCTTTTGTCAGTTTCCCTTTATCAGCAGGGATAGCATTTATTTTGCTAGTTTCTCTTTATCAGCAGAGATAGCAATCTTTTAAAGATTTTCTTTCGTCAGTTTCCCTTTATCAGCAGGGATGGCATTTATTTTTCTAGCTTCTCTTTATCAGCAGAGATAGCAATCTTTTGAAGATTTTCTTTTGTCAGTTTCCCTTTATCAGCAGGGATAGCATTTATTTTGCTAGTTTCTCTTTATCAGCAGAGATAGCAATCTTTTAAAGATTTTCTTTCGTCAGTTTCCCTTTATCAGCAGGGATGGCATTTATTTTGCTAGTTTCTCTTTATCAGCATAGATAGCAATCCTTTGAAGTTTTTCTTTTGTCAGTTTCCCTTTATCAGCAGGGATGGCATTTATTTTGCTAGTTTCTCTTTATCAGTAGAGATAACAATCCTTTGAAGATTTTCTTTTGTCAGTTTCCCTTTATCAGCAGGGATAGCATTTATTTTGCTAGTTTCTCTTTATCAGCAGAGATAGCAATCTTTTAAAGATTTTCTTTCGTCAGTTTCCCTTTATCAGCAGGGATAGCATTTATTTTGCTAGTTTCTCTTTATCAGCAGAGATAGCAATCTTTTAAAGATTTTCTTTCGTCAGTTTCCCTTTATCAGCAGGGATGGCATTTATTTTGCTAGTTTCTCTTTATCAGCATAGATAGCAATCCTTTGAAGTTTTTCTTTTGTCAGTTTCCCTTTATCAGCAGGGATGGCATTTATTTTGCTAGTTTCTCTTTATCAGTAGAGATAACAATCCTTTGAAGATTTTCTTTTGTCAGTTTCCCTTTATCAGCAGGGATGGCATTTATTTTGCTAGTTTCCCTTTATCAGCAGAGATAGCAATCTTTTGAAGATTTTATTTTGTCAGTTTCCCTTTATCAGCAGGGATGACATTTATTTCTCTAGTTTCTCTTTATCAGCAGAGATAGCAATCTTTTAATGATTTTCTTTTGTCAGTTTCCCTTTATCAGCAGGGATGACATTTATTTTGCTAGTTTCTCTTTATCAGCAGAGATAGCAATCTTTTGAATATTTTCTTTTGTCAGTTTCCCTTTATCAGCAGGGATGGCATTTATTTTTCTAGCTTCTCTTTATCCGCAGAGATAGCAATCTTTTGAAGATTTTCTTTTGTCAGTTTCCCTTTATCAGCAGGGATGGCATTTATTTTACTAGTTTCTCTTTATCAGCAGAGATAGCAATCTTTTAAAGATTTTCTTTCGTCAGTTTCCCTTTATCAGCAGGGATAGCATTTATTTTGCTAGTTTCTCTTTATCAGCAGAGATAGCAATCTTTTAAAGATTTTCTTTCGTCAGTGTCCCTTTATCAGCAGGGACGGCATTTATTTTACTAGTTTCTCTTTATCAGCAGAGATAGCAATCTTTTAAAGATTTTCTTTCGTCAGTTTCCCTTTATCAGCAGGGATGGCATTTATTTTTCTAGCTTCTCTTTATCAGCAGAGATAGCAATCTTTTGAAGATTTTCTTTTGTCAGTTTCCCTTTATCAGCAGGGATAGCATTTATTTTGCTAGTTTCTCTTTATCAGCAGAGATAGCAATCTTTTAAAGATTTTCTTTCGTCAGTTTCCCTTTATCAGCAGGGATGGCATTTATTTTGCTAGTTTCTCTTTATCAGCATAGATAGCAATCCTTTGAAGATTTTCTTTTGTCAGTTTCCCTTTATCAGCAGGGATGGCATTTATTTTTCTAGCTTCTCTTTATCAGCAGAGATAGCAATCTTTTGAAGATTTTCTTTTGTCAGTTTCCCTTTATCAGCAGGGATAGCATTTATTTTGCTAGTTTCTCTTTATCAGCAGAGATAGCAATCTTTTAAAGATTTTCTTTCGTCAGTTTCCCTTTATCAGCAGGGATGGCATTTATTTTGCAAGTTTCTCTTTATCAGCAGAGATAGCAATCTTTTAAAGATTTTCTTTCGTCAGTTTCCCTTTATCAGCAGGGATGGCATTTATTTTTCTAGCTTCTCTTTATCAGCAGAGATAGCAATCTTTTGAAGATTTTCTTTTGTCAGTTTCCCTTTATCAGCAGGGATAGCATTTATTTTGCTAGTTTTTCTTTATCAGCAGAGATAGCAATCTTTTAAAGATTTTCTTTCGTCAGTTTCCCTTTATCAGCAGGGATGGCATTTATTTTTCTAGCTTCTCTTTATCAGCAGAGATAGCAATCTTTTGAAGATTTTCTTTTGTCAGTTTCCCTTTATCAGCAGGGATAGCATTTATTTTGCTAGTTTCTCTTTATCAGCAGAGATAGCAATCTTTTAAAGATTTTCTTTCGTCAGTTTCCCTTTATCAGCAGGGATGGCATTTATTTTGCTAGTTTCTCTTTATCAGCATAGATAGCAATCCTTTGAAGTTTTTCTTTTGTCAGTTTCCCTTTATCAGCAGGGATGGCATTTATTTTGCTAGTTTCTCTTTATCAGTAGAGATAACAATCCTTTGAAGATTTTCTTTTGTCAGTTTCCCTTTATCAGCAGGGATGGCATTTATTTTGCTAGTTTCCCTTTATCAGCAGAGATAGCAATCTTTTGAAGATTTTATTTTGTCAGTTTCCCTTTATCAGCAGGGATGACATTTATTTCTCTAGTTTCTCTTTATCAGTAGAGATAGCAATCTTTTAATGATTTTCTTTTGTCAGTTTCCCTTTATCAGCAGGGATGACATTTATTTTGCTAGTTTCTCTTTATCAGCAGAGATAGCAATCTTTTGAATATTTTCTTTTGTCAGTTTCCCTTTATCAGCAGGGATGGCATTTATTTTTCTAGCTTCTCTTTATCCGCAGAGATAGCAATCTTTTGAAGATTTTCTTTTGTCAGTTTCCCTTTATCAGCAGGGATGTCATTTATTTTACTAGTTTCTCTTTATCAGCAGAGATAACAATCTTTTAAAGATTTTCTTTCGTCAGTTTCCCTTTATCAGCAGGGATAGCATTTATTTTGCTAGTTTCTCTTTATCAGCAGAGATAGCAATCTTTTAAAGATTTTCTTTCGTCAGTGTCCCTTTATCAGCAGGGATGGCATTTATTTTGCTAGTTTCTCTTTATCAGCATAGATAGCAATCCTTTGAAGTTTTTCTTTTGTCAGTTTCCCTTTATCAGCAGGGATGGCATTTATTTTGCTAGTTTCTCTTTATCAGTAGAGATAACAATCCTTTGAAGATTTTCTTTTGTCAGTTTCCCTTTATCAGCAGGGATGGCATTTATTTTGCTAGTTTCCCTTTATCAGCAGAGATAGCAATCTTTTGAAGATTTTATTTTGTCAGTTTCCCTTTATCAGCAGGGATGACATTTATTTCTCTAGTTTCTCTTTATCAGCAGAGATAGCAATCTTTTAATGATTTTCTTTTGTCAGTTTCCCTTTATCAGCAGGGATGACATTTATTTTGCTAGTTTCTCTTTATCAGCAGAGATAGCAATCTTTTGAATATTTTCTTTTGTCAGTTTCCCTTTATCAGCAGGGATGGCATTTATTTTTCTAGCTTCTCTTTATCCGCAGAGATAGCAATCTTTTGAAGATTTTCTTTTGTCAGTTTCCCTTTATCAGCAGGGATGGCATTTATTTTACTAGTTTCTCTTTATCAGCAGAGATAGCAATCTTTTAAAGATTTTCTTTCGTCAGTTTCCCTTTATCAGCAGGGATAGCATTTATTTTGCTAGTTTCTCTTTATCAGCAGAGATAGCAATCTTTTAAAGATTTTCTTTCGTCAGTGTCCCTTTATCAGCAGGGATGGCATTTATTTTGCTAGTTTCTCTTTATCAGCATAGATAGCAATCCTTTGAAGATTTTCTTTTGTCAGTTTCCCTTTATCAGCAGGGATGGCATTTATTTTTCTAGCTTCTCTTTATCAGCAGAGATAGCAATCTTTTGAAGACTTTCTTTTGTCAGTTTCCCTTTATCAGCAGGGATAGCATTTATTTTGCTAGTTTCTCTTTATCAGCAGAGATAGCAATCTTTTAAAGATTTTCTTTCGTCAGTTTCCCTTTATCAGCAGGGATGGCATTTATTTTGCAAGTTTCTCTTTATCAGCAGAGATAGCAATCTTTTAAAGATTTTCTTTCGTCAGTTTCCCTTTATCAGCAGGGATGGCATTTATTTTTCTAGCTTCTCTTTATCAGCAGAGATAGCAATCTTTTGAAGATTTTCTTTTGTCAGTTTCCCTTTATCAGCAGGGATAGCATTTATTTTGCTAGTTTCTCTTTATCAGCAGAGATAGCAATCTTTTAAAGATTTTCTTTCGTCAGTTTCCCTTTATCAGCAGGGATGGCATTTATTTTTCTAGCTTCTCTTTATCAGCAGAGATAGCAATCTTTTGAAGATTTTCTTTTGTCAGTTTCCCTTTATCAGCAGGGATAGCATTTATTTTGCTAGTTTCTCTTTATCAGCAGAGATAGCAATCTTTTAAAGATTTTCTTTCGTCAGTTTCCCTTTATCAGCAGGGATGGCATTTATTTTGCTAGTTTCTCTTTATCAGCATAGATAGCAATCCTTTGAAGTTTTTCTTTTGTCAGTTTCCCTTTATCAGCAGGGATGGCATTTATTTTGCTAGTTTCTCTTTATCAGTAGAGATAACAATCCTTTGAAGATTTTCTTTTGTCAGTTTCCCTTTATCAGCAGGGATGGCATTTATTTTGCTAGTTTCCCTTTATCAGCAGAGATAGCAATCTTTTGAAGATTTTATTTTGTCAGTTTCCCTTTATCAGCAGGGATGACATTTATTTCTCTAGTTTCTCTTTATCAGCAGAGATAGCAATCTTTTAATGATTTTCTTTTGTCAGTTTCCCTTTATCAGCCGGGATGACATTTATTTTGCTAGTTTCTCTTTATCAGCAGAGATAGCAATCTTTTGAATATTTTCTTTTGTCAGTTTCCCTTTATCAGCAGGGATGGCATTTATTTTTCTAGCTTCTCTTTATCCGCAGAGATATCAATCTTTTGAAGATTTTCTTTTGTCAGTTTCCCTTTATCAGCAGGGATGGCATTTATTTTACTAGTTTCTCTTTATCAGCAGAGATAGCAATCTTTTAAAGATTTTCTTTCGTCAGTTTCCCTTTATCAGCAGGGATGGCATTTATTTTGCTAGTTTCTCTTTATCAGCAGAGATAGCAATCTTTTGAAGGTTTTCTTTCGTCAGTTTCCCTTTATCAGCAGGGATGGCATTTATTTTGCTAGTTTCTCTTTATCAGCAGAGATAGCAATCTTTTAAAGATTTTCTTTGGTCAGTTCCCTTTATCAGCAGGGATGGCATTTATTTTGCTAGTTTCTCTTTATCAGCAGAGATAGCAATCTTTTGAAGATTTTCTTTTGTCAGTTTCCCTTTATCAGCAGGGATGACATTTTATTTTGCTAGTTTCTCTTTGTCATCAGAAATAGCAATCTTTTGAAGATTTTTTTTTGTCAGTTTTCCTTTATCAGCCGGGATGGCATTTATTTTGCTAGTTTCTCTTTATCAGCAGAGATAGCAATCCTTTGAAGATTTTCTTTTGTCAGTTTCCCTTTATCAGCAGGGATGTCATTTATTTTGCTAGTTTCTCTTTATCAGCAGAGATAGCAATCCTTTGAAGATTTTCTTTTGTCAGTTTCCCTTTATCAGCAGGGATGGCATTTATTTTGCTAGTTTCTCTTTATCCGCAGAGATAACAATCTTTTGATGATTTTCTTTGGTCAGTTCCCTTTATCAGCAGGGATGGCATTTATTTGGATAATTTCTCTTTATCAGCCGAGATAGCAATCCTTTGAAGATTTTCTTTTGTCAGTTTCTCTTTATCAGCAGGGATGGCATTTATTTTGCTAGTTTCTCTTTATCAGCAGAGATAGCAATCCTTTGAAGATTTTCTTTTGTCAGTTTCCCTTTATCAGCAGGGATGTCATTTATTTTGCTAGTTTCTCTTTATCTGCAGAGATAGCAATCCTTTGAAGATTTTCTTTTGTCAGTTTCCCTTTATCAGCAGGGATGGCATTTATTTTGCTAGTTTCTCTTTATCCGCAGAGATAGCAATCTTTTGATGATTTTCTTTGGTCTGTTCCCTTTATCAGCAGGGATGGCATTTATTTGGATAGTTTCTCTTTATCAACAGAGATAGCAATCCTTTGAAGATTTTCTTTTGTCAGTTTCCCTTTATCAGCAGGGATGGCATTTATTTTGCTAGTTTCTCTTTATCAGCAGAGATAACAATCCTTTGAAGATTTTCTTTGGTCAGTTCCCTTTATCAGCAGGGATGGCATTTATTTTGCTAGTTTCTCTTTATCAGCAGAGATAACAATCTTTTGAAGATTTTCTTTTGTCAGTTTCCCTTTATCAGCAGGGATGGCATTTATTTTGCTAGTATATGTTTATCAGCAGAGATAGCAATCTTTTGATGATTTTATTTTGTCAGTTTCCCTTTATCAGCAGGGATGCCATTTATTTTGCTAGTTTCTCTTTATCAGCAGAGATAGCAATCTCTTGAAGATTTTCTTTTGTCAGTTTCCCTTTATCAGCAGGGATGTCATTTATTTTGCTAGTTTCTCTTTATCAGCAGAGATAGCAATCTTTTGAATATTTTCTTTTGTCAGTTTCCCTTTATCAGCAGGGATGGCATTTATTTTTCTAGCTTCTCTTTATCAGCAGAGATAGCAATCCTTTGAAGATTTTCTTTTAATAGTTTCCCTTTATCAGCAGGGATGGCATTTATTTTGCTAGTTTCTCTTTATCAGTAGAGATAACAATCCTTTGAAGATTTTCTTTTGTCAGTTTCCGTTTATCAGCAGGGATGGCATTTATTTTGCTAGTTTCCCTTTATCAGCAGAGATAGCAATCTTTTGAAGATTTTATTTTGTCAGTTTCCCTTTATCAGCAGGGATGACATTTATTTTTCTAGTTTCTCTTTATCAGCAGAGATAGCAATCTTTTAATGATTTTCTTTTGTCAGTTTCCCTTTATCAGCAGGGATGACATTTATTTTGCTAGTTTCTCTTTATCAGCAGAGATAGCAATCTTTTGAATATTTTCTTTTGTCAGTTTCCCTTTATCAGCAGGGATGGCATTTATTTTTCTAGCTTCTCTTTATCAGCAGAGATAGCAATCTTTTGAAGATTTTGTTTTGTCAGTTTCCCTTTATCAGCAGGGATGGCATTTATTTTACTAGTTTCTCTTTATCAGCAGAGATAGCAATCTTTTAAAGATTTTCTTTTGTCAGTTTCCCTTTATCAGCAGGGATGGCATTTATTTTGCTAGTTTCTCTTTATCAGCAGAGATAGCAATCTTTTGAAGGTTTTCTTTCGTCAGTTTCCCTTTATCAGCAGGGATGGCATTTATTTTGCTAGTTTCTCTTTATCAGCAGAGATAGCAATCTTTTGAAGATTTTCTTTGGTCAGTTCCCTTTATCAGCAGGGATGGCATTTATTTTGCTAGTTTCTCTTTATCAGCAGAGATAGCAATCTTTTGAAGATTTTCTTCTGTCAGTTTCCCTTTATCAGCAGGGATGACATTTTATTTTGCTAGTTTCTCTTTGTCATCAGAAATAGCAATCTTTTGAAGATTTTCTTTTGTCAGTTTTCCTTTATCAGCCGGGATGGCATTTATTTTGCTAGTTTCTCTTTATCAGCAGAGATAGCAATCCTTTGAAGATTTTCTTTTGTCAGTTTCCCTTTATCAGCAGGGATGTCATTTATTTTGCTAGTTTCTCTTTATCAGCAGAGATAGCAATCCTTTGAAGATTTTCTTTTGTCAGTTTCCCTTTATCAGCAGGGATGGCATTTATTTTGCTAGTTTCTCTTTATCCGCAGAGATAGCAATCTTTTGATGATTTTCTTTGGTCAGTTCCCTTTATCAGCAGGGATGGCATTTATTTGGATAATTTCTCTTTATCAGCCGAGATAGCAATCCTTTGAAGATTTTCTTTTGTCAGTTTCCCTTTATCAGCAGGGATGGCATTTATTTTGCTAGTTTCTCTTTATCAGCAGAGATAGCAATCCTTTGAAGATTTTCTTTTGTCAGTTTCCCTTTATCAGCAGGGATGTCATTTATTTTGCTAGTTTCTCTTTATCAGCAGAGATAGCAATCCTTTGAAGATTTTCTTTTGTCAGTTTCCCTTTATCAGCAGGGATGGCATTTATTTTGCTAGTTTCTCTTTATCCGCAGAGATAGCAATCTTTTGATGATTTTCTTTGGTCAGTTCCCTTTATCAGCAGGGATGGCATTTATTTGGATAGTTTCTCTTTATCAACAGAGATAGCAATCCTTTGAAGATTTTCTTTTGTCAGTTTCCCTTTATCAGCAGGGATGGCATTTATTTTGCTAGTTTCTCTTTATCAGCAGAGATAACAATCCTTTGAAGATTTTCTTTGGTCAGTTCCCTTTATCAGCAGGGATGGCATTTATTTTGCTAGTTTCTCTTTATCAGCAGAGATAACAATCTTTTGAAGATTTTCTTTTGTCAGTTTCCCTTTATCAGCAGGGATGGCATTTATTTTGCTAGTATATGTTTATCAGCAGAGATAGCAATCTTTTGATGATTTTATTTTGTCAGTTTCCCTTTATCAGCAGGGATGCCATTTATTTTGCTAGTTTCTCTTTATCAACAGAGATAGCAATCTCTTGAAGATTTTCTTTTGTCAGTTTCCCTTTATCAGCAGGGATGTCATTTATTTTGCTAGTTTCTCTTTATCAGCAGAGATAGCAATCTTTTGAATATTTTCTTTTGTCAGTTTCCCTTTATCAGCAGGGATGGCATTTATTTTTCTAGCTTCTCTTTATCAGCAGAGATAGCAATCTTTTGAAGATTTTGTTTTGTCAGTTTCCCTTTATCAGCAGGGATGGCATTTATTTTACTAGTTTCTCTTTATCAGCAGAGATAGCAATCTTTTAAAGATTTTCTTTTGTCAGTTTCCCTTTATCAGCAGGGATGGCATTTATTTTGCTAGTTTCTCTTTATCAGCAGAGATAGCAATCTTTTGAAGGTTTTCTTTCGTCAGTTTCCCTTTATCAGCAGGGATGGCATTTATTTTGCTAGTTTCTCTTTATCAGCAGAGATAGCAATCTTTTGAAGATTTTCTTTGGTCAGTTCCCTTTATCAGCAGGGATGGCATTTATTTTGCTAGTTTCTCTTTATCAGCAGAGATAGCAATCTTTTGAAGATTTTCTTTTGTCAGTTTCCCTTTATCAGCAGGGATGACATTTTATTTTGCTAGTTTCTCTTTGTCATCAGAGATAGCAATCTTTTGAAGATTTTCTTTTGTCAGTTTTCCTTTATTAGCCGGGATGGCATTTATTTTGCTAGTTTCTCTTTATCAGCAGAGATAGCAATCCTTTGAAGATTTTCTTTTGTCAGTTTCCCTTTATCAGCAGGGATGTCATTTATTTTGCTAGTTTCTCTTTATCAGCAGAGATAGCAATCCTTTGAAGATTTTCTTTTGTCAGTTTCCCTTTATCAGCAGGGATGGCATTTATTTTGCTAGTTTCTCTTTATCCGCAGAGATAGCAATCTTTTGATGATTTTCTTTGGTCAGTTCCCTTTATCAGCAGGGATGGCATTTATTTGGATAGTTTCTCTTTATCAGCAGAGATAGCCATCCTTTGAAGATTTTCTTTTGTCAGTTTCCCTTTATCAGCAGGGATGTCATTTATTTTGCTAGTTTATCTTTATCAGCAGAGATAGCAATCCTTTGAAGATTTTCTTTTGTCAGTTTCCCTTTATCTGCAGGGATGTCATTTATTTTGCTAGTTTCTCTTTATCAGCAGAGATAACAATCCTTTGAAGATTTTCTTTTGTCAGTTTCCCTTTATCAGCAGGGATGGCATTTATTTTGCTAGTTTCTCTTTATCCGCAGAGATAGCAATCTTTTGATGATTTTCTTTGGTCAGTTCCCTTTATCAGCAGGGATGGCATTTATTTGGATAGTTTCTCTTTATCAGCTGAGATAGCAATCCTTTGAAGATTTTCTTTTGTCAGTTTCCCTTTATCAGCAGGGATGGCATTTATTTTGCTAGTTTCTCTTTATCAGCAGAGATAACAATCCTTTGAAGATTTTCTTTGGTCAGTTCCCTTTATCAGCAGGGATGGCATTTATTTTACTAGTTTCTCTTTATCAGCAGAGATAGCAATCTTTTAAAGATTTTCTTTTGTCAGTTTCCCTTTATCAGCAGGGATGGCATTTATTTTGCTAGTTTCTCTTTATCAGCAGAGATAGCAATCTTTTGAAGGTTTTCTTTCGTCAGTTTCCCTTTATCAGCAGGGATGGCATTTATTTTGCTAGTTTCTCTTTATCAGCAGAGATAGCAATCTTTTGAAGATTTTCTTTGGTCAGTTCCCTTTATCAGCAGGGATGGCATTTATTTTGCTAGTTTCTCTTTATCAGCAGAGATAGCAATCTTTTGAAGATTTTCTTTTGTCAGTTTCCCTTTATCAGCAGGGATGACATTTTATTTTGCTAGTTTCTCTTTGTCATCAGAGATAGCAATCTTTTGAAGATTTTCTTTTGTCAGTTTTCCTTTATTAGCCGGGATGGCATTTATTTTGCTAGTTTCTCTTTATCAGCAGAGATAGCAATCCTTTGAAGATTTTCTTTTGTCAGTTTCCCTTTATCAGCAGGGATGTCATTTATTTTGCTAGTTTCTCTTTATCAGCAGAGATAGCAATCCTTTGAAGATTTTCTTTTGTCAGTTTCCCTTTATCAGCAGGGATGGCATTTATTTTGCTAGTTTCTCTTTATCCGCAGAGATAGCAATCTTTTGATGATTTTCTTTGGTCAGTTCCCTTTATCAGCAGGGATGGCATTTATTTGGATAGTTTCTCTTTATCAGCAGAGATAGCCATCCTTTGAAGATTTTCTTTTGTCAGTTTCCCTTTATCAGCAGGGATGTCATTTATTTTGCTAGTTTATCTTTATCAGCAGAGATAGCAATCCTTTGAAGATTTTCTTTTGTCAGTTTCCCTTTATCTGCAGGGATGTCATTTATTTTGCTAGTTTCTCTTTATCAGCAGAGATAACAATCCTTTGAAGATTTTCTTTTGTCAGTTTCCCTTTATCAGCAGGGATGGCATTTATTTTGCTAGTTTCTCTTTATCCGCAGAGATAGCAATCTTTTGATGATTTTCTTTGGTCAGTTCCCTTTATCAGCAGGGATGGCATTTATTTGGATAGTTTCTCTTTATCAGCTAAGATAGCAATCCTTTGAAGATTTTCTTTTGTCAGTTTCCCTTTATCAGCAGGGATGGCATTTATTTTGCTAGTTTCTCTTTATCAGCAGAGATAGCAATCCTTTGAAGATTTTCTTTTGTCAGTTTCCCTTTATCAGCAGGGATGGCATTTATTTTGCTAGTTTCTCTTTATCCGCAGAGATAGCAATCTTTTGATGATTTTCTTTGGTCAGTTCCCTTTATCAGCAGGGATGGCATTTATTTGGATAGTTTCTCTTTATCAGCAGAGATAGCCATCCTTTGAAGATTTTCTTTTGTCAGTTTCCCTTTATCAGCAGGGATGTCATTTATTTTGCTAGTTTATCTTTATCAGCAGAGATAGCAATCCTTTGAAGATTTTCTTTTGTCAGTTTCCCTTTATCTGCAGGGATGTCATTTATTTTGCTAGTTTCTCTTTATCAGCAGAGATAACAATCCTTTGAAGATTTTCTTTTGTCAGTTTCCCTTTATCAGCAGGGATGGCATTTATTTTGCTAGTTTCTCTTTATCCGCAGAGATAGCAATCTTTTGATGATTTTCTTTGGTCAGTTCCCTTTATCAGCAGGGATGGCATTTATTTGGATAGTTTCTCTTTATCAGCTGAGATAGCAATCCTTTGAAGATTTTCTTTTGTCAGTTTCCCTTTATCAGCAGGGATGGCATTTATTTTGCTAGTTTCTCTTTATCAGCAGAGATAACAATCCTTTGAAGATTTTCTTTGGTCAGTTCCCTTTATCAGCAGGGATGGCATTTATTTTACTAGTTTCTCTTTATCAGCAGAGATAGCAATCTTTTAAAGATTTTCTTTTGTCAGTTTCCCTTTATCAGCAGGGATGGCATTTATTTTGCTAGTTTCTCTTTATCAGCAGAGATAGCAATCTTTTGAAGGTTTTCTTTCGTCAGTTTCCCTTTATCAGCAGGGATGGCATTTATTTTGCTAGTTTCTCTTTATCAGCAGAGATAGCAATCTTTTGAAGATTTTCTTTGGTCAGTTCCCTTTATCAGCAGGGATGGCATTTATTTTGCTAGTTTCTCTTTATCAGCAGAGATAGCAATCTTTTGAAGATTTTCTTTTGTCAGTTTCCCTTTATCAGCAGGGATGACATTTTATTTTGCTAGTTTCTCTTTGTCATCAGAGATAGCAATCTTTTGAAGATTTTCTTTTGTCAGTTTTCCTTTATTAGCCGGGATGGCATTTATTTTGCTAGTTTCTCTTTATCAGCAGAGATAGCAATCCTTTGAAGATTTTCTTTTGTCAGTTTCCCTTTATCAGCAGGGATGTCATTTATTTTGCTAGTTTCTCTTTATCAGCAGAGATAGCAATCCTTTGAAGATTTTCTTTTGTCAGTTTCCCTTTATCAGCAGGGATGGCATTTATTTTGCTAGTTTCTCTTTATCCGCAGAGATAGCAATCTTTTGATGATTTTCTTTGGTCAGTTCCCTTTATCAGCAGGGATGGCATTTATTTGGATAGTTTCTCTTTATCAGCAGAGATAGCCATCCTTTGAAGATTTTCTTTTGTCAGTTTCCCTTTATCAGCAGGGATGTCATTTATTTTGCTAGTTTATCTTTATCAGCAGAGATAGCAATCCTTTGAAGATTTTCTTTTGTCAGTTTCCCTTTATCTGCAGGGATGTCATTTATTTTGCTAGTTTCTCTTTATCAGCAGAGATAACAATCCTTTGAAGATTTTCTTTTGTCAGTTTCCCTTTATCAGCAGGGATGGCATTTATTTTGCTAGTTTCTCTTTATCCGCAGAGATAGCAATCTTTTGATGATTTTCTTTGGTCAGTTCCCTTTATCAGCAGGGATGGCATTTATTTGGATAGTTTCTCTTTATCAGCTAAGATAGCAATCCTTTGAAGATTTTCTTTTGTCAGTTTCCCTTTATCAGCAGGGATGGCATTTATTTTGCTAGTTTCTCTTTATCAGCAGAGATAACAATCCTTTGAAGATTTTCTTTGGTCAGTTCCCTTTATCAGCAGGGATGGCATTTATTTTGCTAGTTTCTCTTTATCAGCAGAGATAACAATCTTTTGAAGATTTTCTTTTGTCAGTTTCCCTTTATCAGCAGGGATGGCATTTATTTTGCTAGTATCTCTTTATCAGCAGAGATAGCAATCTTTCGAAGATTTTATTTTGTCAGTTTCCCTTTATCAGCAGGGATGCCATTTATTTTGCTAGTTTCTCTTTATCAGCAGAGATAGCAATCTTTTGAATATTTTCTTTTGTCAGTTTCCCTTTATCAGCAGGGATGGCATTTATTTTTCTAGCTTCTCTTTATCAGCAGAGATAGCAATCTTTTGAAGATTTTCTTTTGTCAGTTTCCCTTTATCAGCATGGATGGCATTTATTTTGCTAGTTTCTCTTTATCAGCAGAGATAGCAATCTTTTAAAGATTTTCTTTCGTCAGTTTCCCTTTATCAGCAGGGATGGCATTTATTTTGCTAGTTTCTCTTTATCAGCAGAGATAGCAATCATTTGAAGATTTTCTTTTGTCAGTTTCCCTTTATCAGCAGGGATGGCATTTATTTTGCTAGTTTCTCTTTATCAGCAGAGATAGCAATCCTTTGAAGATTTTCTTTTGTCAGTTTCCCTTTATCAGCAGGGATGTCATTTATTTTGCTAGTTTCTCTTTATCAGCAGAGATAGCAATCCTTTGAAGATTTTCTTTTGTCAGTTTCCCTTTATCAGCAGGGATGGCATTTATTTTGCTAGTTTCTCTTTATCCGCAGAGATAGCAATCTTTAGATGATTTTCTTTGGTCAGTTCCCTTTATCAGCAGGGATGGCATTTATTTGGATAGTTTCTCTTTATCAACAGATATAGCAATCCTTTGAAGATTTTCTTTTGTCAGTTTCCCTTTATCAGCAGGGATGGCATTTATTTTGCTAGTTTCTCTTTATCAGTAGAGATAACAATCCTTTGAAGATTTTCTTTGGTCAGTTCCCTTTATCAGCAGGGATGGCATTTATTTTGCTAGTTTCTCTTTATCAGCAGAGATAACAATCTTTTGAAGATTTTCTTTTGTCAGTTTCCCTTTATCAGCAGGGATGGCATTTATTTTGCTAGTATATGTTTATCAGCAGAGATAGCAATCTTTTGATGATTTTATTTTGTCAGTTTCCCTTTATCAGCAGGGATGCCATTTATTTTGCTAGTTTCTCTTTATCAGCAGAGATAGCAATCTCTTGAAGATTTTCTTTTGTCAGTTTCCCTTTATCAGCAGGGATGTCATTTATTTTGCTAGTTTCTCTTTATCAGCAGAGATAGCAATCTTTTGAATATTTTCTTTTGTCAGTTTCCCTTTATCAGCAGGGATGGCATTTATTTTTCTAGCTTCTCTTTATCAGCAGAGATAGCAATCCTTTGAAGATTTTCTTTTAATAGTTTCCCTTTATCAGCAGGGATGGCATTTATTTTGCTAGTTTCTCTTTATCAGTAGAGATAACAATCCTTTGAAGATTTTCTTTTGTCAGTTTCCGTTTATCAGCAGGGATGGCATTTATTTTGCTAGTTTCCCTTTATCAGCAGAGATAGCAATCTTTTGAAGATTTTATTTTGTCAGTTTCCCTTTATCAGCAGGGATGACATTTATTTTTCTAGTTTCTCTTTATCAGCAGAGATAGCAATCTTTTAATGATTTTCTTTTGTCAGTTTCCCTTTATCAGCAGGGATGACATTTATTTTGCTAGTTTCTCTTTATCAGCAGAGATAGCAATCTTTTGAATATTTTCTTTTGTCAGTTTCCCTTTATCAGCAGGGATGGCATTTATTTTTCTAGCTTCTCTTTATCAGCAGAGATAGCAATCTTTTGAAGATTTTGTTTTGTCAGTTTCCCTTTATCAGCAGGGATGGCATTTATTTTACTAGTTTCTCTTTATCAGCAGAGATAGCAATCTTTTAAAGATTTTCTTTTGTCAGTTTCCCTTTATCAGCAGGGATGGCATTTATTTTGCTAGTTTCTCTTTATCAGCAGAGATAGCAATCTTTTGAAGGTTTTCTTTCGTCAGTTTCCCTTTATCAGCAGGGATGGCATTTATTTTGCTAGTTTCTCTTTATCAGCAGAGATAGCAATCTTTTGAAGATTTTCTTTGGTCAGTTCCCTTTATCAGCAGGGATGGCATTTATTTTGCTAGTTTCTCTTTATCAGCAGAGATAGCAATCTTTTGAAGATTTTCTTTTGTCAGTTTCCCTTTATCAGCAGGGATGACATTTTATTTTTCTAGTTTCTCTTTGTCATCAGAGATAGCAATCTTTTGAAGATTTTCTTTTGTCAGTTTTCCTTTATTAGCCGGGATGGCATTTATTTTGCTAGTTTCTCTTTATCAGCAGAGATAGCAATCCTTTGAAGATTTTCTTTTGTCAGTTTCCCTTTATCTGCAGGGATGTCATTTATTTTGCTAGTTTCTCTTTATCAGCAGAGATAACAATCCTTTGAAGATTTTCTTTTGTCAGTTTCCCTTTATCAGCAGGGATGGCATTTATTTTGCTAGTTTCTCTTTATCCGCAGAGATAGCAATCTTTTGATGATTTTCTTTGGTCAGTTCCCTTTATCAGCAGGGATGGCATTTATTTGGATAGTTTCTCTTTATCAGCTGAGATAGCAATCCTTTGAAGATTTTCTTTTGTCAGTTTCCCTTTATCAGCAGGGATGGCATTTATTTTGCTAGTTTCTCTTTATCAGCAGAGATAACAATCCTTTGAAGATTTTCTTTGGTCAGTTCCCTTTATCAGCAGGGATGGCATTTATTTTGCTAGTTTCTCTTTATCAGCAGAGATAACAATCTTTTGAAGATTTTCTTTTGTCAGTTTCCCTTTATCAGCAGGGATGGCATTTATTTTGCTAGTATCTCTTTATCAGCAGAGATAGCAATCTTTCGAAGATTTTATTTTGTCAGTTTCCCTTTATCAGCAGGGATGCCATTTATTTTGCTAGTTTCTCTTTATCAGCAGAGATAGCAATCTCTTGAAGATTTTCTTTTGTCAGTTTCCCTTTATCAGCAGGGATGGCATTTATTTTGCTAGTTTCTCTTTATCAGCAGAGATAGCAATCTTTTGAATATTTTCTTTTGTCAGTTTCCCTTTATCAGCAGGGATGGCATTTATTTTTCTAGCTTCTCTTTATCAGCAGAGATAGCAATCTTTTGAAGATTTTCTTTTGTCAGTTTCCCTTTATCAGCATGGATGGCATTTATTTTGCTAGTTTCTCTTTATCAGCAGAGATAGCAATCTTTTAAAGATTTTCTTTCGTCAGTTTCCCTTTATCAGCAGGGATGGCATTTATTTTGCTAGTTTCTCTTTATCAGCAGAGATAGCAATCATTTGAAGATTTTCTTTTGTCAGTTTCCCTTTATCAGCAGGGATGGCATTTATTTTGCTAGTTTCTCTTTATCAGCAGAGATAGCAATCCTTTGAAGATTTTCTTTTGTCAGTTTCCCTTTATCAGCAGGGATGTCATTTATTTTGCTAGTTTCTCTTTATCAGCAGAGATAGCAATCCTTTGAAGATTTTCTTTTGTCAGTTTCCCTTTATCAGCAGGGATGGCATTTATTTTGCTAGTTTCTCTTTATCCGCAGAGATAGCAATCTTTTGATGATTTTCTTTGGTCAGTTCCCTTTATCAGCAGGGATGGCATTTATTTGGATAGTTTCTCTTTATCAACAGAGATAGCAATCCTTTGAAGATTTTCTTTTGTCAGTTTCCCTTTATCAGCAGGGATGGCATTTATTTTGCTAGTTTCTCTTTATCAGCAGAGATAACAATCCTTTGAAGATTTTCTTTGGTCAGTTCCCTTTATCAGCAGGGATGGCATTTATTTTGCTAGTTTCTCTTTATCAGCAGAGATAACAATCTTTTGAAGATTTTATTTTGTCAGTTTCCCTTTATCAGCAGGGATGGCATTTATTTTGCTAGTATATGTTTATCAGCAGAGATAGCAATCTTTTGATGAATTTATTTTGTCAGTTTCCCTTTATCAGCAGGGATGCCATTTATTTTGCTAGTTTCTCTTTATCAGCAGAGATAGCAATCTCTTGAAGATTTTCTTTTGTCAGTTTACCTTTATCAGCAGGGATGTCATTTATTTTGCTAGTTTCTCTTTATCAGCAGAGATAGCAATGTTTTGAATATTTTCTTTTGTTAGTTTCCCTTTATCAGCAGGGATGGCATTTATTTTTCTAGCTTCTCTTTATCAGCAGAGATAGCAATCCTTTGAAGATTTTCTTTTAATAGTTTCCCTTTATCAGCAGGGATGGCATTTATTTTGCTAGTTTCTCTTTATCAGTAGAGATAACAATCCTTTGAAGATTTTCTTTTGTCAGTTTCCGTTTATCAGCAGGGATGGCATTTATTTTGCTAGTTTCCCTTTATCAGCAGAGATAGCAATCTTTTGAAGATTTTATTTTGTCAGTTTCCCTTTATCAGCAGGGATGACATTTATTTTTCTAGTTTCTCTTTATCAGCAGAGATAGCAATCTTTTAATGATTTTCTTTTGTCAGTTTCCCTTTATCAGCAGGGATGACATTTATTTTGCTAGTTTCTCTTTATCAGCAGAGATAGCAATCTTTTGAATATTTTCTTTTGTCAGTTTCCCTTTATCAGCAGGGATGGCATTTATTTTTCTAGCTTCTCTTTATCAGCAGAGATAGCAATCTTTTGAAGATTTTGTTTTGTCAGTTTCCCTTTATCAGCAGGGATGGCATTTATTTTACTAGTTTCTCTTTATCAGCAGAGATAGCAATCTTTTAAAGATTTTCTTTTGTCAGTTTCCCTTTATCAGCAGGGATGGCATTTATTTTGCTAGTTTCTCTTTATCAGCAGAGATAGCAATCTTTTGAAGGTTTTCTTTCGTCAGTTTCCCTTTATCAGCAGGGATGGCATTTATTTTGCTAGTTTCTCTTTATCAGCAGAGATAGCAATCTTTTGAAGATTTTCTTTGGTCAGTTCCCTTTATCAGCAGGGATGGCATTTATTTTGCTAGTTTCTCTTTATCAGCAGAGATAGCAATCTTTTGAAGATTTTCTTTTGTCAGTTTCCCTTTATCAGCAGGGATGACATTTTATTTTTCTAGTTTCTCTTTGTCATCAGAGATAGCAATCTTTTGAAGATTTTCTTTTGTCAGTTTTCCTTTATTAGCCGGGATGGCATTTATTTTGCTAGTTTCTCTTTATCAGCAGAGATAGCAATCCTTTGAAGATTTTCTTTTGTCAGTTTCCCTTTATCTGCAGGGATGTCATTTATTTTGCTAGTTTCTCTTTATCAGCAGAGATAACAATCCTTTGAAGATTTTCTTTTGTCAGTTTCCCTTTATCAGCAGGGATGGCATTTATTTTGCAAGTTTCTCTTTATCCGCAGAGATAGCAATCTTTTGATGATTTTCTTTGGTCAGTTCCCTTTATCAGCAGGGATGGCATTTATTTGGATAGTTTCTCTTTATCAGCTGAGATAGCAATCCTTTGAAGATTTTCTTTTGTCAGTTTCCCTTTATCAGCAGGGATGGCATTTATTTTGCTAGTTTCTCTTTATCAGCAGAGATAACAATCCTTTGAAGATTTTCTTTGGTCAGTTCCCTTTATCAGCAGGGATGGCATTTATTTTGCTAGTTTCTCTTTATCAGCAGAGATAACAATCTTTTGAAGATTTTCTTTTGTCAGTTTCCCTTTATCAGCAGGGATGGCATTTATTTTGCTAGTATCTCTTTATCAGCAGAGATAGCAATCTTTCGAAGATTTTATTTTGTCAGTTTCCCTTTATCAGCAGGGATGCCATTTATTTTGCTAGTTTCTCTTTATCAGCAGAGATAGCAATCTCTTGAAGATTTTCTTTTGTCAGTTTCCCTTTATCAGCAGGGATGGCATTTATTTTGCTAGTTTCTCTTTATCAGCAGAGATAGCAATCTTTTGAATATTTTCTTTTGTCAGTTTCCCTTTATCAGCAGGGATGGCATTTATTTTTCTAGCTTCTCTTTATCAGCAGAGATAGCAATCTTTTGAAGATTTTCTTTTGTCAGTTTCCCTTTATCAGCATGGATGGCATTTATTTTGCTAGTTTCTCTTTATCAGCAGAGATAGCAATCTTTTAAAGATTTTCTTTCGTCAGTTTCCCTTTATCAGCAGGGATGGCATTTATTTTGCTAGTTTCTCTTTATCAGCAGAGATAGCAATCATTTGAAGATTTTCTTTTGTCAGTTTCCCTTTATCAGCAGGGATGGCATTTATTTTGCTAGTTTCTCTTTATCAGCAGAGATAGCAATCCTTTGAAGATTTTCTTTTGTCAGTTTCCCTTTATCAGCAGGGATGTCATTTATTTTGCTAGTTTCTCTTTATCAGCAGAGATAGCAATCCTTTGAAGATTTTCTTTTGTCAGTTTCCCTTTATCAGCAGGGATGGCATTTATTTTGCTAGTTTCTCTTTATCCGCAGAGATAGCAATCTTTTGATGATTTTCTTTGGTCAGTTCCCTTTATCAGCAGGGATGGCATTTATTTGGATAGTTTCTCTTTATCAACAGAGATAGCAATCCTTTGAAGATTTTCTTTTGTCAGTTTCCCTTTATCAGCAGGGATGGCATTTATTTTGCTAGTTTCTCTTTATCAGCAGAGATAACAATCCTTTGAAGATTTTCTTTGGTCAGTTCCCTTTATCAGCAGGGATGGCATTTATTTTGCTAGTTTCTCTTTATCAGCAGAGATAACAATCTTTTGAAGATTTTCTTTTGTCAGTTTCCCTTTATCAGCAGGGATGGCATTTATTTTGCTAGTATATGTTTATCAGCAGAGATAGCAATCTTTTGATGAATTTATTTTGTCAGTTTCCCTTTATCAGCAGGGATGCCATTTATTTTGCTAGTTTCTCTTTATCAGCAGAGATAGCAATCTCTTGAAGATTTTCTTTTGTCAGTTTCCCTTTATCAGCAGGGATGTCATTTATTTTGCTAGTTTCTCTTTATCAGCAGAGATAGCAATGTTTTGAATATTTTCTTTTGTTAGTTTCCCTTTATCAGCAGGGATGGCATTTATTTTTCTAGCTTCTCTTTATCAGCAGAGATAGCAATCCTTTGAAGATTTTCTTTTAATAGTTTCCCTTTATCAGCAGGGATGGCATTTATTTTGCTAGTTTCTCTTTATCAGTAGAGATAACAATCCTTTGAAGATTTTCTTTTGTCAGTTTCCGTTTATCAGCAGGGATGGCATTTATTTTGCTAGTTTCCCTTTATCAGCAGAGATAGCAATCTTTTGAAGATTTTATTTTGTCAGTTTCCCTTTATCAGCAGGGATGACATTTATTTTTCTAGTTTCTCTTTATCAGCAGAGATAGCAATCTTTTAATGATTTTCTTTTGTCAGTTTCCCTTTATCAGCAGGGATGACATTTATTTTGCTAGTTTCTCTTTATCAGCAGAGATAGCAATCTTTTGAATATTTTCTTTTGTCAGTTTCCCTTTATCAGCAGGGATGGCATTTATTTTTCTAGCTTCTCTTTATCAGCAGAGATAGCAATCTTTTGAAGATTTTGTTTTGTCAGTTTCCCTTTATCAGCAGGGATGGCATTTATTTTACTAGTTTCTCTTTATCAGCAGAGATAGCAATCTTTTAAAGATTTTCTTTTGTCAGTTTCCCTTTATCAGCAGGGATGGCATTTATTTTGCTAGTTTCTCTTTATCAGCAGAGATAGCAATCTTTTGAAGGTTTTCTTTCGTCAGTTTCCCTTTATCAGCAGGGATGGCATTTATTTTGCTAGTTTCTCTTTATCAGCAGAGATAGCAATCTTTTGAAGATTTTCTTTGGTCAGTTCCCTTTATCAGCAGGGATGGCATTTATTTTGCTAGTTTCTCTTTATCAGCAGAGATAGCAATCTTTTGAAGATTTTCTTTTGTCAGTTTCCCTTTATCAGCAGGGATGACATTTTATTTTTCTAGTTTCTCTTTGTCATCAGAGATAGCAATCTTTTGAAGATTTTCTTTTGTCAGTTTTCCTTTATTAGCCGGGATGGCATTTATTTTGCTAGTTTCTCTTTATCAGCAGAGATAGCAATCCTTTGAAGATTTTCTTTTGTCAGTTTCCCTTTATCTGCAGGGATGTCATTTATTTTGCTAGTTTCTCTTTATCAGCAGAGATAACAATCCTTTGAAGATTTTCTTTTGTCAGTTTCCCTTTATCAGCAGGGATGGCATTTATTTTGCAAGTTTCTCTTTATCCGCAGAGATAGCAATCTTTTGATGATTTTCTTTGGTCAGTTCCCTTTATCAGCAGGGATGGCATTTATTTGGATAGTTTCTCTTTATCAGCTGAGATAGCAATCCTTTGAAGATTTTCTTTTGTCAGTTTCCCTTTATCAGCAGGGATGGCATTTATTTTGCTAGTTTCTCTTTATCAGCAGAGATAACAATCCTTTGAAGATTTTCTTTGGTCAGTTCCCTTTATCAGCAGGGATGGCATTTATTTTGCTAGTTTCTCTTTATCAGCAGAGATAACAATCTTTTGAAGATTTTCTTTTGTCAGTTTCCCTTTATCAGCAGGGATGGCATTTATTTTGCTAGTATCTCTTTATCAGCAGAGATAGCAATCTTTCGAAGATTTTATTTTGTCAGTTTCCCTTTATCAGCAGGGATGCCATTTATTTTGCTAGTTTCTCTTTATCAGCAGAGATAGCAATCTCTTGAAGATTTTCTTTTGTCAGTTTCCCTTTATCAGCAGGGATGGCATTTATTTTGCTAGTTTCTCTTTATCAGCAGAGATAGCAATCTTTTGAATATTTTCTTTTGTCAGTTTCCCTTTATCAGCAGGGATGGCATTTATTTTTCTAGCTTCTCTTTATCAGCAGAGATAGCAATCTTTTGAAGATTTTCTTTTGTCAGTTTCCCTTTATCAGCATGGATGGCATTTATTTTGCTAGTTTCTCTTTATCAGCAGAGATAGCAATCTTTTAAAGATTTTCTTTCGTCAGTTTCCCTTTATCAGCAGGGATGGCATTTATTTTGCTAGTTTCTCTTTATCAGCAGAGATAGCAATCATTTGAAGATTTTCTTTTGTCAGTTTCCCTTTATCAGCAGGGATGGCATTTATTTTGCTAGTTTCTCTTTATCAGCAGAGATAGCAATCCTTTGAAGATTTTCTTTTGTCAGTTTCCCTTTATCAGCAGGGATGTCATTTATTTTGCTAGTTTCTCTTTATCAGCAGAGATAGCAATCCTTTGAAGATTTTCTTTTGTCAGTTTCCCTTTATCAGCAGGGATGGCATTTATTTTGCTAGTTTCTCTTTATCCGCAGAGATAGCAATCTTTTGATGATATTCTTTGGTCAGTTCCCTTTATCAGCAGGGATGGCATTTATTTGGATAGTTTCTCTTTATCAACAGAGATAGCAATCCTTTGAAGATTTTCTTTTGTCAGTTTCCCTTTATCAGCAGGGATGGCATTTATTTTGCTAGTTTCTCTTTATCAGCAGAGATAACAATCCTTTGAAGATTTTCTTTGGTCAGTTCCCTTTATCAGCAGGGATGGCATTTATTTTGCTAGTTTCTCTTTATCAGCAGAGATAACAATCTTTTGAAGATTTTCTTTTGTCAGTTTCCCTTTATCAGCAGGGATGGCATTTATTTTGCTAGTATATGTTTATCAGCAGAGATAGCAATCTTTTGATGAATTTATTTTGTCAGTTTCCCTTTATCAGCAGGGATGCCATTTATTTTGCTAGTTTCTCTTTATCAGCAGAGATAGCAATCTCTTGAAGATTTTCTTTTGTCAGTTTCCCTTTATCAGCAGGGATGTCATTTATTTTGCTAGTTTCTCTTTATCAGCAGAGATAGCAATGTTTTGAATATTTTCTTTTGTTAGTTTCCCTTTATCAGCAGGGATGGCATTTATTTTTCTAGCTTCTCTTTATCAGCAGAGATAGCAATCCTTTGAAGATTTTCTTTTAATAGTTTCCCTTTATCAGCAGGGATGGCATTTATTTTGCTAGTTTCTCTTTATCAGTAGAGATAACAATCCTTTGAAGATTTTCTTTTGTCAGTTTCCGTTTATCAGCAGGGATGGCATTTATTTTGCTAGTTTCCCTTTATCAGCAGAGATAGCAATCTTTTTAAGATTTTATTTTGTCAGTTTCCCTTTATCAGCAGGGATGACATTTATTTTTCTAGTTTCTCTTTATCAGCAGAGATAGCAATCTTTTAATGATTTTCTTTTGTCAGTTTCCCTTTATCAGCAGGGATGACATTTATTTTGCTAGTTTCTCTTTATCAGCAGAGATAGCAATCTTTTGAATATTTTCTTTTGTCAGTTTCCCTTTATCAGCAGGGATGGCATTTATTTTTCTAGCTTCTCTTTATCAGCAGAGATAGCAATCTTTTGAAGATTTTGTTTTGTCAGTTTCCCTTTATCAGCAGGGATGGCATTTATTTTACTAGTTTCTCTTTATCAGCAGAGATAGCAATCTTTTAAAGATTTTCTTTTGTCAGTTTCCCTTTATCAGCAGGGATGGCATTTATTTTGCTAGTTTCTCTTTATCAGCAGAGATAGCAATCTTTTGAAGGTTTTCTTTCGTCAGTTTCCCTTTATCAGCAGGGATGGCATTTATTTTGCTAGTTTCTCTTTATCAGCAGAGATAGCAATCTTTTGAAGATTTTCTTTGGTCAGTTCCCTTTATCAGCAGGGATGGCATTTATTTTGCTAGTTTCTCTTTATCAGCAGAGATAGCAATCTTTTGAAGATTTTCTTTTGTCAGTTTCCCTTTATCAGCAGGGATGACATTTTATTTTTCTAGTTTCTCTTTGTCATCAGAGATAGCAATCTTTTGAAGATTTTCTTTTGTCAGTTTTCCTTTATTAGCCGGGATGGCATTTATTTTGCTAGTTTCTCTTTATCAGCAGAGATAGCAATCCTTTGAAGATTTTCTTTTGTCAGTTTCCCTTTATCAGCAGGGATGTCATTTATTTTGCTAGTTTCTCTTTATCAGCAGAGATAGCAATCCTTTGAAGATTTTCTTTTGTCAGTTTCCCTTTATCAGCAGGGATGGCATTTATTTTGCTAGTTTCTCTTTATCCGCAGAGATAGCAATCTTTTGATGATTTTCTTTGGTCAGTTCCCTTTATCAGCAGGGATGGCATTTATTTGGATAGTTTCTCTTTATCAGCAGAGATAGCCATCCTTTGAAGATTTTCTTTTGTCAGTTTCCCTTTATCAGCAGGGATGGCATTTATTTTGCTAGTTTCTCTTTATCAGCAGAGATAGCAATCCTTTGAAGATTTTCTTTTGTCAGTTTCCCTTTATCTGCAGGGATGTCATTTATTTTGCTAGTTTCTCTTTATCAGCAGAGATAACAATCCTTTGAAGATTTTCTTTTGTCAGTTTCCCTTTATCAGCAGGGATGGCATTTATTTTGCTAGTTTCTCTTTATCCGCAGAGATAGCAATCTTTTGATGATTTTCTTTGGTCAGTTCCCTTTATCAGCAGGGATGGCATTTATTTGGATAGTTTCTCTTTATCAGCTGAGATAGCAATCCTTTGAAGATTTTCTTTTGTCAGTTTCCCTTTATCAGCAGGGATGGCATTTATTTTGCTAGTTTCTCTTTATCAGCAGAGATAACAATCCTTTGAAGATTTTCTTTGGTCAGTTCCCTTTATCAGCAGGGATGGCATTTATTTTGCTAGTTTCTCTTTATCAGCAGAGATAACAATCTTTTGAAGATTTTCTTTTGTCAGTTTCCCTTTATCAGCAGGGATGGCATTTATTTTGCTAGTATCTCTTTATCAGCAGAGATAGCAATCTTTCGAAGATTTTATTTTGTCAGTTTCCCTTTATCAGCAGGGATGCCATTTATTTTGCTAGTTTCTCTTTATCAGCAGAGATAGCAATCTCTTGAAGATTTTCTTTTGTCAGTTTCCCTTTATCAGCAGGGATGGCATTTATTTTGCTAGTTTCTCTTTATCAGCAGAGATAGCAATCTTTTGAATATTTTCTTTTGTCAGTTTCCCTTTATCAGCAGGGATGGCATTTATTTTTCTAGCTTCTCTTTATCAGCAGAGATAGCAATCTTTTGAAGATTTTCTTTTGTCAGTTTCCCTTTATCAGCATGGATGGCATTTATTTTGCTAGTTTCTCTTTATCAGCAGAGATAGCAATCTTTTAAAGATTTTCTTTCGTCAGTTTCCCTTTATCAGCAGGGATGGCATTTATTTTGCTAGTTTCTCTTTATCAGCAGAGATAGCAATCATTTGAAGATTTTCTTTTGTTAGTTTCCCTTTATCAGCAGGGATGGCATTTATTTTGCTAGTTTCTCTTTATCAGCAGAGATAGCAATCTTTTGAAGATTTTCTTTTGTCAGTTTCCCTTTATCAGCAGGGATGGCATTTTATTTTGCTAGTTTCTCTTTATCAGCAGAGATAGCAATCCTTTGAAGATTTTCTTTTGTCAGTTTCCCTTTATCAGCCGGGATGGCATTTATTTTGCTAGTTTCTCTTTGTCAGCAGAGATAGCAATCTTTTGAAGATTTTCTTTGGTCAGTTCCCTTCATCAGCAGGGATGGCATTTATTTGGATAGTTTCTCTTTATCAGCAAAAATAGCAATCCTTTGAAGATTTTCTTTTGTCAGTTTCCCTTTATCAGCAGGGATGGCATTTATTTTTCTAGCTTCTCTTTATCAGCAGAGATAGCAATCTTTTGAAGATTTTCTTTTGTCAGTTTCCCTTTATCAGCAGGGATAGCATTTATTTTGCTAGTTTCTCTTTATCAGCAGAGATAGCAATCTTTTAAAGATTTTCTTTCGTCAGTTTCCCTTTATCAGCAGGGATGGCATTTATTTTGCTAGTTTCTCTTTATCAGCATAGATAGCAATCCTTTGAAGATTTTCTTTTGTCAGTTTCCCTTTATCAGCAGGGCTGGCATTTATTTTTCTAGCTTCTCTTTATCAGCAGAGATAGCAATCTTTTGAAGATTTTCTTTTGTCAGTTTCCCTTTATCAGCAGGGATAGCATTTATTTTGCTAGTTTCTCTTTATCAGCAGAGATAGCAATCTTTTAAAGATTTTCTTTCGTCAGTTTCCCTTTATCAGCAGGGATGGCATTTATTTTGCAAGTTTCTCTTTATCAGCAGAGATAGCAATCTTTTAAAGATTTTCTTTCGTCAGTTTCCCTTTATCAGCAGGGATGGCATTTATTTTTCTAGCTTCTCTTTATCAGCAGAGATAGCAATCTTTTGAAGATTTTCTTTTGTCAGTTTCCCTTTATCAGCAGGGATAGCATTTATTTTGCTAGTTTTTCTTTATCAGCAGAGATAGCAATCTTTTAAAGATTTTCTTTCGTCAGTTTCCCTTTATCAGCAGGGATGGCATTTATTTTTCTAGCTTCTCTTTATCAGCAGAGATAGCAATCTTTTGAAGATTTTCTTTTGTCAGTTTCCCTTTATCAGCAGGGATAGCATTTATTTTGCTAGTTTCTCTTTATCAGCAGAGATAGCAATCTTTTAAAGATTTTCTTTCATCAGTTTCCCTTTATCAGCAGGGATGGCATTTATTTTGCTAGTTTCTCTTTATCAGCATAGATAGCAATCCTTTGAAGTTTTTCTTTTGTCAGTTTCCCTTTATCAGCAGGGATGGCATTTATTTTGCTAGTTTCTCTTTATCAGTAGAGATAACAATCCTTTGAAGATTTTCTTTTGTCAGTTTCCCTTTATCAGCAGGGATGGCATTTATTTTGCTAGTTTCCCTTTATCAGCAGAGATAGCAATCTTTTGAAGATTTTATTTTGTCAGTTTCCCTTTATCAGCAGGGATGACATTTATTTCTCTAGTTTCTCTTTATCAGCAGAGATAGCAATCTCTTGAAGATTTTCTTTTGTCAGTTTCCCTTTATCAGCAGGGATGTCATTTATTTTGCTAGTTTCTCTTTATCAGCAGAGATAGCAATGTTTTGAATATTTTCTTTTGTTAGTTTCCCTTTATCAGCAGGGATGGCATTTATTTTTCTAGCTTCTCTTTATCAGCAGAGATAGCAATCCTTTGAAGATTTTCTTTTAATAGTTTCCCTTTATCAGCAGGGATGGCATTTATTTTGCTAGTTTCTCTTTATCAGTAGAGATAACAATCCTTTGAAGATTTTCTTTTGTCAGTTTCCGTTTATCAGCAGGGATGGCATTTATTTTGCTAGTTTCCCTTTATCAGCAGAGATAGCAATCTTTTTAAGATTTTATTTTGTCAGTTTCCCTTTATCAGCAGGGATGACATTTATTTTTCTAGTTTCTCTTTATCAGCAGAGATAGCAATCTTTTAATGATTTTCTTTTGTCAGTTTCCCTTTATCAGCAGGGATGACATTTATTTTGCTAGTTTCTCTTTATCAGCAGAGATAGCAATCTTTTGAATATTTTCTTTTGTCAGTTTCCCTTTATCAGCAGGGATGTCATTTATTTTGCTAGTTTCTCTTTATCAGCAGAGATAGCAATCCTTTGAAGATTTTCTTTTGTCAGTTTCCCTTTATCAGCAGGGATGGCATTTATTTTGCTAGTTTCTCTTTATCCGCAGAGATAGCAATCTTTTGATGATTTTCTTTGGTCAGTTCCCTTTATCAGCAGGGATGGCATTTATTTGGATAGTTTCTCTTTATCAGCAGAGATAGCCATCCTTTGAAGATTTTCTTTTGTCAGTTTCCCTTTATCAGCAGGGATGGCATTTATTTTGCTAGTTTCTCTTTATCAGCAGAGATAGCAATCCTTTGAAGATTTTCTTTTGTCAGTTTCCCTTTATCTGCAGGGATGTCATTTATTTTGCTAGTTTCTCTTTATCAGCAGAGATAACAATCCTTTGAAGATTTTCTTTTGTCAGTTTCCCTTTATCAGCAGGGATGGCATTTATTTTGCTAGTTTCTCTTTATCCGCAGAGATAGCAATCTTTTGATGATTTTCTTTGGTCAGTTCCCTTTATCAGCAGGGATGGCATTTATTTGGATAGTTTCTCTTTATCAGCTGAGATAGCAATCCTTTGAAGATTTTCTTTTGTCAGTTTCCCTTTATCAGCAGGGATGGCATTTATTTTGCTAGTTTCTCTTTATCAGCAGAGATAACAATCCTTTGAAGATTTTCTTTGGTCAGTTCCCTTTATCAGCAGGGATGGCATTTATTTTGCTAGTTTCTCTTTATCAGCAGAGATAACAATCTTTTGAAGATTTTCTTTTGTCAGTTTCCCTTTATCAGCAGGGATGGCATTTATTTTGCTAGTATCTCTTTATCAGCAGAGATAGCAATCTTTCGAAGATTTTATTTTGTCAGTTTCCCTTTATCAGCAGGGATGCCATTTATTTTGCTAGTTTCTCTTTATCAGCAGAGATAGCAATCTCTTGAAGATTTTCTTTTGTCAGTTTCCCTTTATCAGCAGGGATGGCATTTATTTTGCTAGTTTCTCTTTATCAGCAGAGATAGCAATCTTTTGAATATTTTCTTTTGTCAGTTTCCCTTTATCAGCAGGGATGGCATTTATTTTTCTAGCTTCTCTTTATCAGCAGAGATAGCAATCTTTTGAAGATTTTCTTTTGTCAGTTTCCCTTTATCAGCATGGATGGCATTTATTTTGCTAGTTTCTCTTTATCAGCAGAGATAGCAATCTTTTAAAGATTTTCTTTCGTCAGTTTCCCTTTATCAGCAGGGATGGCATTTATTTTGCTAGTTTCTCTTTATCAGCAGAGATAGCAATCATTTGAAGATTTTCTTTTGTTAGTTTCCCTTTATCAGCAGGGATGGCATTTATTTTGCTAGTTTCTCTTTATCAGCAGAGATAGCAATCTTTTGAAGATTTTCTTTTGTCAGTTTCCCTTTATCAGCAGGGATGGCATTTTATTTTGCTAGTTTCTCTTTATCAGCAGAGATAGCAATCCTTTGAAGATTTTCTTTTGTCAGTTTCCCTTTATCAGCCGGGATGGCATTTATTTTGCTAGTTTCTCTTTGTCAGCAGAGATAGCAATCTTTTGAAGATTTTCTTTGGTCAGTTCCCTTCATCAGCAGGGATGGCATTTATTTGGATAGTTTCTCTTTATCAGCAAAAATAGCAATCCTTTGAAGATTTTCTTTTGTCAGTTTCCCTTTATCAGCAGGGATGGCATTTATTTTTCTAGCTTCTCTTTATCAGCAGAGATAGCAATCTTTTGAAGATTTTCTTTTGTCAGTTTCCCTTTATCAGCAGGGATAGCATTTATTTTGCTAGTTTCTCTTTATCAGCAGAGATAGCAATCTTTTAAAGATTTTCTTTCGTCAGTTTCCCTTTATCAGCAGGGATGGCATTTATTTTGCTAGTTTCTCTTTATCAGCATAGATAGCAATCCTTTGAAGATTTTCTTTTGTCAGTTTCCCTTTATCAGCAGGGCTGGCATTTATTTTTCTAGCTTCTCTTTATCAGCAGAGATAGCAATCTTTTGAAGATTTTCTTTTGTCAGTTTCCCTTTATCAGCAGGGATAGCATTTATTTTGCTAGTTTCTCTTTATCAGCAGAGATAGCAATCTTTTAAAGATTTTCTTTCGTCAGTTTCCCTTTATCAGCAGGGATGGCATTTATTTTGCAAGTTTCTCTTTATCAGCAGAGATAGCAATCTTTTAAAGATTTTCTTTCGTCAGTTTCCCTTTATCAGCAGGGATGGCATTTATTTTTCTAGCTTCTCTTTATCAGCAGAGATAGCAATCTTTTGAAGATTTTCTTTTGTCAGTTTCCCTTTATCAACAGGGATAGCATTTATTTTGCTAGTTTTTCTTTATCAGCAGAGATAGCAATCTTTTAAAGATTTTCTTTCGTCAGTTTCCCTTTATCAGCAGGGATGGCATTTATTTTTCTAGCTTCTCTTTATCAGCAGAGATAGCAATCTTTTGAAGATTTTCTTTTGTCAGTTTCCCTTTATCAGCAGGGATAGCATTTATTTTGCTAGTTTCTCTTTATCAGCAGAGATAGCAATCTTTTAAAGATTTTCTTTCATCAGTTTCCCTTTATCAGCAGGGATGGCATTTATTTTGCTAGTTTCTCTTTATCAGCATAGATAGCAATCCTTTGAAGTTTTTCTTTTGTCAGTTTCCCTTTATCAGCAGGGATGGCATTTATTTTGCTAGTTTCTCTTTATCAGTAGAGATAACAATCCTTTGAAGATTTTCTTTTGTCAGTTTCCCTTTATCAGCAGGGATGGCATTTATTTTGCTAGTTTCCCTTTATCAGCAGAGATAGCAATCTTTTGAAGATTTTATTTTGTCAGTTTCCCTTTATCAGCAGGGATGACATTTATTTCTCTAGTTTCTCTTTATCAGGAGAGATAGCAATCTCTTGAAGATTTTCTTTTGTCAGTTTCCCTTTATCAGCAGGGATGTCATTTATTTTGCTAGTTTCTCTTTATCAGCAGAGATAGCAATGTTTTGAATATTTTCTTTTGTTAGTTTCCCTTTATCAGCAGGGATGGCATTTATTTTTCTAGCTTCTCTTTATCAGCAGAGATAGCAATCCTTTGAAGATTTTCTTTTAATAGTTTCCCTTTATCAGCAGGGATGGCATTTATTTTGCTAGTTTCTCTTTATCAGTAGAGATAACAATCCTTTGAAGATTTTCTTTTGTCAGTTTCCGTTTATCAGCAGGGATGGCATTTATTTTGCTAGTTTCCCTTTATCAGCAGAGATAGCAATCTTTTTAAGATTTTATTTTGTCAGTTTCCCTTTATCAGCAGGGATGACATTTATTTTTCTAGTTTCTCTTTATCAGCAGAGATAGCAATCTTTTAATGATTTTCTTTTGTCAGTTTCCCTTTATCAGCAGGGATGACATTTATTTTGCTAGTTTCTCTTTATCAGCAGAGATAGCAATCTTTTGAATATTTTCTTTTGTCAGTTTCCCTTTATCAGCAGGGATGGCATTTATTTTTCTAGCTTCTCTTTATCAGCAGAGATAGCAATCTTTTGAAGATTTTGTTTTGTCAGTTTCCCTTTATCAGCAGGGATGGCATTTATTTTACTAGTTTCTCTTTATCAGCAGAGATAGCAATCTTTTAAAGATTTTCTTTTGTCAGTTTCCCTTTATCAGCAGGGATGGCATTTATTTTGCTAGTTTCTCTTTATCAGCAGAGATAGCAATCTTTTGAAGGTTTTCTTTCGTCAGTTTCCCTTTATCAGCAGGGATGGCATTTATTTTGCTAGTTTCTCTTTATCAGCAGAGATAGCAATCTTTTGAAGATTTTCTTTGGTCAGTTCCCTTTATCAGCAGGGATGGCATTTATTTTGCTAGTTTCTCTTTATCAGCAGAGATAGCAATCTTTTGAAGATTTTCTTTTGTCAGTTTCCCTTTATCAGCAGGGATGACATTTTATTTTTCTAGTTTCTCTTTGTCATCAGAGATAGCAATCTTTTGAAGATTTTCTTTTGTCAGTTTTCCTTTATTAGCCGGGATGGCATTTATTTTGCTAGTTTCTCTTTATCAGCAGAGATAGCAATCCTTTGAAGATTTTCTTTTGTCAGTTTCCCTTTATCAGCAGGGATGTCATTTATTTTGCTAGTTTCTCTTTATCAGCAGAGATAGCAATCCTTTGAAGATTTTCTTTTGTCAGTTTCCCTTTATCAGCAGGGATGGCATTTATTTTGCTAGTTTCTCTTTATCCGCAGAGATAGCAATCTTTTGATGATTTTCTTTGGTCAGTTCCCTTTATCAGCAGGGATGGCATTTATTTGGATAGTTTCTCTTTATCAGCAGAGATAGCCATCCTTTGAAGATTTTCTTTTGTCAGTTTCCCTTTATCAGCAGGGATGGCATTTATTTTGCTAGTTTCTCTTTATCAGCAGAGATAGCAATCCTTTGAAGATTTTCTTTTGTCAGTTTCCCTTTATCTGCAGGGATGTCATTTATTTTGCTAGTTTCTCTTTATCAGCAGAGATAACAATCCTTTGAAGATTTTCTTTTGTCAGTTTCCCTTTATCAGCAGGGATGGCATTTATTTTGCTAGTTTCTCTTTATCCGCAGAGATAGCAATCTTTTGATGATTTTCTTTGGTCAGTTCCCTTTATCAGCAGGGATGGCATTTATTTGGATAGTTTCTCTTTATCAGCTGAGATAGCAATCCTTTGAAGATTTTCTTTTGTCAGTTTCCCTTTATCAGCAGGGATGGCATTTATTTTGCTAGTTTCTCTTTATCAGCAGAGATAACAATCCTTTGAAGATTTTCTTTGGTCAGTTCCCTTTATCAGCAGGGATGGCATTTATTTTGCTAGTTTCTCTTTATCAGCAGAGATAACAATCTTTTGAAGATTTTCTTTTGTCAGTTTCCCTTTATCAGCAGGGATGGCATTTATTTTGCTAGTATCTCTTTATCAGCAGAGATAGCAATCTTTCGAAGATTTTATTTTGTCAGTTTCCCTTTATCAGCAGGGATGCCATTTATTTTGCTAGTTTCTCTTTATCAGCAGAGATAGCAATCTCTTGAAGATTTTCTTTTGTCAGTTTCCCTTTATCAGCAGGGATGGCATTTATTTTGCTAGTTTCTCTTTATCAGCAGAGATAGCAATCTTTTGAATATTTTCTTTTGTCAGTTTCCCTTTATCAGCAGGGATGGCATTTATTTTTCTAGCTTCTCTTTATCAGCAGAGATAGCAATCTTTTGAAGATTTTCTTTTGTCAGTTTCCCTTTATCAGCATGGATGGCATTTATTTTGCTTGTTTCTCTTTATCAGCAGAGATAGCAATCTTTTATAGATTTTCTTTCGTCAGTTTCCCTTTATCAGCAGGGATGGCATTTATTTTGCTAGTTTCTCTTTATCAGCAGAGATAGCAATCATTTGAAGATTTTCTTTTGTTAGTTTCCCTTTATCAGCAGGGATGGCATTTATTTTGCTAGTTTCTCTTTATCAGCAGAGATAGCAATCTTTTGAAGATTTTCTTTTGTCAGTTTCCCTTTATCAGCAGGGATGGCATTTTATTTTGCTAGTTTCTCTTTATCAGCAGAGATAGCAATCCTTTGAAGATTTTCTTTTGTCAGTTTCCCTTTATCAGCCGGGATGGCATTTATTTTGCTAGTTTCTCTTTGTCAGCAGAGATAGCAATCTTTTGAAGATTTTCTTTGGTCAGTTCCCTTCATCAGCAGGGATGGCATTTATTTGGATAGTTTCTCTTTATCAGCAAAAATAGCAATCCTTTGAAGATTTTCTTTTGTCAGTTTCCCTTTATCAGCAGGGATGGCATTTATTTTTCTAGCTTCTCTTTATCAGCAGAGATAGCAATCTTTTGAAGATTTTCTTTTGTCAGTTTCCCTTTATCAGCAGGGATAGCATTTATTTTGCTAGTTTCTCTTTATCAGCAGAGATAGCAATCTTTTAAAGATTTTCTTTCGTCAGTTTCCCTTTATCAGCAGGGATGGCATTTATTTTGCTAGTTTCTCTTTATCAGCATAGATAGCAATCCTTTGAAGATTTTCTTTTGTCAGTTTCCCTTTATCAGCAGGGCTGGCATTTATTTTTCTAGCTTCTCTTTATCAGCAGAGATAGCAATCTTTTGAAGATTTTCTTTTGTCAGTTTCCCTTTATCAGCAGGGATAGCATTTATTTTGCTAGTTTCTCTTTATCAGCAGAGATAGCAATCTTTTAAAGATTTTCTTTCGTCAGTTTCCCTTTATCAGCAGGGATGGCATTTATTTTGCAAGTTTCTCTTTATCAGCAGAGATAGCAATCTTTTAAAGATTTTCTTTCGTCAGTTTCCCTTTATCAGCAGGGATGGCATTTATTTTTCTAGCTTCTCTTTATCAGCAGAGATAGCAATCTTTTGAAGATTTTCTTTTGTCAGTTTCCCTTTATCAGCAGGGATAGCATTTATTTTGCTAGTTTTTCTTTATCAGCAGAGATAGCAATCTTTTAAAGATTTTCTTTCGTCAGTTTCCCTTTATCAGCAGGGATGGCATTTATTTTTCTAGCTTCTCTTTATCAGCAGAGATAGCAATCTTTTGAAGATTTTCTTTTGTCAGTTTCCCTTTATCAGCAGGGATAGCATTTATTTTGCTAGTTTCTCTTTATCAGCAGAGATAGCAATCTTTTAAAGATTTTCTTTCATCAGTTTCCCTTTATCAGCAGGGATGGCATTTATTTTGCTAGTTTCTCTTTATCAGCATAGATAGCAATCCTTTGAAGTTTTTCTTTTGTCAGTTTCCCTTTATCAGCAGGGATGGCATTTATTTTGCTAGTTTCTCTTTATCAGTAGAGATAACAATCCTTTGAAGATTTTCTTTTGTCAGTTTCCCTTTATCAGCAGGGATGGCATTTATTTTGCTAGTTTCCCTTTATCAGCAGAGATAGCAATCTTTTGAAGATTTTATTTTGTCAGTTTCCCTTTATCAGCAGGGATGACATTTATTTCTCTAGTTTCTCTTTATCAGCAGAGATAGCAATCTTTTAATGATTTTCTTTTGTCAGTTTCCCTTTATCAGCAGGGATGACATTTATTTTGCTAGTTTCTCTTTATCAGCAGAGATAGCAATCTTTTGAATATTTTCTTTTGTCAGTTTCCCTTTATCAGCAGGGATGGCATTTATTTTTCTAGCTTCTCTTTATCCGCAGAGATAGCAATCTTTTGAAGATTTTCTTTTGTCAGTTTCCCTTTATCAGCAGGGATGGCATTTATTTTACTAGTTTCTCTTTATCAGCAGAGATAGCAATCTTTTAAAGATTTTCTTTCGTCAGTTTCCCTTTATCAGCAGGGATAGCATTTATTTTGCTAGTTTCTCTTTATCAGCAGAGATAGCAATCTTTTAAAGATTTTCTTTCGTCAGTTTCCCTTTATCAGCAGGGATGGCATTTATTTTGCTAGTTTCTCTTTATCAGCATAGATAGCAATCCTTTGAAGATTTTCTTTTGTCAGTTTCCCTTTATCAGCAGGGATGGCATTTATTTTTCTAGCTTCTCTTTATCAGCAGAGATAGCAATCTTTTGAAGATTTTCTTTTGTCAGTTTCCCTTTATCAGCAGGGATAGCATCTATTTTGCTAGTTTATCTTTATCAGCAGAGATAGCAATCTTTTAAAGATTTTCTTTCGTCAGTTTCCCTTTATCAGCAGGGATGGCATTTATTTTGCAAGTTTCTCTTTATCAGCAGAGATAGCAATCTTTTAAAGATTTTCTTTCGTCAGTTTCCCTTTATCAGCAGGGATGGCATTTATTTTTCTAGCTTCTCTTTATCAGCAGAGATAGCAATCTTTTGAAGATTTTCTTTTGTCAGTTTCCCTTTATCAGCAGGGATAGCATTTATTTTGCTAGTTTCTCTTTATCAGCAGAGATAGCAATCTTTTAAAGATTTTCTTTCGTCAGTTTCCCTTTATCAGCAGGGATGGCATTTATTTTTCTAGCTTCTCTTTATCAGCAGAGATAGCAATCTTTTGAAGATTTTCTTTTGTCAGTTTCCCTTTATCAGCAGGGATAGCATTTATTTTGCTAGTTTCTCTTTATCAGCAGAGATAGCAATCTTTTAAAGATTTTCTTTCGTCAGTTTCCCTTTATCAGCAGGGATGGCATTTATTTTGCTAGTTTCTCTTTATCAGCATAGATAGCAATCCTTTGAAGTTTTTCTTTTGTCAGTTTCCCTTTATCAGCAGGGATGGCATTTATTTTGCTAGTTTCTCTTTATCAGTAGAGATAACAATCCTTTGAAGATTTTCTTTTGTCAGTTTCCCTTTATCAGCAGGGATGGCATTTATTTTGCTAGTTTCCCTTTATCAGCAGAGATAGCAATCTTTTGAAGATTTTATTTTGTCAGTTTCCCTTTATCAACAGGGATGACATTTATTTCTCTAGTTTCTCTTTATCAGCAGAGATAGCAATCTTTTAATGATTTTCTTTTGTCAGTTTCCCTTTATCAGCAGGGATGACATTTATTTTGCTAGTTTCTCTTTATCAGCAGAGATAGCAATCTTTTGAATATTTTCTTTTGTCAGTTTCCCTTTATCAGCAGGGATGGCATTTATTTTTCTAGCTTCTCTTTATCCGCAGAGATAGCAATCTTTTGAAGATTTTCTTTTGTCAGTTTCCCTTTATCAGCAGGGATGGCATTTATTTTACTAGTTTCTCTTTATCAGCAGAGATAGCAATCTTTTAAAGATTTTCTTTCGTCAGTTTCCCTTTATCAGCAGGGATGGCATTTATTTTGCTAGTTTCTCTTTATCAGCAGAGATAGCAATCTTTTGAGGGTTTTCTTTCGTCAGTTTCCCTTTATCAGCAGGGATGGCATTTATTTTGCTAGTTTCTCTTTATCAGCAGAGATAGCAATCTTTTGAAGATTTTCTTTGGTCAGTTCCCTTTATCAGCAGGGATGGCATTTATTTTGCTAGTTTCTCTTTATCAGCAGAGATAGCAATCTTTTGAAGATTTTCTTTTGTCAGTTTCCCTTTATCAGCAGGGATGACATTTTATTTTGCTAGTTTCTCTTTGTCATCAGAAATAGCAATCTTTTGAAGATTTTCTTTTGTCAGTTTTCCTTTATCAGCCGGGATGGCATTTATTTTGCTAGTTTCTCTTTATCAGCAGAGATAGGAATCCTTTGAAGATTTTCTTTTGTCAGTTTCCCTTTATCAGCAGGGATGTCATTTATTTTGCTAGTTTCTCTTTATCAGCAGAGATAGCAATCCTTTGAAGATTTTCTTTTGTCAGTTTCCCTTTATCAGCAGGGATGGCATTTATTTTGCTAGTTTCTCTTTATCCGCAGAGATAGCAATCTTTTGATGATTTTATTTGGTCAGTTCCCTTTATCAGCAGGGATGGCATTTATTTGGATAATTTCTCTTTATCAGCCGAGATAGCAATCCTTTGAAGATTTTCTTTTGTCAGTTTCCCTTTATCAGCAGGGATGGCATTTATTTTGCTAGTTTCTCTTTATCAGCAGAGATAGCAATCCTTTGAAGATTTTCTTTTGTCAGTTTCCCTTTATCAGCAGGGATGTCATATATTTTGCTAGTTTCTCTTTATCAGCAGAGATAGCAATCCTTTGAAGATTTTCTTTTGTCAGTTTCCCTTTATCAGCAGGGATGGCATTTATTTTGCACGTTTCTCTTTATCCGCAGAGATAGCAATCTTTTGATGATTTTCTTTGGTCAGTTCCCTTTATCAGCAGGGATGGCATTTATTTGGATAGTTTCTCTTTATCAACAGAGATAGCAATCCTTTGAAGATTTTCTTTTGTCAGTTTCCCTTTATCAGCAGGGATGGCATTTATTTTGCTAGTTTCTCTTTATCAGCAGAGATAACAATCCTTTGAAGATTTTCTTTGGTCAGTTCCCTTTATCAGCAGGGATGGCATTTATTTTGCTAGTTTCTCTTTATCAGCAGAGATAACAATCTTTTGAAGATTTTCTTTTGTCAGTTTCCCTTTATCAGCAGGGATGGCATTTATTTTGCTAGTATATGTTTATCAGCAGAGATAGCAATCTTTTGATGATTTTATTTTGTCAGTTTCCCTTTATCAGCAGGGATGCCATTTATTTTGCTAGTTTCTCTTTATCAGCAGAGATAGCAATCTCTTGAAGATTTTCTTTTGTCAGTTTCCCTTTATCAGCAGGGATGGCATTTATTTTGCTAGTTTCTCTTTATCAGCAGAGATAGCAATCTTTTGAATATTTTCTTTTGTCAGTTTCCCTTTATCAGCAGGGATGGCATTTATTTTTCTAGCTTCTCTTTATCAGCAGAGATAGCAATCCTTTGAAGATTTTCTTTTAATAGTTTCCCTTTATCAGCAGGGATGGCATTTATTTTGCTAGTTTCTCTTTATCAGTAGAGATAACAATCCTTTGAAGATTTTCTTTTGTCAGTTTCCGTTTATCAGCAGGGATGGCATTTATTTTGCTAGTTTCCCTTTATCAGCAGAGATAGCAATCTTTTGAAGATTTTATTTTGTCAGTTTCCCTTTATCAGCAGGGATGACATTTATTTTTCTAGTTTCTCTTTATCAGCAGAGATAGCAATCTTTTAATGATTTTCTTTTGTCAGTTTCCCTTTATCAGCAGGGATGACATTTATTTTGCTAGTTTCTCTTTATAAGCAGAGATAGCAATCTTTTGAATATTTTCTTTTGTCAGTTTCTCTTTATCAGCAGGGATGGCATTTATTTTTCTAGCTTCTCTTTATCAGCAGAGATAGCAATCTTTTGAAGATTTTGTTTTGTCAGTTTCCCTTTATCAGCAGGGATGGCATTTATTTTACTAGTTTCTCTTTATCAGCAGAGATTGCAATCTTTTAAAGATTTTCTTTTGTCAGTTTCCCTTTATCAGCAGGGATGGCATTTATTTTGCTAGTTTCTCTTTATCAGCAGAGATAGCAATCTTTTGAAGGTTTTCTTTCGTCAGTTTCCCTTTATCAGCAGGGATGGCATTTATTTTGCTAGTTTCTCTTTATCAGCAGAGATAGCAATCTTTTGAAGATTTTCTTTGGTCAGTTCCCTTTATCAGCAGGGATGGCATTTATTTTGCTAGTTTCTCTTTATCAGCAGAGATAGCAATCTTTTGAAGATTTTCTTTTGTCAGTTTCCCTTTATCAGCAGGGATGACATTTTATTTTGCTAGTTTCTCTTTGTCATCAGAGATAGCAATCTTTTGAAGATTTTCTTTTGTCAGTTTTCCTTTATTAGCCGGGATGGCATTTATTTTGCTAGTTTCTCTTTATCAGCAGAGATAGCAATCCTTTGAAGATTTTCTTTTGTCAGTTTCCCTTTATCAGCAGGGATGTCATTTATTTTGCTAGTTTCTCTTTATCAGCAGAGATAGCAATCCTTTGAAGATTTTCTTTTGTCAGTTTCCCTTTATCAGCAGGGATGGCATTTATTTTGCTAGTTTCTCTTTATCCGCAGAGATAGCAATCTTTTGATGATTTTCTTTGGTCAGTTCCCTTTATCAGCAGGGATGGCATTTATTTGGATAGTTTCTCTTTATCAGCAGAGATAGCCATCCTTTGAAGATTTTCTTTTGTCAGTTTCCCTTTATCAGCAGGGATGGCATTTATTTTGCTAGTTTCTCTTTATCAGCAGAGATAGCAATCCTTTGAAGATTTTCTTTTGTCAGTTTCCCTTTATCTGCAGGGATGTCATTTATTTTGCTAGTTTCTCTTTATCAGCAGAGATAACAATCCTTTGAAGATTTTCTTTTGTCAGTTTCCCTTTATCAGCAGGGATGGCATTTATTTTGCTAGTTTCTCTTTATCCGCAGAGATAGCAATCTTTTGATGATTTTCTTTGGTCAGTTCCCTTTATCAGCAGGGATGGCATTTATTTGGATAGTTTCTCTTTATCAGCTGAGATAGCAATCCTTTGAAGATTTTCTTTTGTCAGTTTCCCTTTATCAGCAGGGATGGCATTTATTTTGCTAGTTTCTCTTTATCAGCAGAGATAACAATCCTTGGAAGATTTTCTTTGGTCAGTTCCCTTTATCAGCAGGGATGGCATTTATTTTGCTAGTTTCTCTTTATCAGCAGAGATAACAATCTTTTGAAGATTTTCTTTTGTCAGTTTCCCTTTATCAGCAGGGATGGCATTTATTTTGCTAGTATCTCTTTATCAGCAGAGATAGCAATCTTTCGAAGATTTTATTTTGTCAGTTTCCCTTTATCAGCAGGGATGCCATTTATTTTGCTAGTTTCTCTTTATCAGCAGAGATAGCAATCTCTTGAAGATTTTCTTTTGTCAGTTTCCCTTTATCAGCAGGGATGGCATTTATTTTGCTAGTTTCTCTTTATCAGCAGAGATAGCAATCTTTTGAATATTTTCTTTTGTCAGTTTCCCTTTATCAGCAGGGATGGCATTTATTTTTCTAGCTTCTCTTTATCAGCAGAGATAGCAATCTTTTGAAGATTTTCTTTTGTCAGTTTCCCTTTATCAGCATGGATGGCATTTATTTTGCTAGTTTCTCTTTATCAGCAGAGATAGCAATCTTTTAAAGATTTTCTTTCGTCAGTTTCCCTTTATCAGCAGGGATGGCATTTATTTTGCTAGTTTCTCTTTATCAGCAGAGATAGCAATCATTTGAAGATTTTCTTTTGTCAGTTTCCCTTTATCAGCAGGGATGGCATTTATTTTGCTAGTTTCTCTTTATCAGCAGAGATAGCAATCTTTTGAAGATTTTCTTTTGTCAGTTTCCCTTTATCAGCAGGGATGGCATTTTATTTTGCTAGTTTCTCTTTATCAGCAGAGATAGCAATCCTTTGAAGATTTTCTTTTGTCAGTTTCCCTTTATCAGCCGGGATGGCATTTATTTTGCTAGTTTCTCTTTGTCAGCAGAGATAGCAATCTTTTGAAGATTTTCTTTGGTCAGTTCCCTTCATCAGCAGGGATGGCATTTATTTGGATAGTTTCTCTTTATCAGCAAAAATAGCAATCCTTTGAAGATTTTCTTTTGTCAGTTTCCCTTTATCAGCAGGGATGGCATTTATTTTGCTAGTTTCTCTTTATCAGCAGAGATAACAATCCTCTGAAGATTTTCTTTGGTCAGTTCCCTTTATCGGCCGGGATGGCATTTATTTTGCTAGTTTCTCTTTGTCAGCAGAGATAGCAATCTTTTGAAGATTTTCTTTGGTCAGTTCCCTTTATCAGCATGGATGGCATTTATTTGGATAGTTTCTCTTTATCAGCAGAAATAGCAATCCTTTGAAGATTTTCTTTTGTCAGTTTCCCTTTATCAGCAGAGATGGCATTTATTTTGCTAGTTTCTCTTTATCAGCAGAGATAACAATCCTTTGAAGATTTTCTTTGGTCAGTTCCCTTTGTCAGCAGGGATGGCATTTATTTGGATAGTTTCTCTTTATCAGCAGAGATAGCAATACTTTGAAGATTTTCTTTTGTCAGTTTCCCTTTATCAGCAGGGATGGCATTTATTTTGCTAGTTTCTCTTTATCAGCAGAGATAGCAATCTTTTAAAGATTTTCTTTCGTCAGTTTCCCTTTATCAGCAGGGATGGCATTTATTTTGCTAGTTTCTCTTTATCAGCAGAGATAGCAATCTTTTGAAGGTTTTCTTTCGTCAGTTTCCCTTTATCAGCAGGGATGGCATTTATTTTGCTAGTTTCTCTTTATCAGCAGAGATAGCAATCTTTTGAAGATTTTCTTTGGTCAGTTCCCTTTATCAGCAGGGATGGCATTTATTTTGCTAGTTTCTCTTTATCAGCAGAGATAGCAATCTTTTGAAGATTTTCTTTTGTCAGTTTCCCTTTATCAGCAGGGATGACATTTTATTTTGCTAGTTTCTCTTTGTCATCAGAGATAGCAATCTTTTGAAGATTTTCTTTTGTCAGTTTTCCTTTATCAGCCGGGATGGCATTTATTTTGCTAGTTTCTCTTTATCAGCAGAGATAGCAATCCTTTGAAGATTTTCTTTTGTCAGTTTCCCTTTATCAGCAGGGATGTCATTTATTTTGCTAGTTTCTCTTTATCAGCAGAGATATCAATCCTTTGAAGATTTTCTTTTGTCAGTTTCCCTTTATCAGTAGGGATGGCATTTATTTTGCTAGTTTCTCTTTATCAGCAGAGATAGCAATCCTTTGAAGATTTTCTTTTGTCAGTTTCCCTTTATCAGCAGGGATGTCATTTATTTTGCTAGTTTCTCTTTATCAGCAGAGATAGCAATCCTTTGAAGATTTTCTTTTGTCAGTTTCCCTTTATCAGCAGGGATGGCATTTATTTTGCTAGTTTCTCTTTATCCGCAGAGATAGCAATCTTTTGATGATTTTCTTTGGTCAGTTCCCTTTATCAGCAGGGATGGCATTTATTTGGATAGTTTCTCTTTATCAGCAGAGATAGCAATCCTTTGAAGATTTTCTTTTGTCAGTTTCCCTTTATCAGCAGGGATGGCATTTATTTTGCTAGTTTCTCTTTATCAGCAGAGATAGCAATCCTTTGAAGATTTTCTTTTGTCAGTTTCCCTTTATCAGCAGGGATGTCATTTATTTTGCTAGTTTCTCTTTATCAGCAGAGATAGCAATCCTTTGAAGATTTTCTTTTGTCAGTTTCCCTTTATCAGCAGGGATGGCATTTATTTTGCTAGTTTCTCTTTATCCGCAGAGATAGCAATCTTTTGATGATTTTCTTTGGTCAGTTCCCTTTATCAGCAGGGATGGCATTTATTTGGATAGTTTCTCTTTATCAGCAGAGATAGCAATCCTTTGAAGATTTTCTTTTGTCAGTTTCCCTTTATCAGCAGGGATGGCATTTATTTTGCTAGTTTCTCTTTATCAGCAGAGATAACAATCCTTTGAAGATTTTCTTTGGTCAGTTCCCTTTATCAGCAGGGATGGCATTTATTTTGCTAGTTTCTCTTTATCAGCAGAGATAACAATCTTTTGAAGATTTTCTTTGGTCAGTTCCCTTTATCAGCATGGATGGCATTTATTTGGATAGTTTCTCTTTATCAGCAGAAATAGCAATCCTTTGAAGATTTTCTTTTGTCAGTTTCCCTTTATCAGCAGAGATGGCATTTATTTTGCTAGTTTCTCTTTATCCGCAGAGATAACAATCCTTTGAAGATTTTCTTTGGTCAGTTCCCTTTGTCAGCAGGGATGGCATTTATTTGGATAGTTTCTCTTTATCAGCAGAGATAGCAATCCTTTGAAGATTTTCTTTTGTCAGTTTCCCTTTATCAGCAGGGATGGCATTTATTTTGCTAGTTTCTCTTTATCAGCAGAGATAGCAATCTTTTAAAGATTTTCTTTCGTCAGTTTCCCTTTATCAGCAGGGATGGCATTTATTTTGCTAGTTTCTCTTTATCAGCAGAGATAGCAATCTTTTGAAGGTTTTCTTTCGTCAGTTTCCCTTTATCAGCAGGGATGGCATTTATTTTGCTAGTTTCTCTTTATCAGCAGAGATAGCAATCTTTTGAAGATTTTCTTTGGTTAGTTCCCTTTATCAGCAGGGATGGCATTTATTTTGCTAGTTTCTCTTTATCAGCAGAGATAACAATCTTTTGAAGATTTTCTTTTGTCAGTTTCCCTTTATCAGCAGGGATGACATTTTATTTTGCTAGTTTCTCTTTGTCATCAGAGATAGCAATCTTTTGAAGATTTTCTTTTGTCAGTTTTCCTTTATCAGCCGGGATGGCATTTATTTTGCTAGTTTCTCTTTATCAGCAGAGATAGCAATCCTTTGAAGATTTTCTTTTGTCAGTTTCCCTTTATCAGCAGGGATGTCATTTATTTTGCTAGTTTCTCTTTATCAGCAGAGATATCAATCCTTTGAAGATTTTCTTTTGTCAGTTTCCCTTTATCAGTAGGGATGGCATTTATTTTGCTAGTTTCTCTTTATCAGCAGAGATAGCAATCCTTTGAAGATTTTCTTTTGTCAGTTTCCCTTTATCAGCAGGGATGTCATTTATTTTGCTAGTTTCTCTTTATCAGCAGAGATAGCAATCCTTTGAAGATTTTCTTTTGTCAGTTTCCCTTTATCAGCAGGGATGGCATTTATTTTGCTAGTTTCTCTTTATCCGCAGAGATAGCAATCTTTTGATGATTTTCTTTGGTCAGTTCCCTTTATCAGCAGGGATGGCATTTATTTGGATAGTTTCTCTTTATCAGCAGAGATAGCAATCCTTTGAAGATTTTCTTTTGTCAGTTTCCCTTTATCAGCAGGGATGGCATTTATTTTGCTAGTTTCTCTTTATCAGCAGAGATAGCAATCCTTTGAAGATTTTCTTTTGTCAGTTTCCCTTTATCAGCAGGGATGTCATTTATTTTGCTAGTTTCTCTTTATCAGCAGAGATAGCAATCCTTTGAAGATTTTCTTTTGTCAGTTTCCCTTTATCAGCAGGGATGGCATTTATTTTGCTAGTTTCTCTTTATCCGCAGAGATAGCAATCTTTTGATGATTTTCTTTGGTCAGTTCCCTTTATCAGCAGGGATGGCATTTATTTGGATAGTTTCTCTTTATCAGCAGAGATAGCAATCCTTTGAAGATTTTCTTTTGTCAGTTTCCCTTTATCAGCAGGGATGGCATTTATTTTGCTAGTTTCTCTTTATCAGCAGAGATAACAATCCTTTGAAGATTTTCTTTGGTCAGTTCCCTTTATCAGCAGGGATGGCATTTATTTTGCTAGTTTCTCTTTATCAGCAGAGATAACAATCTTTTGAAGATTTTCTTTGGTCAGTTCCCTTTATCAGCATGGATGGCATTTATTTGGATAGTTTCTCTTTATCAGCAGAAATAGCAATCCTTTGAAGATTTTCTTTTGTCAGTTTCCCTTTATCAGCAGAGATGGCATTTATTTTGCTAGTTTCTCTTTATCCGCAGAGATAACAATCCTTTGAAGATTTTCTTTGGTCAGTTCCCTTTGTCAGCAGGGATGGCATTTATTTGGATAGTTTCTCTTTATCAGCAGAGATAGCAATCCTTTGAAGATTTTCTTTTGTCAGTTTCCCTTTATCACCAGGGATGGCATTTATTTTGCTAGTTTCTCTTTATCAGCAGAGATAGCAATCTTTTAAAGATTTTCTTTCGTCAGTTTCCCTTTATCAGCAGGGATGGCATTTATTTTGCTAGTTTCTCTTTATCAGCAGAGATAGCAATCTTTTGAAGGTTTTCTTTCGTCAGTTTCCCTTTATCAGCAGGGATGGCATTTATTTTGCTAGTTTCTCTTTATCAGCAGAGATAGCAATCTTTTGAAGATTTTCTTTGGTCAGTTCCCTTTATCAGCAGGGATGGCATTTATTTTGCTAGTTTCTCTTTATCAGCAGAGATAACAATCTTTTGAAGATTTTCTTTTGTCAGTTTCCCTTTATCAGCAGGGATGACATTTTATTTTGCTAGTTTCTCTTTGTCATCAGAGATAGCAATCTTTTGAAGATTTTCTTTTGTCAGTTTTCCTTTATCAGCCGGGATGGCATTTATTTTGCTAGTTTCTCTTTATCAGCAGAGATAGCAATCCTTTGAAGATTTTCTTTTGTCAGTTTCCCTTTATCAGCAGGGATGTCATTTATTTTGCTAGTTTCTCTTTATCAGCAGAGATATCAATCCTTTGAAGATTTTCTTTTGTCAGTTTCCCTTTATCAGTAGGGATGGCATTTATTTTGCTAGTTTCTCTTTATCAGCAGAGATAGCAATCCTTTGAAGATTTTCTTTTGTCAGTTTCCCTTTATCAGCAGGGATGTCATTTATTTTGCTAGTTTCTCTTTATCAGCAGAGATAGCAATCCTTTGAAGATTTTCTTTTGTCAGTTTCCCTTTATCAACAGGGATGGCATTTATTTTGCTAGTTTCTCTTTATCCGCAGAGATAGCAATCTTTTGATGATTTTCTTTGGTCAGTTCCCTTTATCAGCAGGGATGGCATTTATTTGGATAGTTTCTCTTTATCAGCAGAGATAGCAATCCTTTGAAGATTTTCTTTTGTCAGTTTCCCTTTATCAGCAGGGATGGCATTTATTTTGCTAGTTTCTCTTTATCAGCAGAGATAGCAATCCTTTGAAGATTTTCTTTTGTCAGTTTCCCTTTATCAGCAGGGATGTCATTTATTTTGCTAGTTTCTCTTTATCAGCAGAGATAGCAATCCTTTGAAGATTTTCTTTTGTCAGTTTCCCTTTATCAGCAGGGATGGCATTTATTTTGCTAGTTTCTCTTTATCCGCAGAGATAGCAATCTTTTGATGATTTTCTTTGGTCAGTTCCCTTTATCAGCAGGGATGGCATTTATTTGGATAGTTTCTCTTTATCAGCAGAGATAGCAATCCTTTGAAGATTTTCTTTTGTCAGTTTCCCTTTATCAGCAGGGATGGCATTTATTTTGCTAGTTTCTCTTTATCAGCAGAGATAGCAATCCTTTGAAGATTTTCTTTTGTCAGTTTCCCTTTATCAGCAGGGATGTCATTTATTTTGCTAGTTTCTCTTTATCAGCAGAGATAGCAATCCTTTGAAGATTTTCTTTTGTCAGTTTCCCTTTATCAGCAGGGATGGCATTTATTTTGCTAGTTTCTCTTTATCAGCAGAGATAGCAATCCTTTGAAGATTTTCTTTTGTCAGTTTCCCTTTATCAGCAGGGATGGCATTTATTTTGCTAGTTTCTCTTTATCCGCAGAGATAGCAATCTTTTGATGATTTTCTTTGGTCAGTTCCCTTTATCAGCAGGGATGGCATTTATTTGGATAGTTTCTCTTTATCAGCAGAGATAGCAATCCTTTGAAGATTTTCTTTTGTCAGTTTCCCTTTATCAGCAGGGATGGCATTTATTTTGCTAGTTTCTCTTTATCAGCAGAGATAACAATCCTTTGAAGATTTTCTTTGGTCAGTTCCCTTTATCAGCAGGGATGGCATTTATTTTGCTAGTTTCTCTTTATCAGCAGAGATAACAATCTTTTGAAGATTTTCTTTTGTCAGTTTCCCTTTATCAGCAGGGATGGCATTTATTTTGCTAGTATCTCTTTATCAGCAGAGATAGCAATCTTTTGAAGATTTTATTTTGTCAGTTTCCCTTTATCAGCAGGGATGCCATTTATTTTGCTAGTTTCTCTTTATCAGCAGAGATAGCAATCTCTTGAAGATTTTCTTTTGTCAGTTTCCCTTTATCAGCAGGGATGGCATTTATGTTGCTAGTTTCTCTTTATCAGCAGAGATAGCAATCTTTTGAATATTTTCTTTTGTCAGTTTCCCTTTATCAGCCGGGATGGCATTTATTTTTCTAGCTTCTCTTTATCAGCAGAGATAGCAATCTTTTGAAGATTTTCTTTTGTTAGTTTCCCTTTATCAGCATGGATGGCATTTATTTTGCTAGTTTCTCTTTATCAGCAGAGATAACAATCTTTTAAAGATTTTCTTTCGTCAGTTTCCCTTTATCAGCAGGGATGGCATTTATTTTGCTAGTTTCTCTTTATCAGCAGAGATAGCAATCCTTTGAAGATTTTCTTTTGTCAGTTTCCCTTTATCAGCAGGGATGTCATTTATTTTGCTAGTTTCTCTTTATCAGCAGAGATAGCAATCCTTTGAAGATTTTCTTTTGTCAGTTTCCCTTTATCAGCAGGGATGGCATTTATTTTGCTAGTTTCTCTTTATCCGCAGAGATAGCAATCTTTTGATGATTTTCTTTGGTCAGTTCCCTTTATCAGTAGGGATGGCATTTATTTGGATAGTTTCTCTTTATCAGCAGAGATAGCCATCCTTTGAAGATTTTCTTTTGTCAGTTTCCCTTTATCAGCAGGGATGGCATTTATTTTGCTAGTTTCTCTTTATCAGCAGAGATAACAATCCTTTGAAGATTTTCTTTGGTCAGTTCCCTTTATCAGCAGGGATGGCATTTATTTTGCTAGTTTCTCTTTATCAGCAGAGATAACAATCTTTTGAAGATTTTCTTTTGTCAGTTTCCCTTTATCAGCAGGGATGGCATTTATTTTGCTATTTTCTCTTTATCCGCAGAGATAGCAATCTTTTGATGATTTTCTTTGGTCAGTTCCCTTTATCAGCAGGGATGGCATTTATTTGGATAGTTTCTCTTTATCAGCAGAGATAGCAATCCTTTGAAGATTTTCTTTTGTCAGTTTCCCTTTATCAGCAGGGATGGCATTTATTTTGCTAGTTTCTCTTTATCAGCAGAGATAGCAATCCTTTGAAGATTTTCTTTTGTCAGTTTCCCTTTATCAGCAGGGATGTCATTTATTTTGCTAGTTTCTCTTTATCAGCAGAGATAGCAATCCTTTGAAGATTTTCTTTTGTCAGTTTCCCTTTATCAGCAGGGATGGCATTTATTTTGCTAGTTTCTCTTTATCCGCAGAGATAGCAATCTTTTGATGATTTTCTTTGGTCAGTTCCCTTTATCAGCAGGGATGGCATTTATTTGGATAGTTTCTCTTTATCAGCAGAGATAGCAATCCTTTGAAGATTTTCTTTTGTCAGTTTCCCTTTATCAGCAGGGATGGCATTTATTTTGCTAGTTTCTCTTTATCAGCAGAGATAACAATCCTTTGAAGATTTTCTTTGGTCAGTTCCCTTTATCAGCAGGGATGGCATTTATTATGCTAGTTTCTCTTTATCAGCAAAGATAACAATCTTTTGAAGATTTTCTTTTGTCAGTTTCCCTTTATCAGCAGGGATGGCATTTATTTTGCTAGTATCTCTTTATCAGCAGAGATAGCAATCTTTTGAAGATTTTATTTTGTCAGTTTCCCTTTATCAGCAGGGATGCCATTTATTTTGCTAGTTTCTCTTTATCAGCAGAGATAGCAATCTCTTGAAGATTTTCTTTTGTCAGTTTCCCTTTATCAGCAGGGATGGCATTTATGTTGCTAGTTTCTCTTTATCAGCAGAGATAGCAATTTTTTGAATATTTTCTTTTGTCAGTTTCCCTTTATCAGCCGGGATGGCATTTATTTTTCTAGCTTCTCTTTATCAGCAGAGATAGCAATCTTTTGAAGATTTTCTTTTGTCAGTTTCCCTTTATCAGCATGGATGGCATTTATTTTGCTAGTTTCTCTTTATCAGCAGAGATAGCAATCTTTTAAAGATTTTCTTTCGTCAGTTTCCCTTTATCAGCAGGGATGGCATTTATTTTGCTAGTTTCTCTTTATCAGCAGAGATAGCAATCCTTTGAAGATTTTCTTTTGTCAGTTTCCCTTTATTAGCAGGGATGTCATTTATTTTGCTAGTTTCTCTTTATCAGCAGAGATAGCAATCCTTTGAAGATTTTCTTTTGTCAGTTTCCCTTTATCAGCAGGGATGGCATTTATTTTGCTAGTTTCTCTTTATCCGCAGAGATAGCAATCTTTTGATGATTTTCTTTGGTCAGTTCCCTTTATCAGCAGGGATGGCATTTATTTGGATAGTTTCTCTTTATCAGCAGAGATAGCAATCCTTTGAAGATTTTCTTTTGTCAGTTTCCCTTTATCAGCAGGGATGGCATTTATTTTGCTAGTTTCTCTTTATCAGCAGAGATAGCAATCCTTTGAAGATTTTCTTTTGTCAGTTTCCCTTTATCAGCAGGGATGTCATTTATTTTGCTAGTTTCTCTTTATCAGCAGAGATAGCAATCCTTTGAAGATTTTCTTTTGTCAGTTTCCCTTTATCAGCAGGGATGGCATTTATTTTGCTAGTTTCTCTTTATCCGCAGAGATAGCAATCTTTTGATGATTTTCTTTGGTCAGTTCCCTTTATCAGCAGGGATGGCATTTATTTGGATAGTTTCTCTTTATCAGCAGAGATAGCAATCCTTTGAAGATTTTCTTTTGTCAGTTTCCCTTTATCAGCAGGGATGGCATTTATTTTGCTAGTTTCTCTTTATCAGCAGAGATAACAATCCTTTGAAGATTTTCTTTGGTCAGTTCCCTTTATCAGCAGGGATGGCATTTATTATGCTAGTTTCTCTTTATCAGCAAAGATAACAATCTTTTGAAGATTTTCTTTTGTCAGTTTCCCTTTATCAGCAGGGATGGCATTTATTTTGCTAGTATCTCTTTATCAGCAGAGATAGCAATCTTTTGAAGATTTTATTTGGTCAGTTTCCCTTTATCAGCAGGGATGCCATTTATTTTGCTAGTTTCTCTTTATCAGCAGAGATAGCAATCTCTTGAAGATTTTCTTTTGTCAGTTTCCCTTTATCAGCAGGGATGGCATTTATGTTGCTAGTTTCTCTTTATCAGCAGAGATAGCAATCTTTTGAATATTTTCTTTTGTCAGTTTCCCTTTATCAGCCGGGATGGCATTTATTTTTCTAGCTTCTCTTTATCAGCAGAGATAGCAATCTTTTGAAGATTTTCTTTTGTCAGTTTCCCTTTATCAGCATGGATGGCATTTATTTTGCTAGTTTCTCTTTATCAGCAGAGATAGCAATCTTTTAAAGATTTTCTTTCGTCAGTTTCCCTTTATCAGCAGGGATGGCATTTATTTTGCTAGTTTCTCTTTATCAGCAGAGATAGCAATCCTTTGAAGATTTTCTTTTGTCAGTTTCCCTTTATCAGCAGGGATGTCATTTATTTTGCTAGTTTCTCTTTATCAGCAGAGATAGCAATCCTTTGAAGATTTTCTTTTGTCAGTTTCCCTTTATCAGCAGGGATGGCATTTATTTTGCTAGTTTCTCTTTATCCGCAGAGATAGCAATCTTTTGATGATTTTCTTTGGTCAGTTCCCTTTATCAGCAGGGATGGCATTTATTTGGATAGTTTCTCTTTATCAGCAGAGATAGCAATCCTTTGAAGATTTTCTTTTGTCAGTTTCCCTTTATCAGCAGGGATGGCATTTATTTTGCTAGTTTCTCTTTATCAGCAGAGATAACAATCCTTTGAAGATTTTCTTTGGTCAGTTCCCTTTATCAGCAGGGATGGCATTTATTTTGCTAGTTTCTCTTTATCAGCAGAGATAACAATCTTTTGAGGATTTTCTTTTGTCAGTTTCCCTTTATCAGCAGGGATGGCATTTATTTTGCTAGTATCTCTTTATCAGCAGAGATAGCAATCTTTTGAAGATTTTATTTTGTCAGTTTCCCTTTATCAGCAGGGATGCCATTTATTTTGCTAGTTTCTCTTTATCAGCAGAGATAGCAATCTCTTGAAGATTTTCTTTTGTCAGTTTCCCTTTATCAGCAGGGATGGCATTTATGTTGCTAGTTTCTCTTTATCAGCAGAGATAGCAATCTTTTGAATATTTTCTTTTGTCAGTTTCCCTTTATCAGCAGGGATCGCATTTATTTTTCTAGCTTCTCTTTATCAGCAGAGATAGCAATCTTTTGAAGATTTTCTTTTGTCAGTTTCCCTTTATCAGCATGGATGGCATTTATTTTGCTAGTTTCTCTTTATCAGCAGAGATAGCAATCTTTTAAAGATTTTCTTTCGTCAGTTTCCCTTTATCAGCAGGGATGGCATTTATTTTGCTAGTTTCTCTTTATCAGCAGAGATAGCAATCATTTGAAGATTTTCTTTTGTCAGTTTCCCTTTATCAGCAGGGATGGCATTTATTTTGCTAGTTTCTCTTTATCAGCAGAGATAGCAATCTTTTAAAGATTTTCTTTTGTCAGTTTCCCTTTATCAGCAGGGATGGCATTTTATTTTGCTAGTTTCTCTTTGTCAGCAGAGATAGCAATCCTTTGAAGATTTTCTTTTGTCAGTTTCCCTTTATCAGCCGGGATGGCATTTATTTTGCTAGTTTCTCTTTGTCAGCACAGATAGCAATCTTTTGAAGATTTTCTTTGGTCAGTTCCCTTTATCAGCAGGGATGGCATTTATTTGGATAGTTTCTCTTTATCAGCAGAAATAGCAATCCTTTGAAGATTTTCTTTTGTCAGTTTCCCTTTATCAGCAGAGATGGCATTTATTTTGAAAGTTTCTCTTTATCAGCAGAGATAACAATCCTTTGAAGATTTTCTTTGGACAGTTCCCTTTATCAGCAGGGATGGCATTTATTTGGATAGTTTCTCTTTATCAGCAGAGATAGCAATCCTTTGAAGATTTTCTTTTGTCAGTTTCCCTTTATCAGCAGGGATGGCATTTATTTTGCTAGTTTCTCTTTATCAGCAGAGATAACAATCCTTTGAAGATTTTCTTTGGTCAGTTCCCTTTATCAGCAGGGATGGCATTTATTTTGCTAGTTTCTCTTTATCAGCAGAGATAACAATCTTTTGAAGATTTTCTTTTGTCAGTTTCCCTTTATCAGCAGGGATGGCATTTATTTTGTTAGTTTCTCTTTATCAGCAGAGATAGCAATCTTTTGAAGATTTTATTTTGTCAGTTTCCCTTTATCAGCAGGGATGCCATTTATTTTGCTAGTTTCTCTTTATCAGCAGAGATAGCAATCTCTTGATGATTTTCTTTTGTCAGTTTCCCTTTATCAGCAGGGATACCATTTATTTTGCTAGTTTCTCTTTATCAGCAGAGATAGCAATCTTTTGAATATTTTCTTTTGTCAGTTCCCTTTATCAGCAGGGATGGCATTTATTTTGCTAGTTTCTCTTTATCAGCAGAGATAACAATCTTTTGAAGATTTTCTTTTGTCAGTTTCCCTTTATCAGCAGGGATGGCATTAATTTTGCTAGTTTCTCTTTATCAGCAGAGATAGCAATCTTTTAAAGATTTTCTTTCGTCAGTTTCCCTTTATCAGCAGGGATGGCATTTATTTTGCTAGTTTCTCTTTATTAGCAGAGATAGCAATCATTTGAAGATTTTCATTTGTCAGTTTCCCTTTATCAGCAGGGATGGCATTTTGTTTTTGCTAGTTTCTCTTTGTCAGCAGAGATAGCAATCCTTTGAAGATTTTCTTTTGTCAGTTTCCCTTTATCAGCCGGGATGGCATTTATTTTGCTAGTTTCTCTTTGTCAGCAGAGATAGCAATCTTTTGAAGATTTTCTTTGGTCAGTTCCCTTTATCAGCAGGGATGGCATTTATTTGGATAGTTTCTCTTTATCAGCAGAAATAGCAATCCTTTGAAGATTTTCTTTTGTCAGTTTCCCTTTATCAGCAGGGATGGCATTTATTTTGCTAGTTTCTCTTTATCAGCAGAGATAACAATCCTTTGAAGATTTTCTTTGGTCAGTTCCCTTTATCAGCAGGGATGGCATTTATTTTGCTAGTTTCTCTTTATCAGCAGAGATAACAATCTTTTGAAGATTTTCTTTTGTCAGTTTCCCTTTATCAGCAGGGATGGCATTTATTTTGCTAGTTTTTCTTTATCAGCAGAGATAGCAATCTTTTAAAGATTTTATTTTGTCAGTTTCCCTTTATCAGCAGGGATGCCATTTATTTTGCTAGTTTCTCTTTATCAGCAGAGATAGCAATCTTTTGAAGATTTTCTTTTGTCAGTTTCCCTTTATCAGCAAGGATGGCATTTATTTTGCTAGTTTCTCTTTATCAGCAGAGATAGCAATCTTTTGAATATTTTCTTTTGTCAGTTTCCCTTTATCAGGAAGGATGGCATTTATTTTTCTAGCTTCTCTTTATCAGCAGAGATAGAAATCTTTTGAAGATTTTCTTTTGTCAGTTTCCCTTTATCAGCAGGGATGGCATTTATTTTGCTAGTTTCTCTTTATCAGCAGAGATAGCAATCTTTTAAAGATTTTCTTTCGTCAGTTTCCCTTTATCAGCAGGGATGGCATTTATTTTGCTAGTTTCTCTTTATCAGCAGAGATAGCAATCTTTTGAAGGTTTTCTTTCGTCAGTTTCCCTTTATCAGCAGGGATGGCATTTATTTTGCTAGTTTCTCTTTATCAGCAGAGATAACAATCTTTTGAAGATTTTCTTTTGTCAGTTTCCCTTTATCAGCAGGGATGGCATTTATTTTGCTAGTTTTTCTTTATCAGCAGAGATAGCAATCTTTTAAAGATTTTATTTTGTCAGTTTCCCTTTATCAGCAGGGATGCCATTTATTTTGCTAGTTTCTCTTTATCAGCAGAGATAGCAATCTTTTGAAGATTTTCTTTTGTCAGTTTCCCTTTATCAGCAAGGATGGCATTTATTTTGCTAGTTTCTCTTTATCAGCAGAGATAGCAATCTTTTGAATATTTTCTTTTGTCAGTTTCCCTTTATCAGCAAGGATGGCATTTATTTTTCTAGCTTCTCTTTATCAGCAGAGATAGAAATCTTTTGAAGATTTTCTTTTGTCAGTTTCCCTTTATCAGCAGGGATGGCATTTATTTTGCTAGTTTCTCTTTATCAGCAGAGATAGCAATCTTTTAAAGATTTTCTTTCGTCAGTTTCCCTTTATCAGCAGGGATGGCATTTATTTTGCTAGTTTCTCTTTATCAGCAGAGATAGCAATCTTTTGAAGGTTTTCTTTCGTCAGTTTCCCTTTATCAGCAGGGATGGCATTTATTTTGCTAGTTTCTCTTTATCAGCAGAGATAGCAATCTTTTGAAGATTTTCTTTGGTCATTTCCCTTTATCAGCAGGGATGGTTCTCTTTATCAGTAGAGATAGCAATCTTTTGAAGATTTTCTTTTGTCAGTTTCCCTTTATCAGCAGGGATGGCATTTTATTTTGCTAGTTTCTCTTTGTCAGCAGAGATAGCAATCTTTTGAAGATTTTCTTTTGTCAGTTTCCCTTTATCAGCCGGGATGGCATTTATTTTGCTAGTTTCTCTTTGTCAGCAGAGATAGCAATCTTTTGAAGATTTTCTTTGGTTAGTTTCCCTTTATCAGCAGGGATGCCATTTTATTTTGCTAGTTTCTCTTTATCAGCAGAAATAGCAATCTTTTGAAGATTTTCTTTTGTCAGTTTCCCTTTATCAGCAGGGATGGCATTTATTTTGCTAGTTTCTCTTTATCAGCAGAGATAGAAATCTTTTGAAGATTTTCTTTTGTCAGTTTCCCTTTATCAGCAGGGATGGCATTTATTTTGCTAGTTTCTCTTTATCAGCAGAGATAGCAATCTTTTGATGATTTTCTTTTGTCAGTTTCCCTTTATCAGCAGGGATGGCATTTATTTTGCTAGTTTCTCTTTATCAGCAGAGATAGCAATCTTTTGAAGATGTCCTTCGTTAGTTCCCTTTATCAGCAGGGATGGCATTTATTTTGCTAGTTTCTCTTTATCAGCAGAGATAGCAATTTTTTTGAAGATTTCTTTTGGCGGTTCCCTTTATCAGCAGGGATGGCATTTTTCGAGATTCCTTTGTCAGTTCTCTTTATCAGCAGAGATGACATAACCTGGGAGAGTTTGTTTCACTTTATACCCAGCATAGGTAGTACCCGTCCGTGTTGTGGCGGTACAGCATTTATGGCTGATTCTCCAGGGAAGGATTGCAAATTTCTGGGTTCTTTGGTATTCAATCTCCGTGCATCCCGATGGTCTGAAAGCCTTCGCTATCATACCCTCAGGACCAAGTTGATTGAATAGGGCAGTTGTAGCACCCAAAAATTTGCCCTCCTTACTTTATTAATAACTGGCTTATGTTTCATTGCATTTTGCATTATCATGTGTGCATATCATTGGTTCTTAGCATGGGGTCAAGGCGCCAGAGGCAAGTTCAAGAGGAGAAGATGTTCTTCAAAGGGTCAAGCAAGAGAGCTCAAGTGGATCACTCTCTCCTAACCAGTGCAGAAACTAGGGTTTTGAGATTCTTGGGTTTATTGCTCCAATGGGCAAGCTCCTTGGGCTTTTATCATCATCAAATGGCATATCTTATCTTTTTTGGAGAGGATACACATCATATTCAGAGGAATTTGGATTTGGAGACTGTGTTATTTCCTCCTAGACTAAGGGTACCCAGATTAGGGTTTGCCATAAAGTCAGTTTATTTCTGATTTTTTGGGCAAGACTTGATTCCATGGTGTTCCTTGGGTCCCCAAGTATCTAGGAATGGAAGGTTGTCCATCAGTTTGGTTCATGAGAAGTTCAATTGGCCAATGGATTGGGAATCAGGAGAATTAAGGAAAAGTCAACTGTAAAGGAGAAAGTCAACTGTGAAATTTTGAGGTTCTCTTCAAGATTTTCAAGGTCTCACACCCTCAGATGGTCTTCAAGAGTCAAATTTCATACTATTTATCAAGAATCAAAGGTTGGTACAAAAGTTACTAATTTTGGAAAGTGACCTATAATGAGAAGTTTCCATTTTTGGCAAGTTTTTACCCTTCATTCAACTTGACTTTTCACCATCAAGGAAGCTTCAGATGAATTTTTCTTAAACATGAAAGTTGAAGATCTTTTTCTCCTCTTTCTAACAAGTAATAGTGGGTCTCCATATCATTTGTGAAACTCAAGATATGATCAAAAGAAGGTAAAGTGGTTTTTAGGGTTTCTCATGATTCCATTTTCATAACTTTGGCATAGTGACCTATAATTAATTCCATTGCTTCATGTCACTTTCCAACATCCAAGAACAATCCCTAAGGAGTATTTTTGGCCATTAAATCAAGTGAATCCATGGTGTATTTATCACTTATTTTCCATTATTCAAAATTGCCAAATTATTTAAAACTCATGAACCAAGGCATCTCAAGGCCCAATTTCAATCTAGGTGTGATTAGCAATTGTTGAGTAAGTGATCCATCATGAAATATTTGGATATCCATGCATGGAAGGAGGTGTATCTCACATTATGTGATTTTCCAAAATTGCCCAAAACTCATTAAACAAAGAATTACCCAGGCCCAAATACTGATCAGTGAAAAACCCTAATGTATTTAAACTCATTCATGCACTGGTTAGGGTTAGAACACGTTATTTTGGTGGAGTTTTCAAGTGAACCCTAAAAAATATCTCTCCTTCGTATCTCACGATCTACAAGGGCTCTTCCAAAACTTCTTCCACAATCTTCATCCCTGGGTTCTATAGAGCACGAAGCACTCGCCATTCGAAGCTAAAAGCAAGGATTCAGGTTGCACCATCTCAGGTTAGTGATGTTTTTCATGGTCTCAAAACTCTTTTTTTTAATATGCATAATGATGTGTGATACCCACTGATCATCCTGGTATATTTTGCCTTGAATTTGGACGTCTAGATTGATCGCATGATGAGTTTAAAAGTTTGGAACCAAACCTTCTTTCGTTCGTTTTGCTCTATGTGTTGATTGTTTGTGAAAATAGCATGATATTTGAGTTCCTTGTGTTTTTCTGGTTCGAATGGTGTACTTATGCGCAATTTCTGGAGAAATGTACGTGACAGCTCACCGGAGAGGGTGACCGGAGCCCTAGCTCCGGCGGCTGTGGTGGTTCAAGCCGGCCAAGGATGTAAACGGAGAAGACGAAATCTCATCCGTTGATGAGCTTGATCCTACGTCCCTTGCATTGCCACGTTTCGTTATTTTTATTTTTTTTTCTGAGTTTTAATTAATGTTCGTGTGTTGGTTAGCTCATGTTTGTTACCATGCACCATATGATCCCAGCCTCACATCTCAATTACTTTTTAAATATTTGACTAAATCTGGAGCATTGATTTCATCATGTGGTCGTTATCTCGCCAACGAATTAATGAGGCCATGTGCTCCGCGCGTGGCTGATGTATGGTATGCTGCATAATCAGGTGTGTGCGTGCGTTTCATTATTATGATGTGCATTTAATCATGGCCGTTAATCATGAATACAAGTTGGTTTGGTTGACTGATTAGGGCGCGTGAGATTAATCCAAAGGTAAGCATGCAGTCAACTGGGTTGACTGAGCCCACGTGTGCCCCTTTTTATTTTATTTTTTCGCTGATGTCTATGTTGGGCTGGACCTTGCTTTCCACACCCCACGTCTTCCAGCCCATTATCATTCCAATGTGCATGTGTTGCTATTCATACCCCCCACCCATTTTCTTCATTTTCATTTTTATTTTATTATTGCATTTTCGTTTTTAATTATTAAAAATACATAATTGCATTAAAAAATTCCCAAAAAATTCATGCAGCATTTTTATAATTTTATAAAATTTTCACAAATTTTGTTTTATTATTTTATTTTATTTTTAGCATCTGAAATAAATATTTGTTTATTTTCTTTTTGAATTATTCATATCATGCATACTTAAATTTGTTTATTTTATTTCTCATCATCCATAAATCATTTAGAGCCCATTTTTTTTGTATTGTCTCATCAATACTTTGAACTGCATAAAAATATTTTTCTTTCATTTTTAAAACTATTTCATATTGCATTTTAGTCCTCTTCTTTAGCACATTGAACCATATTTCTCATCTGACCTGGCATAATTGTTTGAGTGACTTATACCTTGAATTTTTGCAGGAGTTTTTGATATGTTGTTCGTCTCTGGTTGAGCAATATTGATAATTAATTTGGCAATTTTAGAAGTTGTTTCTCTAATTATGTGATGGCTCTTTGTTTGAGGCTTTCTTGTATGCATATTTCTGATCATGTCTGGTTACCTTGTTTGAAAAGGCACTTGTGCCATTATTTGAGATTGCTTCTTTGATTTCTTAATTCATGTTTGGATTGTCATGGGTCACTTGATCACTATTATATGTCATTGCTTGGGTTTCATCTCTTTTTTATGTCTGTTTCGTACTAACCTTGTATGCAGGGGCTGAGGTAAGTTCTTTGAGGGTGTGGATAAGTATCTATGTCCACTCTCACCCTCTCTTTCTCTCATCTTTTCTTTTCTTTAGGCTTAGGTAGTTGTCAAACCTCCCCTTAGGGCCACCGTTGCATGATAACATCATGATAGATTCTCCCCGTAGTGTTTTTCTTTTCTCTTGAGTCACTCTTCTCATCTCTTAACATCCTTAAAATACTTAATAAGGTCAACTTGCCTTGCACACAAGCCTTAAACATAGGAAATGAAGATTGAGGGGTCCCTCTTCTCTCTTCTAGGGTGTTGAGCATACGTCCCATTGGGGGCGACCATGTGACGCATCCGCTCCCGTGTCGTAGACTTTGGTTCAAGTTGAGTTATGAACTAACTCAAGCCACTTCTGTCCTAAAAAACACAAACAAACTTCAAACCTTTTTGTCCTTCGGGATTGTCAAACTAAAGGCTATTTTCAAAAAGGGCACGTTATTTTCCGTCTGAGACGCAAACAGGCATCGACCCTAACTGCCGGACGCGGACTTAACGTCGCTCATAAAAAACACAAAAAGAACTTGGTCTGAACTACGTTGACTCTGAATTCCCCATTGCACAAAGGGGGTACATAGGCCTAGGACGTCGACGTCCTACCGAGTCTGTCTTAATTGTTTCCCCCGTCTTAGTACAGCCATAGATGATAGGATAACTCACCCTTAGATTAGACAACAAATGTGGATCCCATCGAGTACGATGGACGCGTGGGGTGCTAGCACCTTCCCCTCGCATAACCGACTCCCGAACCCAGGCTATGGTTGCGATGACCATACCTTTCCCTCTTCCTCAGGTTTATACGGTGTTCCCTTTCCCTCTCTTGGGATAAATTTACACGGCTGGCGACTCTGTTTTTCGCGCCACTCTCGCGTTTGTACCTGGATGAAAATCCTGGGAGCGACAATGCTTCTACTTGACTTGTAATTGGTTTGTGTATGCCATGCCATATCATCCCTTTGCATCTCATATGATGTACGCTTCTGACTTTAAAGCTTTGCATTTATTCCATATGCTATTCATGTCATACTTTGCATACTTGAACATGTTTCATCTAAATGCTTCTTTCTTCTTCTTCTAATCACTCCTAATGCTTGGATACTTGGTTGTATGCCTCATGTGACAATTGTACATCATATTTAGGCACATGATTAGGTTATCCACATTCTGACTTTGGTTTTATTTGAAGCATTATTGCATGATCACCTTGCATATCCACTCATTCTTCTTCTACTCCTTCTTTGATGATCTTCTTGGGTGTTTTACCACTTATATGCATTCTATTTGCTTGAGTTTATTTGGTAGACGTTATAGGTCACCTCTAAGGTGTTCATTCTGACTTGGTTGAGTTTTGTTTGGTTTATAATCATTTCTCTTTAAGTTGTGACTTGTTTGAGTCTTATTTACCTTACCTTTGCTTATGTTTGATTTTGCTAACCATGTAGGGGCTAATGGTAAGTGAATGGGATGTGGATAGTCATCCACATTCCAACTTCTCCTTTTCTCTTTTATGCATTCATATATGTGTTTGCATTTGCATTTGATGTGCTTTGTCTCCCTCCTTCATCTCTTTCACTCTTTTTCATCCCATGAATCTCAAGACTTGTTTAAGTCTTGGATTCTTTTCCCTTAGAGCTACCTAGTCCAACTTAATTTCTGATTAAGCTTGGAGTAGGATTAGAATTAGGTTTTAGGTAGTCGTCCCTCCTAAGCCTCACAAACCATAGGATCTCTTGTGCATGTTAGAGTTTCCTTTGAGTCGTCTCTCTTCTCATCTCAAAACTTCTTCAAAACACGTAATAAAAGTTAACGGGTATTGCACTCGAGCCTTTTATGTGGGAAGTGGGGATTGATGGGTTTCCCCTCATTCTTCTAGGATACCTAGCGTACGTTCCGTTGGGGATGATGCGCGAAGTATTCGTTCCTATATCCAAGACTTTGGTTCAATACAAGTTACGAACAACTTAAAAGACACTTCTGTCTAAAAAACACAAAACCAATTCAAATCTTTTTATCCTTCGGGATTGTTGGGTTTCAAACTTATTTTCAGAAAAGAGCTCATTGCTCACGTAAAAAATGTTTACCCATTCATGGTTGTACCCATGAACTACGTTAGCTCTGATTCCTCTCTCTCGTCCGATTGAGGATACGTAGGCACAAGACAGCGATGTCTTGACGAGCACCCTTCACCCACTCCGACCTCGTTAGGTCGAACTACGTTGACTCTGACTTTCCTATTGCACTAAGGGAGTACGTAGGCCTAGGGCATCGAATATGTCCTACCGAGTCCGTCTTAGTCATGCCCATCCCCGTTTTCTTTTCAGCCATAGATATTAGGATAGCCTACCCTCCGTTTAGACAACAAGCGTGGATCCCATCGAGTACGATGGATGCGTGGGGTGCTAACACCTTCCCCTCGCATAACCGACTCCCGAACCCTGACTATGGTTGCGATGACCATGTCTTTTCCTCCCTTTCTTCAGGTTTATGTAGTGTTTCCTTTCCCTCTCTTGGGATAAATACACATTGCTGGCGACTCTGTGTTTTCTGCGCCACTCTCGCGTTTGTACCTTGGATGCGAATCCCTAGGAGCGACAGCTGGCGACTCTGCTGGGGACTCTGGTTGACCTCTTGCTGGTCCATCCCCTTTAGCGAGTCGATCCTAGCGCTTGTTTGTTGTTTTCATTGGGTGTTTATTTGTTGTGCTTTATTTTGTTGTATATTACTGTTTTTACAGCTTTTATTGCATTACATCTCATATTATTCTATATTGTGCTGTGTTGGCTGGTTTTCTGTTTGGAGGGTTGGGATATTCTGAGAGATAAGCCCACTACCAAGGCTTGAGTATACACACAGGTATTAGAGTGGATAGTCGTGACGCTTACATGGGGTTGGCCATGTATTGTCGTTTATGAGACCCACAACCAGACGAGGTTCTATCAGGAGCTACCTGCTACTGCGCGTTGGTGCAGGCTAGTAGGTATTCTCTTGAGGGATTGTCGACTCTAGAGACCATTTCCCGATGACTCAGTTGCGATACTCCTCCCGAGATGTGACACCGGTAGACCATAAATGGCAACCCCGGTGCATATTCTCGATCCGAGGACCTAATTCTGGGAAATCGCCATAGGATTTCTTTTTGAGGTGAATCAGTGGACGACCTCTTTGATTGGCGGTAGCACTGTATCCATCAGGTTGAATGTGCTATTGCTTCTCAAACCTCTGAAGCTGAGAATCCTCACTTTCTAGTACCCACATGTGAGAGGGGCGGGTTGTGTACAGGTTTGCAGGTAACCGTGACTCTCTACCTACCCAGTTTGTTGGATTTCTTTGTCTCTATAGCCGTCAATGTGGTTATTCTGTTATCCTGGTTTGTTCCGAGAGTTTGTACAGATCCTTAAGATTGCACAGCCAGTTCAGCACAGATGCATGCCTTGATCCCATGCGTTGCATTGCATTGCATTTCATTTTTTTCTCTGACAGTCATATTTTTACATTTCCAGGTTGTATTCGATTCTGTGATTCCAGTCAGAGGGCAGTATTAGGGATGGATGTTCCAAGAGGTAAGAAGGATATTATTATCTACAAGTTTTTCAAGCCGGCAATAGGTACTATCACTACCCTGAAAGGAATGGCGAGTCCTGAGGTATTGAATGCTTTCAAAGATGAGTATGGGTGGATTCTGTCTTTTGTTCGCAACATCGACGATCATGAGTTTCGAGGCCTTCATACTCTGATGCAGTTCTATGACCCTCCACTGAGGTGTTTTCTGTTCCCGGATTATCTGCTAGTGCCCACCTTGGAAGAATATTCTAATATGCTAGGGGTTGCTATCAAGGAAGTTCCTCCTTTCTTTGGTTCAAAAGGAGATCTGGATTTTGGGAAAGTAGCAGGTGCTCTTTATTTGAGCAAGTCAGAGTTAGAAGCCAACATCTCCAAGAAAGGAAAGATCAGTGGTTTCAAATTAGAGTATCTGACGAAGAAGGCTAAGAAAGCAGCTGAAGATAAGGAATGGGTCGTTTTCAATGCACTGTTAGCTCTCTGTGTTTATGGAATTGTGTTGTTCCCTAATGAGCCTGATTTTGTTGATGAGGATGCTATCAGAATATTCATGATGAGGAACCGAGTGCCGACCTTGTAGGGAGATCTGCATTATGCCCTATACAACAGGAACGAAAAGAAGAGACGAAAGGTGGTTCATTGCTGTGCACCGTTGTTTTATAAATGGTTCGCAAATCGTCTACCTCAATCTGGTGCTTTCGTTAATTCAAAGGAATCTCTAGAGTGGAGTCAGCGTCTAATGGGTTTGGTCAGTAAAGACATTGTGTGGATAAATCAAGGAGTGCTTGGTAAGGATATCATTCACAGTTGTGGTAGGTACCCTAATGTTCCGTTGATAGGGAGGAAAGGAGGAATTAACTACAACCCTTCTTTAGCTGTCAGACAGTTTGGCTATGCTCTAGTAGGTCCGCCTATTAGGATAGAAGTGGAAGAATCGTTGTATTTTCACTCATCTGATGGTCTAGAGGAAGCGCAGAGAGTTTCTGAAGCTTGGGGTAGTATACTGAAGAAAGGAAAAGCCGTTCTGGGCAAACCTAACAATCAAGCTTTCCCTCCTTATGTGGATTGGATAAAACAGAGAGTTGAGGAGTGCTACTTGCCTTTTGATCGAGCACCTCTGTTGTACCTAGAAAGTGTAGAGGAAAGACTTACTGTGCCAATTAAAGAGTTCAACAAGCAACAGAAGTTGATGCACGAATTGAGGGTAGAAAATTCAGGTATGAGTAGTCAGTTGCAGGGAGCTTTGTAGGACAACTTAGAGTTGAAGTGGCAAGTCAAAGAGTCAGCTGAGCGCTTGAAGAAGGCAGAAAATGATTTGGATAGCAGGATTCAGCATTTCAAGAAGATCAGCATGGCAGCAGAAACTTCAAGTAAAACCACCAGGACAACTAAGAAGCTTTTAGCTAAGACTGAAACCAAACTTGATGCTTATCAAGAGAGGTGGAATGAGGTCCAATTTGAAAACGAAGAGTTAAACAAAGAGCTGTAAAAGGAGAAAGAAAAAGGAAATCATTTCTTCAACAAATGGAAAGAATCCCATAGGGGGATTGAAGAGCTCAAATTGCAAGCCGGAATCAAGAAGGTGAACATGAAGGTAGCAACGCTGAAGAACAGATTGCAACGCTGAACCAAGAGATTACAAAGTTAATCAAAGGGCTGATCACGGGACCTGCGCATCCTGATACTTTGAATTTTCTAGAAGAAGTGGAGGCTAGTCTGTTTGGGGTTGAATTGTAGTTGCTGTGTATCTGTTTTTGTGGTTACCATCAGGATTGTTGATGGAATCACCGTTGGTTACAATTGACTTAGTTTGTATGAATTCTTCCATCTTGATAATAGAATGTTTGATTCAGCTATTTGTGCCTCGGTTGGTTTTTATTTGAAAAGGTGGTTTACTCTTAGTGGTGTTATTCTGCAGTATTGTTGAGATCAGATTTATTTTCCGATGAAGTGTCCAATCCCTGGCCCGGTTTCTAAGATTGGAATCAAAGGATATACCTTGGAAATGTTTAAATATGTTTGTTTGCATTTGCATAATCATTTGCATTTTGCATAGCAGGTTATCTTTGGTCTTCTTATGCCCTCTCTTTTTGTCAATCAGGATTGATCAACCAGCTCATCGGTATTCTACCAGGCTTAATCAAAAGAAAGTGATGGACAAAGTTCAAGCTAACATGGCTATTATGCAAGCGCGCATCGATCAATTCATGGAGATGATGCAGGGGGTTGTTCAGAGCCAGAACGAATTCAGAACTGTAGTTCAGCCTTTGGTGGTGCAAGTTGATGAGAATGGTGTCTTGCACGGTGGTATTCTTAACTGTAATGTTACTCCGGGCGGAGGAGGTGGTGCTGGAAACATTGTCCATATCCCTGGTGCTGGTGGGATTCCTTCAGTGGTCGGAGAAGGAAGTACTATTCGAGCTATCCATGGCCATCGTTTTGATGACCAACAGGATGATGTGTTCTCAATCAGAAGCTTAGACGCTGGCCTTCCTATGGTCAGTGATGCAAGGATCAAGCTAACTGAGGAGCAACTGAAAGGGGTTATGAAGCAGGATGATCTGGGTATAGATTTGGACGACCTAAGGTTGGTTCTTGATATTGTCATTCCACACAAGATTCAGATTCCTACTGTCATACCCCAAATTTTGACCACTTATATTCCCATCATTGTGCAAATCATCATCACAATATGGATGGACTTTTATGCCTCATCAATCTCCTCAAGGGTTGTTGAGCATTCACTACTATTAAGATTAGGGTTTCAAGCCCTCTCTGAGCCTTAGACAAAAGATCAATCAAGGAATGACTTGATCTTCAACTTGTCTAACCTCCCAAGAATCTACAATGGATCAAGAGGACTCCCACTTCAAGGATTAAGCATAAGGCTGCTCCCTTCTAGGTGGATCAAGCTTCAGGATCGACAGTGTCACCAAATTAGGGTTTTGGTCGACCAGGGCCTCCAGTTGGAAAATTTCCTCTGGGCATGAGCCAATACTTCAAAACATGTCCTAAAATACTCCATGGAACCTCATGGACCCAATCATCAAGTCAATTTGACCTCAGGGGATGCATACATCAAAAATCAGGAATTAGGGTTTCTTGACCTAATTCACCCCTAAGTTGACTTTTGGGACAAATCATGAACCAAGACCTCAAGAGAGGATTTGATGGTCTCTAATATACCATATTGATCCATTTGGAACAATGGATTGATCCAAGAAGCTTGAGCAACAAGTTTCAATTTCATCTGCACCACAATTAGGGTTTTGCGAGAAAAGTCAACTGTAACTTTGACTTTTGACCTGGACATGCTCCCAAGCCCTAAGACATGATTCAATATACCCTATGACACCCATGGAACATGTCCATAAATTTTGATTTAGGTCAAGGACATGATTTCCTGAAGAATTGCACAGTTTGGAATTCATCTGATAAAAAGTCAACTGTGCACAAAAGTCAACTTTGACTTTTTGAGATTTTTCACTAAAATGGATTTTTATCCCTAAAATGATGTTAATGTATGATTTGAATCATCATTCATCAAGAAAAATCAAGAAAAGTGGGATAACTTGTAAAAGGGGTAACCATAAAAACTTAGAAAATTTTCTAAGTTAAAAATAAAGTGGCTAGGGTACCAACTTTGGAGGGTCATAACTCCTAAACCACAAGGCCAATTTTTTCCATCCAAGGCTTGATTTGTAGACCTCATTATCCTCTACAAAAACTTCAACTACAAGTCACTCCAATTCATTATGGATTTTGAGCTATGAGTGAGCCAAAATGGCTGAAAATGTGAAAGTACACCATTTTCCAACACTTAGAAAAATTCTGGGCAAGGCAGATTTTGTGTTGAAACACCAAAACTTGTGGGATTTTTTCACATAGATGCAAGCTGAATCAAGTCCAAAGATAAACATCAATATTGTTGCAAATGTTGACAAGAATCCAAGCAATTCAATAGCATGAAACCAATCCACTTGTGCCAAGAATTATGGCTGCCACAACATGCCATGTCAAGGCTGTCATGAAAAATCAGTTTGGGAGTTTTGTGCCATCCACGATTTCTGAGTCAAGGGGAGTGATCAATATGCCACATGCCTCCAATCTGACCAAGTCCAACTGATAGGGCTGAGTCAAAAAGCCAAAGAACCTTCCAACTTGAAATTCATCCACTTTGGCACATTTTGCCTTGAATTCAAAGTGCATTGATGTGGAATAGTGCATTGTCAAGATTCTCACTCTCCTCAGTCAAGTTCTCTGATTAAACAACATTAAAAACATCTGAAGAATGTGATTTCAGTCAAGGCATAGCTGATCTATTTGGAGCAGCTGTTATGCCTAGTTCAAGAGGCATTTATGCCAAGCCAATCCATGCAAATGTGATCTGATCCAATTACCATTCACTATTCCTCCAAGACAAGAGTCGATCACCTATAAATAGAGGTCTCAATGGATCATTCAACTCACACCAAAGCCAGTTACAACACTGCTTTCTCTTATTCTTTCTTGAACTTCAAGTTTTCTTGTTTTTGAGTAACCACTATCGGGTTTTGAGTTGCAGCCATAAGCAATCAATTCCAATTTCTCAAACACATCACATATGATTTATTTGAGGTGTCCAAATGCTTAAACACCATCTGTAACACCCCCAGCTCAAAATCACTCTTCAACCAAGCCATTATGCTTCAATTTTGCAGGTGGAGGTCTCCAGCTTGATCCAGAGAATTTCAAAGTGTTCCAAAGCTTGCAACACACTCCATAACATCCATTGAAGCTGTAGGGATCATCAATTCACGACTGGAACACCATCTGGGCAAAGTTCCATTTCAGCTTGCATCAAGGTGAGCTTCAAACTCAAACTCCATGATCCATGCATATTTCCTCGCATGATATTTTTGCCATTTGATTGCCATCATGTGTTGATTGTTTTGCCTCAAGAAATTTGATCATAGACCTCAAAACCATGCGTGCACAATTGCTTTTACAAATTAGGGTTCATCTGTGTTCATCATGATTATTTTACTCCACACTGAAAATGAATAAAATTGGGTATTGCCATCTTATTCCTTGTGAAAAAACGCACGGGTTTGGTGTTTGAATCATGTCCAATGGTGGAGAGATGAGGGAGATAGGGTGCTTCATGCACGAGCTCGAGGAGGAAGATGGCCATGGCGCCATTTTCAAAAAATCCAACCAAGTTTGCTATATATTTTTCCCTTGCCATATATTAAATGAATTGGCATTGCGCCCCAGCAATTCATCAGCTGGTTTTGTGTGTATTGGCAAGCGAGAGGTCTGGGGTTCGAATCCCCCTCGCCCCAGACTTCTTTTTATCACTTGTTTATTTTGTTATTTTTCATATTATTATTTTTAATGATTTGAAAAATTAATAACTCCTTCAATTTTTATCATTTTTGATTTCTTCTTTTAGCAATAATTCACAAAAATGTTTAAATATTTGATTCTATCAAAAAATCCCAAAAACATTATTTATTTCCTATATTTGATATTTTTTTAAAAGAATTAATGTTTTATGTGTTTTAGCATTTAAAATGTTTCTTTTCTTTTCATTTTCTAACCCTAATTTGACTTCAATCATTTTGTAGGAAGAAACCTGATTTTTTTGGAACATTGGTCCAAGATCAAAATTTGTTTTCATGTATTTCACAAATATTAATCATTTTAATTGAATTTTTGTTCAATTAAAAATACATTTTGAAAACAAATTAGGGTTTTGAATCAATTCAACCCCCATCAAACTTTTTCAAACACTCACTGGGCCTCTTGAGAGAGTGTAAGACCCAAAACCCCTTTTTGAAAACACTTTTTGGGCCTCACTCATTGTGAATAAGTCCCGTTGTATTTCAAAAAGTTCGACGCGATCATCGTCCGTTGAAAAATAAACTCTGGGCCTCCCCTCGTGTTGTAAGACCCATTTCTTTTATTAAAACACTTTGGGCCTCTAATAGAGTTTAAGACCCAATCCCCCTTTTAACCAAACATTTTGGGCCTCACTTATTGTATAAGTCCCTCTGCGTTAAAAGAAAATCCCGGCGCGATCGCCATTTTAAAAAACCATCTGGGCCTACCCTCGTGTTATAAGCCCCACTCTTTTCCTTTAAAACTTTTTGGGCCTCTTGAGAGAGTGTAAGACCCATCCCTTTGTACAGAAAACCTTTTTTGGGCCACAGTCACTTGTATAAGTCCCTCTGTACAAATTCAACAGTGCGCTCACTGATAAAACCCTGGGACTCTCCTTGAGCTGTAAGCCCCAAATCTTTCTTTTTCAAAGCACTTTCTCCTTTGATTTTGAATATACTGTTGTTTTCAATCTTTCTTTGTTGAACAACTAACTAAACAGCATGGAAGCTCTACAACCGAGTAAGTGGTTATCGCTTTCATTTACTGCTTTCCTATACATATAACTGTATTGTGGGACTGTTTCGCTGTAAGTCTTCTTTCATAAACTCATATCGACTGTGTAATAATAGTATAGATATTTAGAGTTTCCCCGGCAATTACGTCTAGAACTAGACCAAGCCTCGTTTACTTAAACTGTCTTAGATAACTAGGTCTAAGGAATTCCCCTTTGAACAGTTCATTATATAGAAGGCCATTGTTCCATGTGAAACCCCTTCTGGAACTGTTCATCAGCCTCCTCTTGGGCTTTATACAAGGACCCACGGGCTTCCTAAAAGCATCGGCCTCCTCTTGGGCATAGTACAAGGACCCTCAGGCTTCCTAAAAGCAACCCCGCCTCCTCTTGGACTTAGTACAAGGACCCGTCGGGTTCTTAGAAGTATTCACAGCCTCATCTTAGGCTTCGTATAATGATCTCTTCCTCCGGGAATGATAGCCTCCTCTTGGGCTTCGTACAAGGACCTCTCGGCTTCTTAAAAGCTTCCAGCCTCCTCTTGGGCTTCGTACAAATTCTCCCGACGACCTCCTAGAGGTATAGGAATAGAAATTAATCATCTTCATAGACCAGTCCTTTCAAAGAGTCTACTACTGTTTCTCAAAGCATAGTACACAAGATGAAACTCTAGACTTGGACAGTATATTTTCCTTGAGTCTCAAAGATATTCTCAAGCCCCCTTTTCAAAATAGGAAGAAACCGTAGACTCGGGTAGTCTCGATATCCTTAAGATTTTCCCGCTTCCTTAAAGAACAGGAATAACCCGGATCCTCGAATCAAATCCTTGTGTAGAGTGCTGCTCATATAAGAACTGATTTTCTCTTTCAAAATCTGCATACTGGACCTGTCACTCAACTGAAACAGTCACCATAGCCTCCTCTTGGGCTTTGTACAATGATTCTCCCCAGCGGAGTCAAACAACGTTTAGCCTCTCTCTCGGGCTTTGTACGAGACACATAAGAGACTCCCTCGTTGAGTCAATCACCCCTTTCGCCTCCATCTCGGGCTTTATACGAGATACAAAAAGGTTCTTAATTGAGCCAAACAAATAACAGCCTCCATCTCGGGCTTTATACGAGATACCAAACGACTCCATCGTCGGGTCAAAACCTTTTAGCCTCTCTCTCGGGCTTTGTACGAGACACATACTAGCCTCCTCTTAGGCTTTGTATAAGAAAACCACTGGTTGATCCAATCAACCTTTTAGCATCAAAGTTGTGCCTCGTTCATAGTACACAAACATCAACAACTCCTTCCCTTTCATCTAATCACTATAAGCGGCAAGCCTTTAGATCATCTATATCCATGCCACTGTCCTTCTTTTAGCATGAGAAATTCCTAAGGAAAGATGGCATTGCTCTACACTGAGTTAAAGTATTCTCCTTCAGGTTAAAACCCCTTCTTAGGAAATTATGGCATTGCTAGGATCCGCGCATCCCGGTTAAAGTAATTCTCCTTTACCCTTCTTTAGAGATGACAAACTCTCTCTAAAGCCGAGACCTTTCAGCTTCACATCTTGGGCTTTGAACAAGATACAAATAAACTTTTCAGCTTCACATCTTGGGCTTTGAACAAGATACAAACAACTTTTCGCTTCACGTCTTGGGCTTTGAACAAGACACCAAAAACCATTTCCTCCCATAGAATAGGAGGAACTACGGACGCTCTGATTTCCCTATTTCGGTAAACGGGAATACGTAGGCATAAGATCAAAAGAAAAGATCTTAGCGAGCACAATCAACAAAAAACCCAAATCCCATATCTCCATTAATCAAAAGCAGTAATTCAAAAGCATCAGTCCTAACATCCTAATCCTTGTTCCCCGCCAGAAACCTTCTGCCAAGATGAAAAGAAAGAAAACCGTATTGGCGAAAATACAAATAATCAGTACAAAGGCCCCACTACCACATAGCATCCGTAACCTAACAGACCGCAGTTTAAACTCAATATGAAAGCAGGGTTAATTGGAGACATCTATTTCCCTTCCTTATTCAGCTCACAATAGGATAAAAAATGAACCGACCTGTAGTTTAAGCTCAACCGCAGAGAGCGACCAGTGCTTAAGAACCACGTCCAAAATCGCTCGCTACAGGAAAATGGCGCCCACCGTGGGGCCCGTCTTTCTTTTTTCCTTTTGTAGAAACCACAGATTAGGGCTTTCGCCGGGAACCCATTTTCTGTTAGGAACATAGGATTCATAGCTTTAAAAGTCTAGGACATTAGGACAAATATATATACTGCTTTTCCTAATTGCTATATGTGTTTATTTTTCTGCTACTGGGAATGCGTGTGATGCCGCATGTGGTGAGCTTGAGTATACACTTAGGAAAAGCCAACCCTTTTTGTAGTGCGGAAACTATCAGAAATAGTTGTTACGCGATACTACCCTCATTTGAGGCTGGTGATCTATTCTCAGTGAATAACACTTACTCTAAGATTGCACACAACTCGCTGGCGATCTGCTTGTTGTCTGCTTTCCTGGGAGGAGCTAATGATAATGAGTACAGGTACAAAAAACACCCTAGTATAAACCTTTGGGGATGGGTAGAGCCTTGACTTCATGACAACGACCCTTTGACCCCATGTTTTTTCTATGTTTTTGTGTGCTGCATTCATGCATTCATTTAAAAAAACATTAAAACATTCAAAAAATTTTCTCTTCTAGTCTCTCTATTTTTCAAATTAAACTAAGACTGTGATTGCAAATATTAGAGAAAAGGATTACGCTAATGGATTTCGGTAGAAGGAGAACTCATAAGTATACCTTCAAGGCTCCAAAACTAGAGGATCTGAGAGGTTTGGCGAGAATGATCACAAACCAGGAGGCCTTCAGAGCCAAGTACGGAGGTCTGCTACCTCTGCTAAGAGTCCATGTGATTAAGGGAATCATGGATGTACTCGTTCAGTTCTACGATCCGGTTTATCACTGTTTTATATTCCCGGATTACCAGCTAGCACCAACGCTGGAGGAGTACTCTCATATGATCGATCTACACATTACTGATTAAGCTCCATTTTCTGGACTGGAAGAAATTCCAAAGAATCAGACCATTGCAAGAGCAATTCATGTGGATGAGTCTGAAGTCAAGACTCACATGACTACCAAGGGCGGCATCCAAGGTTTGCCGACCCAGTTCTTAACAAAGAAAGCTCTGTACTTTGCTAGTATAGGGAACGGGACTGCTTTTGAAAGCATCTTTGTCTTGCTCACCTACGGATTATTTTTGTTTCCCAACATTAATAACTTCGTAGATATCAACGCCATTAAGGTTTTTCTCATTGGAAACCCTGTGCCAACTTTGCTCGCAGATGCGTATCATTCTGTACACTTAGGAAATTTGTACAGCGGAGGGGAGATCACATGTTGTGTACCTCTGCTTTATAAGTGATTTATCTCTCATTTGCCTAAATCTTCTGCTTTTTGGGATGATAGGAGTGTCTTACGCTGGTCACAGAAAATCATGTCTCTCACCAACTCTGACATTGATTGGTGTAATAGGATTTATGATGGGATAAGGATCATTGATCATTGTGGAGACTTCCCCAACGTACCCCTTATAGGAACTAAAGGAGGAATCAACTATCATCCGATATTGGTTCGTCGTCAGTTTGGATACCCGATGAGGCTTGTTCCGCGCAACGCTCATCTGGAAGGTCTTTTCTTCAAGGAAGGAGAAAACGACATAGCACTGAAGATGGAAATAGTGCACGCTTGGAAGCATGTTCATAAGAAAGGACGAGAGTCTCTAGGAAAACCGGACTGTGTCTCGGTGGAGCCTTATCTCCATTGGGTACAAACTAGAGCTCTCAAGCTAAAAATGCCTTATCCTCGTTACGGAATTCTTCCGCCGAGGGAATCTGTCATGTACTTCATGACTGAAACGGAAAAGCTTCAGGTTACTCTCAACAAAGTTCAACGGGAGGGGAGGTCTTGGAAGAACAAGTACCATACCCTCAATGTGGAGTGTATCCAAATACAACAATTACTGAGAGAGAAAGATGCTCTGATTGAGATTTTAGAGCAACATGCTGTGGATAATCAGGATGACCAAAGGAATTTGCTCGCTCCTTTCATCTGGCAAAGGAATGACAATCCGACAACGGTCCAAGAGCCCCGGTCAAAGAAAAGGAAGTACCAGGACCCATTAGCTTAGGTTTCTGTTTCTGCACCTTGTAATCTACTGTATTTCCATTTCTGTAATCCTTTGAATTTCAATAAAAAGGGGTTTCCCTACGGTTTGATATTTGCAATCTAATTGTCAAAGTTTATTTTGAATAACCAAAGAAATAATTAATGTAATCATTGCATTTTATCATTCTCACATCGCGTATTCTCCTTACCTACGAATCTCACGTTTGTGTCTCGATTCTAGAGTCAAACTGTCTCATTCGTACAATACTCGGGCCAGTCGTCAGAAAAAGATGGATGATCTTGAGGAAGAAAATAGAGAGTTGAGGGAAGAGATCGACGCTCTGAGAGAGGATATGAGAAAGCTTCGTAATGACATGCAAGCCATGGCAGAGGCTCAGCTACAAAGGACAGTGATCTCAGAGATCACCTCAGCGCCCATAGTGGAAAAGTTCGATCTTAGGTATCAAATGCCGAAAGATCGTCCCTGGGGCATGCCTGTCAACTATATCCCGGGAGGATATGTTCCGCCGATCGCTGAGGATCAGGGAATCACAACAGAAGCCGCTGGGCCTGAAGGTTACAAACTTCGGGAAAGCGAAGATGCCAGGGGCATACTGAAGACTCCTGAAGGTTACAAACTTCGGGAAACGCCAAGATTCGCTACCGTAGTCATGGTACCACCCCCTGTGGTGCACACTGTCCCGGAAGGACAGAGTCCACAAATACCTGCTGGTAGAAAGGAAACTATGTTCGACCGAATGGAGGAATTCCAGGAACAGTTCTTGGAGATGCAGAAGGAACTGCAAGCCATTCGCGGTCAGGATCTATTTGGAAAGGACGCCGCAGACCTTTTTCTGGTCCCCAATGTGAAAGTTCCGTACAAGTTCCAAGTGCCCGACTTTGAAAAATACAAGGGTAACTCTTGCCCTCAAACTCACTTGACGATGTACGCTCGACGGATGTCGGCTCAGACAGAAAATCAGGACCTACTGAATCATTACTTTCAGGATAGTTTAACCGGTGCCGCCTTAAAATGGTACATGGGTTTAAACCGTGCCTCGATCAGCACTTTCAGAGATCTTGGCACTGCCTTCGTCCAGCAATACAAATACAATTTGGACATGGCACCAGACAGAGATCAACTCAGATCAATGTCACAAAAGGACAAGGAAACCTTTAAGGAGTACGCTCAAAGATGGCGTGAAATTGCCGCTCATATTTGTCCACCTCTTGAGGAAAAAGAGATGACAAAGATCTTCTTAAAGACCTTAAGCTCATTTTACTATGACAGAATGGTCGCCAGTGCACCCAGTGACTTCACCGAAATGGTCGGTATGGGGGTTCGTCTTGAGGAAGCTGTCCGAGAAGGACGTTTGGTAAAAGACACTGGATCATCAAGTAGTACAAAATGATACAGTAGTGCTCTCCCTAAGAAAAAAGAGCAAGATATTGGGAATATCTCTCTCGGAAAGCAAAGGCGACGTTATCAACTAGTAGCAGCGGTAACTCCTGCTATCAACCCCGCGCCTATTCCTACGTATCAACCTCAGGTTGCGCAGAGCCAACCTAACCAGCAAAGGACACAACAGCCTCTTCAGCAGGCTCGTCCTCCATATAACAACAACCGTACAACACGGCCACCAGGATTTGATCTTATACCCATGACGTACGCAGAACTGTTTCCGTTACTACTGGCTAAGGGGCACATCCAGACTAAGTCTCCTCTTACAATACCGGAAAATCCATCTTTCTGGTTTAAAGTGGATCAAACTTGCCCTTATCATCAAGGAGGATCGGGGCATAACATAGAGAACTGCCTCAATTTCAAATCCGACGTGCAAAAGCTTGTTAGGAGCGGGCTCTTATCTTTCAAAGATACGAATCCCAATGTTCTCACGAACCCGCTGCCTCAACACGAGAAAGCTGCAGTCAACCTGATTGAGAAAGAGGCTAACAATGTCTATCAGATTAACGATGTACTCTTGTTGAAAACCAATCTGGTCAAGATGCATTGTAGACAGAGTAGATATGGCCATGTGCCACCTCATAATTATCACCAGTGTGATATCTGCTCTAAAAGTAATCAAGGATGTTCGGTAGTGCAATCAGCCCTACAGGAACAGATGGATCTCGGATGGATCCAAGAGCACCGAGTTCGTGAAGTTAACATGGTTTATACGAACTCCAACGTCATTCAAAACCACGACATCCGTGCAATGAATGTCAACTTGGTGGCGATGCACTCAAGGCAAAGCCAGTACCATAATCTGTCGCGGCACGATTACAGTTCTTGTCTGATTTGCTCGGTAAACAAACAGGGATGCTCTTTCATACAAGAGGCCCTCCAGCGTCAGATGGATCTTGGATGGATCCAGGACTACTATGATAGGAATCCCTATCAAATCAACATGGTTCAAATTTTTTATATTCGCGTGATGAATACCAACCTGGTAGAGTTACATGCTGAGCAGGTCCGACTCGGATTCTTAATATCGCATGATTACCAAAGCTGTAAAGCGGGTTGCGAAAATGATCGAGGTTATACCCTTGTCCAGGAGGCACTTCAGCACTTGTTAAATCACTGGTGGAGGCCAATCTATATGGATGAAGATACTCAGCAGATTAGTATCAATAACAGGAATCCTACTCGGTGTCAGAGTCAGGATGTCCGATCTGTGGAAATTAACCTAGTGAGGTTACATTGTATTCAAAGTGGGCGTGCCCAGGTGCCGCCACACAATTATGACAGTTGTAGTGTATGGTCAGAAAGTAACCAAGGATGTTACCTTGTGAGAGCAGCTCTTCAGGGTCAGATGGATCGCGGAGAGATTCGCCCATACCCAGGTTCCGGACCTATCAACAGGATGCCGGACTACCTTGTCGATCAAGTTGGAGATGTTTTTGCTATCATTCCTTTGCTTGATGAATCCAGAGTTCCCAACCAGGAATGAATCCAGATTACTTATGATGGTCAGAAAAACCAGAAGGTTCCCATAGTCATATATCTGCCGGGACCATTACCGTATGAATCAGCTAAGGCAATCCCTTACAAATACGGTGCAACAACAGTCAAGAATGGAAAGGAAATTCCATTACCCTCCGTCGTGAATATTGCATACATCAGTCGAGTAACACGGAGCGGTCTAATCTTCAACCGAGGAGTTGGAGAACTCAGCAAAGAAAAGGAACTTCAGACAGAAGCTCCTGATATACCAGTCGGTCAATCCAGTAATCCCGATCTTTCAAAAAACAATGATGAGATGCTGAAGCTCATCCAAAGGAGTGAATACAACATTGTTGATCAACTGTTACAGACTCCTTCAAAGATCTCGGTGCTATCACTATTACTCAGTTCAGAAGCCCACAGGGAGGCTCTACAGAAAGTCTTAGAGCAAGCCTTTGTGGAACAGGATGTAACAATCAGACAGTTCGATAGTATCGTCTCTAACATCACTTCCTGCAATAATTTGGGATTTAGTGATGAGGAATTACCTGAAGAGGGTCGCCGTCATAACATGGCACTCAATATCACAGTCAACTGCCAGGACAATGCTTTAGCTAGCGTACTGGTAGACACAGGGTCAGCCCTGAATGTTATGCCGAAGTCCACTTTAATGCAATTATCATTCAAGGGCCCTCCGATGAGAATCAGCGAGGTCGTCGTCAAAGCGTTCGACGGATCCAGGAAAGCGGTTATCGGCGAAGTTGATCTTCCCATAACTATTGGTCCTCACACTTTCCAAGTCACTTTCCAGGTCATGGACATCCTGGCAACGTACAGTTGCTTATTAGGAAGACCTTGGATACATCAGGCTGAGCGGTCACTTTGACTCTCCACCAAAAGCTAAAGTTCGTCAAGGGCGATCAACTCATCACGGTTTGTGGAGAACAAGCCTTGCTCGTGAGCAACTTATCATCTTCTACTTGTGTAGAACCTGAGGAGGTTATTGGGACGCAGTTCCAAGCATTGTCAGTGAGCAATGAGAATCAGTTCAAAGGAGAAACATCGATTTCCTCATACAAAGATGCTATCAAAGCGGTCGAGAGTACCGATACCAAAGGATGGGGACAGCTTGTCATTCCTACTGATAATAAAACAAAGAAGGGTCTTGGTTTTTCTGCAACCTGCACCCAGACAGCTGTCAACGATGAAAGTCTTCATCCCATTCGGAACTTCTTCCATAGAGGAGGCTTCCTCCAACCAGTGACTCAAGTAGTCCATGCTATCAATGAAGAGGATCCCTTTGACATAGATGAGGAATGGAACTCCTATCTTAACAAGGATGGTTATATGTCGCAGGACGAGATGCAAAATCCATTTTGCTTTCCCACAGAGAGTCCTAGATTTATACCCAGGTCAGACGTTGAACTGATATATGGAGATTGTGATCCAGAAGGATGTCGTGCTCCACCAAACTCATTAGAGGAAGACACTCTGATGAAAGACAATTTTGACTCTACCTACTATGGCCCGATGGATGGTCTGCCAATGTAGCAACCTTACCCAGGAGACTTGGGACCAAAAAGTCAGCCGAGTAATGACACTCAGCTGAGCATCATTGAACAGAATACCTGTGTCCCCACCATGTCATGGGATCAACACCCAGGTCATTCAGAAACTACTCAACATGATGGTGAATTTGCAACGTTTGCAGGACTGGAATTCATCAACTATGCTTTTCCCGAGGTCAATGTCATCGAGAGGGATGACTCCTCCAGTTCTAAAGAAGTGTGGGACACCTTGGGACAACCGAGTGGAAAATTCGACTTCATGGTCAAGTACACCGCTCCCAAAAGCTCTAGTATCAGGCTCGAAGATATCCAGCCAACTGGATGGGGAGATACAGCCGAGAGCACAAATGCTATGCAATATGCAACAGAGGAATCCTCCTACGACAATTCTGCCTGGGAGACAGATTCCAATGATCCTGCTCCACCAGAAATCAGCGTTATTTCTGAAGATAAATCAAGGAAGGTGCCAGACTTTGTGATTCACCTAGGAGTTCTCCGCCAGTGGGTTGTCGTCGAGGTTCCGAAGGTCATTCGCCAGTCGAAGTAATTGCCATATTTTAACCTTTCACCCTGCCCAGGTGAAACAGATGTTTTGATAGGGCTCGCTTTCTGTAAATTTCCCTCTTCGCTTCGCCCAAAGCGACAGAGTTTTGTTTTATAGGGTTTTAGTTTCAAGATTCGACTTGTTCATTAATAAAATAACGTCGTTCTGTAATTTCCGCATTAATTGCTGTTTTCTCTTTTTGCTTTTCTCAGAAAATGGTAATCCTAAAAAACAATTCAAAAATAAAAAACAAGCAGTAAAATCAAATACACTACACACACTTGCATTTTCTCTATCTCTTCTAAACACAAATAATCACGTCATGCAGATTGCTTGGTTTACACCCCGTTGAAACATACGATCCGATGCCTTCTCCCGATTTTGAGTTCTCGGTATTTGGGGCCGAAGAAGAAGTTGACGACAAAATTCCAGAAGAGATCTCCCGATTACTCAGACAAGAGGAAAGGTCTATTGAACCTCACAAAGAGCCGTTGGAAACGGTAAACTTGGGTTCGAAAAAAGAGAGAAAAGAAATCAGGATTGGGGTGCTGCTCAGTCCAGCTACTAAAGAGAGTTTGACGAAGCTTCTCCAAGAATTTCCCGATGTATTCGCTTGGTCCTATCAGGATATGCCAGGGTTGGATACCAGCATCGTTGAACATCACTTACCATTGAGATCGGAATGTCCGCCAGTAAAGCAAAGGTTGAGACGAACTCACCCGGACATGGCCATCAAAATCAAGGAGGAGGTACAGAAACAGATTAGCGCGGGTTTCCTCGCTACATCTGAATATCCTCAATGGTTAGCCAACATCGTACCTGTTCCCAAAAAGGATGGAAAGGTCAGAATGTATGTCAACTACAGAGATCTGAACAAGGCAAGTCCAAAGGACGACTTTCCTTTACCACACATTGACATGCTGGTTGACAGTACAACAAAGTTCAAAGTTTTCTCCTTCATGGATGGATTATCGGGCTATAATCAAATCAAAATAGCGCCGAAAGACATGGAGAAAACTTCGTTCATTACCCCATGGGGTACCTTTTGTTACAAGGTGATGCCGTTCGGTTTGAAGAACGCCGGGGCAACCTATCAAAGGGCCATGACTACTCTGTTTCATGACATGATACACAAAGAAATCGAGGTATATGTTGATAATATGATTGCAAAATCTAAGACAGAAGAGGAGCATGTGACCCACCTGTCAAAACTATTCGAGCAGTTGAGAAAGTATAAACTCCACTTGAATCCCAACAAGTGCATCTTTGGTGTCCGTTTGGGGAAACTCTTAGGGTTTATCATCAGCCAGAAAGGAATTGAAGTTGATCCTGACAAGGTCAAGGCCATTCAAGAAATGCCTTCTCCGAAAACTGAAAAACAAGTCAGAGGATTCCTGGGACGTTTGAACTACATCTCCAGATTCATATTCCTTATGACCGCCACGTGTGCGCCGATTTTCAGATTACTGAAAAAAAACCAGGACTGCGTTTGGTCAGAAGACTGCCAAACTGCCTTCGACAGTATTAAGGAATATCTGTTGAATCCTCCGATTCTATCACCTCCAGTGGATGGAAGACCACTTATCATTTACCTCACGGTCCTAGAGGACTCAATGGGATGTGTACTTGGCCAACAAGACGAAACAAAGAGGAAAGAGTCTGCCATTTACTATCTGAGCAAGAAATTCACCGACTGCGAGACTCGGTACACGATGCTTGAGAAAACTTGTTGCGCTTTGGCTTGGGCAGCCAAACGTCTTCGTCAGTACATGATTTGCCACACTACTTGGTTGATCTCCGAGATGGATCTAATCAAGTATGTCTTTGAAAAGCCTGCTCTCACGGGAAGGATTGCCCGTTGGCAGATGCTACTATCAGAATATGACATAGAGTACCACGCTCAAAAAGCAGTTAAGGGGAGTATTTTAGCCGATCATTTGGCTCATCAACCGATTAACGATCAAGAATCAATCGGGTTTGACTTCCCAGATGAAGATGTCATGTATCTAAAAATGAAAGATTGCGATGAACCGCTACCCAGTGAAGGGCCAGAACCAGGTTTCCAGTGGGGACTTATCTTTGACGGAGCAGTTAATCATTACGGAAATGGAATTGGGGCAATCATTGTTACCCCTCAGGGTACCCACATTCCTTTCACTGCCAGACTCATGTTCAAATGTACGAACAACGAGGCCGAATACGAAGCTTGTATTGTGGGTCTCGAAGAAGCAATTGATCTAAGGATCAAGAACTTGGACGTATACGGAGATTCATCCTTGGTTATTAATCAGATCACAGGAGATTGGAACACATACCAACCAGGATTGATTCCTTACAAAGACTATGCAAGAAGGTTGCTACCCTTCTTCAACAGAGTTGAGTTTCATCACATCCCTCGTGGTGAGAATCACATGGCTGACGCTTTAGCCACTATCTCTTCCATGATTAGCGTAGGTCAATGGAATGACCTACTTAAGATTGACGTAATGCGCCTTGAACGGCCCACCTACATCTTCGCGATTGAAGCAGTCATAGATGACAAACCTTGGTATCACGATATCAAATGTTTCCTTCAGAAACAAGAGTATCCTCCTGGGCATCCAGGAAAGACAGCAATACCCTCAGAAGGCTAGTAGGTAGTTTCTTCCTGAGCGGTGACACTCTTTATAAAAGAAATTTTGACATGGTCTTGCTCCGATGTGTGGACAGACCAGAAGCAGACATGCTGATAAAAGAAATTCATGAAGGATCCTTTGGCACTCATGCCAACGGACACACAATGACGAGGAAAATTCTAAGAGTAGGGTACTACTGGTTAACCATGGAATCCGACTGCTTCAAGTACATGAGGAGGTGTCACAAGTGTCAGATATACTCCGACAAGATTCATGTACCGCCATCACATCTCAAAGTTCTTTCTTCCCCATGGCCTTTTTCCATATGGGGAATTGACATAATTAGCTTGATTGAACCTAAGGCTTCAAACGGACATCGGTTCATCCTAGTAGCCATTGATTACTTCACCAAGTGGGTCGAAGCAGCGTTGTACGCCAATGTAACCCGATAAGTGGTGGTCTGATATATCAAAAACAATATCATCTGCCGTTATGGTGTTCCAAGCCAGATCATTACCGATAATGGATCTAACTTGAACAATAAGATGATGAAAGAGTTGTGCACAGAGTTCAAGATCGAACACCATAACTCATCTCCCTACCGACCCAAGAATATCAAGAAGATTGTTCAGAAGATGGTTGTAACCTATAAAGATTGGCACGAGATGCTACCCTTTGCTCTTCACGGTTATCGCACGTCTGTCCGCACTTCAACAGGGGCTACCCCTTTTTCTCTAGTGTATGGCATGGAGGCAGTGCTCCCCATAGAAGTAGAGATCCCATCAATCTGGGTATTGATGGAAGCTAAGCTCACCGAAGCTTAATGGTGTCAAAGTCGACACGATAAACTCAATCTGATCGAAGAGAAGCGAATCACGGCACTATGCCACGGTCAGTTATATCAGCAAAGAATGAAGAAGGCGTTTGACAAAAAGGTCAGACCTCGTGTCTTAAGAAAAGGAGACCTCGTGCTCAAGAAGATACAATCATTTCTCACTGATTCTCGGGGCAAGTGGACCCCGAATTATGATGGCCCCTATGTGGTAACGAAAGCTTTCTCAGGCGGCGCCTTGAGACATGTAACCATGGACGGAGAGGAATTTTCCTACCCCACGAATGTTGATGTAGTCAAGAAATACTTCGCCTAAACTAAAAAAAAATGTCTCGGTGGATTGAAAACCCGAAAGGGCGGTCCAGGCAAAAGTTAGAGACATGAAAAAAAATCATCCCGGTGGATTGGAAACATCAAAGTACAATCCAGGAAAAAATTAGGGATAATGGCAAGTAACTATGTTCAACAGAGGCAAGTCCCTTAGCAGCAGTTACATCATCTCCAGTCAAGGTCATCTTCGACAGAAGCTCAGGATGCCCCGAATTCAAAGTTGGTAGAAGGATTGTGGTCGTTATGTTTCAACGTAGCCCTTTTCCCTGTAAATTACCATTTTCTGAACTTTGTATATACTCTTTGAAATCATGCGTTTGGCTGATCTCCATCTTATCAATAAAATTTGAGCCCTTGTGCTTTTGTTTGTAAGTCTTATTTGTTTTAGCTTTACAGAATGTCGTTTTTTAACTTGATCAACGATTCTTAAAATGAAACAAAATGAATTTACTTGTTAAAACTTTTCTGCTTTTAAAATAAAGATGGCAATTTCTTTTGACTGTTGAACATCAGAAGAACATCGATCGCTTCTCCAGAAGTAAGCGAACTTCAAACTGCAGAATCAAAGTACTCCTTCTAAGCCAGTGCGCCTGAATGAAGGATCAACTGTATCGGATGTGGTTTTCCGTCTGCTACCTTCGGCCGAGTTCTCATCTCCTAAGCCCGACCAACATAGCTCCCAACAGGGACTATCTCTCCTAAGCAAGGCGGAATTGCTACTTTTGGACCAACGATGCTTCTTTGCCCCGCGATGGCCGAGTATCTAGTCGTGTTCATCTTTTAGTTTATATGTCGCGTCTGTTTTGTCAGCATAAACATACATACATCATACATTTTTGATTTGCATTCACATTTCATATTGCATCACTATCACTTGAGTCGGTCATATCCTGCCATGATAACCGTCCTCTCGATCGAGTTTGTCAGTTCTTGCTTCGTCAGGAAATGTTGTGTCCGAACAAACTCGTTTCCAATGTATTTTTAGATCAGAGTCGGCAACCGACCACTTTGATAACTTGAACCTCTGAAAGACCAGAGAACCTTCAACAGATGTCACTCTTCGCAGTTGAAGATGATATCCCCGCTTTCCTGGATTAAGGAAAATCCCCAGAGAAAGCCTCTTAAGCAAAGATTCGGCAGTACAACAGTGTTTCTCCGAAAAACCGTTGATGAAAAGGTCATCGGCACCTCAAAAATTAGGTCACATCATATGGCATTTCTCCGGGAAGATCCCGAGAAAAGTATGATTTAATATCCCCAAGCAAAAGTAGTCTCTCAAGAGACTCGCTCTCCCCAGTAGAGGCAAATGGCGTCTCCAACAGAGAAGTTTGTACACCTCTACAACTCAGACGGATGGGTTCCCCAGCAAGTCTGACATCAAAACTTTTTCTCTTAAATGGCATCTCCCCAGGAAAATTCGGCGAGAAGTTTGAGGAAAATCGCTACGAGTAGCGTTCCTTGTCAATAAAGTTTATTGACAAAAGAAACTGAGACCAGTTCCTTAGTTGGAAACCAGGATCGAGGGGAAGTTTATTTCAGAAACTGAGACCAGTTCCTTGGTTGGAAACCAGGATCGAGGGGAAGTTTATTTCAGAAACTGAGACCAGTTCCTTGGTTGGAAACCAGGATCGAGGGGAAGTTTATTTCAGAAACTGAGACCAGTTCCTTGGTTGGAAACCAGGATCGAGGGGAAGTTTGCCTTTTCCAAGCATCATTGCTTAGCAAAAGAAGATGAATGCGTATGCTACCATTCATAGACGCCATCAAAATTTCGGATATTCCAATATTTAATCCTCTTGCACCCCGAATGCTCGAATACCTTCGTCATTCACACCTTCGTGTCCAAGAAGATTAAATAGGGGCATCTGTCATACCCCAAATTTTGACCACTTATATTCCCATCATTGTGCAAATCATCATCACAATATGGATGGACTTTTATGCCTCATCAATCTCCTCAAGGGTTGTTGAGCATTCACTACTATTAAGATTAGGGTTTCAAGCCCTCTCTGAGCCTTAGACAAAAGATCAATCAAGTAATGACTTGATCTTCAACTTGTCTAACCTCCCAAGAATCTACAATGGATCAAGAGGACTCCCACTTCAAGGATTAAGCACAAGGCTACTCCCTTCTAGGTGGATCAAGCTTCAGGATCGACAGTGTCACCAAATTAGGGTTTTGGTCGACCAGGGCCTCCAGTTGGAAAATTTCCTCTGGGCATGAGCCAATACTTCAAAACATGTCCTAAAATACTCCATGGAACCTCATGGACCCAATCATCAAGTCAATTTGACCTCAGGGGATGCATACATCAAAAATCAGGAATTAGGGTTTCTTGACCTAATTCACCCCTAAGTTGAATTTTGGGACAAATCATGAACCAAGACCTCAAGAGAGGATTTGAGGGTCTCTAATATACCATATTGATCCATTTGGAACAATGGATTGATCCAAGAAGCTTGAGCAACAAGTTTCAATTTCATCTGCACCACAATTAGGGTTTTGCGAGAAAAGTCAACTGTAACTTTGACTTTTGACCTGGGCATGCTCCCAAGCCCTAAGACATGATTCAATATACCCTATGACACCCATGGAACATGTCCATTAAGTTTGATTTAGGTCAAGGACATGATTTCCTGAAGAATTGCACAGTTTGGAATTCATCTGATAAAAAGTCAACTGTGCACAAAAGTCAACTTTGACTTTTTGAGATTTTTCACTAAAATGATGTTAATGTATGATTTGAATCATCATTCATCAAGAAAAATCAAGAAAAGTGGGATAACTTGTAAAAGGGGTAACCATAAAAACTTAGAAAATTTTCTAAGTTAAAAATAAAGTGGCTAGGGTACCAACTTTGGAGGGTCATAACTCCTAAACCACAGGGCCAATTTTTTCCATCCAAGGCTTGATTTGTAGACCTCATTATCCTCTACAAAAACTTCAACTACAAGTCACTCCAATTCATTATGGATTTTGAGCTATGAGTGAGCCAAAATGGCTGAAAATGTGAAAGTACACCATTTTCCAACACTTAGAAAAATTCTGGGCAAGGCAGATTTTGTGTTGAAACACCAAAACTTGTGGGATTTTTTCACATAGATGCAAGCTGAATCAAGTCCAAAGATAAACATCAATATTGTTGCAAATGTTGACAAGAATCCAAGCAATTCAATAGCATGAAAAATCAGTTTGGGAGTTTTGTGCCATCCACGATTTCTGAGTCAAGGGGAGTGATCAATATGCCACATGCCTCCAATCTGACCATAAACCAACTGATCCAACTGATAGGGCTGAGTCAAAAAGCCAAAGAACCTTCCAACTTGAAATTCATCCACTTTGGCACATTTTGCCTTGAATTCAAAGTGCATTGATGTGGAATAGTGCATTGTCAAGATTCTCACTCTCCTCAGTCAAGTTCTCTGATTAAACAACATTAAAAACATCTGAAGAATGTGATTTCAGTCAAGGCATAGCTGATCTATTTGGAGCAGCTGTTATGCCTAGTTCAAGAGGCATTTATGCCAAGCCAATCCATGCAAATGTGATCTGATCCAGTTGCCATTCACTATTCCTCCAAGACAAGAGTTGATCACCTATAAATAGAGGTCTCAATGGATCATTCAACTCACACCAAAGCCAGTTACAACACTGCTTTCTCTCATTCTTTCTTGAACTTCAAGTTTTCTTGTTTTTGAGTAACCACTATCGGGTTTTGAGTTGCAGCCATAAGCAATCAATTCCAATTGCTCAAACACATCACATATGATGTATTTGAGGTGTCCAAATGCTTAAACACCATCTGTAACATCCCCAGCTCAAAATCACTCTTCAACCAAGCCATTATGCTTCAATTTTGCAGGTGGAGGTCTCCAGCTTGATCCAGAGAATTTCAAAGTGTTCCAAAGCTTGCAACACACTCCGTAACATCCATTGAAGCTGTAGGGATCATCAATTCACGACTGGAACACCATCTGGGAAAAGTTCCATTTCAGCTTGCATCAAGGTGAGCTTCAAACTCAAACTCCATGATCCATGCATATTTCCTCGCATGATATTTTTGGCATTTGATTGCCATCATGTGTTGATTGTTTTGCCTCAAGAAATTTGATTATAGACCTCATAACCATGCCTGCACGATTGCTTTTGCAAATTAGGGTTCATCTGTGTTCATCATGATTATTTTACTCCATACTGAAAATGAATAAAATTGGGTATTGCCATCTTATTCCTTGTGAAAAAATGCACGGGTTTGGTGTTTGAATCATGTCCAATGGTGGAGAGATGAGGGAGATAGGGTGCTTCATGCACGAGCTCGAGGAGGAAGATGGCCATGGCGCCATTTTCAGAAAATCCAACCAAGTTTGCTATATATTTTTCCCTTGCCATATATTAAATGAATTGCCATTGCGCCCCAGCGGTTCATCAGCTGGTTTTGTGTGTATTGGCAAGCGAGAGGTCTGGGGTTCGAATCCCCCTCGCCCCATACTTCTTTTTATCACTTGTTTATTTTGTTATTTTTCATATTATTATTTTTAATGATTTGAAAAATTAATAACTCCTTCAATTTTTATCATTTTTTATTGCTTCTTTTTGCAATAATTCACAAAAATGTTTAAATATTTGATTCTACAAAAAAAATCCCAAAAATATTATTTATTTCCTATATTTGATATTTTTTGAAAAGAATTAATGTTTTATGTGTTTTAGCATTTAAAATGTTTCTTTTCTTTTCATTTTCTAACCCTAATTTGACTTCAAACATTTTGTAGGAAGAAACCTGATTTTTTTGGAACATTGGTCCAAAATCATAATTTGTTTTCATGTATTTCACAAATATTAATCATTTTAATTGAATTTTTGTTCAATTAAAAATACATTTTGAAAACAAATTAGGGTTTTGAATCAATTCAACCCCCATCAAACTTTTTCAAACACTCACTGGGCCTCTTGAGAGAGTGTAAGACCCAAAACCCCTTTTTGAAAACACTTTTTGGGCCTCACTCATTGTGAATAAGTCCCGTTGTATTTCAAAAAGTTCAACGCGATCATCGTCCGTTGAAAAATAAACTCTGGGCCTCCCCTCGTGTTGTAAGACCCATTTCTTTTATTAAAACACTTTGGGCCTCTAATAGAGTGTAAGACCCAATCCCCCTTTTAACCAAACATTTTGGGCCTCACTTATTGTATAAGTCCCTCTGCGTTAAAAGAAAATCTCGGCGCGATCGCCATTTTAAAAAACCATCTGGGCCTACCCTCGTGTTATAAGCCCCACTCTTTTCCTTTAAAACTTTTTGGGCCTCTTGAGAGAGTGTAAGACCCATCCCTTTGTACAGAAAACCTTTTTTGGGCCACAGTCACTTGTATAAGTCCCTCTGTACAAATTCAACAGTGCGCTCACTGATAAAACCCTGGGCCTCTCCTTGAGCTGTAAGCCCCAGATCTTTCTTTTTCAAAGCACTTTCTCCTTTGATTTTGAATATATTGTTGTTTTCAATCTTTCTTTGTTGAACAACTAACCAAACAACATGGAAGCTCTACAACCGAGTAAGTGGTTATCGCTTTCATTTACTGCTTTCCTATACATATAACTGTATTGTGGGACTGTTTCGCTGTAAGTCTTCTTTCATAAACTCATATCGACTGTGTAATAATAGTATAGATATTTAGAGTTTCCCTGACAATTACGTCTAGAACTAGACCAAGCCTCGTTTACTTAAACTGTCTTAGATAACTAGGTCTAAGGAATTCCCCTTTGAATAGTTCATTATACAGAAGGCCATTGTTCCATGTGAAACCCCTTCCGAAACTGTTCATCAGCCTCCTCTTGGGCTTTATACAAGGACCCACGGGCTTCCTAAAAGCATCGGCCTCCTCTTGGGCATAGTACAAGGACCCTCCGGCTTCTTAAAAGCAACCCCGCCTCCTCTTGGGCTTAGTACAAGGACCCGTCGGCTTCTTAGAAGTATTCACAGCCTCCTCTTAGGCTTCGTATAATGATCTCTTCCTCCGGGAATGATAGCCTCCTCTTGGGCTTCGTACAAGGACCTCTCGGCTTCTTAAAAGCTTCCAGCCTCCTCTTGGGCTTCGTACAAATTGTCCCGACGACCTCCTAGAGGTATAGGAACAGAAATTAATCATCTTCATAGATCAGTCCTTTCAATGAGTCTACTACTGTTTCTCAAAGCATAGTACACAAGATGAAACTCTAGCCTTGGACAGTCTATTTTCCATGAGTCTCAAAGATATTCTCAAGCCCCCTTTTCAAAATAGGAAGAAACTGTAGAATCGGACAGTCTCGATATCCTTCAGATTTTCCCGCTTCCTTAAAGAACAGGAATAACCCGGATCCTCGAATCAAATCCTTGAGTACAGTGTTGCTCATATAAGAACTGATTTTCTCTTTCAAAATCCGCATACTGGACATGTCACTCAACTGAAACAGTCACCATAGCCTCCTCTTGGGCTTTGTACAATGACTCTCCCCAGCGGAGTCAAACAACGTTTAGCCTCTCTCTCGGGCTTTGTACGAGACACATAAGAGACTCCCTCGTTGAGTCAATCACCCATTTCGCCTCCATCTCGGGCTTTATACGAGATACAAAAAGGTTATTAATTGAGCCAAACAAACAACAACCTCCATCTCGGGCTTTATACGAGATACCAAACAACTCCATCGTCGGGTCAAAACCTTTTAGCCTCTCTCTCGGGCTTTGTACGAGACACATACTAGCCTCCTATTAGGCTTTGTATAAGAAAACCACTGGTTGATCCAATCAACCTTTTAGCATCAAAGTTGTGCCTCATTCACAGTACATAAACATCAACAACTCATTCCCTTTCATCTAATCGCTGTAAGCGGCAAGCCTCTGGATCATCTATATCCATGCCACTGTCCTTCTTTTAGCATGAGAAATTCCTAAGGAAAGATGGCATTGCTCTACACTGAGTTAAAGTCTTCTCCTTCAGGTTAAAACCCCTTCTTAGGAAATTATGGCATTGCTAGGATCCGCGCATCCCGGTTAAAGTAATTCTCCTTTACCCTTCTTTAGAGATGACAAACTCTCTCTAAAGCCGAGACCTTTCAGCTTCACATCTTGGGCTTTGAACAAGATACAAATAAACTTTTCAGCTTCACATCTTGGGCTTTGAACAAGATACAAACAACCTTTCGCTTCACGTCTTGGGCTTTGAACAAGACACCAAAAACCATTTCCTCCCATAGAATAGGAGGAACTATGAACGCTCTGATTTCCCTGTTTCGGTAAACGGGAATACGTAGGCATAAGATCGAAAGAAAAGATCTTAGCGAGCACAATCAACAAAAAACCCAAATCCATATCTCCATCAATCAAAAGCAGTAATTCAAAAGCATCAGTCCTAACATCCTAATCCTTATTCCCCGCCAGAAACCTTCTGCCAAGATGAAAAGAAAGAAAACCGTATTGGCGAAAATACAAATAACCAGTACAAAGGCCCCACTACCACATAGCATCCGTAACCTAACAGACCGCTGTTTAAACTCAGTATGCAAGCAGGGTTAATTGGAGACATCTATTTCCCTTCCTTATTCAGCTCACAATAGGATAAAAAATTAATCGACCTATAGTTTAAGCTCAACCGCAGAGAGCGACCAGTGCTTAAGAACCACGTCCAAAATCGCTCGCTACACCTACATTGGAGAAGTATAATGGTACTACCTGTCCAAGAACTCACGTAAGGTCATACTCAAGGAAGATGGCTGCTCATGCCAACGACGAAAAGCTGATGATGCACATTTTCCAAGACAGCCTGTTTGGCGCGTCCTTGGAATGGTACGTGTCACTGGAAAGGAGAGATGTTCGTACTTGGAGAGATTTAGTTGGAGCTTTTATCAAGCATTACCAATACAACACAGACATGGCTCCCAAAAGAACTCAATTGTTGAGCATGTCCCAAAAAAATGATGAAAGGTTTAAGGAATACGCGCAGAGGTGGCGCGAATTGGCAGCTAGAGTACAGCCACCAATGCTGGAAAAAGAAATGCTGGATATGTTTTTGGACACACTGCCTAAGCACTACTATGAGAAGTTGTTGCCTTGTTCGCTAGGCAAGTTTGCAGATGTGATCACGATCGGACAGAAGTTAGAGGTTGGAATTAAGGCAGGAAAGGTTTCTAGTGGTGATGGATCGTCCTCTGGGCAGGGAAAGAAGCCGTTTGTTGGCTATAAGAAGAAAGAAGAGGCCAATGTTGTATCGTCTTACAGGGGAAAGGGGAAACAACGCCAAAACAGTAACCAACAAGTAGTAGCGATAACAATTCCTGCAGCGTTACCATAGCAGCAAAGGAACAATGCTAATCAATATCTGAACAGGCAACTTGGCCAGTATCAAAATCGACAAAGGAATGCAGAGAGGCATTTTGATCAGCCACCTATGTCATATGCTCAGTTGTTGCAACACTTGCTACAATTGCATTTGGTTGAGCTCTGTACCCTGGCTCCACCAACAGGGGAACTTACACAAGGCTATGATGCTAACGTACATTGTGATTTTCACTCTGGTGCTCCTGGGCACACTGTGGAGAAGTGTAGAACATTTCATCATAAGGTGCAAGATCTTGTGGATTCAAAAGCAATTGGTTTTTCGAATGATGGACCCAATGTTATTCAGAACCCGATGCCTAATCAAAATGCGCTCAGGGTCAATGCGGTGATTGAAGAATGTGAAGCTTTGAATCTGATCTTGGATGTAGAGGAATTGAAGACTCCGTTGGCTGTGGTGAAGAATAGGTTATTAAAGGGTGGTGTATATCCTGGTTGTGACGAGGGCTGTCCAGAATGTATGATGCAGGTAAATGGTTGTGATTCGTTGAAGATGGGTATTCAGAATCTGATTAATGAAGGTTGTTTACAGTTTGATCGGTGTAATCAACAAGAAGAAGTTGTCAGTGAGAAGGTTGCTACCATCACTATACCATTCAAGACGATTACTATTTCAGGTCCGGCAAGGCCACCTCCAGTTTTCATCACAAGAGCTGGACCAATCCCGTATGAAAGCACTAAGGCTATCCCATGGAATTATGGAGCAGAGGTGTTCGTCAATGGACAAAAACAGGAATTAATGACAACTTCACCAGTGAGTTCTAATTCTGAGGCTAAGGTTGAAGCAGATGCTATAATAAGAAGTGGCAGAGTCCTTACTCCTGTTAATGATCAGCCTGGTACTTCTAGGCAAGATAAGGGAAAGCAGGTAGTTGATGGTTCTGTGCAGCCTCCAGCGATTAATCATTCTACAGCAAAGCCGGTTGATGATGCTTTTTCTAAAAATGTAGAGGAGTTTATGAGGCTCATCCGGAAGAGTGATTATAAAATTGTGGACTAGTTACATCAGACCCCGTCCAAGATTTCTATTATGTCCTTGCTGTTGTGTTCTGAAGCTCATAGGAATGCTCTTCTGAAGGTCTTGAATGCGGCGTATGTGCCACAAGAGATTTCTGTTAATCAACTTGAAGGGGTTGTGGCGCACGTGAATGCGGGAAATGGCTTGGGCTTTACAGATCTAGATTTGACTCCAGCTGGGAGGAATTATAACAACGCCATGCATATTTCGATTAAGTGTCGTGGGTCACTGATGTCTCATGTGCTGGTAGACACCGGATCTTTGTTGAATTTACTTCCTAAGAAAGCACTAATGAAGTTGGATACCAGGGGATTAATATGTACACCAAGTGACTTGGTGGTACGAGCTTTCGATGGCTCGAGGAGATCTATTTTTGGTGAGATTGAGCTGCCGATCAAGGTTGGACCGGAAATTTTTTATGCGACATTCTATATAATGGATATTCATCCAGCGTACAGCTGCCTGTTGGGTCATCCTTGGATCCACAAGGCAGGCGCTGTAACGTCAACTCTGCCTCAAAAGCTGAAGTACATGGTGGATGGCCACGTGGTGACAGTGTGCGGAGAAGAAGACATCATGATTAGCCAGCTGTCAACCTTTAAGTACGTTGAAGTGGATGGTGAAATTCATGAGACTCTATGTCAGGGGTTTGAGAAAGTAAAAGTTTTTTAGGAGGTCGTCCAGTCTGAGAATATAGAGCAGCCTGCAGTGGCAGAACAACCTGAGGTTTCCATGTCTTCATTTAAAGATGCTAAAGCTATAGTTGAAGCTGGAAACTCACAGAGGTGGGGCCAAGTGATTGAAGTTCATAAGAAGAAGAATACTTATGGACTAGGGTACAAACCGCCTAGGCGCCAGGAAGAGCCTCCCAAGTTTTATGGACCAGTCCGTTTCACCAGCTCAGGCGTTTTCTTTGACAGAGTTAATGCAGTTGATGAGGATGGGGATAGTGCTTGTGATATGGATAGCTGGATCCGCCCCTGCGTCCTAGGACAAAGTCTGTGCAATTGGTCTTCCGAGAAAGTTATTCAAGTGACAAGCTTCGAGTAATTGCTTTTGTTTTCCTGCTATGTTAACCCTGCGTTCTGCCCAAGACGTAGTGGTTTTGTTTGTAGGGCTTTAACTGTTGCATGTTTGCTTTATTATCAATAAAGGACGTTTTCACATTCAAATATTTTGATCCTTGTCTTTCTGTTTTATTTTTGTGCATTAAAAACCACATCAAAATGGCAATGTGTACTTGTTTGTTGCATATATAATAAAATATAACTCATCAATCATGCAGGTTTCCTTGTTCAGATGCCACCGATCATGATTCAGCTATAGCTCGGTATGACTTCGACAATCCAATCTAACAGGCTGAAGAAGAGGCTGACGAAGATTATGAACTGCCCGAAGAATTGGCCAGACTATTGAAGCAAGAGGAGAAGGTCATCTTACCTCATCAGAAAGAGCTTGAGACTATTAATCTGGGAACCGAGGACGCCAAAAAGGAAGTAAGGATTGGGGCGGCTTTGGAAGATAGTGTAAAGGGAAGATTGATTGAAATACTCCGTGAGTATGTGGACATCTTCACCTGGTCTTACCAAGACATGCCTGGGCTCGATACTGATATTGTTGTACACCAGCTACCACTCAAAGAAGGATGTGCTCCGGTCAAGCAAAAGTTGAGAAGAACTAAACCGGAGATGTCTGTCAAAATCAAAGAAGAGGTTCAGAAACAGTTGGACGCCGAGTTTCTTGCTGTAAAAAATTATCCTCCGTGGGTTGCTAACGTTGTGCCTGTACCTAAGAAGGATGGAAAGGTCAGGATGTGTGTTGATTACAGAGACTTGAATAGAGCAAGCCCAAAGGACGATTTCCCGCTCCCTCACATTGACGTGTTAGTTGACAACACTGCTCAGTATTTTGTGTTTTCCTTCATGGATGGCTTCTCGGGGTATAACCAAATAAAGATGGCCCCAGAGGACATGGAGAAAACTACATTCATAACACCGTGGGGAACTTTTTGCTACAAAGTGATGCCCTTTGGATTGAAAAATGCAGGGGCAACTTATCAGCGGGCGATGGTGACTCTCTTTCATGATATGATTCATAAAGAGATCGAGGTCTATGTTAATGACATGATTGCAAAGTCACAAATGGAGGAAGAACATCTGGTGAATCTTCAGAAGTTGTTTGAAAGATTGAGAAAGTTCAGACTGAGGTTGAATCCGAACAAGTGCACCTTTGGGGTGAGATCTGGAAAACTGCTGGGGTTTATCGTTAGTGAAAAAGGCATCGAGGTTGATCCTGCGAAGGTAAAAGCCATACAAGAAATGCCTGAGCCGAGAACGGAAAAAGAGGTTCATGGTTTCTTGGGGAGATTGAACTTCATTGCTAGATTCATCTCTCATCTTACAGCCACGTGTGAACCAATCTTCAAGTTGTTAAGAAAAGATCAAGCGGTCAGGTTGAATGAAAATTGTCAAAAGGCATTTGAAAAGATAAAAGAATATTTGCAGGAACCTCCGGTCCTTATGCCGCCAATGCCAGGAAGGCCTTTGATTATGTATCTTACGGTTCTTGAGAACTCAATGGGGTGTGTGCTCGGTCAACATGACGAGTCAGGTAGAAAAGAGCATGCCATCTACTACCTGAGTAAGAAGTTTACTGATTGTGAGTCGAGGTACTCGATGCTGGAGAAAACATGTTGTGCACTCGCTTGGGCTGCTAAGCGTTTGAGGCAGTATATGTTAAACCACACAACCCTATTGATTGCAAAGATGGATCCGATCAAATATGTGTTTGAGAAGCAGGCACTTTCTGGTAGAATAGCTCGTTGGCAGATGGTTCTGATAGAATATGATATTCAATATGTTTCCCAGAAAGCCATTAAGGGAAGTGTTTTGTCAGAATATCTCGCTGAACAGCCAATTGAGGATTATCAACCGATGAAGTTTGAATTTCCTGATGAGCATATCATGTATCTGAAGATGAAGGATTGTGAAGAGCCTTTGCCTGATGAAGGACCTAAGATTGGATCTCAATGGAAGTTGGTTTTTGATGGAGTTATTAACTCATATGGCAACGGAATTGGGTCAATCATTACGACTCCAAAGGGTTCTCATATACCCTTCACTGCCCGATTAACGTTCGTATGCACCAACAATGAGGCAGAGTATGAAGCATGCATCATGGGGTTAGAAGAAGCAATTGATTTGAGAATCAAGAACCTCGATGTTTATGGTGATTCTGCGTTGGTGGTTAATCAGATTACAGGTGAATGGGAAACTCGTCAAGCGAATCTTGTGCCTTATAACAACTATGCCAGAAGGTTGTTACCTTTCTTTGATAGAGTAGATTTCCATCATATACCTCGGACAGAGAATCAGATGGCTAATGCGTTGGCAACGTTGTCTTTGATGTATCAGGTGAACCATTGGAACGAAACTCCTATAATCAGAATTATGCGCTTGGACAGACCAGCTTTTAAGTTTGCAGTTAAAGGTGTATCAGATGGCAAACCTTGGTATCACGATATTAAGGTCTTCCTGAAAAGTCAAGAATACCCAGCTGGGGCATCTTCTAAGGATAAGAAAACATTGAGGAGACTGTCAGGCAACTTCTTTTTGAACAAAGATGATGTGTTATACAAGAGAAACTTTGACATGGTTTTGCTACGTTGCGTTGATGAACACGAGGCAAGCCTGTTAATGGAAGACGTTCACGAAGGTTCCTTCGGTACCCATACCAATGGGCGAGAAAACTGTTGAGAGCGGGGTATTATTGGATGACTATGGAGTTTGACTATTTTAAATACGCCCAGAAATGTCATAAATGCCAGATTTATGCTGATAAGGTGCACGTGCCGCCTACTCCTCTAAATGTTTTGTCATCGCCTTGGCCTTTTGCCATGTGGGGTATTGATATGATTGGGAAGATTGAGCCGACTGCTTCCAATGGTCATCGTTTCATTCTGGTTGCCATTGATTATTTCACGAAATGGGTGGAAGCAGCCTCGTATGCCAACGTCACCAGACATGTGGTAACCCAGTTTCTTAAGAAGGACATCATCTGCCGGTATGGAGTCCCGGAGAGAATCATTACTGATAATGGTTCAAATTTGAATAACAAGATGATGAAGGAGCTATGTCAGAGCTTTAAAATTGAACATCACAATTCTTCTCCTTATCGTTCGAAGATGAATGGGGCTGTTGAAGCGGCTAATAAGAACATAAAGAAGATTGTGCAGAAGATGGTAGTGACGTATAAAGACTGGCATGAGATGCTGCCTTACGCTTTGCACGGTTATCGTACTTCGGTACGCACATCAATTGGGGTAACTCCTTTCTCACTGGTATATGGTATGGAAGCAGTTCTACCATTAGAAGTTGAGATTCCTTCTTTGAGAATTCTGACAGATGTAAAGCTTGATGAAGCTGAGTGGGTGCGTTCCCGGTTGAATGAGTTGAACCTTATCGAAGAAAAGAGATTGAAGGCCATTACGCATGGTCGGTTGTATCAGAGCAGGATGAAGAAAGCCTTTGATCAGAAAGTGCGCCCTCGCTGTTTCCAAACTGGTGAGTTAGTCCTAAAAAGGATCACTCCTCCTCAAACAGATCATAGGGGCAAGTGGACTCCAAATTATGAAGGACCATATGTAGTAAGAAAGGTTTTCTCGGGTGGAGCCTTATTACTCTTAACTATGGAAGGCGAAGATTTCACGTCCCCTGTGAATGCGGACGTAGTCAAAAAATACCTTGCATGAAATAGACCCGCTAGACACAAAAAGAAAGTCCAGGCAAAAAAGGGGCATCCCGGTGAACCATAAAAAGAAAAGGTTCGGGCAAAAATTAGGGATAAAAAGAAAAGAATAAACCGGCAAGGTTGAAAACTTGAAAAGGCAACTTTGGCAAAAATGGGTATCCCGGTGGATTGAAAACCCGAAATGGGCGATCCGGGCAAAAGTTAGGGATTTGAAAGAAAAGACTACGATCTGCGTTCGATCTGTGATTACCGTTCACACTTGGAAAATTCAAAGGAAAGGAATCAATCCAGTCAGACCCTTTGAAGGTCAAAGCATCTGTGGATAAACAAGTCATATGGGTTATAGCTGACTCGAATCATGGTGGATGTCTGTTCCCCACATTGCCGACATGTTTATTTCTTTTATTTTTGCGCAATTGCCTCTTTTCAGGAATTGCTTCCAGATGTAAATGCCTATTTACTGGCCGATTTATTCAATAAAGTTTGCATTTCACTCAAAGAGCTTTCCATTTTATTTTACTGTTTTGTTTGTGAAAATGTCCGATATTTTTTATAAACATTGCATGTGAGATTGTTGAGCTTTATGAACCATATTGGAGAACGGTGGCAATTGCTTAGACAACCGTCACTATAATGATAATCAAAGTAATCATTTTGCACATAGATCTTTCTGTTGGTTTTGCAGGATGACAGGTTTGTACCTCCCCAGTAGAGTTGCTCTCCAACTTTGAAGGCTGATCGTTCTCAGCAGTTTGCTACTCTCCCCAGTCAGAGTATTGAGGATCGTCTTCCTCAGCAGAGTATAAAGAAGTAATTCCCCTAGCATAGTGGATGCTGACAACCACTATTATTCAAACAGATGTGCTGGTAATAACCAGTACTCCTCAGCAGGGTAAAGGCGCCCATGTCCCTAAGCAGAGTTTGTTGGTGATTTTCCAGTGGTTTGCTCAACAGCAATTGATATCCCCAGCAAGTTTTACCTCCAATCATTTTTGGTATGCGTCAAATCCCGGTTCTGAAATATTTGGTGATCCCCAGCGGAGGAATCTCCACCTTCAGTTTCCATTCCCAACAGAGTGGGTATCCTCACGGAGTTTCGTCCATCTCCAGCAGAGTTGGTAGTCATGATCTTTCCCAGCAGGGGGAAGTTTTCCTCAGCATGATTTTCTTTGGTCAGATGACAATTTAATTTGTCATCCCCAGCAGAGCTGCCTCTGTCCTCCCAAATGCGTAGAATTTCCATTTCGTATGGAGCATTACGGCAAAATTCAAACATATGCATTCGAAGCATAAGCCAGGTTTGAGTGTTCCTTCGTCAGGAAAGGTCGTATTTCAGGAGATTTCATTCAACTTTATGCTCCAAGTGGTGGGTTTCGTCATTCAGAGGACTATTTGACAATTCCCCGACAGAGTGTCTTGCCAGGATCGTAAATCCGTGACCTCTTTTTACCCCTTTCGTCCAGGTGGTCTTTTGATTCATCCCCTCAAAGTTTTTATCATGACACTCGTTCGTGTCTCCTTCGGCACCCGTCCGTGTTTGAACTTTTGGTCTCGATACCCGTCCGTATTGACCTTTTGATGACACTCGTCTGTGTTCCCTTATCATTTACCCAACACTATTTCTCTGAACATCCGTCCGTGTTCAGAATAGCACTTTCAATTCCCAGTAAAATTAATCCCCAGAAGTTGCTTAAAACCTTTTCGATACCCGTCCGTATTGATCTTTTATACACCCGTCCGTGTACCTTTTCGATACTCGTCCATATTGATCTTTTATACACCCGTCCGTGTACCTTTTCGATACCCGTCCGTATTGATTTTGTATACACCCGTCCCCGTACCTTTTCGATACTCGTTCGTATTGATCTTTTATACACCCGTCTGTGTACCTTTTTGATACCCGTCCGTATTGACCTTCTTATACACCCGTCCGTGTACCTTTTCAATACCCGTCCGTATTGACCTTCTTATACACCCGTCCGTGTACCTTTTCGATACCCGTCCGTATTGATCGTTTATACACCCGTCCGTGTACCTTTTCGATACCCGTCCGTATTGATCTTTTATACACCCGTCCGTGTACCTTTTCGATACCCGTCTGTATTGATCTTTTATACACCCGTCCGTGTGCCTTTTCGATACCCTTCCGTATTGATCTTTTATACACCCGTCTGTGTACCTTTTCGATACCCTTCCATATTGATCTTTTATACACCCGTCCGTGTACCTTTTCGATACCTGTCTGCATTGATCTTTTATACACCCGTCCGTGTACCTTTTCGATACCCATCGGTATTGATCTTTTATACACCCGTCTGTGTACCTTTTCGATACCCGTCTGTATTGATCTTTTATACACCCGTCCGTGTACCTTTTCGATACCCGTCCGTATTGATCTTTCGAGATGACACTCGTCTGTGTTTATCCCCAGCATAGCTAATAATCTTCCGTGTTTATTTCAAAACATTTCAATACATCGTCCGTATTGGTTTCCAACACTCGTACGTGTTGTGGTGGTGCAGTATTTATTACGTGTTCCCTAGTGGAGTCGTCTCTCTTTTGCAGATTGCAAATTTCAGGTTTCTTTTGGGTATTCAATCTCCGTGAATCCTTTGAATGCATGAGAGCCGGTGCTATCATACCTTCAGGACCAAGTTAATTGAATAGGGGCAGCTGTAACACCCCAAAATTTGCCCTCTTATTTTGTGATATTTGGTTTATGATTCTTTTCATTTCTTGCATTAGCATTTGTGCATATCATTGGCTCTTAGCATGGGATCAAGGTACTTGGCTCAATTCAGGTGAAGAGGATGTTTACAGGGTTTTCAGGCCACAATTCATGAGTATGGTTCAAAGGGAATAGGAGGAGAGAAACTTATTGAAATCATCATTTCTTGAGCCTCAAGAGAGTCTCAAGCCTCAAGGTGTTTTGTGGGGTTCATCATATCTTCATAAGATCAAGAGTAGCAAGGGATTTCAAGTGAACCATTCCCTCCTAATCAGAGGGACCAAATTAGGGTTTTGGATAAAAAGGGGTTTCTTGATGGTTCTTGATTGTTCAAGCATGTTCTCATGAGGTATATATGCTTATAAGTACTCATGGATGAAGGTTTGGTTAGTGGTTCTTTGTGGAATATGTTCAGTGGATCAGTTGCTTGTGAACCAAGAAAAGTCAACAGTGAGAGGGGAAGTCAACTATGGAATTTTGAGGTTCTCTTCATGATTTTCAAGGTCTTACATACTCATATGGTTCTCAAGGGTCAAGTTTCACACCATTCATCAAGAATCAAGAGTTTGTGCAAAAGTTACTAAATTTGGAAAATGACTTATAATGAGAAGTTTCCATTTTTGGCAAGATTTCACACCACATTCAACTTGACTTTTCACCACTAAAGAAGCTTCAAATAGATTTTCCTTGGACATGAAAGTTGAATATCTTTCTCTCCCCTTTTCAAAAAGTACTAGATCATCCTCATAGCATTTGTGAAACTCAAGATATGATCAAATTAATGCAAGGTGTTTTTAGGGTTCTTCACATGGTGCCATTTTTCCACCCTTTGTATTTTGATTCCAAATGACTTGTACTAACCTCTAATGCTTCAAGTCACATTATAGCATTCAAGTACACATCCTAAGGACCATTTTTGACCATTGAATCAAGTGAATCCGTGCCATGTACCTCTTGTATTTTTCAAATGACCAAATTGCAAGTTGGATTGAATTTCACAAATCAAGCCACTACAAAGCCCAATTACAGTCCCTTTGTGATCAGTACATGAAATGAAAAAGATCCATCATGAGAAGCATGCCCATGCACGTGTGGAGGAGGGTACATTTCACAAATTGCAAATTTGCATAAACCTCCAAAACTCATTAACCAAGGGTTTAACAAAACCCTAATCATGATTAGAGACCTAACCAAGTGTATATAAGGAGGTTCACACGTTCATTGCTAGGTCATGCACTCATTCTTGCTCAGATTTCAAATTTTCACTCAAATTTTATCCTCTTCGAATCTCTCTTCTCACAAGGGTTTGTGGAGTTTTCTTTGCATATTCTTGATCAGTGAGGTGAAAGGAGTGAGAATCCATCATTGATTCAAGCTGAGAGTGAAGTTTTCACCAGATTCGAGTTTGAGTTGTTCAAGTTCAAACCTCAAGATCCAGTTAGATCCAAGCCTCTATTTGCATTTATTTTGCAAATAGAGCTCAAAAGAGGAAGATCTGCAGCTTCTAGAGGGTTTTCTTGTTGTATTTTGAGTTCTGCAAGCTTCAGGTAAGATCCAAATTCATCATCATATAATGTGTTTTTCTTGTGTGCATTATGTTCTCTGTGTGCTTGGGATCATGCTGGTATGTTTAGATTTAAGTTTGGACGTGTATTATGAAAGTATTTGATGATTGAAGTTTTTAGATCCAACTTGTTTTCCTTCAATTTGAATTGTGTGTTGATGATTTGTTAATTTGAGTTGCATATTTGAGATCCTAGTTGAATTCTGGTTCGAATGTTGTAAGAGTTGTGGATTTCTGGAATTTTTTTGTGAGAGCTTCGTTCAGTGTCGCCGGAGAAGACGACCGGAGCTAGGGCTCCGGCGTCTGGTTATTCTCTCAGGCGAACCAGGGTTTCATGAAGAAGACACAATCATAGCCGTTCATTTTTGTGATCTGACGGTTATAAGCGTGCCAACGCATTAAAAAGAGATGGTGCTGGTCACGTGCTATTTTTATTTCCGATTAGTCCTTGTGTGTGCATGTCTATGGTAATTATCATGGGCGTGATGATCTTGTATGTTGATCTGGACTACTTGTGTGAAGTGTTGACTTGATATGGAGCGTGGATTTGATCCAATGGCAGGTGTGAGTCCCTATGGTTGATTGAGGTCCTTGGTGTGGGTTGTTGACTGCGCTAACCTGGGTTTTGGATTGGGCTTCCTTTTCCCACCCCCCTGTTGAGCCCAGTTTTGGATTCTAACGTGTTTGGCTTGCTGAATACACCCCTAGATTCTTCCTTTCATATTTTATTTTATTTAATCAATTCATTTTCATTTTTAATTTTTAAAAATAGTTTTATGCATCTAAAAATTATGAAAAAAATCATGAGTCATCTTTAGAGTTTTATAAAATTTTTCCAAATTTTAGTTTTCATTTTTATTTTAGTTTTCGCATCTTATTTAATTTTTTGGTGAATTTCTTTTTTGTTTTGTTTCTTTTGTGCATGCTTCAACTTTGAGAATTTATTTCTCATAGCACATAAAACATTTTGAGTCCATTATTTTTGTATTATTTCATCAACATATTGAAGTTCATAAAAACATTTTTCTCATATTTTTAAACTCATTTCATATTGCATTTTAGTCCCTCTCTTTTGCATATTGATTCATGATTCCTATGTGATCTTTGCCTAATTGTTTGAAGGACTTATCTTGTGAATTTTTGCATGAGCTTTTGGTATCATGTTTGCCCCTGGTTGAGGTATCTTGAGACCTAATTTTACATTTTTTAATTCATGTTTGCTAATTGTTTGATTGCTCTTGTTTTGGGGTCTCTTTTGTGAACATCTTTGATCATGTTTGATTACTTGCTTGAGAAGGCACTTGTGCCATTGTATGAGATTGTTTTATTTGACTTATTGAGCCATGTTTAGATCATTATAGGTCTCTTGATTGCAATTATAGGTAATTGGTGTGAGGTTAATGCTTACTTTGTGTACATGTTCAATACTTGTTTCATATGCCTCTTTTTGACCTTTTTTCTCATCTCTTCTCATCTATGCTTCTACTTGACTTGTAATTGGTTTGTTTATGCCATGCCATATCATCCCTTTGCATCTCATATGATGTATGCTTATGACTTTAAAGCTTTTCATTTATTCCATATGCTATTCATGTCATACTTTGCATACTAGAACATGTTTCATCTAAATGCTTCTTTCTTCTTCTTCTAATCACTCCTAATGCTTGGATACTTGGTTGTATGCCTCATGTGACACTTGTAAATCATGTTTAGGCACATGATTAGGTTATCCACATTATGACTTTGGTTTTATTTGAAGCATTATTGCATGATCACCTTGCATATCCACTCATTCTTCTTCTACTCCTTCTTTGATGATCTTCTTGGGTGTTTTACCACTTATATGCATTCTATTTGCTTGAGTTAGTTTGGTAAACATTATAGGTCACCTCTAAGGTGTTCATTCTAACTTGGTTGAGTTTTGTTTGGTTTATAATCATTTCTCTTTGAGTTGTGACTTGTTTGAGTCTTATTTACCTTACCTTTGTTTATGTTTGCTTTTGCTAACCATGTAGGGGATAATGGTAAGTGAATGGGATGTGGATAGTCATCCACATTCCAACTTATCCTTTTCTCTTTTATGCATTCATATATGTGTTTGCTTTAGCATTTGATATGCTTTGTCTCCCTCCTTCATCTCTTTCACTCTTTTTCATCCCATGAATCTCAAGACTTGTTTAAGTCTTGGATTCTTTTCCCTTAGAGCTACCTAGTCCAACTTAATTTCTGATTAAGCTTGGAGTAGGATTAGCATTAGGTTTTATGTAGTCGTCCCTCCTAAGCCTCACTAACCATAGGATCTCTTGTGCATGTTAGAGTTTCCTTTGAGTCGTCTCTCTTCTCATCTCAAAACTTCTTCAAAACACGTAATAAAAGTTAACGGGTATTGCGCTCGAGCCTTTTATGTGGGAAGTGGGGATTGAGGGGTTTCCCCTCATTCTTCTAGGATACCTAGCGTACGTTCCGTTGGGGACGATGCGTGAAGTATTTGTTCCTATATCCAAGACTTTGGTTCAATACAAGTTACGAACAACTTAAAAGACACTTCTGTCTAAAAAACACAAAACCAATTCAAATCTTTTTATCCTTCGGGATTGTTGGGTTTCAAACTTATTTTCAGAAAAGAGCTCGTCGCTCACGTAAAAAATGTTTACCCATTCGTGGTCGTACCCATGAACTACGTTAGCTCTGATTCCTCTCTCTCGTCCGATTGAGGATACGTAGGCACAAGACAGTGATGTCTTGACGAGCACCCTTCACCCACTCCGACCTCGTTAGGTCGAACTACGTTAACTCTGACTTTCCCATTGCACTGAGGGAGTACGTAGGCCTAGGGCATCAAATATGTCCTACCGAGTCCGTCTTAGTCACCCCCATCCCCGTTTTCTTTTCAGTCATAGATATTAGGATAGCCTACCCTCCGTTAAAACAAAAAGCGTGGATCCCATCGAGTATGATGGATGCGTGGGGTGCTAACACCTTCCCCTTGCATAACCGACTCCCGAACCCTGACTATGGTTGCGATGACCATGTCTTTTCCCCCCTTTCTTCAGGTTTATGCAGTGTTTCCTTTCCCTCTCTTGGGATAAATACACATTGCTGGCGACTCTGTGTTTTCTGCGCCACTCTTGCATTTGTACCTTGGATGCGAATCCCTGGGAGCGACACAAGTGACCAAACAATTAAGGAGAAAGTGACTAAGCCTAAAGTAATTCATCATCATCCTAAACGAAAAAGATTTGTTAAGAATAAGTCTTATGTTCCTAGGTATAAAAGCAACTTTGAACCAACATGTTTTTATTGTGGAATAATTGGCCATACACCTAATGCATGCTATGTGAGAAATTTTAGTGTAGCACAAGGGCATTATGTGTGGGTAAAGAAAGGAAATAACTATGATGGACCCAAAGCACATTGGGTACCAAATAAAACTTGATTGTTTTGTAGGTTTACTTGGAGACCACTTCAAAATCTATTTTTTTTATAAAGTGGTTGTTCTAAGTTTTTTATGGGAGGCATAAACTAACTTTCAAATCTAGTTCCAAAGTCCAAGGGTTATTTCACATATGAGGATTCCCTTAAAGAAAGAATTCTTGGAATTGGCAAAGTTGAAGCACTAACTTTCACATCCATTGAAGATGTACTTTAAGTTGACAAACTAAAGCATAATCTTCCAAGTACAAATCAACTTTGTAACAAAGACTTCAAAATCATGGTTCAGCAATGATAAATGTTTGATTAAGTCTCTCATGAGGTAAATTTTTTTTTTGTTTTTAAATTTCGTTATTTACTTCAAGTCTTTTCCCATCCTTTTTGCTAATGACAAAGGGGGAGAAGATGTATGTGTTTAGATGTATGTGTTTGTGTTTGTTTTTCTCTAACAAAATGCAGCTAGCAAAGACTCTCTAAATCATGAATTTAGAGGGAGCATTGATCAAGGGGGAGCCTTTTGTGTTAGAGAAACAAGATTAAAGCAAACTTTCAAAATTGGGTTGTCATCATCAAAAAGAGGGAGAATGTGAAGGCAAGCTTCTCAATGATTTTGATGAAGACAACATTATTCATTCAAGATGTTATGCTTGCTCAAAAAGAATGGATCAAGACATTGAAGCTAGCACAAAGTTTTTAATTTTTACAAGTCTTGAAGAATTCTCAAGTACAATCAAGGTATAACTTTCACTTATCAATATGGGTGCATACAAGTGTTCAAAAGTGTCTCAAGCATGCAATATATATATATATATATATATATATATATATATATATATATATATATATTGATAAAATAGTGCTCAAAATAATCTTCAAAATTTACTTGCATGCATGGTTCTTTTGGTTGAAAATATATCATTATTTCTAGCTTTAAAAATAAAAACAAAATATTTTTATCATAAATTTGAAACTTTATTTATTTATTTTTTTCATATTTGAACCATGTTAAATCACTTTCAAATATAATCTATTGACTTGGATAAATCAATAGATGTTGCATAATATTGGTTCAAATATTTAGACATTTTTTTTAATTTTTCAATTAAGTTAAACATTCAGTCTTTGGTTAATTATGGCATTTTAAACCGAAGTAACTGAACAAAATAACCGCCACAATTTACAGCAGTATTTTAATTTGAATATTTTTTGGACATTGGAAGTGAGTAACCGATTACCCACTTGGAGTAATCGATTACCACTGTTCTTGCATGTGAAAATATGTATCTTTTCATGAAAATGATCATTGGTTTTATATTTTAAAGCATGGCATTGTTTCATATCATAATACCTTTATGTAGAGGTGTTTTATGCATTATATAAACATCTTTTTGTCAGATTTAAACACACCTCCTTTTGATATAATTTTCAAACATTCAATCACTTAAATATTCTTCCATTTTTATCAAAGTGTTCTTCAAACTTTTCTAAGTGAAACTTCTGCACTTAAACTTTCATACTCATTGCATTAGTTTCATTATTATTGAGTCGAACACTTGTATAATCTCATTGAGAGTGATTGTTACAAAAAGGAGAAGATCAATCTTTGGATTGATATATTGAAGAATCAAAGTTTCAACTACTTACTAAAAATTCAGAATTATTATTCCTTGTTGTCCAAGATTGTTGGAAACAAGAGAGTAGAAAGGAAAGGATTGTTTTCTTGTTCTACTTGGGTGGTTTTCCTTGTTATCCGGATTGTGGATACAAGAGGTCCATTTGTGAGAGGATTCTCGGTTAGACTCTAAATATTGTAAAATCCAAGAGGTTGGTCTTGGTGGGTTGTTGTTAGAAGATTGTAGGATAAGTCTTGGGATTAGGCTTGTACAAAGATCTAACAATAGTGAAATTCTCTTTCATATTGAAAGGGGAGTGGAGTACTCTCGGTTTGTGAGGGGAACCACTACACGTCTCGGTGTTCATTTACTTTCCGCATTTACCGTATTTCAACACTTAGAAATTTTAGGAAAGTAAAACTCAAGTTCATTTTAAAATCGGGATAAATCTCTAAAAACCTAATTCACCCCCCCCCCTCTTAGGCTCACATATAACTTACAATTGGCATCAGAGCAAGTTTAGGTAACTTGTTCCTAAAGATCCAAAATGGCTTCCGCAATCCCGGTTTTCAAAGACGGTGGTAGCAGTAACAAACCTCTACTCTTCTCTGGTGAATATTTTGATTTTTGGAAAATAAGAATGAGAGCACACTTAGAAGCACAAGGAGATGGAATATGGGATACTGTTGAAAATGGTCCACATCAACCAATAAGTGTAGTAAACGATGTTGCAACTCCAAAGGTTAAAAATGCTTATAATGAAGATGATAGAAAGAAAGTGCTCGATGAAAAGAAAGCCATTAACATTTTACAAAGTGCTTTAAGAATGGATGAATTCTTCCGCGTTTCACAATGTAAATCCGCAAAAGAAATTTGGGACACTTTGGTGGAAACTCATGAAGGAACCGCTGAAGTTAAACGATCTAGATTGAACACATTAAGTCAAGATTATGAGATGTTCAGAATGCAGCCCCGAGAATCAATCCTCGACTTGCAAAAAAGATTTGTACACTTGGCAAATCATTTGAAAGCACTCGGTAAGACTTTTACTAACGATGAATTAAATCTTAAAGTGATTAGATCTTTAAACAGGGAATGGCAACCAAAGGTGACGGCGATATCGGAAAAGAAGAGTCTTTCTACCATGACATCCGCTTCCTTGTTCGGAAAACTTCAAGAGCATGAGTTAGAACTTGAAAGATTGGAGAAGCATGAAATACAAGTAAAAGATTCAAAAGACGTTGCCTTAAAGACAAAAGTAAAAAATTATGACAGCAATCAAGAGGATGAATTCGATAGTGATGAAGATGATGAACTTATAAAGAAATTTGAAAAGTTTCTAAGAAAAGAAAGGAAAAAGGAAATCATTAAGGAAGAAGCACCAACAAGAAATATTAAATGTTTTGAATGTGGTGAAAAAGGTCATGTTAAAAGTGAATGCCCTACACTTAAAAAGAGGGATAAATACTTCAAAAGAAAGAAGGACAAAAGGCCAAAGAAAGCATATGTTGCGTGGAATGACAATGAAATAAGTTCATCTTCAGATGAAGATCGTGCAAACAAGGCATTGATGGCCTCACTTCATTCAAGTGATGAAGAACATGAGGTTAGTGATTACGAAACTAATGATATTCCATCTTATGATGAATTACAAAGTGCCTTTCATGAATTACATGATGAACTTTTGAAATATTCTAAAAAATGTTCAAGTCAAAAGAAACAAATAACATCCTTGGAAGATAAAATTGTTAATATGGAAAATGATGCTAAGGATGTAAAAGAAAAGATTATACGTGAAGAAAGACAAAATTATGTTTGTAAAAATTGTGAGTCACTCTCTTTTCAAATTGTACAATTGAAACGAGTCCTTGAAAGATATGAGAAAGGACAAGTTGGATTGGAAATGATACTTACCCAACAAAGATACACAAATGATAAAAGTGGACTTGGATACTCTAAATTTTCTAAACCAAGTTCCAATAAAACAATCTTTGTAAAGGCAAGTGACCAAACAATTAAGGAGAAAGTGACTAAGCCTAAAGTAATTCATCATCATCCTAAACGAAAAAGATTTGTTAAGAATAAGTCTTGTTCCTAGGTATAAAAGCAACTTTGAACCAACATGTTTTTATTGTGGAATAATTGGCCATACACCTAATGCATGCTATGTGAGAAATTTTAGTGTAGCACAAGGGCATTATGTGTGGGTCAAGAAAGGAACTAACTATGATGGACCCAAAGCACATTGGGTACCAAATAAAACTTGATTGTTTTGTAGGTTTACTTGGAGACCACTTCAAAATCTTTTTTTTTTTATAAAGTGGTTGTTCTAAGTTTTTGATGGGAGGCATAAACTAACATTCAAATCTAGTTCCAAAGTCCAAGGGTTATTTCACATATGAGGATTCCCTTAAAGAAAGAATTCTTGGCATTGGCAAAGTTGAAGCACTAACTTTCACATCCATTGAAGATGTACTTTAAGTTGACAAACTAAAGCATAATCTTCCAAGTACAAATCAACTTTGTAACAAAGACTTCAAAATCATGGTTCGGCAATGATAAATGTTTGATTAAGTCTCTCATGAGGTAAAAATTAATTTTATTTTATTTTTTTTAAATTTCGTTATTTACTTCAAGTCTTTTCCCATCCTTTTTGCTAATGACAAAGGGGGAGAAGATGTATGTGTTTAGATGTATGTGTTTGTGTTTGTTTTTCTCTAGCAAAATGCAGCTAGCAAAGACTCTCTAAATCATGAATTTAGGGGGAGCATTGATCAAGGGGGAGCCTTTTGTGTTAGAGAAACAAGATTAAAGTAAACTTTCAAAATTGGGTTGTCATCATCAAAAAGAGGGAGAATATGAAGGCAAGCTTCTCAATTATTTTGATGAAGACAACATTATTCATTCAAGATGTTATGCTTGCTCAAAAAGAATGGATCAAGACATTGAAGCTAGCACAAAGTTTTTAATTTTTACAAGTCTTGAAGAATTCTCAAGTACAATCAAGGTATAACTTTCACTTATCAATATGGGTGCATACAAGTGTTCAAAAGTGTCTCAAGCATGCAATATATATATTGATAAAATAGTGCTCAAAATAATCTTCAAAATTTACTTGCATGCATGGTTCTTTTGGTTGAAAATATATCATTATTTCTAGCTTTAAAAATAAAAACAAAATATTTTTATCATACATTTGAAACTTTATTTATTTTTTTTTTCATATTTGAACCATGTTAAATCACTTTCAAATATAATCTATTAACTTGGATAAATCAATAGAAATTGCATAATATTGGTTCAAATATTAGACATTTTTTTTTAATTTTTCAATTAAGTTAAACATTCAGTCTTTGGTTAATTATGGCGTTTTAAACCGACGTAACGGAACAAAATAACCGCCACAATTTACAGCAGTATTTTAATTTGAATATTTTTTGGACGTTGGAAGTGAGTAACCGATTACCCACTTGGAGTAATTGATTACCACTGTTCTTACATGCGAAAATATGTATCTTTTCATGAAAATGATCATTGGTTTTATATTTTAAAGCATGGCTTTGTTTCATATCATAATACCTTTATGTAGAGGTGTTTTGTGCATTATATAAACATCTTTTTGTCCGATTTAAACACATCTCCTTTTGATATAATTTTCAAACATTCAATCACTTAAATATTCTTCCATTTTTATCAAAGTGTTCTTCAAACTTTTCTAAGTGAAACTTCTGCACTTAAACTTTCATACTCATTGCATTAGTTTCATTATTATTGAGTCGAACACTTGTATAATCTCATTGAGAGTGATTGTTACAAAAAGGAGAAGATCAATCTTTGGATTGATATATTGAAGAATCAAAGTTTCAACTACTTACTAAAGATTCAGAATTATTATTCCTTGTTGTCCAAGATTGTTGGAAACAAGAGAGTAGAAAGGAAAGGATTGTTTTCTTGTTCTACTTGGGTGGTTTTCCTTGTTATCCGGATTGTGGATACAAGAGGTCCATTTGTGAGAGGATTCTCGGTTGGACTCTAAATATTGTAAAATCCAAGAGGTTGTTCTTGGTGGGTTGTTGTTAGAAGATTGTAAGATAAGTCTTGGGATTAGGCTTGTACAAAGATCTAACAATAGTGAAATTCTCTTTCATGTTGAAAGGGGAGTGGAGTACTCTCGGTGTGTGAGGGGAACTACTATACATCTCGTTGTTCATTTACTTTCTGCATTTACCGTATTTCAACACTTAGAAATTTTAGGAAAGTAAAACTCAAGTTCATTTAAAAATCGGGATAAATCTCTAAGAACCTAATTCACCCCCCCCCCCCCCCCCCTCTTAGGCTCACATATAACTTACAATGTGTTTTTGTTTGTTGCATTCACAATAAACATAAAACATCAATCATGCAGTTTTCTTTGTTCAGATTCCACCAATAATGATTCAGCTATGGCTCGGTATGACTTCGACAATCCCGTCTATCAGGCTAAAGAAGAGACTGACGAAGATTGTGACTTACCAGAAGAATTGGACAGACTGCTGAAATAGGAGAAACGGGTTATTCTACCTCATCAGGAGGAAATCGAGACTGTTAATCTAGGCACCGAGGAAGCAAAAAAGGAAGTAAGAATTGGGGCTATTTTGGAAGACACTGTCAAGGGAAGATTAATTGAGATGCTTTGACAGTATGTGGATATCTTTGCTTGGTCTTACCAAGACATGCCCGGGCTTGACACTGATATTGTTGTACACAGGTTACTGCTTAGAGAGGGTTGTACTCTGGTTAAGCAGAAACTAAGAAAGACAAAACCGGACATGGCTGTCAAAATCAAGGAAGAGGTTTAAAAATAGTTGGACGCTGGATTTCTGGTTGTGACGAACTATCCTCTGTGGGTTGCTAATGTTGTACATGTACCTAAGAAGGATGGAAAAGTCAGGATGTGTGTCGATTTCCCGCTTCCCCACATTGACGTGTTAGTGGACAACACCGCTCAATACTCTGTATTCTCCTTTATGGATGGTTTCTTTGGGTATAACCAAATCAAAATGGCCCAAGAGGACATGGAAAAGACGACTTTCATAACACTGTGGGGAACATTTTGCTACAAGGTAATGCCCTTTGGATTGAAAAATGTTGGGGTAACCTATCAGCGGGCAATGGTGACTCTCTTTCATGATATGATTAACGAAGAGATCGAAGTCTATGTTGATGACATGATTACGAAGTCATAAATGGAGGAAGAACATCTGGTGAATCTTCAGAAGCTATTTGAAAGGTTAAGGAAGTTCAAACTGGGTTGAACCCGAACAAGTGTACTTTTGGTGTGTGATCGGGAAAATTGCTGGGATTTATTGTTAGTGAAAGAGGTATCGAGGTTGATCCTACTAAAGTAAAATCCATACAAGAGATGCCTGAGCTGAGAACAGAAAAAGAGGTTCGTGGTTTCTTAGGGAGGTTGAACTACATTGCTAGATTCATGTATCATCTTACAGCCACGTCTGAACCAATATTCAAATTGCTAAGAAAAGATTAAGAGGTCAAGTGGAATGAAAATTGTCAAAAGGCGTTTGAAAAGATAAAAGAATATTTGCAGGAACCTCCGATCCTCATGCCGCCAGTGCCAGAAAGGTCGTTGATTATGTATCTTACGGTTCTTGAGAATTCAATGGAGTGTGTGCTCGGGCAACACGACGAATCAGGTAGAAAAGAGCATGTCATCTACTACCTAAGCAAAAAGTTCATTGACAGTGAGTCGAGGTACTCTATGCTGGAAAAAACATGTTGTGCACTCACTTAGGCAGCTAAGCGTTTGAGTCAGTATATGTTAAACCACACAACCCTGTTGATTTCGAAGATGGATCAGATCAAGTATGTGTTTGAGAAGCAAGCACTTTCTGGAAGAATAGCTTGTTGGCAGATGGTTTTGACAGAGTATGATATTCTATATGTTTCCCAAAAGGCCATTAAGGGAATTGTTTTGTCAAAATATCTTGCTCAACAACCGATCGAGGATTATCAACCAATGAAGTTTGAATTTCCAGATGAGCATATCTTGTTTCTGAAGATGAAAGACTGTGAAGAGCCTTTGCCTGACGAAGGACCTGACATTGGATTTCAGTGGAAGCTAGTTTTTGATGGGGCCGTCAATTCATATGGTAACAGAATCAGGGCAATCATTACAACTCAAAGGGGTTCTCAAATACCCTTCACTTCCCGGTTAGCGTTCATATGCACCAACAATGAGGCAGAGTATGAAGTATGCATCATGGGGTTAGAAGAAGTTATTGATTCGAGATTCAAGAACCTCGATGTTTATGGTGATTCTGCGTTGGTGGTTAATCAGATCAAAGAAGAATGGGAAACTCGTCAGGCAAATCTAATGCCTTACAACAATTATGCCAGAAGGTTCTTACCATTCTTTAATACGGTTGAATTTCATCATATACCCCGGTTGGAGAATCAAATGGTAGACGTGTTGGCAACTTTATCTTCAATGTATCGGGTGAATCAGTGGAATGAAACTCCACCAATCTGAATCATGCGTCTAGATAGACCAGCTTTTATTTGCAGTTGAAGAGGTGTCAGATGGAAAACCTTGGTATCATGACATTAAGTGTTTTCTCAAGAGTCAAGAGTACCCAGATAGGGCATCTACCTAGAATAAGAAAACTCTGAGGAGGTTAGCAGACAGTTTCTTTCTGAATGAAGATGATGTGTTGTATAAGAGGAACTTTGATATGGTCTTGCTGTGTTGTGTTGATGAACACGAGGCCGACCTGTTAATGGAAGAAGTTCATGAGGGTTCTTTCGGTACTCATGCCAATGGGCATGCTATGGCTAGAAAATTGTTGAGGGAAGGGCATTACTGGATGACTATGGAGTCTGATTGTTTCAAATACGCCAGGAAATGCCATAAATGCCATATTTATGCCGATAAGGTGCATGTACCGCCTACTCCTCTGGATGTATTGTCATCTTTTTGGCTGTTCGCCATGTGGGGCATTGACATGATTGGAAAGATTGAGCCGACTCCTTCCAATGGTCATCGTTTCATCTTAGTTCTATTGATTATTTCACGAAGTGGGTGGAAGCAGCCTCGTATGCCAACGTCACCAAACAAGTGGTGGCCCATTTTATAAAGAAGGACATCATCTGCCATTATGGGGTCCCGGAGAGAATCAATACTGATAATGGTTTGAATTTGAACAATAAGATGATGAAGGAACTATTTCAGAGCTTTAAGATTGAACATCACAATTCTTCTCCATATCGTCCGAAGATGAATGGTGCTATTGAGGCAGCGAATAAGAATATCAAGAAGATTGTGCAGAAAATGGTGGTAACATATAAGGACTGGCATGATATGTTGCCTTATGCCCTACACGGTTATCGTACTTCGGTGCGTACATCGACTGGGGAAACTCCTTTCTCACTGGTATATGGTATGGAGGCAGTCCTACCATTAGAGGTTGAGATTCCTTCTTTGAGAATTCTGGCAGATGTAAAGCTTGATGAATCTGAATGGGTAGGTTCTAGGTTGAATCAGCTAAACCTTATCAAAGAGAAGAGATTGGCAACGATTGCACATGGTCGGTTGTATCAGAGTAGGATGAAGAAAGCCTTTGATCAGAAAGTGCATCCTCAGTGTTTTCAAACAAGCGAGTTATTTTTGAAAAGGATCCTTCCTCCTCAGATAGATCACAAAGGCAAATGGACTCCAAACTACGAAGGGCCATATGCAGTAAGAAAGGTTTTCTCTGGTGGAGCCTTATTACTCTCAACTATGGATGGCGAAGATTTTACATCCCCTATGAACGCAAACGTAGTAAAAAAATACTTCGCATCAAAAGAGACCCATTGGACATAAAAAGAAGGTCCAGGCAAAAAAAGGCATCCCGACGAACCATTAAAAGAAAAGGTTCGGGCAAAAATTAGGGATAAAAGAAAAAAGAAAATAATAAACCCGCAAACTTGAAAACCCGAAAAGGCAACTTTGGCAAAAATGGGTATCCCGATGGATTGAAAACTGAAAAGGGCGATCCAGGCAAAAGTTAGGGATTTGAAAGTGAGAGGTTGTGATCTGCGTTCGATCTGTCAGCACTGTTGACACTTGGGAATTTTGAAGGAAATGAATCAGTCCAGTTAGTCTTTTCGAAGGTCAAAGCATCTATGGATAAGAAAGACATATGGTTCATAGTTGAAGTGAGTCATGGGGGATATCTGTTCCCACATTGCCGACATGTGTATTTTCTTTTTACTTTTGCGGAATTACCTCTTTTCAGGAATTGCATCCAGTTGTAAACGCCTATTTACAGGCCAATTCATTCAATAAAATTTTCATTTCACTCAAAGAGCTTTCCATTTTTGCTTTTACTTTTACTGTTTTGTTTGTGAAAACGTCCGATATTTTGATAAACATTGCATGTGAAAACGTTAAGCTTTGCGGAGCATATTGGAAAATAATGTAAATTGCTTAGGCTATGGATATTATAGATGGTAATTGAGGTATCCATGTTTTGCATACAGAATATTCTGTTATTATTGTATGTTTGCAGGGTAACAAGATTGTATCTCCCCAATAGAGTTACTCTCCCCAGCATTGAGATTTCATCATCCTTGTAGCGAGCGATTTTGGACACGATTCTTAAGCGCCGTCACTCTTTGGGGTTACTACAGGTCGATTCATTTTTTATCCTATTAAAGCTGATGAAGGAAGGGAAATAGATGTCTCCAATTAACCCTGCTTGTATACCAAGTTTAAACAGCGGTCTGTTAGGTTACGGATGCTATGTGGTAGTGGGGCCTTTCTCGTGCTTATTTTGACAGAATGATGGTTTCTGGCGGGGAACAAGGATTAGGATGTTAGGACTGATGCTTTTTGATAGGTATGTGAGAGTATGGGATTTTGGGTTTTTGTTTAGTATGCTCGCTAAGATTTTTTCTTTCGATCTTATGCCTACGTATTCCCGTTTACCGAAACAGGGAAATCAGAGCGTTCGTAGTTCCTCCTATTCTATGGGAGGAAATTGGTTGCTTTGGTGTCTTGTTCAAAGCCCAAGACGTGAAGCGAAAGGTGGTTTGTATCTTGTTCAAAGCCCAAGATGTGAAGCTGAAAAGTCTATTTGTATCTTGTTCAAAGCCCAAGATGTGAAGCTGAAAAGTTTCGACTTTAGAGAGAGTTTGTCATCTCTAAAGAAGGGTTTGTCTGTTTGTAAAGGAGAATTACTTTAACCGGGATGTATGAATCCGGCAATGCCATAATTTCCTTAAAGGGGTTTTTAACCTGAAGGAGAAGACTTTAACTCAGTGTAGAGCAATTCTATCTTTCCTTAGGAATTTCTCATGCTAAAAGAGGGACAGTGGCATGGATGTAAATAATCCAGAGGCTTGCCGCTTACAACGATTAGACGAAAGGGAAGGAGTTGTTGATGTTTGTGTACTGTGAACGTGGCACATCTTTGATGCTAAAAGGTTGATTGGATCAACCAGTGGTTTTCTTATACAAAGCCTAAGAGGAGGCTATTGGCCCAACAAGAGGGAGTTTTTATGTGTCTCGTACGAAGCCCGAGAGAGAGGCTAAAAGGGTTGATTCAAAAGGAGAATCTTTTATACTCAACAAGAGAGTGATTTTGTATCTCGTACGAAGCCCGAGATGGAGGCTAAAAGTTTTGTTTGGCTCAATACGAACCTTTTTTGTATCTCGTACAAAGCCCGAGATGGAGGCTGAAGATTTGTTTGACCCAACGAGAGAGTCTTTTGTGTGTCTCGTACAAAGCCCGAGAGAGAGGCTAAAAGTTGTTTGACTCGACGAGGGAGTCTTTTGTATCTCGTACGAAACCCAAGATAGAGGCTGAAAGGTTTGTTATCTCAGTTAAGTGACAGGTCCAGTATACTGATTTTAAAGAGAAAATCAGTTCTTATATGAGTAACACTGTACTCATGGATTTGATCTGAGGGTAGGGATTGTTCCCTGTTCTTTAAGGAAACGGGGAATCCAAAGGGTATTTGAGACTGTCCGAGTCTACGGGTTTCTTCCTTTCTAACGAAAGGGGGTCACTTGAGAATGTCTTTGAGACTCAAGGAAATTAGACTGTCCAAGTCTAGAGTTTTATCTTTTGTACTATGCTTTGAGAAACAGTAGTAGACTCTTTGAAAGGACTGTTCTATGAAGATGACTAATTTCTATTCCTATACCTCTAGGAGGTCGTCGGGATAATTTGTACGAAGCCCAAGAGGAGGCTGGAAACTTTTAAGAAGCCGAGAGGTCCTTGTATGAAGCCCAAGAGGAGGCTATCATTCCCGGAGGAAGAGATCATTATATGAAGCCTAAGAGGAGGCTGTGAATACTTCTAAGAAGTCGACGGGTCCTTGTATTAAGCCCAAGAGGAGGCGGGGATGCTTTTAGGAAGCCTGAGGCTCCTTGTACAATGCACAAGAGGAGGCCGATGCTTTTAAGAAGCCCGTGGGTCCCCAAACCCCAAGAAATTCAAGGCAAGCTATTCACAAAGAATAGATGAAGTCAGGAAAGTTCGAGAATTTGGAAGAAACTCAAAGATGCCATTCACGGAGAATACATTCATCTTTGGGAGTAGAGTTTCTTGACAATTCCTAATGAGGACAGCCGAAGAGAAGACTGTATCTGGTGATCCTATTGGGGATCTAGTTGTCTATTTCTACGAATAAACGAAACGGCTTTTGCTAGTTCTAGACGTAGTTTCCGGGGAAACTCTAAATATCTATATTATTATTACACAGTTGATATGAGTTTATGAAAGGAGACTTACAGCGAAACAGCCCCACAATACAGTTATATGTATAGGAAAGCAGTAAATGAAAGCGTATAAAGACTTACTCGGTTGTAGAGCTTCCATGTTGTTTGGTTAGTTGTTCAACAAAGAAATATTGAAAACAATAGTATATTCAAAATCAAAGGAGAAAGTGCTTTGAAAAAGAAAGATTTGGGGCTTACAGCTCAAAGAGAGGCCCAGGGTTTTACTGTTGAATTTGTACAGAGGGACTTATACAAGTGACTGTGGCCCAAAAAAAGTTTTCTGTACAAAGGGATGGGTCTTACACTCTCTCAAGAGGCCCAAAAAGTTTTAAAGAAAAAGAGTGGGGCTTATAACACGAGGGTAGGCCCAGTTGATTTTTCGTTTAAAATGGCGATCGCGCCGAGGTTTTCTTTTAACGCAAAGGGACTTATAGAATAGGTGAGGCCCAAAAAGTTTTGGTTAAAAGGGGGATTGGGTCTTACACTCTAATAAAGGCCCAAAGAGTTTTGAATGGGTCTTATAACTCGAGGAGAGGCCCAATTTTGGTTTACTTTCAAACGGGCGACGATCGCGCCGTTTACTTGTACAGAGGGACTTATACAATGAGTGAGGCCCAAAAATGTTTTTTGTACAAGGGGGGTGGGTCTTACACTCTCTCAAGAGGCCCAAAAAGTTTGAAAATGATTTATGAGGGTTGAATTAATCCAAAAACCCTAATTTGTTTTCAAAATATCTTTTAATTGAATAAAAATTCAACTAAAATGATCAAACTTGTTTAACATATGGAAAACAAATTGTGATCTTGGATTAATGCTTCAAAATTAAGTATTGACCTACAAAATAATTAGAAAGCATTAAAAGTTGCAAAATCAAGATGGGAAAAAATATTTCAAATGTCAAAAATAATTAAAACATTAATTCTTTTCAAAAATATCAATTATATAAAATAAATAATATTTTTGGGATTTTTTGGGAAAATAAAATATTTTAACATTTTTGTGAATTATTAAAAAAAGAATCAACTCAAAATCATTAAAACTCGGAGAGAAATTAATTTTTGAATCAATTAAACAAAATCACAAAATTCAAATATTCCAATTTCTGAAAAATGGCGCCAAGAATACACCAAGAACACGCACGTGTTCTGAGTTTCCCAGATTTGCGTTTTCCATCCAATCTCACTGAATACTTAATCATATCATGCAATCCACATACCAATCAACTCGTTTCAACCTCACGATCATGTCTATAGCATTTAATTTCATTTAAATTAAACATAAAACAAGAAATCACGAAGAAACCTCAAGAACCCTAATTTCTGCATGAAGGCTAGGATTTTTGATACACGATTGAAACAATGCAAATAATTGAGGGTAAACATTCCATGCATGATTATGAACATATGGCCAAATTATGGTGCAGCAAAAATTGCATGGATCATAGATTTGGAAGAGCTCATGCTTACCACTTGCAGCTGGTGATCGTGATTTGTGTAGGAGGTGTTACAGTTGTGTTGTGATGATCTGAACAGCTTCCCTAGGTGCTATGGAGTGTGTTTGAATGCTTGGACTTGATGGAAATTGGCTGGATCACTTCATGGCATCTCAACTGCACCTTGGTTAAAACCTTGAGCAATTGGCTGGTGATTCTGAGAAATCAATGTTCCAGTTGTTATTTAAGTGTTTGATCAGCTCATATGTGAGGTATATGAGGTGTGTGTGATTGGTTTGGTTGGAAAAGCTCTCAAACTCAAAACCCGATAGTTACCTTGCTAAGAAAGGCATTTTTGCCAAGAGAAAGAGATTTTGAGAAAGGCAAGTGTTGTAGGCCTTTGGTGTACTTAAACTGAATTAAGCTCTATTTATATTAGAGCAAGTTTGTTTTGCAAGGAATAGTGAATGGCAACTGCTGAGTAGGATTGGCCAATGTTGGCAAATGAAAATCCAAGTCTCCTCTAGCCATTGACTAGAGGTTAGGGCACAGAGCTTTGGTTCCCTTGGTCTTGGATAAGTCTTGACTGATTTCAAATGAGAATGGCTCAGTCCATGCCACCTTGATGCTTCCATTGAATACTCCAATCCAAATTTGGAGTCTTGTCCCTATTTTGGCCATTCTAGGTGCAACATGTTATTTCTTGTTCCAAGGACTTTGGGGGCTTGGCTCAGTGTTTGTCCCCTTTAGATTCAATCCTCAGATGTGTACAAGTGGATAGGAGCATTTGAATTTGGTTGATTTTGGTAAATTGAGCAAAATTGCAAATTCTGCCTTGCCTTGACAGATTTCAGCAAGGCAACTTGCCAATGTCATATCTTATGGTGTAAGTTGAATTTGGTAATGTTCTTGGCCATTTTGGAAAGCCCTTACATGATACAACAACTATTTGAACATGTTTGGTTTTGATCTCTTTTGGATCCAAGTGAAAAATCCCCCTACATTTGGCAAAAAGTGAGGTAAAATCTGACTTAGTGAAATTTTCACTAAGTGTTGGAACAAAGTGACTTTTCTTGATTTTGATCACTCCATAACTCAAAATCCATGAGGAATTTGGACATAGGTCAGTATGAAGTTTTTGTAGAGGGTAATGAGATCTATAAATCAAGCTTTGAATGGGGCACAATGGCCTTGTGGTTTAGGAGTTATGGTCCTCCAAAGTTGGTGCATTAGTGACATTTTTTCATGACTTAGAAAAATTTCTAAGTTTTATGGTTACCCCTTTTACAAGTTATCCCACTTTTCTTGATTTTTCTTGATGAATGATGATTCAAATCATACACTAACATCATTTTAGGGTTAAAAATCCATTTTAGTGAAAAATCTCAAAAAGTCAAAGTTGACTTTTGTGCACAGTTGACTTTTTATCAGATGAATTCCAAACTGTGCAATTCTTCAGGAAATCATGTCCTTGACCTAAATCAAACTTGATGGACATGTTCCATGGATGTTATAGGGTATATTGAATCATTTCCTAGGGTTTGGGAGCATGTCTTGGTCAAAAGTCAAAGTTACAGTTGAGTTTTCGTGCAAAACCCTAAATGTGGTGCAGATGAAATTGAGACTTGTTGCTCAAGCTTCTTGGCTTAATCCATTGTTACAAATGGATCAATATAGTTCATTAAAGACCCTCAAACCCTCTTTTGAGGTCTTGGCTCATGATTTGTCCCAAAAGTCAACTTAGGGGTGAATTAGGTCAAGAAACCCTAATTCCTGATTTTTTATGTATGCACCCTCTGAGGTCAAATTGATTTGATGATTGGGTCCATGAGGTTCCATGTAGTATTTTAGGATATGATTTGAAGCATTGGCTCATGCCTAGAGGAAAATTTCCAACTGGAGGCCCTGGTCGACCAAAACCCTAATTTGGTGACACTGTCGATCTTGAAGCTTGATCCACCTAGAAGGGAGCAACCTTGTGCTTAATCCTTGAAGTGGGAGTCCTCTTGAATCATTGTAGATTCCTGGGAGGTTTAGACAAGTTGAAGATCAAGTCATTCCTTGATTGATCCTTTGTCTAAGGCTCAGAGAGGGCTTAAAACCCTAATTTTGATTGTAGTGGATGCTCAACAACCCTTGAAGAGATTGATGAGGCATAAAGGTACATCCATATTGTGATGATGATTTGCATAATGATGGGAATCTTAGTGGTCAAAATTTGGGGTATGACATATGCCCCTATTTAATCTTCTTGGACATGAAGGTGTGTATGACGAAGGTATTCGGGCATTCAGGGTGCAAGAGGATTAAATATCGGAATATCCAAAATTTTGACGGCGTCTATGAATGGTAATTCACGCATTCATCTTCTTTTGCTAAGCAATGATGCTTAGAAAAGGTAAACTTCCCCTCGATCCTGGTTTCCTACCAAGGAACTGGTCTTAGTTTCTGATGTAAACTTCCCCTCGATCCTGGTTTCCTACCAAGGAACTGGTCTTAGTTTCTGAAATGAACTTCCCCTCGATCCTGGTTTCCTACCAAGGAACTGGTCTTAGTTTCTGAAGTAAACTTCCCCTCGATCCTGGTTTCCTACCAAGAATATGGTCTTAGTTTCTGATATAAACTTCCCCTCGATCCTGGTTTCCTACCAAGGAACTGGTCTAAGTTGATGTAAACTTCCCCTCGAACCTGGTTTCCTACCAAGGAACTGGTCTAAGTTTCTTTTGTCAATAAACTTTATTGACAAGGGACGCTACTCGTAGCGGTTTTCCTCAAACTTCTCGCCGAATTTTTCCTGGGGGGATGCCATTTGACGGAAAAAGTTTTGATGTCAGACTTGCTGGGGAATCCAGTCTTCTGAGTTGTAGAGGTGCACAAACTTCTCTGTTGGAGACGCCATTTGTTTCTACTGGGGAAAGCGAGTTTTTGGAGAGACTGCTTCTGCTCGGAGTCTTACATCATACTTTTCTCGGGATCTTCCCGGAGAAACACCATATGATGTGATCCAATTTTGAGGTGCCGATGACCTTTTCATCAACGGTTTTTTCAGAGCGAAACTAATGTGCTGCCGAGTCTCTGATTAAGAGGCTTTCTCTGGGGATTTTGCTTAATCTGGGAAAGCAAGGGTATCATCTTCAATGGCGAAGAGTGACATTTGTTGGAGGTTCTCTAGTCTTTCAGAGGTTCAAGTTATCAAAGTGGTCAATTGCCGACTCTGCTCGAAAAATACACTGGAGACGAGTTTGATCAGACACAACATTTCCTGACGAAGCAAGAACTGACAAACCCGATCGAGAGGACGGTTATCACGGCAGGATAAGACCGACTCAAGTGATAATGATGCAATGTGAATGCAAATGCAAATAAAAAATGCATGATACATGTATGTTTATGCTGACAAAACTGACACGACATATAGACTAACAGAGGAACATGACTGGATACTCGGCCATCTCGAGGCGTTGAAATATCGTTGGTCCAAAATAGCAATTCCACCTTGCTTAGGAGAAATAGTCCCTGCTGGGAGCCGTTGATCGGGCTTAGGAGATGATAACTCGGCCGAGGGTATTAGACGGGAAAACCGCATCCGATACAGTTGATCCTTCATTCAGGCGCACTGGCTTAGAAGGAGTACTTTGATTCTGCACTTTGAAGTTCGCTTACTTCTGGAGAAGCGATCGATGTTCTTGCGATGGTCAACAGTCAAAAGAAATTGCCATCTTTATTTTAAAAGCAGAAAAAGTTTTACAAGTAAATTCATTTTTGTTTTATTTCAAGAATCGTCAATCAAGTTAAAAACGTCGTTCTGTAAAGCTAAAACAAACAAGAATTACAAACAAAAGCACAAGGGCTCAAATTTTATTGATAAGATGGAGATCAGCCAAACGCGTGATTCCAAAGAGTATTTACAAAGTTCAGAAAATGGTAATTTACAGGGAAAAGGGCTACGTTGAAACATAACGACCACTATCCTTCTACCAACTTTGAATTCCGGACATCCTGAGCTTCTGTCGAAGATGACCTTGACTGGAGTTTTCCTCCAATGGGTGATGTAACTGCTTCTAAGGGACTTGCCTCTGTTGAACATAGTTACTTGCCATTATCCCTAACTTTTGCCTGGATTGTACTTTGATGTTTCCAATCCACCGGGATGATTTTTTCATGTCTCTAACTTTTGCCTGGACCGCCCTTTCGGGTTTTCAATCCACCGAGACGTTTTTTTTTTCTTTTATTTTTTAGTTTAGGCGAAGTATTTCTTGACTACATCAACATTCGTGGGGTAGGAAAATTCTTCTCCGTCCATGGTTGCAAGTCTCAAGGCGCCGCCTGAGAAAGCTTTCGTGACCACATAGGGGCCATCATAATTCGGGGTCCATTTGCCCCAAGAATCAGTGAGAAAAGATTGTATCTTCTTGAGCACGAGGTCTCCTTTCCTGAAGACGCGAGGTCGAACCTTTTTGTCAAACGCGCTCTTTATTCTTTGCTGATACAACTGACCGTGGCATAGTGCCATAATTCGTTTCTCTTCGATCAGATTGAGTTCGTCGTGTCGACTTTGACACCATTCAGCTTCGGTGAGCTTGGCTTCCATCAATACCCGAATTGATGGGATCTCTACTTCTATGGGGAGCACTGCTTCCATGCCATACACTAGAGAGAAAGGGGTAGCCCCTGTTGAAGTGCGGACAGATGTGCGATAACCGTGAAGCGCAAAGGGTAGCATCTCGTGCCAATCTTTGTAGGTTACAACCATCTTTTGAACGATCCTCTTGATGTTCTTGTTAGCCGCTTCTACCGCTCCGTTCATCTTGGGTCGATAGGGAGATGAGTTATGGTGTTCGATCTTGAACTCAGCGCACAACTCCTTCATCATCTTATTGTTCAAGTTAGATCCATTATCAGTAATGATCTGGATTGGAACACCATAACGGCAGATGATATTGTTTTTGATAAATCGGACCACCACTTGTCGGGTTACATTGGCGTACGACGCTGCTTCGACCCACTTGGTGAAGTAATCAATGGCGACCAGAATGAACCGATGTTCGTTTGAAGCCTTAGGTTCAATCAAACCAATTATGTCTATTCCCCATATGGAAAAAAGGCCATGGGGAAGAGAGAACTTTGAGATGTGATGGCGGTACATGGACTTTGTCGGAGTATATCTGACACTTGTGACACCTCCTCATGTACTTGTAGCAGTCAGATTCCATGGTCAACCAATAGTACCCTGCTCTTAGAATTTTTCTCGCCATTGTGTGTCCGTTGGCATGAGTGCCAAAGGATCCTTCATGAATTTCTTTTATCAGCATGTCTGCTTCTGGTCTGTCGACGCATCGGAGCAAGACCATGTCAAAGTTCCTCTTATAGAGTGTATCGTCGCTCAGGAAGAAGCTGCCTGTTAGCCTTCTGAGGGTCTTTCTGTCTTTCCTGGACGCCCCAGGTGGGTACTCTTGTTTCTGAAGGAAGCATTTGATATCGTGATACCAAGGTTTGTCGTCTATGACTGCTTCAATCGCGAAGATGTAGGCGGGCTGTTCAAGGCGCATTACGTCAATCTTAGGTAAGTCATTCCATCGACCTACGCTAATCATGGAGGAGAGAGTGGCTAATGCATCAGCCATGTGATTCTCACCACGAGGGATGTGATGAAACTCAACTCTGTCGAAGAAAGGCAACAACCTTCTTACATAGTCTTTGTAAGGAATCAATCCTGATTGGTATGTGTTCCAATTTCCTATGATCTAATTGATAACCAAGGCTGAATCGCCGTATACGTCCAAGTTCTTGATCCTTAAATCAATTGCTTCTTCGAGACCCATAATACAAGCTTCGTATTCGTCCTCGTTGTTCGTACATTTGAACGTAAGTCTGGCAGTGAAAGGAATGTGGGTACCCTGAGGGGTAACAATGATTGCCCCAATTCCGTTTCCGTAATGATTAACTGCTCCATCAAAGATTAGTCCCCATTGGGAACCTGGTTCTGGCCCTTCACTGGGCAGCGGTTCATCGGAGTCTTTCATTTTTAGATACATGACATCTTCGTCTGGGAAGTCAAACTCGATTGATTCTTGATCATCAATCGGTTGATGAGCCAAATGATCGGCTAAAATACTCCCCTTAACGGCTTTCTGAGCATGGTACTCTATGTCATATTCTGATAACAACATCTGCCAACGGGCAATCCTTCACGTGAGAGCAAGCTTTTCAAAGACGTACTTGATTGGATCCATCTCGGAGACCAACCAAGTAGTGTGACGCATCATGTACTAGCGAAGACGTTTGGTTGCCCAAGCCAAAGCATAACAAGTTTTCTCAAGCATCGTGTACCGAGTCTCGTAGTCGGTGAATTTCTTGCTCAGATAGTAAATGGCAGACTCTTTCCTTTTGGTTCCGTCTAGTTGGCCAAGTACACATCCCATTGAGTCCTCTAGGACTGTGAGGTAAATGATCAGTGGTCTTCCTTCCACTGGTGGTGATAGAATCGGCGGATTCAACAGATATTCCTTAATACTGTCGAAGGCAGTTTGGCAGTCTTCTGTCCAAACGCAGTCCTGGTTCTTTTTCAGTAATCTGAAAATCGGCGCACATGTGGCGGTCATGAGGAATATGAATCTGGAGATGTAGTTCAAGCGTCCCAGGAATCCTCTGACTTGTTTTTCAGTTCTCGGAGAAGGCATTTCTTGAATGGCCTTGACCTTGTCAGGATCAACTTCAATTCCTTTCTGGCTAACGATGAACCCTAAGAGTTTCCCCGAACGGACACCAAAGGTGCACATGTTGGGATTCAAACGGAGTTTGTACTTCCTCAACCGCTCGAATAGTTTTGACAGATGGGTCAAATGCTCCTCTTCTATTTTAGATTTTGCAATCATGTCATCAACATATACCTTGATTTCTTTGTGTATCATGTCATGAAACAGAGTAGTCATGGACCTTTGATAGGTTGCCCCAGTGTTCTTCAAACCGAACGGCATCACCATGTAACAAAAGGTACCCCATGGGGTAATGAATGAAGTTTTCTCCATGTCTTTCGGCGCCATCTTGATTTGATTATAGCCCGAGAATCCATCCATGAAGGAGAAAACTTTAAACTTTGCTGTACTGTCAACCAGCATGTCAATGCGTGGTAAAGGAAAGTCGTCCTTTGGACTTGCCTTGTTCAGATCCCTGTAGTCGACACACATTCTGACCTTTCCATCCTTTTTGGGAACAGGTACGATGTTGGCTAACCATTGAGGATATTCAGATGTAGCGAGGAAACCTACGTCAATCTGTTTCTGTACCTCCTCTTTGATTTTGATGGCCATGTCCGGGTGAGTCCGTCTTAGTCTTTGTTTCACTGGCGGACATTCTGATCTCAACGGTAAGTGATGTTCCACAATGCTGGTATCCAACCCTGGCATATCCTGATAGGACCAAGCGAACACATCGGGAAACTCTTTGAGAAGCTTTATCAAACTCTCTTTAGCAGCTGGACTGAGCAGTGCCCCAATCCTGATTTCTTTTCTCTCTTTTTCCGAACCCAAGTTTACCGTTTCCAACGGCTCTGTGAGGTTCAATGGACCTTTCCTCTTGTCTGAGCAATCGGGAGATCTCTTCTGGAATTTCGTCGTCAACTTCTTCTTCGGCCCTAAATACCGGGAACTCAAAGTCGGGAGAAGGCATTGGATCGTATGTTTCAACGGGGTGTAAAACAAGCGATCTGCATGCCGTGATGATTTGTGTTTAGAAGAGATAGAGAAAATGCGAGTGTGTGCAGTGTATTTCTTTTACTGCTTGTTTTTATTATTGAATTGTTTTTTAGGATTACCATTTTCTGAGAAAAAGTAAAAAGAGAAAATAGCAATTAATGCAGAAATTACATAACGACGTTATTTTATTGATGAACAAGTCGAATCTTGAAACTACAGCCCTATAAAACAAAACTCTGTCGCTTTGGGCGAAGCTAAGAGGGAAATTTTACAGAAAGCGAGCCCTATCAAAACATATGTTTCACCTGGGCAGGGTGAAAGGTTAAAGATGGCAATTACTTTGACTGATGAACGACCTTCGGAACATCGACAATAACCCACTGGCGGCGAACTCCTCGGTGAATCACAAAGTCTGGCACCTTCCTCGATTTATCTTTAGAAATAACGTTGATTTCTGGTGGAGCAGGATCATTGGAATCTGTCTCCCTGGCAGAGTTGTCGTAGGAGGATTCCTCAGTTGCATTTTACATAGCATTTGTGGTCTCAGCTGTATCTCCCCATCTAGTTGGCTGGATGTCTTCGAGCCTAATACGAGAGCTTTCGGGAGCGGTGTACTTGACCATATAGTCAAATTTTCCACATGGTTTCCCCCAAGGTGTCCCACACTTCTTTAGAACTGGAGGAGTCATCCCTCTCGATGACGTTGACCTCAGTAAAAGCATAGTTGATGAATTCCAGTCCTGCAAACGTTGCGAATTCATCGTCATGTTGAGTATTTCCTGAATGACCTGAGTGTTGATCCCATGACATGGTGGGGACACAGGTATTCTGTTCAATGATGCTCAGCTGAGTGTCATCACTCGGCTGACTTTCTGGCCCCAAGTCTCCTGGGTAAGGTTGCCACATTGGCAGACCATCCATCGGGCTATAGTAGGTAGAGTCAAAATTGTCTTTCATCAGAGTGCCTTCCTCTAATGAGTTTGGTGGAGCACGGAATCCTTCCGGATCATAACCTCCATATATCATTTCGACGTCTGACCTGGGTATAAATCTCGGACTCTGTGCAGGATAGCAAAATGGAGTTTGCGTTTCGTCCTGAGACATATAACCGTCCTCGTTAAGATAGGACTTCCATTCCTTATCTGTGTCAGAGGAATCTTCCTCATTGATAGCATGGACTGCTTGAGTCACTGGTTGGAGGAAGCCTCCACTATGGAAGAAGTTCTGAATGGGATGAAGACTTTCATCGTTGACAGCAGTCTGGGTGCAGGTTGCAGAAAAACCAAGACCCTTCTTTGTTTTATTGCCAATAGGAATGACAAGCTGTCCCCATCCTGTTGTATTGGTACTCTCGACCGCTTTAATAGCATCTTTGTATGAGGAAATCGAAGTTCCTCCTTCAGATTGATTGTCCTTGCTCACCGACAATGCTTGGAACTGCGTCCCAATAATTTCCTCGGGTTCTACACAAGTAGATGATGATAAGCTACTCACGAGCAAGGTCTGTTCTCCACAAACCGTGATGAGTTGATCGCCCTTGACGAACTTTAGCTTTTGGTGGAGAGTCGAAGTGACCGCTCCAGCCTGATGTATCTAAGGTCTTCCTAATAAACAACTGTACGTTGCCCGGATGTCCATGACCTGGAAAGTGACTTGGAAAGTGTGAGGACCGATAGTTATGGGAAGATCAACTTCGTCGATAACCATTTTTCTGGATCCGTCAAATGCTTTGACGACGACCTCGCTGATTCTCATCGGAGGGCCTTTGAATGATAATTGCATCAAAGTGGACTTCGGCATAACATTCAGGGTTGACCCTGTGACTACTAGTACGCTGGCTAAAGCATCGTCCTGGCAGTTGACTATGATATTGAGTGCCATGTTATGACGGCGACCCTCTTCAGGTAATTCCTCATCACTAAATCCCAAATTATTGCAGGAAGTGATGTTAGAGACAATACTATCGAACTGTCTGATTGTTACATCCTGTTCCACAAAGGCCTGCTCCAAGACTTTCTGTAGAGCCTCCCTGTGGGCTTCTGAACTGAGTAACAGTGATAATACCGAGATCTTTGAAGGAGTTTGTAACAGTTGATCAACAATGTTGTATTCACTCCTTTGGATGAGCTTCAGCATCTCATCTTTGTTCTTTGAAAGGTCGGGATTACTGAATTGACCGACTGGTGAATTAGGAACTTCTGCCTGAGGTTCCTTTTCGTTGTTAGGTTCTCCAACTCCTCGGTTGAAGATTCGACCGCTCCGTGTTACACGACTGATGTTTGCAATATTCACGACGGAGGGTAATGGAATTTCCTTTCCATTCTCGATTATTGTTGCATCGTATTTGTAAGGGATCGCCTTAGCTGATTCATACGGTAATGGTCCCGGTAGATAGATGACTATGGGAACCTTCTAATTTTTCTGACCATCGTACGTAATCTCGATCCGTTTCCGATTGGGAATTCTTGATTCTTCAAGCAGAGGGATGATGGCACAAACATCTCTAGTTCTCTGATGATCAGAGATGACGACAACGTCCTCAATTTGATCGGCAAGGTAATTTGGCGTCCAACTGATGGGTTCGGAACCCGGATATGGACGAATCTCTCCACGATCCACCTGACCCTGAAGAGCTGTTCTCACAAGGTAGCATCCTTGGTTACTTTCTAAACAGACTCTACAATGGTCATAATTGTGTGGTGGCACCTGGCCACACCCACTTTGAATACAATGTAACCTTACTAGGTTAGTCTCCACAGATCGGACATCCTGACTCTGACGTCGAGTAGGATTCCTGTTATTGATACTAATTTGCTGAGTATCTTCATCCATATAGATTGGCATCCACCAGTGATTTAACAAGTGCTGAAGTGCCTCCTGGACAAGGGTACAACCTCGATCATTTTCGCAACCCGCTTTATAGCTTTGGTAATCATGTGATATTAGGAATCCGAGTCGGACCTGCTCAGCGTGTAACTCTACTAGGTTGGTATTCATCACGTGAATATCAAAAACCTGAACCATGTTGATCTGATAAGGGTTCCTATCATGGTAGTCTTGGATCCATCCAAGATCCATCTGACGCTGGAGGGCCTCTTGTATGAAAGAGCATCCCTGTTTGTTTACCGAGCAAGTCAGACAGGAATTGTAATCGTGCCGCGGCAGATTATGGTATTGGCTTTGCCTTGAGTGCATCGCCACCAAGTTGACATTCATTGCACGGATGTCGTGGTTTTGAATGACGTTGTTAGACTCTCCCTCTATCAGGTTGACTGCAGCTTTCTCGTGTTGAGGCAGCGGGTTCGTGAGAACATTGGGATTCGTATCTTTGAAAGATAAGAGCCCGCTCCTAACAAGCTTTTGCACGTCGGATTTGAAATTGAGACAGTTCTCTATGTTATGCCCCAATCCTCCTTGATGATAAGGGCACGTTTGATCCACCTTAAACCAAAAAGGCGGATTTTCCGGTACTGTAAGAGGAGATTTAGTCTGGATGTGCCCCTTAGCTAGTAGTAACGGAAATAGTTCTGCGTACGATACGGGTATAGGATCAAATCCCTGTGGCCGCGTTATACGGTTGTTGTTGTATGGAGGACGAGCCTGCTGAAGAGGCTGTTGTGTCCTTTGCTGATTAGGTTGGCTCTGCGTAACCTGAGGTTGATACGTAGGAATAGGCGCGGGATTGATAGCAGGAGTTACCCCTGCTACTGGTTGATAACGTCGCCTTTTCTTTTTGAGAGAGATATTCCCAATATCATGCTCTTTTTTCTTAGGGAGAGCACTACCGTATCGTTTTGTACTACTTGATGATCCAGCGTCTTTTGCCAAACGTCCTTCTCGGACGGCTTCCTCAAGACAAACTCCCATACCCACCATCTCGGTGAAGTCACTAGGTGCACTGGCGACCATTCTGTCGTAGTAAAATGAGCTTAAGGTCTTTAAGAAGATTTTTGTCATCTCTTTTTCCTCAAGAGGTGGACAAATTTGAGCGGGAATTTCACGCCATCTCTGAGCGTATTCCTTAAAGGTCTCCTTGTCCTTTTGTGACATTGATCTGAGTTGATCTTTGTCCGGTGCCATGTCCAAATTGTATTTATAATGTTGAACGAAGGCAGTGCCAAGATCTCTGAATGTGCTGATCGTCGTACGGTTTAAACCCATGTACCATTTTAAGGCGGCACCGGTTAAACTGTCCTGAAAATAGTGAATAAGCAGGTCCTGATTTTCTGTTTGAGCTGACATTCGTCGAGCGTACATCACCAAGTGACTCTGAGGGCAAGAGTTACCCTTGTACTTTTCAAAGTCGGGCACTTGGAATTTGTGCGGAACTTTCACATTGGGGACCAGAAAAAGGTCTGCGGTGTCCTTTCCAAATAAATCCTGACCGCGAATGGCTTGCAGTTCCTTTTGCATTTTCAAGAACTGTTCCTGGAATTCATCCATTCGGTCAAACATAGTTTCCTTTTTACCAGAAGGTATCTGTGGAATCTGTCCTTCCGGGACAGTGTGCACCACAGGGGGTGGTATCGTAACTACGGCAGTGAATCTTGGCGTTTCCCGAAGTTTGTAACCTTCAGGAGTCTTCAATATGCCTCTGGCATCTTCGCTTTCCCGAAGTCTGTAACCTTCAGGCCCAGCGGCATCTGTTGTGATTCCCTGATCTTCAGCGATCGGCGGAACATATCCTTCTGGGATATAGTTAGCAGGCATGCCCCAGGGACGATATTTCAGTATTTGATACCTAGGATCAAACTTCTCCACTATGGGCGCTGAGGTGATCTCTGAGATCACAGTTCTTTGTAGCTGAGCTTCTGCCATGACTTGCATGTCGTTACGAAGATTTCTCATATCCTCTCTCAGAGCGTCGATCTCTTCTTTCAACTCTCTGTTTTCTTCCTCAAGATCATCCATCTTTTTCTGAAGACTAGCCCGAGTATTGTACGAATGAGACAGTTTGACTCTAGAACCGAGACACAGACGTGAGATTCATAGGTAAGAAGAATACGCGACGTGAGAATGATGAATGCAATGATTATATTAATTGTGTTTTGGTTTAATCAAAATATACTTCGACAATTAGATTGCAAATATCAAACAGTGGGGAAACCCCTTTTTTATTGAAATTCAAAGGATTACAGAAATGGAAACACAGTAGATTACAAGGTTCAGAAACAAAAACCTAAGCTAATGGGTCCCGAGAGAACTCGGGTGCTGATTATGGTACTTCCTTTTCTTTGACCGGGGCTCTTGGGCCGTTGACGGGCTGTCATTCCTTTGCCAGGTGAAAGGAGTGAGCAAATTCCTTTGGTCATATTGGTTATCCACAACATGTTGCTCTAAAATCTCGATCAGAGCATCTTTCTCTTTCAGTAATTGCTGTATTTGGGTACACTCCACATTGAGGGTGCGGTACTTGTTCTTCCAAGACCTCCTCTCCCGTTGAACTTTGTTGAGAGTAACCTGGAGCCTTTCCGTTTCAGTCATGAAGTACATGACAGATTCCCTTGGCGGAAGAATTCCGTGACGAGGATACGACATCTTTAGCTTGAGAGCTCTAGTTTGTACCCAGTGGAGATAGGGCTCCACCGAGACACAATCCGGTTTTCCTAGAGACTCCCGTCCTTTCTTATGAACATGCTTCCAAGCGTGCACTATTTACATCTTTAGTGCTCTGTCACTTTCCCCTTCCTTGAAGAAAAGGCCTTCCAGATGAGCGTTGCGCGGAACAAGCTTCATTGGGTATCCAAATTGACGATGAACCAATACCGGATGATAGTTGATTCCTCCTTTAGTTCCTATGAGGGGTACGTTGGGGAATTTTCCACAATTATCAATGATCCTCATTCCATCATAAATCCTATTACACCAATCAATGTCAGAGTTGGTGAGAGACATGATTTTCTATGACCAGCGTAAGACACTCTTATGATCCCAGAAAGCAGCAGACTTAGGAAAATGGGAGATAAACCATTTATAAAGCAGAGGTACACAGCATGTGATCTCCCCTCCGCTGTACAAATTCCCTAAGTGTACAGAATGATACTCATCTGCAAGCAAAGTCGATACAGGGCTTCCAATGAGAAAAACCTTAATGGCGTTGATATCGACGAAGTTATTAATGTTGGGCAACAGAAATAATCCGTAGGTGAGTAAAACAAAGATGCTTTCAAAAGCAGTCTCGTTCCCTATACTAGCAAAGTACAGAGCTTTCTTTGTTAAGAACTGGGCTGACAAACCTTGGATGCCACCCTTGGTAGTCATGTGAGTCTTGACCTCCGACTTATCCACATGAATTGCTCTTGCAATGGTCTGATCCTTTGGAATTTCTTCCAGTCCAGAAAATGGAGCTCGATCAGTAATGTGTAGATCGATCAGATGAGAATACTCCTCCAGGGTTGGTGCTAGCTGGTAATCCAGGAATGTGAAACAGTGGTAAACCGGATCGTAGAACTGAATGAGCGCATCCATGATTCCTTCAAGCACATGGACTCTTAGCAGAGGTATCAGACCTCCGTACTTGGCTCTGAAGGCCTCCTGGTTTGTGATCATTCTTGCCAAACCTCTCAGATCCTCTAGTTTTGGAGCCTTGAAGGTGTACTTATGAGTTCTCCTTCTACCGAAATCCATTAGCGCAATCCTTTTCTCTGATATTTGCAATCACAGTCTTAGTTTAATTTGAAAAACAGAGAGACTAGAAGAGAAAATTTTTTTTATTTTAATGTTTTTTTTAAATGAATGCATGAATGCAGCACACAAAACATAGAAAAAACATGGGGTCAAAGGGTCGTTGTCATGGAGTCAAGGCTCTACCCATTCCCAAAGGTTTATACTAGGGTGATTTTTGTACCTGTACTCATTATCATCAGCTCCTCCCAAGAAAGCAAAACAACAAGCGGATCGCCAGCGAGTTGTAGAGCAATCTTAGAGTAAGTGCCATTCACCGAGAATAGATCACCAGCCTCAAATGAGGGTAGTATCGCGTGACAAATATTTCCGATAGTTTCCGCACTACAAAAGGGTTGGCTCCTCAGCTTCTCAGACATCACAATCGGCCCATTGCCTAATAGATGGAATGGGTTGCATTGGTCAGCCTCCACTGAGGTTGATGGTCGACCTCGTTGCCATAACTTATCTTAAGTGTATACTCAATCTTTCCACATGCGGCATCACACGCATTCCCATTAGCAAAAAAATAAACACGTATAGCAATTAGGAAAAGCAGTATATATATTTGTCCTAATGTCCTACGCTATGAATCCTATGTTCCTGACAGAAATGGCTCCCCGACGGAGTCACCATTCTGTGGTTTCTACACAAAGAAAGAAGAAAGATAAGAAAGTCAAAAGAGAGAAACGAGCCCCACGGTGGGCGCCATTTTTCTGTAGCGAGCGATTTTGGACACGGTTCTTAAGTGCTGTCGCTCTTTGGGGTTACTACAGGTCGATTCATTTTTTATCCTATTAAAGCTGATGAAGGAAGGGAAATAGATGTCTCCAATTAACCCTGCTTGCATACCAAGTTTAAACAGCGGTCTGTTAGGTTACGGATGCTATGTGGTAGTGGGGCATTTCTCGTGCTTATTTTGACAGAATGATGGTTTCTGGCGGGGAACAAGGATTAGGATGTTAGGACTGATGCTTTTTGATAGGTATGTGAGACTATGGGATTTTGGGTTTTTGTTTAGTGTGCTCGCTAAGATTTTTTCTTTCGATCTTATGCCTACGTATTCCCGTTTACCAAAACAGGGAAATCAGAGCGTTCGTAGTTCCTCCTATTCTATGGGAGGAAATTGGTTGTTTTGGTGTCTTGTTCAAAGCCCAAGACGTGAAGCGAAAGGTGGTTTGTATCTTGTTCAAAGCCCAAGATGTGAAGCTGAAAAGTCTATTTGTATCTTGTTCAAAGCCCAATATGTGAAGCTGAAAAGTCTCGACTTTAGAGAGAGTTTGTCATCTCTAAAGAAGGGTTTGTCTGTTTATAAAGGAGAATTACTTTAACCGGGATGTATGAATCCGACAATGCCATAATTTCCTAAAAGGGGTTTTTTAACCTGAAGGAGAAGACTTTAACTCAGTGTAGAGCAATCCTATCTTTCCTTAGGAATTTCTCATGCTAAAAGAGGGACAGTGGCATGGATGTAAATAATCCAGAGGCTTGCCGCTTACAGCGATTAGATGAAAGGGAAGGAGTTGTTGATGTTTGTGTACTGTGAACGTGGCACAACTTTGATGCTAAAAGGTTGATTGGATCAACCAGTGGTTTTCTTATACAAAACCTAAGAGGAGGCTATTCGCCCAACAAGAGGGAGTTTTTATGTGTCTCATACGAAGCCCGGGAGAGAGGCTAAAAGGGTTGATTCAAAAGGAGAATCTTTTATACTCAACAAGAGAGTGATTTTGTATCTCGTACGAAGCCCGAGATGGAGGCTAAAAGTTTTGTTTGGCTCAATAAGAACCTTTTTTGTATCTCATATAAAGCCCGAGATGGAGGCTGAAGATTTGTTTGACCCAACAAGGGAGTCTTTTGTGTGTCTCGTACAAAGCCCGAGAGAGAGGCTAAAAGTTGTTTGACTCGACGAGGGAGTCTTTTGTATCTCGTACGAAGCCCAAGATAGAGGCTGAAAGGTTTGCTATCTCAGTTAAGTGACAGGTCCAGTATACTGATTTTAAAGAGAAAATCAGTTCTTATATGAGTAACACTGTACTCATGGATTTGATCTGAGGGTAGGGATTGTTCCCTGTTCTTTAAGGAAACGGGGAATCCAAAGGGTATTTGAGACTGTTCGAGTCTACGGGTTTCTTCCTATCTAACGAAAGGGGGTAACTTGAGAATGTCTTTGAGACTCAAGGAAATTAGACTGTCCAAGTCTAGAGTTTTATCTTTTGTACTATGCTTTGAGAAACAGTAGTAGACTCTTTGAAAGGACTGTTCTATGAAGATGACTAATTTTTGTTCCTATACCTCTAGGAGGTCGTCGGGACAATTTGTACGAAGCCCAAGAGGAGCCTGGAAACTTTTAAGAAGCCGAGAGGTCCTTGTATGAAGCCTAAGAGGAGGCTATCATTCCTGGAGGAAGAGATCATTATACGAAGCCTAAGAGGAGGCTGTGAATACTTCTAAGAAGCCGACGGGTCCTTGTATTAAGCCCAAGAGGAGGCGGGGATGCTTTTAGAAAGCCTGAGGGTCCTTGTACAATGCCCAAGAGGAGGCCGATTCTTTTAAGAAGCCCGTGGGTCCCCAAACCCCGAGAAATTCAAGGCAAGCTATTCACAAGGAATAGATCAAGTCATGAAAGTTCTAGAATTTGGAAGAAACTCAAAGATGCCATTCACGGAGAATACATTCATCTTTGGGAGTAGAGTTTCTTGACAATTCCTAATGAGGACAGCCGAAGAGAAGACTGTATCTGGTGATCCTATTGGGGATCTAGTTGTCTATTTCTACGAATAAACGAAACGGCTTTTCCTAGTTCTAGACGTAGTTACCGGGGAAACTCTTAATATCTATACTATTATTACACAGTTGATATGAGTTTATGAAAGGAGACTTACAGCGAAACAGCCCCACAATACAGTTATATGTATAGGAAAGCAGTAAATGAAAGCGTATAAACACTTACTCGGTTGTAGAGCTTCCATGCTGTTTGGTTAGTTGTTCAACAAAGAAATATTGAAAACAATAGTATATTCAAAATCAAAGGAGAAAGTGCTTTGAAAAAGAAAGATTTGGGGCTTACAGCTCAAAGAGAGGCCCAGGGTTTTACTGTTGAATTTATACAGAGGAACTTATACAAGTGACTGTGGCCCAAAAAAAGTTTTCTGTACAAAGGGATAGGTCTTACACTTACTCAAGAGGCCCAAAAAGTTTTAAAGAAAAAGAGTGGGGCTTATAACACGAGGGTAGGCCCAGTTGATTTTTCGTTTAAAATGGCGATCGCGCCGAGGTTTTCCTTTAACGCAAAGGGACTTATACAATAGGTGAGGCCCAAAAAGTTTTGGTTAAAAGGGGGATTGGGTCTTACACTCTAATAGAGGCCCAAAGAGTTTTGAATGGGTCTTATAGCTCGAGGAGAGGCCCAATTTTGGTTTATTTTCAAACGGGCGACGATCACGCCGTTTACTTGTACAAAGGGACTTATACAATGAGTGAGGCCCAAAAATGTTTTTTGTACAAGGGGGTGGGTCTTACACTCTCTCAAGAGGCCGAAAAAGTTTGAAAATGATTTATGAGGGTTGAATTAATCCAAAAACCCTAATTTGTTTTCAAAATATCTTTTAATTGAATAAAAATTCAACTAAAATGATCAAACTTGTTTAACATATGGAAAACAAATTGTGATCTTGGATTAATGCTTCAAAATTAAGTATTGACCTACAAAATAATTAGAAAGCATTAAAAGTTGCAAAATCAAGATGGGAAAAAATATTTCAAATGTCAAAAACAATTAAAACATTAATTCTTTGCAAAAATATCAATTATATAAAATAAATAACATTTTTGGGATTTTTTGGGAAAATAAAATATTTTAACATTTTTGTGAATTATTAAAAAAAGAATCAACTCAAAATCATTAAAACTCAGAGAGAAATTAATTTTTGAATCAATTAAACAAAATCACCAAGATTCAAATTTCTGAAAAATGGCGCCAAGAACACGCGCGTGTTCTGAGATTCCCAGATTTGCGTTTTCCATCCAATCTCACTGAATACTTAATCATATCATGCAATCCACAAACCAATCAACTCGTTTCAACCTCACGATCATGTCTATAGCATTTAATTTCATTTAAATTAAACATAAAACAAGAAATCACGAAGAAACCTCAAGAACCCTAATTTATGCATGAAGGCTAGGATTTTTGATACACGATTCAAACAATGCAAATAATTGAGGGTAAACATTCCATGCATGATTATGAACATATGGCCAAATTATGGTGCAGCAAAAATTGCATGGATCATAGAGTTAGAAGAGCTTATGCTTACCACTTGCAGCTGGTGATCGTGATTTGTGTAAGAGGTGTTACAGTTGTGTTGTGATGATCTGAACAGCTTCACTAGGTGCTATGGAGTGTGTTTGAATGCTTGGACTTGATGGAAATTGGTTGGATCACTTCATGGCATCTCAACTGCACCTTAGTTAAAACCTTGAGCAATTGGCTGGTGATTATGAAAAATCAATGTTCCAGTTATTGTTTAAGTGTTTGATCAGCTCATATGTGATGTATATGAGGTGTGCGTGTGATTGGTTTGGTTGGAAAAGCCCTCAAACTCAAAACCCGATAGTTACCTTGCCAAAAAAGGCATTTTTGCCAAGAGAAAGAGATTTTGAGAAAGGCAAGTGTTGTAGGCCTTTGGTGTACTTAAACTGATCACAATTGAGCTCTATTTATAGTAGAGCAAGTTTGTTTTGCAAGGAATAGTGAATGGCAACTGCTGATTTTGGTTGATTTTGGCAAATCGAGCAAAATTGCAAATTCTGCCTTGCCTTGACAGATTTCAGCAAGGCAACTTGGCAATGTCACATCTCATGGTGTAAGTTGAATTTGGTAATGTTCTTGGCCATTTTGGAAAGCCCTTACATGATACAACAACTGTTTGAACATGTTTGGTTTTGATCTCTTTTGGATCCAAGTGAAAAATCCCCCTACATTTGGCAAAAAGTGAGGTAAAATCTGACTTAGTGAAATTTTCACTAACTGTTGGAACAAAGTGACTTTTCTTGATTTTGATCACTCCATAACTCAAAATCCATGAGGAATTTGGACATAGGTCAGTATGAAGTTTTTGTAGAGGGTAATGAAATCTATAAATCAAGCTTTGAATAGGGCACAATGGCCTTGTGGTTTAGGAGTTATGGTCCTCCAAAGTTGGTGCATTAGTGGCACTTTTTCATGACTTAGAAAAATTTCTAAGTTTTATGGTTACCCCATTTACAAGTTATCCCACATTTCTTGATTTTTCTTGATGAATGATGATTCAAATCATACACTAACATCATTTTAGAGTTAAAAATCCATTTTAGTGAAAAATCTCAAAAAGTCAAAGTTGACTTTTGTGCACAATTGACTTTTTATCAGATGAATTCCAAACTGTGTAATTCTTCAGGAAATCATGTCCTTGACCTAAATCAAACTTGATGGACATGTTCCATGGATGTTATAGAGTTTATTGAATCATGTCCTAGGGTTTGGGAGCATGTCTTGGTCAAAAGTCAAAGTTACAGTTGACTTTTCCCGCAAAACCCTAAATGTGGTGCAGATGAAATTGAGACTTATTTCTCAAGCTTCTTGGCTTAATCCATTGTTCCAAATGGATCAATATAGTTCATTAAAGACCCTCAAACCCTCTTTTGAGGTCTTGGCTCATGATTTATCCCAAAAGTCAACTTAGGGGTGAATTAGGTCAAGAAACCCTAATTCTTGATTTTTTATGTATGCACCCCCTGAGGTCAAATTGACTTGATGATTGGGTCCATGAGGATCCATGGAGTATTTTAGGATGTGCTTTGAAGCATTGGCTCATGCCCAGAGGAAAATTTCCAACTGGATGCCCTGGTCGACCAAAACCCTAATTTGGTGACACTGTCGATCTTGAAGCTTGATCCACCTAGAAGGGAGCAGCCTTGTGCTTAATCCTTGAAGTGGGAGTCCGCTTGATCCATTGTAGATTCCTGGGAGGTTTAGAAAAGTTGAAGATCAAGTCATTCCTTGATTGATCCTTTGTCTAAGGCTCAGAGAGGGCTTGAAACCCTAATTTTGATTGTAGTGGATGCTCAACAACCCTTGAGGAGATTGGTGAGGCATAAAGGTACATCCATATTGTGATGATGATTTGCACAATGATGGGAATCTTAGTGGTCAAAATTTGGGGTATGACAATCCTCAGCAGAGCATACTCTCCCCAATAAGAGTATAGAGGATTTGTTTCTCCGGTCGAAGTCGTGTTTTGATTATTGCTCCCCAGCAAGCATTCAGAAGTTGATGTTGTTGTATCCCCAGTAGGAGACTTGTGGAATATCCCCGGGCAAAGACGTTGTCTTCCTCACAGAGTTTTGGTGTCTACTTTCCTCAGCCGATCAGGAAGTATAGCCTCGCCAGCAATAGTAGGATCTAACCCCCAGCAGGATGAGGGCAAAGTCATTTCCCCCAGAAGCAAGTTAAGTTCAGTGATGTCCTCGGGCAGGTTCAGTATTGTCGACTTATTCCCCAAGCAGAGTTTAGAGGTAATCCTCGCAACAGTTTGTCCAATGATGTTTGACGTCCCCAGTAGGTTTTAAGTCCAATCGATATTTGGCACTTTTCATTATTAGGTTTTGGGTTTCATCTTCAGCAGAGGTTGTGATCAGGAAAGTCGTTCAGTGTGACTTCTGTAACACCTCAAAATTTGCCCTCATGTTTCTAACCCTTTTTGGCTTATGCTTCATTTCATTAACATCGTCATTTTTGCATTTGCATGTTTCCTTTGAGCATGGGATCAAGGTATCTATCAGCAGCTCATGGCGTTATCAGTTCTAGTATGATTTTAAATAGTGTTCAGAGCCAAGCAGATAGCTTTCAAGGTCCTTTTGAGCTTTTATTTAGCTCATTCGACGTTTTGATAATCAGAAGCTCCGACAGTCATTTTGATCAGGCAATCCGGTATCAGACATTGTTAATTCAGCAGGATATTCTGAGGTGTCAGCAACAATTTGTGTTTCATTTCAGGTGTTTCTCAGTAGCAGTATCAAGTTTTGAGTTTCAGAAGCTTAACGGGATTCAAAACAGCTGTCGGAGGCCATTTTTCCAAGTTTCCCTCCAGAAGGTGCCAAAATTCAAAATTTGAACTGAGTAACCGGTTACAGCATAACTGATAACCGGTTACTCCTTTGTTTTTCATCTTATTTTCAGGATTTTTGAACTGAGTAACCAGTTAGCACATATGCTGTAACTAGTAACTCTAGGCGCAGTTTAAAAAAAATTAAGTTTGAATCATTGTGATCATGTGCTTGGCCTGTGCATGTGTGGGAAGGATCTAGAATTGATTTATTTTCATCATTTTCCACCCAAAATTCAATTCCTTCCAACATTCTCCACTCCAATTCCTCATTTCCTTTCCTAATTCATTTTTTACCCCAATTTCCACCCACTAAACCTCACTCCAAACCCAAACTTAACTCCTAACATAGGGATTATTTAAATCAATTCATTACAAACCTCACAGAACCTTGATTCATTTTTTGATTTTTCTACACATCTCACTCCATTTTTCTCTCAATTTTCCTCTCATTTCGAAACCCTCACTCAAAGTTCCACCATCAAAGTTCAACAAATTTTGCATTGAAATTTGTTGATCTTGGAACTAAACCTTCATCCATTCACTAATTCTTGAAGGAATCTTGGATTTTCTACTGTTTTACTCTTGGATTTGAGCTTTTGGAACTGATTTTGGAGGAAGCTTGAAGCAAAATTATCACATTGTTTAGATCTTGAAGTTTCTTGCTAGGATCTTGAAGTTTCTTGCATAGATCTTGGATTTCTTGCTTGGATTCATCATTTTTTGTTTTCAACACTTACCAAAGCAAATCTCAGCTTTGTAGGTTGGTTTTCCTTAGATATATACTTGATTTAGCTTAATTTCAACTTATGCAATGTAGATCCATGGGTTTTAATGTGTTTTGATTCGTTTGCTTGATTTTGATTGTTGATGTTGATGATTGTTGGATCTAATTGGTGTTTGATTACCGTTAGTTCTTGTAGTTGGCTAGAATTTTGGTAAAACAATGTAGATGTCATGGTTGATGTTGCAACATGAGTTTTTTAACAACCTTGTTTAGTTTAGTTAACATTCTGGTTAAGTTAAGTTTTTAAGGGTTGCAAATTTGTGCTGTTGTCAAACCCGATGTCTTGACATCAGTTGATAGAACATCAGAACTTCAGTTGCTGATGTGTTTTGTTAGGGTTGCGTGTATTAGTTTGTTTTGAGAGATCTGGTGGAGAGATTGTAGGCGAATATCTTGGTAAAGATATATTCAGTTGCAATTAGATTTGGAGCAGATCTTGTTGTGGTTTTTAAGGCTAAAGGATTTAATTGAAGATTTAATTGAAGATTTGATTGAAGATTTAATTGAAGATCTATTTAGTAGCAGAATCTTTAGCAGATTTGTAGCAGAAGATTTGTTGTGATTTGAAGGCCCGAATCCAGTTGGAAAAAAGGTTATAAATAGAAGCATTGTAACCTAGTTTAAGAAAGCCATTCATCGTGTAAATCTTAAGGGCTGAGTTTGTAAACCACTCTCTAGGAGAGTTGGTATGTGTGAACCACTCGGATTGTGAGATGGTCATTGTTCTTAGAGGAAGTTGTTAAGCAACTCTAAGTATTGTTCTTAGTCATGAGGGTCATGTCTAGGTATTGTTATAGGAGTGTGTCTTCTATGTGTTTTGGAGAGTTTTTGGAAATCAAGCTGTTGATACAGTGACTGAGATATTGACTGCTAGACATCATTGTGATGATTTGGAGTGAGATGGAGTCTCTTATATAGGGAGGACTTAGATAGAAGGGTCATTGGGTAGTGATTAAGTTAGTGGATTGTCAACTGGTTTGTTGAGTCTGTAATTTGATACTGCTAATAGTGGACTTCCTTCCTGGCTTGGTATGCCCCCAGATGTAGGTTGTTAGACCGAACTGGGTGAACAAATTCTGTGTGCACTTTTCTTTTCAGCAACTTCTTTAAATGTCTATAATTGCCTTGCTGTTTATGTCAGACCATATGTCTCGACATCATGTAGGACATCTGGGATCTGTTATACCAGAATTTCAATTGGTATCAGAGCAGGCATCCTGTCTGTTTCTGGATGAGATCTAGGGAAGATACTTTCTAGTTCATGAGCAAGGAAGATAGTTTTGCTGAGTTTTGGACTTGGTCAGTTCATATAGTTGTTTGTATGATCCCTTGAAGTGAAGGATGGACTATTCATGACAGGGTATGTATTGGACCTGTCTGTTGTTATCAGGAGAACTGCTGTTATGAGTTTGATTTGTTGGCACTTGGTTTATGGTGATGGTGTACAAGGATTATTGAGTAGTGCCTGAAGGTTGTTGAGGAGTTGTTGTGTGTTCCACTGCATGGAATCTGATGTAACCTTGGTTGGTTCTTGTGTCTCTGGTGGTGAGATTCTAGGAAGGTATTCTCTTGGAAAGACATTAGGGTTTGGTCTCCTCAGCAGGATATTCTATGATGTTGTAGTTTATGCAAGACAACTTCAACCGTTTGGTTAGAGATGCCAAAGATACTTGAGGATTATCTCATATCTTTGTTATGGGAAAGAAGTGATCAAAAGGTGAATGGATCTTATTAAAGATTGTATGACATGGAAGTTTCATTTTTTTTTGAAGAAGAATATATTTCAAATCAGGCATTGAAGACCAATCTGTCCAAAACATTGATTCCTTCTTTATCAATTTTCTTGATGGTGAAAGAAGAGGGTGGAGCCAAAGCAAAAGAGTATCACTGACAAATCTTTCATGCGGGAGTGAAGATTTTGATAAGTTATCTCTTAAGCTTATTTGTGATGACCTAATTAGGAGGATCTTCCTGGTTATGATGTCAAATGTAGTTCTGGTATATCTGAAGATGAATTCTCTTGTGAAGATACATGTTTTTGATTTTCAAAATCATGAACTGGAGGAAGTTTCATCAAGAAAGAAGCTGAGCATAATTTGTCAATTCTAATGTCTCGACATCGCGCTACACATCAGCAGTTTATGTTGGAGCTGGTTAAAGAAAAGGTAGTTATCTTGATAGCAGAAGAGAAGGAAATGATCCTTGTTTAAGCTAAAATGTCTGAGGACAATTTTATTGGGAAAATGCATCCAAGAGTTTGTGTGCAGTAGCAGTGTAAATCAGCCTGTGGTCAATTGGTGTTTACATGAGCTCTTTCAGTTTTGTGGCTTGAAGGATTGGAAGTAGCAGATTGTCTGTGGTATGTTTATGCAGAAGTATGGCAGTTATCACTCTTAAGTTAGACAAGAGGTCCAAACCTTGTGCTTATAAGAAGAAGCTTCTGGAAGAGTGTGTTATGCAAGTTACTGCAATATTGTTGGTCTGATCTTGGAAGTTGATCAGATGTTGATATGTTGTTGTGTGTTCCCTACAAGAGATATGTGTGGTTTACTATGGTTGTTGGTCTTATAGCCATAGTAATTGGTGCAATCCATGTGATTTAAAATTGAATTCTGCACAAAGTTTTCTGGTCTCCTACAACTTGTGCTAGTCTGTCTCTGTGATTTCGGATGTCAAACAAAATGTCTTGACACAGTGTTTCAGTTTCTTTTGGAGGATCTGGTTGTGGGGGGATGTTATTTCTCTCCAGGGAATTGGTTTAGTTTTGATGGAATTTGAAATAGTTTTGAAGATCTTTAAGGTGATCAAGGGATGTGTTTATTTTCTGATAAGCAGTGATGCCTTCAGAACCAAGCTCAGTTTTGTATTCTAGAAGAAGAAACTGAGGTGATATCCTGCTAACATGATGGATGCTTTGGGTGCTAGACAAATGTTTGATGATCAAGTATGTTTGGAACCTACTCCTAACCTGGAAGAGGAGGCATCTATGCTTTGTGTTGAAGAAGGTTTCATGTTGAAGAAAGTATGAGTGCAGAGGCTAAAACTTGTATTTTGGAGACTTATTAAAGACATCTCAACAAAATTCTTCATGTATGAAGTCCAGTCTGTATGTCAAGGACATTATCTCTGACATCTGGTGACTATAGGAACCAGATTTGTGCGTGTATAGAGACTTGTAGCAGTAGTTGTTCATGATCAGCTACTGGTGAACTCTTGTATCCCCTACAAAGAGTTGTAAATGGATTGCTACAGATCTTCCTCCAATACTATAGTAAGTGTCAAATCCATGTGTTTGAGATTGTTGTCAGATCTGATGTTGGAATAACATCTCAAAGGTGTTGAGTTTTCAACCAAGAAAGTTAGTTGTGCTCATTATGGAGTATCAGGTCAAGCCACTTACCTAATCTGAAGTGATCAGTTGTGTGAATGGTTGTCATGATGGTTTGTTTTGAAGAAGAATCAGCAGATGCCTGTAGTGTGAGAAGGTTACCTTGATAGGAGTTGAGTATTTGTCTGCTCTTGATAAGTTTGTGCATTAAACTAATGACAAAATACATTGACGAGAGACTATGTATATGTCTGATGTAAAAGTGCAGGACTGTTGAAGTGTTGAGAATATACTTTTCTCTATGTGCTGTTTATTTCTCTTCGTGGTGTGTTTGTGTGTGAGAACTCTGTGAAACAATCATGATGGTTAAAAGAATCCTGGGATTATAACAATAAGATTGTGTGTTTTATAGTGTATTTAGAAGTGGCATTATTTGGTATAGTTATGGGGTAGTCTTGGACTACTTATTTTTTGAAGATTCAGATGTGGTAGGTTTGAAGTCTTTGGAGTTTCTGAGCAGGATGGAGGTTGTCTACTCAAACTTGATTGTTGAATCAAGTCTATGAGAGCATGGAAATCTGTTTCTGCAAAGGGAGGAGGTTCTTCTAAGTGGCAGAAGGAAGAGCTGAATTCAACAGTTGGATATCATAATGTTTTGACATCTAGCTTAACATCAGAAGTCTCAGCTGGTGATGTGGCACATCAGCTTAAGATAGGGTGATCTACAAGAATGAACAATAGGATGCTTCAAAAAGATCGTTCTCATGGCAGTTTGCGGGAGCTGCACGAAGGATAAGATGTTACATGACCATGGCTTAGGGAGTCTAAGTGTGTTTGCTATTGAGCAATTGGAAGATGTGACTTGAAGATCTGGTTTCCTTGGTGGATCAGGATATCTTTGTGAGAGTTTTGACAAACGTGGAAAAGGTCAAAATGTGGCATTTGGCTGTTTTCATATGAGGATTCATGCTTGAGGTGATCAAACTGTGGCATTTGGTTGATCTTAGAAGTGAATTCGAAGAATCAAGATAATCAGAGTGTGGCAGCTGGTTATTATTGAGGATTATCTTGGAACAAGTTACTCTTGGGCAGAAGGGTGATGAGTTGAAGACTCAAGGAGATTATTCTTCTTGAAGGTGGATGAGAGTTATTTCTCTATTTTTTTATTACTATAGTAAGTCCAGTTGGTAGAGCATCTAGAATCATGGTGATGATGTTTTGGTGTGTGGAAGATGTTCTATCTTGTGATAGGACATTATCTGGGATGATTGCCTACATTGTATCTAAAGGGAGTCTACCTAATCATACGGGAGAATGATGAAGTAGAAGGTCTAACTTGGAAGGAGAATGTAGAGAAGACTGAAGTAGACCAGGGTCTTGCTAAAGGCAGAAGAAAAGCCTGTGAAGGGGACATAACCCTATTGTCAAGTCATGCTAGAGAGAAGTTGATCAGCCTGGAAAGATGTGGAGTTTTGGAGCATGTGAAGATAACAAACCAAGAGGGAATCATGTGAATATGCAAGTCTGCAGTCTGAACCCCTTGCTTCAGAAAGGGTGTGTGAGATTATGGTATTCAGGTGTGTATGTTAACCTAAATAAGCTGCTCTGACTGTGTTTTATTGGGAGCTTCTTGAAGAACTTCTATGCAAAATGAGTCCTTTGAATGATAATGAGAAGCTGATGTCCCAAAAGATGTTGTTGAATGGTGATGAGAAGAGATGATGCAACATCATGATTGTTGATGGTTATATTTGGAAGATGATTGAGTTTGTGCGTGTGGAGTTAGATGCTCAAGCATCTCTTGAAGAGAGTAGATCTCAGTAAAGCTGAGAATTTGTGGAGTCTATGAGTAGTGTCAAACAAGTCAGGATACTTGGTTGTGTTCTCCAAAAGTGAAAGTACAGTTTGTGAATGTGCTCAGCAAGTGTGCTCAAATGTTCATCTCCATCTAGAGCATTAGTTAACCATGACAGGGGGACTACTTGTCTATGGATTTTGCAACAAAGGTGCATATATTGTGAAGCTTGCATTGCCTTTTATGAGGATATAATGTCAGATAGCATGTTATGACATTAGGCTATTTTGGTGTGGACTTGAATGGTTCTAGCCATGTGAAGCTAATTGTTATGTTCTGAGTATGTTGTTTGGCAGATTCAGAGGTTGTTAAATTGTGGCTAAAAAGGGGGAGAGTTAGCCTGTTGTTCCTGTTGTAGTTGTTGCCTAGTTGTTGTGGTTCTAGGCTTGAGGGAAAGTGTGCGAAGTTAAACAGCTGGTATGCTGGTTCTTGTTTTGAGGGGGAGTTTGCAAGTTGTGGTGAGTGAGTTTGTTTTTGGTGCAGTTGTTGGTTGTTGCTGATGTTTGTGCGGTGCTTGTTAGTAAGTGTTTTTCCGCTGCAAGTTGTTCTGATGTAGGCTGAAATTGTTTTAGCCAAAATTAGCCAAAGGGGGAGATTGTTAGTTCTTGTAGTTGGCTAGAATTTTGGTAAAACAATGTTGATGTCATGGTTGATGTTGCAACATGAGTTTTTTAACAACCTTGTTTTGTTTAGTTAACATTCTAGTTATGTTAAGTTTTTAAGGATTGCAGTTTTGTGCTGATGTCAAACCCGATGTCTTGACATCAATTGACAGAACATCAGAACTTTAGTTGCTGATGTGTTTTGTTAGGGCTACGTGTATCAGTTTGTTTTGAGAGATCTGGTGGAGAGATTGTAGGCGAATATCTTGGTAAAGATATATTTAGTTGCAATCAGATTTGGAGCAGATCTTGTTGCTGTTTTTAAGGCTAAAGGATTTAATTGAAGATTTAATTGAAGATTTGGTTGAAGATTTAATTGAAGATCTATTTAGTAGCAGAATCTTTAGCAGATTTGTAGCAGAAGATTTATTGTGATTTGAAGGCCCAAATCCTGTGGAAAAAAGGTTATAAATAGAAGCATTGTAACCTAGTTTAAGAAAGCCAACCATCATGTAAATCTTAAGGGCTGAGTTTGTGAACCACTCTCTAGGAGAGTTGGTATGTGTGAACCACTCGGATTGTGAGATGCTCATTGTTCTTAGAGGAATCTGTTAAGCAACTCTAAGTATTGTTCTTAGTCATTAGGGTCATGTGTAGGTATTGTTATAGGAGTGTGTCTTCTATGTGTTTTGGAGAGTTTTTGGAAATCAAGTTGTTGATGCAGTGACTGAGATGTTGAATGCTAGACATCATTGCGATGATTGGGAGTGAGATGGAGTCTCTTATCTAGGGAGGACTTAGATAGAAGGGTTATTGGGTAGTGATTAAGTTAGTGGATTATCAACTGGTTTGTTGAGTCTGTAATTTGATACTGCTAATAGTGGACTTCCTTCCTGGCTTGGTATGCCCCCAGATATAGGTTGTTAGACCGAACTAGGTGAACAAATTCTGTGTACACTTTTCTTTTCAGCAACTTCTTTAAATGTCTATAATTGCCTTGCTGTTTATGTCAGACAAGATGACTCGACATCATGTAGGACATCTGGGATCTGTTATACCAGAATTTCAATTACTGATATTTGATGTGAATTTCGTGATTATTTGATTGCATGATCATTTGGATGTTTGGAGAAGTGATAAGCTGCTGAAAAGTGATTTTGGAAGCCAAAAATTGAATTCTGTTGCAGAGTAACCGGTTACAGCATAACTGATAATCGGTTACCCTGTTGTTTTTCTGCATAATCTGTCTGATTTTGAACTAAGTAACCGGTTACAGCATATGTGCTAACTGGTTACCATTGCTGCAGAATGTGATTTTCTTGCATTTTCTTGTTTGTTTGAGATCCTTTCCATGTCTAAACTTCATGGATTAATATGTTGATGATTTGTGAATTATTCTTGAGCTGTTTCACCTCACACCATTGCATGAAGACGATTCTTCGACACGCGATTCTTGGTTTTCATCGATGAATGTTTATGTTTGCGTTGTTGATTACTTGATGCGATGAACACAATGCACACACATTTGAATCATGTTAATTCTTGATTAATGCTCAACCTGCTGGACACGTAATGTGTGATGTTTGATGCACGTTTGTTATGTCATGATTGCATCATTTTCAAATGCGTGGTGTGCTGCCATGTTTTCCACTGCTGTCTTGGTGCATATGTGCTGCTGTTTGGCCTTTTACACCTCCTTTTATGCTGAATTTGAGTTGTTAAATGCTGTTTGGAGTTGTTGCTGGATTTTATCGCTGTGCAGGTGCTGGAGCGCTGTTGTAGCCGCTGTTTTTTGGTTTATTTCTTTGGTTCTCGCTTTGATTTTGTATGCTCCCTTAAGGTTCCCTAGTCCAACTTAATTTTCGATTAAGCTTGGAGTAGGGTAGACATTAGGATTCAAACCATGCATGCTAACTTAGGTAGATGTTTCCCCTTTGAACTCAACCATAGGGTCACGTTTTGCATGACAACATTAGGATAGAATTCCCATAGCATTTTTCTTTTCGACTTATGTCTTCTCTTCTCATCTCATAACAATTCTAAGACACTTAATAAAGATAATGTATATTGCGCTCGAGCCTTAAGTGTAGGAAATGAAGAACAAGGGGTCTCCCTTCCTCTTCTAGAGTGTTGAGCATACGTCCCATTGGGGGCGACCATGCGACGCATTTGTTCCCGCATGGTAGACTTTAGTGCAATGTAAGTTACAAACTAACTTCAATCCACTTCTGTCTAAAAAACACAAAACAAATTCAAATTTTTTTATCCTTCGGGATTCTTGGGTTTCAAATCATTTTCAGAAAAGAGCTTGTCGCTCGCCTAAAAAACATTTACCAACCTTGTTAGGTCGAACTACGACTGCTCTGATTTCCTTTCTCTCGTCCGATTGAGGATACGTAAGCATAAGACGCGATGTCTTGGCGAGCAACCTCCCCCTTTAGTGCGTAGTTTATCGAACTACGTTGACTCTGATTCTTCGTTCTTCCACAAAGATACGTAGGCATTGGATTGCGATAATCCTTGCGAGTCCGTCTTTGTTTTTCCCTCTCTCATTTCCGTTTAGCTGTAGACTTTAAGATAACTCACCCTTTGATTAGACAACAAGCGTGGATCCCATCGAGTACGATGGACGCGTGGGGGTGCTAATACCTTCCCCCCGCGTAACCGACTCCCGAACCCGGACTATGGTAGCGATGACCGTGTCTTCTCCCTCTTAGGTTTTCTACGATCGTTTCCTTTCCATGCGTCGGAATAAATAATGTTCGGTGGCGACTCTTCTGTTCTAGTTATCTCGCTGGTTGTTTTTTCGCAGTTGCGACAGTTGGCGACTCTACTGGGGACTCTGGTTCCCTATACGAGTCAATCCTAGAACTTGTCTGTTTTTTCATTGGGTGATTACTTTTGTGCTTTATTTTGTTGTATAATACTGTATTACTGTATTTTACCGCATTTTATTGCATCTGGATTATTGTTATCATATTGTTCTGTTGCTGTTGTTCTGTTGGGTGGGTTGGATTCATGAGGGATAAGCCCAATACTCAAGCTTGAGCATACACCTAGGATTAGCGTGGAAAGTAATGTGACTTGTGTGGAATTTGGCCAGACGTAGTATACATGAAAACTCCACATCCAGACGAGGTTTTCTTTTGTAATGTTCTATCCTGCGCATTGGTGCAGATGATGGGATGTAACCTAGAAAACTGTCGACTCTGGTGACCATTCCCGAGAACTCAGTAGTGGCACTCCTCCCGAGAGGTGATAATGGCAAACCAGAAATGGTAAACCCATTATACTTCTCGATCCGAGGACCCAATGTTGGGAACTTGTTATAGGATGTCCTTTTTGAAAGAGAATCAGTGGAGGTGGTCCTCGATTGGCGATAGTACTGTACCAGGAAGGATGAATGTATTATTGCTTCTCGACCTCAGTGATAGAAGCTGAGGACCTTTTGTTTTCTAGAACCCACATGTGAGAGGGGATGGGGTTTGCAGGTTTACAGGTAACCTTGACCTTCAACATACCCGGTATTCTGGATTTCTTATCAGTGTGAATTTATCATCCCTGTATTCTGGTATTTTGAATGGGCCTTCGTTCTGGATTTCAGGGTTTCTGATATTCTGGGTCTTATTCAGTCAGTGGAACAACAACAGTATTGAGCATTGTGGATACCTTGATCCCGTGTGTGCATTTGCATCATCATTTTGCATTCTAACATGTTTGTTCATTTGTAGGGTTGCATCCTATCCTAGATTCTGGTTTCCGAAGATTGTCAAAGATGAGTACTAAGAAGAAAAACAACATCATAGTGTACAGGTCCCCACAACTTATTTTGGATTTCGTTCAGAAAATTTTGGCTATGCAAGAGCCTGGGGTATTGGTAGACTTCAGAAAAGAGTATGGAAGAATTCTGAATTCCGCCCGTGACATTAAGAATATGAGTATAGGGCTCTGCACACTCTGGTGTAGTTCTATGACCCTCACCTGCGGTGTTTTCAATTCACTGATTATCTTTTGGCTCCAACGTTGGAGTAGTTTGCTCTCATTTTGGATGTCTCTATCAAAGAAGAAGCTCATTTCTATCCTTCTAAAGAGCTTCCTGATTTGGAAAAGGTTTCCGCTGCTTTACACTTGGATCAATCTTTGTTAAAGAGAAACGTTGCCAGCAAAGGAAGATGTAAAGGCTTTCACATGAAGTTTTTGGTAGAGCAGGCTATTATATGTGCTAAGGCTAAATGTTGGTCGTTTTCAACGCAATCTTGGCCATGTGTGTCTATGGAACGGTGTTGTTCCCAAATGTGAAGGATTTCGTGGACATGCACGCTGTTTGGATATTTACCATGAAGAATCTGGTGCCTACTTTGCTTGGAGATCTGTACTATTCAATGCATTACAATGATGAGAAGAGAAGGGGAGGACCCCTTAATTTCTGTGCACCTATCTTCTATAAATGGTTTGCTGATCGCCTTCCCAAATCTGGAGCATTTGTAGACACTCACGAGACGTTGGATTGGTCTAAAATATTGATGGGATTAAGAGCGGATAATTTGGTTTGGGTCAACCGTGACTTGTTGGGACAAGATATCATGATCAGTTGTGGAGGTTACCCAAATGTGCCTCTAATAGGAAGGAAAAGGGGGATTAACTACAACCTTATTCTTGCTATTAGACATTTTGGGTATGCCTTGAAGGAGCCACCGAAATAAGAGGATGTTCGAGAATCTCTATACTTGAGTGGGGAAGTTAATCCATAATTGTTAAAAGAAGCTGCAATTGCTTGGGAAGATCGTCACAAAAAGAGGAAGACTTCTTTTGGGAGAAGTAACAACAGAGCTTTCCTTGCATACGAAGAGTGGATACTGTAAAGAGTAGAAAATGAGCTTTTACCTTTCTCCAAAGAATCACCATCTTATCCCTTGCTAATTGAGCCACCGACCACAGTTGAGATAGGGAAATACAATAAGTTGTGGGTTGAAAAAGAGAAGCTGCGTGAAGAGAACATCAAATTGCAGAGAGAAATCTACCAACTGAAGCACGAGCGAAATGAAGCTATTCATGCTGCCAAAGTGAAGACAAAGCTTCCCGCCAAGAAGGAAAAATAGCTAGCTGATGAAGTCACAGCCAAACAGAAGATAGTCCAAGCTCTAAAGGGAGTTGGCAAGGTCCTCAAGTCCAGAAAGGAAGACTTGACCAAGGCTTTGTAAAAAATTCACAAGTTCAACGCTTATAGAAAGACTGCAATAACTGCCAACAAACAGAAAGAAGACAAGTTCTTGGAACAAATTGAGATTTGAAGACAAAGCTCTAGAAGAAAGATGAAGAGATCCTATCAGGGACATTCCAAAGACAAGCAGTCGAAGAACGAATCAAGGAGGCCTTATCTGCTATGGAAGAGCTGAAGATTCAAGCTGAAGTTCAGAGGCTTAGAAATGAAGGTCCCAACATGGATGGTGTTTTTGAAGAAGATGCTTGGGAATTGCATTGCCGGTACTTGAAAGGGATTATGCACAGGAAAGATATTCTCATTCAGGAGTTGATCCAGAGACCGAAGCATCCGGATACCAAGAAGATGTTCAAAGAGGTGCAAAAGTGGAGCAGAGAGCATGATGGCTGGGAGGATTGACACTTGTGGATTTTGATGAGATGCCTTAGTTTTCCTTTCTGTTGTTTTCGATCACCGCCAGGCTTGTTGGTTGGGATCTATGTTTATCATGTTCAGATTTATACCTTTATCTTGGGCTGTAATTGTTGTCAGTTGATTATCCTCTGATTTTTCCTGATGTACGAGCAGAAGTTACCTTCTATCTTGTTTTTAAACTGGAATCAAGGGGTGGATCGCCCTGCGAATATTCAAATATGCTCATTTGCATACTCATAATCATTGTGCATAACAGGTGTTTGTCTCCGGGTTTCTTATCTTGCTCTTTTCTTCAGGCAGGATTGCTGATCAACACATTCACCGGTACTTTACCAGACAAAACTAGAAGAAGGCTATGGATCAGTTACAGGCTGAGTTGATTGCGATGCAAGCTCGTATGACCCAATTTATGGATATGATACAGAATGTTGTTGTGGGTCAGTAGGAGCTGAGGACCTTTGTTCAACCATTGATTGCTAGAGTTAAAGAAGACGGGGTTCTTCATGGAGGCGTTCATACTGGTGTTATTCCTCCGGGCGGAGGTGTTGCTGGTGATGGTGTGCAAGATGGTCCTCCGGGCAGAGACATTCCTGTTCCTGGTGTTGTTATCCATCCGAGCGGAGGAGAGAGTGTTGTGATTCCTTCCATAGTGGGAGGAGGTAACAGTGTCTGTGCAGTACATGGTCGTCGCCTTGATGACCAACAGGATGATGTATTTTCTATGCCAGGTGGGGATGCTGGCCCTCAGCCTGATAATGATCGGAGATTCAAAATGATTGAAGAAAAAATTAAGGCTTTTGATAATCAGAATTCCTTGGGTTTGGATATGGATGACTTGGGACTAGTCCCCGGTGTCAGAATTCCTCACAAGTTTCAGGTGCCTACTTTCAAGAAGTATAACGGTGTTACTTGCTCGAAGACTCACATTCGAGCTTATGCCAGAAAGATGGGTGCCTATTCTGATGATGAAAAGTTGTTGATGCACTTCTTCTAAGATAGCCTGTCTTGGGCGTCTTTGGAATTGTACATGTCGTTGGAGAGGTGCCATGTTCGTAACTGGTAGGAATTGGTGGAGGCTTTTGTTAAGCACTATCAGTATAATACTGATATGGTTCCTAACAGAACACAATTGCAGAGTTTGTCGCAGAAAAACAATGAGAGCTTTAAATAGTACGCCTAGAGGTGGCGGGAATTGGTAGCAAGGGTACAACCTCCCAGCGGGAGATGATCGATATGTTTATGGCCACCATGCAGGGTCATTATTATGAAAAGCTGGTGCCTTGTATGTTGGGAATGTTTGCTGACTAGGTCCTAGTTGGAGAAAAAGTAGAGAGTGGGATCAAAACTGGAAAGATATCAGGCAGTGATGGATCCTCATCTGGAGGAGGGAAGAAACCGTATGCGAACAACTACAAAAAGAAAGAAGGGGACACGAATTCTGTTTCATCGTACAATGGTAGGGGAAAGGCTCGACAGAATTACCATCAGCAAGTTGCTTCTGTTACTATTCTAGCTGCACCTCAGTAGCAAAGGAATACTCCAAATCAGTACCAAAATAGGCAGCCTGGCCAGTATCAAAACAGACAAAGGAATGCTGAAAGGCATTTTGATCAACCGCCCATGTCATATGCTCAATTATTACAACACCTGCTGCAACTGCGTTTAGTTGAGCTCTGCACTTTGGCTCCACCCACTGGGAGGCTACCTCCGGGCTATGATGCTAACGCACATTGTGATTTCCACTCCGATGCCCCGGGGCATACAATTGAGAGGTGTAGGCCATTCCACCATAAAGTGCAAGATTTAGTAGACTCCAAAGCCATCAACTTCTCTAATGACATGCCAAATATCATTCAGAACCCAATGCCGAATCACGGTGGGCCAAGGGTTAATGCCATTATTGAAGATGGTGAAGTTTTAAACTTGCCTCTAGATGTGAACGAGTTGAAGACTCCCTTTTGTGTGGTAAAGGAATGGTTGCTGAAGGGTGGGGTGTTCCCTGGTTGTGATAAGGGCTGTTCAGAATGCGTGCTGCGATCGAATGGTTGTGATTTGTTGAGATCAGGTATTCAGAGGTTGATTAATGAAGGGTAGTTACAGTTCGACAGATGTGATCAGCAGAGAAAAATTACTGACAAAGAGAATGATGTTTCCACAGTAACAATTCCTTTCAAAATAATAACCATATTAGCACCGATGAGACCAGCGCCGGTCATCATTACCGTTCTTGGGCCTATCCCGTATGAAAGTACCAAAGCCATCCCCTAGAACTATGGGGTTGAGGTATTTGTTGATGGAAAGAAGCAAGAATTGGTGGGAACATCGACTGTGAATTTAGAGGTAGACAGTACTGATCAAGCAGGGGCTATCACGAGAAGTGGTAGGGTCTTCATTTCATTAGATGATCAGGTTGGAAGTTCCAAGCAAGATAAAGGAAGTGATGGATGATTCTGTATAAAACCAGGTCGTAAGTGATTCAACAGCGAAACAAGTTGACAAATCTTTCTCGGAAAATGTGGAGGAGTTTATGAGATTAATCAGGAATAGCGATTGCAAAATTGTTGATCAGTTGCATCAGATGCCATCCAAAATATCTATCCTATCTCTGCTGTTATGCTCCGAGGTGCACTAGAATGCGTTGCTGAAGGTTTTGACCACAGCTATGTGCCTCAGGAAATATCCGTTAATCAGTTAGAAGGGGTTGTGGCTCACGTGAATGTTGGTAATGGTTTGGGTTTCACTGATTTAGATTTGACTCCAGCTGAGAGAAATCACAATAACGCTCTATATATTTCAATGGAATTCCGAGGCACCCTAATGTCACATGTGCTAGTTGATATTGGGTCATCCTTAAATATGCTGCCAAAGAAGGCTCTGATGAAGTTAGATACTCGTGGGCTGATTTGCACGCCAAGTGACTTGGTGGTGCGTGCTTTCGATGGTTCTAAGAGGTCTGTCTTTGGAGAATTTGTGTTGCCAATCAAAGTTGGTCCTGAGATTTTTGACGCTACTTTCTACATCATGGACATTCAGCCTGCTTATAGTTGTTTATTGGGTCGTCCGTGGATCCATAATGTTGGGGCAGTTACGTCCACGTTACATCAAAAGCTGAAATACATGGTGGATGGCCACGTTGTGACAGTCTGTAGTGAGGAAGACAACATGGTGAGTCACCTATCAACCTTCAAATATGTGGAGGTAGAGGGTGAAATACATGAAACTCTGGGCCAAGCCTTTGAAGCTGTGAAAATTCCAGAGGAGCCTCTAAAGGTAGTCAGTCAGCCTGAGGTAGTGAAACAACCCGAATTGGTAAATCAGCCGGAAGTGTCGATGTCTTCTTTCAAGGATGCACGTGCTGTAGTTGAAGCAGGTAGTTCTCAGAAATGGGGCCAGGTCATTGATGTTCAGATGAAACAGAATACTTATGGATTTGGATACAGGCCACCCCGAAGAGTTCAAGAGCCTCCTAAGTTCTATGGTCCAGTCCAATTCACAAGTGCTAGTATCTTTTTCAATCGGATTAATGTCATTGATGATGAAGGGGATAATGATTGTGACATGGATGAATGAATCCGCCCCTGCACTCTCGGTCAAAGCTTATGCAATTGGTCATCTGAGAAAGTCATCCAAGTGACCTGTCAAGAGTAATTGCCTTTGTTTTCTGTTTGTGTTAAATACTACGTTCTGCCCAAGACGTAGTGATACTTATCTGTAGGGCTTTGATGTTTTTGTTTTCTACTTTATCATCAATAAAGGATGTTTTTCACATTCAAATATTTTGATCCTTGTTTTTCTATTTTTACTTTTTGCATCAAATCACATCAAAATGGAAATGTGTTTTTGTTTGTTGCGTTCATAATAAACATAAAACATCAATCATGCAGTTTTCTTTGTTCAGATTCTACCAATAATGATTCAGCTATGGCTCGGTATGACTTCGACAATCCCGTCTATCAGGCTGAAGAAGAGACTGACGAAGATTGTGACTTACCAGAAGAATTGGCCAGACTGCTGAAATAGGAGAAACGGGTTATTCTACCTCATCAGGAGGAAATCGAGACTGTTAATCTAGGCACCGAGGACGCAAAAAAGGAAGTAAGAATTGGGGTTGTTTTGGAAGACACTATCAAGGGAAGATTGATTGAGATGCTTCGAGAGTATGTGGATATCTTCGCTTGGTCTTACCAAGACATGCCCGGGCTTGACACTGATATTGTTGTACACAGGTTACCGCTTAGAGAGGGTTGTACTTTGGTTAAGCAGAAACTAAGAAGGATGAAACCGGATATGGCTGTCAAAATCAAAGAGGAGGTTCAAAAATAGTTGGACGCCAGATTTCTTGCTGTAACAAATTATCCTCCGTGGGTTGCTAATATCGTGCCTGTACCTAAGAAGGATGGAAAGGTCAGGATGTGCATTAATTACAGAGATTTGAATAGAGCAAGCCCGAAAGATGATTTCCCGCTCCCCCGCATTGACGTGTTAGTGGACAACACTGCTCAGTATTATGTATTTTCCTTTATGGATGGCTTCTCTGGGTATAGCCAAATCAAGATGGCCCCAGAGGACATGGAGAAGACTACGTTCATAACACCGTGGGGAACTTTTTTCTACAGGGTGATGCCCTTTGGATTGAAAAATGTTGGGGCAACCTATCAGCGGGCAATGGTGACTCTCTTTCATGATATGATTAACAAAGAGATTGAAGTCTATGTTGATGACATGATTGCGAAGTCACAAACGGAGGAAGAACGTCTGGTAAATCTTCAGAAGCTATTTGAAAGGTTACCGAAGTTCAAGCTGAGGTTGAATCCGAACAAATGCACCTTCGGGGTGAGATCTGGAAAACAGCTGGGGTTTATTGTCAATGAAAATGGTATCGAGGTTGATCCTGCTAGAAGTAAAAGCCATACGAGAAATGTCTGAGCCGAGAAAAGAAAAAGAGGTTTGTGGATTCTTAGGGAGGTTGAACTACATTGCTAGGTTCATCACTCATCTTACAGCCACGTGTGAACCAATATTCAAGCTGTTAAGAAAAGATCAAGAGGTCAGGTGGAATGAAAATTGTCAAAAGGCGTTTGAAAAGATAAAAGAGTACTTGCAGGAACCTCCGGTCCTTATGCCACCAGTTCCAGGTCGGCCGTTGATAATGTATCTTATGGTTCTTGAGAATTCAATGGGGTGTGTGCTCGGTCAACACGACGAGTCAGGTAGAAAAGAGCATGCCATCTATTACCTGAGTAAAAAGTTCACCGATTGTGAGTCAAGGTACTCTATGCTGGAAAAATCATGTTGTGCACTCGGTTGGGAACCTAAGCGTTTGAGGCAGTATATGTTAAACCACACAACCCTGTTGATTTTGAAGATGGATCCGATCAAGTACGTATTTGAGAAGCAAGCACTTTCGGGGAGAATAGCCCGTTGGCAGATGGTTTTAACAGAATACGATATTCAGTATGTTTCCCAAAAGGCCATTAAGGGAAGTGTTTTGTCAGAATATCTTGCCGAACAACCGATTGAAGATTATCAACCGATGAAGTTTGAAATTCCAGATGAACATATCATGTTTTTGAAGATGAAAGACTGCGAAGAGCCTTTGCCTGACGAAGGACATGAAATTGGATCTCAGTGGAAGCTAGAATTTGATGGAGCTGTTAACTCGTATGGTAACGAAATCGGGGCAATCATTACAACTCCAAGGGGTTCCCATATACCCTTCACTGCCTGATTGGCGTTCATATGTACCAACAATGAGGCATAGTATGAAGCATGCATCATGGGATTAGAAGAATCCATTGATTTGAGAATCAAGAACCTCGATGTGTATGGTGATTCTGCATTGGTAGTTAATCAGATCAAAGGAGAATGGGAGACTTGTCAGGCAAATCTGGTGCCTTACAAGAATTACGCTAGAAGGTTGCTACCTTTCTTTGACAGGGTTTAATTTCATCATGTACCTCGGGCTGAGAACCAGATGGATGATGCATTGGCAACGTTGGCTTCAATGTATAAAGGGAATTTGTGGAATGAAGTTCCATCCATCACAATCATGCGTCTAGATAGACCATCTTTTGTGTTTGGAGTTGCAGACGTATCAGATGGCAAACCTTGGTATCATGACATTAAGTGTTTTCTGAAGAGTTAAGAGTATCCAGGGGGTGCGTCTACCAAGGATAAGAAAACTTTGAGGAGGTTGGCAGGAAACTTCTTTTTGAATGAAGATGATGTGTTGTACAAGAGGAACTTTGACATGGTCTTCCTACGTTGTGTTGATGAACACGAGGCAGGCCTGTTAATGGAAGAAGTTCATGAGAGTTCTTTCAGTACCCATGCCAATGGGCATGCTATGGCTAGGAAATTGTTGAGAGCAGGGTATTACTGGATGACTATGGAGTCTGATTGTTTCAAATACGCCAGGAAATGCCATAAATTCCAGATTTATGCAGATAAGGTGCACGTACCGCATACTCCTCTGAATATGTTGTCGTTTGCTTGGCCCTTTGCCATGTGGGGCATTGATATGATTGGAAAGATTGAGCCAACTGCTTCCAATGAGCATCGTTTCATCTTAGTTGCCATCGATTATTTCACGAAGTGGGTGGAAGCAGCATCGTATGCCAACGTCACTAGACAAGTGGTAGCCCAGTTTATCAAGAAGGACATCATCTGTCGTTATGGAGTCCCAGAGAGAATCATTATTGATAATGGTTTAAATTTGAACAACAAGATGATGAAGGAGCTATGTCAGAGCTTTAAGATTGAACATCACAACTCTTCTCCCTATCGTCCGAAGATGAATGAGGCTGTTGAAGCAGCGAATAAGAACATCAAGAAGATTGTGCAGAAAATGGTGGTAATGTATAAAGACTGGCATGAAATGTTGCCTTACGCTCTACACGGTTATCGTACTTCAGTGCGTACATCAACTAGGGCAACTCATTTTTCACTGGTGTATGGTATGGAAACAGTCTTACCATTAGAGGTTGAGATTCCTTCTTTGAGAGTTCTGGAAGATGTGAAGCTTGATGAAGCCGAATGGGTACGTTCCAGGTTGAATCAGTTTAACTTTATCGAAGAGAAAAGATTGGCAGCCATTGCACATGGTCGGTTGTATCAGAGCAGGATGAAGAAAGCCTTTGATCAGAAAGTGCATCCTCGTTGTTTTCAGACAGGTGAATTGGTTTTGAAAAGGGTCCTTCCTCCTCAAATAGATCATAGGGGAAAATGGACTCCAAACTATGAAGGGCCATATGTAGTAAGAAAGGTTTTCTCTGGTGGAGCCTTATTACTTTCAACTATGGATGGCGAAGATTTTACGTCCCCTGTGAATGCAGACGTAGTCAAAAAATACTTTGCATAAAAGAGACCCGCCGGACATAAAAAGAAAGTCCAGGAAAAAAGGGGCATCCCGGCGAACCATAAAAAGAAGAGGTTCGGGCAAAAGTTATGGATAAAAAAGAAAATAATAAACCCGCGAAGTTGAAAACCTAAAAAGGCAACTTTGGCAAAAAAATTGGTATCCCGGTGGATTGAAAACACGAAAAGGGCGATCCAGGAAAAAGTTAGGGATTTGAAAGCAAGAGGCTACGATCTGCGTTCGATCTGTGAGCACTTTTCATATATGGAAATTTCGAAGGAAAAGGATCAGTCCAGTCAGTCCCTTTGAAGGTCAACGCATCGGCGGATAAGCAAGACATATGGGTAATAGCTGAATTGAATCATGGTGGATATTTGTTATTTTCATTTTAATTTTTGCGCAATTACCTCATTTCAGGAATTGCTTCCAGTTGTAAATGCCTATTTACATGCCTGTTCATTCAATAAAAGTTTCATTTCACTCAAAGAACTTTCCATTTATGTTTTTACTTTTACTGTTTTGTTTGTGAAAACGTCAGATATTTTGATAAACATTGCATGCGAAAATGTTAAGCTTTGCGGAGCATATCAGAAAATAATGGAAAATGCTTAGGCAATGGATATTGTGGATGGTAATCGAGGTAGTCATTTTTGCATATAGAATATTCTGTTGTCGTTGATTGCATGGTAGCAAGATTTCTCCCCAGTAGAGTTACTCTCCCCCAGCTTTGAGATTTCATCATCCTCAGCAGATTGTTACTTTCCCCCGCCAGATTACAAAGGATTGTTTATCCATCCAAAGTCGTGGTTGGATTAATATTCCCCCAGCAGGCATTCAGAAGTTGATTGCTCTAAGGTCGACGTTGTTGTATCTCCAGTGGGAGATTTGTGGACAAAGATGTTATCCTCCCTGTCGCTCCCATAGATTTTCATCTAGGTACAAACGCGAAAGTGGCACGAAAATAGAGTCGCCAGCAATGTGTATTTATCCCAAGAGAGGGAAAGGAAACACTGCATAAACTTGAGGGAAGGAAAGAACATGGTCTCGCGACCAAGAGAAACGGGTAAGGGAGTCGAGTACGCGAGGGGAAGGTGTTAGCACCCCACACGTCGATCGTACTCGATGGGATCTACGCTTGTCGTCTCGATCAAAGGGTGTTGTCGTCTGGAGCTCCGCTGCTACCGGGAAGAATAAGGAACAGGAAAGGAAAAGAACGGAGAAACGGGGAAGAAAAGAAAAGAAGTGACTCGATAGGACATTATCGTTGTCCTAGGCCTACATATTCCCTTTGTGCAATGGGAAAGTCAAAGTCAACGTAGTTCGGACGCGAACTAAGGGGGAGGTTTGCTCGTCGAGATATCGCATCTCGTGCCTACGTATCCTCAATCGGACGAGAAGAGGAATCAGAGCAAGCGTAGTTCAACCTAACAAGGTCGGAGTGGGGGAAGGGTGCTCGCCAAGACATCGCTGTCTTGTGCCTACGTATCCTCAATTGGACGAGAGAGAGGAAATCAGAGCGTCTGTAGTTCGTGGTGATGACCACAAAGGTTAAGCGTTTTATGTGAGCGACGAGCTCTCTTCTGAAAAATAGTTTGAAATTGAACGATCCTGAAGGATGAAAAAGGTTTGGATTGGTTTTGTGTCTTAGACAGAAGTGAATTGAGGTTAGTTTATAACTTGCATTCCACCCAAGTCTATAACACAAGAACGAATACGTCGTGCATCGTCCCCAACAGGACGTACACTAAGCATCCTAGAAGAATGAAGGGAAACCCCTCATTCCTCATTTCCCATATACGAGGCTCATGCGCAATACACGTTAATCTTTATTAATTGTATTAAAGAGGTTATGAGATGAGAAGAGAAGACCCAAAGGAAAGGTAACTCTAAAGGGAATTTCACTCCTAAAGTTGTCATGCAAAGGAAACCCTAGGGTTAGTGAGGTTTAAGAACCTAAGTCTAAAAAGAAAGGGTGGGATATCACTACCTAATACTTATCCTACATCACCTTCATCAAAGATTAAGGATGAGCTAGGATCCCTAAAGTGTGTGAAAGAGTTGTACTCAACCAAGAATTATATCATGCTATACACAATCAAACAAGAGATATAGAAAAGAAGATGAGAAAGAGATGAAAAAGAGAAAACAGCAGCTACAACAGCCCATCTGCACCAGAAAAGCAGTGAATTCTATCCAATACACCAAACTGCAATTAACAGCTCACAATTCAGCATGAAAATAGGTGTAAAAAGCAGCAGGCAGCAAGTGCATACAATTGACAACACATAAACAATCTTAGAACAGCAGCTGTAAAAACAGGGCAGCATGCATCCAAACAAGGAGTAATTGCAAATGAACATGCATAGCAAGGAAAATCAAGCATCAAAGTTGCAAACATCATGGATGAACAAACATGATCATGTTAATCACTCAAGAACAAGCATATTCAACATAATTTTGCAATTCACACATTGACCAAAACAAGTCATGCACAAACAACTATGGAGATAAACAAACAATCATGCATCAAGCATTACATACTTTTCAATCAAACGTGATTACAATCACACCACCAATCAAGGTAAACAACTCTTAAAATCACATGAAGGCCTGCACACCATAAGGAAACAAATCATCATGCATATGAACACTTTAGATTAGTGTGCACCTCAATGAAAGGAAAGTGAACAAGCATGCACATAACAATTCCAGCAACACAAGCATCAATCAACAATTAGCATGTTCAAGGAGTGTGTGCTGTAACACCCCATTTTTAATTATTTTATCGTCCGGTTTGTTTTGTATTGTTTGACTTGCTTTGGGGCGTGTTTGAGTGCGATGGAATGGTTATTGTAGGGCATTATTGATGAATATAAGATTTAGACCATTATTGGTAAGGTGTGATGACTTAGTATTTTTACTATTAAAAATGATCATTATTATTAATATTATTATTATTATTATTAGTATTAGTAATTTTAATAATAGTGTGACAATTTCATTAAATTAAAATAAAATAAGAGAATTAGTGGGCTGATGGATTAGTGAAGGGTAGATTGGTAATTAGGTGTTAATTAGTGAAATTAAGGGGTTTAGAACTAATCAGAATTTTGGAGATAGAAAGAGAAAGGCTTAGGAGAAAGGAAGAAGAAGGTGTGCTAGGGCTTTGCTAATTCATCAAATTTTCGCAGGAATTCTTCCAGATTCTAGGTAAGGGGGAGAAACGGGTTTAGTATTGGTGATATAATCGTATGAGGGTAGTGGGGATTCCTTAACCCCCGTAGGATTTTTGTATGAACACATGCTGATGTTTGAATTCCTGTTTGTTTGTATGCTTTCTGTGTTGTTGGTGTGAAATCGATCTATTGAATGATCAATTTTCTGTCATATGATGAAGTATGATATATGTTGATGATGATGGTGTTGTTGAATGATAAATTCTGGTGTAAAACTTCATCTGATTAGGAATACGATTTGAGCCTAGAACTGAAACTATGAACTGGTAAATTTTAGGTACAAGAGAAAAGATGGAAATTGAACCTAAAATCAATATAGGAACCATTCTAAGACTGATTAGAAGTGAAGAAGTAGGAATTTCCTAGCAGAGTGCAGAATGGTGAGCTCTCTGGTCATTTGCGTATGGGATCTGGCCATACGCGTATTGGGCAAGGCAATACGCGTATGGGAGTGAAGAAAAATGAGAATTACGCGTAAGGAAGGCTGGAGAGGAGGGTTTGGCACGACCCTCTGCCCATACGCGTATGGTGGCAAGGCAATACGCGTATGGACTAGCCATACGCGTAAAGAGATCTGAAAGTGGAATTTTGAAGGGAAAAAGGGTTCTTCCCTTACGCGTATGGCTTGGGTGTTACGCGTATGGTGTGAGCGTGTGAGCAGTCATACGCGTATGACTCAGGTCAATACATGTATGAACAGGCTGAGTGCAGAATTTTACCGTTTTGCGATTTCTTTCCCGTTTTCGCATCGGAATTGTTTTCTAATGGTTCGAGAGGTTGAGAGTAGGTGCCAGTAGCTGAGAATTAATACTTTGGTGATGAAAATATTAATTTTAGTAATTTTAACTAATTAATTAATATTTAGGTGTTTGGTGTGCATAAATCAGTTTTTGTGAAGACGATCTTGATGTTATGTCATGGTGTGATCAGTTGGATCGTGTACATGTATTCTTATTGCTATACATGTGTTATTATGCATTATATGTCATGCATTTTCATGGTGATTGGTGGGATGAATCATTGTTCAGGAGGAGTGTATGTGATTCATCCGTACTCCTATATGGAGAATGGTGGGGGATAGATCATTGCCAAGTAGGGGTGTATGTGATCTATCCAGTTCGATTGAATGAACCAAAGAGTCGGTACCGCATTGCATTATGTCATTTGTAGAGTCACATTTCATTTGTTGATAATTATACCTGATATTGTGTATTGGTGACGATGATGTTATTTGACAGTAGGTCGTATTTGTATGTTGTTGACTTGTGTGTGAATATTACCCTCTGTTTAGTATTATTCACCTTTTCTATATTGAACGTGATTTCTCACCCCTTTGTTGTTGTTGTGTCTGTGCTTCTTCGGAAGTATAGATAATCCAGGTACTTAGATAGCTTGGATATTGGTGTTGCTGATCGAGTCCATATGAGTGCTCTGATACGTAACACGGGATGTCAGGGTGTTTTCATATTTGTTTTGATTATTACATTCTTTGTTACGTACTTTTGTTTTGTTGAGAAAAATGTTATGGTGAACCTTATTTTTTAAGTTCGCGCCCGGCAGTTAGGGTCGATGCCTGTTTGCGGCTTAGACGGAAAGTAACGTGCTGTTTTCTGAAAATGGTCTGGAACCAAACAATCCCGAAGGATAAAAAGATTTGAATTTGTTTTGTTTTTTTAGACAGAAGTGTTTTTGAAGTTAGTTCGTAACTTATATTGAACCAAAGTCTACCATGCGAGAACGAGTGAGTCGCATGGTCGCCCCCAAATGGGACGTATGCTACACACTCTAGAAGAGGAGGGGAGACCCCTCGCTCTTCATTTCCTACACTTAAGGCTCGAGCACAATATTCGTTATATTTTATTAAGTGTTTAAAGAAGTTATTACGAGATGAGAAGAAGAAGACCCAACGGAAAGGTAGCTTTAAAGGGAGACTAAATGCCCTAATGTTGTCATACAAAGGGTGGTCCTATGGTTAATGAGGTTTAGGAAAGAAACATCTACCTAAGACCTAATGTTAATCCTACTCCAAGCTTAATCGAAAATTAAGTTGGACTAGGTAGCTCTAAGGGAAAAAGGAATCCAAGACTTAAACAAGTCTTGAGATTCAAGGGAAAAGAAAAAGTGAAAGAGAGAAAACAGTAGCTACTACAACACCTGCACCAAAAACAACAATAGAAACTAGCATATACACCAAACAATGATTCACAGCACACAAACCAGCATGAAAGTAGGTGTAAAAGGGTCACACAGCATCACATTTAACGGCACATATGCGCTAAATCAGCAATAAAAAACCGGGACAGCATGAGGTATTTGGTTCAAACATGGCAAAATGTGCATACATCAAACAACATACATTGTTCAATTAATCATGATCGTAAACATATCATACACCATGTTGAATAAACTTGAAGGCATCATGGAAGAATGCAACACATCATGAAAGAATGCACAACACTTAGCATATGATCAAGTTGAATCAAGTATGCATATCATGAAATTAAATGCAAGCAAGCATGCACAACACCATCAATCCAGCAAGTGTGCGTGCGTATTCATTGCATCAAGAAAACATTGGTGTAAACATGAACATTCAACAATGAAAACCAAAAAGATCGCGTGTCAGAAAATTTGGTACATACAAAGATGTGAAGTTGAATAGCTCAAGAATTAACCACTAATCATTAACACATCCATCCATGAAATTTAAAAGTGAAATGGAATCAAGACATGCTCAAAAATGCACAAAATACACACTCTGCTTCAGTGGTAACTGCTTACCTCCTGGGGAGTAACCGGTTACTCAGTTCAAAATTTTCAAAGATGCGCAGAAATATACAGGGTAACCGGTTACCTCCTGGTGAGTAATCGGTTACTCTGGGACTGAATTCAAAAAAACAACTCCAAAATCACTTTTCAGCAACAAAATCACTTATCCAAACCATTCCAATGATCATGTAACCACTTATGCACGAAAATTACATCAAATATCAGTGAACAACATTAATTAGATCCAACAATCATCAACATCATGAATCAAAATCAAGCAACATGGATCCAAATCAAAAATACCAAAGATCTACATCGAATAAGTTGTAAATAAGCAAAATTAAGTATAGATCTAAAGAAAACCAACCTACAAGGCTGAGGTTTGCCTTGGTGATTGTTGAAAACGAAAATTGAAAATCCAAGCAAGAAATCCAAGATCTATGCAAGAAACTTCAAGATCCTAGCAAGAAAATTCAAGATCCAAATAATATGATGGTTTTTCTTCAAGCTTTTTTCCAAAATCAGTTCCAAAAGCTTCAATCCAAGAGCAAAACAATAGTAAATCCAAGATCCCTTCAAGAATTAGTGAATGGATGACGGTTTAGTTCCAAGATCAACAAATTTCAATGCAAAATATGTTGCACTTTGATGATGGAACTTTGAGTGTGGGTTTTGAAATGAGAGAAAAGTTGAGAGAAAATGGAATGAGAAGTGTAGAGAATTCAGAAAATGAATCAAGGTTCTGTGAGGTTTGGAATGAATTAACTTAAATATATGCTAGGTTAGGAATTCAAATGTGGTTTGGAGTGTGGGTTAATGAGTGGAATGGAAATGAAGAATTAATTAGGAAAGGGAATGTGGAATTAGAGTGAAAAGAATAATGGAAAATAATGAAGGGAATTTTAATTTGGATGGAAAATGATAAAATTGAATCAATTCTAGATCCTTCCCACACATGCACATGGAAATCACATGATCACAATGCTGAAAAATCACACATTTTTCAAAATAGGCACAGAGTAACCGGTTACTCTATATGCAGTAACCGGTTACTTCATACAAATTTTGAATTTTAGCGCCTTTTGGAGGGAAACCTGGAGAAGTGACTTCTGATGGCTGTTCTGAATCTGTTAGACCTCTGAAACTTAAAACTTGATATTGCTACTGAGTAACACCTGAAAATATACTGGGGAATGTGTTTCGTCTTCAGATTAAACTGCTGATAATGACTGTCTGGTGTTGAATAATTGATCAAAAATTGACTGCCGGAGCTTCTGATTACCAAAATGTCTAATGAGCAAAACAAATGCTCACAAAGAATTTGAAAATTATCCGCTCGGCTCGGAATATCATTTAAAATCAAACTGGAACTGATGACGCCATGAGCTTCTAAAGAATACCTTGATCCCTCGTTCAAAACATGCAAAAATGCAGAAATGAGGATGCAAATGAAATGAAACATAAGCAAGTTAGAGGTTAAAAAAGAGAGGGCAAATTTTGGGGTGTTACAGCTGCCCCTATTCAAACTTCTTGGATCCGAGGGTATGAAAGCAAAGGCTTTCAGATAATCTGGATACACGGAGATTGAATACCAAAAGAACCCGAAAATTTGCAACCTGTGGGGATGACGCGATAAAGTGAAAATGAGTACGACCGAAAGCGAACTCAGGATAAAAGACCGACCGAAGGCGGATTCACTAGGGATATAAGAACAAAATGAGTACGACCGAAAGCGGACTCAAAAAGAAAGACCGACCGAAACCGCCCTTTTAACAACCAAATGAGTACGACCGAAAGCAGACTCATTGGGGATACAAACGCAAACGAGTTCGACCGAAAGCGGACTCGAAAGGAAAGACCGCCCAAAACCGCTCTTCCACCAACAAAACGAGCACGACCAAAAGCGAACTCGAAAGGAAAGACCGGCCAAAACCGCTCTTCAACCAACAAAACGAGCACGACCAAAAGCGAACTCAAAAGGAAAGACCGACCGAAACCGCTCTTCCACCAACAAAACGAGTACGACCGAGAGCGAACTCGAAAGGAAATACCGACCGAAACCACTCTTCCACCAACAAAACGAGTACGACCGAGAGCGAACTCGAAAGGAAAGACCGACCGAAACCGCTCTTCCACCAACAAAACGAGTACGATTGAAAGCGAACTCGAAAGGAAAGACCGACCGAAACCGCTCTTCCACCACCAAAACAAGTACGACTGAAAGCGAACTCGAAAGGAAAAAATATATTACATATGATAACTCTACTAGGGATAACAAAATAACAAAGAGTGCGAGGACGACCGAAGACGAACTCGAAAAGAAAGACCAGCCGAAAACGGACCTTCAACAATAAGCGAGTACGACCGAAAACGAACTCGAAAAAGAAAAGACGAGTACGACTGAAAGAGAACTCGAAAGGAGAGAAACGAGTACGACCGAAAGCAGACTCGAAAAGAAAGGCCGGTCAAAAATGGGCTTTTAGAGATTAGTAGAATCGACAGATCTACAAAGATGACTCCGCTGGGGTAAGAGAAATATGAATAGACAACTCTGCGGGGGAGTGTAAGGATGACTGACAAGAAAGGACGAATCCACTGGTTGCGGTGTAATGTTAAACAACATCTTCTGAATTATGCTACTTTCTACTGGGGAAAGAAACTGGTAAAAGATATGAAACCTGGCTTATGCTTCGAATGCATATGTTTGAATTTTTCTATGGCGTAATGCTCCATACGAAATGGAAATGCTACGCATTTGGGAGGATGCTATGCAAAATGCTTATGCAATGCAAAAGAACCGTCTCAGCAAAATAAATACTGAAGACAAAGGCAACTCCACCGGGAATGACAGATTAAATTGTCCTCTGAATCAAAAGACCCTGCTGAAAAAGACTTCACTCTGATGGGGGAGATCCAGATCACCAACTCTGCTGGAGATGAAAACTCCGAGAGAATGCCCACTATGTTAGGGATGGAAATGAATACTGAAGGTGGAAATTCCTCCGCTGGGGATTACCAATGACTTCTACTGAAAACAGAATTCATCTCCTGGATTTGAAGGATGCCAATAGTAATTGGACTTAAGACCTGTTGGGGATGTCAACTGCCATTAAATAAACCACTGCGAGGATTATCACTAAACTCTGCTTGGGGATATTAGTCAATGACACCAAACCTGCTTGGGGATATTACTGAACTTGACCTGCTGCTGGGAGATGTCTGCACTTTCATCTGTCAAGGAATATTAGTACCTTTACCCTACTGGGGAATACCAGCCATTACAAGTATGCCTGCTTGGAGAACGGTGGTTGTCAGCATCAACTCTGCTAGAGGGTAACATCAAGCTTACTCATTTACGGGGATTAACTCATACTGCTGCTGGTGAGAACAAAGTTTCCTGACTGGCTGAGGAGAATGGGTGCTTAAACCTTGTGGGGAAATAACATCTTTGATCAAAGAAGATACTCCATAAGTCTCTTGCTGGGGATGCAAAAGTAACAACTTCTGGCTTCTTGCTGAGGAATGATAAATCAAACACAACTCTAGTTGGAGAATTAATCCTTTATGCTTTGTTGAGGAAGACAATCCTCGATACTCTGGCTGGGGAGAGTAACAATCCGTTGAGGATGATGAAATTCCCAATGCTGGGAAGAGTAACTCTACTGGGGAAGAACAACCCTGTTACCCTGCAAACAAAACCAACAGAAAGTTCTATATGCAAAATAGCTACTTTGATTACCATCGAGGTGAACGTTGCCTAAGCAATTTCTACTGTTTTTCGATATGCTTCGTAAAGCTCAACATTTTCGCATGCAATGTTTATCAAAATATCGGACGTTTTCACAAACAAAATAGTAAAAGTAAAAACATAAATGAACAACTCTTTGAGTGAAATGAAAATTTTATTGAATGAATTGGCCTGTAAATAGGCATTTACATCTGGAAGTAATTCCTGAAAAGAGGTAATTGCGTAAAAAGTAAAAGAAAATACACATGTCGGCAATGTGAGGAACAAATATCCACCATGATTCAATTCAGCTATGACCCATATAACTTGTTTATCTGTAGATACTTTGGCCTTCGAAGAGACTGACTGGACTGATTCCTTTCCTTCGAAATTTCCATGTATCGAAAGTGTTCACAAATCGAACGCAAATCGTAGCCTTTGCTTTCAAATCCCTAACTTTTTCCTGGATCGCCCTTTTCGGTTTTTAAATCCACCAGGATACCCATTTTTGCCAAAGTTGCCTTTTCAGGTTTTCAACCTTGCGGGTTTATTTCTTTTGTTTTTTTTATCCCTAATTATTGCCCGAACATTTTCTTTTTATGGTTCGCCAGGATGCCCCTTTTTTACCTGGATTTTATTTTTGTGTCCAGCGGGTCTCTTTTATGCAAAGTATTTTTTGACTACGTCTGCGTTCACAGGGGGCGTAAAATCTTCGCCATCCATAGTTGAGAGTAATAAGGCTCCACCAGAGAAAACCTATCTTACTACATATGGCCCTTCGTAATTCGGAGTCCATTTGCCCCTGTGATCTGTCTGAGGAGGAAGGATCTTTTTCAGAACTAATTCGCCAGTTTGGAAACACCGAGGACGCACTTTCTGTTCAAAGGATCTCTTCATCCTGCTCTGATACAAACGGCCATGCGCAATGGCTGCCAATCTCTTCTCTTCAATAAGGTTCAGTTCATTCAATCGGGAACGCACCCATTCAGCTTCATCAAGCTTCACATCTGCCAGAACTCTTAAAGAAAGAATCTCAACCTCTAATGGTAGAACTGCCTCTATACCATATACCAATGAGAAAGGAGTTTCCCCAGTCGATGTGCGTACTGAATTACGATAACCGTGCAAAGCGTAAGGCAACATCTCATGCCAGTCTTTATACGTCACTACCATCTTCTGCACAATCTTTTTAATGTTCTTATTTGCCTCTTCAACAGCCCCATTCATCTTCGGACAATAGGGGGAAGAATTGTGATGTTCAATCTTAAAGCTCTGACATAGCTCCTTCATCATCTTGTTATTCCGGTTCGAACCATTATCAGTGATGATTCTCTCCGGGACTCCATATCGGCATATGATGTCTTTCTTAACAAACCGAGCTACCACTTGTCTGGTGACGTTGGCATACGAGGCTGCTTCCACCCACTTTGTGAAATAATCAATGGCAACCAAAATGAAATGATGCCCATTGGAAGCAGTCGGCTCAATCTTTCCAATCATATCAATGCCCCACATGGAAAAGGGCAAAGGTGATGATAAAACATTCAGAGGAGTAGGCGGCACGTGCACCTTATCAGCATAAATTTGGCACTTATGACATTTCCGGGCGTATTTAAAATAGTCAGACTCCATAGTCATCCAGTAATACCCCGCTCTCAACAGTTTTCTTGCCATAGCATGCCCATTGGCATGGGTACCAAAGGAACCTTCATGAACTTCTTCCATTAACAGGCCTGCCTCGTGTTCATCAACACAACGTAGCAAGACCATGTCAAAGTTTCTCTTGTACAACACATCGTCTTTGTTCAGAAAGAAATTGCCTGCCAACCTCCTCAGAGTTTTCTTATCCTTGGCAGATGCCCCAGCTGGGTATTCTTGACTCTTCAGAAAGACTTTAATATCATGATACCAAGGCTTGCCATCTGATACACCTTCAACTGAAAACACAAAAGCTGGTCTATCTAGATGCATGATTCTGATTGAAGGAGTTTCATTCCAATGGTTTACTCGATACCTTGAAGACAACGTTGCCAATGCATCAGCCATCTGATTCTCAGTCTGGGCTATATGATGGAAATTCACTCTGTCAAAAGAAAGGCAACAACCTTCTGGCATAGTTGTTATAAGGAACAAGATTCGCTTGACGAGTTTCCCATTCACCTGTAATCTGATTAACCACCAATGCAGAATCACCATAAACATCGAGGTTTTTTATTCACAAATCAATCGCTTCCTCTAACCCCATGATGCATGCTTCATACTCTGCCTCATTATTGGTGCATACGAACGCTAATCAGGCGGTGAAAGGTATATGAGAACCCTTTGTAGTCGTAATGATTGCCCCAATTCTGTTGTCGTATGAGTTAACAGCCCCATCAAATACCAGCTTCCATTGAGATCCAATTCCAGATCCTTCATCAGGTAAAGGCTCTTCACAATCTTTCGTCTTCAGATACATAATATGCTCACCAGGAAACTCAAACTTCATCGGTTGATAATCCTCAATTGGTTGTTCAACAAGGTATTCTAACAAAATACTTCCCTTAATGGCTTTTTGGGAAATATAATGAATATCGTATTATGTCAGAACCATCTGCCAACGGGCTATTCTTCCAGCGAGTGCACATACTTGATCGGATCCATCTTCGAAATCAAAAGGGTTGTGTGGTTTAACATATACTTCCTCAAACGCTTAGCTGCCCAAGCGAGTGCACAACATGTTTTCTCCAGCATTGAGTACCTCGACTCACAATCGGTAAACTTTTTACTCAGGTAGTAGATGGCATGCTCTTTTCTACCTGACTCGTCGTGTTGACCGAGCACACACCCCATTGAATTCTCAAGAACCGTAAGATACATAATCAATGGCCTTCCTGGCACTGGCGGCATAAGGACCGGAGGTTCTTGCAAATATTCTTTTATCTTATCAAAAGCCTTTTGACAATTCTCATTCCACCTGACAGCTTGATCTTTTCTTAACAATTTGAAAATTGGTTCACACGTGGCTGTGAGATGAGAGATGAACCTAGCAATGTAGTTCAACCTCCCTAAGAAACCACAAACTTCTTTTTCTGTTCTCGGCTCAGGCATTTCTTGTATGGCTTTTACTTTCGCAGGATCAACCTCAATACCTTTTTCGCTGACAATAAAACCAAGTAGCTTTCCAGATCTCACCCCGAAGGTGCACTTGTTCGGATTCAACCTCAGTCTGAACTTTCTTAATCTTTCAAATCGTTTTTGAAGATTCACCAGATGTTCTTCCTCCGTTTGTGACTTCGCAATCATGTCATCAACATAAACTTCGATCTCTTTGTGAATTATATCATGAAAGAGAGTCACCATTTCCCACTGATAAGTTGCCCCTGCATTTTTCAATCCAAAGGGCATCACTTTGTAACAGAATGTTCCCCACGGTGTTATGAATGTCGTCTTCTCCATGTCCTCTGGGGCCATTTTGATTTGATTATACCCAAAGAAGCCATCCATGAAGGAAAACACAGAAAATTGAGAAGTGTTGTCAACTAACATGTCGATGTGAGGAAGCAGAAAATCATCTTTCGGGCTTGCTCTGTTCAAATATCTGTAATCAACACACATCCTGACCTTTCCATCCTTCTTAGGTATATGCATAATGTTAGCAACCCACAGAGGATAATTCCTCACAGCAAGAAATCCGGCGTCCAACTGTTTCTGAACCTCTTCTTTAATCTTGTAAGACATTTCCAGTTTCGTCCTTCTCAGCTTCTGTTTAATCGGAGCACATCCTTCTTTGAGCGACAACCGGTGTACCACGATGTCAGTATCGAGTCCAGGCATGTCTTGGTAAGACCAGGAGAAGATATCCACATACTCTCGGAGCGTTTCAATCAATCTTCCCTTTACACTGTCTTCCAGAGCGGCCCCTATCCTTACTTCTTTCCTTACGTCCTCGGTTCCCAGATAAACAATCTGAATCTCCTCCTGGTGAGGTAAGATGACCTTCTCCTCTTGTTTTAACAGTCTGGCCAATTCCTCGGGTAGTTCACAATCTTCGTCAGTCTCTTCTTCAGCCTGATAAATGGGATTGTCAAAGTCATATTGAGCCATAACTGAATCATGAATGGTGGAATCTGAACAAGGAAACCTGCATGATTCATGATTTATGTTTATTATGTATGCAACAAACAAAAACACATTGCCATTTTGATGTTATTTTTATGCACAAAATAAAAAACAGAAAGACAAGGATCAAACATTTAAATGTGAAAAACGTCCTTTATTGATGATAATGTGAGCACACAAAAAGTTAAAGCCCTACAAACATAAATCACTACGTCTTGGGCAGAACGTAGGATGAAAATAGCATGAAAACAAAGACAATTACTCTGGGCCAGTCACTTGGATGATTTTCTCGGATGACCAGTTGCAGAGGCTTTGACCCGGAGTGCAGGGGCGGATCCAACTATCCATGTCACAGTCATTATCCCCATCTTCGTCAATAGCATTGATCCTATCAAAGAACACACCAGCGCTGGTAAAATGAACTGGACCATAAAACTTCGGAGGCTCTTGAGCTCTTCTAGGTGGCCTATACCCTAGTCCATAAGTATTCCTCTTCTCTTGAACTTCAACAACTTGACCCCACTTCTGTGAATTTCCAGCTTCAACCACGGCTTTGGCATCCTTAAAAGAAGACATTGAGATCTCAGGCTGATTCACCGCTGCAGGCTGCTCTACCACTTCAGACCGGACAACTTCTTTGGGAGGTTCATCAGAAATCTTTATTGTCTCAAAACCTTGGCACAAAGTCTCGTGTATCTCGCCATCAACCTCTACATACTTGAATGTAGAAAACTGGCTAATCATAATATCCTCCTCTCCACAAACTGTCACCACATGGTCGTCTACAATATACTTTAATTTATGATGCAGAGTAGATGTTACAGCACCTGCACTGTGAATCCAGGGACGACCCAACAGGAAACTGTAAGCCGGCTGAATATCCATGATATAGAACGTTGCATCAAAAACCTCAGGTCCAACCTTAATCAGAAGCACTAACTCTCCAAAAATATATCTTTTAGACCCATCGAAAGCACGCACCACTAAATCACTAGGCGTGCAAATCAACCCTTGGGTATCCAGCTTCATTAATGCTTTCTTGGGTAAAACATTCAACGAGGATCCAGTATCCACCAGCACATGTGACATCAATGAACCACGACACTCAACAGAAATATGCAAGGTGTTGTTATGGTTTCTCCCAGCCAGAGTCAAGTCAATATCTGTGAAGCCCAAACCATTGCCTGCATTCACATGGGCTACAACCCCTTCAAGCTGATTGACCGAGATCTCTTGGGGTATATAAGTAGTATTCAGCACTTTCAATAGTGCATTTTTGTGAGCTTCTGAACATAGCAACAGAGACAAGATAGAGATCTTGGACGGTGTCTGATGTAGCTAATCCACGATTTTGTAATCACTCTTTCGAATCAATCGCATGAACTCTTCTACGTTTTCAGAAAAAGAATTATCAACCGGCTTCACTATAGAATCACTCGCTACTGGAATCTGTACGGAACCATCGACCACCTGTTTTCCTTTCTCTTATTTAGAACCACTGGGTTGATCATCAGCAGGAATAAAGACCTTGTCACTCCTCGTAATAGCATCAGTTTTATCATTACCTTCAGGACTAGAATTTGATGCCGAAGTTCCCACTAATTCTTTCTTCTGCCCATTGAAAAATACCTCAACGCCATAATTCCAAGGGATGGCCTTGGTACTTTCATACGAAATGGGTTTAGGACCTGAAATAACAATCGGCGCTGGTCTCGCTGGTCCTGATATCACGACTGTTTTAAAAGGAATAATAATGGTGGCAACATCATCACTAACAACTTCTTTTTGCTGATCACATCGGTCAAATTGCAAACAACCCTCATCAATCAAACTCTGAATTCCTAACTTCAACAAACTACAACCATTCATCTGTAACATACATTCTGAATAATTTTCATCACATCCGGGAAACACCCCACCCTTTAGCAACCGGTCCTTCACCAGCTTCAAAGGCGTCTTCAACTCGTCCATATCCATAACCAGATTTAAGGACTCACACTCCTCTATCACAGCATTAACCCTCGGCCCACCATGGTTCGGCATTGGGTTTTGTACAACATTAAGTCCATCATTAGCAAAGCTGATAGCCTTTAAATCCACCAAGTCTTGGACTTTATGCTTAAAAGATTTGCAGTCCTCAAGGTAATGTTCGGGTGCCCCAGAATGAAAATCACAGTGGCCGTTAGGGTTATAACCCGGAGGTGGAGTACCAATAGGAGGAGCCGAAGTCCTCTTTTCAACTAACCACAACTGTAGCAAATGCTGAAACAACTGTGAATATGGTAGAGGTGGAGTATCAAAGTGTTTGTTCTGCTTAGGTGTAAATTGTTGTTGGCGTGGAGCACGATTATGTTGTTGAGGTGTTACTTGAGGTGGAAGTGCTGCAGGAATAATCACTGAAGCCACCTGTTGACTATAATTTTGGTGTTGTTTCCCCTTTCCTCTGTAGGACGAGACAGAGTTGGTTTCCTCTTTCTTCTTATAACTTGCATATGGTTTCTTCCCCTGACCAGAAGACGACCCATCGCTACCTGAAACCTTCCCAGCTCTGATTCCACTCTCTAGCATTTCACCCACCTTGATCAAATCAACGAACTTGCCTAGCACGCAAGGCAACAACTTCTCATAATAATGTTTTGGCAAGGTGTCCATGAACATGTTCAACATTTCCTTTCCAACATCGGCGGCTATACCCTTGCCGCCAACTCACGCCATCTTTGGGCGTACTCTTTAAAGCTCTCGTCATTCTTTTGGGACATGCTCTGTAACTGAGTTCGATTGGGAGCCATGTCGGTATTATACTGATAGTGTTTGATGAAAGCCGCTGCCAGCTCTCTCCAGCTGTGAACGTCTCTCCTCTCTAGCTGCATATACCACTCTAAGGATGCCCCAGATAGGTTATCCTGAAAGTAGTGCATCATCAATTTCTCATCCTTAGCATGAGCAGCCATTTTTCTTGTATATGCCCTCACGTGAGTCCTTGGACAGGTAGTACTGCTGTATTTCTCCAATGTGGGAGTCTGAAACTTGTGTGGAATAATGACATCAGGAACCAGCCTTAGATCGTCCAAATCCATGCCCAGAAAATTTTGATCCACGAGCCCTTTCAATTGCTCTTCAATCAGCCGGATCCTTTCATCACTAACAACCGGGAGACCAGCATCTCCGCCCGGCATAGAGAAAACATCATCCTGTTGGTCATCAAAGTGATGGGCATGAACTGCCTGAATAGTACTCCCTCCTCCAACCACGAAAGGAATCGCACCCCGTCCCGTAGCACCAGGAATATGAACACGGTTACCAACTCCACCTCCGCCCGGAGGAACAACACGATTTAGAAGACCACCGTGTAAAATACCATTCTCGTCTACCTGTGCCACCAGAGGTTGAACAAGGGTTCTGAGCTCTTGCTGCCCCTGCGCAACTCCTTGCATCATTTCCATAAATTGATCAATGCGTGGTTGCATGGTAGCCGTATCAGCCTGTACCTTGTCCATTGCTCTTCTCTGATTAAACCGGGTAGAATACCGATGAATAGGTTGGTCGATAATCCTGTCTGAAGAAAGGGAAAACATAAGAAAACCAAAGGTAAACCTGCAATGCAAAAATGATTACGATTATGCAAATGCAAATGCAAATGCAAACATGTTTGTATATTAACAGGGCGATCCACCCCTTGATTCCAGTTTTAACAATAGAATAGAACTGAATTTCTGCTCATATATAAGGGGAGTCAAAGAATAATCATCTGTCATCTATTACAACCCAGGATAAAGGCATAAGTCTGAATAAGACAAGCAAAGACCCCGACCAACAAGCCTGGTGGTGATCCCAAAATACAATGAAAATAGAGAAACGCAATCTACGATATATCATCGAGATTCAATCGTGCAAGTATTCCCCATTCATCATGCTCCTTACACCAATCTTGCACCTCTTTGAATAGCTTCTTGGTGTTGGGATGCTTCGGCTTCTGGATCAACCCTTGGATTAGAAGATCTCTCCTATGTATAATCCCCATCAAATAGCGATTGTGCAGCTCCCAAGCGTCTTCTTCAGAACCACCACCTGTACTGGGACCCTCACTTCTGGGCCTCTTCACCTCAGCTTGGATCTTAAACTCCTCCATATTGGATATGGATTCATTGAGTCTTTCTTCAATTGCTCTTCTTTAAAAGAGTTCTAATAGGATTTCTTTATCTTTCTTTTGAAGCTTTGATTTCAAACCCTTGATCTGCTCTAGATACTTGTCTTCTTTGAGCTTGTTAGCGGCGATTGCAGTATTTCTGTGAGAATGGAACTTATGAATTTTCGATATAGCCCTGGCCAGTTCTTCCTTCTTGGACTTAAGGACCTTACTCACACCCTTTAGAGCATGTTTTACCTTATGCTTGGATGAAACTTCATCAGCTAACTCTTTTTTCTTTCCTGGCAAGAAGTTTTGTCTTCACTCTGGCAACATGGACAACTTCACCTTTCTCGTGCTTTAGTTGGCCAATTTCTCTACCCAACTCACGATTCTCTTCTCGAAGCTTCTCTTTCTCAGCCCACAACTTATTGTACTTTTCCATCTCCACTGTGGTCGGAGGCTCGATCAGCAAAGGGTAAGATGGAGGTTCTCTAGAGAACGGAAGAAGTACCTTTTCTACTCTTTTCTGTATCCAATCTTCATATGCTGGAAATGCTCTGTTATTACTTTTACCAAATGAAGGCTTCTCTTTCTTGCGACGGTCTTCCCAAGTATTTGCAGCTTCCTTTAGCACCTCCAAACTGGCTTCCCCACTCACATATAGAGACTCTTGAACGTTTTGGTCCTTTGGCGGCTATTTCAAAGAGAATCCAAACTGTCTAATAGCAAGAATAGGGTTATAGTTAATCCCCCATTTTCTTCCTAATAAAGGTATGTTCGGGTATCCTCCACAACTAATCATGATCTCCTAGCCTAGAAAATCACGATTGACCCAAACCAAATTGTCATCCCTCAATCCCATCAACCTCTTGGACCAATCCAAAGTTTCTATGGTGTCTACAAACGCCCCAGATTTGGGAAGGTGATCAGCAAACCACTTGTATAGAATCGGAGCGCAAAAATAAAGAGGTCCTCCCCTCCTCTTTTCATACTTATAGTGCATAGAATATTACAGATCCCCAAGTAAAGTAGGTACTGGATTTTTCATGGTGAATATTCGGATAGCATGCGCGTCCACGAAATCTTTCACATTAGGGAACAGTGCTGCTCCATAAACACACATGGCCATGACTGCATTGAACACTGACCACTGCTTATCTTTAGCACAAATAGCAGCATGCTCGATCAAAAACTTCGTAAGAAAGCCTTTACATCCTCCTTTACTTGCAACATTGTTCTTTAACAAAGTCTGATCCAAATGCAAAGCAGCAGAAACCTTTTCTAGATTAGGGAGCTCTTTAGAAGGGTAAAAAGGAGCTTCTTCCTTGACAGGGACATCCAGAATGAGCAAAAATTCTTCCAACGTCAGAGCCAAGATATAATCAGGAAACAGAAAACAACGTAGGTCAGGATCGTAGAACTGCACCAGAGTGTGCAAAGCTCTAAACTCATACTGGGTAACATCACGGGCAAAATTCAGAATTTTTCCATATTTTCCTCTAAAGTCTGCCAACTCCTCAGGTTTTGCCATGGCCACGATCTTATTAACAGAATCTAGATGAAGCTCAGGGAACCTGTACTGGATGATATTCTTTTTCTCTTCAGTATCAAAACTCATCTTCAACAGTCTTCAGAAATCGGAATCAAAGTTAGGATACAACCCTACAAATGAACAAACATGTTAGAATGCAAAATGATTATCCAAATGAAAACATGGGATCAAGGTATCCTTGATGCTCAATGTTGTTGTTGTTCTGCTAACTGAATAAGAACCCAGAATACCAATAACCCATAAATCCATAATAACAGCCCAAATCAAACTGCCAGAAAACCAGAATGATAACTGTATACTGACAAGAAATCCAGAAAACCGGGTAGGTTGAAGGTTTCGGTTACCTGCAGACCTACAAACACCCATCCCCGCTCATATGTGGGTTCTAGAATGCGGGATCCTCGGTCTCAGATTCTCGATTTGAAAAGCAATAGTACATTCATCCCTCGGGGTACAATACTATCGCCAAACAAAGAGGTCTTCCATTGATTCCTCCAAAAAGAAGGGTCATCCTATGTGAGTTCTCAGCATTGGGTCCTCAGATCGACAAGTGTAATGGGTTTGCCATTTCTGGTATGCCATTATCAAGGGTCGGGAGGAGAGGCGTTGCTGAGTTCTCGGGAAATGGTCGCCAGAGTCGACAGCTTTCCAGGTTATATTCCATCGTCTGCCCCAAATGGACAGGACAAAATATTACCAAAGAAAACCTCGTCTAGATGTGGAGTTTTCGTGTATACTATGTATGGCCAAATGCCAAATGAGTCATAGGCGTATGCTCAAGCCTGGGTATTGGGCTTTTCTATCGTGAATCAAACCCACCCTATGAACAGAAAATCCAGCAGCAGAACAATCCAGCATACGACAGTAATGATATGAAATGCAATAAAATGCGGTAAAACAGTAAAACAGTAATGCAGTAATATACAACAAAAATAAAGCATAAAAAAATAAACACCCAAAGAAAGAAAACAACCAAGCGCTAGGATTGACTCGCTAAATGGGATGGACCAGTGAGAGGTCAACCAGAGACCCCAGCAGAGTCGCCAACTGTCGCTTCCGAGGATTTTCATCCATGGTACAAACGCGAAAGTAGCATGAAAACAGAGTCGCCAGCAATGTGTATTTATCCCGAGAGAGGGAAAGGAAACACTGCGCAAACCTGAGAAGCGGGAAAGACATGGTCATCGCAACCATAGTCTGGGTTCGGGAGTCGGTTACGCGAGGGGAAGGTGTTAGTACCCCACGCGTCCATCGTACTTGATGGGATCTACGCTTGTTGTCTAAATAGAGGGTGAGCTATCCTAAAGTCTACGACTGAACAGAAAATGGGGGAGAGGTGACTAAGAAAGACTCGATAGGACATTATCGTTGTCCTAGGCCTACGTACTCCCTCTGTGCAATGGGAAAGTCAGAGTCAACGTAGTTCGACGGACTACGGGGAAGGTTGCTCGTCGAGATATCGCATCTCGTGCCTACGTATCCTCAATCAGACGAGAGAGAGGAATCAGAGCAGTCATAGTTCGACCTAACGAGGTTAGTTTGTGTTTTTTTTTTAGCGATGTTAAGTTCGCGCCCGACAGTTAGGGTCGATGCCTGTTTGCGACTTAGACGGAAAGTAACGTGCTCTTTTCTGAAAATGGTCTGGAACCAAACAATCCCGAAGGATAAAAAGATTTGAATTTGATTTATGTTTTTTAGACAGAAGTGTTTTTGAAGTTAGTTCGTAACTTATATTGAACCAAATTCTATCATGCGGGAACGAGTGAGTCGCATGGTCTCCCCCAAATGGGACGTATGCTACACACTCTAGAAGAGGAGGGGAGACCCCTCGCTCTTCATTTCCTACACTTAAGGCTCGAGCGCAATATTCGTTATATTTTATTAAGTGTTTTAAAGAAGTTATTATGAGATGAGAAGAAGAAGACCCAATGGAAAGGTAGCTCTAAAGGGAGACTAAATGCCCTAATGTTGTCATACAAAGGGTGGTCCTATGGTTAATGAGGTTTAGGAAAGAAACAACTACCTAAGACCTAATGCTAATCCTACTTCAAGCTTAATCGAAAATTAAGTTGGACTAGGTAGCTCTAAGGGAAAAAGGAATCCAAGACTTAAACAAGTCTTGAGATTCAAGGGAAAAGAAAAAGTGAAAGAGAGAAAACAGCAGCTACTACAGCACCTGCACCAAAAACAGCAATAGAAACTAGCATATACACCAAACAAGGATTCACAACACACAAACCAGCTTGAAAGTAGGTGTAAAAGGGTCACACAGCATCACATTTAACAGCACATATGCGCTAAATCAGCAATAAAAAACCGGGACAGCATGAGGTATTTGGTTCAAACATGGCAAAATGTACATGCATCAAACAACATACATTGTTCAATTAATCATGATCGTAAACATATCATACACCATGTTGAATAAACTTGAAGGCATCATGGAAGAATGCAACACATCATGAAAGAATGCACAACACTTAGCATATGATCAAGTTGAATCAAGTATGCATATCATGAAATTAAATACAAGCAAGCATGCACAACACCATCAACCCAGCAGCAATGCACAATTAACATGATCAACAAGTGTGTGTGTGTGTGTGTGTATTCATTGCATTAAGAAAACATTGGTGTAAACATGAACATTCAAGAATGAAAACCAAAAAGATCGCGTGTCGGAAAATTTGGTGCATACAAAGATGTGAAGTGGAATAGCTCAAGAATCAACCACTAATCAATAACACATCCATCCATGAAATTTAAAAGTGAAATGGAATCCAGACATGCTCAAAAATGCACAAAATACACACTCTGCTTCAGTGGTAACCGGTTACCTCCTGGGGAGTAACCGGTTACTCAGTTCAAAATTTTCAAAGATGCGCAGAAATACACAGGGTAACCAGATACCTCCTAGTGAGTAACCGGTTACTCTGGGACTGAATTCAAAAAAACAACTCCAAAATCACTTTTCAGCAGCAAAATCACTTATTCAAACCATTCCAATGATCATGTAACCACTTATGCACGAAAATTACATCAAATATCAGTGAACAACATTAATTAGATCCAACAATCATCAACATCATGAATCAAAATTAAGCAACATGGATCCAAATCAAAAATCACCAAAGATCTACATCGAATAAGTTGTAAATAAGCTACATCAAGTATAGATCTAAAACTTAAAACTTCATATTGCTGCCGAGTAACACTTGAAAATATACTGGGGAATGTGTTTCGTCTTCAGATTAAACTGCTGATAATGACTGTCTGGTGTTGAATAATTGATCAAAATTTGACTGTCGGAGCTTCTGATTACCAAAATGTCTAATGAGCAAAATAAATGCTCACAAAGACTTCGAAAATTATCCGCTCGGCTCGGAATATCATTTAAAATCAAACTGGAACTGATGACACCATGAGCTGCTAAAGAATACCTTGATCCCTCGTTCAAAACATGCAAAAATGCAGAAATGAGGATGCAAATGAAATGAAACATAAGCCAGTTAGAGGTTAGAAAAAGAGAGGGCAAATTTTGGGGTGTTACACAGTTCATTTTGGTTAACCGGTTAACGGCTCCAATTACGCAAGAAAAACTCTGGTTAACCGGTTAACCGAAATGAACTGGTTTTGGTTAACCGATTAACACTGTACCAGTAGCAAAAAATCAATTTGAAAAATCACTTCCAGCAGCAAAATCACTTAAGCAATCAATTCCAATGATCATGTAATCAACAATGCACGAAAATTAAGCTCAAATACAGTATTCAAACATCATTTAGATCCAATAATCATCAACATCAAGAATCAAATTCAAGCAAAATGGATCAAAATAAGAACAATCAAAGATTTACATTGTATAAGTTGTAATTAAGCTTAATCAAGTGTGGATCTAAAATTAACCAACCTACAAAGCTGAGATTTGCTTTGGTGAGTGTTGTAAACAGAATTTGATGAATCCAAGTAGAGAAATCCAAGATCCAAACGCTCCTTGTACTCAAAGTTGAAGATCCAAGCAATAAGCAACCAAAAATCCAAAATCACTTCCAAATAATCACTTCTGAAAATTCAGATCTAGATCCAAACGAAAATCGGTGATGAAAAGCAAGAATGCAGTGATGATGAGAGGCTATAGCTCAAGAATTAACAAGTTCCAATGAAGAACTTGTTAATCTTTGAAGAAGAGCTTTGAGTGTGGTTGAAAATGGAGTTGGAGAATGAAAAAAGTGAGAGAGAATTGAGAGCAAATTCTGAAAATGGAGGATGAAAAATGATCTAGGTTAGAGAGGTTAGGAGTTTATTAGATTAAATAACCCCTAGGTTAGGAGTTAAGTTTGGGTTAGGAGTGAGGTTAAGTGAGTGGAAATTCGGATGAAATGTGGAATTGGAGTGGAAAGAATTTGAATTTTTGAATGGAAAATCAACTCTCTAGATCCTTCTACTGATGTGTAGAATTAAAATGGGTGATTAAAAATTGGGTTAAAAAGAAACAGCTCTGAGAAAAAGAAGTATTTGGGCAATTTTCACCTTGGTTAACCGGTTAACCAATGTGTTAACCGATTAACGCAAGGGAAATTTGAATTTTGCGCCTTTTGGAGGGAAAATCGGAGAATAGCTCGATTCCACTTGTTCTAAACCATATTAAACCTCTGAAACTTGTCATTTGATATTGCTACTGAATAACACTTGGAATGAAACACAAATTCTTGCTGACACATAAGAATATCTTGCTGGATTAATAATGCCGGATGCCGGATCACCTGATCAGAAAATGACTGCTGAAGCTTCTGATTATCAAAATGTCTAATGAGCAAAATAAATGCTCAAAAAGAATTTAAAAGCTATTTGCTTGGCTCTGAACACCATTGAAAATCATACTGGAACTGATGAAGCTACGAGCTGCTGGAAAATACCTTGATCCCATGCCCAAAAGAACCATGCAGATGCAGAAATGACGATGTAAATAAAATGAAACACAGGCCAGTTAGTGCTAAAAACATAGGAGCAAATTTTGGGGTGTTACAGCTGCCCCTATTCAAACTTCTTGGATCCGAGAGCATGGAAGCACAACTTTCTAGACGATCGGGATACATGGAGATTGAATACCAAAATAAACCACACAAATTTGCATCCTGCAAAAGGAGAGACGACTTCGCTGGGGAACGAGTAATGAAAAGTGCCAAATCACAACACGGACGAGTGTCAGAGATCAATACGGACGAAGTATAGAAAAGGATAGAAACAAACACAGACAAGTGTTGACTATGCTGGGCATAAACATGGACGAGTGTCAAAGAGTTCAAACACGGACGGGTGCTGAAAGAACACGGACGGGTGTCTAAAAGGTCAATACGGACGAGTATTGGCAAAAAGGGTTCAAACACGGACGGGTGCTGAAAGAACACGGACGAGTGTCTCAAAGGTCAATTCGGACGGGTATTGAAAATAAATATTCAAATACGGACGGGTGCTGAAAGAACATGGACGGGTGTCTAAGGTCAATACGGACGAGTATTGGCAAAAAAGGTTCAAACACGGACGGGTGCCTCAAAGGTCAATACGGACGGGTATTGGCTTAAAAGTTCAAACACTAACGGGTGCTGAAAGAACACAGACGGGTGTCAAAGGTCAATACGGACGGGTATTAAAAATAAAGGTTCACACACGGACGGGTGCTGAAAGGACACGGACGGGTGTCAAAGGTCAATACGGACGGGTATTGAAAATAAAGGTTCAAAGGTGACCTCACTAGGGATTGAAATACTAGACTAAACACGGACGAGTGTTGAAAATAAAAGTTCATACACAGACGGGTGTTGAAAGGACATGGACGGGTGTCTCAAAGGGCAATACGGACGGGTATTGAAAAGAACACGGATGAGTGTTGAGTGTTGAGAGAACATGGGAATCAAAACACGTACGGGTGTTGAAAGGAAAAGTAAATAAAAAACACACACGAGTGTTAAAGGGACACAGACGGGTGTCTGACAGTAAAAAATTTGAGGGAATAAACAAAATAGTCTCTCTGAATGACCAAGTCCACCACTTGGGGAATAAAGTTGGACGATATCTCATGAATCATGACTCTTCATGTCGGGGAAACTCATGACAAACGAGAACTCAAACCTGGCTTATGCTTCGAATGCATATGTTTGAATTTTTCTATGGCGTAATGCTCCATACGAAATGGAAATGCTACGCGTTTGGGAGGATGCCATGCAAAATGCTCATGCAATGGAAAGGAGCGCTTCAGCAAAATAAATGCTGAAGACAAAGGCAACTCCATCGGGGATGACAAACTAAATTGTCCTCTAAATCCAAGACCCTGCTGAGGAAGATTTCACTCTGCTGGGGAAGATCATAATCACCAACTCTGCTGGAGATGAAAACTCCGAGAGGATACCCACTCTATTGGGGAAGGAGAATAACAAGTATTGAAGATGGAACCCAAAGAAAACTTCCCTCCACTTAGGGCTACCAAATATCCTCCGTTGAATATAGGACCCGAAACCTGAATCTGAAAAGCGCCAATAACAATTGGACTTAAGACCTGCTAGGGATGTCAACCAATGTTAAACAAACTGTTGCGAGGGTTACCGCCAAACTCTGCTTGGGGGACCAGTCAGTAATACCGAACCTGCTGGGGATATCATTGCACTTAACCTGCTGCTGGGGAAGTAACTTTATCCTCAACCCTACTGGGGACTAGATCAAACCGTTGTCGACGAGACTATATTTCCTGCCTGATCGAGGAAAGTAGACATCCAGATTCTCTGGGGATAATAACAATTTTTGTCCACAAATCTCATATTGGAGATACAACAACATCACCATGGAGCACTCAACTGCTGAATGCTTGCTGGGGAAATAATAATCCAAACACAACCTTGGCTAGATCAAAAGTCCTTTGTACACTGGTCGGGGGGAGTAACAATCTACTGAGGATGATGAACTTTCAATGCTGGGGAGAGCAACTCTACTGGGGAGACATCTTGCTACCCTGCAAACAAAATCAACAGACAATGCAAAATGGCTACCTAGATTACCATCCTAATGACTGTTTCATGAGCAATTTTCCACTGTTTTTCGATATGCTTTGCAAAGCTTAACATTTTTGCATGCTCTGTTTTATCAAAAATATCGGACGTTTCACAAACAAAACAGTAAAAATAAAATCATAAATGGAATGCTCTTTGAGTGAAAATGAAAATTGTATTGAATGAATTGGCCTGTAAATAGGCATTTACGTCCGGAAGCAATTCCTGAAAAGAGGTAATTGCGTAAAAGTAAAAGAAATTACACATGTCGGCAATGTGGGGAACAGATATCCACCATGATTCAATTCAACTACGACCCGTATGTCTCGTTTATCCGCAGATGCTTTGACCTTCAAAGAGACTGATTGGACTAATTCCTTTCCTTCGAAATTTTCATGTACCGAAAGTGCTCACAGATCGAACGCAGATCGTAGCCTTTTGCTTTCAAATCCCTAACTTTTGCCTGGATCGCCCTTTACGGGTTTTCGATCCACCGGGATATCCATTTTTGCCAAAGTTGCCTTTTCAGGTTTTCAACTTCGCGGGTTTATTTTTACTTTTTATCCCTAATTTTTTCCCAAACCTTTTCTTTTTATGGTTCGCGGGATGCCCCCTTTTTTTCCCTGGACTTTCTTTTTGCGTCCATCGGGTCTCTATTATGCAAAGTATTTTTCGACTACGTCAGCGTTCACAGGGGACGTAAAATTTTCACCATCCATAGTGGAAAGTAATAAGGCTCCGCCAGAGAAACCTGTCTTACTACATATGGCCCTTCATAGTATGGAGTCCATTTTCCCCTGTGATCTGTCTGAGGAGGAAGGATTCTTTTCAAAACCAATTCACCAGCCTGAAAACACCGAGGACGCACTTTCTAATCAAAGGCTTTCTTCATTCTACTCTGATACAACCGACCATGCGCAATGGCTGCCAATCTCTTCTCTTCAATAAGATTCAGCTCATTTAATCTGGAACACACCCACTCAGCTTCATCGAGCTTCACGTCTGCCAGAATTATTAAAGAAGGAATCTCAACCTCTAATGGTAGAACTGCTTCCATACCATTTACCAGTGAGAAAGGAGTTGCCTCAGTCGATGTGCGTACCGAAGTACGATAACCGTGTAAAGCAGAAGGCAACATCTCATGCCACTCTTTGTACGTTACCACCATTTTCTGCACAATCTTCTTAATGTTCTTATTTTCCGCTTCAACAGCCCCATTCATCTTCGGACGATAGGGAGAAGAATTATGATGTTCAATCTGAAATTCTGGTACATGTGCAGAATTCAGATGTCCTAAAACAAGTCATTTGACATCTGATCTGACATGAACACACGTGGCAAGGTATATAAGAATAAGCATGATGCTGAAGACATAAAAACAATGCACACAGAATTGTTAACCCAGTTCGGTCTAACTACCTACATCTGGGGGCTACCAAGCCAGGGATGAAATCAATATGCGATAGTATCAATTCACAGATCATACAGCAACCACACCCGATTACAATCTGCTCACTTAATCACTACCCTTCCTATGACTTCTACCTAAGACTCACCTAGCTATGAGGCCCTCCTCAAATCCCTCTTCAATCACAACCCGTGATTGGTTCCTTACAACACAAGTAACAAAATGAAAGCCACACTTTCAAAATACATAATTCTCAATACTTCAAAGCTTATGAGAATTGACACACAAGAAACTCAATGCTTAAAAGCTTATGAGTAACTGACAGAACCTACAACACAAAACCAGTCCTTGTACTGTTATCAGAATGATACCGGTTAGGCTCACAAATACCAACTCTCCTAGAGAGTGGTTCACAAACAAACCCTAATGTTTACATCTTTTCTATTCACGGCTTGTTCCACCCTAAAACTAGGTTAACACCAGTCATTATATAGCATTAAATCTGGACTGGATTAGGCTTTAAAACGCAGCAACGAGACTGCACAGAATCTGTAAAATAAACTCCAAGAAAATAGGTCTTCAATCTAAAGTTTCCTAAAATGTCTCCATAATTAGAAACAGACGAAACACCGAAAACCAACACACAAACTCAATCCAAAATACTTGGGATGCCACATAGGATAGCCGAATATTCACAGAATATTCAGTAATCAAAATCACCAACAGAATCTTCCTTTTTAAATCACAAGCTGACGCGATGTCCTATGATCCAGGATGGGACATCTTTATCCGACATGTTTAAAATAGAATATTAGAACATCTTGTTTCAACATCTGCTGCTAGAATAGTTTTAGCAAAATAAATGCCAACCACAAAATCAAGGAAATAACAATCTCCCCCTTTGGCTTATTTTGGCTAAAACTACACACAACCAAAATACAATATCAGAGACAGCAGCGAAAAACACAGCTTAGCAGCAGCAAAAAAAAATACTCCTCCTCAACTGCAGCAACACAATAACACCCTCAGTTGCAGCAACACAACATTCTCCCCCTCAGCTGCAGCACCAGCAGCACAAGCACACCACAAGCACACTACTCCCCCTTTTTGGCCATAAATATGACAAAGACAAGTCATAAATCAGAATAAACAGCATACACACCTTAACAACTCCTCCTCAATCAAGAGACGCCTCATGTTACTTACTTTTCCCCCTTAACATCACAAGTCCAGCTGCACAAAATTGTAACACTCTCCCCCTATCAAGGATAACATGTGCTTCTTTGTACCTTGATGAATGGAAAACATAAGACGCATCTTCATGTCTTCAAGAGCTCACTCTTTGTTCAACTCACAAGTTGAACACAATCATCCCTTGCACCAATACTCATATGATTCCCTCTTGTTTTGTTATCTTCACATGCTCCAAAACTCCACATCTTGCCAAGCTGATCAACTTCTCTCTATCTAAGACAACTAGTACTCCTTTACAAGAAGGACACCTTAAATGAATGGAAAAACATAAGACTCATCTTCATGTCTTCAAGAGCGCACCCTCTGTTCAACACACCTGCTGAACACATTCACCTACTGCTTGACCCTCAAGCAAACCATGTACCACAATAGTACATAAAACAGATAGAAGCTTGTGTTCTCAGGTGACAAAAACCATAACATTCTGAACATAATGTTTTGTTAACAGATGTTAAGACATCAGTCATGATATCAGAATCCAGCTGCACTAAGAAAAGAACCACACTCCAAAACATAATCTCCAAGCTCCCCCTTAAGCCAAGGAACCAAAAATCTAGAAAACCAAACACCACAGAGCATCACATCATCACAGAACATCTACTACAACACAGAATACTACACAACAACACTCTCTACTCTCCTCCTATCTTCCCCAAAACCACTACATGATATCATATGACATCTTCATGATCATATAGTGTGTGGATACCCAGAAATAAACACTCATCCACCTTCATAACTCCTTGAGTCTTCAACTCATCACCCTTCTTCCTAAGAGTAGCTTGTTCCAAGACAATCCTCAAGAATAACCAGCTGCCACACTCTGATTATCTTGATTCTTCAAATCCACTTCCAAATGCCACAGTTTGATCACCTCATTCGTGAATCCTCGTATGAAAACAACCAAATGTCACATTTTGGTCACCTCTTTTATGAATCCTTATATGAAAAAGCCAACTGCCACAAATTGTCTTCTTCACGTTAGTCAAAATTCTCACAAAGATATCCTGCTCTACCCACTGAAATTGATCTTCAAATAACAAGTTCCACTTGCTTACTATCAAACACACTTAGAAACTCTAAGTCATGTAATATCTTCTTCTTCTTGCAGCTCCATCAAACTGCCATGAGAGCAATCTTTTTGAAGCATTCAATTTTCATTCCTATAGATCATCTTATCTTAAGTTGATGTGCCACTTCACCAACTGAGATTCTGATGTTGAACTAGATGTCAGAGCATTATGAGTCAACATCCAGCTGTTGAATTCAGCTCCTTCTTCTGCCACTTGAAAGAACTTCCTCCCTTAACAGAACAAGAGCCCCATGCTCTCATAGACTTGATTCACCAACCAAGTTTGAGTAAAAAACCTCCATTCTGTTGATTTTGCAGTAATTCCAACCAATCTCACACATTGATGAAAATCTGCCAGTGCTTCTCCAAAGCCTTCAAACCTGCCACTGTCTGAATCTTCAGAAGGAATAGTTAGGAACTACACCTCATAGTTGTACCAAGGATGCCACCTTTCCTTGAGTAAAGCAGTCTCCACAAAATCCTGATAATTCCACATATCTTAACTCTATGATGAACAATCTGGACTGCACCTGGATCAGAAATAAACCAATCCAAGTAGTCATCAAGATTATGATGTCTTCATAGTCTTTCATCTCCATCTTCAGCATCAACAATATCCAGACCAGCTTCTTGCCAAGAAACTTTCTAGAAATACACAACTCCTGTCATACAATACTGAAGCAAATTCTCAGGCCAACTCCCAAGAAATAACATATGCTAAAGCTTATGCAGTACCCCTCCCATGATTCTGCATAACCTCTGATGATGAAATGTTTCAAACATCTTGTTGAACATCACTAATCTTGAATCACAAGGATAATCAATCAAATATTTGTGAACTTCAAAAACAACAATTGATCTTAAATCCTTGTAAAATAACCCTACCAGATACCAGCACCAAGTAAACACCACTAAGGTATCCTAACCAACCAGTTTCTTCTTTTGCAAAGTGTTGATATATCAAGGATGCTACACTTGGCTCAAGTAAGTAAGACCTTCTCTGAACAAATCATATCTCCCTTAGTAAATCTGAAACCTCCTTCTAACCAATCTAACTTCATCATGATGTTGCCACCCCCACCATGTACCAAGTCACAAAGATTCAACCATCACAATAACATCCCTCTTCTCCCAACTTTGGAATGCCTAGTGTCTTCAAACAAGTTGACTTCTACAAGAACAAAATTAGATAAGGACATCTACAATCTTTATTACTCCAGTATCCCATACTACTGAAATACTTTTATCATAAACATTTGCAGTCGAACACAGAACAACTCCTCAACAACCTTCAGACATGACTTAATAATCCTTGCACACCATAACCATAATCCAAGTGCCAACAAAATAGGTTTGAAAATAAATCAAACACACAACAGCAGTTCTCCACCAAAGTTACACCCCTTATAACAACGTACAGGTCCAAAACATACCCTGTCATGAATAGTCCATCCTCCACTTCAAGGTACCATTCAAATAACTATATGAACTTATCCAAGTTCAAATTTCTTTTTAGTAGAATCCTTCTTCCTTGCCTACAACCAGAAAGTATCTTCCCAGGATCTCACCCAGAAACAGAACAAGATGCCTGCTCTGATACCAATTGAAATTCTGGTACATGTGCAGAATTCAGATGTCCTAAAACAAGTCATTCGACATCTGATCTGACATGAACACACACGGCAAGGTATATAACAATAAGCATGATGCTGAAGACATAAAAACAATGCACACAGAATTGTTAACCCAGTTCGGTCTAACTACCTACATCTGGGGGCTACCAAGTCAGGGATGAAATCAATATGCGATAGTATCAATTCACAGATCATACAGAACCCACACCCGGTTACAATCTGCTCACTTAATCACTACCCTTCATATGACTTCTACCTAAGACTCACCTAGGTATGAGGCCCTCCTCAAATCCCTTTTCAATCACAACCCGTGACTGGTTCCTTACAACACAAGTAACAAAATGAAAGCCACACTTTCAAAATACACAATTCTCAATACTTCAAAGCTTATGAGAATTGACACACAAGAAACTCAATGCTTAAAAGCTTATGAGTAACTGACAGAACCTACAACACAAAACCAATCCTTGTACTGTTATCAGAATGATACCGGTTAGGCTCACAAATACCAACTCTCCTAGAGAGTGGTTCACAAACAAACCCTAATGTTTACATCTTTTCTATTCACGGCTTGTTCCACCCTAAAACTAGGTTAACACCAGTCATTATATAGCATTAAATCTGGACTGGATTGGGCTTCAAAACGCAGCAACGAGACTGCACAGAATCTGTAAAATAAACTCCAAAAAAATAGGTCTTTAATCTAAAGTTTCCTAAAATGTCTCCATAATTAGAAATAGACGAAACAGCGAAAACCAACACACAAATTCAATCCAAAATACTTGGGATGCCACATAGGATAGCTGAATATTCACAGAATATTCAGTAATCAAAATCACCAACAAAATCTTCCTTTTTAAATCACAAGCTGACGCGATGTCCTATGATCCAGGATGGGACATCTTTATCCGACATGTTTAAAACAGAATATTAGAACATCTTTGAAATTCTGGTATCAGACGTGTGATGTTAAGGTACGATGTCACAACAACACACTCTGCACAATGGACAAAATAAACAGTAGAAAAACACAGCAAATTGTTCACCCAGTTCGGTCTAACTACCTACGTCTGGGGGCTACCAAGCCAGGGATGAAATTCACTACTTGTAGAATTAATTTACAGACTCAACAACCCAGTTGACAATCTCCTAAACTTAATTCCTACTAGTGACTTTCTACCTAAGAAACCACTTAGATATGAGAACACTACTCAATCCCTAAAACAATACTCAAAGAACACCCTCTTTGAGAACCCTTGATTCTGCTTCACAGCTTTGATCAAGTTACACAACTCTCTCTGCTTAACAGCTTTAGAGAGGACAGAAAACGACTCAGCAATTCACCCTAGAATTCTGGTTATACAACTCGTACAAAATACTCAAGACACTCAGCCTATGCACTTGATCTTCTCTCTGTATTTTCTATGCCTTTTCCTTTGGTCTTGTGCGCTTTATATAGCTCTTTGAATTGGTCTTGGACTTGCTACAATATCTCCCAGATTTGTTATTTAAAACTGAATATTTAAAACAGATTTTCTCCTAAAATCTTTTCAAATCTTCAACCTTTTAAATCTCCTACAAATCTGCACCAGATCTCCTATGCAGCGGAAAATATCTATCCCAAGATATTCTCATCCAATGAGACTAACAGCTCTCCACAATTCCAGCTAACACGCAAACCCTAACAACATCACCACCTGATGTTATTAATTCTGCAGATCTAATGTCACAACATCAGACATGTGACATCAGACATCCAACTTCAGCAATTACAAACTTAACACAACCCAGTGTTAAATCTCAATGTTGCAACATCAGTACCTTGACATCAACATTGAATATACTTTGTTTTACCAAAATTCCAGCCAATCCAAGAACTAACAATCTCCCCCTTTGGCTAATTTTGGCTAAAACACCCTCTGAACCCTCAGAGTCTTCAGCAGCGGAAAATCTTCAGAAATTTTGAGAAACCATCAGCAGCAGTTTGACAATCTTCATAGTCTACATTACTTGATCTACTGCAGCACCATCTTCATTATTGACAACAGCCAATTGGTGCTCCCCCTCAAAAACATGAACCAGCATCACAACTGTTCAGTAGCTCACAATGCGCAGCACTTCTCCCCCTTGATGTCTGCTTGGCTGCACTCTTCAATTGCTATGATATCTTCACTGGCAGCTCAGTGTGTTTAGCATTTCAGCAGATTCTCCCCCTTAATATCTGCACTAACAAAATCCTTTGACAGTAGCAAATCATCATTCAATCTTTTGTCAGCATTTGGCATTCATTCTTTGGCTACTTTCATTCATTCTATGGCTACTTCTTTTTGCTCTACTTCTCCCCTTTTTAGCCACAATTAGGCAAGCTTCAGTCAGAAACCCTACTAACTACAGTTAGTACTAATCTAGCTCTCATTGTTAGTCTCACAGTCAGCAAAAAGACATAACAAATCATAGAACAAGGAAAACAGAAAGGGTACATAAATAGCAAAATATTCAAATTACAAACCAAGCACATTAAGTGCTGAAACACAAAAACATTGCAGAACCATAAACTAAACTATTATCTAATAACAGCAGATGGAAGTTAGTCTTCATCTGAGCTGGTACCATCCGCATCTTCATCACCTTCACCTGACCTGGAACCCTCAGTATCGCCATTCACATTATCTTCTTCCTGTTCCAAGTCTTTGATCATCTGCTCAATCTTCATTTTCCTAACAGTGCTGGTACTGATAACCATATCAAGATCCTTGCAGGTTGCCTTCAGTTCTTCAATCAGCTCAGATTTTGTACTGACCTTCTTACCACCAGAACTTGATGTCATAACAATGTCTGGAACATGATTCCCAGCAAACAGTTTGGGATGCAGAGATAAAGCTGACTCCCTCTTACATGCTACCTCTGTACTCGTTAAGATTCCAGGATGTTGATCCAAGATCATTCCACAGATAAGGGAAGGGAATGATATAGGCATCTTGATAGCATTAGTGGCACCATGCTTCACCACTTGATCAAACATATAGCTTCCATAGTTAAACTTGACCTTTCTCCCAACAGCATAGATGAACCTTCCTAATCCCACAGTTATGGTGGTTTTGTGATTAGTAGGTACCCAGTTAGCAGCACCAATTATGTGCAAGATAGCATACTTGATACTGAGTTTGCTAGCTGTCAATTTATTTTTCAGTGGCCACACCTTAACTTGAGTAGCAGTGATTTCTCTACACACTTCATTATCAGTCACCTCCAGCTCACATCCCTCTTGTTCCTCTCTTCCCATATATTTATTGATGGTACTAGGAGAGAAGTCAATACACTGCCCTCTAACAAACACCTTCATGTAGTTCACACTTCTATTGTCAGAAATATCTATGGGAATGTTTACAACAAATTCCTTAACAAGTCCACTATAGCACTTAGAGAACCCGGTCATAGTCTTCAGCAGTCCAGCACCATGAATGAGATCCATGATTTCTTTCATCTCTAAGACATCCTTTCTAAGCTCCCTTTCCAACGCTAATCTCCTTTGGCATACAAATTTCCACAAGGGAGCACTGCTCTCATAATGAAAGGATATGTTGTCCACTGGCACTTCAGGGACCTTATCAAAAATTCTTTTTAAAATGGTCTTTCTGACTGGTGTGATGTCATGGACATCTTCCTCAACATCATCCTCAGATTCTGATTCTTCTCTCATCTTTCTCTTTTTGGAGGGTGTAACAACCTTGCTCCAAGGTTTTGTGGGACCAACAACAATTTTCTTCTTGCCTTCAATAGACTTCTTTGGAGAAGATTCAACCTGCTTTTCTTTCCTTGTCCTTAGTCTCTTAGCCAGACTAGGCACAACCCTTCCAATGACTTCATCATCAGATAAGTCATCAACATTAATAACATCAGGACTCTTTTCTCTTCCAGGTGTAGCTTTATCATTAATGTCCTCATGCACATCATCTTCTTCCCCTCCTCTTTCAGAATCTTCAATGACAGACACAACAAGTCTATGAAGATCAGACTCATCTCCTTGCATGTCTACCCTTTCTGCTGGCATCTGATTCAACGGTATGGAAATCCCTTTCACAGGTATACCTTTGTCCAGTATTTGGTAGCTAGATTCCCCATACTCTTGTCAACATCAAACTTTTTTACCACAGTTTGAGACGTGGATGACCTCGGTGATGATTTATCACTAAATAGGATACTCGTAACAAGCTTCTTTGTTTCAGTATCTTTAAAGGTAGTTGCGGCCCTTTTAGAAGCAAGTTTAGAAGGTCTAGGTTTACCTGACTCTGGGAGCATTACCGAGATGGGTTGTATATTAAGAGCTTTGTCTTCATCTGTAGAAACCCTAGCTTTATTCCGCGATGAACCTTTTGATGGAGAAGATGTCGGTTTTGACATGGTTCCTTTGAGACAGTATAGGTTGAGATGATTCTTCTTGTTGAAGGAGACGAACAGACGGGAGATATGAGTTTTGATGGATTGTGATTTTGCTCTAATAGGAACTGAGGGTCTGTGGTATGGCGCCAGATTTTGTGTATCCCTTAGAGACCAATTAATGAGTTCCTCTCTCCAAATTAACTTTCCTTTTAAAAATTTAAAAGGATTCACATTAAGAGTAATTAACCCTAATTGACCTTTCAACAGACTTTTACACCTGTTGTCACAATCTGATGTTACAACATCAATCTTAACATCATCAGATAAACTGTTCACTTGAGGTATCCATTGATAGCAATTATCCTTGGATCTGGCACCCTTCAAAACAACCTGATTATGCTCATCAGTTACCACACACTCATCTCTGGTGTAGCTAACTTTGTAACCTTCATCACACAACTGGCTTATGCTGATCAAATTAGCATTTAACCCACTGACAAACAGAACATTGTCAAGATCAGGTCTACCATCACCTTTTACTTTCCCAACTCCTACAACGACACCTTTCTCTCCATTGCCAAACATAACCTTATGAGAGGAACAATGACTGACTTTAGCAAACATGGACCTACATCCATACATGTGTTTGGAACACCCACTGTCAAAGTACCATGTATCTTCTTTAAACTCCTTGTCAGCCATGTGAGCCAATAAGCACTTCACCTTATCCTTAGGTACCCATTGTTTAACAACTTTGGGCCTGTACTCTCTCCATCTGTTTTGAGACTGAGGGTATCCATGCTTGTAGCAAGAGTACTGCATATGTCCAAACCTTCCACAATAAAAGCATCTCACCCTTTCATCTCTGAATCTTCTACCAGGATGAGATTGCTTAGGCCGCCATCCATAATGCGGTCTCCTCCTACCATAACTGGCATGCCTTCTATTATGCTGGTATCTTCTTCCATAAGACGACCGAGAATTCTGTTTCCTGGATTATCTCCCATGATGGTGTGGCTTTCTTCTTCCATAGATATGGGGAACAACATTGGTGTAACCATGCCTCTGATGTTGAGACACCTGATGAGACATGTGCTGTTTGGACTGAGCAGCTTGCATGCTCTTGTGGTATTGTGGGGGCATATACTGACTGGCTCCTTGTGGCAGCTTTCTCTTCTGATGGGGATCATTCTTCTTCTCAATATTCTGGGGCTGTGATTGAGCCGCCTGCTCAGGTTTAGGCTCCTGAAGTTGAGACTTAGGTTGAGACATCTCTACTTTGGTTCCTGAAGTGCTTGCTTCAGTAGATACCTTTCCCTCAACCACAAATCCTAATCCAGTCCTGTCTCCAGCTACCCTTTCCGTCTGAAGAATCTTATCAAGAGTGTCTATACCACTGTTCAGCATCCTAACAGTTTTGGTCATGTGATCAAGATGAGCTCTGACCAACAAAACCTCATTTTCCAAATCACCTTTTTCATTCTCAAGCTGAGCAATCTGTTGCTTGTGACACTTGTTCTCTTGAAAAATCTCAGCACTTTTCAAACACAGCTCTTGATAAGTAGATGTTAGCTCCTCATAAGTTACTTCCCCATCACTAGAATCATCATCAGAAACAACAGTTCCTGTCAAAGCTCTAACATGCTTTGCTGACTCACCTTCACTTTCACTATCAGAGTCAGACCAGGAGACTGTCATGCTCTTCTTCTGCTTCTTCAAGAATGTGGGACACTCTTACTTGACATGTCCATACCCTTCACATTCAAAGCACTGAACTCCTTTATCTTGGGCAGTCTTCTCTTCATCCTTCTCTTTTTCATTGCTGTTGTCAGAAGAGATGTTCCTGACATTAGGCCTGGAGTTATTGTTCATCCTCTTGAACACTTTGTTGAACTGTCTTCCCAACATAACTATGGCTTGAGACAGATCCTCCTGAGACTCATCATCTGTAACTTTCTTAGCTTCTGCAGGAGTGGAAACCAAGGCTATACTTTTGGGCTTCTTTTCTGGTTCTTCCTCATTCAAACCAAGCTCAAACGTTTGAAGAGATCCAATGAGCTCATCAACCCTCATCTTGCTGATGTCTTGTGATTCTTCAATGGCAGTTACCTTCATCTTGTACTTCTTAGGAAGAGACCTAAGGATCTTCCTTACAAGCTTTTCATCTGACATTTTTTCACCAAGAGCACTGGATGCATTAGCCAGCTCAAGAACACTCATGTGGAAGTCATGAATAGTCTCATCTTCCTTCATCTTCTGGCTTTCAAATTTTGATGTCAGAATCTGAAGTCTTGACATTTTTACTCTAGATGTACCTTCATGAGTGGCCTTCAAAATATCCCACGCTTCCTTAGCAACTTCACAGGTATTGATCAACCTGAATATATTCTTATCCACTCCATTGAAGATTGCATTTAGGGCTTTAGAATTTCCAAGGGCAAGCTCATCTTCTTCCTCGGTCCATTCTTCTTCAGGCTTTGGCTTTGAGGTGCCTTCTTTATCTTTGCCAGCATCATCTTTCTCACATATAACCGGTGCTTTCCATTCTTTAATAATGGCCTTCCAAGCCCTGCTGTCCAAGGATTTTAAGAAAGTAGTCATCCTTGGCTTCCAATAGTCATAATTGGATCCATCCAAAATAGGGGGTCTGTTGACGAATCCTCCAACTTCCTTGTCCATCTTTACACCAGAAGGTAACTTCCCAAGATCTCACCCAAAGACAGACAGGATGCCTGCTCTGATACCAATTGAAATTCTGGTATCAGACGTGTGATGTTAAGGTGCGATGTCACAACAACACACTCTGCACAATGGACAAAATAAACAGCAGAAAAACACAGCAAATTGGTCACACGGTTCGGTCTAACTACCTACGTCTGGGGGCTACCAAGCCAGGGATGAAATTCACTACTTGTAGAATTAATTTACAGACTCAACAACCCAGTTGACAATCTCCTAAACTTAATTCCTACTAGTGACTTTCTACCTAAGAAACCACTTAGATATGAGAACACTACTCAATCCCTAAAACAATACTCAAAGAACACCCTCTTTGAGAACCCTTGATTCTGCTTCACAGCTTTGATCAAGTTACACAACTCTCTCTGCTTAACAGCTTTAGAGAGGACAGAAAACGACTCAGCAATTCACCCTAGAATTCTGGTTATACAACTCATACAAAATACTCAAGACACTCAGCCTATGCTCTTGATCTTCTCTCTGTATTTTCTATGCCTTTTCCTTTGGTCTTGTGCGCTTTATATAGCTCCTTGAATTGGTCTTGGACTTGCTACAATATCTCCCAGATTTGTTATTTAAAACTGAATATTTAAAACAGATTTTCTCCTAAAATCTTTTCAAATCTTCAACCTTTTAAATCTCCTACAAATCTGCACCAGATCTCCTATGCAGCGGAAAATATCTATCCCAAGATATTCTCATCCAATGAGACTAACAGCTCTCCACAATTCCAGCTAACACGCAAACCCTAACAACATCACCACCTGATGTTATTAATTCTGCAGATCTAATGTCACAACATCAGACATGTGACATCAGACATCCAACTTCAGCAATTACAAACTTAACACAGCCCAGTGTTAAATCTCAATGTTGCAACATCAGTACCTTGACATCAACATTGAATATACTTTGTTTTACCAAAATTCCAGCCAATCCAAGAACTAACAATCTTGTTTCAACATCTGCTGCTAGAATAGTTTTAGCAAAATAAATGCCAACCACAAAATCAAGGAAATAACACAATCTTAAAACTCTGACATAGCTCCTTCATCATCTTATTATTCAAATTCGAACCATTATCAGTAATGATTCTCTCCGGGACTCCATACCGGCAGATGATGTCCCTCTTAATAAACTGAGCTACCACTTGTCTGGTGACGTTGGCATACGAGGCTGCTTCCACCCACTTCGTGAAATAATCAATGGCAACCAATATGAAACGATATCCATTGGAAGCAGTCGGCTCTATCTTTCCAATCATATCGATGCCCCAAATGGAAAAGGGCCAAGGTGATGACAACACATTCAGAGGAATAGGCGGCACGTGCACCTTATCTGCATAAATCTGGCATTTATGGCATTTCCGGGCGTATTTAAAATAGTCAGACTCCATAATCATCCAATTATACCCCGCTCTCAACAGTTTTCTAGCCATAGCATGCCCATTGGCATGAGTACCGAAAGATCCTTCATGAACTTCTTCCATTAACAAGCCTGTCTCGTGTTCATCAACACAACGTAGCATGACTATGTCAAAGTTCCTCTTATATAACACATCGTCTTTATTCAGAAAGAAATTTCCTGCCAACCTCCTCAGAGTTTTCTTATCTTTGGTGGATGCCCCAGCTGGGTATTCTTGACTCTTCAGAAAGACCTTAATATCATGATACCAAGGCTTGCCATCTGATACACCTTCAACCGCAAACACAAAAGTTGGTCTGTCCAGACGCATGATTTTGATCGATGGAGTTTCATTCCAACGGTTTACTTAATACATTGAAGACAACGTCGCCAACGCATCTGCTATCTGATTCTCCAACCAGGGTATATGATGAAAGTCAACCCTGTTGTTGCGGTGAAAATTGGATAACAAATTATTAATTAATTTGCATCATTTTCTTTTACAACCGACTTTGCTTTTATCCAAAGGAAAGGTTCAAAATCGTAAAAAAACCTAAGGGGAAGAGATTCGAGCTTCGAGGGTTGGTTATACAAAGGGAAGGTGTTAGTACCCCATGTATCTGTAGTATCCTACAGGAACCTCTTGTTTAAATGTTATTTTGTGTTTGCTAAAAATTCTATGCTAAAGGCTTGAAACCCTAAGGGTTAGTATCTAAGTGTACTCGACAAAGCGTCGCACTTTACGCCTACGTATCCTCGGGTGTAGAATCAGAGCACGCGTAGTTCTAAGTCTACTGAGCCATTGACTATGGTCAATGTTCAGAGGGGAAATGAGTGTTACTTCATTATAGAGTTTAAAAACTCTCTAGTCTAGTTGGGATGGACCTACAATTGTGTTTTAGTTAGTAGAGAGAATGGTGATTCATTTTGATGAATATCACTAAGAGTTAAAGAACTCTTCCTAAAAAACTAAAAGTTATCTCAATGGCTCTGATGAGGCCACTGAGTTGAATGACTTATGAGTCAACAATGTCCAACCTTCCTTTGGAATAAGGGGAAAATTAACAGTTTTAAATTTTAGAAAAAAAGAGATTTATGCTAAAGTATCAAAATATAAGATCAATATAATGCGTTAACACATTTAAGCACAATAGGAATAATTCACAAAGAAATCTAGAGAAAAATTGTCAATTTTAACTAAAACAAATAATGAAAGTATGAAATATTAATTAAACACAAATTAGCAACGATGCAAAATAATTTACCAATTTCAAATAGGAACAAAAGTGTTAAGTTTTTTTTTTAATCTTCTTTTGATAGAAATGGAAACCATCTAGAAATTAAAAAGAAAAGGAATTTAAAGAAAGAAAAGCTTAGAAAAATTACAAGAAAACATGAGTTGTAGAAAAGGGAAATAAATAGTGAATAAAAAACAATCCTGGGATTTGAACCCAAGACATGGCATGCACAGCCCAAACACACCACCAACCCTACTGAGTGCGCTTGCTTGCAATGTAATGACGCCAACCGCATACGTACCAAATGAAACAAACAAAGAGGAAATAAATAAAAAGGACTGAGGCGAGGGGGATTCGAACCCCAGTCCTGGAGATGCAAGGGCATGTGATAGTGTGTGCTTGCCACTGGGGTGGCTGGTACATCCGGTTATAAACGCACTTTAATAAATATATAAACCAAACACGTATGCATATAACTCAAAGACCAAGCTAGACAACAAATGCAACAGACGACCCAAACAACACACCATCCTCCAAACATGTGAATTATAGTCAGTAAGGAAGAACAGAAACACTTGATCAGACTTCTAAAAGCATGTCAATGACTTAAACGAAAGAAACGCCGATCTACACGCTGAGCATCCAAGTAAACTCATATTTAGTAATATAAACATACAGCAAGAATAATGGAGCAAGTTATGAGTGTGTAGTGTAGCAGATTCAACATTGGTATTGTGACAAAGGTACCGCAAGTATGCTCAACTTTGAAATCACAAAGGACAAAACTTGGGTGCGATTTAGGTAACATCCATACGGATTAAGAATTCCAAACAACATTGTAACAACTTAAGTTCATGAATAGCAGAAATTTAATACATGATTAATACATTTGAATGACCAAGATGCAAGAAAACTAATAGAACGGGACAGTAGCATCACTCACTCAATTTATCAAGGCAAGTAACATGATGAAATTACAGCAAACACATAGTAGGTCATGACATAATCAGTTAAATAACATGATTTAGAATTCAAAGCAACTTAAAACGTGTTAACCTAATTGTGAAAAATAGGAAAAGGACAGATCAAGCAGTAACTCATTCCAAGGTTGAACTACCTAGCAGTGACAGTTTTGGAGCATGTGAAATGAATAATAACAAGATGGTAACAACTGAGTGAAACATCACTGATAACAAGTAACCTAATGTGCAGACAAAAGCATGTCATTGGAGTAGTTATTGTGCATTCTATAAGGGCATGGATTCATAAGATGATCAAATGTAACTACTAACGCTAGCATACAGTCAAATAGCAATATTCACATGTCATGATACATAGTGTATGGCAAACAAGGCAGCAAACAGAATGAGCAAATACACTATCATCAATGAGTGCAAACAACAATTGAGGGAAAAGACCAAATTAATTTGGGAAGGGGACAGGGAACAAATCATGCAGTAGAGGCATATCAAGTTGTATAGTATTCAAAAAGAAAAGACAGCTAAGACAAAGCAAGGCAGTGCAACTCCAAACAAGGTAATATGAACTCAAAATCAAATAAACATTAGGTGCACAAAGTGAACATAAAACATAGATCCTATTAGAAATTATACTTTAGTGATATTAAACCACATGGACAATATGTATAAGCATAGACAAAATCACACATTTATCAAATGGATAAGCAAATGATCTGTCAAGTTAAAGATGAATACCTTACAAAAAAACATTTTGATAGTCAGAAAATGAGCATGTGCATTTTGGTCAACAGGACATAAAACTTTGATGGTATGGCAACATGAAAACAATTCCATTCAAGTAATCCAAAAAAAAGGCAAAGTGTGAATATTTGAACAAAACAGAGCACTTTTAATAAGTCTCAATGATAGCATAGTATTTATGGACCCCAAATAGACAGTAGAACAAAAATAAAAACTGCTTGGAAAAATACTCTTAAATTTATCATAGTGGCAATAAGTGAACATTCAGCAGTTAGATATATCAATTTTGGGCACATGAACAAATAGTCAAGGCAAATCAGCAAACAAAATACTCATCAAGTTGGAATATTTGAAAGGGTTTTTACACATTCATCGAAGACATTAAGCCTGCTGACAGCAGTGGTATATGTAGGGCATATCTTAGTATGGATCCTAAGCTTACAAACTAATCACAAATCATAGAGACAGTAAAGGCATAAAGGACTGGTGGAGTAAGTGAGAGGAATGCTAGACAAGTGATGGATGAATCATGATGATCATAAAATATACATAAGCAGCAGTCATGACTTCAATAAGAAAAATAAACCAGAAAAGGTACAAGCAGAGATCTAACAAACAAACTAAACATCAAGTCAAAGAGGTTTGTTTAATCCTAATATCAATAGTAACATAACATAGGTCCATAGTATTCTACAAAACTTGTCATAAGTTCAAAACAGAAAGGCATATATTGATATAGGTGACATTCAAATTTATAACAATTGGTCATAAACATTGCATATAACTATGATAGAAATCTACATTTCATCAGATCAATATCAGCTATACTCCAAGTGATAAATACACAGCAAGACAACAAGAAAACTATTGTTAAGAACCATAAAAGCTAACACACCACCTTAACAGATAATAGCAATCTAAGTAATCCAGACTTCAAGCTAAACATGCATACTTGCTTTGATGTTTCTAACATTTTAGTGCAGAGATCAACTTGGTTTAAAGCTAAACTCATGCTAGAGCCAAAGTTACAAGTGAGTACATAGATAGTCAGATACCAACATTTAGCATAACTTGAGACACTCATACATACACTAAAGACACACCAATATGTTGACAGTAGTAGGCACATAAATTGAAGTTAGGGAAAATCGTGTTTGGTGTGGGAAACTTAAAAAATTCAAGGTAGTGAATGCACATAATTAACAGACATATAACACATATCCCTCTACTGGACTTAAACATCAGTTGTTAAAATTTTAAGTTTACCAATAACCAGACCAACATAGGGTATGGATTCAATAATTAGAAAAGGCAAGATGAGCATATGGTTATAACATCAAACATCAACTTGACAGATAACAACAAGTTAATAGCAATGAACTAGATATTAACAAGAATTCTAATCAAAGCACAACATCTAAGTTTAAACAATGCACCAACCAAGGAAGTTATACATTCTTAATAGGCAGCCAATGAACACCACATGGAGTATACGTGAGTAAGATACACATGTAAGAGCAGTAAAATGAGCATGACATCAATGATGTTAAATGGACATGGTAAAAAAAAGGATGAGAAGAAAGTGATACCAACTGAAACTTTGTCTATGAATTTCAAGTGCAGACTGCTTCTTCCACAGCAACTCCAAAATCAGCTCTTCCTTTAGCTTGCTCGGAACTTAGAGGAATATTTGAGTGTTTTTCTTTGACGAAATTGTCGATGATGTGAACAAGACTCTAACCTCCTTATATAGGCGAAGTAAATGGGTTGATGGATCAAACGCATGAAGCATTGTGGGTCGGGTCAAGATGAGCATTCATTCTCCAAAATGCTGGTGGCTAGGGTTTCAATTGAAATCAAATGTGGCTCCAAGGGACAGACGCTCCCTCCTTCTGACTCGCAGGGTAGAAACCGATAGCATCTTCCCATCTTTCTTTTGCTATCAGCCTATGTAGGCGTTATTCGGGAAATCGAGAGCGATGTTACTCTGCTCCTTTCGCAGGTGGTGCAGAAGGTGACAAATGAAGAAAGCTTCCTCTTGGCTTTACACAATTGAAATCTCATGGCGTTTAAAGAAGAAATTTAGGGCAAACCAAACGGGATTGAAGGCGCCAAGATTGGAGAATTGAATTTGAACGAATTTGCGGCGGATTTGAAAGAATTTGTTTCGATTTCTTCATTGTTCTGCAAAAATAAACAACTCGCGAACGAAAGAGGAGTAGGACAAATCTGGCACACGTGTTTAATTTCCATAGGTTCAAAAACCTTGTTGAAAAGTCAAACCATGGCAAAGGATCCTTATTGGTTGAGAACTTTAGCCAGTAACCAATCACAAATTAGCAATAATCCAAAATGGTCAAGTGACCAAGTGACACGTGATGTGTAGATTAAACATAATTAGTGGCACTTAATAAAAGAAATACTTGGCTAATGGTGGTTAAATAAATACAATTTAATTAATAATAAAAACTAACTTAATTTTTTAATTAAAGATTATTTAAAAGTAAAATTAAGACCTTAAATAAGATTAGCCAAAAATTAATAAAGAAAAATGATTAATTTAAAATTAAACAAATTAAATTAGAATTAAATCATCAATTAAGCTATCAATAAATCAAAATTAAATTAATTGATTAATTAAAATTAATTAAAACATTTAGAAATTCAAAATAAATAAACATGAAATATATTAAAATTAAATTAAGATAAAAAGGCTAAATTAAAATGAAAGAAAATACAGAGAAAGTGAATCACACAGCATCTAGCAAAAAGATGAGGGTAAAATTTGGGGTGCAACAGTTGCCCCTATTTAAATATCTTCACCTGATGACATGAGAGATGAAGACTATCATGTAATCAACAATGAAAGATATTTAAATATAGATAACCGAAAATTTTACCCTCAGATGCACACATATGCAATGCAGCAAGCATGATGCCAAAAAGATGCAAGAATGCAGACACAGCGAGACACCAAGGGGCAAAACAGGAAACAAAAGACCAAAGAGCTTCACTGGGGAAAACAACGGTTAGTATCCATGAGAAACACCTCACTGGGGATATGAATAGGCCAACAAAAGAGACCAACCGGAGAGACTCCACAGAAATACTGGGGAAAAGACAATCTCCACTGGGGAAAGATCCGGGGAGATAGACTACTGGGAAAACAAACCCACACTCTTCCTGGGCATGAAACCAGAAAGAAAATCTGATCACTGGGGATCAGTCAAAAGATAGACAAACAAGCAAAGACTTCCTGGGGATTCTTATGTTGAAGAATTCAAAAAGGGATCTTCAATAAAAGCCAGGAAGACAGAGACAGACTCTGCGCACCAGATAGGAGTCCTATAAGGTTGAAGAAAAATTTTCAAGAAGCTTAGCTTAAAGCAAGTTTTCAAAATCCAAGGTAAGGGTTCAATGTCCGACACGATTCAAACAAAGAACAAGTTTAAGTCACCAGACAATGCTTGACACGATTCAAACAAAGTCCAAGTTCAAGTTTGACACGATTCAAACGAGAACGATTTTAAAACCAGGAGGCAATGTTCGACACGATTCGAACAAAGACTCGGTTCAAGTTCGACACGATTAGAATAGGAACCAGTTTTAAAACAAGAAGACGATGCTTGACACGATTCAAACAAAGTCCAAGTTCAAGTTTAACACAATTCAAACGAGAACGATTTTAAAACCAGGAGGCAATGTCCGACACGATTCGAACAAAGACTCGGTTCAAGTTCGAGACGATTAGAACAGGAACCAGTTTTTAAAACAAGAAGACGATGCTTGACACAATTCAAACAAAGTCCAAGTTCAAGTTTGACACGATTCAAACGAGAACGATTTTAAAACCAGGAGGCAATGTCCGACACGATTCGAACAAAGACTCGGTTCAAGTTCGACACGATTTGAACAGGAACCAGTTTTTAAAACAAGAAGATGATGCTTGACACGATTCAAACAAAGTCCAAGTTCAAGTTTGACACGATTCAAACAAAGTCCAAGTTCAAGTTTGACACGATTCAAACGAGAACGGTTTTAAAATATTTAATGTTAACCTTCTTGGCGAAAAGAAAGTTTAAAGATTCAAATCTGGCGCGCAAAGGTTAAGACCGAACAAGCACGACACAAACAAAGAAACCTGGAATGTATTTACTTCACTGGGGAAATAAAGACGGACACCAACAAAAGATCACATGCAAAACAGAGCACAAAGATACAAAGAATGCCAAGGTATGATGCATATGCTTAGCTATATGCAAGAAACGACACAAACGACGCAAACAGGAAAAGAAGAAAAGATAACACGCCAACACCCTGAAATCCAAACATCAAGGACAACCAGGGTAATCTTCATCTTACTGGGGATGGCAGATCCATGCCCAAAATAGTGCTGTCAATTCCTGTATCAACTTGATTTCCATAAGATATCTTGATACTAGAATCAAATTTAGTTCATCTTTGTGCTTCCTTAAAACTTTCCCACTTCCAAGAACCAGATGAAAATGACGAAGTCATTGTATTCAAAGACCAATAACAATTCTATCAACTAAGAATCATGTAGTCTAGCGGCTGACTTCTCTGGGGACTCCTGGACGAAGAACTGAAATCTGGTACTCAGAGGTACAAACCAAACATAAGCATAGCTTAGACAAATGTTTTGGATATATTGGGAATGTCCCTCTTCTTTGCTGGTGAAGTAAATCCATTGGGAATTGTCAAAAATCGACTGAAGTAGCAACCTGATGGGGAGCTAACAAAATAATTATGCATTCCACTGGCATAACTGCCATCTTCAAATCTCATCTGCCCCAGGCTAGACGGTCTAGTCGGAATACGATAACAAGAGGATTTTATGGAAGAATTGGCATACAGGATGTTCCAATATCTTCAAACTCTTGGGGAGATCTCGGTATAATTGCCCCAGATTAGGGGATAAATAATCAAAATAATTTTACAGAAGACTTGAAAAACTAGATGCTTCAATATCTTCTAACTTGAATGATCAAAAGAATTTTACAGAAGACTTGAAATACTGGATGCTTCAATATCTTCTAACTTGAATAATCAAAAGAATTTTACAGAAGACTTGAAAAACCAGATGCTTCAATATCTTCTAACTTGAATAAATCAAAAGAATTTTACAGAAGACTTGAAATACTGGATAATTCAATATCTTCTAACTTGAATAATCAAAAGAATTTTACAGAAGACTTGAAATACTGGATAATTCAATATCTTCTAACTTGAATAATCAAAAGAATTTTACAGAAGACTTGAAATACTGGATAATTCAATATCTTCTAACTTTTGAAAAGATCCACAAATCTTGACGTAGCTGCTTCTGTTCAATTATACCCGAGATACTCAAACTGTAGTAGAAATTACCGGGGGACATATTTGCCCCTGCTGATGGGTCACCGAAGCCAAAACCAATCATAAGATGACTTCAAGAAGATTTGCCCCAATATTCTGAACTTACTGAGCTCTGCCCCTGATTCGTCAACTCTTGGGATGATAGATTGGAAAACCCCACACTTGGTTGCCCCTGACTGAGTCAAATTTACTTTATCCAGTCTAATCCTTTGACTGAGCGCTTTTTGTTGGGATTCCTTGGTATTGAATGGTATTGCAAACAAGTGTTGTTCATTAAAATTGGCAAAATTTAATGCAAAGTTTAATGCAAAGTTTTAAGCAAAGTTTAATGCAAAGTTTTGAAAACAAAGCTTTGATAAAAACACACACAGTGAAGTGATTAAATAATCAAAAACGATGGTGGGTCTAGTCATTAAGGAAGTGACCAACACACGCGAGATAGCAAAGATCATTAGGAGTCAGGTTACTCAACCTTGCTGTAGTATGCTTTTCAAAACAATCTTACCTCAATTAGGTCTTTTAGGGGTTGTAATGTGGCTTGGTTCACGGTTTATGAAACAAAGGATGAACTCCAATCCTACGCTCAGTTAACTCAAGATATACGTTCAAATCTCCAAAACTAGGAAGTCACTTGATTTGAAAGTTGACTGGCGCCTTATGTGAAGCGCTCGTATTTGAATGCATAACCGAGTTAAATTGAGAACTACCCTGCCCCAAGGTTAAGATTTAAGGTTTTTTGTGTAATGAAAGAAGAATCCTACTTCTAGGCTCGAATTGGTTAACAAGGGATTATCATCCTTATTTCTATAGTGTTTGGGAATTGAAACAATGCCTTACATCCTTGGCGTGGTTTAATTGAAAGCATACCACAGCAATTATGATCATGAGGTTTTCATCATCCCCCCTTATCTTTGCTTAAAAACAAAAGTTGATAAGGAGTAAAGTAGGATAAAGATATTTTTGTTTTTATAAACACCAAAAATAAATGAGTGAAACGAATGGATTTAATCAAAAGATGCATAAACATTTCATTAATGTTGCCAATTTAAAGGTACAACAAAGCTCATAAGCGAATATTCATACAATTAAGGGAAATACAAACAAAACACAGCCAACTTTGGCAAATCATCCAAAGATCTCAGTTTTCGGGTCCGAACGGAAAAATGTCTTCAACATCGATCACTTGTTCCTTGTAGTATAGAATTTTGAGAGGTCTTGCAGGTTCTTTACCTTTTGCTTCAAAAGTTGAGGTACCAACGTCTGAAGTACCTTCCTGGGGTTTCAGATTCTTTAGCAAACTCATCAGCTTCTCTTCAAATTCCTTGCATTCTTCAATGGGATGCCCAATTGTCCCAGTGCGAAGTTTGCATTCAGTCTTGGAGTGATCTTCTTCGAAGATTAAGTCCTTGTCATGGATCAGCTCTTGCAAAAAATATTCTAGAGCTCGGCAATTGTCCAAATCATGCCCTTCAGCCCCCTTATGGAATTCACAAGTTAGGTTGGGATCGTACCAAGGTCCCTGGAAAGGTGTGAGAAGTCGAGGAGTAACCAGCTTATTTCTCATTAACAGCGGGAAAAGTTTGCTCAATGGCACTGGGATAGGCTGGTGGTTAAATTTTCCTCTTTTGGCAGCACACTTCGTCTTATCTTGAGGGGAAACACATGTTGGAGACTGAACACCCCTTTTCGTAGACACTTGATTATGCTTGGACGCGGGAATAGTACCAACGTTCAGCTGGCACGAGGCTTCTCCAAAAACAAATTCTGGACATGAGATATCATTGGGAGATGGCACAGGATAATTGATTTGAATGCCTTGTGGTGTAAATGATAACTTCTCAGAATCAAGCAATGTCTGAACCTGGCTTCTGAGTACCTTGCAATCCTCAGTTGAATGCCCCAGTGCCCCAACATGGTAGTCACATTGGGTATTGGCATCAAAGCCTAGTGGGTATGGAGGGATCACTGGATCTAAATCCTTCGGTATTATCAATCCACTTTTGATCAAAACTGGCAACAGCTGACTGTACGCCATTGGTAACGGAGTGAAATCTCTCTCTGGATTCCTTGATCTTTGTCGTCCACGCTGAGGTGGCAAACGAGCGCTCTTGAAAGCTGGTCTGACAGGATGAATGTGATTCTCCTTTTTCAACAGAGTTTCCAGAACCCAATTCATCTGGCACTTGAGGATTCTGATCTCCTCTCCCATTTTCTCCTGGTACTCCCACATTTCCTTCATCGTTGCTAGTGTGACCTTCATAGTTTCCAGAAACTGCCTCATTCCTCCTCGGAGCTCTCTCAATTCATTGTTGACTCTGTCCATTTCACAGTATTATTCAGACATCCTTTGTCGAGTTTGGACTTGGGTATTGGCGTTTGGGAAAATCAGGGTGACGGGTTCTGAAGAGAACGAGGCGACATGAGATGGGGAAGAATACACATGCACATGCAATATGATGGGTGTAATTCAAGGAAACTCAACATTGTATTTGCGAATTTTAAGGAACGTTTTTCTTAGAGGAAAATCTCATCTCGTTTCATTGATAATAAAGTTTTTGGATTACAAAGATAAGACGATTACACCTTCAAAAACCAAAATAGAATGTGAAATATAGAAAACTAAGTCCTAAGCCATCAATCAGTCCTCTCCCATCAATCTCATGGTGAGCTTCTGGTTCTCCTTCTGTAGCCTTTCGTTCTCAACAATGAGCTCGACTAATTGTGACTTCCATGGTTCGGACAGAGATGATGTGCTAGGAGAAAATAAATCTCCTTGCATCTTTCTCTTTCTGACAGCCTCTTCTTCCTTCCTCCTGAGACTTTTCTGAAGTTCATTTATCGCAAAATCAAGGCTCTGATACTTGTTCCTCCATGCATTCCTTTCTTGTCCTACTTGAGCCAACCGAATCTTCAGTTCATCTTCATTGCTGGTGAAGAAAAGAACAGGGTCTCTAGGAGCTAATGGAATAGGATCATGACGATCATAAGGCAATCTTAATTTAACAGCTCTTTCTTGTACCCAAAGAGTATAGGGTTCAGAAACCAAACACTCGGGTAGTCCTAAGGCAGAGATACCCTTCCTATGAATATGACGCCAGGCGTGTGCCATCTTTCCTTTGAGTATAGGATCCTTATTTCCCTCAAAGAAGAGACTCTCCAGGTAAATGTTACTAGGTTTTGTCTTCATAGAGTAACCATGTTGACGGTAACCCAATGCTGGGTTATAGGTTATACCCCCTTTTGTACCAAGAAGAGGTACATTAGCAAATCCTCCACAGCTAACAATCATCTCTTTGCCTTTGAGCATGAGGTTATACCACTCTATATCAGTGTTGGTGAGGGACATAATCTTTCGAGACCAAAGAAGTCCATCTTGACGGTCCCAAAAGGTCTTCGATCGGGGTAAGTGTGAAATAAACCACTTACTTAACAAAACAGCACAACAGGTTACCATTCCTCCTTTATGTACACTTCTCAAATACACTGAATGATAGGCGTCTGCAAGTAGAGTTGGAACTGGATTTCCGATGATGAAGATCTTAATTGCCTCCATGTCAACAAAATTCTCAATGTTAGGAAATAGAAATAACCCATAGATGAGAAGGGCCATAACAGCTTCATAGTCTATCATGTTCTTCGTATTTGCGTAATGACGGGCTTTCTCCATTAAGAATTTGGCAGGTAACCCAAAAAGTCCTCCTTTGACAATTAAGTTAGGCTTGACTTCTGATAACTTAAGATGAGCAGCTTCTGCAATTTCTTTTTCCTTAGGTGTCTTCTCCAAACCAGTATAGGGAGGGTTTGGAGTGAGGGGAATACCAACCAAAATAGCATATTCCTCAAGTGTGGGCATCAACTGATAATCCGGGAAAGTGAAACAATGATACATAGTGTCATAAAATTGCATAAGGGTAGGGAACAAACCATCTACCATCTTTGTCTTCATTAGAGAGAAAATTTTTCCATAGTTGTCTCGGAATGTTGTTGATTCATTGATTAGCTTTCCTAGATTCTTTAAATCTTCCAACTTTGGATTAATGAAGGTGTATTTCTTCGTTTTCCTTTTTTCAAAATCCATCCTCTAAAGTTTGCAAGACAAAATTGAGTTCCTTGAATACATAATGCACATGATGCAAGAATGAATGCAACAAACACATATAGACACAAAAAACTAGGTTTAGAGTCACGAGCATGGAGCCAAAGGTTTACCCATCCCAAGAGGTGTGTACTATGGTTTCAACCTGTAGAACAAGGTTCTTAAAAGTTCCCAGAGTCGACAACCCATCTTTCGAATTTTATCGACTTCCCAATTGCTCGGTAATCAATAAAATTCTCAAGAGAGTCTCATCTGAGTGTAGTATCGCATAACAACCATTAAGGATTACTCCCTCATAGCCATCGCACTACGTCTAAAACAGGCCAAGTTGGGGTAAGGGATAACTAAAGGTCATCAGTATCTACAACACCAAATTTGGAAGTAGTAACGCTTTCACGATTGCTCGTTCAACATTTACCACCTCCAAGAGGGCCTCCACTGAATGTGAACTTCAAGTTCCCTCCTTTGGGATTTCTCCCTCGAAGTTCCCTTGACTATGTCCACGGTTCCTAAACATATGTGTACACTCAAGTCCGGGTTAGGACTTATCTCACTCATTGATGTCATGTAAACCCAAACCAAATAGGATAATATCAAACATAGAACAGATATACAAGTATACAAGCAGATATCACATACAAGCAAACATACAAGTAGAATAGCAAACATGAATAACATAAAAATAAGATAGGCTTAACCCTCTTAGGAAAGGACCAGCAATAGGTCTAACTCTCCCCAGTGAAGTCGCCATTTCTGTTGCGGTGAAAATTGGATAACAAATTATTAATTAATTTGCATCGTTTTCTTTTACAACCGACTTTGCTTTTATCCAAAGGAAAGGTTCAAAATCGTAAAAAAACCTAAGGGAAAGAGATTCGAGGTTCGGGGGTTGGTTATACAAAGGGAAGGTGTTAGCACCCCATGTATCTGTAGTATCCTACAGGAACCTCTTGTTTAAATGTTATTTTGTGTTTGCTAAAAATTCTATGTTAAAGGCTTGAAACCCTAAGGGTTAGTATCTAAGTGTACTCGACAAAGCGTCGCACTTTGCACCTACGTATCCTCGGATGTAGAATCAGAGCACGCGTAGTTCTAAGTCTACTGAGCCATTGACTATGGTCAATGTTCAGAGGGGAAATGAGTGTTACTTCATTATAGAGTTTAAAAACTCTCTAGTCTAGTTGGGATGGACCTACAATTGTGTTTTAGTTAGTAGAGAGAATGATGATTCATTTTGATGAATATCACTAAGAGTTAAAGAACTCTTCCTAAAAAACTAAAAGTTATCTCAATGGCTCTGATGAGGCCACTGAGTTGAATGACTTATGAGTCAACAATGTCCAACCTTCCTTTGGAATAAGGGGAAAATTAATAGTTTTAAATTTTAGAAAAAAAGAGATTTATGCTAAAGTAGCAAAATATAAGATCAATATAATGCGTTAACACATTTAAGCACAATAGGAATAATTCACAAAGAAATCTAGAGAGAAATTGTCAATTTTAACTAAAACAAATAATGAAAGTATGAAATATTAATTAAACACAAATTAGCAACGATGCAAAATAATTTACCAATTTCAAATAGGAACAAAAGTGTTAAGTTTTTTTTTAAATCTTCTTTTGATACAAATGGAAACCATCTAGAAATTAAAAAGAAAAGGAATTTAAAGAAAGAAAAGCTTAGAAAATTACAAGAAAACATGAGTTGTAGAAAAAGGAAATAAATAGTGAATAAAAAATAATCCTGGGATTTGAACCCAAGACATGGCATGCACAGCCCAAACACACCACTGACCCTACTGAGTGCGCGCGCTTGCAATGTAATGACGCCAACCGCATACGTACCAAATGAAACAAACAAAGAGGAAATAAATAAAAAGGACTGGGGCGAGGGGGATTCGAACCCCAGTCCTAGAGGTGCAAGGGCATGTGATAGTGTGTGCTTGCCACTGGGGTGGCTGGTACATCCGGTTATAAACGCACTTTAATAAATATATAAACCAAACACGTATGCATATAACTCAAAGACCAAGCCAGACAACAAATGCAACAGACGACCCAAACAACACACCATCCTCCAAACATGTGAATTATAGTCAGTAAGGAAGAACAGAAACACTTGATCAGACTTCTAAAAGCATGTCAATGACTTAAACGAAAGAAACGCCAATCTTCACGCTGAGCATCCAAGTAAACTCATATTTAGTAATATAAACATACAGCAAGAATAATGGAGCAAGTTATGAGTGCGTAGTGTAGCAGATTCAACATTGGTATTGTGACAAAGGTACATCAAGTATACTCAACTTTGAAATCACAAAGGACAAAACATTTTTGTGCGATTTAGGTAACATCCATACGGATTAAGAATTCCAAACAACATGGTAACAACTTAAGTTCATGAATAGCAGAAATTTAATACATGATTAATACATTTGAATGACCAAGATGCAAGAAAACTAATAGAACGGGACAGTAGCATCACTCACTCAATTTATCAAGGCAAGTAACATGATGAAATTACAGCAAACACATGGTAGGTTATGACATAATCAGTTAAATAACATGATTTAGAATTCAAAGCAACTTAAAACGTGTTAACCTAATTGTGAAAAATAGGAAAAGGACAGATCAAGCAGTAACTCATTCCAAGGTTGAACTACCTAGCAGTGACAGTTTTGGAGCATGTGAAATGAATAATAACAAGATGGTAACAACTGAGTGAAACATCATTGATAACAAGTAACCTAATGTGCAAACAAAAGCATGTCATTGGAGTAGTTATTGTGCATTCTATAAGGGCATGGATTCATAAGATGATCAAATGTAACTACTAACGCTAGCATACAGTCAAATAGCAATATTCACATGTCATGATACATAGTGTATGGCAAACAAGGCAGCAAACAGAATGAACAAATACACTATCATCAATGAGTGCAAACAACAGTTGAGGGCAAAGACCAAATTAATTTGGGCAGGGGACAGGGAACAAATCATGCAGTAGAGGCATATCAAGTTGTAGAGTATTCAAAAAGAAAAGACAGCTAAGACAAAGCAAGGCAGTGCAACTCCAAACAGGGTAATATGAACTCAAAATCAAACAAACATTAGGTGCACAAAGTGAACATAAAACATAGATCCTATCAGAAATTGTACTTTAGTGATATTAAACAACATGGACAATATGTATAAGCATAGACAAAATCACACATTTATCAAATGGATAAGTGTCGCTCCCGAAAGATTCGCATCCAACGGTACAAACGCGAGAGTGGCGCAAAAGAACACAGAGTCGCCAGCAAAGTGTATTTATCCTAAGAGAGGGAAAGGAAACACTGCATAAACCTGAAGGAAGGGAAAGAACATGGTCTCACGACCAAGAGAACGGGTACGGGATTCGGTTACGCGAAGGGAAGGTGTTAGCACCCAACACGTCCATCGTACTCGATGGGATCCATGCTTGTTGTCTGCATCAAAGGGTGTCGTCATCTGGAACTCCACTACTACTGAACCGGCAGAAAGAACGAGAACGGAAAGAACGGAGAAACAAAGAAGAAAAGAAAAAGAAGTGACTCGATAGGACGTCCTCGGAGTCCAATGCTTACGTATTCCCTCGTGCAATGGGAAAGTCAGAGTCAACGTAGTTCGGACACGAACTAAGGGGGGAGGTTGCTCATTGAGATATCGCATCTCGTGCCTACGTATCCTCAATCGGACGAGAAAGAGGAAATCAGAGCAGTCGTAGTTCGACCTACGGGTCGAAAAGGGACAAAGAGGTGATAAAGAAAGGTTGTGAAAGAAATGTGCTCGGAGAGATCTCGCACGATCTCCTGCCTACGTATCTCGCTCGCACGCGAGAATCAGAGCGACGTAGTTCCCCTCACTAGGGAAAAAGGAAAGGATGGAAGGGTCTCAATCGCAAGGGTGCGAGAGAAGGGTCTCGATCGCAAGGGTGCGAGAGAAGAGTGCTCGCCAAGGAAAGGGATCCTCGTGCCTACGTATCCTCAATCGGACGAGAAGGAGGAAGTCAGAGCGTCCATAGTTCGTGGGAACGACCACAAAACAAGGGGATGAAATTGGTGAAAAATGGAGAAGGTAGCCCGCCAAGATCTACGCAATCTTGTGCCTACGTATCTTTACTCGGACGAGAATAAAGAATCAGGGCAGTGGTAGTTCGTGGGAACGACCACGAAAGAAAGGGAAAACGGGATCGGCCTCGATCGCACGGGTGCGAGAGAAAAGAGTCGGGACCCACGGAAAGTCTAAAGGGGAAACTGAATCCTACAAGTTATCATGCAAAGTGGCCCTAAGGTCAAGGATTAGAAGGGAGCTAACCTAATGTTATCATGCTTGGATTGAGAGCGTAATGTCTATCCTACTCTGAGCTTAATCAGAAATTAAGTCGGACTAGGAGCCTTAAGGGAGCATGTGAAAACAGAGTAATCAGCAAGTAAACATCAGACAACTCAATCACAAAAAGAAAATCAAACAAGAAGCAAGTAAGGAGAAATTAACAATTAACCAAGAATTAATCAAGATAGACAATTAAAATCATGGTCAACAATTAATCAAAAATGACCAAGTTAGAATTAAAATGCTAATTAAAAAGAATATTAAATTCTAAGTAAAAGTTAATCTAAAAATTAAAACTAATTAGAAAATTTAAACCTAAAATTAATTCAAATTAATTTCTAATTAATAACAAAATTAATCAAGAATCAAATTAAAATTAAATTCTAAACTCTAATTAAAAACATTAATCCTAAAATAAGTCTAGAATGAAAACTAACATTAAAAACTAAAATTGAAATTCTAATTCCTAATTAAAAAATCTAATTCTAAGATTATGATTAAACTTGATTCTAAAACTAATCATTAACCAAATAACTAAACAAACAGCATAAACAAAATAAATAAAAAAAGAAATTAAGTACAGGGAGGGGTGCAACCAGTAGATTGGATGGTGCGAGAACAAACAGGGCATGTGGGATCTAAATACATCAGGCCCATTGATCTTCATGAAGCCACGGGCGGGTGCAGTAGGCGAATCAGGGGTACGAAAAGGAAAGCAAGTAGATCTTAGCTTCAGGCCCAATGGCCTTCTCTTAACAACTAGGGGGTGCGAAAAGGAAAGTAAGGGCCAACAGTCCAAACCCGGTCCAACACCAAAACAGATATGATTTCTTAAAAACCTAAGCCAACATCTTCATCCTCCATTTCTCTTCAGCTGTGCCGTCACCCTCAACCTTCAGCCGTGTCATTCCTCCCTGTCTTCTTCTCCGTTCCAATTGCGACGTCTCACACTACAACACCATAACCGAATCCTCCAACGCCCCGTCTCAGCACCATGCCGGGATCTCCTTCAACTTCTCCGTTCAAACAAACATTACCGGATACAAATTCTCCGCCGCGCCGTCAACTTCTCACCGCCGACCTCGCAACTCCTCCATCACGAAGTTCCGCTCATCACTCCACGAACACCACCTTCTTCTTTCTTCATCTGCGAACTCACCTTCTTCTTTCAACTTCACCGCGCCGTCAACTTCGCCTCTCCCCTGATCCAATAACCGTCCCAGCCTCAACACAACTCTCCGACTCTACCACTCTCTGCTTCTATTTCACCTCGCGAGTCGTCTGCTTTCATTCTCTTGCGTCAACCACAACAACACTCTCGCTCATCACACGGTTCGGATATGCAAAAACAACGCAACGAGAGAACAAGAACAAGCATCGCAAACAATACACAGAGAGAACAAGAACAAGCAACGCAAACAATACACAGAGAGAACAAGAACAAGCATCGCAAACAATACACAGAGAGAACAATCACATCAAGAAATTGAAATTGAGATCGAGACCGACGTACCTATCGGAGTCACTCCGATGGCGCTTCGGAAATGTACCAAGAACCTCACAGCTCAGGTATAATCGTATTTGCTCGATTCCACTTCTTTCTTCCTCTTGTTCAGTTCTATGCTTGTTGAATTGATGTGGATCATTGTTGTTGTAGTTCTGAATTGTTGAAGTGGTTTTGTTGCCTGAATTTCTGAATATTGTGTTGTAGATATGATGAAGATGCAGTGATGAAACTTGTTGTGGTTCCAACGATTTACAGGTCTTTGTGAGCTTATTGATGAAGTGAGTGCTGAAATTTGACGAAGGATACGGGTGAAGGTGATTTAGAGCATGAAGGTTGATGGTGAATTGAAGAGAATGAAGAAGTTTCCGGTTTGCGTTGGTGAAAAATTGAAGATAGCAGAAAATGGTGATTTGCAGTAGAAGAATGGTGATCGTCTGAAATTCTTTGCAGCTTGCTTATATGGTGAATGAGGAGGGTAGGATAGGAGTTCCAATTGAAATTCTGTTAGGATCTTTTGGCTGTGAATCAGTCACGAGTTTTACACCACCTGCGCGTATTTTCCTCTTTTGATTTTCTCATATGGACTTTTTTATCGCAGCTCCTGTCATGTGATGCGTTTTTGCTCGTGTTTTGTTTTACTCATGTAGCAGCTCACTTTTGGAAGCTCACGCTGATGTACATGGCTTGGCAATTCGGCTTGGGGAGAGAATAAAGTGGCTCATGGTGCTTGGAAATGAACTGGTGCAAAGCGCTTTGTTCAGCTTGGAGTGTTGATTGTATAGCTTATCATATGGCTTGTAGCTTTGGATAATTTGTAGCTGCTGAATTGGTAGCTTGCGGTTTGCCTTGGAATTTCTCACTTGACGTAACAGCTTATACTGTCATGAGAAGCTAGGAAATGGTTAGGAATCATCGTGCTTTGTACTTCAGGAGCTTATCTTTATATTATATTTTTTTGGCAATTTTGGTAGTTGATTTATATGGTGAATGGCTATGGATTATTTAAACATATGGTATGTAAAAAGGATAAATGGAAAGGAATGATAATAATAAAAAAGAAATTGGATATGGTTCAAAAATGGTTTGAATTGGATAAAATGATTTGAAATGGGCTAAAGGAATAAATGGACATGGATCAAAAATGGTTTGAATTGGATAAAATGATTTGAAATGGATTGGACTAAGAAAAATTGGATTAAAATGGATATTAAAATGGTTGTGGGTTAGCAAGAATGGGTTTTGAATAAAAATGGATATGATAAAATGGATTTAGAAATTAGAAATGGTTTATGAATAAAAGAAAAGGTAAGTGGATAAAAAATGAAAATGGCTTATGGATAGAAAATGGATAACCAACTGAATTCAAAACCAATCACCAACTTTCCACAAGCCTCTGACAAAATAGTCACAGCTACCACTGAACAATCTGGCCACTCACATGATCCACTGAAGAATCTCAACCGATAACTAATCCACAAGCTCAACTTTGAACAAGAACTCTAATTCTCTTTGGTATGCTGATAAATCTCGAAGAAGATGATTTGAACTGAGAAGAAATTAAAACCTGATTCACACTAATGAACCTCTGACCCAAAGCCTTTGATGAATCCTCTGAACAAGAAAAACCTCAGAACTTGACGCACCTCTGAATAGGAAAATACCGATAATAAGAAAACTCTTCAATCCCATGTCTTAAAAGACCAATGCAAATGAAAAATGCAGAGCTATGACCTAATGAAAATGCGAATGAAAAAGAAACATAAGCCAGAAAAAGGTAGGGCAAATTTTGGGGTGCTACAGCTGCCCCTATTCAATCGACTTTGACCTGAAAGGATGATAGCAACGGCTTTCAGACGTTCAAGGTAGAAGGTGATTGAATACCAAAAGAACCCAGAAATTTGCAAACTGTGGGGATGATGAAAAAATTTGTTTACGAGGACGGCCGCAGAAGAACTCGAAAAGGGTAGACCAACCGAAGGAGGACTACGCTGGGGGATATAAAGGTAATACGAGGCCATGCCGAAGGTGGGCTCGAAAAAGAAAGACTAAGCCGAAGGTAGACTTTCAAATAAAGGATATGAGACCATGCCGAAGGTGGACTCAAAAAGAAAGACCAAGCCGCAGGTGGACTTTCAAAGAAAGACTAAGCCGAGGGTACACTTTCAAATAAAGGATATGAGACCATGCCGAAGGTGGACTCAAAAAGAAAGACCAAGCCGCAGGTGGACTTTCAAAGAAAGACTAAGCCGAAGGTAGACTTTCAAATAAAGGATATGAGACCATGCCGAAGGTGGGCTCAAAAAGAAAGACCAAGCCGCAGGTGGACTTTCAAAGAAAGACTAAGCCGAAGGTAGACTTTCAAATAAAGGATATGAGACCATGCCGAAGGTGGACTCAAAAAGAAAGACCAAACCGCAGGTGGACTTTCAAAGAAAGACTAAGCCGAAGGTAGACTTTCCTGGGGATGAGAGAAATCCAAACAGACAAATCTGCGGGGAAGACAGCTCAACATCGTCAAGGAATTGACGAAGATAACACATTGTCATAGGGATGACAGGAAGAAGATGAAACCCAAGAAACACCTCGTCAAAGGGTTGACGGGAAGAAAACCTAACCGAAGAGAACGCCTTGTCATAGAGATGACAGGAAAAAGATGAAACCCACATCCGAAGAAACACCTTGTCATAGGGATGACAGAAAGAAAATGAAAATTCGACCGAAGGGACACATTGTCATGGAGATAACACATTGTCATAGGGATGACAGAAAGAAAATGAAACCCATATCCGAAGAAACACCTTGTCATATGGATGACAGAAAGAAGATTCCACCGTAGGAATACATCGTCATGGGGATGACGGAAAGAGGATGAAACCCACGAAACACATTGTCATAAGGATGACATAAAGAAGATGAAACCCATATCCGAAGAAACACCTTGTCATAAGGATGACAGAAAGAAGATGAAACCCAAGAAACACCTCGTCAAAGGGTTGACGGGAAGAAATGGAACCCATATCTGAAGAAACACCTTGTCATAGGGATGACATAAAGAAGATAAAAATTCCACCGTAGGAATACATCGTCATGGGGATCACGGAAAGAGGATGAAACCCATATCCGAAGAAACACCTTGTCATAGGGATGACAGAAAGAAAACTTGTTTTGGAATGTCGTCATCAAAAGGTTGATGGACAAGGAGATGAGAATATCCGAAGGTACACAACCTGAGCTCGGAACACATCGTCAAAGGAGTTTGACGGAAAGAAACTGAAAACATCCGAAGGTATGAAACCTGAGCTCGGAACACATCGTCAAAGGAGTTTGACGGAAAGAAATTGAAAACATCCGAAGGTACGAAACCTGAGCTCGGAACACATCGTCAAAGGGGTTTGACGGAAAGAAACTACCTGCTGGGGAATGACTTGACATCCTCTCCGGGGATATGTCACTGCTTTGACTGAAAAATGATTCGGGCTTCTGTACAAGGTACCAAATCCGGCTTATGCTTCGCATGCATATGTTTGAATTTTACCGTAATGCTCCATACGAAATGGAATGCTACGTATTTGGGAGGATGAAATGAAAAATGCTTACTATATGCAAAAGGACCCCTCCAGCAAAATAAATGCTGAAGAGAAGAGGCCAACTCCGCTAGGGATGGCGAACTGAACCGTCTCCGAGGTTACGAACCCTGCCGAGGAAGTCACACTGACCGGCCTTCCTGATATAACCGCTGCTGAAAATGAAACCCGAAGAGAACTCCCACTCCGTTGGGGATTACGAATAAACCTTGAAGATGGACCTCAAAGATCTATTACGGAAGAGGTGCCAATAACCATTGGACTTTGAATCTGGTGGGGATGTCAACCACTGTTGACCAAGCCATTGAGATGACTATCACCTGCTCAGGGAATGAAGTCAATAACAGCGAACCTGCTGGAGAATATCATTGAACTTAGCCTGTGGTCGGGGAAACGCCCTTAACCTGCTGGGGAGTACCAGCCACCACCAAGTAATCTGCTTGGGGAACGATGGTTGATGATATCCACTCTGCTAGGGGACAACATTGAGCTTACTCCTCTGCTAGAGACTTACTTTCTACCCTTACTCTGTTGGGGAGAGAAACTCTACTGGGGACGTCACATGTCGACCATCAACATGAACCCTGCAGATGTGACATGACCAAAAGATGCCCTGATACAGCATAGCCCATAAAGGAACTTGTCTTCAAGAGGTCTCATGAAGATCTTATATATCTTGCCCCATGATCTTGACTAACCGTTCTCCGGAGAGAATAACTTTTTGCTTTTGGGGTGGCCTGCCCCAGCCTTGAAGTGATTTTTCCCTTGACTGGCTGATTGTGAAGGAGTACCTCTGACTGACTGACCTTCGAGAGATTTGTCGAATCTCGCCCTGATTGCCCCAGATTGGCTGAATCTCAGAATGAATTGCCCATTTGATACGACTTGCCCCTGCTCAACGGAGTACTCGGGCACTTTGCATCTTATCTTGATCAATCCTTCCATTGCAGAAACTTTCCTGAGTAAAGCACTTACTCGCAAGTAAAACACTTCGTTTTGAAAATGACAATTTTAATGCAATGCAAATGACAGTTTTGAAATCCAAGTCTGTTCACTGGAAAAAATTTGTGACATATAGTGAATGAATCACTAATCAAAATGTCACTGATACCAACATGAATGGCAAGAGAAACCTTTTAGGAGTCAGGATCGACGCGATCTTTACCGAAGTATGCTTTCGAAACAACCTTGCTTCAATTAGGTCTTTTGAAGGTTGTAACGTGGCCTGGTTCACGGTTTGAAAAAGAAAGGATATAAGGCTCAAAGTTTTGTTTTAACCCACCCATTCTCCTTGATGTTCTCCAGTCCTACGTTCAGCTAACTTGACACAAGCGCTCACCTATCAAAAAAGTTAATGAATGGTAGGAGGATAGAAAGACCCACACGGTTTTCGGAGTAACAACCACCCCTTTTGCCTTTGGTGTCTGTAAACACACGACTTGTTCTTTATTTGAGGATTTTTGTTTTTCCATTTTTTCGCTTTTTATTCTTTTGCTTTTCCCTGATTTTGCCTGGACTAACTCTTTTGATTTTTTTTTCGATTTTGAAGTCCACCGGGATGCCCTAACTTTTGCCTAAGTCATTTGTTTTCAAGTTTCGACTTAGCGGGCTTTTTTTTTTTTTTTTTGAACAAATCGTGTGACACTGGCTTGTCTGACTTGTTTGCAAGGGTTGTGACTGCCTCACTCTCCGGTTGGTGAGGGATAACCGTTGTGGTTTGATCCTCGAATGGGACACTCCTTATGAAATTTGAACGCTCGATCAAATTAGCTGACACCTACCCTGCCCCGGGTTAAGATAGAGGGTTTTTTCGTTTTCAGAAAGAAACTCCTACTTCTAGGCTCAAAGGGGTTGACAAGGGATTATCTTCCTTATATCTCCGGTGTTTGGGAAGTCGAAACAATGCCTGCACATCATCAGCAAGGTTTTGTCCCAAAAGCATACCATCAGAAGTTCTGCGTCATTGAATTTCATCATCCTCCCTCAGATCCTGCTTAAACAAGGGTTAGATATCAATAAAGAAAATATGAGTGAACACAGATGGATTTAATCAAAACATGCATATTCATTTCATTATCATTATCAACTGAAAATAGACGAGTTTTACAAATGAGTTTGCACTTTAACAGAAAAGAAACTACAAATGCAAAGAAATGACATGATCTAAAAGATTGCCAGCTTCGGGGAACTGGGCTTTCCAAGCTTGACTTGCTGTTGAACTAGCCATCTTCAGAATTGCTCATCGAAGTCAGTCTGATAATCATTTGTACAACTGCTCTCGGTGTCTTCTTCCATAACCTGAACTGATGAACCCACATGACTAGATGAAGGAGAATTGTGGATCTGAATACCCTGAGGCGTGAATGAGAACATATTGGAGTCAAGAAGAGTCTGAATCTTGTTCCTAAGCACCTTACAGTCTTCGGTTGAATGCCCATGTGCCCTAGCATGGTAGTCACAACGGGCGTTGACATCAAAACCTGGTGGATACGGAAAAGGCACTGACTTCAATTCCTTCGGCACTATCAATCCACCTCTTATTAAATCTGGCAGCATCTGATGATATGACATTGGCAACTGAGTGAAATGCCTCTCTGGCTTCCTAGGTCTTTGGCAGGCGTGCTGACGCGGCTGACGGCGATATGACCGTTGATTCTGAGATCCAGAAGATTGCTGACTCTGAACAGTTGATGCATCTGAATATTGAGGATGAGATGGTGGATGTTCCCAGACGGAATTACTTTCTTCCTCCAATTCCTCTTGAGAACTGACAACTGATTCACTTTCACTAGCCAGGAAGTTCGAGGCGCTTTGGATTTTTCCACACTTGATACCGAACTCAACGTGTTCTCCAAGTATTACCAAGTCAGAGAATTTTAATACAGTAATCAACTTATCGAAATATGGTCCTTGCAAAGTATCCTTGAACATATTAACCAATTCTCTTTCCAAAAGTGGTGGTTGAACGCGAGCAGCTAACTCTCTCCATCTCTGAGCATACTCTCTGAATGATTCATTGTCCGCTTTAGATAAACCTTGCAACTGCAGGCGGCTAGGAGCCATGTCAAGATTATAACTGTATTGCTTCACAAAGGCGTTGGCTAGATCTGACCATGATCGGATGCTACCACTTTCCAACTGCATATACCAACTCAATGATGCCCCACTCAAACTGTTCTGGAAACAGTGAATCATAAGCTTGTCATTATAGACATGAGAGGTCATTCTTCGACTAAACATCACCAAATGTAGCTTCGGACAGCTATCCCCTTTGTATTTCTCAAAATTCGGCATCTCAAATTTTGGAGGTAACACAAGGCCGGGCACCAAACACATGCTCGCAGCATCCAAATCAAAGGTATCACGCTTCATTAAGGCATCAAGCTTCTCTTCCAACACACGACATCTTTCATCAAACGCAACGACCCTTGGATCCTTAGGTTTAATCTTTGGAACTACCCCTTGGAAATCTGGCACAGAGAAGGAAAAGCTTTGATAGTCCGTGGCATTAAGAGAAGAAGAATGTCCATCTCGGACGATGGTACGCTCGTGTATAGCTTGATTCCCAGCAGGGATTTGCACAGGCTGAGCTTGAGTAACATTGTTCACTGGAGGTGGAATGACATTCCCAATCACAGAAGTCATCTGAACATTGGCTTCTCCCCTATTCATGGCTGTCATAGCTTCCACAAGTTGGTCCAACTGACTCTTCATCAATTCAACATCGGCCCTAGTTACAAACTGATTCTGTTCCCCTGAATTCATGATGATCTCCCCAAAAGCTGATTCAAGTCCGATGAGAAAGTCTAGAAATTAACTGCGGTTCAGACAAAGGATGGATGAGCTCTCTGATCAGGCCGGGAGAAGGATATGCAAAAATGATGCAAGATGCAAATGCAATGCAATATGAAAATGCAGCAGACATGGGATCAAAGCTTCCACAAATTCTGAATAACTGCTGAGCTGCTGACTGGATAAGTTCAAGGGTCTACTCTGAAGAGAATACCAGAATACCAGAATACCGGATGATCAAAATACCAGAATACCAGAATACCAAAATACCGGATGATCAGAATACCAGAATACCAGGCCGATAAGTCCACACTGATAGGAAATCCAGAATAACAGGTATGTTGAAGGTCTAGGTTACCTGCAAACCTGTAAACAACCCGCCCCTCTCACATGTGGGTGCTAAGATCCTCAGTATCCCGGGCTCTCAGGTCGAGAAATGATGATACGTTCACCATTTCTGGTTTGGCATCATCATCAAAAGAGGAGGCCTCAACTGATTCTCCAAAAATGAAAGATCCTCAGCTTCAGAGGTTTGAGAAACAATAGCACATTCAGCCCGAAGGATACAATGCTACCGCCAATCAAAGAGGTCGTCCACTGATTCTCTTTCAAAAAGAAGGGCCATATGGCAAGTTCCCAGCATTGGGTCCTCGGATCGAGAGTGTGCAATGGGTTTGCCACAGAACATGGTCTGCCACTGTCACAACTCGGGAGGAGTGCCGCAACTGAGTCCTCGGGAAACGGTCGCCAGAGTCGACAGTTTTCCAGATTATATTCCATCATCTGCCCCAAATGGACAGGACAGAATATTACCAAGAAAACCTCGTCTGGATGTGGAGTTTTCATGTATACTTCGTCTGGCCAAATGCCAAACAAGTCACACTACTTTCCACGCTAATCATAGGTGTATGCTCAAGCCTTGGTATTGGGCTTCTCTCTCATGAATCCAGCCCACCCTACAAACAGAAAAACCAGCAGCAGAACAACACAGCAATATCCAGTATCACAGTAATGAAATGCAATGCAATGCAATAAAAGCTGTAAATACAGTAAACAAATAAGACAGTAAATACAGTAATATACAACAAAGCAAAGCACCATAAAAACAAACAACCAGAGAAAATAAACAGACAAGCGCTAGGATTGACTCGCTAAAGGGGAAGGACCAGCGTAGGTCAACCAGAGTCCCCAGCAGAGTCGCCAGTTGTCGCTCCCGAAAGATTCGCAACCAACGGTACAAACGCGAGAGTGGCGTAAAAGAACACAGAGTCGCCAACAAAGTGTATTTATCCCAAGAGAGGGAAAGGAAACACTGCATAAACCTGAAGGAAGGGAAATAACATGGTCTCACGACCAAGAGAACGGGTACGGGAGTCGGCTACGCGAAGGGAAGGTGTTAGCACCCAACACGTCCATCGTACTCGATGGGATCCACGCTTGTTGTCTGCATCAAAGGGTGTCATCATCTGGAACTCCACTACTACTGGACCGGCGGAAAGAACGAGAACGGAAAGAACGGAGAAACAAAGAAGAAAAGAAAAAGAAGTGACTCGATAGGACGTCCTCAGAGTCCTATGCCTACGTATTCCCTCGTGCAATGGGAAAGTCAGAGTCAACGTAGTTCAGACACGAACATAGGGGGGAGGTTGCTCGTCGAGATATCGCATCTCGTGCCTACGTATCCTTAATCGGACGAGAAAGAGGAAATCAGAGCAGTCGTAGTTCGACCTACGGGTCGAAAAGGGACAAAGAGGTGATAAAGAAAGGTTGTGAAAGAAATGTGCTCGGAGAGATCTCGCACGATCTCCTGCCTACGTATCTCGCTCGCACGCGAGAATCAGAGCGACGTAGTTCCCCTCACTAGGGAAAAAGGAAAGGATGGAAGGGTCTCAATCGCAAGGGTGCGAGAGAAGAGTGCTCGCCAAGGATAGGGATCCTCGTGCCTACGTATCCTCAATCGGATGAGAAGGAGGAAGTCAGAGCGTCCGTAGTTCGTGGGAACGACCACGAAACAAGGGGAGGAATTGGTGAAAAATGGAGAAGGTAGCCCGCCAAGATCTACGCAATCTTGTGTCTACGTATCTTTACTCGGACGAGAATAAAGAATCAGGGCAGTCGTAGTTCGTGGGAACGACCACGAAAGAAAGGGAAAACGGGATCGGCCTCGATCGCACGGGTGCGAGAGAAAAGAGTCAGGACCCACGGAAAGTCTAAAGGGGAAACTGAATTAGAAGGGAGCTAACCTAATGTTATCATGCTTGGATTGAGAGCCTAATGTCTATCCTACTCTGAGCTTAATCAGAAATTAAGTCGGACTAGGAGCCTTAAGGGAGCATGTGAAAACAGAGTAATCAGCAAGTAAACATCAGACAACTCAATCACAAAGAGAAAATCAAACAAGAGGCAAGTAAGGAGAAATTAACAATTAACCAATAATTAATCAAGATAGACAATTAAAATCATGGTCAACAATTAATCAAAAATGACCAAGTTAGAATTAAAATGCTAATTAAAAAGAAGATTAAATTCTAAGTAAAAAGTTAATCTAAAAATTAAAACTAATTAGAAAATTTAAACCTAAAATTAATTCAAATTAATTTCTAATTAATAACAAAATTAATCAAGAATCAAATTAAAATTAAATTCTAAACTCTAATTAAAAACATTAATCCTAAAATAAGTCTAGAATGAAAACTAACATTAAAAACTAAAATTGAAATTCTAATTCCTAATTAAAAAATCCAATTCTAAGATTATGATTAAACTTGATTCTAAAACTAATCATTAACCAAATAACTAAACAAACAGCATAAACAAAATAAAAAAAAAAAGAAATTAAGTACAGGGAGGGGTGCAACCAGTAGATTGGATGGTGCGAGAACAAACAGGGCATGTGGGCTCTAAATACATCAGGCCCATTGATCTTCATGAAGCCACGGGCGGGTACAGTAGGCGAATCAGGGGTATGAAAAGTAAAGCGAGTAGATCTTAGCTTCAGGCCCAATGGCCTTCTCTTAACAACTAGAGGGTGTGAAAAGGAAAGAAAGGGCCAACAGTCCAAACCCGGTCCAACACCAAAACAGATATGATTTCTTAAAAACCTAAGCCAACATCTTCATCCTCCATTTCTCTTCAGCTGCGCCGTCACCCTCAACCTTCAGCCGTGTCATTCCTCCCTGTCTTCTTCTCCATTCCAATTGCGACGTCTCACACTACAACACCATAACCGAATCCTCCAACACCCCGTCTCAGCACCACGCCGGGATCTCCTTCAACTTCTCCGTTCAAACAAACATTACCGGATACAAATTCTCCGCCGCGCCGTCAACTTCTCACCGCCGACCTCGCAACTCCTCCATCACGAAGTTCCGCTCATCACTCCGCGAACACCACCTTCTTCTTTCTTCATCTGCGAACTCACCTTCTTATTTCAACTTCACCGCGCCGTCAACTTCGCCTCTCCCCTGATCCAATAACCGTCCCGGCCTCAACACAACTCTCCGACTCTACCACTCTCTGCTTCTATTTCACCTCGCGAGTCGTTCGCTTTCATTCTCTTGCGTCAACCACAACAACACTCTCGCTCATCACACGGTTCGGATATGCAAAAACAACGCAACGAGAGAACAAGAACAAGCATCGCAAACAATACACAGAGAGAACAAGAACAAGCATTGCAAACAATACACAGAGAGAACAATCACATCAAGAAATTGAAATTGAGATCGAGACCGACGTACCTATCGGAGTCACTCTGATGGGGCTTCGGAAATGTACCAAGAACATCACAGCTCAGGTATAATCGTATTTGCTCGATTCCACTTCTTTCTTCCTCTTGTTCAGTTCTATGCTTGTTGAATTGATGTGGATCGTTGTTGTTGTAGTTCTGAATTGTTGAAGTGGTTTTGTTGCCTGAATTTCTGAATATTGTGTTGTAGATATGATGAAGATGCAGTGATGAAACTTGTTGTGGTTCCAACGATTTGCAGATCTTTGTGAGCTTATTGATGAAGTGAGTGCTGAAATTTGACGAAGGATACGAGTGAAGGTTATTTAGAGCATGAAGGTTGATGGTGAATTGAAGAGAATGAAGAAGTTTCCGGTTTGCGTTGGTGAAAAATTGAAGATAGCAGAAAATGGTGATTTGCAGTAGAAGAATGGTGATCGTCTGAAATTCTTTGCAGCTTGCTTATATGGTGAATGAGGAAGGTAGGATAGGAATTCCAATTGAAATTCTGTTAGGATCTTTTGGCTGTGAATCAGTCACGAGTTTTACACCACCTGCGCGTATTTTCCTCTTTTGATTTTCTCATATGGACTTTTTTATCGCAGCTCCTGTCATGTGATGCGTTTTTGCTCGTGTTTTGTTTTACTCATGTAGCAGCTCACTTTTGGAAGCTCACGCTGATGTACATGGCTTGGCAATTCGGCTTGGGGAGAGAATAAAGTGGCTCATGGTGCTTGGAAATGAACTAGTGCAAAGCGCTTTGTTCAGCTTGGACTGTTGACTGTATAGCTTATCATATGGCTTGTAGCTTTGGATAATTTGTAGCTGCTGAATTGGTAGCTTGCGGTTTGCCTTGGAATTTCTCACGTGACGTAACAGCTTGTACTGTCATGAGAAGCTAGGAAATGGTTAGGAATCATCGTGCTTTGTACTTCAGGAGCTTATCTTTATATTATATTTTTTTGGCAATTTTGGTAGTTGATTTATATGGTGAATGGATATGGATTATTTAAACATATGGTATGTAAAAAGGATAAATGGAAAGGAATGATAATAATAAAAAAGAAATTGGATATGGTTCAAAAATGGTTTGAATTGGATAAAATGATTTGAAATGGGCTAAAGGAATAAATGGACATGGATCAAAAATGGTTTGAATTGGATAAAATGATTTGAAATGGATTGGACTAAGAAAAATTGGATTAAAATGGATATTAAAATGGTTGTGGGTTAGCAAGAATGGGTTTTGAATAAAAATGGATATGATAAAACGGATTTAGAAATTAGAAATGGTTTATGAATAAAAGAAAAGGTAAGTGGATAAAAAATGAAAATGGTTTATGGATAGAAAATGGATAACCAACTGAATTCAAAACCAATCACCAACTTTCCACAAGCCTCTGACAAAATAGTCACAGCTACCATTGAACAATCTGGCCACTCACATGATCCACTGAAGAATCTCAACCGATAACTAATCCACAAGCTCAACTTTGAACAAGAACTCTAATTCTCTTTGGTATGCTGATAAATCTCGAAGAAGATGATTTGAACTGAGAAGAAATTAAAACCTGATTCACACTAATGAACCTCTGACCCAAAGCCTTTGATGAATCCTCTGAACAAGAAAAACCTCAGAACTTGACGCACCTCTGAATAGGAAAATACCGATAATAAGAAAACTCTTCGATCCCATGTCTTAAAAGACCAATGCAAATGAAAAATGCAGAGCTATGACCTAATGAAAATGCGAATGAAAAAGAAACATAAGCCAGAAAAAGGTAGGGCAAATTTTGGGGTGCTACAATAAGCAAATTATCTGTCAAGTTAAAGATGAATACATTACAAAAAAACATTTTAATAGTCAGAATATGAGCATGTGCATTTTGGTCAACAGGACACAAAACTTTGATGGTATGGCAACATGAAAACAATTCCATTCAAGTAATCCAAAAAAAAGGTAAAGTATGAATAGTTGAACAAAACAGGGTACTTTTAATAAGTCTCAATGATAGCATAGCATTTATGGACCCCAAATAGACAGTAGAACAAAAATAAAAACTGCTTGGAAAAATACTCTTAAATTTATCATTGTGAGAATATGTGAACATTCAGCATTTAAATATATCAATTTTGGGCACATGAACAAATAGTCACGGCAAATCAGCAAACAAAATACTCATCCAGTTGGAATATTTAAAAGGGTTTTTACACATTCATCGAAGACATTAAGCCTGCTGACAGCAGTGGTATATGTAGGGCATATCTTAGTGAAGGCATAAAGGCATAAAGGACTGGTGGAGTAAGTGAGAGGTAATGGCATAAAGGACTGGTGGAGTAAGTGAGAGGCATGCTAGACAAGGGATGGATGAATCATGATGATAATAAAATATACATAAGCAGCAGTCATGACTTCAATAAGAAAAATAAACCAGGAAAGGTACAAGCAGAGATCTAACAAACAAACTAAACATCAAGTCAAAGAGGTTTGTTTAATCCTAATATCAATAGTAACATAACATAGGTCCATAGTATTCTACAAAATTTGTCATAAGTTCAAAACAGAAAGGCATATATTGATATAGGTGACATTCAAATTGATAACAATTGGTCATAAATATTGCATATAACTATGACAGAAATATACATTTCATCAGATCAATGTCAGTTATTCTCCAAGTGATAAATACACAGCAAGACAACAAGAAAACTATTGTTAAGAACCATAAAAGTTGACACACCACCTTAACAGATAATAGCAATCTAAGTAATCCAGACTTCAAGCTAAACATGCATACTTGCTTTGATGTTTCTAACATTTTAGTACAGAGATCAACTTGGTTTAAAGCTAAACTCATGTTAGAGCCAAAGTTACAAGTGAGTACATAGATAGTCAGATACCAACATTTAGCATAACTTGAGACACTCATACATACACTAAAGACACACCAATATGTTGACAGTAGTAGGCACACAAATTGAAGCTAGGGCAAATCGTGTTTGGTGTAGGAAACTTAAAAAATTCAAGGTAGTGAATGCACATAATTAACAGACATATAACACATATTCCTCTACATGACTTAAACATCAGTTGTTAAAATTGTAAGTTTACCAATAACCAGACCTACACAGGGTATGGATTCAATAATTAGAAAAGGCAAGATGAGCATATGGTTATAACATCAAACATCAACTTGACAGATAACAACAAGTTAATAGCAATGAACTAGATATTAACAAGAATTCTAATCAAAGCACAACATCTAAGTTTAAACAATGCACCAACCAAGGAAGTTATACATTCTTAATAGGCAGCCAATGAACACCACAGGGAGTATACGTGAGTAAGATACACATGTAAGAGCAGTAAAATGAGCATGACATCAATGATGTTAAATGGACATGGTAAAAAAAAGGATGAGAAGAAAGTGATACCAACTGAAACTTTGTCTATGAATTTCAAGTGCAGACTGCTTCTTCCACAACAACTCCAAAATCAGCTCTTCCTTTAGCTTGCTCGGAACTTAGAGGAATATTTGAGTGTTTTTCTTTGAAGAAATTGTCGATGATGTGAACAAGACTCTAACCTCCTTATATAGGCGAAGTAAATGGGTTGATGGATCAAACGCATGAAGCATTGTGGGTCGGGTCAAGATGAGCATTCATTCTTCAAAATGCTGGTGGCTAGGGTTTCAATTGAAATCAAATGTGGCTCCAAGGGACAGACGCTCCCTCCTTCTGACTCGCAGGGTAGAAACCGATAGCATCTTCCCATCTTTCTTTTGCTATCAGCCTATGTAGGCATTATTCGGGAAATCGAGAGCGATGTTACTCTGCTCCTTTCGCAGGTGGTGCAGAAGGTGACAAATGAAGAAAGCTTCCTCTTGGCTTTACACAATTGAAATCTCATGGCGTTTGAAGAAGAAATTTAGGGCAAACCAAACGGATTGAAGGCGCCAAGATTGGCGAATTGAATTTGAACGAATTTACGACGGATTTGAAAGAATTTGTTTCGATTTCTTCATTGTTCTGCAAAAACAAACAACTCGCGAACGAAAGAAGAGGAGGACAAATCTGGCACACGTGTTTAATTTCCATAGGTTCAAAAACCTTGTTGAAAAGTCAAACCATGGCAAAGGATCCTTATTGGTTGAGAACTTTAGCTAGTAACCAATCACAAATTAGCAATAATCCAAAATGGTCAAGTGACCAAGTGACACGTGATGTGTAGATTAAACATAATTAGTGGCACTTAATAAAAGAAATACTTGGCTAATGGTGGTTAAATAAATACAATTTAATTAATAATAAAAACTAACTTAATTTTTTAATTAAAGATTCTTTAAAAGTAAAATTAAGACCTTAAATAAGATTAGCCGAAAATTAATAAAGAAAAATTATTAATTTAAAATTAAACAAATTAAATTAGAATTAAATCATCAATTAAGCTATCAATAAATCTAAATTAAATTAATTGATTAATTAAAATTAATTAAAACATTTAGAAATTCAAAATAAATAAACATGAAATATATTAAAATTAAATTAAGATAAAAAGGCTAAATTAAAATGAAAGAAAATACAGAGAAAGTGAATCACACATCATCTAGCAAAAAGATGAGGGTAAAATTTGGGGTGCAACACCTGTCAAAGAAAGGTAACAACCTTCTGGCATAGTTGTTATAAGGCACCAAATTCGCTTGACGAGTTTCCTATTCTCCTGTAATATGATTAACCACCAACGCGGAATCACCATAGACATCGAGGTTCTTGATTCTCAAATCAATCGCTTCCTATAACCCCATAATGCATGCTTCATATTCCGCCTCATTGTTGGTGCATACGAATGCTAACCGGGCAGTAAAAGGTATATGAGAACCTTTTGGAGTCGTAATGATTGCCCCGATTCCGTTATCGTACGAGTTAACAGTCCCATCAAAACCCAACTTCCAATGGGATCCAATCTCAGACCCTTCATCAGGTAGAGGCTCTTCACAATCTTTCATCTTCAGATACATGATGTGCTCATCAGGAAATTCAAACTCCATCGATTGATAATCCTCAATTGGTTGTTCAGCGAGATATTCTGACAAATCACTTCCCTTAATGGCCTTTTGGGAAACATACTGAATGTCGTATTCTGTCAAAACCATCTGCCAACGGGCTATCCTTCCAGAAAGCGCCTGCTTTTCAAACACATACTTGATCAGATCCATCTTCGAAATCAAGAGGGTTGTTTGGTTTAACATATATTGTCTCAAACGCTTAACTGCCCAAGCAACTGTACAACATGTTATCTCCAGCATTAAGTACCTCGTCTCATAATCAGTAAACTTTTTACTCAGGTAGTAGATGGCATGCTCTTTTCTACCTGACTCGTCGTGTTGACCGGGTACACACCCCATTGAGTTCTCAAGAACCGTAAGACACATAATCAATGGCCTTCCTGGCACTGGCGGCATAAGGACCGGAGGTTCTTGCAAATACTCTTTTATTTTTTCAAACGCCTTTTGACAATTTTCATTCCACCTGACCTCTTGATCTTTTCTTAACGATTTGAATATCGGTTCACACGTGGCTGTAAGATGAGAGATGAACCTAGCAATGTAGTTCAGTCTCCCCAAGAAACCACGAACCTCTTTTCCTGTTCTTGGCTCAAGCATCTCTTGTATGGCTTTTACTTTTGCAGGATCAACCTCGATACCTTTTTCTCTGACAATAAACCCCAGTAACTTTCCAGATCTCACCCCGAAGGTACACTTGTTCAGATTCAACCTCAGTCTGAACTTTCTTAACCTTTCAAACAGCTTCTGAAGATTCACCAGATGTTCTTCCTCCGTTTGTGACTTCACAATCATGTCATCAACATAGACTTCGATCTCCTTATGAATGATATCATGAAAGAGAGTCACCATCGCCCGCTGATAGGTTGCCCCAGAATTTTTCAATCCAAAGGGCATCACCTTGTAGCAAAATGTTCCCCACGGTGTTATGAACGTAGTCTTCTCCATGTCCTCTGGGGCCATTTTGATTTGGTTATACCCAGAGAATCCATCCATGAAGGAAAATACAGAATACTAAGCAGTGTTGTCCACTAACACGTCAATGTGAGGAAGCGGGAAATCGTCTTTCGGGCTTGCTCTATTCAGATCTCTGTAATCAACACACATCCTGACATTTCCATCTTTCTTAGGTACAAGCATAATGTTAGCAACCCACGGAGGATAATTTGTCACAACAAGAAATCCGACATCCAACTGCTTCTGAACCTCTTCCTTAATCTTGACAGACATTTCCGGTTTCGTCCTTCTCAGCTTCTGCTTAACCGGAGCACATCCTTCTTTGAGCGGTAGCTGGTGTACCACGATGTCGGTGTCAAGTCCAGGCACATCTTGGTAAGACTTGGAGAAGACATCCACATACTCTCGGAGCATTTCAATCAATCTTCCCTTGACAGTGTCTTCCAAAGCAGCCCCAATCCGTACCTCCTTTCTTGCGTCCTCAGTTCCCAAGTTGACAATCTCAATTTCCTCCTAATGAGGTAAAATGACCTTTTCCTCCTGTTTTAACAGTCTGGCCAGTTCCTCGGGTAAGTCACAATCTTCATCAGTCTCTTCTTCAGCCTGATAAATAGGATTGTCGAAGTCATATCGAGCCATAGCTGAATCATGATAGGTGGAATCTGAACAAGGAAACCTGCATGATTGATGACTTATGTTTTATTATGTATGCAACAAACAAAAACACATTGCCATTTTGATGTGATTTGATGCAAAAATACAAATAGAAAAACAGGGATCAAAATATTTGAATGTGAAAAGCCCTTTATTAATGATGAAGAAAGCACACAAAAGGTTCAAGCCCTACAAACAAGAATCGCTACGTCTTGGGCAGAACGTAGGATTAAACATAAATGGAAAACAAAGGCAATTACTCTGGTCCGATCACTTAAATAGCTTTTTGAGATGACCAATTGCAAAGACTTTGTCCTGGAACACAAGGGCGGATCCAATTATCCATGTCGCAATCGCTATCCCCTTCCTCATCAATAACTTTGATTCTGACAAAGTACACACCAGCACTAGTGAAACGAACTGGACCATAGAATTTGGGTGGCTTTTGAGCTCTTCTGTGTGGCCTATACCCCAATCCATAAGTATTCTGCTTTGATTGAACCTCGATAACCTGTCCCCATTTCTGTGAACTACCGGCTTCTACCACAGCCCGTGCATCCTTGAAGGAAGACATCAAAATCTCAGGTTGATTCACCACTGCAGGCTGTTTGGACACTTCAGACTAAACAACTTCTTTGGGGGATTCCTCCTGAACCTTCACTGCTTCAAAAGCCAGACACAATGTCTCATTGTCATACCCTAATTTTTTACCCTAAAATTTTGTTTTTGTTTCGCATTGTCTGTACAGCGTGTCACGCATTTCATCTCGCATATTGCCTAAAATATCAGACGAAATAATTTCTCGGATTTACAAACAGAGTGATCAAATTGAATTTTAGCGGTGCGTAAAATCAAGGGACGAAAAATTTTAAAATCGAACTTGCAGAAGTCAATTATATTATTCTACGGTTCACGTAGTTTAACTTGGCGTGTTCGTTTTAATTTTTCAACATTTTTCCATCGTATTTTGATCAATTTGAGCATTTTTTATGAGTCAAAATTTATTTAAAATCTGACCAAATGCTGTATTTTTCCGAGTAGTATATTTCGTACTGATTATTTTAGTGTACTCATATTATTTTTTCCGAACACTTGAGTGTCCGATTTTATTTATTTGAGGTCTGCTTATTTTTACAATTTTTGTCTAATAATAAATAGGCTAATTAGTATTTTATTTTAATTTTATTTTTAATAGTTATTTTTTACTTTATTTTAGATTTAAATAATGTTTAGAATAAATAAATAGGATTTTTGTTTTATATTATATTTATTTTAATTAATTAAGTTGATTAAATTTTTATTTAATTTTAATGTTATTTTGGGCCTCAATTGGATATTAGAGATATTATTGATAATCAAAGAGTTAATCCTAGTTTTAGTCCCTATATATTGTTGTGTTGCCAGAAGAAAAATGGGGACCGAAAAAAGAAAAACCAAATTACGGGGTTTCTTCTTCTGAGTTTCGATTTGGAGAAATAAAAAAACAATAATATAGAAAGAAGAAACCTTCATAACAATAGCTGTAGCGGTACCGCAGGTAATGTTCTTGTTCACCATTTTCCACCACATGGCTTTCGTTTAGTTATCATCTTTTGCAATATACTAATATATATTATATATATAGTTTCCTTATTATATTTTATAATCTATACATGCTTTTCGGATTATATATATATTTAGTGTTAATTTTTTTTTTTTATTTCATATATCTTTTTATTTTATAGTTCGACTTCAATTCGGTGACGATGCAGAATTTTGTTATATAATCTTCTTATTAGTGTTGTTTTTTTATTTGTTTTTTAATTAAAATTATTCGGATCAAATCGTGTCGATACGCTGTTTACATATAGACGTGTATAATGCATGACATTTATTTTATTTTGATTCGGTTGCGATGATCGCATTTTCGCGTTAGCAACATTGTTAATTCTTTTTAGCACGTTAAATTTACTTTTTCTATGAATTTTCTATCTCTAAAAATTTAGATCCTCACGATTTAGATCCGGTTGCGATGACTGCGTTTTCACGATAGCAATATTGTTGAGGCTTTTTATTTTTTAATTTTAATTTTTCTTTTCTTTGTAATAATAATATTACAATTTAAAAAAAAAACACTTTAAAATTTCTTTTTATTTTTTATTTATTTTTTGTTTCCTTTTTATAAATTTAAATCCCCACGATTTGGATCCATTGCATTGACCGCGTTTTTGCGATAACGATATTGTTGAGGTTTTTTTTTATCAAATTTAAAATTTTCTTTTCTTTGAGTTGTTTTTTGTTATAAATAGAACCACGCAATTTGGATCCATGTTGCGATGATCGTATCTTTTGCGTAGCGATATTTTCTTATTAATTCTCGAATAATTTAGATTTCACTTTTTCTTAATTCTTAATGTTAATTTTTGTTTCAATTTTGATATTAATTTTGATTGGGTGTAGATTCGAATATTGATATCACTTTTTCTTATTATTTATCTGGTTATCAAGTTTGGATTAAGACTTTTGTTAATTTTAATTACTGTTGAATTATTGTGTGTTTGGATTGTATATTTATCGTTCATTTTTATCCCCCATTGGCAAAGTGTACCCCAATTCCCATGATGTGTAAAATAATTTTATTGCTTTCCTTTATTTTGCTCATATCTTGCTACTATACTAAACCTTTTTTTTTTTCAAAATATCAAACAATTCTCGATTCAATAATCGAGCCCCCCTTTTTTTTAAAACCCTGTAAGTCGATTGTTTCTACGATCGCAATCAACTAAACCCAAAGCATTCTTGATCCACATATCAAGCCATACCTTAACTTGTAAGTCGACTGCTTTTTAGCATCGCCATCGACCTAATGCACACACTTGCACCTTTTCTTTGATTACGGTTTCGTTTACTAAGAGCACCCTTAGGGACTAGAATTTGACTTAACTTCTTTTCTCGTAAAAAAACCATTGATCCAACGTCAAGTGGCTACTTCTCAAAAATCAAAAATCTCAAATCTCAAATCTCTTTTCATAATCAAAAAACCCAAAAATATTGTAACGCATCTCTAACTATTTTTTTTTCAAACTCTAAAAAAAACATTCAACAAATCTCAAATCATTTTGCCACTCGGCTTTTCTGTTAAAACCTTTTTTAGAAAAAAGGACACGCTTCATAACATCTTCCAAAAAAAATAATAACTAACAACCTTATCCCACGTCGCCGCGCGATCGAGACCAAATTACCTCCCCCCTAGAACCTTGACCACAGTCACGAGTTCCTCACCCTCTTTGAGGGGAACTACGGATACTCTAATTCCACTCCCGTCAGGATACGTAGGCACAAGATGCGATGTCTTGGCGAGTATACTTAGTAACTAACCCCTAGGTCTTTACCTTATCACATACCTTTAGTAAGCAAACAATAACAAATAACATAAATGAAACAAGAGGTTCCTGTAGAGTACTAGAGACGTTTAGGATGCTAATACCTTCCCTAGGCGTAATTAACCCCCGAACCTAGATTCTCTTATTAGGTTTTTCGATCTTTAAACCTTTCCTCAAGATTTGTGATTCAAGTTAACATAATAGCTTGGTATCCGATTCTCACCACGACACTCATGTATCTCGCCATCTACCTCCACATACTTGAAAGTAGATAACTGGCTTATCATAATATCCTCCTCTCCGCAAACCGTCACTACGTGTCCGTCTACCATATACTTTAACTTTTGATGCAATGTAGACGTCACAACCCTAGCACTGTGAATCCATAGACGATCGAGTAAACAACTGTAAGCAGGTTGGATGTCATGATATAGAAGGTAGCATCAAAAACCTCTAGCCCCACTTTAATCGGTAACACAATCTTCCCAAAAATAGATCTTTTTGAACCATCAAATGCGCGCACCACCAAATCACTTGGTGTGCACATTAACCCTCGGGTGTCCAACTTCATCAATGCTTTCTTAGGCAAAACATTTAAGGATAATCCTGTATCCACAAGCACGTGAGACATCAACGATCCACGACACTCAACAGAAATATGCAAGGCATTGTTATGGTTTCTCCCAGCAGGAGTCAAGTCAACGTCGGTAAATCCCAACCCATTGCCTACATTTACATTGGCCACTACCCCCTCCAACTGATTAACAGAGATTTCTTGGGGTTCGTAAGCAGCATTCAGTACTTTTAATAGTGCGTTTCGGTGAGCTTCTGAACATAGTAACAGAGACAAGATGGAGATTTTAGACGGTGTCTGGTGTAACTGATCCACAATCTTATAATCGCTCTTCCGAATTAACCTCATAAACTCTTCGACATTCTCAGAAAAAGAATTATTAACTGGCCCCGCCGTGGAGCCACTCACTACTGGCGTTTGTACAGGATTATCCATAATCTACTTTCCATTGTCTTGCTTAGAACCACTGGCTTGATCGTCAGCTGAGATAAAGACCCTACCACTTCGGGTGATTGCACCTGCTTCCTCGTTATTCTCAAGACGGGATTTTACTGATGAGGTTCCCACCAACTCCTGTTTCTATCCATTGACGAACACCTCGGCCCCATATTTCCAAGGAATGGCATTGGTACTCTCATAAGGAATGGCTCCAGGACCTGTAATTATAACCGGCGCTGGTCTCGCTGGTCCTGATATTATGATTGTTTTGAAAGGGATAGTAATGGTAGCTACATCACTACCAATAACCTCTTTTTGATGGTCACACCTGTCAAATTGCAACATGCCTTCAACAATCAAGCTCTGAATTCCCAATCTCAACAAACTACAACCATTCATCTGTAGCATACATTCTGAACAACTTTCCTCACACCCGGGGAACACCCCACCTTTTATCAATCTATCCTTTACCACCCTCAAAGGAGTCTTTAATTTGTTCACATCCATAACCAGATTCAAAGATTCACTCTCCTCTAACACAGCATTAACCCTCGGCCCGCCATGGTTCTGCATTGGGTTCTGAATAACATTCGACACATCATTTGAAAAGTTTATGGCTTTAGAATCCACCAAATCTTGAACCTTATGATGGAATGCTCTACATGCTTCAATTGTGTGCCCCGAGGCACCAGAATGAAAATCACAATGTGCGTTAGCGTCATAGCCTGGTGGAAGTTCCCCTGTGGGTGGAGCCAGGATACAAAGCTCAACTAAACGCAATTGTAACAAGTGTTGTAACAACGGAGCCTACGACACAGACGGTTGATCAAAATGTCTCTCAGCGTTCCTTCGTCGATTCTGATATTGGCCAGGCTGCCTGTTTTGGTATTGGTTAGAATTATTCCTCTGCTGCTGAGGTAACGCCGCAGGGATTGTCACTGAAGCTACCTGCTAATTATAGTTTTGACGTTGCTTCCCCTTTCCTTGCTAAGACGAGACAGAATTTGGTTCCTCCTTCTTCTTATAATTCACATATGGTTTCTTCCCCTGACCAAAAGAAGATCCATCATTACCTGAAACTTTCCCGGCCTTGATTCCACTCTCTAGCATCTCACCCACCATGATCAAATCAACGAACTTGCCTGACATGCAAGGTAACAGCTTTTCATAATAATGCCCGGGCAAAATAGCCATGAACATATTCAGCATCTCCTTCTCCAACATAGGTGGCTGCACCCTTGCCGCCAATTCACGTCATCTCTGCGCGTACTCTTTAAAGCTTTCGTTATTCTTTTGGGACATGCTCTGTAACTGGGTCCGATTTAGAGCCATATCAGTATTATACTGATAATGTTTGACAAACGCTTCCACCAGCTCCCTCTAGCTACTGACATAATGTAACACCCCACTTTCCCATTTTTGAAAATAAACAAACTAATAACAATTAATCAGAGTTTTTCACCATAAAGTGGAATGCCACATTAAACCATCAACTTTAAAACTCCTTTTTATTAATCAAAATAAAACAGCAGAAATAGTTCATTTAATTAAATCACGGTCACATGCCAACAACTAACAAAATTCCACATTAAATAGTGGTTCACCAAGAAAATCCAACAAAGTAAAGATACGTAACAAAATCTCAAATAATTTGATAAATAACAAAATCTCCCAAAACATCCACGTGTTACGTATCAGAGCACTCCTAAGACTCGAACAAGCAACACACATATCCAAGCAACCTAAGTACCTGGATTATCTGTACTTCCGAAGAAGCACAGACACAACAACAACAAAGGGGTGAGAAATCACATTCAATATATATACGGTGAACAAATACATGATAAGAGTAGTATTTACACGCAGTCATAAAATCAAGACCCACTGGTCACAACCATCACCATACAATGTTTAAGATAACAACAAAATGAAATGCGACATAACTATGGACACAATGCATGTGGTACCAACAACACGGTTCATTCAATCGAAGCCAGATAGATCACATACACCTCTACTTGGCAATGATTTATCCCCACCATTCTCCATATCGGAGTACGGATGAATCACATACACTCCTCCTGAGCAATGATTCATCCCACCATCACCATGAAATGCATGACACATAATGCATATTAAAACACACGTATAATAACATAGATACATGCTCACGATCCTCCTAATCACATCAAACATACTATCATCATCCAACACCATAAGATCGTTTCACATCACAAAATCCACTTAATTATTAACTAATCCTCTAAAAATTATTAAATTAATTAATTTCATGTTCATTATTATATCTCTCAACATCTTCCATCTATCCTTAACCTATCAATCCAAGAGAAACCAATTCCGATGCGAAAACGGGAAAGAAATCGTAAAACGGTAAAATTCTGCACTACTGCTGTCCATACGCGTATTGCCTTGAGCCATACGCGTATGACCTGTCCCCTCGCCCTACCATACGCGTATCGCCCAACCTCATACGCGTATGGGCAGAGACTCATTTTTCTCCCAAATTCCATTTCTCAGATCTGCTTACGCGTACGGCTACTCCATACGCGTATTGCCAAGCCTTCATACGTGTATTGGTACGCGTATGGGCAGAGGGTCGTGTCAGGAGTGATTTCCTACGCGTATCACTCTCGTACTGACTTGCCATATGCGTAACAACATCCCTGTTAAGTGTATTGGCCCCTTTGCTCACTAAGCCATACGCGTAAGGCCTTCCTTGTTACACGTATGAGCAGAGACTGTGGAAAACGTTCATTCTCCATACCAGTCCAACTTCTTCCACACGAATTCTCTTTTATCCTCTTCTAACCAGTCCTAAAAATCTTTCTACATCAGTTTTAGAGCCTATAATTTCTTCTTATCACTTCACCTATTATTACTACATGTATTACAAGTCTTATAATCCCAAAATCGTTCTCCCAAATTGGGTCCAAAAACCAGATCTGTAACAGATGTTTATACAACAACAACAACAACAGAAAAATCTTATTAACACAAATCAATACATGCACGATTTCGTTATCATATCAAACATATACAACAAATCAACAACACAACATTTCTGCATACAAAATCCTACGGGGTTAAGGACTCCCCACTACCCTATCATGAATAAATCACTAATATTAAACCCGTTTCTCCCCCCTTACCTCAAAATCTTGATCAATTTCCTGCGAATTTCAGATGAGAAGTTAGCCCTAGCACACCCTTGTTCTTCCTCTTCTTAGTCTTTCTCCTTCTCTCTCTAAAAATCTGATTATGGCTAAACCCTCTCAATTTTTCACTAATCATGATTTAATTACTAAACTGCCCCTCCTATTTTCTATCAGCCCATAATCCAATTAATTCAATCTGATTTTTAATTTAATAATAAAAATAATACTAATGTCACTAATGATAATATTATTAATAATAATACTAATAATAATAATATTAGTAACAAGTCAACCCACCTTACTATTATTGGACCAGTCCCTACATTATTCAGTAATGCCCTATAATAACTACTCCATCGCACTCAAACACACACCCATAATAGACCAAATAATAAAAATATAACCAGAAGATTAAATAATAAAAATGGGGTGTTACAACTCTCCCCCACTTAAATTATTTTCATCCTCGAAAATGTACCTGATGGAAACAAGTCCGGATACGACTCCCGCATCCTGCTCTCTAATTCCCAGGTCACACTCCCGCCAGCAGCTCCTCCCCAAGCTAGTCTCACCAGAGGTATCTCCTTCCCTCTGATCTGAACCTCAACGGCATCGTCTCCACAGTAAGATTTTCTCTGATCTGAACCTCATCTCTTTGAATCACATGAGACGGATCTGAAACGTACTTCCGAAGTTGCGGCACATGAAACACATCATGCAAGTTCGAAAGTTCAGGCGGCAGCGCCACCCTATAAGCAATTGTACCAATCCTCTGCAAGATCTGATACGGTCTAATAAACTTAGGATCCAACTTCTTTGATTTCAAAGCACGACCCACAATGGTCACTGGATTAACTCTCAAGAATACGTGATCACCTTCACTGAATTCCAAATCTTTCTTCCGGTTATCATGATAACTTTTTTGCCTACTCTGAGACGTTTTCATTTTCTCACGGATCATTTGAATTGTCTCAGTAGTTTGTTGCAAGGTTCTGGCCCAAGCACCATATTCTCACCTGTTTCATACCAACACAAAGGCGTTCTACACCTCATACCATACAAAGCTTCAAAAGGTGCCATTCCGATACTAGAATGGTAACTATTGTTGTACGTGAACTCAATCAATGGCAAATGAGTATCCCACACACCACCTTTCTCCAATACACATGCTCTCAGCAAATCTTCCAGCGACTGAATAGTCCTCTCAGACTGACCATCGGTCTGTGGATGATAAGCCGAGCTCAACTTCAACTTAGAACCCAAGGCTTCCTACAGACTCTTCCAAAATTCTGAAGTAAACGTCGGATCTCTATCTGACACTATGCTCGATGGAACACCATGCAGCTTCACAATAATTCTGATATAAATTTCCGCTAGCTTCGTCAACGGAAAACTGATGTTAATTGGTAAAATGTACGGATTTCGTAAGTCGATCCACCACTACCCAAATAGCATCAAATCCTCTCACCGTATTCGGCAAACCAATAACAAAATCCATGGTAATATTGTCCCACTTCCACTCTGGAATTTCCAACGGTTGCATAAGTCCAGAAGGTTTCTGATGCTCCACCTTCGACTTCTGACATGTCAAACAAGCATACACAAACTGAGCTATGTCTCTCTTCATACCTGACCACCAAAACAACTTCTTCAAATCATGATACATTTTCGTAGCTCCTGGATGAATACTTAAGCTACTACGATGACCCTCTTTCAATATGGCCTTCCTCAGTTCATCATTATCCGGCACACAAATTCTACCCCGGAACCTCAACACACCGACATTATCCATCTTAAAGTCACTTTCAGGACCATCTCATCCCTTAGGCATCAAATCCACTAACTTCACATCAAGTCTCTGATTCTCCTTGATTAAGTCTAAATAGTCATTATTCACTTGAAGCATACCCAGCATAACACTCTCAGATGTAGTTTCATAAACCATACTGAAGTCTCTGAACTGTTCAATTAATTCCAATTCTTTTACCATCAAAGCCGATATATGAATTGTCTTTCGACTTAAGGCATCTGCTACAACATTAGCTTTGCCTGGATGCTAGCTCAAACTAAAATCATAGTCCTTCAGAAATTCTAACCATCTCCTCTGCCTCATATTTAATTCCTTTTGATCAAATAGGTACTTCAGACTTCTTTTATCACTGAACACTTCAAATCTTGATCCATACAAATAATGTCTCCAGATTTTCAATACAAAAACGACCGCAGCTAATTCAAGATCATGAGTAGGATAATTCCTTTCATGCACCCTCAACTGCCGCGAAGCGTATGCCACCACCTTGCCATCTTGCATTAGAACACCGCCTAGGCCCATCTTAGACGCATCACAATACACTACAAAAGGTTCACTTGGAGTTGGTAGCACTAACACTGGTGCTGTAGTCAATTTCTTTTTCAGTTCCTCAAAGCTTTCCTCACAAGCTGCATCCCACACAAAAACTTGGTTCTTCCTAGTCAACTGACTTAAAGGCAATGCTAAATTAGAAAACCCTTCAATAAATCTTCGGTAATAACCTGCCAAACCCAAAAAGCTTCTAATTTCCGTTGTTGTTTTCGGAGGTTCCCACTGAAGTACTGAACTTACTTTAGATGGGTCCACCGCTATACCATCACCAAAATAACATGCCCCAAGAAACTCACAGTCTTCAACCAGAATTCACACTTCGATAACTTTGCAAATAGTTTATTATCCTTCAGTACCTGCAAAGCAATCCTCAAGTGCCCTGCATGCTCTTCGCCAGACTTAGAATAAATCAGTATATCATCAATAAACACTACAATAAACTGATCTAGATAAGAGTGAAAGATGTGATTCATATACTCCATAAATACACCCGACGCATTAGACACTCTGAAAGGCATCACATCATATTCATAATGTCCATAACGAGTTCTGAACGCCGTCTTCTGAATATCACCTTCTTTTACTCTGATCTGATGATAACCCGACCTCAAATCAATTTTGCTGAACACACGAGCTCCCACAAGCTGATCCATTAAGTCATCAATTCTCATAAGTGGATATTTATTCTTAATGGTCACTTTATTCAACTGACGGTAATCGATGCACAGACGTATACTACCATCCTTCTTCTTCACCAATAATACTGGAGCTCCCCACGGCGACACACTTGGTCTGATAAACTTTTTATCAAGCAACTCTCCAATCTGAGAGTTCATCTCTGCTAACGCCGATGCAGACATCTTGTACGGTGCCATAGATATAGGTCTGGTACCAGAAACAAGATCAATAGTAAACTTAACTTCTCTAGTCGGAGGCAACTCTGTAATATCATCTGGGAAAACTTCAGAAAACTCATTCACTACCGGTAATTCATTAATTGAAGTCTTGCTTTCCACAGATAAGGAAGCAAACACTGCAAACATCTTAGCTTCATCTTCCAACAATGTTCTCAATTCTTTGCTAGATAAAGAATTAGCCAACGCTTCCTCTTCAGCAGTAAGAAACAATAACACCTTCCGAAAACAATCGATGTAAACCCGGTTGAATTCCAACCAGTTCATCCCCAGAATAACATCAAGATTACTGAGTGGCAAACAAATCAGATCCACTCCGAAATCTCTACCAAAAATAATGTTGTACCCCAAATTTTACCCCTCAGATGTCATAACATCTTGCATAGACATTTAGAATCAATCATATCTGCATTTGTTTAAACTAACCCGCATGTTGCAGCTACTTCTTATGTTTGAAGAGTAGGGTTTGAATAGAGAGATTCAAGGCCTCATGAGGCAGTAGCTTAGAAGTTTCATCAACCATGAAAAGCTTACACACTTTCAAGAGATCTTATTCAACATTAATCCAGTGTGTTTGGTTCCTATTACAAGTGCTTGAAACCGCGGGATTCACAAGGACTCAAAATCAGGGTTTCATTTGCAACCCATCAACCAGTGTCCATGATTTTAATCAAGACCTGTTTCCAAGCTTCGGAATACGATTCTACTCGATACGGGACGACCTTAGAGACCATCTGTGGGCCTTGGAAAAGATTGGAAAAAACAAGATCCTCAAAGATCATCCATGGAAATTTCCGAGGAAATCACGATTTTGACCGAAGAAGTCGAGTCTCCGATTTTGACGATTTTGGACTAAAAATAAGCATCCGAGCCATGTCTCATTTTTAATTTGATCGACCATCGGCTGAGGACACAGGGAATCGGCACTTGTATTTTTTGTATTTATTTATTTATTTATTTTATTAAAGAAAAAAAAAGAAGAAGAAAAAATTAAAAAAAAAAAAGAAGAAGAAAAAGGAGAAAGAAAAGACAAAAACAAAAAAAATAAAAAAATAAAAAAAGAGAAGGTGGCGCCTGCCACCATTCTCTGTGGCGCAAGCCACTCTCATCATGTGGCGCAACCCACTTCCTTAATGTGGCGTTGGCCACATCTTTTTCTTTTCTTCTTCAGAATTTTTTTCTCCAATTTAAATAAAATATTTTTAACACATTGCAAGTTAGATTCAGCTCATCATGAAAAAAGAAAAAAGCATGGTCTGCACCTCTGCTCAAGTCTCATCAGCCAACCTATCTGAAGCGTATTTTCTGAAATCGAAGACTTGTTTTTCCAACCAGCCAGCTTGCACGGAGAAGTTTGGAAAGGGCAATTTGGGAAAAATAAAGATCAGACCATACCTCATTTTTCCTATAAATAAGACACCACACTTCAGCAAATTTCACAACAGCTTCACTGAAAAATAGTGCATGCTCTCATTTCTTTCTCCCCGTTATTCTGATAAAATATTTTCATAAGAGCTTTTCGGTCCGAGTTTTTTTTCCTCTCAAGTTACTGAAGAGGCAGTGGACCGACTCCACTAGGTAACACCCCTTTTTGCTTCACTCTATTTTATATACCTTTCTGTTTCATATTAATACATGTGTTCATACTGTTATCATTCTAGTTCATGTAAATGTTGTAATGAATACTGTTGTTTCTGATACTGTGAGAAATATTGTTGATGATATTGTGAATCTATGATGTTTTCTAACGAATGTGGGGATTTGCTTTCGTAACTGGACAATTTTTTTGAAAGAAAGAGAAGAACACCAAGAATAAGCAGTGGCGCTCGCCACTTAAAACAAGTCAAAAATACGTTAACCTTAACTTTGATGGCTCCCGCCATGTAATACCTGAAAAATAATTAAAAAATAAATAAAAAAGGGACAGTGGCGCAAGCCACTTTAACTGGGTGGCGAGAGCCACCCTTATTTAAAAAAAAATGGAAACAGTGGCGCAGGCCACTTGAACAGGTGGCGAGAGCCACCTTGTTAATGGATAAAAGGGTGGCGCAAGCCACCATCATGGGGGTGGCGCAAGCCATGGTTAGTGGGTGTGTGCATGGCGTCTGCCATGCACTTTGTGTAGCGGGTGCTATGCTGTCTCTTTTTTTTTAGTTTTTTAGTTTTTTAATGTTTTTTTCTTTCAATTTTATATATATATATATATATATATATATATATATATATATATATATATATATATTTTAAAAAATGGCAACAAAAAAATATTTATAATTTCATTTTAATCTTTCTTTTTTCTTTTCAGAAAATAAAATCAAATGTTTTCTTTAAACATGTAAAACAAAAAAATGTGTCTTTTAACATTCAGTAACTTGTGTTTCTTTGTGAATAATGTTTCCTGACCTTAAACCAAGAATGCTGTCCCTTCCAAACATCTTTGTTGATTAAACTGTGAATATGTACCCTTGCCATACTTGGTATATGTATGTGACTACTGTTTTTGAAAATAAATGTTCTTGGAGGTATGATGTAAGTTGTGGATTTATGGAACTTTGTTTCCTGATTGTGAACCAAATGTTATCATGAGATTGTTGGTTGTATTTTTCTGGCCTTTGTTTAAGTTGCATAAATTCAAATATATTTGTTGCCAAACTGTGATAATGTTCTCTCAACCATACTTATCATATTTATGTGACCATTAATTCTTGTGGTTGTCATTAACCATAGTTGAAATTTTATTTCATATGTTAATGCTCACTGTTTGTTTGGATTTCTTAAACACATATTTCAACTCTTTGTAACTCTTATTTATAAGATGTTATATCCCCTTCCTTCCAAAGGAAAAGTTTTTCTATTGACTTCAAGGTCATAGAAAGCTCATTTTACCCTGACCTCATAGTCTTAGGTTTTCTCCCAATTTTTGACCCCATGGTCAAAAGTCTCTCATGACCTCATAGTCATAAGAGCTTATCACTCTCATCTTGGCCTCAAAGCCATCTCCCTTACCTTTAGCCTCATAGTCATAGGTAGCCCTTGACCTCATAGTCATTGGCAACACATCATCTTGGCCTCACAGCCATCTCTCAACCTTAGCCTCACAGCCACCTATCACTTTGGCCTCATAGCCATTCAACCTTTATAACTCATAATCAAGATAGAGTTCTTGGACTCTATGTGAGACTCATCAATTTGAGTACCCATTTCTCCTTTACAACTTAAACTTAGAGAGTTTTTTAAACTCTACATGAGCTCATACTCATTCCCCTTGGAACTTTGGCCATAGTCAATGATTCCTCTTTCACCCTTAGATAGGTGAACTACGGTTACTCTGATTCCTTGGTCAGATACGTAGGCACAAGATGCGACGTCTTGGCGAGCAAAATTTAATGTACATACCCTTTAAACAGATTTATCTTAACAAGCAAACATACCATAACATAAACAAAACAAAAGGTTCCTGTAGAGTACTATAGATATTAAGGGTGCTAATACCTTCCCTTAATATAACCAACCCCCGAACCTAGATCCTCTTAGGTCTTCTCGATATTGAACCTTTCCTTTGGATAAATCAAAGTCAGTGGTGAATATAAAAGAAATGTGATGCGAGTTAATTAATAGCTTGTTATCCGATTCTCACCGCAACAGAAATGGCGACTTCACTGGGGACAACATTTAAGGGTTAAGCCCACTTTGTTTTGATACTTGCTTACTATGTTTGTACATATTTGTATATATCTGTATGTTTGTTTGGACATGGTGCTATTGAGTGGTGAGATAAGTCCTAACCCGAGCTTGAGAGTACATTTGATTAGGAACCGTGGGCATAGTCAAGGGAACTTCGAGGGAGAAATCCCGAAGGAGTGAACTTGAAGTCCACACTCAGTTGAGGCCCTCTTGAAGGTGGTATAGGCTGAACGAGCAATCGTGAAGGCGTTACTACTTTCAACCTTGGTGCCAGGGATACTGATAACCTTTAGTCACCCTTTACGCCACTTGGCCTATTTTAGACGTACTGCGATGACTATGAGGGAGTAATCTTAAATAGTTGCTACGCAATACTACACTCAGACGAGACTCTCTTGAGAATTTTATTGATTATCGAGCAATTGGGAAGTCGATAAAATCCGAAATATGGGTTGTCGACTCTGGGAACTTTTAAGAACCTTGTTCCGCAAATTGAAAATCCATAGTACACACCTTTTGGGATGGGTAGACCATGACTCCATGCTCATAAACTTCGACCCTAGGCTCTTTGTGTGGCATGTATATATCTGTCTATCTGTGTTTGTGTTGCATACATTCATTTATGCATCATGTCCATGCTATATTCAAGGAATTCAATTTTGTTTCACAAACCTTATAGGATGGATTTTGAAAAGAGGAAAACGAAGAAGTACACTTTCATTAGTCCAAAGTTGGAAGATCTGAAGAGTCTGGGTAAGCTGATCAACGAATCATCAACGTTCCGAAACAAGTATGGAAAGATTTTCTCTTTGATGAAGTAAAAAATGGTAGATGGGATGCTTCCCACACTTGTGCAGTTTTATGATCCCGTTGTAGCGAGTGATTTTTGGACGTGGTTGCGAAGCACAACCGCTCTTTGGGTTTACTACAGCTCGATTCATTTTTTATCCTATTGTAAGCTAATGAAGGAAGGGAAATAGATGTCTCCAACTATCCATGCTTGCATACTGAGGTTAAACAGTCAAAACTGTTGGTTTACAGATGCTCCAAAGATTCGGGGAGTGTCTCAGGTTATTTTGTTCAAAGAGATGTTTTAGGACGGACATTTTTTATTGCTGTGTGAAAAGTATGGGATTTCTGGTTTTTGTTTAGTGTGCTCGCTAAGATCTTTTCTTTCGATCTTATGCCTACGTATTCCCGTTTACCGAAATAGGGAAATCAGAGCGTTCGTAGTTCCTCCTATTCTATGGGAGGAAATGGTTTTTGGTGTCTTGTTCAAAGCCCAAGACGTGAAGCGAAAAGTGATTTGTATCTTGTTCAAAGCCCAAGATGTGAAGCAGAAGGTTGTCTGTATCTTGTTCAAAGCCCAAGATGTGAAGCTAAAAGGTCTCGGCTTTAGAGAGAGTTTGTCATCTCTAAAGAAGGGTAAAGGAGAATTACTTTAACCGGGATATGTGAATCCGGCAATGCCATAATTTCCTAAGAAGGGGTTTTAACCTGAAGGAGAAGACTTTAACTCAGTGTAGAGCAATGCCATCTTTCCTTAGGAATTTCTCATACTAAAAGAAGGACAGTGGCATGGATATAGATGATCCAGAGGCTTTCCGCTTACAGCGATTAGATGAAAGGGAAGGAGTTGTTGATGTTTGTGTACTGTGAACGAGGCATAGGTTTGATGCTAAAAGGTTAATTGGACTCAGCCGGGGATTTCGTTATACAAATCCTAAGAGGAGGCTATTGGGGCCAACTGACTCAGCTGGAGATTATCTGTCTTGTACAAAGCCCAAGATGGAGGCTAAAAGACTGTTTATTCAAAAGTGTTTTTGTATCCCGTACAGAGCCCAAGATGGAGGCTAAAAGAGAGTTTGACTCTGCTTAGGGGAATTTGTATCTTGTACGAAGCCCGAGATGGAGGCGAAAGGGTGATTAACTCAATGATGGAGTCCTTTATGTGTCTCATACAAAGCCTGAGAGAGAGGCTGAAAGTTTTTCTTTGACTCAACGAGGGAGTCTTTTGTATCTCATACGAAGCCCGAGATGGAGGCTGAAAGGTTTGCTCCGCTGGGGGGAATCATTTGTACAAAGCCCAAGAGGAGGCTAAATTATGCTGAGGAAAAGAAGGATCATTATACAAAGCCTAAGAGGAGGCTAAAAAGAGACCGATTCTTTTGCGGATATCATTATACAAAGCCTAAGAGGAGGCTATCTGCTGGTGACTGTTTTAGTTGAGTGACAGGTCCAGTATACTGATTAAGAGAAAATCGGTTCTTATATGAGCAACACTGTACTCATGGATTTTGATCTGAGGATCGGGGTTGTTCCCGGTTCTTTAAGGAAACGGGGAAATCCGAAGGGTATTGAGACTGTCCGAGTCTACGGTTTCTTCCTATTTTGAAGGGTGCTTGAGAATATCTTTGAGACTCAAGGAAAATAGACTATCCAAGTCTAGAGTTTTATCTTTTGTAGCATGTTTTGAGAAACAGTAGTAGACTCTTTGAAAGTATTGATCTATGAAGATGATTAATTTCTGTTCCTATACCTCTAGGAGGTCGTCGGGACAATTTGTACGAAGCCCAAGAGGAGGCTGAAAACTTTTAAGAAGCCGAGAGGTCCTTGTATGAAGACCAAGAGGAGGCTATCATTCCCGGAGGAAGAGATCATTATACGAAGCCTAAGAGAGGTTGTGAATACTTATAAGAAGCCGATTGGTCGTTGTACTAAGCCCAAGAGGAGGCGGGGTTGCTTTTAGGAAGCCTGTGGGTCCTTGTACGATGCCCAAGAGGAGGCCGATGCTTTTAAGAAGCCCGTGGGTCCCCAAACCCCGAGAAATTCAAGGCAAGCTATTCACAAGGAATAGATCAAGTCAAGAAAGTTCGAGAATTTGGAAGAAACTCAAAGATGTCATTCACGGAGAATACATTCATCTTTGGGAGTAGAGTTTCTTGACAATTCCTAATGAGGACAGCCGAAGAGAAGACTGTATCTGGTGATCCTATTGGGGATCTAGCTGTTTATTTCTACGAATAAACGAAACGGCTTTACCTAGTACTAGACGTAGTTGCCGGGGAAACTCTGAATATATATACTATTATTACACAGTTGATATGAGTTTATGAAAGAAGACTTACAGCGAAACAGCCCCACAATACAGTTATATGTATAGGAAAGCAGTAAATGAAAGCGATAACCACTTACTCGGTTGTAGAGCTTCCATGCTGTTTGGTTAGTTGTTCAACAAAGAAAGATTGAAAACAACAGTATATTCAAAATCAAAGGAGAAAGTTCTTTGAAAAAGAAAGATTGGGGCTTACAGCTCAAGGAGAGGCCCAAGGTTTTACTGTTGAATTTGTACAAAAGGACTTATACAAGTGAGTGTGGCCCAAAGGATGGGTCTTACACTCTCTCAAGAGGCCCAAAAAGTTTAAAGGAAAAGAGTGGACGTATAACACGAGGGTAGGCCCAGATGATTTTTCGTTTAAAAAGGCGATCGCGCCGAGGTTTTCTTTTAACGCAGTGGGACTTATACAATAAGTGAGGCCCAAAAAGTTTTGGTTAAAAGGGGGATTGGGTCTTACACTCTAATAGAGGCCCAAAGTGTTTTGAATGGGTCTTATAGCTCAAGGAGAGGCCCAAAGTTATTTTAAAAAAGGCGACGATCGCGGCGTTCGTTTTTGACAGTATCGGGACTTATACAATACACTGAGGCCCAATTTTAGGGTTGTATTTACAAAGGGTTGGGTCTTACACTCTATTAGAGGCCCATGAGTGTTTGAAAAAGTTTGTTAAGGTGAAAATCAACAAAACCCTAATTTCATCATTTTTAAAGTAATTATTCAAGGAGAAATTAATTAAAATGATACAAATTCCAAATAAGTTTGAATAAACAACTTGTGATTTTGGTTTTATGTTTTAAAAATGAGGTTTTAATCACAAGATGAATTAAAACCTACTTGGTTTTGATTTTTCAACATGGATATTTATTTTTAAAAGGGTTTAAAAACAAATAAAAGGCATTTATTCACAAAAATACTAACTATATTAAATAAATAATATAAATCTAATTTTTTTGTGGAAATAAATATTTAAATATTTTTGTGATTTTTTGCAAAAAGAACCAATAAAAAATAATTAAAATTGAAAGAGTTATTAAATTTCCTATTAATTAACAAAACATGAAAATAATTGGAAAAATAGCAAAAATGTGAAAAAACACAAAATGGCATGGGTGGGCTTTGAACCCACTACCTCAAGCATACAAGGCGCGCGCCTTACCACTAGGGTGGTGATACATCCATTGTTTGAAACAAACCAACAAATATACAAGGTATGACTTGGTTTTGGCTTGCCCAAGGCAAGTTTTGGCTAAAAAACGTGAAGGTCATAACTTTCTCAATTCTTAATGGTTTGAGACAAAATTTATATGCATCTGGGCTAGAATTTCACAAGGAATCCAATGGTGGTGGTGGCTTTTTCAGATCACACTCCCTCCTCAAAACCCGATAGTGGTTTTGAAAATGGCCTATAATTGCATGTTCTATGCTACACTTGAATACAGGCATGAATTACATGATCAATTGGCACAAACACAACACATATGACATGTACAAGAGATGCAAATCAATGGACTTCAAATGCACACATGTTTTGGTGACTGCAAGTTGAGAGGCTTACCCTTCTTTGGGATTTTGGAGTTTTCTTTGCAATCTGCCAACTCTCTTGCTCCAGATATGATTTTATGCTTTGGATAACCTCAAATGATCCCTTGGATGCTTTTAGGATGATTGGAATCAGCTGGTACCTGCAAAAACACAAACTGTCCCTTTCTTGCAAAAGGGGTTAAAAGTGACCAAAATAGTAACTCCCTCAAATGGTGTTCCAGATGGTGGGAACCATTTGGGACAGTTCAAGGATGATATTTGGAGTGTGTTTGAGGTTTTATCTGGTTTGGAAAGTGACTGAATCAAGACATGGCTTGAAAAATGCAAAAAAGTCCAATTTTGAGGTTTTGAGATGTGACTTTGTGATGTTGTGATTACAGGTCACTTTTGATGGTTTACACAGCTTACATATGATATATATGAGGTGTGTGTGTGATTGGTTTGAGTGGAATTGCTCTCTAGCTCAAAAACTCAGAATTACTTGCTTTGGAAGGCAAGTTTGAGGTGAAAGAAGAGATTTTGAGGAAAGCATCTGTTTGATGGCTTTGGTGTACTCAAATTGAACACAATTGAGCTCTATTTATAGTGGAGCAAGTTTGTTTTGGGATCCACAGTGAATGGCAACTGCAGCAGGTGTTTGTTCAATGTTGGCCAATGGAAATGCAAGTCTCCTCTAGCCATTGACTAGAGGTTAGGGCACAGGGCTGTGGTTCCCTTGGTCTTGGATAAGTCTTGACTGATTTCAGATGAGAATGGCTCAGTCCATGCCACCTTGATGGTTCCATTGAATGCTTCGATCCAAATTTGGAGTCTTGTCCCTATTTTGGCCATTCTAGGTTCAACATGCTATTTCTTGTTCCATGGACTTTGGAGGCTTGGCTCAGTGTTTGTCCCCTTTAGATTCAATCCTCAGAGGTGTCCAAGTGGATAGGAGCATTTGAATTTGGCTGATTTTGGAAAATCGAGCCAAATTGCAAAATCTGCCTTGCCTTTGACAGATTTCAGCAAGGCAACTTGACAATGTCATATCTCATGGTGTAAGTTGAATTTGGTAATGTTCTTGACCATTTTGGAAAGCCCTTACATGATACAACAACTGTTTGAACATATTTGGTTTTGATCTCTTTTGAATCCAAGTGAAAATCTCTCTACATTTGGAAAAAAGTGAAGCAAAATCTGACTTAGTGAAATTTTCACTAAGTGTTGGAACAAAGTGTGATTTCTTGATTTTGATCACTCCATAACTCAAAATCCATGAGGAATTTGGATATAGGTCAGTATGAAGCTTCTGTAGAGGGTAATGAGATCTTCAAATCAAGCTTGGAATGGGGCACAATGGCCTTGTGATTTAGGAGTTATGGTCCTCCAAAGTTGGTGTATTAGTGGTACTTTTTCCATAACTTAGAAATTTTTCTAAGTTTTATGGTTACCCCTTTTGCAAGTTATCTCACTTTCTTTGATTTTTCTTGATGAATGATGATTCAAATCATACATTAACATCATTTTAGGGTTAAAAATCCAATTTGGTGAAAAATCTCAAAAAGTCAAAGTTGACTTTTGTGCACAGTTGACTTTTTATCAGATGAATTCCAAACTGTGCAATTCTATAGGAAATCATGTCCTTGACCTAGATCAAACTTGATGGACATGTTCCATGGGTGTCATAGGGTATATTGAATCATGTCTTAGGTCTTGGGAGCATGTCCTGGTCAAAAGTCAAAGTTACAATTGACTTTTCCCGCAAAACCCTAATTGTGGTCCAGATGAAATTGAGACTTGTTGCTCACACTTCTTGGATCAATCCATTGTTCCAAATGGATCAATATGGTATATTAGGGACCCTCAAACCATCTCTTGAGGTCTTGGCTTATGATTTGTCCCAAAAATCAACTTAGGGGTGAATTAGGTCAAGAAACCCTAATTCTTGATTTTTGATGTATGCATCCCCTGAGGCAAAATTGACTTGATGATTGGGCCCATGAGGTTCCATGGAGTATTTTAGGATATGCTTTGAAGCATTGGCTCATGCCCAGAGGAAAATTTCCATCTGGAGGCCCTGGTCGACCAAAACCCTAATTTGGTGACACTATCGATCTTGAAGCTTAATCCACTTAAAAGGGAGCAGCCTTGTGCTTAATCCTTGAAGTGGGAGTCCTCTTGATCCATTGTAGATTCTTGGGAGGTTAGACAAGTTGAAGATCAAGTCATTCCTTGATTGATCCTTTGTATAAGGCTCAAAAAGAGTTTAAAACCTTAATCCTGATTGTAGTGGATGCTCAACAACCCTCGAGGAGATTGATGAGGCATACAAGTCCATCCATATTGTGATGATGATTTGCACAATGATGGGAATCTAAGTGGTCAAAATTTGGGGTATGACAGATGACCCTATTTAATCTTCTTGGACCAGAAGGTGTGAATGACGAAGGTATTCGGGCATTCGGGGTGCAAGAGGATTAAATATCGGAATATCCGAAATTTTGACGGCGTCTATGAATGGTAATTCATACATTCATCTTCTTTTGCTAAGCAATGATGCTTAGAAAAGGTGAACTTCCCCTCGATCCTTGTTTCTTACCAAGGAACTGGTCTTAGTTTCTTTTGTCAACTTCCCCTCGATCTTGGTTTCCTACCAAGGAACTGGTCTTAGTTTCTGAAATTAACTTCCCCTCGATCCTGGTTTCCTACCAAGGAACTGGTCTCAGTTTCTAATTTAAACTTCCCCTCGATCCTGGCTTCCTACCAAGGAACTGGTCTCAGTTTCTGAAATAAACTTCCCCTCGATCATGGTTTCCTACCAAGGAACTGGTCTCAGTTTCTTTTGTCAATAAACTTTATCGACAAGGGACGCTACTCGTAGCGATTTTCCTCAAACTTCTCGCCGAATTTTCCTGGGGAGATGCCATTTGACGGAAAAAGTTTTGATGTCAGACTTGCTGGTGAATCCAGTCGTCTGAGTTGTAGAGGTGTACAAACTTCTCTGTTGGAGACGCCATTTGTTTCTACTGGGGAAAGCGAGTTTCTTGAGAGACTGCTTCCGCTTGGGGATATTATATCATACTTTTCTCGGGATCTTCCCGGAGAAATTCCATATGATGTGACCCAATTTTGAGGTGTCGATGACCTTTTCATCAGTGGTTTTTTTGGAGAAACACTGCTGTACTGCCGAATCTTTGCCTAAGAGGCTTTCTCTGGGGATTTTCCTTAATCCGGGAAAGCAAGGATATCATCTTCAATGGCGAAGAGTGACATCTATTGAAGGTTCTCTGGTCTTTCAGAGGTTCAAGTTATCAAAGTGGCCGATTGCCGACTCTGGTCTAACAATATACTGGTGACGAGTTTGATCGGACATGATATTTCCTGACGAAGCAAGAACTGACAAACTCGATTGAGAGGACGGTTATCACAACAGGATAAGACCGACTCAGGTGATAGTGATGCAATATGAAATGTGAATGTAAATCAAAAAATGCATGATGTATGTATGTTTATGCTGACAAAACAGACACGACATACAGACTAAAAGATGAACACGACTGGATACTCGGCCACTGCTGGGGATGAAAAAGTACCGCTGGTTCAAAATAGCAATTCCACCTTGCTTAGGAGAGATAGCCCCTGTTGGGAGCCATGTTGATCGGGCTTAGGAGATGAGAACTCGGCCGAGGGTGTCAGACGGGAAAACCGCATCTGACACAGGTGATCCTTCATTCACGTGCACTGGCCTAGAAGGAGTACTCTGATTCTGCACTTTGAAGTTCGCTTACTTCTGAAGAAGCGATCAATGTTCTTCTGATGTTCAACAGTCAAAAGAAATTTCCATCTTTATTTTTAAAAGCAGAAAAAGTTTTAACAAGTAAATTCATTTTTTGTTTTATTTCAAGAATCGTTAATTAAGTTAAACAACGTCATTCTGTAAAGCTAAAACAAATAAGAATTACAAACAAAAGCACAAGGGCTCAAATTTTATTGATAAGATAGAGACCAGCCACGCGTGATTCCAAAGAGTATATACAAAGTTCAGAAAATGGTAATTTACAGGGAAAAAGGCTACGTTGAAACATAACGACCACTATCCTTCTACCAACTTTGAAATCGGGGCATCCTGAGCTTCTGTCAAAGATGACCTTGACTGGAGTTTTCCTCCGATGGATGGCATCACTGCTGCTGAGGATTTACCCGTGTCAGACGTAGTTACTTGCCATTATCCCTAACTTTTGCCTGGATTGTACTTTGAGATTTCCAATCCACCGGGATGATTCTTTTCATGTCTCTAACTTTTTCCTGGACCGCCCTTTCGGGTTTTCAATCCACCGAGACGCTTTTTTTTTTAGGCGAAGTATTTCTTGACTACATCAACATTCGTAGGGTAGGTAAATTCCTCTCCGTCCATGGTTGCAAGTCTCAAGGCGCCGCCTGAGAAAGCTTTCGTGACCACATAGGGGCCATCATAATTCAGGGTCCATTTGCCCCGAGAATGAGTGAGAAATGATTGTATCTTCTTGAGCACGAGGTCTCCTTTCCTGAAGATGCGAGGTCGGACCTTTTTGTCGAACGCCTTCTTTATTCTCTGCTGATACAACTGGCCGTGGCATAGTGCCGTAATTCGATTTTCTTCGATCAGGTTGAGTTCGGCGTGTCGACTTTGACACCACTCAGCTTCGGTGAGCTTAGCTTCCATCAATACCCGGATTGATGGGATCTCTACTTCTATGGGGAGCACTGCTTCCATGCCATACACTAGAGAGAAAGGGGTAGCCCCTGTTGAAGTGCGGACAGATGTTCGATAACCGTGAAGAGCAAAGGGTAGCATCTCGTGCCAGTCTTTGTAGGTTACAACCATCTTTTGAACAATCCTCTTGATGTTCTTGTTAGCCGCTTCTACCGCTCCGTTCATCTTGGATCGGTAGGGAGATGAGTTATGGTGTTCGATCTTGAACTCTGCGCACAACTCTTTCATCATCTTATTGTTCAAGTTAGATCCATTATCTGTAATGATCTGGCTCGCAACACCATAACGGAAGATGATATTGTTTTTGATAAATCGGACCACCACTTGTCGGGTTACATTAGCGTACGACGCTGCTTCGACCCACTTGGTGAAGTAATCAATGGCGACCAAAATAAACCGATGTCCGTTTGAAGCCTTAGGTTCAATCAAGCCAATTATGTCTATTCCCCATATGGAAAATGGCCACGGGGAAGAGAGAACTTTGAGATGTGATGGCGGTACATGGATTTTGTCAGCGTATATCTGACACTTGTGACACCTTCTCATGTATTTGTAGCAGTCAGATTCCATGGTTAACCAGTAGTACCCTGCTCTGAGAATTTTTCTCGCCATTGTATGTCCGTTGGCATGAGTGCCAAAGGATCCATCATGAATTTCTTTTATCAGCATGTCTGCTTCTGCTCTGTCGACGCATCGGAGCAAGACCATGTCAAAGTTTCTCTTATAGAGAGTATCACCGCTCAGGAAGAAGCTGCCTGCTAGTCTTCTGAGGGTCTTTCTATCTTTCCTGGATGCCCCAGGTGGGTATCCTTGTTTCTGAAGGAAGCATTTAATATTGTGATACCAAGGTTTGTCGTCTATGACTGCTTCAATCGCGAAGATGTAGGCGGGCCGTTCAAGGCTTATAACGTCAATCTTAGGTAGGTCATTCCAACAACCTCCGCTAATCATGGAAGAGAGTGTGGCTAAAGCATCAACCATGTGATTCTCACCACGAGGGATGTGATGAAACTCAACTCTGTTGAAGAAGGGTAGCAACCTTCTCGCATAGTCTTTGTAAGGAATCAAACCTGATTGGTATGTGTTCCAATCTCCTGTGATTTGATTGATAACCAAGGCTGAATCGCCGTATACGTCCAAGTTCTTGATCCTTAGATCAATCGCTTCTTCGAGACCCATAATACAAGCTTCGTATTCGGCCTCGTTGTTCGTACATTTGAACATAAGTCTGGCAGTGAAAGGAATGTGGGTACCCTGAGGGGTAATGATGATTGCCCCAATTCCGTTTCCGTAATGATTAACTGCTCCATCAAAGATAAGTCCCCACTGGGAACCTGGTTCTGGCCCTTCACTGGGTAGCAGTTCATCGCAATCTTTCATTTTTAGATACATGACATCTTCGTCTGGGAAGTCAAACCCAATTGATTCTTGATCGTCAATCGGTTGATGAGCCAAATAATCGACTAAAATACTTCCTTTAACGGCTTTCTGAGTAGGGTACTCTATGTCATATTCTGATAACAACATCTGCCAACGGGCAATCCTTCCTGTGAGAGCAGGCTTTTCAAAGACGTACTTGATTGGATCCATCTTGGAGACCAACCAAGTAGTGTGGCGAATCATGTACTGACGAAGACGTTTGGCTGCCCAAGCCAAAGCGCAGCAAGTTTTCTCGAGCATCGTATACCGAGTTTCACAGTCGATGAATTTCTTGCTCAGATAGTAAATGGCAGACTCTTTCCTTTTGGTTTCGTCTTGTTGGCCAAGTACACATCCCATTGAGTCCTCTAGGACTGTGAGGTAAATGATTAATGGTCTTCCTTCCACTGGAGGTGATAGAATCGGTGGATTCAACAGATATTCCTTAATACTGTCGAAGGTAGTTTGGCAGTCTTCTGACCAAACGCAGTCCTGGTTCTTTTTCAGTAATCTGAAAATCGGCGCACACGTGGCGGTCATGAGGAATATGAATCTGGAGATGTAGTTCAAACGTCCCAGGAATCCTCTGACTTGTTTTTTAGTTTTCGGAGAAGGCATTTCTTGAATGGCCTTGACCTTGTCAGGATCAACTTCAATTCCTTTCTGGCTGACGATGAACCCTAAGAGTTTCCCTGAACGGACACCAAAGGTGCACTTGTTGGGATTCAAGTGGAGTTTGTATTTCCTCAAACGCTCAAATAGTTTTGACAGGTGGGTCCCATGCTCATCCTCTGTTTTATATTTGGCAATCATATCATCGACGTATACCTCGATTTCTTTGTGTATCATGTCATGAAACAGAGTAGTCATGGCCCTTTGATAGGTTGCCCCGACGTTCTTCAAGCCGAACGACATCACCTTGTAACAAAAGGTACCCCACGGGGTAATGAACGAAGTCTTCTCCATGTCTTTCGGCGCCATTTTGATCTGGTTATAGCCTGAGAATCCATCCATGAAGGAGAAAAATTTGAACTTTGCTGTACTGTCAACCAGCATGTCAATGTGTGGTCAAGGAAAGTCGTCCTTTGGATTTGCCTTGTTCAGATCCCTGTAGTCTACATACATTCTGACTTTTCCATCCTTTTTGGGAACAGGCACGATGTTGGCTAACCATTGAGGATATTCAGACGTAGCAAGGAAACCTGCGTCAATCTGTTTCCGTACCTCCTCTTTGATTTTGATGGCCATGACCAGATGAGTCCGTCTCAACCTTTGCTTTACTGGCGGACATTCCGATCTTAATGGTAAGTGATGTTCCACGATGCTGGTATCCAACCCTGGCATATCCTGATAGGACCAAGCGAACACATCGGGAAACTCTTTGAGAAGCTTTGTCAAACTCTCTTTAGCAGCTGGACTGAGCAGTGCCCCAATCCTGATTTCTTTTCTCTCTTTTTCCGAACCCAAGTTTACATTTTCCAACGGCTCTTTGTGAGGTTCAATGGACCTTTCCTCCTGTCTGAGTAATCGGGAGATCTCTTCTGGAATTTCGTCGTCAACTTCTTCTTCAGCCCCAAATACCGGGAACTCAAAGTCGGGAGAAGGCATTGGATCGTATGTTTCAACGGGGTTTAAAACAAGCAATCTGCATGACGTGATGATTTGTGTTTAGAAGAGATATAGAAAATGCGAGTGTGTGCAATGTATTTCTTTTACTGCTTGTTTTTTATTATTGAGTTGTTTTTTAGGATTACCATTTTCTGAGAAAAGCAAAAAGAGAAAACAACAATAAATGCGGAAATTACAGATCGACATTATTTTATTAATGAACAAGTCGACTCTTGAAACTACAGCCCTATAAAACAAAACTCAGTCGCTTTGGGCGAAGCGAAGAGGGAAAATTTACAGAAAGCGAGCCCTATCAAAACATCCGTTTCACCTGGGCAGGGTGAAAGGTTTAAAGATGGAAATTACTTCGACTGATGAATGACCTTCGGAACCTCGACGGCAACCCACTGGCGGCGAACTCCTCGGTGAATCACAAAGTCTGGCACCTTCCTTGATTTGTCTTCAGAAATAACGCTGATTTCTGGTGGAGCAGGATCATTGGAATCTGTCTCCCAGGCAGAATTGTCGTAGGAGGATTCTTCTGTTGTATTTTGCATAACATTTGTGCTCTCAGCTGTATCTCCCCATCCAGTTGGCTGGATATCTTCGAGCCTGATACGAGAGATTTCGGGAGCGGTGTACTTGACCATATAATCAAATTTTCTACTCGGTTGTCCCAAGGTGTCCCACACTTCTTTAGAACTGGAGGAGTCATCTCTCTCGACGACGTTGACCTCGGGAAAAGCATAGTTGACGAATTCTAGTCCTGCAAACGTTGCGAATTCATCGTCATGTTGAGTAGTTTCTGAATGACCTGAGTGTTGATCCCATGACATGGTGGGGACACAGGTATTCTGTTCAATGATGCTCAGTTGATTTTCATTGTTCGGCTGACTTTCTGGCCCCAAGTTCCCTGGGTAAGGTTGCCACATTGGCAGACCATCCATCGGGCCATAGTAGGTAGAGTCAAAGTTGTCTTTCATCAGAGTGTCTTCCTCTAATGAGTTAGGTGGAGCACGACATCCTTCCGGATCACAACCACCATATATTAGTTCGACGTCTGACCTGGGTATAAATCTCGGACTCTCTGTGGGAAAGCAAAATGGAGTTTGCGTTTCGTCCTGAGACATATAACCGTCCTCGTTAAGATAGGACCTCCATTCCTCATCTATGTCAAAGGGATCCTCTTCATTGATAGCATGGACTACTTGAGTCACTGGTTGGAGGAAGCCTCCACTATGGAAGAAGTTCTGAATGGGATGAAGACTTTCATCGTTGACAACTGTCTGGGGTGCAGGTTGCAAAAAAACCAAGACCCTTCTTTGTTTTATTATCAGTAGGAATGACAAGTTGTCCCTATCCTTTGGTATCGGTACTCTCGACCGCTTTAATAGCATCTTTGTATGAGGAAATCGAAGTTCCTCCTTCAGATTGATTGTTCTTGCTCACCGACAGTGCTTGGAACTGCGTCCCAATAACCTCCTCGGGTTCTACACAAGTAGATGATGATAAGTTACTCACGAGCAAGGCTTGCTCTCCACAAATCGTGATGAGTTGATCGTCCTTGACGAACTTTAGTTTTTGGTGGAGGGTCGAAGTGACCGCTCCAGCCTGATGTATCCAAGGTCTTCCTAATAAACAACTGTATGTTGCCCGGATGTCCATGACCTTGAAAGTGACTTGGAAAGTGTAAGGACCAATAGTTATGGGAAGATCAACTTCGCCGATAACTGCTTTTCTGGATCCGTCGAACGCTTTGACGACAACCTCGCTGATTCTCATCGGAGGGCCTTTGAATGATAATTGCATCAAAGTGGACTTTGGTATAACATTCAGGGCTGACCCTGTGTCTACCAGCACGCTGGCTAAAGCATCGTCCTGGCAGTTGACTGTGATATTGAGCGCCATGTTATGACGGCGACCCTCTTCAGGTAATTCCTCATCACTGAATCCCAAATTATTGCAAGAAGTGATGTTAGAGACAATGTTATCGAACTGTCTGATCGTTACATCCTATTCCACAAAGGCTTGCTCCAAGACTTTCTGTAGAGCCTCCCTGTGCGCTTCTGAACTGAGTAACAGTGATAATACCGAGATCTTTGAAGGAGTCTGTAACAGTTGATCAATAATGTTGAATTCACTCCTTTGGATGAGCTTCAGCATCTCATCATCATTTTTCGAAAGGTCGGGATTACTGAATTGACCAACTAGTGGATTAGGAACTTCCATCTGAGGTTCCTTTTCTTTGTTAAGTTCTCCAACTCCTCAGTTGAAGATTCGACCGCTCCGTGTTACACGACTGATGTCTGCAATATTCACGACGGAGGGTAATGGAATTTCCTTTCCATTGTCGATTGTTGTTGCACCGTATTTGTAAGGGATTGCCTTAGCTGATTCATACGTTAATGGTCCCGGTAGATAGATGACTATGGGAACCTTCTTATTTTTCTTACCATCGTAAGTAATCTCGATCCGTTCCCGATTGGGAATTTTTGATTCGTCAAGCAGAGGGATGATGGCACAAACATCTCTAGTCCTCTGATGATCAGAGATTATGACAACGTCCTCAATTTGATCGGTGAGATAGTCCGGCGCCCAGTTGATAGGTCCAGAACCCGGATATGGACGAATCTCTCCACGATCCACCTGACCCTGAAAAGCTGCTCTCACAAGGTAGCATCCTTGGTTACTTTCTGAACAGACTCTACAACGATCATAATTGTGTGGTGGCACCTGGTGTAATACCCCAAATTTTGACCACTTAGATTTCCCATCATTCTGAAAATCATCATCACAATATGGATGTACCTTTATGCTTCATCAGTCTCCCCAAAGATGGGTGAGCATCCAATACAATCAAAATTAGGGTTTCAAGCCCTCTCTGAGCTTTAGACAAAGGATCAATCAAGAAATGACATGATCTTCAACTTGTCTAATCTCTCAAACATCCACAATGGATCAAAAAGGACTCCCACTTCAAGGATTAAGCACAAGGCTGCTCCCTTCTAGGTGGATCAAGTCTCAAGATCGACAGTGTCACCAAATTAGGGTTTTGGTCAACCAGGGCCTCCAGATGGAAATTTTCATCTGCGCATAAGGCAATGATACAAAACATGACCTAATATACTCCATGGAACCTCATGGACCCATGCATCAAGTCAATTTTGCCTCAGGGGATGCATTCATCAAAAATCAGGAATTAGGGTTTCTTGACCTAATTCACCCCTAAGTTGACTTTTGGGACAAACCATGAGCCAAGACCTCAAGAGATGATTTGAGGGTCTCTAATACACCATATTGATCCATTTGGAACAATGGATTGATCCAAGAAGCTTGAGCAACAAGTTTCATTTTCATCTGCACCACAATTAGGGTTTTAAGGGAAAAGTCAACTGTAACTTTGACTTTTGACCAAGACATGCTCCCAAACCCTAATACATGATTGAATATACCCTATGACACCCATGGAACATGTCCATCAAGTTTGATTTAGGTCAAGGACATGATTTCCTGAAGAATTGCACAGTTTGGAATTCATTTGATAAAACGTCAACTGTGCACAAAAGTCAACTTTGACTTTTTGAGATTTTTCACCAAAATGGATTTTTAACCCTAAAATTATGTTAATGTATGATTTGAATCATCATTCATCAAGAAAAATCAAGAAAAGTGAGATAACTTGTAAAAGGGGTAACCATAAAACTTAGAAATTTTTCTAAGTTAAAAATAAAGTGGCAAAGGTACCAACTTTGGAGGACCATAACTCCTAAACCACAAGGCCAACTTTTTCCATCCAAAGCTTGATTTGTAGATATCACTGCCCTCTACAAAAACTTCAACTAGGCCTAACTCCAATTCCTTATGGATTTTGAGCTATGAGTGAGCCAAAGTGGCTGAAAATGTGAAAAAATACCATTTTCCAACACTTAGAAAAATTCTGCCTAAAATAGAATTTTGTTGAAACACCAAAACTTGTGGGATTTTTGCACATAGATGCAAGCTGAATCAGTCCCAAAGTTAAACATCAATGTTGTTGCATATGCTGCTAAGAATTCAAAGGGCTCAACAGCATGAATTGATTCAACTCAAGCCATGAGAAATCCATGCCCAAAGTCATGCTGCTGCAAGCTGTTTTGGAAAAATCAGTTTGCATGTTTGCTTATCTCACACGATTTTGAGCCAAATACTGAGGATCAGCATGCCACTTGTGTTCAAACCAATCACATTGCATCTAATCCAACTGATAAATCTAAGTCAAAAAGCCAAAGAACCTTCCAACTTGAAATTCATCCACTTCGGCACTTTTTGCCTTGAATTCAAAATGCATTTATGTGGAATAGTGCATTGTCAAGATTCTCACTCTCCTCAGTCAAGTTCTCTGATTAAACTACATTAAAAACATCTGAAGAATGTGATTTCAGTCAAGGCATAGCTGATCTATTTGGAGCAGCTGTTATGCCTAGTGCAAGAGGCATTTATGCCAAGCAAATGTGATCTGATCCAGCTGCCATTCACTATTCCTCCAAGACAAGAGTTGATCACCTATAAATAGAGGTCTCAATGGATCACTCAACTCACACCAAAGCCAGTTACAGCACTGCTTTCTCTCATTCTTTCTTGAACTTCAAGTTTTCTTGTTTTTGATTAACCACTATCGGGTTTTGAGTTGCAGCCATAAGCAATCAATTCTAATTGCTCAAACACATCACATATGATGTATTTGAGGTGTCCAAGTGCTTAAACAACATCTGTAACACTCCCAGCTCAAAATCACTCTTCAACCAAGCCATTTTGCTTCAGTTTTGCAGGTGGAGGTCTCCAGCTTGATCCAGAGAATTTCAAAGTTTTCCAAAGCTTGCAACACACTCCATAACATCCATTGAAGCTGTAGGGATCATCAATTCACGACTGGAACACCATCTGGGCAAAGTTCCATTTCAGCTTGCATCAAGGTGAGCTTCAAACTCAAACTCTATGATCCATGCATATTTCCTCGCATGATAATTTTGCCATTTGATTACCATCATATGCTGATTGTTTTGCCTCAATAAATTTGATCATAGACCTCATAACCATGCTTGCACGATTGCTTTTGTAAATTAGGGTTCATCTGTGTTCATCATGATTATTTCACTCCACACTGAAAATAAATAAAATTGGGTATTGCCATCTTGTTCCTTGTGAAAAAACGCACGAGTTTGGTGTTTGAATCATGTCCAATGGTTGAGAGATGAGTGAGATAGGGTGCTTTATGCACGAGCTCGGGGAAGGAGATGGCCATGGCGCCATTTTCAGAAAACCAACCAAGTTCTCTATATAATTTTCACTTGCCATATATTTAATGAATTGGCATTGCGCCCCAGCGGTTCATCAGCTGGTTTTGTGAGTATTAGCAAGCGAGAGGTCTGGGGTTCGAATCCCCCTCGCCCCAGACTTCTTTTTATCACTTTTTTATTTTATTATTTTTCATACTATTATTTTTAATGATTTGAAAAATTAATAACTCCTTCAATTTTTATCATTTTTGATTGGTTCTTTTTGCAATAATTCACAAAAATGTTAAAATATTTTATTTTACCAAAAAATCCCAAAAAATATTATTTATTTTATATAATTGATATTTTTGCAAAGAATTAATATTTTAATTGTTTTTAACATTTGAAATATTATTTCCACAATGATTTTGCAACTTTTAATGCTTTCTATTTGTTTTGTAGGTCAATACTTAATTTTTGAAGCATTAATCCAAGATCACAATTTGTTTCCCATGTGTAAAACAATTTTTGATCAATTTAATTGAATTTCTATTCAATTAAATACATTTTTTGGAAACAAATTAGGGTTTTGGATTAATTCAACCCTCATAAATCATTTTCAAAACACTTTGGGCCTCTATTAGAGTGTAAGACCCAATCCTTTTTTTGACCAAATCATCTTTGGGCCTCACTTATTGTATAAGTCCCGATACCGTAAAAAAAAAAACGGCGCGATCGTCGCCTTTTCAAAAAACATCTGGGCCTCTCCTTGAGCTATAAGACCCATTCAAAACTTTTTGGGCCTCTATTAGAGTGTAAGACCCAACCCCCTTTTAACCAAAACATTTTGGGCCTCACTTATTGTATAAGTCCCTCTGCGTTAAAAGAGAACCTCGGCGCGATCGCCATTTTTAAACGAAAAATCATCTGGGCCTACCCTCGTGTTATAAGCCCCACTCTTTTTCTTTAAACCTTTTTGGGCCTCTTGAGAGAGTGTAAGACCCATCCCTTTGTACAGAAAACCTTTTTGGGCCCCAGTCACTTGTATAAGTCCCTCTGTACAAATTCAACAGTGCGCTCACTGATAAAACCCTGGGCCTCTCCTTGAGCTGTAAGCCCCAAATCTTTCTTTTTCAAAGCACTTTTGTAATACCCCAAAATTTGCTCTCCCTTTTTTGGCATCATAGCATGGCATTATCATATCATATCCATCTCATTAGCATTGCATTGCATTTAACATAGAAAAATGAAGCATGGCATCCTTCTTACCATCAGGGCATGTGGTCAGGTGGAAGGTGGACAATCAAGGAATCATTCAAAGCCCAAAAAGGTCAATCAAGTTTCCTCAAGGCAAGCCAAGAGGTCTTTCATGTCTCATACCATCTCAATGGATCATCCACAACCTCAAGGATGAGAGATTCAATGGGAGATTGAAGCACTACATCTTTCACTATGCAAGAGATTCAAAAATTGAAGGAAAACCCTCAAAAGAGATAGCTCATTGATTCAAAATCATTCTCAAGTGGCATTTCTCATCATCCTTTAAGAGGATACACAACATACTCTGAGGAATTTGGATTTGGAAGATGTGCAATTTCCTCCTAACCAAAGGGGGTCAAAACTAGGGTTTCCCATTAAATCAGGGAATCTTTGATTTTTTGAACAAAACTTGATGTCATGGTATTCCATATGTCCTTAAGTGTATGTGTGTGGAAGATTGCATCTCAATTGGTTTTAGAAGTGGTTCAATTGGAAGAAAGATCAAGAATCAGAGAAATTGGGGCAAAGTCAAATAATCAGAGGAAAAAGTCAACTCTTGACTTTTTGAGGCCAAATTCATGAAATTCATGTTACATATGTCCAATGTACAAAATTTGATCAAGAAACTCCAAAGGAATCATGAAAAAATCAAGATGTGGAAAGTTGCCATTTTTGGATGAAGAAGGGTTACTAAAAATAGCAAGTTTTGGCCATTTTGCATCAGAGTTTGAACCAAGGCCATTCAAATTTGGAGCACCAAATGAGAAATCCACTCTGCCTCAATGAAAGATCTTGTTTTAAGCTTTAAATCCATGTGTAGAACATCTCCATTGGATAAAAATTGAGAGAGTTATAGATGATCAAAGTTGAGGGAAACTTGGGCAAAATGCAAGTCAGCTTGGGCAAGTTTCAGGTCGCGCGCAGTCATTTTCACAAACACATGGTGGGCCAAATGTATTGATCAATTACTCATGGTTAGAGGCCTCAAATGAAAAATCTTTCAACATGAAAGTTGTTCCTCTATGTGAGATCTTCAAAAGTGGTGTTTATGATTTTTTCATTTGATCAAAGGTTGAGAAGTTATGATGGGTCCAATTTACTATGATCATGCTGAAAACCTAAGTGCCATGTTGCTTTGTCAAACGACCATGTGCCACGCCCTTATATCAGTCCCAAACCTTGATGCTCCAAGTTGCTTTTCACCAATTTCCAAGCCTCAATTCAATTCAATTTTCACCCCAAACTTGTTCCATGATATCTCCTCTTCCATTTGGCATCAATACCTCTTTGTTTCATTCACAAACTAGAGATAAATTCTTGGTCAAACCATTAAACCTTGGGCTGCTAAAAACCAGAAAAAAATGAATGTTGTTGTTGTTGTCTCAGCTTGCTCGTGCATTGCTCACCCTCCAACTCTTTCTTCATTTAACCAAACACTCATTACATGTCCATGCACATGAGCACGTGCCATGCACGAAAATAGAAAAAAGCAACTTGCTGAACAAGTTTGGTGAGACAGCCGTGCAATGTCAGTTCATTTTCACTTCCACCATAACACCATGGACCTCCACCACTATAGCACAACCACAGCTGACTCGCCCTAACTAACTTGGCTCAGTTAGTTAGAGGCAGCTCAGTTAACTCAACTTGGACTCAGTTGACTCACTCACTTAACCACCTATGGTTCACTTCTAACTCACACTATAAAATCAAATCTCACTCACATTTCTCATAACAACACTCATTTCTCTCACTCACTTCAGAATTTTTCTCTCACTCTCTCTGATTTTGCTCATTTTCTTCTCCACGATCTCAACTCCATTGTGCTTCCATTGCTCATTGTTTTGGTGTGGTTGAATCAAGAACAACTAGAGCAACTCCATTTCTGCAAGATTAGCATCATTGCAAATCCATATCCATCATCGTTTTTCAAAAGTGGAAAGCCTTTATTTGGCCAAGTGAAGCTCAAGGAAGGAGCAGTTTCCTCTGGTATTCTTGTGTACTCAAAGCTTCATCAACTTCAGGTTTGAGTTCTTGAACTTTGATTGCACGATTTCTCTTCATTATCACTTGTTTCTTGTTGGTTTCAGCTCAATAGGAGCATTCCTAACTCCGGCTAGTTGATAGGCCTTTTAAAGGCGTAGTTGCAAAACTTAGGGCACAAATTCATCTCCTCTGTTCTTGCTATGAGTGCATGACATGTTGTTTTTGGGAGTGAATTCTTAACCTACATAAGCTCAGCTTCAATTTGGTACCATATTTGTGGATTTTTGTGAGATGTGAGAGTTGCAGGTGGTGGTTCTCGCCGGAGAAGGTGACCGGAGGTCCCTCTCCGGCCGGTAGCTTCGTTCTAGGGTTTTTCTTGCCAGTTGGAGTTACAGCCGTTTGATCTTGTTGATCCAACGCGTGAAACATTGCCAGCGCATTAAAAGAAGCATGCACCTCACGTGCCTATTTTCTGAATTCACTTATGCAACGTGTGGTGCAGTGCATGGTATGTTATGTGTTCCCTCACGCGTGTGTGTTGATCATGATTACGTTGACTGCTTGTTTGACTTGACTTGATCTCATGGTTGTGATTGCTTTGACATTGTGTTGACTGAAGCACATGGTTGTTAACATGTTATGCGCAGAAATGGACCTATCCAGATTGCTATTCACACCTCCTCTTTTTCAAAGCCCAATGAATTTGCACTGTCCAATTACTATGTTCATACCCCCCTGCATTTTGCATTTAATTTTCATTTTTATTTCTTTCTACACGTTTGATTTCTAATTTTTAAAAATACCAAAACATATTGGAAAATTCTACAAAAATTCATGTGTATTCTTAAAACATTTAGGAAATTTTCTATGATTTTATTTTCTGATTTTATGACCATTTTGCCCCTGTTCCATTATTTCTTTTGAATTTCCATTTGTATGCATACTTAATGTGACATATGATTTTGTGCATTTTTGTTCTTGATCACAAAAAATGATTTTGATGCCTTTATTTTTGCATTGTGGTCACAATATGTTGAGGTATGTTTGAGATTTATGAGATGATTTTTAAGTCTTTTTTGGATGACTTTTGATGTGTTGCTTTGAGCATGAATGCATGAAACTTCCATGAGACTTTGACCTAATTGTTGAGTGACTTTGGTTCTGATTCATTGCTTGTGGACTTGATATGTTAATGGCATGTGTTTAAGGTGTTAGATTGGTGAAAGTCATAATTTTTGAAGCATGTTTGCTATTTGTTTGAAGCATGAAGTTTAACTTGTTCATTTTGTGAATGCATGCCTCATGTTTGGTTTGCTTGATCATGAAGGCACTTGTGCCATGAGTTGTGGTTTTGTTGGAGGATGTATAGCATGTTAATTGACTTCTGATTGTGACATTTGGGTTTCATCTTTGCATGTTTGATGTTTATCTTGCACCTTAAGTCACTTGTTTCACAAGTATGAACCACATTCACATCACTTCACCTTTTCTTCTTTGCTTCTTGTTGGATTGAGATTTTGTTTGCATGATTTAGTATGCCCATTTAGGATAACATTAGGTTGTGTAAATATGAGTTACATTCTGACTTGGAAGCATGTATAGCATTCAATCTCATTTCACTTTGTTTGTCAACTTGTTTGAATTTGATTTGTTCATTATATTTTCTTACTTTACTTGTAAGTGATTGTGCTAACCATGTAGGGGCTTTGGTAAGTTTCAATTGAGTGTGGATAAGGAATCCACATTCAACTTCTATCCTTTCTCTTTTACAATTCCATGTTTTGTTAAGCACTTATGTGCTTTCTTTTAATAACTCATCACTTTCCCTTTTGAATTACAATTCATCTTCTACTTTGGAAGTGAATTGTTTAATTCTTTCTTTCTTTAGATTTTAGGTTGAAACCTCACAAACCTTTAGGATCACTCCCTTTAATCTTCAATTAGGATTGAGTCTTAGTCCATATAGGTTTTACCTTTTCTCCTCTCTTGGGTCTTTTTTCTCATCTCAAAGAAAATTCAAAACATATAATAAAGGTAGGCATTTATTGCATTTAGGCCTTTCATATAAAGAAAAGGTTATAAGGGGTCTTCTCTTATAATCTTAGAATGTATAGCATATAGCCCATCTTGGGTCAATGTGTTAAACATTTGATCTTGTATGAGGGACTTAAATGCAATACTTGTTGAAGGTGCAAATAATAAAAAACACTTCTTCATTTCTTAATCAACAAAAACACTTAATAAACACAAGTATGCTAGTGTGTTTGAACCTTGACAATTGGAGCTAAGTGTGGAGGTCTTCTTCACTCTTAGTGTGCTTTCTTACCCATTCCATCTTGGAATGTGAGAATGTACACATTCCGATGACTAAGATTTGGATACACTGTCGTATGCAAACAAATCCAAAACACTTCCTTCTAAAAGACAAAAACAAACAATAACGTCTTTCCTTCGGGAATTCTTTTCTCACCTCATTCACTCTCAACGCACGAACGCGCTTCTACTCGTTCTCTTGCAAGATGGTAACGCACTCGGACCAGCGAGCCTGCAACACCTGAGCTAGAACGTCAGCCGTTCTCTAAAAAACACAAACAATCCATCCCTAGTGAGGGGAACTACGTCGCTCTGATTCTCATGTTCCCGATGAGATACGTAGGCAGTGGGGTAGGGCCCATGCGAGCACTTCTTTTATTTTCCCTACATTTGCTTCTCTTTCTCTCTCCTTTCTTTCTTTCAGTTCCTTTTCCAGTAACATTTTCTATCACCCTTTGATCGAGACAAGCAAGCGTGGATCCCATCGGGTACGATGGACGTGAGGGGGTGCTAATACCTTCCTCTCGCGTAACCGACTCCCGAACCCATTTCTCTTGGTCGCAAGACCATGCTTTTCCTTTCTCTCAGGTTTACGCGGTGTTTCCTTTCCCTCTCTTGGGATAAATACACATTGCTGGCGACTCTGTTCGGTGCCACTTTCGCGTTTGTACTTGGATGAAAATCCCGGGAGCGACAGCTGGCGACTCTGCTGGGGATCAATGATCAATGACTTGTTGCTGGTCCATCCCTAAGCGAGTCAATCCTAGCGCTTGTCTGTTTTTCTTTCATTGGGTGTTTACTGTTGTGTTGTATTTACTGTTTTATTGTATGGTTATTTACTGCTTTACTGTACATTACTGTATTTACCGTATTTTAGCATTTTCATTTCATATGATATATTATGCTATACTGGACTGTGCTATTTTCTGTTTGGCGGGATGGGATTTCTGAGAGATAAGCCCATTACACAGGCTTGAGTATACACTTAGAATTAGAGTGGAGAGTAGTGGGACCTACGTGCCGTTTGGAGTGCGTTGGGTGTTCACGAAATTCACAGCTAGACGAGGCTATCTTGGGACACGTCGTGGCATACGCATCTTGCGTATTCCAGGATGTAGATCTAGAGAGCTGTCGACTCTAGTGATCGATCATGAGGACCTTAGTGGAAATATCCCTTTTTAGTGGTGACAATGGCAGACCACATTCTGTGGCAAACCCATTCGCACCCGAGGGCCCACTTTGGAACTTGCATAGGATGACTTTTATTTTCTAAGGGGAGTCAGTGGACGACCTCTTTGATTGGCATAGCATTGTATCCTACGGGCTGAATGTGCTATTGCTTCTCAAACCTCCGAAGCTGACAAGCCTTATTTTCTAAGAACCACATGTGAGTATGGGCGGGATGTTTACAGGTTTGCAGGAAACCCAGCCTCCTACCTACCTTACTTGTGATTCTATGATGATTTCAGACATTGTATCCTATGACAGTGATTTAAGTGTTCATCTCAGATATTGCCAGACTCAGTACAGAGACACAGTGCACACAGTTCAATACAGACACCGACACTTGATTACCTGATCACATGCCCTTTTGCATTGCATTATCATATCATAACAGTTATGTTTGTCATTTTCAGGTGCATAATACATTTCTGATTCCAATCCATGGGTTCAACAGAGATCGTCGCCGAGAGAAAGAACAATGTGTCTTACAAGTTTCCAGATCCTGTCTTGGATTCATTGCTCAAAGTTATAGATATGGCTGGTCCGGGTATTCTTGATAGGTTTCAGAAGAGCTACGGGAATTTGGTTGGGATGGTCCGTACAATCACCAAGTATGAACATGATGCCTTGCACACTCTGCTGCAGTTCTACGAGCCTTCGTTGAGGTGCTTTCTTTTTTCAAATTACATTTTGATGCCAACACTGGAAGAATTCTCATTTATTTTGGGAATTCCGATCACGTCGGCAATACCATTCTTCTCTGGTAGTTCTCCCAGCGTAAAAGAAATTGCTGCTGCTTTACAAATGGATCAGACATTGATAAAGAGCGGTGTGAGCAGTAAAAATGGAGTTAGCGGATTTCATTTAGAATTTCTGGCTGGACAGGCCCAAGAGGCTGCAAGTGCTAAAAATTGGACGGTTTACAATTCCATTCTGGCTCTCTGCATATATGGCCTAGTTTTCTTTCCCAATCAGCAAGACTTTGTGGATATGCAAGCAACGAGAGTTTTTGTCCTTAAAAATCCAGTCCCTACTTTGTTAGGAGATTTTTATCATTCCGTGCATTACAAGAATGAGAAAAGGAGGGGAGGATCTGTTAGTTGTTGCACTCCACTGCTGAGTCATTGGTTTTTCAAACATTTGCCTCAGACAGGTGCCTTTGTGGAAACCAAAGATGTGGCGAAATGGTCTAAACGATTGATGAGTTTAACTGCTGATAACATGGTATGGTTTGATCACCGGTTGTTGAGAATAGAGCTTGTCACAAGATGCGGAAATTTTCCAAATGTGCCTTTGATTGGCAGAAAAGGAGGGATCAATTATAATCCAGTTTTGGCCATCCGACAGTTTGGGTATGCTTCCAGATATCCTCCTACAGAGCAAGATGTGGAAGAATCTTTATTCTTTACAGGAACTAAAGATGCAAAGGTGGTAGAAGTAGTGAATGCTTGGAAAGATAAGCACAAAATTGGAAAAGCAGTTTTTGGAAAAGGAGATTGTAGATCTTATCCTGAATATGACAGGTGGATTGAGACGAAAGTAAAGGAATTGCTTTTACCCTTTTCAAGGGGACCTCTTTTATGTTCAGCACAGCCAGAACAACCCACTATGGTGGCTATTGAAGAATGTGAGAAGTGGAAGAAAATGGTCAGAGAGCTGCAGATAGAAAATTCTGGAATGAGCAGATGTCTTCAGAAAGCTCTAGCTGACAACAAAGAGTTGGAAAAGAGAGCCTTGAAAGCGGAAAAAACCTTGGCTGACAAAGAGGAAGATTTTGATGACCGAGCTCGGTACTTTCGGAAACTTACTCTGGGAGCAGATGACACTAGTCAGGCTCACAAGATTACAAAACAGGCTTTAGCCCGAAGCAAGGATTCATTAGCTCAACTTCGTCAAGCTTGGGATGAAGTCAGAATTGAAAATGCCGAGTTAAAGGATCAGTCGAAGACTAAAGACGAGGAGCTTAAAAAGGCACATGAGCAGAGGAGAAAGTATCGGGAAAGTCTCGATAAAAGTCAAGAACAGTTAGAAGAAGCTAGAAGCCAGTTGAAGAATACCAAGAAAGAGCTTGAAGAAGTCATGATAGAAAGGGAGATACTCAAGACGCAAGCCGGCATAAAGAGACACAAAGGAGTGTGTGATGACGAAGCTCTGATGCTGCATATGGGTTCTTTAACTGAAGCTCTTGAGAAAAGGGATGTCTTGATCAAAGAGATGATTGAAAAGCCGAATCACCAGCGTACCCGTATACTTTTTGAGGAGATCAAATACTCAAGTGATAAGCTGAAGGGTGTGGAATTGTCAGACTGATGTTCTTTTCCTTATATTTTGTTATTAATGGTTACCATCAGGCTTGTTGATGGATCCATTTTTCCTTGTATTGCATTTGCGGTGGAACCTTTCTTAAATGTACTTGGATACTTTGTTGAATGAGTATGAGCAGTTTTATTCGGAATTATTCCTTATCAGATAGCTGCACACAAGCACATGACCATGACACGTCTCTTTATATCACAATTTCTGGTCTTCAGATTTCTGTGGTTGGATTGGAATCAGGGTATAAAGCACCTCGGAAATGACAAACATGGCATTGCATATCATTTTGCATTTTTGTTACTTGCTTTTCAGGTACTCGTTGCAGGGTCTCTAACCTTTATTTGGTTTCAGGCAGTATAGCGGAGAGTCATATTCACCGATATTCGACGCGAAGGAATCAAGTAAGAATCATGGATCAAGTGCAAAGTGATTTGGCGGAAATGAGGGCGCGTATGGACCAGTTCATGACCCTCATGACTGGCATGGCGCAAAATCAGGAGAGACTGAGGCTTCTGGTAGAGCGTCCCGACAATGGGCCCGAAGGTGATCATCATGACAATTCACAGGGACATGGCATTCCTCCTCCCGGTGGCAACCCTCCTCTTGGTGGTAACAATCGGGGTAATGGAAATGGTAGGCATGCTGGTGTTACTCTTGAGGATACTCTGGAAGACCAATTTACTCTGCTGGATGCTGATGTGGGTAATCAAGGTGATCGAAGGTATGATGAGTTAGCAGAGAAGATCAGGGCCATAGAATGCAAGAACTCTATGGGTATTGATGTTACCAGCTTGGGGCTGGTCTCAGGAGTCAGAATTCCCCCTAAATTCAAGCCTCCCACTTTCGATAAGTATCACGGCAATGCGTGTCCCCAAACGCATCTTCAAGCTTACTTTGGGAAGATTTCAGCCCATACGGATGACGAGAAGCTATGGATGCACTATTTTCAGGACAGTCTGGCTGGGGCGTCCTTGACCTGGTATATGTAGTTGAATAGAGCTGCTGTGAAGAATTGGAAAGATCTGGCAGAAGCGTTCCTGAAGCAATACCAATATAATATTGACATGGCGCCCAACCGCACCCAATTGCAGGGATTGTCACAAAATGCCAAGGAGAGTTTCAAAGAATATGCACAGAGGTGGAGGGAAATGGCTGCCCAGGTTCAACCTCCCTTATCAGACAGAGAAATGGCAGATATGTTCATGGGCACCTTGCAAGGGGCCTATCTGGATAGATTAGCTGCTTGTCCGTCAACTGGATTTGCTGATATTGTAATTGCGGGAGAAAGAATAGAAAGTCTGTTAAAGCTTGGAAAAATCCAGGATGTGAGTGGGGCCGGCTCTTCGGGGACGAAGAAACCGTTTGCTAGTAACCAGAAAAGACGAGAAGGTGATACGAATGCTGTGTTTAGAGGACGAGGCAGAGGGCGTTCTCGAGCTTATTATCAGGTAGATGCTGTAACAATCCCCACACCGTCTGTTCAGAAACAACAACCCCAACAACAAGTTCAACAGCAACAACCTTTTTTCCAGCAAAGGTCTAGACAGAGGGATCGTAAGATGGATCCTCTCCCTATGACTTATGCCGCGCTGTTGCCCCGGCTACTCGAGTTAAAGTTGGTAGAACTCCGTACTATGAAAGCTCCGGTTGCTGGAAACCTGCCACCTAACTTCGATGCTAATGCTCGTTGTGAGTTCCACTCAGGTGCTCAGGGGCACTCCATTGAAAAATGCTGGGCTTTCCATCATAAAGTACAAGATTTGATTGATGCTAAAGCCATCAATTTCTCTCCCGCTCCTAATATTACTCAGCATCCCATGCCTGATCATAGCGCAGCAAATGTGTACGCTATTGAAGATGGGAGGAGATTGAATCTAGTGACAGATATCCGTCAAGTGAAAACTTCTTTGTTGGTTGTAAAAGATCGTTTATTGAAGGGACAGGTGTTCCCGGGCTGTAATCAAGATTGCTTTGAGTGTATGAATCAGGAGAACGGATGTGATAAGTTGAAGATGGGTTTACAGAATCTGATCGATGAAGGATGTCTACAGTTCGACAGAGTCGTGAAAGACACTGATGAGATATCAACCGTGACCATCTATTACACTCCCGCTGAGATTCAAATGCCGGTCAATGCAGTTCCCGTGGCGAGTGTTGCGCCAGAAGGGCCCAGTCCTGTCACTATCACGGTGCCAGGACCAATTCCGTTCACATCCACGAAAGCTATCCCATGGCACTATGGGGCAGATGTATATTACGAAGGTAAAAAACAGGAAGTTGAGTCATCAGTCAGCCCAAATGTTGATAACGTAGGGGGTGTAGGGGGCTTTACAAGGAGTGGAAGGTTGTTCGCTCCCCAAACCTTGAGAAGTGATAAGGAGGTAGAAGCTGCAGCAAAGGATAAGGGTAAACAGGTGGTTGAAAGTGCACCTACACCTGAAGCAGAGACAAAGATTACTTTTGATAAGGAAATGGAAGAATTTATGAAGATAATCAAGAAAAGCGATTATAAGATTGTGGACCAACTGAATCAGACCCCTTCAAAGATTTCAATCCTGTCACTATTGTTGTGCTCTGATGCGCACCGGCAGGCGTTGTTGAAAGTGTTGAAGAGTGCGTACGTGCCGCAAGAAATTACTGTTAATCAGCTCGAGGGCGTAATCTCCAATGTTAATGTCAGCCATGGCTTGGGCTTTACAAGTAGAGATTTGACTGTTGAAGGAAGAAACCATAATAAGGCTTTGCATATCACGATGGAGTGTAAGGGCGCAGTGTTATCTCATGTACTGGTAGACACTGGTTCGTCACTCAATGTCTTGCCCAAGAAGGCATTAATGAAGCTGGAAGTTGATGGTTTGATCTTAAGGCCTAGTGAATTGGTGGTCAGAGCATTCGATGGAACCAGACGATCTGTGTTTGGTGAGGTGGAATTGCCCGTACAAATTGGACCACAGGTATTCAAATCCACGTTCCATGTAATGGACATACAACCTGCATATAGCTGCCTATTGGGACGCCCTTGGATTCACGGAGCCGGGGCTGTTACTTCTACTCTACATCAAAAGCTGAAGTATGAGTTTGAAGGGCAGGTTGTGACAGTGTGTGGGGAAGAAGACATCTTTGTGAGTCACTTGTCCACGTTCAAGTACATTGAAATGGATGGGGAAATTCATGAGATGCTGTGCCAATCATTCGAAGCAGTCAATATTGACGATGCACCTGAGTCTTCTTCTGTACCAGTTGGGGCTGGTACCTCCATTTCATCTTACAAACAAGCTGTCGAAGTCGTCAGGGCAGGCAACGCCCAAGGTTGGGGCCGGTTGATAGAGACCCCAATGAAGGAAGACAAATTTGGTATTGGTTATCATCCCTCTACAACTTCAGATGCGGGGAGCAGGGGACCCATTACTTTCAATAGTGGGGGAATTATCTACATGGACCAGTCTTGTGCAGCCACGGAGGATAGTGTTGACAGTGATTGTGACTTGGACAACTGGGTACGCCCTCATGTTCCGGGACAACAAGTGCAAAACTGGTTCGTTGAAGAAGTCATCCGGGTTACTCTTCAGACAGAGTAATTTTTCTTTGTTTTTTTTTTCTAACCATAATGCATGACAAAATCTTGCGCTCTGCCCAAGGCGTATAGATTCATTTGTAGGGCCACCATGGTTGCATTTGCAATGTTTAATCATTAATAAAGGACGTTTTGCAATCAAATTTTGTTCTCTGTCTTTCAGTTTTTATTTTTGCACAAAAAATATAAAATGGCAATGTTTCATTTTCTTTTGTTTTGCTTAAAAATAAATTCTAAAATAAGGCATGAACCCGTTCATGCAGACTTGATCCTCCGGATACCACTGATAACGATTTTGATATGGCCATGTATGACTTTGACAATCCGATTTATCAAGCCGAAGAAGGGGATGAGAAAGATTGTGAACTCCCTGAAGAACTGGCCAGATTGTTGAAACAGGAGGAAAGGGTCATCCAGCCTCATCAGGAGACTGTAGAAATCATCAATATTGGTACCAAGGACGCCAAGAAAGAGATCAGGATTGGTGCCAGCTTGCAAGCAGATGTGAAGCAAACTTTGACGGAAATGTTGCACGAGTATGTTGACGTCTTCGCCTGGTCGTATCAAGACATGCCGGGGTTGGATACGGATATTGTCGTGCACAGGCTACCATTGAGAGAAGAATATCCGCCAGTCAAGCAGAAACTTCGTCGGACTCACCCCGACATGGCCTTAAAGATTAAGGAGGAAGTCCAGAAGCAGTGGGACGCTGGTTTTCTTGCTGTGACAAAGTATCCTCCATGGGTAGCCAACATCGTGCCAGTACCGAAGAAAGATGGAAAAGTGAGAATGTGTGTGGATTATCGAGATCTTAATAAAGCTAGCCCGAAAGATGATTTTCCACTACCTCATATTGATGTGTTGGTCGATAATACAGCTCAGTTTTCAGTGTTCTCATTTATGGACGGTTTCTCCGGGTACAACCAGATCAAGATGGCACCTGAAGATATGGAGAAGACCACGTTCATTACTCCGTGGGGTACATATTGTTATAAAGTAATGCCTTTTGGGTTGAAAAACGCAGGGGCAACGTACCAGCGGGCGATGGTGACATTGTTTCATGACTTGATTCATAAGGAGATCGAATGTTATGTAGATGATATGATTGCCAAGTCGAGAACAGAAGAGGAACATCTGGTTAATCTGAAAAAGCTGTTTGAAAGGTTGAGAAAGTTCCGTCTGAGATTAAATCCAAACAAGTGCACGTTTGGGGTGCGTTCTGGAAAGTTACTGGGCTTCATTGTGAGCGAAAGAGGAATCGAGGTTGATCCTGCCAAGGTGAAAGCAATACAAGAAATGCCTGAACCGAGAACAGAAAAAGAGGTTCGTGGTTTCTTGGGTAGATTGAACTACATTGCAAGGTTCATATCTCACCTAACAGCCACGTGTGAACCAATATTTAAATTGTTAAGGAAAGATCAAACGGTCAGGTGGAATGACGATTGCCAATTGGCATTCGATAAGATAAAAGAATACTTGCAGGAACCTCCGATTCTAATGCCTCCAGTTGAAGGGAGACCGCTGATAATGTATCTGACAGTGCTTGAAGGTTCCATGGGTTGTGTTCTCGGTCAACATGACGAGACAGGTAGGAAGGAGCATGCTATTTACTACCTGAGCAAAAAGTTCAATGATTGTGAGTCCCGATACTCAATGCTTGAAAAGACATGCTGTGCGCTTGCATGGGCCGCTAAGCGATTGAGGCAATATATGGTTAGGCACACGACCTTGTTGATTTCAAAAATGGATCCTATCAAGTATATTTTTGAGAAACCAGCATTGACAGGCAGAGTTGCACGGTGGCAAATGGTCTTGACAGAGTATGACATTCAGTACACTTCACAAAAGGCCATCAAAGGAAGTATCTTGTCCGACTATCTTGCGCAACAGCCGATTGATGATTACCAACCCATGAAGTTTGACTTCCCTGATGAAGACATCATGTTTCTCAAAGCTAAAGACTGCGAGGAACCACTTCCGGAGGAGGGGCCAGACCCTGAATCCAAATGGAGTCTGATGTTTGATGGGGCTGTCAATATGAATGGGTGCGGAGTTGGAGCAGTTCTTATCACGCCGGAAGGTGTTCATATGCCGTTCACTGCCCGAATAACTTTCGGATGCACCAACAATGAAGCAGAGTACGAAGCTTGTATAATGGGGATCGAGGAGGCGATTAATCTACGGATTAAGACCCTTAATATATTCGGTGATTCAACTTTGGTAATCAATCAAGTGAAAGGGAGTTGGTACACGCACCAAGCAAATCTAGTGCCGTATAGAGATTATACAAGGAGATTGCTGACGTTTTTCACAACAGCGAAACTGTACCACATTCCTCGAGATGAGAATAGGTTCGCTGATGCCTTGGCCACTTTGTCTTCCATGATCAAAGTGCAAGGATGGAACCATGTACCTAAGATTGAGGTATCCCGCCTTGACAGACCAGCATTTGTGTTTGCGGTAGATGCAACGTCTGATGACAAGCCATGGTTTCATGACATTAAGTGTTTCTTGAAAAGTCAAGAGTACCCGCTCGGGGCATCGTCCAAAGACGGGAAGACGTTGAGAAGGTTAGCTGGTAGTTTCTTCTTGAACAAAGATGGCGTGCTGTATAAAAGAAATTTTGACACGGTCCTGCTTAGATGTGTGGATAGACATGAAGCAGACTTGTTGATGATTGAAGTGCACGAAGGCTCTTTCGGTACTCACGCCGGAGGGCATACAATGGCTAAAAAGTTGTTAAGATCGGGATATTATTGGTTGACTATGGAGTCAGATTGTTGTAAATATGCCCGCAAATGCCATAAATGCCAGATCTATGCAGACAAGGTGCATGTGCCTCCAAATCCGTTGAGCATCATGTCGTCGCCTTGGCCGTTTGCCATGTGGGGCATTGATATGATCGGAAAGATTGAGCCTACAGCTTCCAATGGTCATCGTTTCATCTTGGTGGCAATTGATTACTTCACCAAATGGGTTGAAGCCGCATCCTATGCCAATGTTACAAAACAAGTGGTCGCTCGTTTCTTAAAACGGGATATCATTTGCCGATATGGAGTTCCCGAAAGAATCATTACTGATAATGGTTCTAATTTGAACAATAAGATGATGGCTGAGTTATGCCGGGACTTCAAAATCGAACATCACAATTCTTCTCCGTACCGCCCAAAGATGAATGGCGCGGTCGAAGCGGCCAACAAAAATATCAAGAAGATTGTACAGAAGATGGTTGTCACGTACAAAGATTGGCATGAGATGTTACCATTTGCTTTGCATGGGTATCGAACGTCGGTACGCACGTCCACTGGGGCAACCCCATTCTCGCTTGTATATGGTATGGAGGCAGTGCTACCGGTTGAAGTAGAGATTCCGTCCCTCAGAGTCATGATGGATGTTAAGCTAGATGAAGCTGAATGGGTACGAGCCAGATTTGATCAGTTGAGCCTTATTGAGGAAAAGCGATTGGCGGCTGTATGTCATGGGCAACTATATCAGCGCAGAATGAAACAGGCATTTGACCAAAAGGTGCGTCCTCGGGTTTATAAAGTCGGAGATGTGGTACTCAAAAGGATCCTTCCTCCCAATACAGATCACAGGGGCAAATGGACTCCTAATTATGAAGGTCCATTCGTGGTTAAAAAGGTCTTTTCGGGCGGAGCTTTATTGCTTACAACCATGGATGGCGAAGACTTTTCATCCCCTGTCAACTCGGACGTAGTCAAAAAATACTTCGCATGAATAGACCCGCTGGATAATAAGAATAAAAAAAATCCAGGCAAAAAAGGGCATCCCGGCTAACCAAAAACAGAATAAGGTTCGGGCAAAAATTAGGGATATAATTGAAAAAAATTTGTACACCCGGTAAGTTGAAAACCCGAAAGGGCAACTTAGGCAAAAAAGGGTATCCTGGTGGATCGAAAACCTGAAAGGGCGGTCCACACAAAAGAGGGATTTAAGCGAATGACTACGGTTTGAGTTATCTGTACCCTATCACCGTTTGAACAACTGACGTTCTGAAGGATAGGAATCGGTCTGATCATCCCTCAGAAGGCAAGGTCGGGGAGTTTTGAAGACATACTGGTCATAACAGAATGGAAACTCAGTGGAATTCCGTTTTCACATTGCCATTAGGATAGTTTCTTTTCTCAATTTTTCAGCAATCACCTCTTTCCAGGGATTGCTTCCAGATGTAATTGCCTATTCTGGGCTCTCAGTCAATAAATTGAATTTCAGTAAAAAGCTTTCTATTTTTGTTTTATTGCTTTGTTTGCAAAAACGTCCTAATTGTTGATAAAACATTGCATTTGAAAACATGGCAGCCTTGCAATAACATGCGCAGAAAAAATATTTGAAATTACTTCGAATGTTGAATACTCCCGGATGGTGGATTCTAGCCACGCAATATTCGGGGCATGTGGGCATATTCTTTTGTTGCAGGTAGCAGGTGCAGATGATTTTAAGCACAAGACCAGCAATAAATCACCCCACGCAAAAGACTGGGGCAATTATGGGTAAGGAGATCGGCGTTCATCGTTCGGTCGACGATTGTTCATAACGGGTCGATATCAGTGAATTAAGTTCAACTGGGTACCGTTGCATCTTATTAAGTCGATTCTCTCATTCAGTACTTCCAACAGCTACAAGCTTTTCTATGTCGATAACGGTCACAGGTTCCCCAAAAGAGTGGTCTCGTCGACACCGAAACTGATGGTCATTATCCCCAGCGAAGTCACAAGAGTTTGAAGAGGCTAGATCTTCTGTAAAATCCTCTTATGACATCCTTTGCGGGGACGAATTGTTGTGTTGTCCAAGCATGGGGCAGGATTGTTTCCCCAGCATGAAGTGTTGGTCACCCCCAGTAGAGTTTGAGGACAGTTGGTCTTCTGTAAAATCCTCTCGGAAGGCATTCCCCAACATGAGACGCTTTAAAGCAGTTTTCTCCAGCAGAGTTTGTTATAAACTCGTCATCCCCAACGGAATTGTCCAAAGGGAAAGCTCGCCTAACATGGGGCATTGTGGTACTCATCCTAAGCTTGACAGTCATATTCTTCAGCAGACTACTGTGGATTTGCTTTGGGTTTCCCCAACAGATCTCTAAGGACTCTTTCTAGCAAGTTGCAGTAGAATGTTCTAACCAGGATTTGCATATCCCTGGCAGAGTAGCCCTGATACCCAGCAAGATCGTATCTCTGGTCATGGTATCCCCACAGAGGTCAGCATCGAATCTTGTCAGCAACTTCCAGCTGAGTTGTTGTTCTCTCCGCAGAGGTTTATCAGATCGACAGAATCTATTCCTCAACAAGGATGGTACAGCCTTTCCCCAGCCGGGTCAGAAGGTTGATAATCCCTATAAAGGATCTTGGGTTGAATAAATCCCCAAGCAGAGTTTTAAGGGCTCATTTCCCCAGCAGGAAGTCATTTAAAAATTCTCATCCCCAGCGGAATCGCTGTGACCAGAATTCGTTCCCCCAAACAGATGGAATAATTCCTGCCAGAGTCGTCATTCCCTCATATCTTAAAGTCCAATTTATTTTTGGCAAGCTTGACAATTCGAAGCAGACGGATTGTTCATCCATTCGCCAGCAGAGATATTATCCTTTTAGGAGTCTCCGAGATTAAATCATTGATTGTGGTTCCTCAGCAGAGTCGGCATAGATGTCTGACACAGATGCAGAGAGTAATGCAATGTTGCATATTCCAAAAGTCCAACAGTGGATTGGCAAAAGTCCGTCTTCGGGTGGCAAAAGTCCAACAGTGGATTGGCAAAAGTCCGTCTTCGGGTGGCAAAAGTCCAACAGTGGATTGGCAAAAGTCCGTCTTCGGGTGGCAAAAGTCCAACAGTGGATTGGCGAAAGGTCCATCTAAGGGTGGCATATTCTAAAAGTCCAACAGTGGATTGGCAAAAGTCCGTCTTCGGGTGGCAAAAGTCCAACAGTGGATTGGCAAAAGTCCGTCTTCGGGTGGCAAAAGTCCAACAGTGGATTGGCAAAAGTCCGTCTTCGGGTGGCAAAAGTCCTACAGTGGATTGGCGAAAGGTCTATCTAAGGGTGGCATATTCTAAAAGTCCAACAGTGGATTGGCAAAAGTCCATCTTCGGGTGGCAAAGCAGCTAAAAGTCCAACAGTGGATTGGCAAAAGTCCGTCTTCGGGTGGCAAAAGTCCAACAGTGGATTGGCAAAAGTCCGTCTTCGGGTGGCAAAAGTCCAACAGTGGATTGGCAAAAGTCCGTCTTCGGGTGGCAAAGGTCCAACAGTGGATTGGAAAAAGTCCGTCTTCGGGTGGCAAAAGTCCAACAGTGGATTGGCAAAAGTCCGTCTTCGGGTGGCAAAAGTCCAACAGTGGATTGGCAAAAGTCCGTCTTCGGGTGGCAAAAGTCCAACAGTGGATTGGAAAAAGTCCGTCTTCGGGTGGCAAAAGTCCAACAGTGGATTGGCAAAAGTCCATCTTCGGGTGGCACGAAGCTGCAAAGTCCACCAGTAGTGTGGCAGGCCAGTAGTCGTCTGGAGTTGCATAAAAGACATTATTAAAGTCCACCAGTAGTGTGGCAAGCCAGTAGTCGTCTGGCGTCGTTCAAAAGACATTATTAAAGTCCACCAGTAGTGTGGCAAGCCAGTAGTCGTCTGGCGTCGTTCAAAAAGACAGTATTAAAGTCCACCAGTAGCGTGGCAAGCCAGTAGTCGTCTGGCATCGTTCAAAAGACAGATCTCTCCGACGTTTCATCGAGGACTCAATCCAGCAGTCTCGTTGGGTTTATATCCCTTTTCTTCTTCATCATCCAGAGCAAATTTTTGGTTATATTTGGTATTCAATCACTATATACCTTGAAAGTCCGAAAGCAATTGCTTTCAGGCATTCAGGTCTACAGCGCTTGAATAGGGGCAGCTGTAATACCCCAAAATTTGCTCTCCCTTTTTTGGCATCATAGCATGGCATTATCATATCATATCCATCTCATTAGCATTGCATTGCATTTAACATAGAAAAATGAAGCATGGCATCCTTCTTACCATCAGGGCATGTGGTCAGGTGGAAGGTGGACAATCAAGGAATCATTCAAAGCCCAAAAAGGTCAATCAAGTTTCCTCAAGGCAAGCCAAGAGGTCTTTCATGTCTCATACCATCTCAATGGATCATCCACAACCTCAAGGATGAGAGATTCAATGGGAGATTGAAGCACTACATCTTTCACTATGCAAGAGATTCAAAAATTGAAGGAAAACCCTCAAAAGAGATAGCTCATTGATTCAAAATCATTCTCAAGTGGCATTTCTCATCATCCTTTAAGAGGATACACAACATACTCTGAGGAATTTGGATTTGGAAGATGTGCAATTTCCTCCTAACCAAAGGGGGTCAAAACTAGGGTTTCCCATTAAATCAGGGAATCTTTGATTTTTTGAACAAAACTTGATGTCATGGTATTCCATATGTCCTTAAGTGTATGTGTGTGGAAGATTGCATCTCAATTGGTTTTAGAAGTGGTTCAATTGGAAGAAAGATCAAGAATCAGAGAAATTGGGGCAAAGTCAAATAATCAGAGGAAAAAGTCAACTCTTGACTTTTTGAGGCCAAATTCATGAAATTCATGTTACATATGTCCAATGTACAAAATTTGATCAAGAAACTCCAAAGGAATCATGAAAAAATCAAGATGTGGAAAGTTGCCATTTTTGGATGAAGAAGGGTTACTAAAAATAGCAAGTTTTGGCCATTTTGCATCAGAGTTTGAACCAAGGCCATTCAAATTTGGAGCACCAAATGAGAAATCCACTCTGCCTCAATGAAAGATCTTGTTTTAAGCTTTAAATCCATGTGTAGAACATCTCCATTGGATAAAAATTGAGAGAGTTATAGATGATCAAAGTTGAGGGAAACTTGGGCAAAATGCAAGTCAGCTTGGGCAAGTTTCAGGTCGCGCGCAGTCATTTTCACAAACACATGGTGGGCCAAATGTATTGATCAATTACTCATGGTTAGAGGCCTCAAATGAAAAATCTTTCAACATGAAAGTTGTTCCTCTATGTGAGATCTTCAAAAGTGGTGTTTATGATTTTTTCATTTGATCAAAGGTTGAGAAGTTATGATGGGTCCAATTTACTATGATCATGCTGAAAACCTAAGTGCCATGTTGCTTTGTCAAACGACCATGTGCCACGCCCTTATATCAGTCCCAAACCTTGATGCTCCAAGTTGCTTTTCACCAATTTCCAAGCCTCAATTCAATTCAATTTTCACCCCAAACTTGTTCCATGATATCTCCTCTTCCATTTGGCATCAATACCTCTTTGTTTCATTCACAAACTAGAGATAAATTCTTGGTCAAACCATTAAACCTTGGGCTGCTAAAAACCAGAAAAAAATGAATGTTGTTGTTGTTGTCTCAGCTTGCTCGTGCATTGCTCACCCTCCAACTCTTTCTTCATTTAACCAAACACTCATTACATGTCCATGCACATGAGCACGTGCCATGCACGAAAATAGAAAAAAGCAACTTGCTGAACAAGTTTGGTGAGACAGCCGTGCAATGTCAGTTCATTTTCACTTCCACCATAACACCATGGACCTCCACCACTATAGCACAACCACAGCTGACTCGCCCTAACTAACTTGGCTCAGTTAGTTAGAGGCAGCTCAGTTAACTCAACTTGGACTCAGTTGACTCACTCACTTAACCACCTATGGTTCACTTCTAACTCACACTATAAAATCAAATCTCACTCACATTTCTCATAACAACACTCATTTCTCTCACTCACTTCAGAATTTTTCTCTCACTCTCTCTGATTTTGCTCATTTTCTTCTCCACGATCTCAACTCCATTGTGCTTCCATTGCTCATTGTTTTGGTGTGGTTGAATCAAGAACAACTAGAGCAACTCCATTTCTGCAAGATTAGCATCATTGCAAATCCATATCCATCATCGTTTTTCAAAAGTGGAAAGCCTTTATTTGGCCAAGTGAAGCTCAAGGAAGGAGCAGTTTCCTCTGGTATTCTTGTGTACTCAAAGCTTCATCAACTTCAGGTTTGAGTTCTTGAACTTTGATTGCACGATTTCTCTTCATTATCACTTGTTTCTTGTTGGTTTCAGCTCAATAGGAGCATTCCTAACTCCGGCTAGTTGATAGGCCTTTTAAAGGCGTAGTTGCAAAACTTAGGGCACAAATTCATCTCCTCTGTTCTTGCTATGAGTGCATGACATGTTGTTTTTGGGAGTGAATTCTTAACCTACATAAGCTCAGCTTCAATTTGGTACCATATTTGTGGATTTTTGTGAGATGTGAGAGTTGCAGGTGGTGGTTCTCGCCGGAGAAGGTGACCGGAGGTCCCTCTCCGGCCGGTAGCTTCGTTCTAGGGTTTTTCTTGCCAGTTGGAGTTACAGCCGTTTGATCTTGTTGATCCAACGCGTGAAACATTGCCAGCGCATTAAAAGAAGCATGCACCTCACGTGCCTATTTTCTGAATTCACTTATGCAACGTGTGGTGCAGTGCATGGTATGTTATGTGTTCCCTCACGCGTGTGTGTTGATCATGATTACGTTGACTGCTTGTTTGACTTGACTTGATCTCATGGTTGTGATTGCTTTGACATTGTGTTGACTGAAGCACATGGTTGTTAACATGTTATGCGCAGAAATGGACCTATCCAGATTGCTATTCACACCTCCTCTTTTTCAAAGCCCAATGAATTTGCACTGTCCAATTACTATGTTCATACCCCCCTGCATTTTGCATTTAATTTTCATTTTTATTTCTTTCTACACGTTTGATTTCTAATTTTTAAAAATACCAAAACATATTGGAAAATTCTACAAAAATTCATGTGTATTCTTAAAACATTTAGGAAATTTTCTATGATTTTATTTTCTGATTTTATGACCATTTTGCCCCTGTTCCATTATTTCTTTTGAATTTCCATTTGTATGCATACTTAATGTGACATATGATTTTGTGCATTTTTGTTCTTGATCACAAAAAATGATTTTGATGCCTTTCTTTTTGCATTGTGGTCACAATATGTTGAGGTATGTTTGAGATTTATGAGATGATTTTTAAGTCTTTTTTGGATGACTTTTGATGTGTTGCTTTGAGCATGAATGCATGAAACTTCCATGAGACTTTGACCTAATTGTTGAGTGACTTTGGTTCTGATTCATTGCTTGTGGACTTGATATGTTAATGGCATGTGTTTAAGGTGTTAGATTGGTGAAAGTCATAATTTTTGAAGCATGTTTGCTATTTGTTTGAAGCATGAAGTTTAACTTGTTCATTTTGTGAATGCATGCCTCATGTTTGGTTTGCTTGATCATGAAGGCACTTGTGCCATGAGTTGTGGTTTTGTTGGAGGATGTATAGCATGTTAATTGACTTCTGATTGTGACATTTGGGTTTCATCTTTGCATGTTTGATGTTTATCTTGCACCTTAAGTCACTTGTTTCACAAGTATGAACCACATTCACATCACTTCACCTTTTCTTCTTTGCTTCTTGTTGGATTGAGATTTTGTTTGCATGATTTAGTATGCCCATTTAGGATAACATTAGGTTGTGTAAATATGAGTTACATTCTGACTTGGAAGCATGTATAGCATTCAATCTCATTTCACTTTGTTTGTCAACTTGTTTGAATTTGATTTGTTCATTATATTTTCTTACTTTACTTGTAAGTGATTGTGCTAACCATGTAGGGGCTTTGGTAAGTTTCAATTGAGTGTGGATAAGGAATCCACATTCAACTTCTATCCTTTCTCTTTTACAATTCCATGTTTTGTTAAGCACTTATGTGCTTTCTTTTAATAACTCATCACTTTCCCTTTTGAATTACAATTCATCTTCTACTTTGGAAGTGAATTGTTTAATTCTTTCTTTCTTTAGATTTTAGGTTGAAACCTCACAAACCTTTAGGATCACTCCCTTTAATCTTCAATTAGGATTGAGTCTTAGTCCATATAGGTTTTACCTTTTCTCCTCTCTTGGGTCTTTTTTCTCATCTCAAAGAAAATTCAAAACATATAATAAAGGTAGGCATTTATTGCATTTAGGCCTTTCATATAAAGAAAAGGTTATAAGGGGTCTTCTCTTATAATCTTAGAATGTATAGCATATAGCCCATCTTGGGTCAATGTGTTAAACATTTGATCTTGTATGAGGGACTTAAATGCAATACTTGTTGAAGGTGCAAATAATAAAAAACACTTCTTCATTTCTTAATCAACAAAAACACTTAATAAACACAAGTATGCTAGTGTGTTTGATCCTTGACAATTGGAGCTAAGTGTGGAGGTCTTCTTCACTCTTAGTGTGCTTTCTTACCCATTCCATCTTGGAATGTGAGAATGTACACATTCCGATGACTAAGATTTGGATACACTGTCGTATGCAAACAAATCCAAAACACTTCCTTCTAAAAGACAAAAACAAACAATAACGTCTTTCCTTCGGGAATTCTTTTCTCACCTCATTCACTCTCAACGCACGAACGCGCTTCTACTCGTTCTCTTGCAAGATGGTAACGCACTCGGACCAGCGAGCCTGCAACACCTGAGCTAGAACGTCAGCCGTTCTCTAAAAAACACAAACAATCCATCCCTAGTGAGGGGAACTACGTCGCTCTGATTCTCATGTTCCCGATGAGATACGTAGGCAGTGGGGTAGGGCCCATGCGAGCACTTCTTTTATTTTCCCTACATTTGCTTCTCTTTCTCTCTCCTTTCTTTCTTTCAGTTCCTTTTCCAGTAACATTTTCTATCACCCTTTGATCGAGACAAGCAAGCGTGGATCCCATCGGGTACGATGGACGTGAGGGGGTGCTAATACCTTCCTCTCGCGTAACCGACTCCCGAACCCATTTCTCTTGGTCGCAAGACCATGCTTTTCCTTTCTCTCAGGTTTACGCGGTGTTTCCTTTCCCTCTCTTGGGATAAATACACATTGCTGGCGACTCTGTTCGGTGCCACTTTCGCGTTTGTACTTGGATGAAAATCCCGGGAGCGACAACTTTCTCCTTTGATTTTGAATATACTGTTGTTTTTAATCTTTCTGTGTTGAACAACTAACCAAACAGGATGGAAGCACTACAACCGAGTAAGTGGTTATCGCTTTCATTTACTGCTTTCATATTATAAACTGTATTGTGGGGCTGCTCACTATAAGTCTCCTTTCATAAACTCATATCTACTGTGTAATAATAGTATAGATATTTTGAGTTTCCCCGGCAACTACGTCTAGAACTAAGTGATGCCGTTTCATTTATTCGTAGAAATAGACGCCTAGATCCCCAATAGGAGCACCAGATACAGTCTTCTCTTCGGCTGTCCTCCTTAGGAATCGTCAAGAAGCTCTACTCCCCAAGATGAATGTATTCTCCGTGAATGGCATCTTTGAGTTTCTTCCCAATTCTCGAACTTTCCTGACTTGATCTATTCCTTGTGGATAGCTTGCCTTGAATGTCTCGGGGTTTGGGTACCCACTACGGTCATAATCTTGGACCTTAACTAAGGAACCCTCTTTAAAAGCTAAAAGTCGTTGGATAGTAAACCTCGCATGTTTACCAGTGGTTTTCATCTTTAAAAGAGTTATCTCTCCTAATGGAAAGGAGGTGATAGACCCACGGGCTTCTTAAAAGCATCGGCCTCCTCTTGGGCATTATTTAAGGACCCTACGGCTTCTTAGAAGTATTCACAGCCTCATCTTAGGCTTCGTATAATGATCTCTTCCTCCAGGAATGATAGCCTCCTCTTGGGCTTCGTACAAGTACCCGTCGGCTTCTTAAAAGATTCCAGCCTCCTCTTGGGCTTCGTACAAATTGTCCCGACGACCTCCTAGAGGTATAGGAACAGAACCTAGTCATCCTCATAGAACAGTCCTTTCATAGAGTCTACTACTGTTTCTCAAAGCATAGTACAAAAGATAAAACTCTAGACTTGGACAGTCTAACTTCCTTGAGTCTCAAAGACATTCTCAAGCACCCTTCGTTAAATAGGAAGGAAACCCGCAGACTCGGATAGTCTCAATACCCTTTGGATTTCCCGTTTCCTAAAAGAAAAGGAAATATCCCTGATCCTCAAATTAAATCCCTGTGTACAGTGTTACTCATATAAGAACTGATTTTCTCTTTAAAATCAGTATATTGGATCTGTCACTCAACTGAAACAGTTACAATAGCCTCCATCTCGGGCTTCGTACGAGATACCAAAATTCTCCCCAGTGGAGTCAAAATAACCTTTTAGCCTCTCTCTCAGGCTTTGTATAGGACACAAAAGATTCCCTCGTTGAGTTAATCACCCTTTTTTTTGCCTCCATCTCGGGCCTCGTACGAGATATAAATTCGTTAAGCAAGAGTCGAACTCTTTGCTAGCCTCCTCTTAGGCTTTGTATAACGATATGCCCCACTGGGTCAAAAACATTTAGCCTCTCTCTCGGGCTTTGTACGAGACACAAAATAGCCTCCTCTTAGGCTTTGTATAATGATTTTCCTAGCGGAAATTAGCCTCCTCTTAGGCTTTGTATAAGAAAACCACTGGTTGATCCAATCAACCTTTTAGCATCAAAGCTGTGCCTCGTTCACAGTACACAAACATCAACAACTCCTTTCCCTTCATCTAATCGCTGTAAGCGGCAAGCCTCTGGACCATCTATATCCATGCCATTGTCCCTCTTTTAGCATGAGAAATTCCTAAGGAAAGATGGCATTGCTCTACACGGAGTTAAAGTCTTCTCCTTCAGGTTAAAACCCTTTCTTCGGAAGTTATGGCATTGCTCGGATCCGCGTATCCCGGTTAAAGTAATTCTCCTTCTCCCCTCTTTAGAGATGACAAATTCTCTCTAAAGTCGAGGTCTTTTAGCTTCACATCTTGGGCTTTGAATAAGACACAAATAGACCTTTTAGCTTCACATCTTGGGCTTTGAACAAGATACAAATCACCTTTCGCTTCACGTCTTGGGCTTGGAACAAGACACCAAAAACCAATTTCCTCCCATAGAATAGGAGGAACTACGAATGCTCTGATTTCCCTGTTTCGGTAAACGGGAATACGTAGGCATAAGATCAAAAGAAAAGATCTTAGCGAGCACAATCAACAAAAAACCCAATTCCCATATCTCCATCAATTAAAAGCAGTAATTCAAAAGCATCAGTCCCAACATCCTAATCCTTATTCCCCGCCAGAAACCCTTTGCCTAGAAAAAAGAAAGAAAGAACTGTATTGGCGAAATACGAATAACCAGTACAAAGGCCCCCCACATTGATAGCATCCGTAACCTAACAGACCGCTGTTTAAACTCAGTATGCAAGCAGGGTTAATTGGAGACATCTATTTCCCTTCCTTATTCAGCTCACAATAGGATAAAAAATGAATCGACCTGTAGTTTTAAGCTCAACCGCAGAGAGCGACCAGCGCTTAAGAACCGCGTCCAAAATCGCTCGCTACAGAAAAGTGGCGCCCACCGTGGGGCCGATTCTTTCTTTCTTACAATTTAAACCTTGGGTAAGTCATTTTCTTGGCGGTGGTCGCTACAGAAAAGTGGCGCCCACCGTGGGGCCAGTTTTTCTTTCTGTCTGTTTTCCTTGTAAAATGGCGACTCTGCTGGGGAGTCTCCTTTTCTACCTTAGGGCATCATCCCCGTTTTCTATGGAAAATGAGAACTCTACCGAAGAGAAAGATTGACCTATGCTGGTCCATCTCTTAGGCAGGGAACCACAGATTGGGGCTTCCGCCGGGGAACCCATTTCTGTCAGGAACTTAAGATTCATAGCTTTATAAATCTAGGATGATTAGGACAAATATATATACTGCTTTTCCTAATTGCTATACGTGTTTATTTTTCTGCTACTGGGAATGCGTGTGATGCCGCATGTGGTGAGATTGAGTATACACTTAAGAAAAGCCAACCTTTTTCGTAGTGCGGAAGCTATCGGAAATAGTTGTTACGCGATACTACCCTCATTTGAGGCTGGTGATCTATTCTCGGTGAATAGCACTTACTCTAAGATTGCACACAACTCGCTGGCGATCCGCTTGTTGTTTTGCTTTCCTGGGAGGAGCTGATGATAATGAGTACAGGTACAAAAATCACCCTAGTATAAACCTTTGGGGATGGGTAGAGCCTTGACTTCATGACAACGACCCTTTGACCCCATGTTTTTTCTATGTTTTTGTGTGCTGCATTCATGCATTCATTTAATAAAACATTAAAACATTCAAAAAAGTTTCTCTTCTAGTCTCTCTGTTTTTCAAATTAAACTAAGACTGTGAGTGCAAATATCAGAGAAAAAGATTACGCTAATGGATTTCGGTAGAAGGAGAACTCGCCAGTATACCTTCAAGGTTCCAAAGCTAGAGGATTTGAGAAGGTTAGCAAGGATGATCGTTAACCCAGAGGCTTTTAGAGCCAAGCACGGAGGTCTGCTACCACTGTTAAGAGTCCATGTGATTGAGGGAATCATGGATGCGCTCATTCAATTCTACGATCCGGTTTATCACTGTTTCACGTTCCCGGATTACCAGCTATCACCAACGCTGGAGGAGTATTCTCATCTGGCTGATTTACATATCACTGATCGAGCTCCATTTTCTGGACTGGAAGAAATTCCAAAGAATCAGACTATTGCAATAGGAATTCATTTGGACGAGTCTGAGGTCAGGACTCACATGACCACTAAGGGTGGCATCCAAGGTTTGCCAGCCCAGTTCTTGACAAAAAAGGCTATATACTTCGCTAGTATAGGGAACGGGACTGCTTTTGAAAGCATCTTTGTCTTGCTCACCTATGGGTTATTTTTGTTTTCCAACATCAATAACTTCGTCGATATCAACGCTATTAAGGTTTTTCTCATTGGAAACCCTGTGTCGACTTTGCTCGCAGATGCGTATCATTCTGTACACTTAGGAAATTTGTACAGTGGAGGGGAGATCACATGCTGTGTACCTTTGCTTTACAAGTGGTTTATCTCTCACTTGCCCAAGTCTGCCGCTTTTTGGGATTGCAAGAGTGTCTTACGTTGGTCGCAGAAGATCATGTCTCTCACCAATTCCGATATAGAATGGTGTAATAGGATTTATGCGGGAATCAGAATCATTGACCGTTATGGAAACTTCCCCAGCGTACCCCTCATAGGAACTAAAGGAGGAATCAACTATCATCCGATATTAGTTCTTCGTCAATTTGGATACCCGATGAGACACATCCCACTGGGTGTTCATCTGGAAGGTCTTTTCTTCAAAGAAGGAGAAAACGACAGAGCACTAAAGATGGAAATAGTGCAAGCTTGGAAACATGTTCATAAGAAAGAACGAGAGTCTCTGGGAAAACTGGACTGTGTCTCGGTGGAGCCTTATCTCCATTGGGTACAAACTAGAGCTCTCAAGCTAAAGATGCCTTATCCTCGTTACGGAATTCTTCTGTCGAGGGAAATTGTCATGTACTTCATGAAGGAAACTGAAAGGCTTCAGGTTACTCTCAACAAAGTTCAAAAGGAAAGAAGGTCTTGGAAGAACAAGTACCGCACCCTCGACGTAGAGTGTATCCAAATACAGCAACTACTAAAAGAGAAAGATGTTCTGATTGAAATTTTGGAGCAGCATGCTGTAGAGAATCAAGATGACCAAAGGAATTTGCTCACTCCTTTCACTTGGCAAAGGAATGACAACCCGACAACGGCCCAAGCGCCCCGGTCAAAGAAAAGGAAGATACCAGAGTCAGCACCCGGTTTCTCCTCAGAGAGGACTCGGGACCCATTAGTTTAGGTTTCTGTTTCTGCACTTTGTAATCTACTGTATTTCCATTTCTGTAATCCTTTGAATTTCAATAAAAAAGGGTTTCCCCACTGTTTGATATTTGCAATCTAATTGTCGAAGTTTATTTTGATTAAACCAAAAAAATAACAATTAATATAATCATTGCATTCATCATTCTCACATCGCGTATTCTTCTTCCCTACGAATCTCACGTTTGTGTCTCGATTCTAGAGTCAACCTATCTCATTCGTATAATACTCGGGCCAATCGTCAGAAAAAGATGGATGATCTTGAGGAAGAAAACAGAGAGTTGAAAGAAGAGATCGACACTCTGAGAGAGGATATAAGAAAGCTTCATAACGACATGCAAGCCATGGCAGAAGCTCAGCTACAAAGAACTGTGATCTCAGAGATCACCTCAACGCCCATCATAGAAAAGTATGATCCTAGGTATCAGATACCGAAAGATCGTCCTTGGGGCATGCCTGTTAACTATATCCCGGAAGGATATGTTCCGCCGATCACTAAAGATCAGGGAATCGCAACAGAAGCCGCTGGGCCTGAAGGTTACAAACTTCGGGAAAGCGAAGATGCCAGGGGCATACTCAAGACTCCTGAAGGTTACAAACTTCGGGAGGCGCCAAGACTTACTGCCGTAGTCATGGTACCACCCCCTGTGGTGCACACTGTCCCAGAAGGACAGATTCCACCAACACCTTCTGGTAAGAAGGAAACTATGTTTGACAGAATGGAGGAATTCCAGGAACAGTTCTTGGAAATGCAGAAAGAGCTGCATGCCATTCGCAGTCAGGATCTATTTGGGAAGGATGCCGCAGACCTCTGCTTGGTCCCAAATGTGAAAGTCCCGCACAAGTTCCAAGTGCCCGACTTTGAAAAATACAAGGGTAACTCTTGCCCTCAGAGCCATCTGGTGATGTACGCTCGGCGGATGTCAGCTCAGACGGGGAATCAGGACCTGCTGATTCACTACTTCCAGGATAGTTTAACCGGTGCCGCACTCAAATGGTACATGGGTTTAAACTGTGCCACGATCAGTACTTTCAGAGATCTTGGCACTGCCTTCGTCCAACAATACAAATACAATTTGGACATGGCACCCGACAGAGATCAACTCAGATCAATGTCGCAAAAGGACAAGGAAACCTTTAAGGAGTATACTCAAAGGTGGCGTGAAATTGCCGCTCAAATTTGTCCACCTCTTGAGGAAAAAGAGATGACAAAGATTTTCTTAAAGACCTTAAGCTCATTTTACTATGACCGAATGGTCGCCAGTGCGCCCAGTGATTTCATCGAGATGGTCGGTATGGGTGTACGTCTTGAGGAAGCCGTCCGAGAAGGACGTTTGGTAAAAGACACTGGATCAACGAGCGGTACTAAAAAATACGGTAGTGCTCTCCCTAAGAAAAAAGTGCAAGATATTGGGAATATCTCTCTCGGAAAGCAAAGGCGTCGTTATCAGCCAGTAGCAGCTGTTACTCCTGCTATCGGCCCCGCGCCTGTTCCTATGTATCAACCTCAGGTTGCGCAGAGCCAACCTGACCAACAAAGGACACAACAGCCTCTTTAGCAGGCTCGTCCTCCATACAACAACAACTGTACAACACGGCCACCAGGATTTGATCCTATACCTGTAACGTACGCAGAACTATTTCCGTTACTGCTAGCCAAGGGGCACATCCAGACTAAGTCTCCCCTTTCAGTTCCGGAAAATCCGCCTTTTTGGTTTAAAGCGGATCAAACATGTCCTTATCATCAAGAAGGTTCAGGGCATAACATTGAGACTTGCCTCAATTTCAAATCCGACGTGCAAAAGCTTGTTAGGAGCGGGCTCTTATCTTTTAAAGATACAAATCCTAATGTTCTTACGAACCCGCTGCCTCAACACGAGAAAGCTGCAGTCAATCTGATTGAGAAAGAGACTAACAATGTCTATCAAATTCACGATGTACTCTTATTGGGGACCAATCTGGTCAAGATGCATTGTAGACAGAGTGGATATGGCCATGTGCCACCTCATAATTATCACCAGTGTGATATCTGCTCTAAAGATAACCAAGGATGTTCTGTGGTGCAAGCAACTCTGCAGGAACAGATGGATCTCAGATGGATCCAAGAGCACCGAGTTCGTGGAGTTAACATGGTCTCTACGAATTCTAACGTCATTCAAAACCACGACATCCGTGTGATGAATATCAACTTGGTGGCGATGCACTCAAGGCAAAGCCAGTATCATAATCTGCCGCGGCACGATTACAGTTCCTGTCTGATTTGCTCGGTAAACAAACAGGGATGCTCTTTCATACAAGAGGCCCTCCAGCGTCAGATGGATCTTGGATGGATCCAAGACTACCATGATAGGAACTCCTATCAAATCAATAAGGTTCAGATCTTTGATATCCGCGTAATGGATACCAACCTGGTAGAGTTACATGCTGAGCAGGTCCGACTCGGATTCTTAATATCACATGATTACCAAAGCTGTAAAGCGGGTTGCAAAAACGATCGAGGTTGTACCCTTGTCCAGAAGGCACTTCAGCACTTGTTAAATCACTGGTGGATTCCAATCTATATGGACGAAGATACTGAGCAGATTAGTATCAATAACAGGAATCCTACTCGTCGTCAAAGTCAGGATGTCCGATCAATGGAAGATAACCTAGTGAGGTTGCATTGCATTCAAAGTGGGCGTGGCCAGGTGCCACCACACAACTATGACAGTTGTAGCGTCTGTTCGGAAAGTAACCAAGGGTGTTACCTTGTGAGAGCAGCTCTTCAGGGTCAGATCGATCATGGAAAAATTTGTCCATATTCGGGTTCTGGACCCATCATTTGGTCGCCGAACTACCTTGCCGATCAAGTTGAGGATGTTGTCATGATCTCTGGTCATCACTAGATCAGGGATGTTTTTGCCATCATTCCTCTACTTGACGAATCTAAAGTTCCCAACCGGAAACGGATCGAGGTTACTTATGACGGTTAGAAAAATCAGAAGGTTCCCATAGTCATCTATCTACCGGGGCCACTACCGTATGAATCAGCTAAGGCGATCCCTTACAAATACGGTGCAACAATAATCGAGAATGGAAAGGAAATTCCATTACCCTCCGTCGTGAATATTGCAGACATCAGTCGTGTAACACAGAGCGGTCGAATATTCAACCGAGGGGTTGAAGAATCCAACAAAGAAAAGGAACTTCAGGCGGAAATTCCTGATCCACCAGTCGGTCAATCTAGTAATCCCGACTTTTCAAAAGACAAAGATGAGATGCTAAAGCTCATCCAAAGGAGTGAATATAACATCGTTGATCAACTGTTACAGACTCCTTCAAAGATCTCAGTATTATCGCTGTTACTCAGTTCAGAAGCCCACAGAGAGGCTCTACAGAAAGTCTTGGAGCAAGCCTTTGTGGAACAGGATGTAACAATCAGACAATTCGATAACATTGTCTCTAACATCACTTCCTGCAATAATTTGGGATTTAGTGATGAGGAATTACCTGAAGGGGGTCTTCGTCATAACATGGCGCTCAACATTACGGTTAACTGCCAGGGCGATGCTTTAGCCAACGTACTGGTAGACACAGGGTCAGCCCTGAATGTTATGCCGAAGTCCACCTTGATGCAATTATCATTTAAGGGCCCTCCGATGAGAGTCAGCGAGGTCGTCGTCAAAGCATTCGACGGATCCAGAAAAAAAGTTATCGGCGAAGTTGATCTTCCCATAACTATTGGTCCTCACACTTTCCAAGTCACTTTCCAGGTCATGGACATCCGGGCAACATACAGTTGTTTATTAGGAAGACCTTGGATACATCAGGCTGGAGCGGTTACTTCGACCCTCCACCAAAAGCTAAAGTTCATCAAGAACGATCAACTTGTCACGGTTTGTGGGGAACAAGCCTTGCTTGTGAGCAACTTATCATCATCTACTTATGTGGAACCTGAGGAGTCCAAGCACTATCGGTGAGCAAGAACGATCAATTCAAAGAAGGAACTTCAATTTCTTCATACAAAGATGCTATCAAAGCGGTCGAGAGTACCGATACGACAGGATGGGGACGGCTTGTCATTCCTATTGACAATAAAACAAAGAAGGGTCTTGGTTTTTCTGCAACCTGTACCCAGACGGCCGCCAACGATGAAAGTCTTCATCCCCTTCAAAACTTCTTCCACAGTGGAGGTTTTCTCCACCCAGTGTCTCAGACAATTCATGCTATTAATGAGGAAGATCCCTCTGACACAGATGAAGAATGAAAGTCCTACCTTAACAAGGACGGCTATATGTCTCAGGAAGAGGTGCCTATGCCTTTTTGCTTTCCTACAGAAAGTCCGAGATTTATACCAAGATCAGATGTCAAAATGATCTACGGAGATTGTGATCCGGAAAGATGCCGTGCTCCGCCAAATTCATTAGAGGAAGACACTCTGATGAAAGAAAACTTTGATCGCAATTACTATGGCCCGATGGATGGTCTGCCAATGTGGCAGCCTTACCCAGGAAACTTGGGGCAAGAAAGTCAGCCGAGTAATGAAACTCAGTTGACCATCATTGAACAGAATACCTGTGTCCCCGCCATGTCATGGGATCAACACTCAGGTCATTCGGAAATTACTCAACATGAAGATGAATTCGCAACGTTCGCAGGACTTGAATTCATCAACTATGCTTTTCCTGAGGTCAACGTCATCGAAAGGGATGATTTCTCCAGTTCCAAAGAAGTTTGGGACACTTTGGGACAACCAAGTGGAAAATACAACTTTATGGTCAAGTACACTGCTCCCGAAAGCTCTCGTATCAGGCTCGAAGATATCCAGCCAACTGGATGGGGAGATACAGCTGAGAGCACCAATGCTATGCAAAATGCAACAGAGGAATCGTCCTATGACAACTCTGCTTGGGAGACAGATTCCAATGATCCTGCTCCACCAGAAATCAGCGTCATTTCTGAAAACAAATCAAGGAAGGTGCCAGAATTTGTGATTCACCGAGGAGTTCACTGCCAATGGGTTGCCGTCGAGGTTCCGAAGGTCGTTCGTCAGTCAAAGTAATTGCCATCTTTAACCTTTCACCCTGCCCAGGTGAAACGGATATTTTGATAGGGCTTGTTTTCTGTAAATTTCCCTCTTCGCTTTGCCCAAAGCGAGTGAGTTTTGTTTTATAGGGCTGTAGTTTCAAGATTCGACTTGTTCATTAATAAAATAACGCCGTTCTGTAATTTCCGCATTAATTGCTGTTTTCTCTTTTTGCTTTTTCAGAAAATGGTAATCCTAAAAAAAATATTCAATAATAAAAACAAGCAGTAAAATCAAAACACTGCACACACTTGCATTTTCTCTATCTCTTCTAAACACGAATCATCACGTCATGCAGATTGCTTATTTTATACCCCGTTGAAACATACGATCCGATGCCTTCTTCCAACTTTGAGTTCCCGGTATTCGAGGCTGAAGAAGAAAATGACCACGAAATTCCAGAAGAGATCTCCCGACTACTCAGACAAGAGGAAAGGTCTATTGAACCTCCCAAAGAACCGTTGGAAACGGTAAACTTGGGTTCAGAGCAAGAGAGAAAAGAAATCAGGATTGGGGCACTGCTCAGTCCAACTGCCAGAGAGGGTTTGATAAAGCTTCTCAAAGAATTCCCCGATGTATTCGCTTGGTCCTATCAGGATATGCCAGGGTTGGATACCAGCATCGTGGAACATCATTTACCGTTAAGATTGGAATGTCTGCCAGTAAAGCAAAGGTTGAGACGCACTCACCCGGACATGGCCATCAAAATCAAGGAGGAGGTACAGAAACAGATCGACGCGGGTTTCCTCGCTACATCTGAATATCCTCAATGGTTAGCCAACATCGTACCCGTTCCCAAAAAGGACGGAAGGGTCAGAATGTGTGTTGATTACAGAGATCTAAACAAGGCAAGTCCAAAGGACGACTTTCCTTTACCACACATTGACATGTTGATTGACAGCACATCAATGTTCAAAGTATTCTCCTTCATGGATGGATTCTCGGGCTATAACCAGATCAAAATGGCGCCGAAAGACATGGAGAAAACTTCGTTCACTACCCCATGGGGTACCTTTTGTTACAAGGTAATGTCGTTCGGTTTGAAGAACGCCGGGGCAACCTATCAAAGGGCCATGACTACTCTGTTTCATGACATGATACACAAAGAAATCGAGGTATATGTCGATGATTTGATTGCAAAATCAAGAACAGAGGATGAGCACGTTGAACATCTGTCAAAATTGTTCGAACGTCTAAGAAAATTCAAGCTTCGCTTGAATCCCAACAAGTGCACCTTCGGTGTCCGTTCAGGGAAACTGCTAGGGTTCATCGTCAGCCAGAAAGGAATTGAGGTTGATCCTAACAAGGTCAAAGCCATTCAAGAAATGCCTTCTCCGAAAACTGAAAAACAAGTCAGAGGATTCCTGGGACGTTTGAACTACATCTCCAGATTCATATTCCTTATGACCGCCACTTGTGCGCCGATTTTCAAGTTATTGAAAAAGAACCAGGATTACGTTTGGTCAGAAGATTGCCAAACCGCCTTCGACAGTATTAAGGAATATCTGTTGAATCCTCCGATTCTATCACCTCCAGTGGAAGGAAGACCACTAATCATTTACCTCACAGTCCTAGAGGACTCAATGGGATGTGTACTTGGCCAACAAGACAAAACTAAAAGGAAAGAGTCTGCCATTTACTATCTGAGCAAGAAGTTTACCGACTGTGAAACTCGGTACACGATGCTCGAGAAAACTTGTTGCGCTTTGGCTTGGGCAGCCAAACGTCTTCGCCAGTACATGATTCGTCATACTACTTGGTTGGTCTCCGAAATGGATCCAATCAAGTACGTTTTCGAAAAACCTGCTCTCACGGGAAGGATTGCCCGTTGGCAGATGTTACTATCAGAATATGACATAGAGTACCACGCTCAGAAAGCCGTTAAGGGAAGTATTTTAGCCGATCATTTGGCTCATCAACCGATTGACGATCAAGAATCAATCGGGTTTGACTTCCCAGACGAAGATCTCATGTATCTAAAAATGAAAGATTGCGATGAACCGCTACCCAGTGAAGGGCCAGAACCAGGTTCCCAGTGGGGACTTATCTTTGACGGAGCAGTCAATCATTATGGAAACGGAATTGGGGCAATCATTGTTACCCCTCAGGGTTCCCACATTCCTTTCACTGCCAGACTTACGTTCAAATGTACGAACAACGAGGCCGAATACGAAGCATGTATTATGGGTCTCGAAGAAGCAATTGATTTAAGGATCAAAAACTTGGACGTATACGGTGATTCAGCCCTGGTTATTAACCAGATAAAAGGAGATTGAAACACATACCAATCAGGATTGATTCCTTACAAAGACTATGCAAGAAGGTTGTTACCCTTCTTCAACAGAGTCGACTTTCATCACATCCCTCGTGATGAGAATCACATGGCTGATGCATTAGCCACTCTCTCTTCCATGATTAGTGTAGGTCGATGGAATGACATACCTAAGATCGACATCATGCGCCTTGAACGGCCCGCTTACATCTTCATGATTGAAGCAGTCATAGACGACAGACCTTGGTATCACGATATCAAATTCTTCCTTCAGAAACAAGAGTACCCATCTGGGGCACTCAGAAAAGACAGGAAAACCCTCAGAAGATTGGCTGGAAACTTCTTCCTGAGCGGTGACACTCTTTATAAGAGAAATTTTGACATGGTTTTGCTCCGATGTGTCGACAGACTAGAAGCAGACATGCTCATGAAAGAAATTCATGAAGGATCCTTTGGCACTCATGCCAACGGACACACAATGGCGAGAAAAATTCTCAGAGCAGGGTACTATTGGTTGACAATGGAATCCGACTGCTACAAGTACATGAGGAGGTGTCACAAGTGTCAGATATACTCCGACAAAATTCATGTACCGCCATCACATCTCAAAGTTCTTTCTTCCCCGTGGCCATTTTCCATATGGGGAATCGACATGATTGGTATGATTTAGCCCAAGGCTTCAAACGGACATCAGTTCATCCTGGTAGCCATTGACTATTTCACCAAGTGGGTCGAAGCAGCGTCATTCGCCAATGTAACCCGACAAGTGGTGGTCTGATTTATCAAAAACAATATCATCTGCCGTTATGGTGTTCCAAGCGAGATCATTACTGATAATGGATCTAACTTGAACAATAAGATGATGAAAGAGTTGTGTGCAGAGTTCAAGATCGAACACCATAACTCATCTCCCTACCGACCCGAGATGAACGGAGCGGTAGAAGCGGCTAACAAGAACATCAAGAAGATCGTTCAAAAGATGGTTGTAACCTATAAAGACTGGCACGAGATGTTACCTTTTGCTCTTCATGGTTATCGCACATCTGTCCGTACTTCAATAGGGGCTACCCCTTTCTCTCTAGTATATGGCATGGAGGCAGTGCTTCCCATAGAAGTAGAGATCCCGTCAATCAGGGTATTGATGGAAGCTCAGCTCACCGAAGCTGAATGGTGTCGAAGTCGACACGACGAACTGAACCTGATCGAAGAGAAGCGAATCACGGTACTATGCCATGGTCAGTTGTATCAACAGAGAATGAAAAGGGCGTTCGACAAAAAAGTCCGACCTCGTGTCTTCAGAAAAGGAGACCTCGTGCTCAAGAAGATACAATCATTTCTCACTGACTCTCGGGGCAAATGGACCCCGAATTATGATGGCCCTTATGTGGTCACGAAAGCTTTCTCAGGCGGCGCCTTGAGACTTGCAACCATGGACGGAGAGGAATTTTCCTACCCCACGAATGTTGATGTAGTCAAGAAATACTTCGCCTAAACTAAAAAAAAACATCTCGGTGGATTGAAAACCCGAAAGGGCGGTCCAGGCAAAAGTTAGAGACATGGAAAAAAAAGAATCATCCCGATGGATTGGAAATCTCATAGTACAATCCAGGAAAAAATTAGGGATAATGGCAAGTAACTATGTTCAACAGAGGCAAGTCCCTCAGCAGCAGTTACAGCATCATCTATCGGAGGAAATCTCCAATCAAAGGTCATCTTCGACGGAAGCTCAGGATGCCCCGAATTCAAAGTTGGTAGAAGGATAGTGGTCGTTATGTTTCAACGTAGCCCTTTTCCCTGTAAATTACTGTTTTCTAACTTTGTATATACTCTTTGGAATCATGCGTTTGGATGATTTCCATCTTATCAATAAAATTTGAGCCTTTGTGCTTTTGTTTGTAATTCTTAACTTGTTTTAGCTTTACAGAACGACGTTGTTTAAACTTAATCAGCGATTCTTGAAATAAAACAAAAATGAATTTACTTGTTAAAACTTTTTCTGCTTTTAAATTAAAAATGGCATTTCTTTTGACTGTTGAACATCAGAAGAACATCGATTGCTTCTCCCGAAGTAAGCGAATTTCAAAGTGCAGAATCAAAGTACTCCTTCTAAGCCAGTATGCCTGAATGAAGGGATCAACTGTGTCAGAGACCTTGTTTCGTCTGACACGCCTCGGCCGAGTTCTCATCTCCTAAGCCCGATCAACATAGCTCCCCACGTGGACTATCTCTCCTAAGCAAGGTGGAATTGCTATTTTGAATCAACGGTACTTCTTCGCCCCGCGATGGCCGAGTATCCAATTGTGTTCATCCATTAGTCTGTATGTCACGTCTGTTTTGTCAGCATAAACATACATACTTCATGCATTTTATTTGCGTTCGCATTTCGTATTGCATCACTATCACTTGAGTCGGTCTTGTCCCCTAGTGATAAACAGTTTTCTCAATCGAGTTTGTCAGTTCTTTCCTCGTCAGGAAGTCTTGCGTCTGCACAATCTCGCCACCAGTGTATCTTTAGATTAGAGTCGGCACTTGGCCACTTTGATAACTTGAACCTCTGAAAGATCAGAGAACCTTCAACAAATGTCACTCTTCGCCATTGAAGATGATATCCTCACTTTCCCGAATTAAGGAAAATCCACAGAGAAAGCATCATGATCAGAGATTCGGTAGCATGCCAGTTTTGCTCCGAAAGGACCGCTGATGAAAAGGTCATCGGCCCCACAAAATTGGACCCCATCATATGGCGTTTCTCCGGGAAGATCCCGAGAAAAGTATGATGAAAGATCCCAAACGAAAACAGTCTCTCAAGAGACTCGCTTTCCCCAGTAGAATCGACAGATGGCGTCTCCAACAGAGAAGTTTGTACACCTCTACAACTCAGACGAATGGGTTCCCCAGCAAGTCTGACATCAAAACTTTTTCCACTCAAATGGCATCTCCCCAGGAAAATTCGGCGAGAAGTTTGAGGAAAGCCGCTACGAATAGCGTCCCTTGTCAGTAAAGTTTATTGACAAAAGAAACTAAGACCAGTTCTTGGTAGGAAACCAGGATCGAGGGGAAGTTCAAATTAGAAACTAAGACCAGTTCCTTGGTAGGAAACCAAGAACGAGGGGAGGTTTATTTCAAAAGAAAACTGAGACCAGTTCCTTGGCTGAAGACTAGGATCGAGGGGAAGTTTACCTTTTCTAAGCATCATTGCTTAGTTAAAGAAGATGAATGTGTAAGCTACCATTCATAACCACCATCAAAATTTCGGATATTCCGATATTTAATCCTCTTGCACCCCGAATGCTCGAATCCCTTCGTCATTCATACCTTCGGGTCCAAGAAGATTAAATAGGGGCATCTGTAATACCCCAAATTTTGACCACTTAGATTTCCCATCATTATGAAAATCATCATCACAATATGGATGTACCATTATGCTTCATCAGTCTCCCCAAAGATGGGTGAGCATCCAATACAATCAAAATTAGGGTTTCAAGCCCTCTCTGAGCTTTAGACAAAGGATCAATCAAGAAATGACATGATCTTCAACTTGTCTAATCTCTCAAACATCCACAATGGATCAAAAAGGACTCCCACTTCAAGGATTAAGCACAAGGCTGCTCCCTTCTAGGTGGATCAAGTCTCAAGATCGACAGTGTCACCAAATTAGGGTTTTGGTCAACCAGGGCCTCCAGATGGAAATTTTCATCTGCGCATAAGGCAATGATACAAAACATGACCTAATATACTCCATGGAACCTCATGGACCCATGCATCAAGTCAATTTTGCCTCAGGGGATGCATTCATCAAAAATCAGGAATTAGGGTTTCTTGACCTAATTCACCCCTAAGTTGACTTTTGGGACAAACCATGAGCCAAGACCTCAAGAAATGATTTGAGGGTCTCTAATACACCATATTGATCCATTTGGAACAATGGATTGATCCAAGAAGCTTGAGCAACAAGTTTCATTTTCATCTGCACCACAATTAGGGTTTTAAGGGAAAAGTCAACTGTAACTTTGACTTTTGACCAAGACATGCTCCCAAACCCTAATACATGATTGAATATACCCTATGACACCCATGGAACATGTCCATCAAGTTTGATTTAGGTCAAGGACATGATTTCCTGAAGAATTGCACAGTTTGGAATTCATCTGATAAAAAGTCAACTGTGCACAAAAGTCAACTTTGACTTTTTGAGATTTTTCACCAAAATAGATTTTTAACCCTAAAATTATGTTAATGTATGATTTGAATCATCATTCATCAAGAAAAATCAAGAAAAGTGAGATAACTTGTAAAAGGGGTAACCATAAAACTTAGAAATTTTTCTAAGTTAAAAATAAAGTGGCAAAGGTACCAACTTTGGAGGACCATAACTCCTAAACCACAAGGCCAATTTTTTCCATCCAAAGCTTGATTTGTAGATCTCACTGCCCTCTACAAAAACTTCAAGGCCTAACTCCAATTCCTTATGGATTTTGAGCTATGAGTGAGCCAAAGTGGCTGAAAATGTGAAAAAATACCATTTTCCAACACTTAGAAAAATTCTGCCTAAAACAGAATTTTGTTGAAACACCAAAACTTGTGGGATTTTTGCACATAGATGCAAGCTGAATCAGTCCCAAAGTTAAACATCAATGTTGTTGCATATGTTGCTAAGAATTCAAAGGGCTCAACAGCATGAATTGATTCAACTCAAGCCATGAGAAATCCATGCCCAAAGTCATGCTGCTGCAAGCTGTTTTGGAAAAATCAGTTTGCATGTTTGCTTATCTCACACGATTTTGAGCCAAAGACTGAGGATCAGCATGCCACTTGTGTTCAAACCAATCACATTGCATCTAATCCAACTGATAAATCTGAGTCAAAAAGCCAAAGAACCTTCCAACTTGAAATTCATCCACTTTGGCACTTTTTGCCTTGAATTCAAAATGAATTTATGTGGAATAATGCATTGTCAAGATTCTCACTCTCCTCAGTCAAGGCATAGCTGATCTATTTGGAGCAGCTGTTATGCCTAGTGCAAGAGGCATTTATGCCAAGCCAATCCAAGCAAATGTGATCTGATCCAGCTGCCATTCACTATTCCTCCAAGACAAGAGTTTATCACCTATAAATAGAGGTCTCAATGGATCACTCAACTCACACCAAAGCCAGTTACAACACTTCTTTCTCTCATTCTTTCTTGAACTTCAAGTTTTCTTGTTTTTGAGTAACCACTGTCGGGTTTTGAGTTGCAGCCATAAGCAATCAATTCCAATTGCTCAAACACATCACATATGATGTATTTGAGGTGTCCAAGTGCTTAAACAACATCTGTAACACTCCCAGCTCAAAATCACTCTTCAACCAAGCCAATTTGCTTCAGTTTTGCAGGTGGAGGTCTCCAGCTTGATCCAGAGAATTTCAAAGTTTTCCAAAGCTTGCAACACACTCCATAACATCCATTGAAGCTGTAGGGATCATCAATTCACGACTGGAACACCATCTGGGCAAAGTTCCATTTCAGCTTGCATCAAGGTGAGCTTCAAACTCAAACTCCATGATCCATGCATATTTCCTCGCGTGATAATTTTGCCATTTGATTACCATCATATGCTGATTGTTTTGCCTCAATAAATTTGATCATAGACCTCATAACCATGCTTACACGATTGCTTTTGCAAATTAGGGTTCATCTGTGTTCATCATGATTATTTCACTCCACACTGAAAATGAATAAAATTGGGTATTGCCATCTTGTTCCTTGTGAAAAAATGCACGAGTTTGGTGTTTGAATCATGTCCAATGGTTGAGAGATGAGTGAGATAGGGTGCTTCATGCACGAGCTCGGGGAAGGAGATGGCCATGGCGCCATTTTCAGAAAACCAACCAAGTTCTCTATATAATTTTCACTTGCCATATATTTAATGAATTGGCATTGCGCCCCAGCGGTTCATCAGCTGGTTTTGTGAGTATTAGCAAGCGAGAGGTCTGGGGTTCGAATCCCCCTCGCCCCAGACTTCTTTTTATCACTTTTTTATTTTATTATTTTTCATACTATTATTTTTAATGATTTGAAAAATTAATAACTCCTTCAATTTTTATCATTTTTTATTGGTTCTTTTTGCAATAATTCACAAAAATGTTAAAATATTTTATTTTACCAAAAAAATCCCAAAAAATATTATTTATTTTATATAATTGATATTTTTGCAAAGAATTAATATTTTAATTGTTTTTAACATTTGAAATATTATTTCCACAATGATTTTGCAACTTTTAATGCTTTCTATTTGTTTTGTAGGTCAATACTTAATTTTTGAAGCATTAATCCAAGATCACAATTTGTTTCCCATGTGTAAAACAATTTTTGATCAATTTAATTGAATTTTTATTCAATTAAATACATTTTTTGGAAACAAATTAGGGTTTTGGATTAATTCAACCCTCATAAATCATTTTCAAAACACTTTGGGCCTCTATTAGAGTGTAAGACCCAATCCTTTTTTTGACCAAATCATCTTTGGGCCTCACTTATTGTATAAGTCCCGATACCGTAAAAAAAAACAAACGGCGCGATCGTCGCCTTTTCAAAAAACATCTGGGCCTCTCCTTGAGCTATAAGACCCATTCAAAACTTTTTGGGCCTCTATTAGAGTGTACGACCCAACCCCCTTTTAACCAAAACATTTTGGACCTCACTTATTGTATAAGTCCCTCTGCGTTAAAAGAGAACCTCGGCGTGATCGCCATTTTTAAACGAAAAATCATCTGGGCCTACCCTCGTGTTATAAGCCCCACTCTTTTTCTTTAAACCTTTTTGGGCCTCTTGAGAGAGTGTAAGACCCATCCCTTTGTACAGAAAACCTTTTTGGGCCCCAGTCACTTGTATAAGTCCCTCTGTACAAATTCAACAGTGCGCTCACTGATAAAACCCTGGGCCTCTCCTTGAGCTATAAGCCCCAAATCTTTCTTTTTCAAAGCACTTTCTCCTTTGATTTTGAATATACTGTTGTTTTTAATCTTTCTGTGTTGAACAACTAACCAAACAGCATGGAAGCACTACAACCAAGTAAGTGGTTATCGCTTTCATTTACTGCTTTCATATTATAAACTGTATTGTGGGGCTGCTCACTGTAAGTCTCCTTTCATAAACTCATATCTACTGTGTAATAATAGTATAGATATTTCGAGTTTCCCCGGCAACTACGTCTAGAACTAAGTGACGCCGTTTCATTTATTCGTAGAAATAGACGCCTAGATCCCCAATAGGAGCACCAGATACAGTCTTCTCTTCGGTTGTCCTCCTTAGGAATCATCAAGAAGCTCTACTCCCCAAGATGAATGTATTCTCCGTGAATGGCATCTTTGAGTTTCTTCCCAATTCTCAAACTTTCCTGACCTGATCTATTCCTTGTGGATAGCTTGCCTTGAATGTCTCGGGGTTTGGGTACCCACTACGGTCATAATCTTGGACCTTAACTAAGGAACCCTCTTTAAAAGCTAAAAGTCGCTGGATAGTAAACCTCGCACGTTTACCAGTGGTTTTCATCTTTAAAAGAGTTATCTCTCCTAATGGAAAGGAGGTGATAGACCCACGGGCTTCTTAAAAGCATCGGCCTCCTCTTGGGCATTATTCAAGGACCCTACGGCTTCTTAGAAGTATTCACAGCCTCCTCTTAGGCTTCGTATAATGATCTCTTCCTCCGGGAATGATAGCCTCCTCTTGGGCTTCGTACAAGGACCCGTCGGCTTCTTAAAATATTCCAGCCTCCTCTTGGGCTTCGTACAAATTGTCCCGACGACCTCCTAGAGGTATAGGAACAGAACCTAGTCATCCTCATAGAACAGTCCTTTCATAGAGTCTACTAATATTTCTCAAAGCATAGTATAAAAGATAAAACTCTAGACTTGGACAGTCTAACTTCCTTGAGTCGCAAAGACATTCTCAAGCACCCTTCGTTAAATAGGAAGGAAACCCGCAGACTCGGATAGTCTCAATACCCTTTGGATTTCCCGTTTCCTCAAAGAAAAGGAAATATCCCTGATCCTCAAATTAAATCCCTGTGTACAGTGTTACTCATATAAGAACTAATTTTCTCTTTAAAATCAGTATATTGGATCTGTCACTCAACTAAAACAGTTACAATAGCCTCCATCTCGGGCTTCGTACGAGATACCAAAATTCTCCCCAGTGGAGTCAAAATAACCTTTTAGCCTCTCTCTCAGGCTTTGTATGAGACACAAAAGATTCCCTCGTTGAGTCAATCACCCTTTTTTTTGCCTCCATCTCGGGCCTCATACGAGATATAAATCCCTTAAGCAAGAGTCGAACTCTTTGCTAGCCTCCTCTTAGGCTTTGTATAACGATATGCCCCACTGGGTCAAAAAACTTTAGCCTCTCTCTCGGGCTTTGTACGAGACACAAAATAGCCTCCTCTTAGGCTTTGTATAATGATTTTCCTAGCGGAAATTAGCCTCCTCTTAGGCTTTGTATAAGAAAACCACTGGTTGATCCAATCAACCTTTTAGCATCAAAGTTGTGCCTCGTTCACAGTACACAAACATCAACAACTCCTTTCCCTTCATCTAATCGCTGTAAGCGGTAAGCCTCTGGACCATCTATATCCATGCCACTGTCCCTCTTTTAGCATGAGAAATTCCTAAGGAAAGATGGCATTGCTCTACACGGAGTTAAAGTCTTCTCCTTCAGGTTAAAACCCTTTCTTCGGAAGTTATGGCATTGCTCGGATCCGCGTATCCCGGTTAAAGTAATTCTCCTTCTCCCCTCTTTAGAGATGACAAATTCTCTCTAAAGTCGAGGTCTTTTAGCTTCACGTCTTGGGCTTTGAATAAGACACAAATAGACCTTTTAGCTTCACATCTTGGGCTTTGAACAAGATACAAATCACCTTTCGCTTCACGTCTTGGGCTTTGAACAAGACACCAAAAACCAATTTCCTCCCATAGAATAGGAGGAACTACGAACGCTCTGATTTCCCTGTTTCGGTAAACGGGAATACGTAGGCATAAGATCGAAAGAAAAGATCTTAGCGAGCACAATCAACAAAAAACCCAAATCCCATATCTCCATCAATTAAAAGCAGTAATTCAAAAGCATCAGTCCTAACATCCTAATCCTTATTCCCCGCCAGAAACCCTTTTCCTAGAAAAAAGAAAGAAAGAACCGTATTGGCGAAATACGAATAACCAGTACAAAGGCCCCCCACATTGATAGCATCCGTAACCTAACAGACCGCTGTTTAAACTCAGTATGCAAGCAGGGTTAATTGGAGGCATCTATTTTCCTTCCTTATTCAGCTCACAATAGGATAAAAAATGTATCGACCTATAGTTTTAAGCTCAACTGCAGAGAGCGACCAGCACTTAAGAACCGCGTCCAAAATCGCTCGCTACACCTGGCCACGCCCACTCTCAATGCAGTGTAACCTCACTAGGTTAGTCTCCACAGATCGGACATCCTGACTCTGACGCCGAGTAGGATTCCTGTTATTGATATTAATTTGCTGAGTATCTTCATCCATATAGATCGGCATCCACCGGTGATTTAACAAGTGCTGAAGTGCCCCCTGGACAAGGGTACAACCTCGATCATTTTCGCAACCCGCTTTATAGCTTTGGTAATCATGTGATATTAAGAATCCGAGTCGGACCTGCTCAGTATGTAACTCTACCAGGTTGGTATTCATCACGCGAATATTGAAAATCTGAACCATGTTGATTTGATAGGGATTCCTATCATAGTAGTCCTGGATCCATCCAAGATCCATCTGACGCTGGAGGGCCTCTTATACAAAAGAGCATCCCTGTTTGTTTACCAAGCAAGTCAGACAGGAACTGTAATCGTGCCGCGGCAGATTATGGTACTGGCTTTGCCTTGAGTGCATTGCCACCAAGTTGACATTCATTGCACGGATGTCGTGGTTTTGAATGACGTTGGAATTTGTGTAGACCATATTAACTTCACGAACTCGGTGCTCTTGGATCCATCCGAGATCCATCTGTTCCTGTAGGGCTGATTGCACTACCGAACATCCTTGATTACTTTTAGAGCAGATATCACACTGGTGATAATTATGAGGTGGCACATGGGCATACCCACTCTGTCTACAATGCATCTTGACCAGATTGGTTTTCATCAAGAGTACATCGTGAATTTGATAGACATTGTTAGTCTCTTTCTCAATCAGGTTGACTGCAGCTTTCTCGTGTTGAGGCAGCGGGTTCGTGAGAACATTAGGATTCGTATCTTTGAAAGATAAGAGCCCGCTCCTAACAAGCTTTTGCACGTCAGATTTGAAATTGAGGCAGTTCTCTATGTTATGCCCTGGACCTCCTGGATGATAAGGGTATGTCTGGTCCGCTTTAAACCAAAAAGGCAGATTTTTCGATACTGTAAGAGGAGACTTAGTCTGGATGTGCCCCTTAGCCAGTAGTAACGGAAATAGTTCTGCGTACGATACGAGTATAGGATCAAATCCTTGTGGCCGCGTTGTACGGTTGTTGTTGTATGGAGGATGAGCCTGCTGAAGAGGCTATTGTGTCCTTTGCTGATTAGGTTGGCTCTGCGCAACCTGAGGTTGATACGTAGAAACAGGCGCGGGATTGATAGCAGGAGTTACAGCTGCTACTGGTTGATAATGTCGCCTTTGCTTTCCGAGAGAGATATTCCCAATATCTTGCTCTTTTTTCTTAGGGAGAGCACTACCGTATCGTTTTGTACAATTTGATGCTCCAGCGTCTTTTGCCAAACGTCCTTCTCGGACGGCTTCCTCAAGACGAACCCCCATACCCACCATCTCGGTGAAGTCACTGGGTGCACTGGCAACCATTCTGTCGTAGTAAAATGAGCTTAAGGTTTTTAAGAAGATCTTTGTCATCTCTTTTTCCTCAAGAGGTGGACAAATTTGAGCGGCAATTTCACGCCATCTTTGAGCGTACTCCTTAAAGGTTTCCTTGTCCTTTTGTGACATTGATCTGAGTTGATCTCTGTCGGGTGCCATGTCCAAATTGTACTTATAATGTTGAACGAAGGCAGTGCCAAGATCTCTAAATGTGCTGATCGTTGCACGGTTTAAACCCATGTACCATTTTAAGGCGGCACCAGTTAAACTATCCTGAAAGTAATGAATCAGTAGGTCCTGATTTTCAGTCTGAGCTGACATTCGCCGTGCGTACATTGTCAAGTGACTTTGAGGGCAAGAGTTACCCTTGTATTTTTCAAAGTCGGGCACTTGGAATTTGTGCGGAACTTTCACATTGGGGACCAGACAAAGGTCTGCGGCGTCCTTTCCAAATAGATCCTGACCGCGAATGGCTTGCAGTTCCTTCTGCATTTCCAAGAACTGTTCCTGGAATTCATCCATTCGGTCAAACATAGTTTCCTTTTTACCAGCAGGTATCTGTGGAATCTGTCCTTCCGGGACAGCGTGCACCACAGGGGGTGGTACAGTAACTACGGCGTTGAATCTTGGCGCTTCCCGAAGTTTGTAACCTTCAGGGGTCTTCAATATGCCTCTGGCATCTTCGCTTTTCCGAAGTTTGTAACCTTCAGGACCAGCGGCTCCTGCAAAAGTTCCCTGATCTTCAATGATCGGCGGAACATATCCTTCCGGGATATAGTTAGCAGGCATGCCCCAGGGACGATCTTTCGGCATCTGATACCTAGGATCGTACTTCTCCACTATGGGCGCTGAGGTGATCTCTGAGATCACAGTCCTTTGTAGCTGAGCTTCTGCCATGGCTTGCATGTCGTTACGAAGCTTTCTCGTATCCTCTCTCAGAACGTCGATCTCTTCTTTTAACTCTCTGTTTTCTTCCTCAAGATCATCCATCTTTTTCTGACGATTGGCCCGAGTATTGTACGAATGAGACAGTTTGACTCTAGAACCGAGACACAAACGTGAGATTCGTAGGTAAGAAGAATACGCGATGTGAGAATGATGAATGCAATGATTATATTAATTGTTCTTTGGTTATTCAAAATAAACTTCGACAATTAGATTGCAAATATCAAACAGTGGGGAAACCCCTTTTTATTGAAATTCAAAGGATTACAGAAAGGGAAATACAGTAGATTACAAGGTGCGGAAACAGAAACCTAAGCTAATGGATCCTGGTACTTCCTTTTCTTTGACCGGGGTTCTTGAGCCAGTGTCGGGTTGTCATTCATTTTCCAGATGAAAGGAGCGAGCAAATTCCTTTGGTCATCTTGGCTATCCACAACATGTTGCTCTAAAATCTCGATCAGAGCATCTTTCTCTCTCAGTAATTGCTGTATTTGGATACACTCCACATTGAGGGTGCGGTACTTGTTCTTCCAAGATCTCATTTCCCGCTGAACTTTGTTGAGAGTAACCTGAAGCTTTTCAGTTTCCGTCATGAAGTACATGACAGATTCCCTCGGCGGAAGGATTCCGTACGAGGATAAGGCATTTTTAGCTTGAGAGCTCTAGTTTGTACCCAGTGGAGATAAGGCTCCACCGAGACACAGTCCAGTTTTTCTAGAGACTCCCGTCCTTTCTTATGAACGTGTTTCCAAGCGTGCACTATTTCCATCTTTAGTGATCTGTCGTTTTCTCCTTCCTTGAAGAAAAGACCTTCCAGATGAGCGTTACGCGGAACAAGCCTCATCGGGTATCCAAACTGACGACGAACCAATATCGGATGATAGTTGATTTCTCCTTTAGTTCCTATAAGGGGTACGTTGGGGAAGTTTCCACAACGATCAATGATCCTAATCCCATCATAAATCCTATTACACCAATCAATGTCAGAGTTGGTGAGAGACATGGTTTTTTGTGACCAGCGTAAGACACTCCTATCATCCCAAAAAGCAGCAGATTTAGGCAAATGAGAGATAAACCATTTGTAAAGCAAAGGTACACAACACGTGATCTCCCCTCCGCTGTACAAATTTCCTAAGTGTACAGAATGATACGCATCTGCGAGCAAAGTCGGCACAGGGTTTCCAATGAGAAAAACCTTAATGGCGTTGATATCGACGAAGTTATTAATGTTGGGCAACAAAAATAATCCGTAGGTGAGTAAAACAAAGATGCTTTCAAAAGCAGTCTCGTTCCCTATACTAGCAAAGTACAGAGCTTTCTTTGTTAAGAACTGGGCTGGCAAACCTTGGATGCCACCCTTGGTAGTCATGTGAGTCTTGACTTCTGACTCATCCAGATAAATTGCTCTTGCAATGGTCTGATCCTTTGGAATTTCTTCCAGTCCAAAAAATGGAGCTCGATCAGTAATGTGTAGATCGATCAGATGAGAGTACTCCTCCAGCGTTGGTGCTAGCTGGTAATCCGGGAATGTAAAACAGTGATAAACCGGATCGTAAAACTGAACGAATACATCCATGATTCCCTCAATCACATGGATTCTTAACAGTGGTAGCAGACCTCCGTACTTGGCTCTGAAGGCCTCCTGGTTTGTGATCATTCTCGCCAAACCTCTCAGATCCTCTAGTTTTGGAGCCTTGAAGGTATACTTATGAGTTCTCCTTCTACCGAAATCCATTAGCGTAATCCTATTTCTCTGATATTTGCAATCACAGTCTTAGTTTAATTTGAAAAACAGAGAGACTAGAAGAGAAATTTTTTTTTGAATGTTTTAATGTTTTTTAAATGAATGCATGAATGCAGCACACAAAAACATAGAAAAAACATGGGATCAAAGGGTCGTTGTCATGAAGTCAAGGCTCTACCCATCCCCAAAGGTTTATACTAGGGTGATTTTTGTACCTGTACTCATTATCATTAGCTCCTCCCAGGAAGGCAGACAACAAGCGGATCGCCAGCGAGTTGTGTGCAATCTTAGAGTAAGTGCTATTCACCGAGAATAGATCACCAGCCTCAAATGAGGGTAGTATCGCGTGACAACTATTTCTGATAGTTTCCACACTACAAAAAGGGTTGGCTTTTCCTAAGTGTATACTCAATCTCACCACATGCGACATCACACGCATTCCCAGTAGCAGAAAAATAACCACATATTCAATTAGGAAAAGCAGTATATATATTTGTCCTAATGTCCTAGACTTTTAAGCTATGAATCCTATGTTCCTGACAGAAATGGCTTCCTGGCGGAGTCACCATTCTGTGGTTTCTTTCCAAAGTAAAGATTTTGACCTAAGATCCTAATAGAGTCAAAAAGTCTCATCTCAGTGAAGATTTCTACCTAGGAGACAAACAATGCATGGATTAGTTCATACTCCCCAGCAGAGTCGCCACTTTTCTGTAGCAAGCAATTTTTGGACGTGGTTGCAAAGCACAACCGCTCTTTGGGTTTACTACAGCTCGATTCATTTTTTATCCTATTATAAGCTGATGAAGGAAGGGAAATAGATGTCTCCAACTAACCCTGCTTGCATACTGAGGTTAAACAGTCAAAACGGTTGGTTTACAGATGCTCCAAAGATTCGGGGAGTGTCTCAGGTTATTTTGTTCAAAGAGATGTTTTAGGACGGACGTTTTTGATTGCTGTGTGAAAAGTATGGGATTTCGGGTTTTTGTTTAGTGTGCTCGCTAAGATCTTTTCTTTCGATCTTATGCCTACGTATTCCCGTTTACCGAAACAGGGAAATCAGAGCGTTCGTAGTTCCTCCTATTCTATGGGAGGAAATGGTTTTTCGTGTTCAAAGCCCAAGACGTGAAGTGAAAAGTGATTTGTATCTTGTTCAAAGCCCAAGATGTGAAGCAGAAGGTTGTTTGTATCTTGTTCAAAGCCCAAGATGTGAAGCTAAAAGGTCTCGGCTTTAGAGAGAGCTTGTCATCTCTAAAGAAGGGTAAAGGAGAATTACTTTAACCGGGATATGTGAATCCGGCAATGCTATAATTTCCTAAGAAGGGGTTTTAACCTGAAGGAGAAGACTTTAACTTAGTGTAGAGCAATGCCATCTTTCCTTAGGAATTTCTCATACTAAAAGAAGGACAGTGGCATGGATATAGATGATCCAGAGGCTTGCCGCTTACAGCGATTAGATGAAAGGGAAGGAGTTGTTGATGTTTGTGTACTGTGAACGAGGCACAGGTTTGATGCTAAAAGGTTAATTGGACTCAGCCAGGGATTTCGTTATACAAAGCCTAAGAGGAGGCTATTGGGGCCAACTGACTCAGCTGGAGATTATTTGTCTTGTACAAAGCCCAAGATGGAGGCTAAAAGTCTGTTTATTCAAAAGTGTTTTTGTATCCCGTACAAATCCCGAGATGGAGGCTAAAAGAGAGTTTGACTCTACTTAGGGAAATTTGTATCTCGTACGAAGCCCGAGATGGAGGCGAAAGGGTGATTGACTCAACGATGGAGTCCTTTATGTGTCTCATACAAAGCCTGAGAGAGAGGCTGAAAGTTTTTGTTTGACTCAACGAGGGAGTCTTTTGTATCTCATACGAAGCCCAAAATGGAGGCTGAAAGGTTTGCTCCGCTGGGGGGAATCATTTGTACAAAGCCCAAGAGGAGGCTAAATTATGCTGAGGAAAAGAAGGATCATTATACAAAGCCTAAGAGGAGTCTAAAAAGAGACCGATTCTTTTGGGGATATCATTATACAAAGCCTAAGAGGAGGCTATCTGTTGGTGACTGTTTTAGTTGAGTGACAGGTCCAGTATACTGATTAAGAGAAAATCGGTTCTTATATGAGCAACACTGTACTCATGGATTTTGATCTGAGGATCGGGGTTGTTCCCTGTTCTTTAAGGAAACGGGGAAATCCGAAGGGTATCGAGACTGTCAGAGTCTACGGTTTCTTCCTATTTTGAAGGGTGCTTGAGAATATCTTTGAGACTCAAGGAAAATAGACTGTCCAAGTCTAGAGTTTTATCTTTTGTACCATGTTTTGAGAAACAGTAGTAGACTCTTTGAAAGGACTGATCTATGAAGATGATTAATTTATGTTCCTATACCTCTAGGAGGTCGTCGGGACAATTTGTACGAAGCCCAAGAGGAGGCTGGAAACTTTTAAGAAGCCGAGAGGTCCTTGTATGAAGCCCAAGAGGAGGCTATCATTCCCGGAGGAAGAGATCATTATACGAAGCCTAAGAGGAGGCTATGAATACTTCTAAGAAGCCGATTGGTCCTTGTGCTAAGCCCAAAAGGAGGCGGGGTTGCTTTTAGGAAGCCTGTGGGTCCTTGTACGATGCCCAAGAGGAGGCCGATGCTTTTAAGAAGCCCGTGGGTCCCCAAACCCCGAGAAATTCAAGGCAAGCTATTCAAAAGGAATAGATCAAGTCAGGAAAGTTCGAGAATTTGGAAGAAACTCAAAGATGCCATTCACGGAGAATACATTCATCTTTGGGAGTAGAGTTTCTTGACAATTCCTAATGAGGCAGCCGAAGAGAAGACTGTATCTGGTGATCCTATTAGGAATCTAGCTGTCTATTTCTACGAATAAACGAAACGGCTTTACCTAGTACTAGACGTAGTTGCCGGGGAAACTCTGAATATCTATACTATTATTACACAGTTGATATGAGTTTATGAAAGAAGACTTACAGTGAAACAGCCCCACAATACAGTTATATGTATAGGAAAGCAGTAAATGAAAGCGATAACCACTTACTCAGTTGTAGAGCTTCCATGCTGTTTGGTTAGTTGTTCAACAAAGAAAGATTGAAAACAACAGTATATTCAAAATCAAAGGAGAAAGTGCTTTGAAAAATAAAGATTGGGGCTTACAGCTCAAGGAGAGGCCCAAGGTTTTACTGTTGAATTTGTACAAAGGGACTTATACAAGTGACTGTGGCCCAAAAAGGTTTTTTGTACAAAGGATGGGTCTTACACTCTCTCAAGAGGCCCAAAAAGTTTAAAGGAAAAGAGTGGGGCTTATAACACGAGGGTAGGCCCAGATGATTTTTCGTTTAAAAAGGCGATCGCGCCGAGGTTTTCTTTTAACGCAGTGGGACTTATACAATAAGTGAGGCCCAAAAAGTTTTGGTTAAAAGGGAGATTGGGTCTTACACTCTAATAGAGGCCCAAAGTGTTTTGAATGGGTCTTATAGCTCAAGGAGAGGCCCAAAGTTATTTTAAAAAAGGCGACGATCGCGGCGTTCATTTTTGACAGTATCGGGACTTATACAATACACTGAGGCCCAATTTTAGGGTTGTATTTACAAAGGGTTGGGTCTTACACTCTATTAGAGGCCCATGAGTGTTTGAAAAAGTATGTTAAGGTGAAAACCAACAAAACCCTAATTTCATCATTTTTAAAGTAATTATTCAAGGAGAAATTAATTAAAATGATACAAATTCCAAATAAGTTTGAATAAACAACTTGTGATTTTGGTTTTAGGTTTGAAAAATGAGGTTTTAATCACAAGATGAATTAAAACCTACTTGGTTTTGATTTTTCAACATGGATATTTATTTTTAAAAGGGTTTAAAAACAAATAAAAGGCATTTATTCACAAAAATACTAACTATATTAAATAAATAATATAAATCTAATTTTTTTGTGGAAATACATATTTTAATATTTTTGTGATTTTTTTGCAAAAAGAACCAATAAAAAATAATTAAAATTGAAAGAGTTATTAATTTTCCAAGTAATTAACAAAACATGAAAATAATTGGAAAAATAGCAAAAATGTGAAAAAACACAAAATGGCATGGGTGGGATTTGAACCCACGACCTCAAGCATACAAGGCGCGCGCCTTACCACTGGGGTGGTGATACATTCATTGTTTGAAACAAACCAACAAATATACAAGGTATGACTTGGTTTTGGCTTGCCCAAGGCAAGTTTTGGCTAAAAAACGTGAAGGTCATAACTTTCTCAATTCTTAATGGTTTGAGACAAAATTTATATGCATCTGGGCTAGAATTTCACAAGGAATCCAATGGTGGTGGTGGCTTTTTCAGATCACACTCCCTCCTCAAAACCCGTTAGTGGTTTTGAAAATGGCCTATAATTGCATGTTCTATGCTACACTTGAATACAGGCATGAATTACATGATCAATTGGCACAAACACAACACATATGACATGTACAAGAGATGCATAATCAATGGACTTCAAATGCACACATGTTTTGGTGACTGCAAGTTGAGAGGCTTACCCTTCTTTGGGATTTTGGAGTTTTCTTTGCAATCTGCCAACTCTCTTGCTCCAGATATGATTTTATGCTTTGGATAACCTCAAATGACCCCTTGGATGCTTTTAGGATGATTGGAATCAGCTGGTACCTGCAAAAACACAAACTGTCCCTTTCTTGCAAAAGGGGTTAAAAGTGACCAAAATAGTAACTCCCTCAAATGGTGTTCCAGATGGTGGGAACCATTTGGGACAGTTCAAGGATGATATTTGGAGTGTGTTTGAGGTTTTATCTGGTTTGGAAAGTGACTGAATCAAGACATGGCTTGAAAAATGCAAAAAAGTCCAATTTTGAGGTTTTGAGATGTGACTTTGTGATGTTGTGATTACAGGTCACTTTTGATGGTTTACACAGCTTACATATGATATATATGAGGTGTGTGTGTGATTGGTTTGAGTGGAATTGCTCTCTAGCTCAAAAACTCAGAATTACTTGCTTTGGAAGGCAAGTTTGAGGTGAAAGAAGAGATTTTGAGGAAAGCATCTGTTTGATGGCTTTGGTGTACTCAAACTGAACACAATTGAGCTCTATTTATAGTGGAGCAAGTTTGTTTTAGGATCCACAGTGAATGGCAACTGCAGCAGGTGTTTGTTCAATGTTGGCCAATGGAAATGCAAGTCTCCTCTAGCCATTGACTAGAGGTGAGGGCACAGGGCTGTGGTTCCCTTGGTCTTGGATAAGTCTTGACTGGTTTCAGATGAGAATGGCTCAGTCCATGCCACCTTGATGGTTCCATTGAATGCTTCAATCCAAATTTGGAGTCTTGTCCCTATTTTGGACATTCTAGGTTCAACATGCTATTTCTTGTTCCATGGACTTTGGAGGCTTGGCTCAGTGTTTGTCCCCTTTAGATTCAATCCTCAGAGGTGTCCAAGTGGATAGGAGCATTTGAATTTGGCTGATTTTGGCAAATCGAGCCAAATTGCAAAATCTGCCTTGCCTTTGACAGATTTCAACAAGGCAACTTGACAATGTCATATCTCATGGTGTAAGTTGAATTTGGTAATGTTCTTGACCATTTTGGAAAGCCCTTACATGATACAACAACTGTTTGAACATATTTGGTTTTGATCTCTTTTGAATCCAAGTGAAAAATCTCTCTACATTTGGGAAAAAGTGAAGCAAAATCTGACTTAGTGAAATTTTCACTAAGTGTTGGAACAAAGTGTGATTTCTTGATTTTGATCACTCCATAACTCAAAATCCATGAGGAATTTGGATATAGGTCAGTATGAAGCTTTTGCAGAGGGTAATGAGATCTTCAAATCAAGCTTGGAATGGGGCACAATGGCCTTGTGGTTTAGGAGTTATGGTCCTCCAAAGTTGGTGTATTAGTGGTACTTTTTCCATAACTTAGAAATTTTTCTAAGTTTTATGGTTACCCCTTTTGCAAGTTATCTCACTTTCTTTGATTTTTCTTGATGAATGATGATTCAAATCATACATTAACATCATTTTAGGGTTAAAAATCCAATTTGGTGAAAAATCTCAAAAAGTCAAAGTTGACTTTTGTGCACAGTTGACTTTTTATCAGATGAATTCCAAACTATGCAATTCTTCAGGAAATCATGTCCTTGACCTAGATAAAACTTGATGGACATGTTCCATGGGTGTCATAGGGTATATTGAATCATGTCTTAGGGCTTGGGAGTATGTCCTGGTCAAAAGTCAAAGTTACAGTTGATTTTTCCCGCAAAACCCTAATTGTGGTCCAGATGAAATTGAGACTTGTTGCTCACACTTCTTGGATCAATCCATTGTTCCAAATGGATCAATATGGTATATTAGGGACCCTCAAACCATCTCTTGAGGTCTTGGCTTATGATTTGTCCCAAAAATCAACTTAGGGGTGAATTAGGTCAAGAAACCCTAATTCTTGATTTTTGATGTATGCATCCCCTGAGGCAAAATTGACTTAATGATTGGGCCCATGAGGTTCCATGGAGTATTTTAGGATATGCTTTGAAGCATTGGCTCATTCCCAGAGGAAAAATTCCATCTGGAGGCCCTGGTCGACCAAAACCCTAATTTGGTGACACTGTCGATCTTGAAGCTTAATCCATCTAGAAGGGACAACCTTGTGCTTAATCCTTGAAGTGGGAGTCCTCTTGATCCATTGTAGATTCTTGGGAGGTTAGACAAGTTGAAGATCAAGTCATTCCTTGATTGATCCTTTGTCTAAGGCTCAAAAAGAGTTTAAAACCCTAATCCTGATTGTAGTGGATCAACAACCCTCGAGGAGATTGATGAGGCATACAAGTCCATCCATATTGTGATGATGATTTGCACAATGATGGGAATCTAAGTGGTCAAAATTTGGGGTATGACACCCGTGTATCATTGTTTCACTTTCCCGGATTATCAGTTGATGCCTACTCTTAAGGAATACGCTATCTTAGTTGGTATCCCAATCACTCCAAATCCTCCTTACTCTGGTTTGGAAAAGACACCCAAGGAGAAAGACATTGCAGAAGCTGCTCACCTCAAGTTGTCAGAAGTCAGAGCTAATTTAATTATCAAAGGAGGAATTTTTGGTTTGCCTGCCAAGTTTCTAATGGAGAAAGCCCGTCATTATGCCAATACAAAGAACATGGTGGACTATGAAGCTGTTATGGCCCTACTCATTTATGGGCTATTTCTGTTTCCCAACATCGACAACTTTGTCGACATGAATGCAATCAAGATTTTCATCCTTGGAAATCCAGTTCCTACTCTACTTGCTGACGCTTACCATTCAATACATCTGAGGAATTCCCATAAAGGGGGAATGGTAACATGTTGTGCTACCTTGTTATATAAGTGGTTTATTTCTCACTTACCTCGTTCGGCAACCTTCTGGGATCTAAAGGACAGGCTTCTATGGTCAGAGAAGATCATGTCCCTCACAAATACTGATCTAGGGTGCTACAATCCAACACTTAAAGGCAGAGACATGATCGTTAGCTGTGGGGGTTTTGCTAACGTACCTCTTCTTGGTACAAAAGGGGGTATAAGCTATAATCCAGCTTTGGCCTGTCGTCAACACGGTTACTCTATGGAGGCTAAACCCAGTAACATTTATTTGGAAGGACTGTTCTTTGAAGGAGACAAGGACCCTGTGCTCAAAGAAAAGATGGTGCACGCTTGGCGTCATGTTCACAAGAGAGGAATTTCTGCCTTAGGAAAACCCGAGTGTTTGGCTTCAGAATCCTACACTTGTTAGGTATAGGAAAGGGCTATTAATTTGAGGTTTCCTTATGAACATCGTGAGCCTATTCCATTAGCTCCTCGAGACCCTATTCTATTCTTAACAAGCAATGAAGACAAATTGAAGATTCGGCTGGCTCAGGCAGAGCAAGAAAGGGATGCATGGAAGAATAAGTACCAAATTCTTGACTTTGAGATGAACGAACTCCAAAAGAATCTTAGGAGAAAGGAGGAAGAATCTGCCAGAAAGAGGAAGGCGCAAGGAGATTTATTTTCTCCTGGCACTTCATCTCCACTAGAACCATGGAAGTCCCATTTGGACAAGCTTGCTCTTGAGAATAAAAGTTTGCAGAAACAGAACCAGAGGCTCACAATGAGATTAATAGGAGAAGACTAATTGAGGGATCTAGGGCTTAGTTTCTCATTATGTTGTACTTTTATTTTGGCTTTTGGAAGTGTAATCTTTTTGTTGTAATCTAAGAAGACTATCATTAATGAAATGAGATTTTCTTTTCCACAAAAATGTTCCCTATCCAATAAAGTTTGCAAAAACACGATGTTGAACTCCTTGAATTACGCATGTCATTTGCATTACATCTTTGCATTTTTTTGCTAAACTATCAAGAAAGTAACTTTGTTTTGCAGATTCTGTAGACATGGATTCCGTAAAAAACCAAGTTTGGCCCTACTTCTTCGAACTACCAGAGCTAGAACAACTGCTATGGATGGGTGACAGAATTGAGGACCCAGCAGGTTTTACTGATAGGTATGGGTGCCTTCTATGGCTAATGAGAACCCCAGTGACTGAAGGACCACTTGAAGTGTTGGTTCAGTTGTACCATCCTGCTTACCGTTGCTTTTTATTCCCTGAGTTCCAGCTAGCTCCAACTCTAGAGGAATTCTCTGCTTTGATTGGAATCCCTATCAGAGATGCCCCAATTTTCTTTGGAATTGATTCAATGCCTTCCGCCAGAGATATTTCTATGACTACAAGAATCAGGGTCTCTGATATCCAAGCCAATTTAACCGTCAAAGAAGGTCGGCACGGGTTACCCTCTTTGTTCTTGCTGGAAAAGGCCATGTATTTTAAGAACAGAGGGAATGAGAAACTATATGAGTTAACGCTCGCTTTAATGATCTACGGTATGGTCCTGTTCCCAAGCGTGAAACAATTTGTGGATGTTCAAGCCATTCAAATATTCATGTTCAACAATCCAGTCCCCACTTTGTTGGCTGATGCCTACCATGCTATTCAAACCAGATACTCCAAAGGATGCGAGAAAATTGTTTGTTGTGTGGCCCTCCTCTACAAATGGTTCATCTCATACCTACCCAAGACTCCCGCCTATTGGCAAGTAGAGCATTGTCAGATATGGATCGAGAAATTGATGGATTTAAAACATACTGATATCAAGTGGTATGATTCAACGGAAGAAGGGATCCTTGTAATTGTTAGCTGTGGGGACTGCCCCTATGTGCCCTTGATGGGAAGAAATGGTTGTATCAACTACAACCCTGTGCTTGCCCGTCACCAATTGGGTCACATGAAAAAGGGACCTCCAGACAATGAAGAATTACAAATAATGTACTATGAAGAACGAGAAGGTTTTGAAATGAAGGTGCGACTTGAACTCGCATGGGGACAGATTAACAGACAATTGTGGAAGGCAGAGTGCTCTATCACTGAAGCTCATCTAGAATGGTCTCGCAGGATAGCTAGCGTGATGAGGAAACCTTATTCTCGTCACGAAACACCACCTAGGACCAAACAAAAGATGGCGGAGGCCTTGACTGATTTGTTCCTCGAAAAGAAAAGAATCAAGGGTCATATCGAGAGACTGATGAAGGAAATTAATGAAGAAGAAGAGACATCCACTAGTGGATCCAACTTCTAAGGATGTTGTCGCTTTTTCCTTGTATTGTTTTTCATTTCATTATCGTTGTATTTCCTTTCTGTTGTGGGTCTTCCCCACTTTTGTACCCAGAGCATGAAGTTACTCTGCTCTAGATGTAATGAGCGCTAAATTTGCTTAATGAAGAAGAATATTTTGTTAAAGATTTCATTGTCGAAAATATTTGCAAAATTTCTTTGGGTTCTTGATAGTTTAGCTTGCATTTGCATCTGCATTTTCATTTGCATCATACCATAGCATGTGCACTTTTCCTTGCCTTTATCTCATGTCGCCTTGCCCTCTCCAGAACCGTCACACTGAATCATAAGCACTGCTACAACACTCGAGCCCAAGCTCGATTAAGGATGTCGGAAGTCTATGGGGAGATGGATCTGGTCAACAATGAGCTAACAGAGATACGAAGTGGAATGGGGCAGCTTCTGGAAGTTGTTAACATATTAAGAGCAAAGATGGATACTCAGACCACTGTGGTCTCTGAAATCATTACCCCTATAGTGGAACCGCCTGTCTCTCCAACAGTAAACCGTACCTTGGGTATGCCATTCGATTTTATCCGTGCCACAATTCCTCAGTCTACTCAACAAACCGCACCTTTGGCCAATGAAACCCTACAAGTTATTCCTACCTTTGCGCCTACAGCAATGCAAACACAAGTACAACCAGTTTTCCACAATCATCACCCTTATGACTACATTGATGTATCTGAAGGGGGAGATGATCAAAATGAGAAGTTGAGGGAAAACGTCGAAACAATGCAAAGGAATATAAGGGCTATGGAAGGAAGTAATGCCCTTGGCACCGATGTCAAGGACATGTGTTTGGTCTCCAATTTGGTGATTCCCTCCAAATTCAAACTCCCAAGCTTTGAACTATACTCAGGCGCCACGTTCCCCAAATCACACTTAATCATGTATTTCCGAAGAATGGCCGCCCATGTGGAGAATGACAAGCTAATGATACATTGTTTTCAATATAGTTTGAAGGGCGCAGCTGCTAAGTGGTATCTAAGTCTGGATCAATCTCGGGTCCACTGTTTCCAAGACGTAATGGATGCTTTCATCAAGCATTATCAGTACAATCTGGATTTAGCTCCTGATCGGAGACAATTGCTGAATATGACCCAAAATAGTACTGAATCCTTCAAAGAGTATGCACAACGGTGGAGGGAAAATGCTTCGCAGGTAGAACCACCCCTAACTGAGAAGGAACTGGCCGACTGGTTTGTGGATATAGTGAAGCTCGAATTCTATGAGAGGATGATCAGCAGCGTCAGCGCTAACTTCGCGGATATCGTTGCAGTAGGTGTAAAGGTGGAATCAGGATTGAAAAATGGAAAGGTTATCAGTTCCTCTAGCAGTTCAACTAGCACCAATATCAAGAGGGCTCCTAGCCACTTTCATAAGAAAAAGGAGGGTGAAATTAATGCCATCACGGCAAGAAATTTTAAGTGGAAACAACCAATTTACCAACAACAGTCAGTTTCGAACTTCACTCAGCAGCCGATTTACCCGACACAGTTCGCTCAGCAACCTTACATAGCGGCTGTGACACCAACCTTCAATCACCAAACAGAGCAACAGGCGCCTATCCCTCAACATCCGACTTATCAGCACATGTCGAATACCCAGCAATATCAACAACACAGGCAGCAAGTCCCTCAACATAATACTTCCTATAGAAGACAGGGAGGGAAACCTTCATTCCCATTCATACCCATGACTTACACTGAATTGTATCCTTTGTTGGTTCGACAAGGTTTGGTTGTTACTAGACCTATGGGCCCACCTTCAGAGAACTCCATAAAGTTGCACAATCCAAATGTTACTTGTGCATATCATCAAGGGGCAGCTGGTCATGATTTGGAGGGTTGCCTCGCTTTGAAATATTTGGTAAAAGGATTGGTCGAAAAGAAAGTCTTGTCTTTTGCGGACAATCAACCAAATGTGAAAAGCAATCTGTTGCCCACACACGGAACCACCAATGCCATCGAAGACGAAAACGATGAGGTGTTGTTAATGGATGCATCAAAGATACGGACACCTATGAAGATCTTCCATGCTAGGTTGTTCAAAGCCAGGATGGTCAAAACTTGTCATAATAATTTTGAAGAGTGTAACATCCACGACAAGGGTTGTCAACTAATTCTAGACGACATCCAAAATTTGATCAACGAAGGGCTTCTACAGGTTTTTAGAAAAGAGGAAAGCAAAGTTGCAGTAATTGAGCCTGTGTTCAATTTACCAAGTTCAAGAGAACAAGTGTCTGTGTTCAATACACCCAAGTCTGGCTCATTTGTACCCATGTTCAACATACCAGAGCCTGGTTCTGTGATTCCTATATTCAAAAAACTTGTTCCAGTTTTCAACTCTTCTGAGACTGTTGTTGCTTCTTCCGTCAATCATTTTAAGAAATACGATCTCCGACAATCTGTTCCTTTTAGGTTCAGAGGAACCAAGGCGATACCATGGATTTATGAAGATATCACGGGTGGCAAAAGAAGAGAGGATGTGATTCCAAGGAAGGAGGTGGGAGTCATTGTAGAAGAATCGATCCCAAGGAATGAGGTGGGGACTATTGTCAAAGATGTGTCGAGTATAGTCGGAACTGGAAAAATAACGCGAAGCGGTAGAATATATACTCCTCTTGCCAAGGAAACTCCTGCTAAGGAAACTCCTGTTAAGGAAACTCCTACCGAAGAAACTAGTGTTCCCGTACCCCCTAAAAATAAGGGAAAGGAAGTGATTTATAAAGAAGCTGACGAAGAGTTCCTGAGAATCATAAAAAGAAGTGATTATAAAGTGGTGGATCAACTTCACCAGACTCCATCAAAGATTTCAATCCTGTCCTTATTAGTCAACTCACCTGTCCACAGATCAGCTCTGCAAAAGGTACTAGCCCAGGCGCATGTGGCTCAGGATATAACAACAGGACAATTTGACCATGTCATTGCTTACATTACAGCCTGCAACACGTTAAGTTTCAACAATGAAGAGCTTACTCGAGCAGGAAGAAATCATAATCTGGCTTTGCACGTGTCGGTGAAGTGTCAAGAGGATACATTGGCTAGAGTTCTTGTGGATACTGGTTCGTCCTGGAACGTCCTACCAAAAAGAACTCTTGAAAAGTTGTCACACTAGGGGGCTGTAATGAGACCCACCTCGCTGGTCGTTAAAGCTTTCGATGGTTCCAGGAGGTCGGTGATGGGGGAAATTGAGTTACTTATTCTGATTGGTCCTCAGGTGTTCAATATTCTTTTCCAAGTCTTAGATATCAATCCCGCTTATAGCTGCTTGCTGGGTAGACCCTGGATCCATGAGGCTGGTGTTGTAACATCAACCTTACATCAAAAAATGAAGTTTGTGGTTGAAGGAAAATTGGTCATCATACATGGCGAGGAAGATATGATGGTCAGCAACTTATCCTCTTTCCGCTACATTGAGGCTGACGAAGATGCTCTGGAAAACTCTTTCCAGGCCTTGGAGATAGCAAATGTTGTTCTACTTGATGATAAGAAACCAGCAGTTCCTGAGTGTCCGTCCTTTACTTCTTACAAAAGCATTCAAGTTGCCCTGCAAAAAGGCATACCGCAAGGCTGGGGCAAGATTGTAGAAGTCGAAGAAAGAAACAAATACCAAGGGTTGGGTTACAAACCAACTCCTGAAGACGAAGCCACTCCAACGGTGGGGAAGATGAAGACAATTCAAGAGATGTTCGTCAGCGGAGGACATCAGGTTCAGGCCATCATAGAAGATACTGAGGGCGAAGACATTAACCATTTGGTTTTTCAGTGTGACGCTGCTTTGAATAATTGGGAGGCTGTTGAAATCCCTACTTTGTACTCCGTGCCAGAGTAATTTGTTTTTTTTGTCGATGTTTTCAGTTCCTTAGTCTTGCCCAAGGCTAGCGGATTATTTTGTATGGGCCACCGCTTGTAAATCTCATTAATTAATGAAAGTGATTGTTTTGTTAAATTCTTTGTTTTTTGTTTTACTGTGTTTGTTTTAAAAGAAAATGGCAATCTTTCTAAAAACTACAAAAAAAAAAACATTTTTCTTCTTGCATTTAAGTTTTTGTGCATTTTAATAAAGTAAGTCCCTCCATCATGCAGAATAAATCCCAAACCCGTTGTACTCCATGACCCTACTTTCACCATTAACTTTGACTCGCCTATTTATCAAGCTGAGGATGGGGAGGATTATGAGGATCTCGACAATTTGGCAGAAATGTGTGAATATCAAGACACAGATCTTCAACCACATGAGGAACAAGTTGATGTCGTCAACCTGGGTACTGAAGATGAGAAGAAAGAGGTCAAAATTAGGGCAACGCTTGGGGCAGAAATCAGACAACGACTAGTACTCCTGTTGCGAGAATACGTAGATGTGTTTGCTTGGTCTTATTAGGACATGCCAGGTTTGGATACAGATATTGTTGTTCATAAGTTACCACTCAAACCTGAATGTCCGCCGGTGAAACAGAAGCTTCGTAGGAGTAGACCTGATATGGCTCTCAAAATCTGAGATGAGTTAAACGGCAACTGGACGCAGGCTTCTTGGCAGTTTCAAAATATCCTGAATGGGTGGCCAACATTGTGCCAGTAATGAAAAAGAATGGTAAAGTGAGGATGTGTGTAGATTACCGGGATCTCAACAAAGCCAGTCTAAAGGACGATTTCCCTTTACCACATATCGACACTCTTGTGGACAATACGGCTCGTTTCGCAGTCTTCTCATTCATGGATGGCTTCTCAGGTTATAATCAGATCATAATGGATTCGGATGACATGTATAAGACTACATTCATCACTCCGTGGGGAACCTATTGCTACAAAGTCATGCCCTTTGGGTTGAAAAACGCAGGGGCGACTTATCAAAGAGTTATGGTAACTTTATTCCATGACATGATCCATAAAGAAATTGAAGTATATGTGGATGATATGATAGCTAAGTCTTAGAGTGAGGAGGAACATTTGGATCATCTGTTAAAATTATTCAAGAGACTTCGGAAATATCAGCTAAGATTGAACCCTGCTAAATGTACTTTTGGTGTCAGGTCAGGGAAACTGCTTGGTTTTATTGTCAGTCAAAGAGGAATTGAAGTAGATCCCGACAAGTTGCGAACTATTCAAGAGATGCCAGCTCCGCAGACTGAGCGTCAAGTCAGAGGATTTCTGGGACGTCTGAACTACATCTCTAGATTCATCTCCAATATGACTTCTACTTGCAAACCAATTTTTAAGTTGCTTCAGAAAAATCAGACTGTAGAGTGGAATTTGGACTGTCAGCAAGCCTTTGAAAAACTCAAGAACTATCTGCAAGAGCCACCAATTTTGGTCCCTCCTGTTCCTGGAAGACCCCTCTTCATGTATATGATTGTATTAGAAGGATCCATGGGTTGTGTTTTGGGCCAACATGATGAGACTGGTCGTAAGGAGCACGCCATCTATTACTTGAGCAAAAAGTTCGTTGACAGCGAAAGTCGTTTCTCCCTGCTTGAACAGACATGTTGTGCCCTAGCATGGGCAGCCAGAAGACTGAGACAATATTTGATCTGTCACACTATGTTGTTGATCTTAAAAATGGATCCAATAAAATACATTTTCGAGAAACCTGCTCAAACAGGAAGACTTGCTCGTTGGCACATGCTGTTGTCAGAGTATGATATTCAATATGTTGCTCATAAGGCTATCAAGGGAAGTGTCCTATCTGAGTACCTTGCAGATCAACCTGTCGAGAATTATGAACCTCTTAAGTTTGATTTCCCCAACGAAGATATCATGGCAATAAAAGATTGTGAACGGCCAAGTCCTGACGAAGGGCCTGAACCCGGATATAAATGGAAAATGATGTTTGATGGCTCTTCCAATTACAAAGGGCATGGTGTAGGCGTTGTGTTGATAAATCCAGAGGGTGGATACACTCCTTTCACAGCAAGGTTAGATTTTGGATGCACGAACAACATTGCCGAGTACGAAGCATGCATTTTGGGCCTTGAAGCGGCGATCGATCTTGGAATTAATATTCTTGAAGTCATGGGTGATTCTGCTTTGGACATCTACCATGTCAAAGGCGTATAGGAAACCAAAGATGAAAAACTTGTCCTATATCGTGCTTATGTTGTGGATTTAATCAAGTGCTTTGATGAAATCACTTTCTGTCACGTACCTCGCACTAAAAATCATGTAGCTGATGCCTTAGCCATGTTAGCTTCAATGTGGCAAGTCAGATTTGTCAATGAAGCACCGCTCATCAGCATCGAGTGCAAAACCGAACCTGCTTACTGTCAATCAGTTGAAGAAGATCCTGATGGAAAACCGTGGTTTCATGATATCTTGAACTTTCTGAAGACTCAAAAGTATCCAGTCAATGCTTCTAATCTCGATAAGAAAACCCTGCGAAGGTTGTCGTCCAAATTCTTCCTCAGCAATAATGTACTCTACAAGAGGAATAATGACATGGTCCTGCTAAGATGTGTCAACAAACGAGAGGCAGACCTGTTAATCCATGATATTCACGAAGGAGCTTTTGGTACTTATGCCAGTGGGCATGCTATGGTCAAGAAAATCATGACGGCTGGTTACTACTAGTTGACTATGGAAGCTGACTGTATCCAATATGCCAGAAAGTGTCATAAGTGCTAGATCTATGCTGATAAGATGCATGTTCCTCCGACCTTGCTAAATGTGTTGTCATCACCTTGGCCTTTCTCTATATGGGGGATTGATATGATCGGGGCTATTGAGCCAAAAGCTTCCAATGGTCATCGCTTCATTCTAGTGGCCATCGACTATTTCACCAAATGGGTTGAAGCTGCCTCTTACACCAACGTAAGCAAGCAAGTGGTTGCTCGTTTCGTCAAGAATAATATCATGACTGACAATGGGACAAACCTGAATAACAAGACAATGAAGGAGTTGTGTGACAATTTCAAGATTGAGCATCACAATTCTTCACCCTATCGTCCCAAGATGAATGGAGTTGTCGAAGCTGCTAACAAAAACATCAAAAAAATCCCGCAAAAGATGGTTAAGACTTATAAAGATTGGCATGAAATGTTGCCATATGCTTTGCATGGATACAAAACTTCGGTTCGAACTTCGAAAGGAGCAATCCCTTTTTCTTTGGTTTATGGAATGGAAGTTGTTCTCCCCATAGAGATTGAGATACCATCCTTAAGAATCCTAATGGAAACAAAGATGGATGAAGCAGAATGGGTCCGAGAAAGATATGATGAACTGAACCTCATCGACGAGAAGCAATTGACCGCTATGTATCATGGTCATCTATATCAAAAGAGGGCATTTGACAAAAAGGTTCGTGTTCGAGAATTTCGAGAAGGAGAATTAGTACTCAAGAAGATCCTGCCATCACAAAGGGATGCTCGCGGAAAATGGGCACCTAACTATGAGGGTCCATTTTTGGTAAAAACTGTGTTCTCAAGAGGCTCCCTATTTCTCACAACTCGCACACCCTGTGAACGCTGACTCAGTACGAAAATATTACCCCTAAAAATCCCGCTAAGTCGAAAACCAAAAATGGCGACTTAAGCAAGAAAAAGGTATCCCGGTGAGTCATAACCTATGAAGGAGACTCAGGCAAAAGTTAGGGATCAGAATAAAAAAAAGAGAGATCGCTAGGTTGAAAACTCGAAATGACGGCCTAGGCAAAAAGGAGCGTCCCGGTGGATTGAAAACCCGAAAGGGCGGTCCAGAAAAAAAATTAGGGACAAAGGCGTTTCACTGAGTCAAACAGGGCTACCACCTATACCCAAGAATCCACGAAGGAAGTCAAGCCTCATTCGTCCTCATCAGCAGCGAAATTTTAGGATTCTCATTGATTAGGGACAGTAGTGGTCATGGAATATGATGTAACCTTTTCCCAAATTGCCATTTTTTTAATTGTAATGATCCATGGGACTTCGCTATTGGCAGGTTACCATTTCTAATGAAATCAGATTTTTGAACCATTCTTTGTTGGATTCTCATCATTACTCTATTATTTCTTCTTGTTATGCAAAACTTCACTCATTTATTAAAAATGTTTTCAAAAGCGGAAAATGTTTTGAAAAAATACTTTGAGAAAACACGATAAAAATAGATTTTACTCTGGCATTAAGATCAAGGTATGAAATCAACTGTTACCCTTAGAACACTGTTAGTGACGAAAACACTGATAAATCAGCAGGTGTACGAAAAGGATGACAAGCATTTTCGCCTTCATTAGACATTTCAGTAATATTTGACCACCGGTGCAAAGGACTTTTCCCCAATATCTTCGTAATTTGTGAAGAAGTGGATTTCTTTTCCCCAGTGAAGTGAATGCATGTCCGAAGTATCTCCAAAAACCTGTGGATTTCAGTGTGATGGACGTGTCACCTTTCCTCTCATTGTTCCCCAATCATCATCTCCCGTTAGAGTCATTTCGGGCATTTTTATTTTAAGCATGCGCCTCATATCTTAGCATTTGTGCGTTTTTGCATATGTGCATTTCGCGTGTAGGGTCTTTGTCTTCCTTTACCTCTGTTTTACTGGTTTGTGGACTCTTTGACTGTTTCCTGTTTGAGTCCAGTCGTTACCTGTGTGCGCCAGAGGTTTATTCTTTATCCTTTATTCAAGAGGTTTAACCTGCAACCGTTCTTAACTTGTCAAGATATGTATTGGGCCTCATAGCCATCTTTACCTTTGACCTCATAGTCATAGGATATCATTTTGGCCTCAAAGCCATCTTTTCATCTTGGCCTCAGAGCCATTTATTTCACCTTAGCCTCAAATCCATCTTCATCATCTTGGCCTCAAAGCCATCTATTCTACCTTTGACCTCATAGTCATAGGTAAGTCTTGACCTCAGAGTCATAGTTATCCTCAATTGACCTCAAAGTCATTGAAAGCTCATATCATCACCTCTCATTTGACCTCATAGTCATAGGACCCCTTCTTGACCTCATAGTCGTGGAGCTTTTTATTCACCTTTGACCTCATAGTCATAGGACGTCGTTTTGACCTCATAGTCAAAATCTCCCTTTTGACCTCATAGTCATAGGAAAAGCTTTGGCCTCATAGTCATAGCCTTCTTCCACCTTTGACCTCATAGTCATAGGCAACCTTTGACCTCATAGTCATAGGACAACATCTTGGCCTCATAGCCATCCATTCTTCCTTTGACCTCATAGTCGAAGTCTTTCTATTGACCTCAAAGTCATGGAGCAGCATCTTCCCTATTGACCTCATAGTCATAAGATTCCTTCTTAACCAAAAGAAAATCCAGCTCATACTGATACCCAAAATTTATCTATGTATTTTCTGGTTTTTTCTTGAAGATCCCATTTGAACACTTCAGCATAAGAAATTCCCAGAAAATCTCTTAGATAATGTCTATCTTTTTATTTCAAGCTGATCCCCAATGGAGATCATATTTTCTTTCTGGTTTCACGCCCAGTAAGAAGGTGTCTTGTTTTCCCCAGTGTCATCGGGTCACATTTAAAACCTATGTCCATCTCTCTGGGTCTTTCCCCAGTAGAGAACACCTTCTAACCCTTATCTCCAGTAAGGGTCTGTAGGATTTCCTCTCATTGTTTTCTCCCCAGTGTTTCCTCAGAGTCTCCCCAATGGGTCTCTTTGGTGGGTTAACCTGTATCCCCAGTGAGTTTTCCTCATGGATACTGACTTTCATCCTTCCTTGGTGTCTGGTCTATCTGCATCTTTTTGCACCATCGCCATCTTATCATCATATTAGAAGTTCACGACATGTCAGCATTTGCATTGTTTCTCGTCCTTAGCATTTGCATTCCATCTAAGGGCAAAATTTTCGGTTTGCTATATTTAAATACCTTTCACCTTGATGTCCCAAGGATTTTCTTTCCTCGTGCCATTCGGCAAAGCTATTTAAATAGGGGCAACTGTTGTACCTCAAATTTTACCCCTAAGATGTCATAACATCTTGCATAGACATTTAGAATCAATCATATCTGCATTTGTTTAAACTAACCCACATCTTGCAGCTACTTCTTATGTTTGAAGAGTAGGGTTTGCACAAAGAGATTCAAGGCCTCATGAGGCAGTAGCTTAGAAGTTTCATCAACCATGAAAAGCTTACACACTTTCAAGAGATCTTATTCAACATTAATCAAGTGTGTTTGGTTCCTATTACAAGTGCTTGAAACCGTGGGATTCACAGGGACTCAAAATCAGGGTTTCATTTGCAACCCATCAACCAGTGTCCTTGATTTTAATCAAGACCTGTTTCCAAGCTTCGGAATACGATTCTACTCGATACAGGACGACCTTAGAGACCATCTGTGGGCCTTGGAAAAGATTGGAAAAAACAAGATCCTCAAATATCATCCATGGAAATTACCGAGGAAATCACGGTTTTGACCGAAGAAGTCGAGTCTCTGATTTTGAAGATTTTGGACTAAAAAGAAGCATCCGAGCCATGTCTCATTTTTAATGTGATCGACCATCGGCTGAGGACACAAGGAATCGGCACTTGTATTTTTTGTATTTATTTATTTTATTAAAGAAAAAAAAGAAGAAGAAAAAAGAAAAAAAAAAGAAGAAAAAAGAAAGAAAAAGGAGAAAGAAAAGAAATAAAAAATAAAAAAAAAAAATATAAAAAAAAAAGAGAAGGTGGCGCCTGCCACCATTCTCTGTGGCGCAAGCCACTCTCATCATATGGCGCAAGCCACTTCCTTAATGTGGCGTTGGCCACATCTTTTTCTTTTCTTCTTTAGAATTTTTTCCTCTAATTTAAATAAAATATTTTTAACACATTGCAAGTTAGATTCAGCTCATCATTAAAAAAGAAAAAAGCATGGTCTGCACCTCTGCTCATGTCTCATCAGCTAACCTATCTGAAGCCTATTTTCTGAAATCGAAGACTTTTTTTTTCAACCAGCCAGCTTGCACGGAGATTTGTGGAAAGGGTAATTTGGACAAATTAAAGATCAGACCATACCTCATTTTTCCTATAAATAGGACACCACACTTTAGCAAATTTCACACCAACTTCACTGAAAAATAGTGTATGCTCTCATTTCTTTCTCCCCGTTATTCTGATAAAGTATTTTCATAAGAGCTTTTCGGTCCGACTTTTTTTTCCTCTCAAGTTACTGAAAAGGCAGTAGACCGACTCCACTAGGTAACACCCCTTTTTGCTTCACTCTATTTTACATACCTTTCTGTTTCATATTAATACATGTGTTCATACTGTTATCATTCTAGTTCATGTAAATGTTGTAATGAATACTGTTGTTTCTGATACTGTGAGAAATATTGTTGATGATATTGTGAATCTGTGATGTTTTCTAACGAATGTGTGGATTTGCTTTCGTAACTTGACTGTTTTTTTAAGAGAAAGAGAAGAACACCAAGAATAAGCAGTGGCGCTCGCCACTTAAAACAAGTCAAAAATACATTAACCTTAACTTTGAGGGCTCCCGCCATGTAATACCTGAAAAATAATAAAAAAATAAAAAAGGGACAGTGGCGCAAGCCACTTTAACTGGGTGGCGAGAGCCACCCTTGGTTTAAAAAAAAAGAAAATGGAAACAGTAGCGCAGGCCACTTGAACAGGTGGCGAGAGCCACCTTGTTAATGGATAAAAGGGTGGCGCAAGCCACCATCATGGGGGTGGCGCAAGCCATGGTTAGTGGGTGTGTGCATGGCGTCTGCCATGCACTTTGTGTGGCGGGTGCCATGCTGTCTCTTTTTTTTTTTTAGTTTTTTAGTTTTTTTATGTTTTTTTCTTTCAATTTTATATATATATATATATTTTTAAAAAGGGCGACAAAAAAATATTTATAATTTCATTTTAATCTTTTTTTTTTCTTTTCAGAAAATAAAACCAAGTGTTTTCTTTAAACATGTAAAACAAAAAACGTTTCTTTTAACATTCAGTAACTTGTGTTTCTTTGTGAATAATGTTTCCTGACCTTAAACTAAGAATGTTGTCCCTTCCAAAATGAGTGGGTTGCACCCGTGTCAATAATAGCAGTCAAAGGAACATCATTAATAAAACAAGTACCTTTGATGGAACGCTCCTCATTATTGGACTGGGCTCCCACCAAAGCAAATACTTTTCCACCAGACTGAGACGTCTGTGACTTCTTCGGCTTCTCACAATGGGTACTGATATGACCCTTCTCACCACAGTTATAGCAAGTAGGCATAGTGGCCCTACAATCCGCTATGACATGACCTACTTTCCCACACTTGAAACACTTCTTTACCTCATTAGGACAATTGTTAGCACGGTGACCTGCGCCACCACATCGGAAACACTTGAGGTCAGTAGCCACTGCCCCCTCTCTTGGTTTCTTGTCCACAACAGTCTTCTGTTTCCCTTTATCAGTTGGAGCACTGTAAGGAGTACCCCCAAACCTTTGCTTACCCTTCCAGTCACTCACAGCCTTATAATGAGCAATCCAGGCCCTGTTGTCGTTATCATAAATTCTGCTCCTGCTCTCCAGCTCTGGATAATTTCTGATCTTCTGACAAGCAATACCCAGTTTGATTTCAGGACACAGTCCACTCTCAAACTTCAAACACTTAAACTTCATAGCCTCTTCTGTATTATAATGAGGATAATACTGAACCAGTTCCTCAAACTTAGCAACATACTCAGCAACAGTCATATTACCCTGCTTCAATTCTAGGAACTCAAGTTCTCTTGCACTTCGGACATCTTCCAAAAAATACTTTTCCAGAAATTCAGCTTGGAACACCTCCCAAGTAATCACAGTACATGCACCTTTCAACCTCTGACGACTGTTGTCCCACCAGACTTCAGCCTCTCCTTCCAGCATGTGAGTACCAAACCTCACCTTTTGAGCATCACTGCAACCCATGGTTCTGAAGATTTTCTCAACTGCCTTCAACCATTTCTGTGCAGCCTCAGGGTCAAGAGATATTTGGGCGGCTTGTTACCCTGAAACTGAGCCAAATCACTGAATTACGCACCCACAGCTTGATTGTTGTTCACAACAACTTGTGCCATAGCTTGCATAGCAGCAGCAAGAGCAGCATCATTCCTTCCTGCCATACTATTCAACAATCAACATTCGGTTAGAACACATCATCAACTCCTATTCTAAGGACAGACTCAACTACTACACTGGCCGGACGGACCGACCTGCTCTGATACCAATTGTAACACCCCACTTTCCCATTTTTGAAAATAAACAAACTAATAACAATTAATCAGATTTTTTCACCATAAAGTGGAATGCCACATTAAACCATCAACTTTAAAACTCCTTTTTATTAATCGAAATAAAACAGCGGAAATAGTTCATTTAATTAAATCACGGCCACATGCCAACAACTAACAAAATTCCACATTAAATAGTGGTTCACCAAGAAAATCCAACAAAGTAAAGATACGTAACAAAATCTCAAATAATTTGATAAATAACAAAATCTCCCAAAACATCCCCGTGTTACGTATCAGAGCACTCCTAAGACTCGAACAAGCAACACGCATATCCAAGAAACCTAAGTACCTGGATTATCTGTACTTCCGAAGAAGCACAGACACAACAACAACAAAAGGGTGATAAGAGTAGTATTCACACGCAATAATAAAATCAAGACCCACTGGTCACAACCATCACCATACAATGTTTAAGATAACAACAAAATGAAATGCGACATAACTATGGACAAAATTTATGTGGTACCAACAACACGATTCATTCAATCGAACCCGGATAGATCACATACACCTCTACTTGGCAATGATCTATCCCCACCATTCTCCATATCGGAGTACAAATGAATCATATACACTCCTCCTGAGCAATGATTCATCCCACCATCACCATGAAATGCATGACACATAATGCATATTAAAACACATGTATAATAACATAGATACATGCTCACGATCCTCCTGATCACACCATCAAACATACTATCATCATCCAACACCATAAGATCGTTTCACATCACAAAATCCACTTCATTAGTAACTAATCCTCTAAAAATTATTAAATTAATTAATTTCATGTTCATTATTACATCTCTCAAAATCTTCCATCTATCCTCAACCTATCAATCCAAGAGAATCCAATTCCGATGCGAAAACGGGAAAGAAATCGCAATACGGTAAAATTCTGCACTACTGTTGTCCATACCGTATTGCCCTGAGCCATACGCGTATGACCTGTCCCCTCGCCCTACCATACGCGTATCGCCGAACCTCATACGCGTATGGGCAGAGACTCATTTTTCTCCCAAATTCCATTTCTCAGATCTGCTTACGCGTACGACTACTCCATACGCGTATTGCCAAGCCTTCATACGCGTATTGGTACGCGTATGGGCAGAGGGTCGTGTCAGGAGTGAATTCCTAAGCGTATCACTCTCGTACTGACTTGCCATACGCGTAACAACATGCCTGTTACGCGTATTGGCCCCTTTGCTCACTAAGCCATACGCGTAAGGCCTTCCTTGTTACGCGTATGGGCAGAGACTGTGGAAAACGTCCATTCTCCATACCAGTCCAACTTCTTCCACACGAATTCTCTTCTATCCTCTTCTAACCAGTCCTAAAAATCTTTCTACATCAATTTTAGAACCTATAATTTCTTCTTATCACTTCATCTATTATTATTATCACTTCACCTATTATTACTACATGTATTACAGGTCTTATAATTCCAAAATCGTTCTCCTAAATTGGGTCCAAAAACCAGATCTGTAACAGATGTTTATACAACAGCAACAACAACAGAAAAATCATATTAACACAAATTAATACATGCACGATTTCGTTATCATATCAAACATATACAACAAATCAACAACACAACATTTCTGCATACGAAATCCTACGGGGTTAAGGACTCCTCACTACCCTATCATGAATAAATCACCAATATTAAACCCGTTTCTCCCCCCTTACCTCGAAATCTTGATCAATTTCCTGCGAATTTCAGATGAGAAGTTAGCCCTAGCACACTCTTGTTCTTCCTCTTCTTAGTCTTTCTCCTTCTCTCTCTAAAAATCTGATTATGGCTAAACCCTCTCAATTTTTCACTAATCATGATTTAATTACTAAACTCCCCCCTTACCTCGAAATCTTGATCAATTTCCTGCGAATTTCAGATGAGAAGTTAGCCCTAGCACACTCTTGTTCTTCCTCTTCTTAGTCTTTCTCCTTCTCTCTCTAAAAATCTGATTATGGCTAAACCCTCTCAATTTTTCACTAATCATGATTTAATTACTAAACTGCCCCTCCTATTTTCTATCAGCCCATAATCCAATTAATTAAATCTGATTTTTAATTTAATAATAAAAATAATACTAATGTCACTAATGATAATATTATTAATAATAATACTAATAATAATAATATTAGTAACAAGTCAACCCACCTTACTATTATTGGACCAGTCCCTACATTCTTCAGTAATGCCTTATACTAACTACTTCATCGCACTCAAACACACACCCATAATAGACCAAATAATTAAAATATAGCCAGACGATTAAATAATAAAAATGGGGTGTTACACATCACACCTCTTTAGCTGCATATACCACTCCAAGGATGCCCCATAGGCTATCCTGAAAGAAGTGCGTCAGCAATTTCTCATCTTTAGAATGCGCAGCCATCTCTCTTGCTTATGCCCGAACATGTGTCTTGGGACAAGTAGTACCGTTGTATTTCTCAAATGTGGGAGCCTGAAACTTATGGGGAATTATGACATCAAGAACCAGCCCCAGGTCCTCCAGATCCATACCTACAGAATTTTGATTTACGACCCCCTTCAACTGCTCTTCAATCAAACGGATTCTCTGATCACTGATAATCGGGAGACCAGCATCTATGCCTCGCATAGAGAAAACATCATCTTGTTGGTCATCAAAGTGATGGCCATGAACTGCGTGCATACTGCTTCCTCCTCCGACTATAAAAGGAATTGGAATTCCGCCCTGAGGTACCATCTGAACACCGTTTCAATAACGCCTCCGCCTGTAGGATCAACCTGATTCTCCAAACCACCGTGTAGTACACCATTCTCATCTATCTTTGCACTAGGGGTTGAACAAGGGTTTTGAGCTGTTCCTGCCCCTGTGCAAGTCCTTGCATCATTTCCATGAATTGGGCCATATGGGCCTGCATGGTAACCATTTCTGCTTGCATTTGCTCCATTACTCTTTTCTGGTTGAGACGAGTAGAATACCGATGAATAGGTTGGTCGGCAATCTTGTCTGAAGAAAAGGAAATATAAGAAAACCAGAGATAAACCTGCTATGCAAAAATGATCATTATTATGAGATGCAAATGCAAAATGCAAACAAACATATTTAAACATTTTCGGGATATATCTACTTTGATTCCAATCTCTAAAACCGGGCCACATTATCAGAAAATAAATCCGAACCCAAAAAACCGCAGAATCAAACCATGGAGGCAAACCCCCTTCGCAAACAGGAACTGCCGAGGCACAAATAGTTGAACCAAACATTCTATTACCATGACTGTCGCTCCCGGGATTTTCATCCAAGTACAAACGCGAAAGTGGCGCGGAAACAGAGTCTCCAGCAATGTGTATTTATCCCAAGAGAGGGAAAGGAAACACTGCGTAAACCCGAGGGAAGGGAAAGAGCATGGTCTCGTGACCAAGAGAAACGGGTAAGGGAGTCGGTTACACGAGGAGAAGGTATTAGCACCCCCACGCGTCCATCGTACTCGATGGGATCCACGCTTTCTGTCTCGATCAAAAGGGTGTCGTCATCTGGAACTAGGCTGCTACTGGAAACGAAAAAGAACGGGAACAGGAAAGAGCGAAGAAACGGAGGAGAAGAGAAAAAGAGGTGACTCGATAGGACATTATCGTTGTCCTAGGCCTACGTATTCCCTTTGTGCAATGGGAAAGTCAGAGTCAACGTAGTTCGGACACGAACTAAAGGGGGGAGGTCGCTCGCCAAGACATCGCATCTTGTGCCTACGTATCCTCAATCGGACTAGAAAGAGGAAATCAGAGTAGTCGTAGTTAGACCTGAGGGTCGACGGTTCGGAAAGAGTCTCGATCACACTCGGGCGAGAGAAAAGGGGTAAGTTAGTTGTTAGTGTGCTCGGAAAGATCTCGCACGATCTCCTGCCTACGTATCTCGCTCGCACACGAGAATCAGAGTGACGTAGTTCCCCTCACCAGGGGTAGAATTACTTTGTTTGTGTTTTTTAAGTGGAATACGCCAATATTCGCGTTCCATCAGTTAGGTGTCGCAGCTCGTTGTATGGAGTCTTAGGCATTTACCTGTTTGTGGTAGAACGGAAGTGACACATCCTTTTGGAACGGAGTGAAAGAGATGAGATGAGAATTATTGTTTGTTTTTGTATTTTTTAGAAGAAGTATTTTGAAATTAGTTCGTAACTTGCATTGCACCGAAGTCTATGAAATAGGAACGAATGATTAGCAAATCGTTCCAAGACGGAACGTTTACCAAACACTCTAGAAAAATGAGAGGAAGCCCCTCATTCCTCATTTCCCACATGCAAGGCTCATGCGCAATACACGTTAATTTTATTAAGTGTATTAGAGTTGTTATGAGATGAGAAAGAAGACGCAAAAGGGAAAAGAAAACTAAAGGGAATTCTACCCTAATGTTGTCATGCAAAGGGTGTTCCTAAGGTTAATGAGGTTTAAGAACCTAACTAAAGCCTAATGCTAACCCTACTCCAAGCTTAATCGGTAATTAAGTTGGACTAGGTAGCTCTAAGGGAGTGAGTCCAAGACTTAAACAAGTCTTGAGACTCATGGGGAAGGAAATGAGTGAAAGAGAGAAAGAAAAGAAAACAGCATCTACAACAGCCCATCTGCATCAGAACAGCAGTAAAAACCAGCCAATACACCAAACAGCAATCAACAACTCACAATTCAGCATGAAAATAGGTGTAAAAGACCAAACAACAGCACATACAACAGCACATATGCACAAAGACAGCAGTAGAAACAGGGCAGCAAGCTACTCATTTGATTCAACATGGCAAATATGAACAATGCATCAAACATCACATGTCATTCAATCAATCGTGATCACACACACATCAAACACCATATTGAATAAACTTGAGGGCCTCGTAGAAGAATGCATCATATCACGAAAGAATGCAAAATATTAAGCACGTGATCAAGTTGAATCAAATATGCATCTCATGAAATTAAATGCAAACAAGCATGCACAACACCACTACTCCACCAATAATTCACAATTAACATGATCAATGAGTGTGTGTATGTGTTAATTGCATCAAGTAATCAACAACGCAAACATAGACAATCATCGATGAAAATCAAAAACTGTGTGTCGAAGAATTGTGCTCATGTGATAAAGTGAGGTGAAACAGCTCAAGAATAGTCCATAAATCATCAACATATTAATCCATGAAGCTTAGACATGAAAAGGATCACAAACAACCAAGAAAATGCAAGAAAATCACACTCTGCAGCAGTGATAACCGGTTACTCTATATGCAGTAACCGGTTACTCAGTTCAAAATAGCCAAAAATATGCAAAAAAACAACAGGGTAACCAGTTACCCTATAGAGAGTAACCGGTTACTCTGGGACAGCAGCAAAAAAAAAAACAGTTTCAAAAGCACTTTTCAGCAGCAAATCACTTATGCAATCATATCCAATGATCATGTAATCAACAACGCACGAAAATTAAATTCAAACACAGTGTTCAAACATAATTTAGATCCAATAATCATCAACATCCACAATCAAAATCAAGCAAAATGATCAAAACACAAGAAAAATCATGGATCTACATTGTATAAGTTGCAATTAAGCTAAATCAAGTATGGATATGAAATTAACCAACTACAAAGCTGAGATTTGCTTTGGTAAGTATTGAAAATAGAATTTGATAGATCCAAGTAGAGATATCCAAGATCCACAAGCTTCTTGTACTCAAAGTTGAAGATCCAAGCAATAAGCAACTAAAACTCCAAAAGCACTTCCAAAAATCACTTCTAAAAATTCAGAACCAGATCCAAATGAAAATCCAAATTGAAAAGCAAAAATATGATGATGATGAGAGGCTTTAGCTTAAGAATCAACAAGTTCCAATGAAGAACTTGTTAATCTTTGAAAATGAGTTTTGAGTGAGGTTGAAAATGGAGGTTGAGAGTGAAAAAGTGAGAGAGAATTGGGAGCAAAAATTCTGAAAAATGAAGAGTGAAAATGATCAAGGGTCCTTAAGGTTTGGAATGATGGGTTTAAATAACCCCTAGGCTAGGAGTTAAGCTTGGGTTTGGAATGAGGTTAAGTGGGTGGAATTTGGGATGAAAAATGAATTAGGAAAGGGAATGTGGAATTAGAGTGGAAAGTGTAATGGAGAATGATGAAGGGAATTTAAAATTGGGTGGAAAATGATAAAATTAAATCAATTCTAGATCCTTCCCACACATGCACAAGCTAAGCACATGACCACAATGCTGAGAATCAACCTTTTTTTTCAAAATACGCTCAGAGTAACCGGTTACCCTCTATGCAGTAACCGGTTACTTCGTTTAAATTTTGAATCTTGGCGCTTTTTGGAGGGAAACTTGGAAAAGTGACTTCTGGTAGTTGTTTTGAACCTGTCAAGCCTCTGAAACTCAAAACTTGATATTTCCATTGAGTAACACCTGAAAAGAACGCAAATTCTTGCTGACACCTCGGAATATCCTGCTGAAATAATAGTGCTCGATGTCGGATCGCCTGATCAAAAAATGACTGCTGAAGCTTTTGATTATCAAAATGTTTAATAAGCAAAATAAATGCTCAAAATGACTTTGAAAATTATCTGCTTAGCTTTGAATATCATTGAAAATCATACTGGAACTGATGACGCCATGAGCTGCTGGAGAATACCTCGATCCCATGGCTAAAGGACCATGCAAATGCAAAATGATAATGCGGAATGAGATGAAACATGAGCCATTTAGGGTTAGAAATGAGAGGGCAAATTTTGGGGTATTACAATGATAAGAAAAAATTCATACAGACGAGTTCAAATGTACTCAAAGGCGATTCCATCAACAATCCTGATGGTAATCACAATAACAGATACATAACAATAATCACTACAATTCAACCCCATACAGACTAGCTTCGACTTCTTCCAGAAGATTCATAGTGTCAGGGTGTGCAGGTCGTGTGATCAACCCTTTGATTAATTTGTTTCTCTTTGAAATCTCTTGGTTCAGCTTTGCAATCTGCTCCTCAGCGTTGTTTCCTTCCTGTATACACTTCTTGACCTCGGCTTGCAATTTGAGCTCTTCAACCTCCTTCTGGGATTCTTTCCATTTATCGAAGAAACGCTCTCCCTTTTCTTTTGCTCTGTGAAGCTTTTCTTTGAACTCCTTGTTTTCAATTTGGACCTTTTCCCACATCTCTTGATGCGCAGCAAGCTCAACTTCAGCCTCAACCAAGAGCTTTTTAGTCTTCCTTTGAGTTTTACCTGATGATTCTGCTGCCATGCAGATTTTTCTGAAGTGCTGAGCTCTACCATCCAGATCATCCTCTGTCCCTTTTAGGCGCTTCGTCACCTCTTTAACTTGCCACTTCAGCTCTAAGTTGTCTTGTAGAGCACCTTGCAATTGACTGCTCATACTAGAGTTTTCCACCCTCAATTCGTGCACCAACTTCTGTTGCTTGTCGAATTCTTAGATGGGCACAGTAAGTCTTTCCTCCACACTTTATGGGTACATGAGAGGTGCTCGATCAAAAGGCAAATATCACTCTTCGACCCTCTGCTTTATCCAATCTACATAAAGAGGGAAAGCTTGATTGTTGGGTTTGCCCAAAATGACTTTTCCTTTCTTTAGTACACTAACCCATGCTTCAGAAGCTCTTTGTGCCTCTTCCAGGCCATCTGATGAGTGAAAATACAACGACTCTTCTATATCTCTCTTAATAGGCGGACCTGTCAGAGCATAACCAAATTTCCTGATGGCGAATGAAGGATTATAGTTGATTCCTCCCTTTCTTCCTATCAATGGAACATTAGGGAACTCACCACAAATGTGAATAATGTCTTTGCCAAGCAGCCCCTGATTTATCCATACAATGTTTTTATCAACCAATCCCATCAAACGTTGACTCCATTCTAGAGAATTTTTGGAATCTAGAAAAGCTCCAGATTGAGGTAAACGACTTGAGAACCATTTGTAAAACAAAGGTGCGTAGCAATGAACCACCCCTTCTCTCTTCTTTTCATTTCTGTTGTATAAAGCGTAGTGAAGATCTCCCAACAGGGTTGGCACAGGATTTTGCATCACAAATATCCTAACAGCATCCACATCGACAAAGTCGGGCTCGTTGGGGAACAAAACAACCCATTTTTTGTCCTTCGCCGCTTCCTGAGCTTTCTTTATCAGATACCCCAACTTATAACCATGGAGCTTCCCTTTGTTAGAGATATTGGCTTCTAACTCTGACTTGCTCAAATAAAGAGCACCAGCCATTTTCCCAAAGTCCAAATCACCCTTAGAACCAAAGAAGGGAGGATCTTCATTGATAGAAATCCCTAGCATGTTGGAAACACAAAGGTAGGTACCAACAGATAATCCGGAAACACAAAGCATCTCAGAGGGGGGGGGGGTCGTAGAACTGCATCAAAGTATGAAGACCCCGGAATTCATAATCATTGATATTGTGAACAAAAGACAAAATCCACCCATACTTTTCGTTGAAAGCCTCCAACACATCAGGACTTGCCATTCCCTTTAGGGTAGTAAGAGGAACTAACGTAGGCGCGATAAATTTATAGATAACAATGTTTTTCTTCCCTTTAGCATTCATCATTGCGAGAAACCGGTGACTGGAATCAAGAGTAGAATATGAACCTGGAAATGCAAAAATATGGATGTCAGAAAAATGAAAATGCAATGCAAAGCATGGGATCAAAGCATCCTCATAAACTGGTTGCACTGTACTGACTGAACAATCTCAAGGCTCTGTGCAAGTGCCCAAAACAAACCAGAACAAACAGAGTAACCACGCTGATACATCTGTACTGATAAGAAATCCCAAAATATGGGTGGGTAGAAGGTCAAGGTTACCTGCAAACCTGTAAACAACCCACCCCTCTCACATGTGGGTACTAGAACGCGGGATCCTCGGTTTTAGATTCTTGATTTGAGAAGCAATAGTACATTCATCCCTCGGGGTACAATATTATCGCCAAACAAAGAGGTCGTCCACTGATTCCCCCAAAAATAAGGATATCCTATGGCAAGTTCTCAGCATTGGGTCCTCGGATCGAGAATGTGTAATGGATTTGCCATTTCTGGTCTTCCATTATCACATTTCGGGAGGAGTGCCGCTACTGAGTCCTCGGGAATTGTCACTAGAGTCGACAGTTCCTCAAGAGAATATCTATTGTCCTGTATCAACATACAGTAGCAGATAGCTCCTGATAGAACCTCGTCTGGTTGTGGGTCTCATGAACGACAATACGTGGCCACCCCCACGCAAGCGTCACGACTATCCACTCTAATAACTATGTGTATGCTCAAGCCTGAGTAGTGGGCTTATCTCTCAGAACATCCCAACCTGCCAAACAGAAAAATTCAGCCAGCACAGCACAGTCTAGCATAAAAAAATGTAATGCAATAAATGCGGTAAATACAGTAATATACAGTAATACAATAACATACAACAAATAAAGCACAACAATAAACACCCAAAGAAAGAAAACAACCAAGCACTAGGATTGACTCACTAAAGGGGATGGACTAGCAAGAGGTCAACCAGGTTCCCCAGCAGAGTCGCCAGCTGTCGCTCCCGTGGATTTTCATCCAGGTACAAATGCGAAAGTGGCGCGAAAACAGAGTCGTCAGCAATGTGTATTTATCCCAAGAGAGGGGAAGGAAACACTGTATAAACTTGAGGGAAGGAATGAACATGGTCTCGCGACCAAGAGAAACGGGTAAGGGAGTCGATTACGCAAGGGGAAGGTGTTAGCACCCCACACGTCCATCGTACTAGATGGGATCCACGCTTGTCGTCTGGAGCTCCTCTACTACTGGGAAGGATAAGGAACGGGAACCGAAAAGAACGGAGAAACGGGGAAGAAAAGAAAAGAAGTGACTCGATTGGACATTATCGTTGTCCTAGGCCTATGTATTCCCTTTGTGCAATGGGAAAGTCAGAGTCAACGTAGTTCGGACGCGAACTAAGGTGGAGTTTTGCTCGTCGAGATATCGCATCTCGTGCCTACTGTAGCGGTAAATTTTTGAGTATAAGCTATTAATTAACTCAACTCAAAAATAAGCAAGAATCGCCACCGCACTTTTATTTTTATCCATAAAGGAAAGGAAAAAAGAGCGAACAAAACCTGAAGAGATAAGGGTAAGGGGGTTGGTTATGTAAAGGGAAGGTTTTACGCACCCAATACATCTATAGTACTCTATAGGAGCCCTTTGATGTATTCACTGCTTTTTGGTCTGAAAATGGTTGGCTTGTAAAGAGATTGAGGAGATGAGAGAAGAATTATTTTTTTATATTTTTGTGTTTGGAGAGTGTCGCGGTGAAAATTGAATATCAAGCTATTAGTTAACTTGTATCGCATTTTTTAATGTCACCACCGGTCTTTGATTTATCCAAGGGAAGGGAGAAAAACCGAATTCCCACTATGCAATGCAAATGCACTAAGATTCTAAGTTCGAGGGTTGGTTATACCTAGGGAAGGTGTTAGCATCCTAGATATCTGCAGTACTCTACAGGAACCTCTTGATTCATTTTATATTATCTGTTATTTGTTTTGCTAAGGTTTAAGGGTAGGTAATTTATTATTATTAATCCTAAGTGTGCTCGACAAGATATCGCATCTTGTGCCTACATATCCTGTCCGGAGGGAATCAGAGCACTTGTAGTTCCTTATTATTAAGGGTAATGTTTAAAGGCTTAGGAAAAGAAAATGAGTCATCATCTTAAGAAGACCACCACAGTTTTTTTTGAAAATGTTTGTACTTGTGGGGTATGGGATTGTATGTCCCTTTCTTTGAGATGATTAACATCTAATTCTCTTGTGTGGAGAATTAGGTAGGCTAAAGTTTGATTTAAGAAATCAAAATTTGAGGGGGGACTAACCTAGGAAATCTATCCTAAGTTGTCTAATTGTCTTATCTTAAGTTTGTCGATTATGATGCAAATGATATGCACCATGCACAACAACATAGTTATCATGCATGGGATTTTCCCTTGGATATTAGTGCCATTAAATTATGTTATTTAGGCAAGGGTGCTAGCAAAGTGATGCTAGACTTGTGCCCAGTGATCAGTAGGTCGAATGCGATGCCCTAAGGCGATCGACTTATATGGGTAGAAAATGGGTTTCGACGTTGGATCGAAATTTTTTGTTTTGAAAAGGGTTTGAAACACATAAGCATAATTCAAGTAAAATAAACAAGAAAACAAAACACAAAGTTCACACACGAGCGTACGATTAAGCGTGAGGGAGATTCTATTGGAAATTATCAAGAAAAAGTTTTGATTTTTGATTTTATTATATTAGAGATTAATTTTCACTTGAGCAAGTTTAGAGAAATTTTTATAAAAATTAATTACGAGAGAGATTCTTTTATCATTTAGTTTAGAGTTTAACAAAAAGGTTAAGGATTGTTAATGAGTTTTAATTAGAAAAAATAAAATTTAATGTTAGTATTTTTAAGAAAAAGTTTTATTATTTAAATTAATATTCTTAAAAGTGTTAACAAAAGTTCTTATCATTATTATTTTTTAGTTAAAAAAAATCTTATTAATTTAGAAGATTTTAATTTTGTAATTAAGTAAGAGTTTTATTAAAGGTCTATTTTACTTTCTTTATTATTTTTTCTTTTTTGTTATAAAAATTACTAACTTTAATAAAAGTTTTAATTTTAGTGTTTTTACAAATAAAAGTTTTCATTTAATTTTAATGTTATATTAAAAGAAGTTAATAAAGTTTTTAATTATTAATTGAAAAGATTTTAATTTTTAATACTTAAAAAAGTTTTGGTAAAAAAAAAGTTTTGATATATTATTATAAACTTATTATAAAAGTTTCTTATTTATTAAAAAAAGGTGTTTTATTATTTTAAAAAAAGGGTTATATTATATTTTAAATTAAAAGTAAGTTTTATTTTTTTATCCTGCTTATTATTATTAAAAGGAGTTAAAGGGTTTTTGATGCGTAATATTCGCAAGTGTACGAATCGCGTCAGAGTAATATAAAAAGTTATCGTATCCACAGAGACCAAATGTCGATCTAACGAATTCTGTTTGTTACAATGCTTATCTAAGGCAGTTCAATTCAGGGTTTACTAATGCAGAGGAAAATAAATAAAAGTAAATGACGAGGTAATAAAATTCAGACAAAACAATAGGCTTGAATGTAATTCTCATAACCGATAATATTTCTATATTCATCAACAGAACTACTTACGGGCAATATCTTCTATTTTAAGAAAAGAATTCAATTTAACAGAAACTGTCGCTTTCGCGTAGTCAGAACCAAGTTTACCCTCTAAACTAACCCCTTTATCGTCACTTATAAAAAGGCGTGCATTGCGTTAGAGTCATGGAAAACTTACTTTTAAGAAATGTAAATTCTAAACTAAACAGAAAAGTATTTTGACCTGAAATCTCTAAACTAAAGAGGTTCAAAATGAACCAGATTCTAATCCCACTAACGCGTCCGAAAATAGTTTTAAAATCTCTTTTCTAAAGTGTTAAAAATCCCTACTCGACTGAGCAAAGCGCTTTCGCTGTATTTGATCAGTTGAGAACTAAACAAGTTCACAAATGGTTGGACGGCTTTCGATCTTACCCAACATTGCTTTTAAGTACAAAAAACTTGTGTTAAAGATTAAAACAGCCCTTAAGTATTTCTATTAACATATAGACGTATTACGGTGGTTATGGTCTTTACATTCTTACCTATCTAAAACTTAGCCAGCCATGGTAGTCATAATAGTCATATTAATTCTTATCATGTATGGAATTAAGTCTTTTGAAAAGTAAAGTTTTGAAAAGTAAGGCAAGACAATAAATAAACAAAATAAAGCAAGTGCAAGAAATAAATGAAAGTAAATGCGATTAAAATAAAACTTGCTCCAAAGCGGTGTCTTTAAATCTGGTACAATGTACGGAAAAGAAAATGCTGGCAGGATTACTTCTACCAAAGTGCTCCAACTTGATTACAGACACTCCAAGACTTGATTACAAACTCGATCACACACAGTGCAATAACTCCTCGATGTGAGAAGATTACCGCTTTACAAGAGTGAAATTTATGCCTAGGGTGAAGTAAACTAAGATTGGATGAAACTAAAATTCGAGTTCTGAGAGTATTTATAGGCAAAGTTGGCATGGTGCAAAGACAAAAGTGACCTTGGCTTGAAAAATGGGCGGGAACTGATTTAGCCTTGTCGCGCCCGCGAGAGGCCTACCGCGCCCGCGACATGAAGGAAACAGCCAAGGTGAGTGCTTGATCGTGGGAACGTGGCAGTTGAGTTGTGGAGATCATGGGACACGTCGTCGCCTACCCTGGGGCGCCCGCGACAAGAGAAGCGACCAGAGTAAATTGCTGCCAAACTTAAATTCTAGCTTCTTTTGCATCCTTTTTCGTCTGGGACCTCGATTTTATTGAAAACCTGAAAACAAAGGAAAACATAACAATAACAAAGCATAAAAATAGAAAAAAAACTAATATGCATGTGAAATCAGAGTCAAAAATACAGTATAATTTAGTGTCCTCAAATTCTCCCACACTTAGACTTTTGCTTGCCCTCAAGCAAAACATTTAAAGCTCATAGAAAAATCAGTGTCGATCGATGATTTTTGGGTGAAAAGGGCTTCTAAGTCCGAGTCTGGATGCAGTGGTCGGTACTAACTGAGTGAACCAAGGGCATCGTGATGAAACTAATCCGCAAATACGGACATAAACTTCGCTCCTATACTAATCAACCCATTATATCCCACAATACTTAGGCCTTCCTTTTCCATCTCTTTTGAGTCCTTTTCATTCAAGCGCAATCACATTAAGCCCGTTTTCCGCACATGCTTCATGGTAGAGTGACCTGTTAGTGATTCTGATCTTTTCATACCGGATTTATGGCACAAGGAACTGTGTAAAATCCTTTTATTCCTCTCAAATGCAGTTGTGGGGGATCGGAACGTAATCCGCCCTACCGAGTTCAGCGCCAGATACCTCTGAACCAACTGAAATGAGCAAGCTAAACATCTTATTACTTTTTTTTATCTTTCTTTTGTAGCAACGGTGCAGATAAAAAAAAATTTCTTTTTGCTTTTATTTCTTGCACTCAGATCAGTCACTTATATTCGTCGGTCTCCTACTTAGAACATGTTTAGGCCGGAGCTGATTGCTGAAATAAACTACTAAGGATGATTTTGAAATGAAATTAGGGCCATGGTACATGGGGTTTCAATTGTGTTTCTTATATTTACAAAGTTCATGGTGTAAGGACGATACTGATGTTTCGAAGGTTCTCCCAAGTCACCGCATCCTAACCCGGACCTGTCTTAAAGTCCAGAAATTTTTCAGAACAACACTTTTTTCTAAAAAAATAAAATTTTTTGTTTTTGGGGTTAAAATATGTGGGAAAAAATGAGGGTGAACCAAAAAATATACTTATACTAATGACTCTTCAAACACATGCATTTTCTAAAAAAGAAACAAAAGTAAATAACTGAAGGAAAATAAAAATAAACTAAAATGACGGAAATAAAAACGATAAAATCTCCTCCCACACTTAAATCAAACATTGTCCCAAATGTTTCGAAGTAAGCTAAGGAGAAAGGAACCTGGAAAAACTAGTGAGGACCGCTGGTGCCCTCGCCGCCCTGTGCTGAAAGCTCGGAACGACGGGATCTGCTACGGCAATGGTCTCGCTGGTCCATCCTAGCCTGCAATTCTATCTGAGCAGCTTTCACCTCATGAAGGTTACCTAATATGGAACCCTGAGTGGCCTCCATAAGCTGAAAGTGCTGATGGTTATATTGCTGTTGACGGGACTGCTCAGTGGTGATCGCAAGCAGAGTACGGGAGATGGTCTCGTAAGAGTGGTCCGCTCTCCGCTGCGACTCTTGCATAAAGCTCATCTGGTCTGCCATCTGTTGCTGAATGGAAGAGAGCAGGTCTTCATGCAGTGCTTCTCTAGCCATATGGTCTCGCCACATCTCCTCCGTAATATAAAATTTGGGAGCAGCTCTTGCAAAAGTGTTAGAAGAAGATAGTGCGGTGTGTGATTGTGTAGGACGAGGAGGGGACACACGCTCTCTATGGTCATACTCATCATCTGTGTCGGGCCCCTCATTGTCATGGACATTAGGAGGAATTGGACCTAGAAAAGGTGGGGCAGTAAGGTCATAGATCCAGTTCCTCTCGAATCGTACATCTGTACGTCTACTGCACGGCATAACAATTGATTCGACGGCTACCCCGTGAATCATCAACTCAAAACCACCAGCCCTCCTTGATCGGCACAATTTTATGTCTTTCAGAAATTTTAAATTAATTGTGCGAGGGGGCAGTGGTTCTAAAGTAGCTATCTCATCATTCAAATTTAGTGCCCGAGCAATAGAGGTAATCAATCCGTCAAAAACTATCGATCCACCCTTATTTACCGTTAAGCACATGTGGGCGATCATAAATGGAACTGGATTGATTCTTACATTTGTGAGGCCTCCTTGCAAGAACAAAAGTTTTTTGCTATTAACTTTGTTTTGATTCTCCCGGCCAAAAATAGAGCATGCCAAAAGATAACTGAAAATTCTTATGGCCGGGTTATGAATGGCCGAGGCGAGTATTCCCTTAAAGGAATCAACAATAGTATCTGACAACCTGCGCCAGAAGGCGAATATCCCGACTGACCATTCAGCATCTGAAGGAGCCTCACAAATAGCACCCTCCGCATGAGGGAATCCCAATAGACCTGCTAGTTCATCGGTACTGAACTGATACTCAACAGCAAACAATCTAAAATTCACGGTACCGACTGTGCTAGCAGTGTCGGGACGAACGGTATAAACCAATGAACTTAAAAACTCAACCGTCATCCTCTCATAGGTGGGTTCTTTTGTGGTGAAAACAGTGCCTAAACCTACAAAATCTAACATATGGAAAATGCTATGATGAACCCCTAAAGCGTGCAAGCAAGTATCGTCGACATACCTCGTCGAGAGAATTTCTCGATCTTGAAACTTTTGAAGTTGCCGCTTCTGCCTATTCCCGGATTGTCCTTCCCGAAGAATGACTCCATTAAACTCCATTGATGAAGATGGTGAAGAGGGTGGAAGAAAAGTGGTATGATAAAGGTTGGATTTTTAAGGTTTTTTGTTGATGGAAATCGAAATGGAAAGTTAAGAGATGATTGGTGAATGCTAGAGATATGAATTTCAATGGGGTTTTATAGGGATTTTTCGGAGGGAAAAATGGGTTTGAAAAGGTTGGAGGTTCAAAAATGGTGGAAATGGAGGTTCTGTCCCGATTTTACAAGGACGCTGCCGCGGGCGCGACAGGTGTGTCGCGGGCGCGACGAGAGCAAATCCGCTGATGGGCCTTAATTTGTCCTTTTGAATGGGCTTTTTTGTCCTTCATTTGGCCTTGGGGGGTCTTTTCAGCATTCCATATGTCCTAAAAATGTAGTTTTGCACAAAATTTTTACAAGCATATATATATTTTTTATAATAAATTTTTTTTTTATATATTTTGTCAAAGAGAAATAAAATAAAAGAAAAATATTAGCATATAAACATAAAAAACTCAAACCGTAATATAAATCGGAAATATATCAAATGCAAATAATAGGAAATATTTTTGGGTGATACTGGAAGTAAATTAATGCATAAGAAATATAGTAAATAATACGAAAATGGAAATCAAGATGTCTGGTCATCAGTCTGGTCATCTCCACGGAGTCTTGCTATCTCACGACGGAGCTCCGCCATGTCTTCATACAGCACATCTTACTCAGTAGCGTGGGTCAGCTCTGACACTTCCATCCCCAGGTGTAGGTCAGCAAGAGTCTGTCGGAGATCTGCTATCTCTTGGCGCATCATCGCCATCTGGGTCTGCATATCTGGAGTACCTAATGAATGATTATTTGACCACACCGTGGTCCTGTCAGGTGGTGGAGCTGGAATGTACTCTGGCTCTGGGCAGGGTCGTGGTGCGTCCACTGTCTCACCGTGTCCTTCTAAGGCATATGTCCAGTTTGCTGGGTCATGGACACTGGTCATAACAGGATCTGGCAAAGTGAAATGATGTATGGTCTCACCATCGATCAGGAGTCTGAACTGAGAGGGATTAAAGGAGTTCCTTCTCATCAGCCCCCGATCCAAACAAAAATCAATATCCATGGTGGTATGGTTGCAGTAGGGAGTCAAATGAAATAGCTTTCGGCCAAGGCCTAGAGCAGCAGCAATCTCAGTCACATTACCTCCTACATGTATAGGTCCTCTTGCCCAGGTGGCAACACCACTAAAAGAATACAGCATAAAGTTACCACGAGCTAAGTGACGCGACTGATTCGCACAAAACATGAAAAATATGTCCTCCTCAGTAACGTGGTCATCAGCATCTGGTCTCCCAAAGAATGTATGTGCAATGATCATCTGAAAGTATCGGAGAGCTGGGTTATGGATAACCTGCAAAATATGAGTATCAGGGTCAGGGCCTCCACCTCCAGAGATGTCACTCCAAAATTTCTCCACGTCTCTATTCATGAAGTAACCCATGGGCAGCTCAGGGATAGCGCCAACTCCAGTCTCAAATCCAAGAAGATCACCGAACTCAGTATGGGTGAACGAATACTCTATGCCAAATAACCTGAAGCTGGTGTGGCCATCTCGTCCCAAGTACGGATCATAGGAGAAAGAGCTGAGGAACTCCAGAGTGAGGTTCCTAGAGGTGGGACGCAAATCATCAGCGTACTGGTCCCATTTGAGCTGGTGGGCCAAGTATCGAACACTGGGCTCTATGCCCAAAGCTTCCATGCAATCACTGTCTGGGTAGCGAGTGGGTGCCATAGGTCTGAGTGAAAGCATCGCATAACGCTCTCTCTGGGCATCGTCTCTAAAGGTCACGTGCATGTCGTCGACTGGTGGCATCCTGAAAGAAAAGGTTAGGCAAAACAGGCCCTGAAATCAAACATACCAAACAAGTTAGACATATATGTACAAACAAACAAACAAACGTAAATCAAAATAAACAGAAAGAAAATAAATACGAAAAGGAAAAGAACCATGGGTTGCCTCCCATGCAGCGCTTGCTTAACGTCGTTAGCTTGACGAGTTCAAGTCATGCATTTGGTGCGAGGATAGGTGGGTCTGTTAACGTGAACCTGGAGTAGTATGCTGGAATGTCACCTCCTTCATAATGCTTAAACCTTTGTCCATTTACAACGAACGGACTGCAAGATTTGTTCTTAATCTCCCTGCATCGGATTTTAGGACTTTGGAAACTTCGAACGGGCCCGTCCATCTAGATCGAAGCTTACCTGGAAAAATTCGCAGTCTTGAATTGTATAGAAGAACAGGGTCACCTATGTTGAAGTCTTTCTTGACGATCTTCTTGTCATGCCATGCTTTGGTTCTTTCTTTATATATGATGGCATTTTCATAGGCTGATTGTCGGAGCTCTTCTAGCTTATGTATGTCTAAGATGCGTTTCTCACCAGCTGCTAGGTAATCAAAATTTAAGGTTCTGATGGCCCAATATGCTTTGTGTTCCAATTCAAAGGGTAAGTGACATGATTTTCCGTAAACTAGTTGGTAAGGGGTTGTTCCAATGGGAGTCTTATAGGCTGTCCTGTAGGCCCACAGTGCTTCTGAAAGCTTCTGTGACCAATCCTTTCTGGATATCGAGACAATTTTTTCTAAGATATGCTTGATCTCTCTATTGGATACTTCTACTTGCCCACTGGTTTGCGGGTGGTAAGGTGTGGCTACTCTATGTTTAACTCCGTACTTCCTCAACAGTTTGTCAAAAATCCTAGATATAAAATGTGATCCTCCATCACTTATGACTAGCCTGGGAACTCCGAATCTAGGGAATATATTCTGCTTGAACAACTTAATCACTACTCGGGTGTCGTTTGTGGGTGCAGCTATAGCTTCAATCCATTTGGACACATAATCGACAGCGACTAGAATATATTTGTTTCCTAAGGATGATGGAAAAGGTCCCATAAAGTCGATTCCCCAAACATCAAAAAGTTCTACTTCTTGAATGTTTCTTAATGGCATTTCATTTCTCCTCGAGATATTTCCGGAGCGTTGACACGGGTCACACTTGGTTATATATGTATGAACATCACGCCATATAGTCGGCCAATAAAGACCAGCTTGTAAGATCTTAGCGTGAGTCTTAGATGTGCTTGCGTGTCCTCCGTAGGGTGCTGAGTGACAATGTTCTATGATATGGTGCACTTCTTCCTCTGGAACACACCGGCGAAAGATTCCGTCAGTGCCTCTCTTAAAAAGGAGTGGTTCGTCCTAATAGAAATGTTTAACGTCATTGAAGAACTTCTTTTTCTGCTGATAGCTGAGGTCCGGAGGTATTATATCTGCAGCAAGATAGTTAACAAAATCTGCATACCAAGGTACATTATTTACCGCTAAGGATTTTTCATAATCTTCTAAGGTTTCTAAACTTACATCTCCAATGGCATCTAGCTTAGCGATTAACCTGTCATAAGCAAAGTCATCATTTATGGGTACTACATCAGGTTTCAAGAACTCAAGCCTGGAAAGGTGATCGGCAACTACATTCTCGGTGCCTTTCTTATCTCTGATATCAAGGTCAAATTCTTGCAATAAAAGTATCCACCGGAGTAATCTAGGTTTAGCATCCTTTTTATTCAAAAGGTATCGGATGACGGCATGATCAGTGTAAATAATTATTTTGGCTCCCACCAAATAGGATCTAAATTTGTCTATGGCGAAAACTACGGCTAGGAGTTCTTTTTCTGTAGTTGCATAGTTTAGCTGAGCGGCATCTAGAGTTCTACTGGCGTAGTAAATCACAAGTAACTTCTTATCGGATCTTTGCCCTAGCACTGCTCCTACAGCGTAGTCACTAGCATCACACATGATTTCAAAAGGTTTTGTCCAATCTGGTGGTTGCATAATGGGTGCTGAGATTAAAGCTTATTTTAAAAGGTTGAATGCTTCGTTGCATTTTTCATCAAAAATGAACTCGGCATCTTTCATCAGAAGACCTGTCAAAGGTTTAGTGATCTTAGAGAAATTTTTAATGAAACACCGGTAAAATCCAGCATGTCCAAGAAAACTTCGAACTTCCCTAATTGTTTCGGGTGGTTTAAGATTCTCTATCACCTCGATCTTGGCTTTATCAACTTCAATGCCTTTTTCAGAAACGATATGTCCTAGAACTATACCTTCAGTGACCATGAAGTGACATTTCTCCCAATTTAATACCAGGTTTACTTCGACACATCTCTTCAAGATCTTTTCAAGGTTGACTAGACAGTTATTGAAATCAAATCCGTAGACTGAGAAATCGTCCATGAATACTTCCATAATTCCATCAAGATAATCAGCGAAGATTGACATCATGCAACGCTGAAAAGTTGCTGGGGCATTACAGAGTCCGAAAGGCATATGTCTATAGGCAAAAGTTCCATATGGGCATGTGAAGGTTGTTTTCTCTTGGTCATCAGGGTGTATAGGAATTTGGAAAAAACCTGAATATCCGTCGAGGTAACAGAAGTAGGAATGTCTAGCTAGACGTTCCAACATCTGATCTATAAAAGGTAATGGGAAATGGTCTTTCCTAGTGGCTTTGTTTAATTTTCTGTAATCTATGCACATACGCCAACCTCCTTCTATCCGTTTTGTAACGTGCTCACCTTTTTCGTTTTGAACCACGGTGATGCCTCCCTTTTTAGGTACTACATGCACAGGGCTTACCCATTTACTGTCCGAGATCTGATATATTATCCCTACTTCCAACAGCTTAAGAACTTCCTTCTTAACTACCTCACTCATTATAGGGTTAATCCTTCTTTGGTGTTCTCTCGAAGGTTTAGCATCTTCTTCAAGTGAAATCCGGTGCATGCACACGGATGGACTTATTCCTTTAAGATCTGAGATGTTGTACCCTAGTGCTGAGGGATATCTTCGCAAGACATCTAAGAGTTGGTTTGTTTCATTTTGGTTCAGAACGGTACTGACTATAACTGGTCTGTCCATTTCTTTGTCTAAAAACTCATATCTTAGATTCTTGGGTAATTCTTTTAATTCTAAGGTTGGTTTGCTGGGGTTTTGTATAGGATCTGGAGTTAAGGATAAACATTCAAAAAGGCTATCATCTATGTAGGGTTCCATACTGTCATCATCTTTCTCAATGGGCGTTGAAGGTAGTTTTATTCTTTCTATTGGTTCTTCCTGGTTAAGTTCACGGACACATTCATCAATGACATCAACTGCATAACATGCATCTACTATTACTGGTGCCGTGAGAAACTTTGCTAGGACAAACTCTATTTTTTCGTTACCCACCTCAAAAGTCAATTTTCCTTTCTTGACATCTATTATGGCTCCTGCAGTTGATAGGAAGGGTCTACCTAGGAGGATTGGGATATCTTTATCTTCTTTGATGTCCATTACGACGAAGTCGGTGGGAATGAACAACTTGCCTATTCGAACTGGGATGTCTTCTAATACGCCTACAGGGTATTTTATAGATCTGTCAACTAATTGGAGAGACATCTTAGTAGGTTGCAAATCTCCTAGTTTCAATCGTTCACAAACTGCGAGGGGCATTAGGCTTACACTGGCTCCTAAGTCCAGAAAGGCTTTATCTATGACATGATTCCCCAAAATACAAGGTATGGAGAAATTCCCCGGATCTTTGTCTTTTTTGGCAAGTTTGTTCTCGGAAATGGAATTACACTCCACTGGTTTTGGATCGTCAAGTCTACGTTTATTGGTGAGGATGTCCTTCAGGAATTTAGTATAAGATGGTATTTGGGTGACGGCTTCTGTAAAAGGAATCTCTACATGGAGTTTTTCTATAACTTTAACAAACTTCTGGAATTGGTCATTGATCTTAGTTTGTTTAAGTCTTTGTGGATAGGGAATTGGTGGTTTGTATAGCTGAGGGGGTGTTGAAGCTTCGTCCGTAACTTCTCCTTTATCTTTGTCTTTTGGTTTCTCAATTTCTAAGGGTTTCTCACCTTCGGGGGTAGCATCCTTTTTGGAAATTTCGGAGTCACTCAATGTCGAGTTTTTAGGCCCTTCATAAGTGGTTCCACTTCGTAAGGTAACAGCATTAGCTTGCCCTCGAGGGTTCTGTTGAGGTTGTCCAGGAAATTGTCCTCCAGGAGTAGTTTGGGGTTCTTGCTTTAAGGCTACCTGAGAGATCTGGGTTTCAAGCATCTTGCTGTGGGTGGCCATTTGATCCATTTTGGTTCCTAGTTGGGTAAGTAGCTCATTCACATGAATATTCTGATTTAGGAACTCTTTGTTTTGCTGGGCTTGTGCTGTCATAAAATCATTTAGCACTTTCTCAATATTTGGCTTAGGTGGCACTGCTTGCATAGGTTGGTTTTGTCTAGGTGCTTGATTGTTGGTTGATCTCGGAGGTGCTTGGTTTTGGATAGGGTTATTGTTTTTGTAGGAAAAATTAGGGTGATTCCTCCATCCAGGGTTGTAAGTATTTGAGAACGGGTTTCCTTGGGCATAGTTGACTGGGTATGGGTTAGTCTCGTTTAACAGATGGCAGTCAGCTAATTGATGACCTTTAGTACCACAAAGCTCGCAATCCGATACTACTGCTGCTGCAGCGGTTGGTTATGCGTACATTTGATCGATCTTGAGGGCCATAGCATCCATTTTTGCTTGCATCATGTCTATAGAGCTTACCTCATGTTTACCTCCTTGGGCTTCTTTCTTTTCCATTGTTGCTCTTTCGTTTCCCCATTGATGATGGTTTTGAGCCATATCTTCAATGAGACCACAAGCGTCAGGATAGGGTTTGTTCATCAGGGCACCGCCAGCGGCAGCGTCGATGGACATCTTTGTGTTATAATGAAGTTCGTGGTAAAAGGTATGTATAATCAACCATTGCTCCAAACCGTGGTGTGGACAAGCCCTTAGAAGGTCTTTATACCTCTCCCAAGCTTCAAATAGCGATTCTCCCTGGTTTTGGGTAAATCTTGTTATTTGGTTTCGGAGAACGGCTGTTTTGCTTGGGGGAAAGTATCTAGCAAGGAATGTTCTCCTAAGGTCTTCCCATGTTGTTATAGATTGGCTGGAAGGGAATCTAACCAAGTTAGGGCTTTATCTCTAAGGGAAAAGGGAAATAGTCTTAAACGAATCGCCTCAGGACTAGCACCATTGGCCTTAAAGGTGTTTGACAACTGGATAAAGATTTTTAGATGTTGGTTCGGGTTTTCAGATGGTAGTCCTGCGAATTGGTTTTGTTGAACTAGTTGTAATAGGGACGGTTTTAGTTCAAAATTATTGGCAGGTATGGTAGGGTTAACTATACTAGAGCTTGGTTCTTCATCAGCAGGCTGAGCGAATTCCTTAAGGGGTCTTTGGTTACGATCTTTGGCCATAGCCTGCTTAATTCGACGAAGCCAAAGTCGTGCGCAAGCGTAACGTTCTGGTTCCACTAAAGGATCTATTACACTACTGGAGCTGCGAGATCTTCGAATCGACCAGTTCGTGCGGCCCAAGTCTAAACGGTGATAACAAACGAAATTCGAAATTCTGCGAAATTGAACCCCGGCAACGGCGCCAAAGACTTGATGCGTAATATTCGCAAGTGTACGAATCGCGTCAGAGTAATATAAAAAGTTATCGTATCCACAGAGACCAAATATCGATCTAACGAATTCTTTTTGTTACAGTGCTTATCTAAGGTAGTTCAATTCAAGGTTTACTAATGCAGAGGAAAATAAATAAAAGTAAATGACGAGGTAATAAAATTCAGACAAAACAATAGGCTTGAATGTAATTCTCATAACTGATAATATTTCTATATTCATCAACAGAACTACTTACGGGCAATATCTTCTATTTTAAGAAAAGAATTCAATTTAACAGGAACTGTCGCTTTCGCGTAGTCAGAACCAAGTTTACCCTCTAAACTAACCCCTTTATCGTCACTTATAAAAAGGCGCGCATTGCGTTAGAGTCATGGAAAACTTACTTTTAAGAAATGTAAATTCTAAACTAAACAGAAAAGTATTTTGACCTGAAATCTCTAAACTAAAGAGGTTCAAAATGAACCAGATTCTAATCCCACTAACGCGTCCAAAAATAGTTTTAAAATCTCTTTTCTAAAGTGTTAAAAATCCCTACTCGACTGAGCAAAGCGCTTTCGCTGTATTTGATCAGTTGAGAACTAAACAAGTTCACAAATGGTTGGACGGCTTTCGATCTTACCCAACATTGCTTTTAAGTACAAAAAACTTGTGTTAAAGATTAAAACAGCCCTTAAGTATTTCTATTAACATATAGACGTATTACGGTGGTTATGGTCTTTACATTCTTACCTATCTAAAACTTAGCCAGCCATGGTTGTCATAATAGTCATATTAATTATTATCATGTATGGAATTAAGTCTTTGGAAAAGTAAAGTTTTGAAAAGTAAGGCAAGACAATAAATAAACAAAATAAAGCAAGTGCAAGAAATAAATGAAAGTAAATGCGATTAAAATAAAACCTGCTCCAAAGCGGAGTCTTTAAATCTGGTACAATGTACGGAAAAGAAAATGCTGGCAGGATTACTTCTACCAAAGTGCTCCAACTTGATTACAGACACTCCAAGACTTGATTACAAACTCGATCATACACAGTGCAATAACTCCTCGATGTGAGAAGATTACCCCTTTACAAGAGTGAAATTTATGCCTAGGGTGAAGTAAACTAAGATTGGATGAAACTAAAATTCGAGTTCTGAGAGTATTTATAGGCAAAGTTGGCATGGTGCAAAGACAAAAGTGACCTTGGCTTGAAAAATGGGCGGGAACTGATTTAGCCTTGTCGCGCCCGCGACAGGCCTACCGCGCCCGCGACATGAAGGAAACGGCCAAGGTGAGTGCTTGATCGTGGGAACGTGGCAGTTGAGTTGTGGAGATCATGGGACACGTCGTCGCCTACCCTGGGGCGCCCGCGACAAGAGAAGCGACCAAAGTAAATTGCTGCCAAACTTGAATTCTAGCTCCTTTTGCATCCTTTTTCGTCTGGAACCTCGATTTTATTGAAAACCTGAAAACAAAGGAAAACATAACAATAATAAAGCATAAAAATAGAAAAAAAACTAATATGTATGTGAAATCAGAGTCGAAAATACAGTATAATTTAGTGTCATCAGTTTTATTTTTTTAGTTAAAATAGTTTTTTAATTGTAATTATAAAAAAAAGGTTTGAAATTAATTACTATTATAAAAAATAATAATTTTAATTAAAAAGTTCATTTTTTTTATCATAAAAAAGTTAATTTTAATTATTAAAAAGTTTTTAACTATAATTATTAAAAAAATATTTTTATTATAAAAGATTTTAAACTTGATTAAAAAAAAGGTTTTTTTAATAATTGTAAAAGGTTATAATTTAATTAAAAAAGAAAAGCTTCAAATTTATATTGTTAAAAAAAGTTTTTTTAATTTTGTAAAATAAAAAAAAAACGAACGAAAAAACAACAGAGGAAAATCCCCCCACAAGTCGCTCTCTCTCTCTCTCTCGTAAAGAGGGTGAAACCCCTAAATTGGAAAAAAAATCTCGCCGCCGCTCTCTCTTGTCTCCGATTTTTTCTAGTTCTCTCAGAATCTCTCACGATCAAAAACCAAACAAGCAAAGAAAATACCCCACCCCACGATTTCCCCAGCCCCATTTTATTAATCACGAAGAGTTACATATACAAGGCTGTTTGCGAAAAAAAATGATAAAGGAAAGGAAGAGGATGATGAACAACGCCCTGGTCCGGATCGTCTTCACCTACAGATAAGTCAAGGATTCTTCTTTCTTTTTATTTGCGTTTCCGTCTCTAGGTATGCCGTGTGTGTGATGTTTGCTTCAATCCTTTGGCCTTGCGCGTTGTATGTATGTGTGTGATTCTGATGAATGGTTTATGGTGGTTTGATGATTGGTTGGAATTTCTGGTTTTGAATTCACGTTGCGTAAAGATTTGTGTTTGTTTCTGGTTTTGTGGATGGTTTCTTGGTGATTTATGGTGTATGGTTGAAACTTTGTACGTGTATTGAAATGGTGACTGGTTTTTGATTTCTGATATGTAGGTTTGTTGAATGGTTGTATTTCTTGTATATCTCCCTCTTTGATGCGTGTGATATGCTTTTATAGACATAGGGAGATTGAGTTTTGATTTTGACTTAAATGTTGGATTTGTTGTTTTAGGTAAGTTTTCGAACACAGTTTGAAATGTCATGATATTCCAATTGATATGTGATAATGAGGTTTCCTTCTTGATTTTAGAATGGATTTGGAATGTCTGAGCATGTTTGAGTGTGTTTTGGAAAGAATTCAATACTGTCCTTGACTATTTTTGGAAATGATTGATGATGTTGGAAACACGTCTGATTTGCACATTTCAAATTAATCAAGTTTGAGGCTTTTTGATTTCTGAACCGTGTGAATTGCCACGTACTCGCCATGTTCAAATTTTGATGGCTATAAATTCTGAAAATATTGAGTTTCCATCTCTCTCTTGCTTATGATTCTCTATGCGATTCAGCAGGTCCGAACATAATAAGATTGGGCTGTCAAGAACTGACCATGTTATGCTTACGAAATGAAGTTGCTCATCAATCATCAATATTCACGTGCCGCCTATTTGTGTTGGAGATTTCTGTAGACGCGCTCATTACGAAAGTGGAATTGGGAAGCTATGGGTGGTACGTTTCTGACAAGTTTCCTCTGCCCTTTGAAATATGATTGCTGTTGATATATTGCTTCTTCCATGAACTTGTAGGGGCTCGTGTTAGAGTGTCAACCTGGTTGAAGTTGTGCTTGCTAACTACATGAATGCTTAGGGGTAGCATTGTTTGGATTGATCACTTCTGTAGGTTCAATAAGCAAGGTTAGTTAGTCAACGCTTAGAAACTTGAAAATGATGATGTTTGGGTTTAGTTACATTGTAACTTTGATTAAGAGAGACAAATAGGAATGAGGTGTACTACGCCCTCTTGCTAAAGGCTTGTACCCAGTGGACCTGCTATGGGAATTTGCAAACTGCCATGAGCTAATATGTGTTTATACCAATGACTTCGGGATTGAGCCTGAATACTAGACGTATGCTGATTGTAATGAATGGTAAAAGAAAATGTGCTTAACTTATTGCTATTTCTTTTCATGTGATTCTTATGACCTGAGCATGGAGTTTGGCACATAAGCAACCTTGGCATTTGAGGGTGTGAAGAGATCGGAATGGAGTTTGAAGTATGATGGTGAGGACCCAATTCAACTTAGATTATAGGACACTTCATGATTTAGTCATCAGTTTTAGAATATGACTCAATGTTATAGATTTAATGGTTGATTCCACATGTCATGAACAAGAGGTGATGGTATTGCAAGGTGTGGCTATCGTCGAGACTGCAGGGTGAAAACCGGGTAATAGGTGCCTTTTCACTTAATGTTTACATCAATGGTTGTGTCATCCTTTACTTAATTCTTTAAAATCTTCGTCGCTTTTAACTACGAACTTGTTGGCGTATGTGACAGGTCTTAATCTGAATTCTGTGTGTAGGGCTGACTACCATTCAAATTATTTCTGTTGCAATTGGTCGGTCTGAAAAGATGCTTGTATGGTCTTGGATGCGGTCTGACGCGGGTTCAAGGCAAATTACCTGGGAAGCTTAGCTATACAAAACGTGTGGTAAGTGCCATAATGTTTCGAATGTTACAAAGCGCGTGAATTGGTATATGAACAGGACTAGTAATTGAATGACTGGTCTTGAGCTGAATAGTTCGAATGTGATATTGATATTGTGATAGTTGGAATGGCATGTGAATCTTTCTATGAATGGTGTTGTCGTGTATTTGTTTTGGAGTCTTAAGCATACTGTCATGAGATTGAAATGCAAGGCTAGTTAATAGTGGCGAGTGGATTGATATCAGCTTGTTAATTGTGACGGTTGAAGTAGATGTCGGCTGCTATGTGGTGGTGATATAGGATGTGGTATGTTAATGTGTTCTGACTTATATTTGTGCGCAGGAATTGATGGACCAAATGATGCCTCTGGTTCTTAAATAAGTGTCATCATCTGTTGAGGAGTTGTGCGAATGGTGGCGATTTGTCTTTGAAATACTATATCACGTGGGCTTGAGTCTGAACCTGATTATGCAGTGAAGGATAATGCAGCTGGTGCCGTGGCAAAGATGGTTACGGTCCACCCCGAGTTTATACTTTGGAATCGAGTACTTCTTGTTTCTTGAAAGCTCTTCCATTAAAAGAAAACCACTAGGAGTCAATGGTTGTCTATGTTCTTGTATTCTTCTTCAGTCCACTGATCCCTGAATATTCTTGCTCAAGTGGTGACATCACTTATTGTAATAACCTTTTAAAATAAGGCTAATGAATGACATTGTTCTGAGTTTCAATTGGGCTGCCTAAAAGACAAGGTAATTGTGAGACATTTGGACCGCCAGAGTTTGTGATATAGCAAGAAATTTCACCATCCCCTCATTTTATTGTGTAACTGTATGTAATGAATTTGGTGAATAAAAATAGGATAGCCATAAGTTCATCAATCTTGACTTATTTACTGTATAAGAGTTGCAATATTCTTAAAAATATAATAAGTGGGCACTTGTGTAGTCATTGTGCTATCATGGTCACAACTAATGTTGTAGGGTCTTCTTCCTTTTTTTACAACAAATTCAACGAATGTTAATTGTCTTTGGTAAGTAATGCACAGTAGCACTAAATTATTTACAAGGTTTCACATAGCAACAAACCACGGTCAAATTGTGCAAGCATAATATGCCGGGATATGGTAATGCCACAAGCCTATAGTTTTCCATGTCTTCATATCTTGACTAAACGTCTGAGGAAAAAAAATCTTTGCAATATGAAATTTATATGCCTCACGCCAAATTTGCATTCATGGACGAAGATGATATAGGAACTTCTCATTTTCTCTTATTAGCGCCTTGATTTTCTTTTTGGTTATCTCGTTCTTAATCCAAGGTAGAAGTGAAAGGGTGGAACTAACTTCATTGATAACATACTTGTACTCATGAATCTTGAAATTTGAATATGGACAAGAAGTGTTGTAACTTGAATTTTTCATGTTTAAACTTATATACTCAAATGAGTTTAATCACACTTGAACTTGAAGTTCGGGATTAGACTTTAAAATTATGAAATGAATGATCACAAAATGGACTTGAATTCCTTGATAAACCATTAATATTTAAGAACATATGGCAAAAATATATCTTAAACTTGAGGAGCTTGCAGAGGGAGGGAGATGCCATCTTGTAATATAACTTTACCACACAACCAGTGACCAGTCTTAGGGTACCAAATTCCATATCGGAGGGTATAAGGACCTAGCATTCTGTGGGGGAAAACTGAGGAGTTTAAAGGGAGAAAGGCTTGGTGGTGGTTTAGGGACCAGAAAAGGAAAGGGCACAATCTCACAGGAATCCACACACATCTTGCAAGGACCAAGGAACTTCCAGAAACACACACAACACAGCTTTCAAGACCTTGAACCTTCTGCAGCAGTACCTGTTCTAAAAAAGAAACAAAACAGGAAAAGCTAGATAAAGAGGTTAGTTATGCACGAACAATTGACCTAATATGTTATGCAAAGAGAAAAGCAGGGATCTTAGGGTCAAAAATTAGGGTGCGACAGATGCCCCTATTTAAGTTTCTCCTATTCGAAGATATGGAGATTGAAATCTTCTTCTCGACGAGATAGGAGAGACTTAAATACAAACATGCACAAAATTTTTGGCCCTAAGATGCCGCCAAATGCACATGATATGGTATGAAAATGATATGAAATGCAAGACAAGGATCCTGTGAGGAAAGATGTAACAGGGAATAACCAAATGTTAAAACAAAAGGAAAGAAAGACCCGACGATGACAACTCGGCGAGACAAGACTCCACGGGGAAAGATCTAACTCCACTGGGGAACGAGACTGCCAACTGACAATCACAAGATATCTTAGGCATAAGGCAAGAAACTTGAAAATGGAGGATAACTTACTACCCACAAATGGTAGCCTAAGTCAAAGTATCCAGTTGAAAATAAAGGGCGTATATTACCTACTATCACACATGATAGCCTAAGCAGAGGTAATAAACTGAAAGAGAAGGATCACCTACTGCCCTCTTGTGGCAGCCTAAGCATAGGTGTCTGGCCCAAAAGAAAAGTGTGTTACCTACTATCAAACATATGATAGCCTAAGCGAGGTAAACACAAAAAGGAAAGATGACCTACTACCACCACGGTAGCCTAAGCAGAGGCATCCGACCAACATAACAACATATTACCTACTATCTATGATAGCCTAAGCAGAGGTAATAGACTGAAAGAGAAGGATCACCTACTGCCCTCTTGTGGCAGCCTAAGCAGAGGTGTCCAATCAAAAGGATGCGTTACCTACCATCAACATATGATAGCCTAAGCAGAGGTAGACGCAGGAGGAAAGATGGCCTACTACCACCACAGTATCCTAAGCGAGGCATCTGACCAAAACACATGTGGTATATTACCTACTATCAAACATATGATAGCCTGAGCAAAGGTAATAACCAAATAAGCTTCCAGTGATCAAAATAATGATTCAGCTTCTCCTTTGAATATTCTGTTTAAAAGGAGTCAATATTGAGGAATCTGTTGGGAAGAAATAATTGTCTATCGAAGTCTTCTAGAAATCTACTGCCGAGAATAACCAGGAAATATAAAAATGAAATACCTACTGCCGAGGTCTTCTGGAAATCTACTGCCGAGAATAACCAGGAAAATAAGAATGAGGTACCTACTGCCGAGGTCTTCTGGAAATCTACTGCCGAGAATAACCAGGAAATATAAATGAAATGCCTACTGCCGAGGTCTTCTGGAAATCTACTGCTGAGAATAACCAGGAAAATAAACGACTATTTGTCGAGATTTTGAAAATAAGCCAGGGAATCTACTGCCGAGATCCTGGAAATAAACGATTGTTCGTCGCAATTTTAAAATAAACCAAGGAATCTACTGTCGAGATTCTGGAAGATTCACCGGGGGTCTTCAAAAGAGATGCGGGCCGGCTGACTTGTAAAATATGTCTTCTCAAATAAAGAGCAAGATCATTTGAATTCTTCGCCAAACTTCTCGGAGAGATGCCTTTTGGTGGAAGCAAATTGAATTGTGGGCTCACTGGGGAGAATACCACTGAGATGTAATATTGTTGTAATTTGTGTTGAAGCTAGTAAATTCTTGCAATAGAAGTTCTCAAATAAAGAGAGTACTCGTGAAGTCTTCAATCGTTGATAACCTTGATAACTTCAATGGGGATAGGCAAAATGTCTTGAGGATATTACCATTTGTCATCCAGATAGAAAACTGAGCTCAAATAAAGAGTCATCTCTTGTTGTCTGGATTTAAATCCCATAATGCCGCTGGAGGAATAACTTTGTCTTCCATAGATATCTTTGAATGAATTCCTCTTGGGGAGATAGGGTGCAAAATAAATGCATGCTTGGTCTAGGCTCATCATCTCAGAGATATCCAAAATTTGTGATTGTCAGGGACCGAAGTTCAATCCAGGAAATAACTGGAACGAAAAGGTCAATCAAGACTCTATCCAGTGAGGAATGAACTCAACTGGGGTTTATCTTTATCCAAAAGAATGGAAAAAAGAAACTAAAGTAACCATCTTCCACGAGGGTCGAACTCAGTGGGGAATTAGAAAAGGGTGTGCTCTTTCTGCCTAGGGTTGACAATTCTATTTGGAGGGAACGAACAAACCCTGATCACTTGGGGATAAACACGACCAAAGTGAAAGAACAAAGACAAACAAACACAAGATGCAAGATGCAAAAGATGCCAAATGCCATGGATCTAAATGAACGAAGATGCTATGCTTATGCTTATGCTGAAGAAACAACAACAAAAAACAAACAGGAGATGAAAACAAGCATCTCGATACGAATACTCGATCAATCTTTGCAAAATAAGGAGCATCATTGAGGATGAGTGGAAAACCAAATATGGAACCATGTCCTGCTTTAAAGCTTCAAACTTCTCTGGGGAAGAGAGTATTCCACTTGGGGATGAACATCATGACTTCAATTTGGATTGTCAAGAAAGATTCACTGGGAACGAATCAATCTTGTGATTGGAAAGACTTTATGGGGGATAAAATAAATATCCATTAAAGTAGTCTGAATGATAGTTATAACTGGATAAAATAAATATCCACTTCATTGAGGAAGATTTGATCATTTGTAGTTGAAAATATCAGGAAAATTTCAAAGGGATGAAATAAACATCCGTATTCACTGGAGAAAGTTGAGTTGAAGAGTGAAATAAACACTCGCTTTGCTGAGGAAAGTTGAAGTTGTAGGAAAATCCACTGAGGATTCTTGGGTTGCCAGCTGGAGAAATCTTGTGTCAAACGTACCATAACTTCTTGAAATGGAGCTTTACAGGAGAATAGTCGTAATTGCCTGAAATAGAATCTTGTTGGGGAGTCGTCACACCATTTGAATCAAAAACTCCTTAGGCCGTGGACGAAGGATGAAAACTCTGCATTGACATTGTATAGTAGTCGCTATTTTGAATAAACATTTGCTGTGATTAGACGAAAAGTAATCTTCGATTCTCAAAAATGCCCCAGGTCACCTGGTTTATGAGAAGAAGTTATCCCAAGAGGATTTTTACAGAAAATCTTGTACTCGAGGTGTTCCAATGTATTCCAACTCTTGGAGAGATTTGCCAAATCTCAACGTAATTGCCCCTGATTGACTGCATTACGTATAACTTAGTCTTTAATCTTGGAGAGATTTGTCAAATCTCGACGTAACCGGCTCGGATTAACTGTATTCTGAATCTTCGGACAATAGAGAGATTTTCCAAATCTCGACGTAACTGCCCTAGATTAACGGTGTCCTTAATCTTCGAACCCGCCCCTTGGGGTCAGACAGTGAAAGAAGTAGCTGGGAAACAACTTGCCCCTGCTCAGAAAAGTCTTTAGGCAACATGCCCCTGTATATAATCATCCTTTTGAAATAATCTGCCATTTACTCATCAGAGCTACAGGTCTCAAAAGATCTAGCTCATTATTGATGCTCGCACGCTAACTTCTATGATGTTAAGCAATGTTAGAAAGTAGAAAAATGTTAATTATGAATACTTATAATGCAACGTATGTTTGTCTTGAATTTTTTATTTAAAATAATTCAGTGGTTGAATTATCGATTTTATAATGCCAACAAAATTGAGCATAGCTCATAGGAGTCAGGAAACTGTATCTCACTGAGTATGCTTTTGAAATAAACCTTGCTTCAATTAGGACTTTTAAGGGTTATATCATGGCTTGGTTCACGGTTTAAGAAACAAAGGATATTAGGCTCAAAATGTGTTTGTGCCCACCCAATCTTCGTGATATTTACTCCTTTTTTTTTTTTTAAATTACCTTGCCCCAGGTTAAAAAATGAGGGTTTTTTTTTATTTGAAGAAGAAAACTCCTACTTCAAAGGCTCAAAAGGGTTGACGAGGGTTTATCTCCTTATATCTACGGTGTTTAGGATTTTTGAAATAATGCCTTATATCACCAGCAGAGTTTTATTTCAAAAGCATACAACTAAAGATCTTGCGTTTGATATTTCATCATCCTCCATTTAAATCTTTGCCAAGGCAAGAGATTAGACAACATTGGCATTATAAAATAGAAAAGAATTTTAAAATGAGTGAAATGAATGGATTTCTTCAAGACAAACATTAAATCATTGCATCAATGGTTCAAAATTAAACGAGTTCTTACACGCAAAACAAACGCATTAACGAACCATATGAAAATAGCAAATAAGCTTAAAATATGGTGAGACATGGCCTGGAGAAAACCGTCCTATGTGTTAATCCACCATGTGTAAGGAGGGGATTACCTCTTGTTCAAGTGAGAGATGGATCTCAACTTGGGGTTCGTACAATTCGAAAGACAAGACTCCCTTCTGAATCATCTCTTTCACTTTCTTCTTCAAAACATGAAATTCCTCTATGTCATGGTCGGGTGCCCCTTGATGGAAGGCACATAAGGCATAACTTTGAAATAACTCCTATGGGTCATCGGGATGGATAATGGAGTTTCCTCCTTGATTAAACCATGTTGTAAGAGTTTCAGGAACAAATCAGCGTAGAGCACAGGGATGTCCAAAAATTCATCACTTGGTTCAACTGGCTGGTCGGTGGAGGAGGTAGAAAACCCATCCTGGCATTGGGATGTGGCCAACTCTTTGACCAAATCCATCAGGCTCCTATTGGTAATCTTTAAGTTTGCGACCTTGTCGCGAAGTCCTTGCTTTTCATGCTCTTGAACGTCTATCATATTCTTCATAGTAGTGGAAAAAGTTTCCATGTTGGCCTTTAAAGTGGCAATCTCCGCTCGGAGTGCCCAGTTTTCCTGTTCCAAAGGATCCATCCTTTTCTTGCGACCGGCTCGAGTATCGTATCGATGATTCAACTTGTCTGGGAAGAGAAACATGAATGAGAACCTGGAATGCAAAGGGATGCGAATGCAAATGCAAATGCAAAATGATATGGAACAAAGACTCATGGAACTCATCTATTTATAATCATCAAGGAATATTAAAAGACTCGTTTTTCTTCTTCTTTTTTTAAGATGGTTACAACTATTAGTATTGGAATATTGAAAGATTAATTTACAAAAATAATTAATAAAATGCGTCGGTACGCCTTACAACAGTCATAACGTAATAGCTAAATAAAAGCTAATTAATGATGGATCTAAGGAGGCTTCTCCAACGATCTTCTTGAATTCTTTGACTTCTTCCAATTGAGCTTCCAAGGTATCGATTTAAGACTAGAGTAAATTCTTTTCAAAATTTCTCCTTTTGTAGTTATATTAGCTCGGACATTTCCCGAAGATAGTAAATGGATTCTTGTCTTGAATAAATAACTCCATTAGCTGAGAATATTCTTTAAGAGTTGTCACCGACAGTGATGGACTGGAGTAGAGTAGATAGTATTTTCTTATCAATAAGGGCTTCCCCATGTCTGGTCTTGAACCCTTCTTTATATGTCAACGAAGTCTTCAGTCTCCTTAGATCGTCCAAGTTATGACTATTGTAAGTGTACTTCAACATTTTTATTATTATTATTTTTTTAGAGTCCATGATATTCTTATGATGTTTACAAATAAGACTAAGTTCCATGAATCTTTATGGTATGGTGCTAATGCAATGCAAGGATGCAAACACCAAGCACAAAGCACACACAAGCAAACAAACAAGGGTCCTAGGTTTGAAAGGTCATAGCATGGAGCCAAGGTCTACCCATCCCAATAGGAGTGTACTATAGTTTCAAATGTACCTGCTGAACGGGTTCTACAAAGTTCCCAGAGTCTACAATCCATCTTTCAGATATTATCGATTTTCCAGATCACTTGGTAGTCAATAATATTCTCAAGAGAATCTCGTCTGAGTGTAGTATCGTGTAGCAACTATTGCAGAAATAGACTCCCGCATAGTCCCCGCACTACGCCCTAATAGGCCAAGTTGGGTTAAAGGTAACTACGGTCCCCAGTCCCGAGGGCCTTTAGATCGAAACCATATCGTCTTCACAAATGAACTCGTTGGACAAATATTTTATTCGAGAGGGCCTAGACTGAGTGGTGAAGTCTCAATTCACTTTTTCATGAATCGAATCCCTCAAAGTATCCTTGAAGTCTCACCGTTTTCCTATCTTAATTTCACTTTAGTCCGGATGTAGGACTTTGTCTCACCACACAAGAAGTTTCACCACACAAGAATCCCTTCAAAACAGAAGAACAAATATATAACAGATAAATATAAAGATTCAAGTTAGGGGGAACCCTCTTATGAGAGTCCCCAGTGAAGTCGCCATTTCTGTCGCGGTGAAAATTGGATATCAAGCTATTAGTTAACTTGTATCGCATTTTTTAATGTCACCAGCGGTCTTTGATTTATCCAAGGGAAGGGAGAAAAACCGAATTCCCACTATGCAATGCAAATGCACTAAGATTCTATGTTCGGGGGTTGGTTATACCTAGGGAAGGTGTTAGCATCCTAGATATCTGTAGTACTCTACAGGAACCTCTTGATTCATTTTATATTATCTGTTATTTGTTTTGCTAAGGTTTAAGGGTAGGTAATTTATTATTATTAATCCTAAGTGTGCTCGACAAGATATCGCATCTTGTGCTAACATATCCTGTCAGGAGGGAATCAGAGCACTTGTAGTTCCTTATTATTAAGGGTACTAAATGTTTAAAGGCTTAGGAAAAGAAGATGAGTCATCATCTTAAGAAGACCACCACAGTCTTTTTTGAAAATGTTTGTACTTGTGGGATATGGGATTGTATGTCCCTTTCTTTGAGATGATTAACATCTAATTCTCTTGTGTGGAGAATTAGGTAGGCTAAAGTTTGATTTAAGAAATCAAAATTTGAGGGGGGACTAACCTAGGAAATCTATCCTAAGTTGTCTAATTGTCTTATCTTAAGTTTGTTGATTATAATACAAATGATATGCACCATGCACAACAACATAGTTATCATGCATGTGATTTTCCCTTGGATATTAATGCGATTAAATTATGTTATTTAGGCGAGGGTGCTAGCAAAGTGATGCTAGACTTGTGTCCAGTGATCAGTAGGTCGAATGCGATGCCCTAAGGCGATCGACTTATATGGGTAGAAAATGGGTTTCGACGTTGAATCGAATTTTTTTGTTTTGAAAAGGGTTTGAAGCACATAAGCATAATTCAAGTAAAATAAACAAGCAAACAAAACACAAAGTTCACACACGAGCGTACGATTAAGCGTGAGGGAGATTCTAATGGAAATTATCAAGAAAAAGTTTTGATTTTTGATTTTATTATATTAGAGATTAATTTTCACTTGAGCAAGTTTAGAGAAATTTTTATAAAAATTAATTACGAGAGAGATTCTTTTATCATTTAGTTTAGAGTTTAACAAAAAGGTTAAGGATTGTTAATGAGTTTTAATTAGAAAAAATAAAATTTAATGTTAGTATTTTTAAGAAAAAGTTTTATTATTTAAATTAATATTCTTAAAAGTGTTAACAAAAGTTCTTATCATTATTATTTTTTAGTTAAAAAAAATCTTATTAATTTTGTAATTAAGTAAGAGTTTTATTAAAGGTCTATTTTACTTTCTTTATTATTTTTTCTTTTTTGTTATAAAAATTATTAACTTTAATAAAAGTTTTAATTTTAGTGTTTTTACAAATAAAAGTTTTCATTTAATTTTAATGTTATATTAAAAGAAGTTAACAAAGTTTTTAATTATTAATTGAAAATATTTTAATTTTTAATACTTAAAAAAGTTTTGGTAAAAAAAAAGTTTTGATATATTATTATAAACTTATTATAAAAGTTTCTTATTTATTAAAAAAAGGTGTTTTATTATTTTTAAAAAAAAGGGTTATATTATATTTTAAATTAAAAGTAAGTTTTATTTTTTTATCCTGCTTATTATTATTAAAAGGAGTTAAAGGGTTTTATTTTTTTAGTTAAAATAGTTTTTTAATTGTAATTATAAAAAAAGGTTTGAAATTAATTACTATTATAAAAAATAATAATTTTAATTAAAAAGTTCATTTTTTTATCATAAAAAAGTTAATTTTAATTATTAAAAAGTTTTTAACTCTAATTATTAAAAAAATATTTTTATTATAAAAGATTTTAAACTTGATTAAAAAAAATGTTTTTTTAATAGTTGTAAAAGGTTATAATTTAATTAAAAAAGAAAAGCTTTAAATTTATATTGTTAAAAAAGTTTTTTTAATTTTGTAAAATAAAAAAAAAACGAACGAAAAAACAACAGAGGAAAATCCCCCCACAAGTCGCTTTCTCTCTCTCTCTCTCTCTCTCTCTCTCGTAAAGAGGGTGAAAACCCTAAATTGGAAAAAAAATCTCGTCGCCGCTCTCTCTCGTCGTCCTCTCTCGTCTCCGATTCTTTCTAGTTCTCTCAGAATCTCTCACGATCGAAAACCAAACAAGAAAAGAAAATACCCCACCCCACGATTTCCCCAGCCCCATTTTATTAATCACGATGAGTTACATATACAAGGCTAGACATGGCAACAAAATCCATACCCGCGGGTACCCACCCGAACCTGCCCCGAAGTTGACGGGGAAAACCCGCTTTGACTGGGTTTGGGTTCGAGTTTGGGTTTTCCCCGATTAAAAAATATGGGGACGGGTCGGGTAATGGGGACACTAGTACCCACCCCGAACCCGTCCCTGAACCCGCCCCGTTTATTTTATTATGTACATTATTATTTAATTTTGTTAATTTAAAATATTAAATATGTGGCCAATGTTTTGATATTTTGATTTGTATTAATTATTTAAAATATTTAAAATGTATGTAAGAATTTTCTTTGTGATTTTTTTTATTATTTGGAATGTAATTTGATTTTGGAAAAAAAAAATATTTTCTATAAAAAAAATTGATTTTACTAAATGGATGGTGGCAGGGCGGGGATACCCGAACCCAACCCGAACCCGTTTGGGATGGGTTTGGGTTTTAATTATCCATCCCCGTTTGGGTTTGGGGCAGGGAATGGGGATTGTTTGGGGATTCGGGTTTGGGTTTGGGGGAGGTAAAAACCGTCCCCGCCCCGCCCCGTTGCCATGTCTATACAAGGCTGTTTACGAAAAAAAAACGATAAAGGAAAGGAAGAGAATGATGAACAACGCCCTGGTCCAGATCGTCTTCACCTACAGATAAGTCAAGGATTTTTCTTTCTTTTTATTTGCGTTTCCGTCTCTAGGTATGTCGTGTGTGTGATGTTTGCTTCAATCCTTTGGCCTTGCGCGTTGTATGTATGTGTGTGATTCTGATGAATGGTTTATGGTGGTTTGATGATTGGTTGGAATTTCTGGTTTTGAATTCACGTTGCGTAAAGATTTGTGTTTGTTTCTGGTTTTGTGGATGGTTTCTTGGTGATTTATGGTGTATGGTTGAAACTTTGTACGTGTATTGAAATGGTGACTGGTTTTTGATTTCTGATATGTAGGTTTGTTGAATGGTTGTATTTCTTGTATATCCCCCTCTTTGATGCGTGTGATATGCTTTTATAGACATAGGGAGATTGAGTTTTGATTTCGAATTAAATGTTGGATTTGTTGTTTTAGGTAAGTTTTCGAAAACAGTTTGAAATGTCATGATATTCCAATTGATATGTGATAATGAGGTTTCCTTCTTGATTTTAGAATGGATTTGGAATGTCTGAGCATGTTTGAGTGTGTTTTGGAAAGAATTCAATACTGTCCTTGATTATTTTTGGAAATGATTGATGATGTTGGAAACACGTCTGATTTGCACATTTCAAATTAATCAAGTTTAAGGCTTTTTGATTTCTGAACCGTGTGAATTGCCACGTACTCGCTATGTTCAAATTTTGATGGCTATAAATTCTGAAAATATTGAGTTTCCATCTCTCTCTTGCTTATGATTCTCTATGCGATTCAGCAGGTCCGAACATAATAAGATTGGGCTATCAAGAACTGACCATGCTATGCTTACGAAATGAAGTTGCTCGCCAATCATCAATATTCACGTGCCGCCTATTTGTGTTGGAGATTTCTGTAGACGCGCTCATTACGAAAGCGGAATTGGGAAGCTGTGGGTGGTACGTTGCTGACAAGTTTCCTCTTCCCTTTGAAATATGATTGCTGTTGATATATTGCTTCTTCCATGAACTTGTAGGGGCTCGTGTTAGAGTGTCAACTTGGCTGAAGTTGTGCTTGCTAACTACATGAATGCTTAGGGGTAGCATTGTTTGGATTGATCACTTCTGTAGGTTCAACAAGCAAGGTTAGTTAGTCAACGCTTAGAAACTTGAAAATGATGATGTTTGGGTTTAGTTACATTGTAACTTTGATTAAGAGAGACAGATAGGAATGAGGTGTACTACGCCCTCTTGCTAAAGGCTTGTACCCAGTGGACCTTCTATGGGAATTTGCAAACTGTCATGAGCTAATATGTGTTTATACCAATGACTTCGGGATTGAGCCTGAATACTAGACGCATGTTGATTGTAATGAATGGTAAAAGAAAATGTGCTTAACTTATTGCTATTTCTTTTCATGTGATTCTTATGACCTGAGCATGGAGTTTGGCACATAAGCAACCTTGGCATTTGAGGGTGTGAAGAGATCGGAATGGAGTTTGAAGTATGATGGTGAGGACCCAATTCAACTTAGATTATAGGACACTTCATGATTTAGTCATCGGTTTTAGAATATGACTCAATGTTATATATTTAATGGTTGATTCCACAGGTCATGAACAAGAGGTGATTGCATTACAAGGTGTGGCTATCGTCGAGACTGCAGGGTGAAAACCGGGTATTAGGTGCCTTTTCACTTAATGTTTGCATCAATGGTTGTGTCATCCTTTACTTAATTCTTTAAAATCTTCGTCGCTTTTAACTACGAACTTGTTGGCGTATGTGACAGGTCTTAATCTGAATTCTGTGTGTAGGGCTGACTACCATTCAAATTATTTCTGTTGCAATTGGTCGGTCTGAAAAGATGCTCGTATGGTCTTGGATGCGGTCTGACGCGGATTCAAGGCAAATTACCTAGGAAGCTTAGCTATACAAAACGTGTGGTAAGTGCCATAATGTTTCGAATGTGACAAAGCGCGTGAATTGGTATATGAACAGGACTAGTAATTGAATGACTGATCGTGAGCTGAATAGTTCGAATGTGATATTGATATTGTGATAGTTGGAATGGCATGTGAATCTTTCTATGAATGGTGTTGTCGTGTATTTGTTTTGGAGTCTTAAGCATACTGTCATGAGATTGAAATGCAAGGCTAGTTAATAGTGGCGAGTGGATTGATGTCAGCTTTTTAATTGTGACAGTTGAAGTAGATGTCGGCTGCTATGTGGTGGTGATATAGGATGTGGTATGTTAATGTGTGCTGACTTATATTTGTGCGTAGGAATTGATGGACCAAATGATGCCTCTTGTTCTTAAAGAAGTGTCGTCATCTATTGAGGAGTTGTGCGAAGGGTAGCGATTCGTCTTTGAAATACTATATCACGTGGGCTTGAGTCTGAACCTGATTATGCAGTGAAGGATAATGCAGCTGGTGCCATGGCAAAGATGGTTACGGTCCACCCCGAGTTTATTCTTTGGAATCCAGTACTTCTTGTTTCTTGAAAGCTCTTCCATTAAAAGAAAACCACTCGGAGACAATGGTTGTCTATGTTCTTGTATTCTTATTCAGTCCACTGATCCCTGAATATTCTTGCTCAAGTGGTGACATCACTTATTGTAATAACCTTTTAAAATAAGGCTGATGAATGACATTGTTCTGAGTTTCAATTGGGCTGCCTAAAAGACAAGGTAATTTTGAGATATTTGGACCGCCAGAGTTTGTGATATAGCAAGAAATTTCACCATCCCATCATTTTATTGTGTAACTATATGTAATGAATTTGGTGAATAAAAATAGGATAGCCATAAGTTCATCAATCTTGACTTATTTACTGTATAAGAGTTGCAATATTCTTAAAAATATAATAAGTGGGCACTTGTGTAGTCATTGTGCTATCATGGTCACAACTAATGTTGTAGGGTCTTCTTCCTTTTTTTACAACAAATTCAACGAATGTTAATTGTCTTTGGTAAGTAATGCACAGTAGCACTAAATTATTTACAAGGTTTCACATAGCAACAAACCGCGGTCAAATTGTGCAAGCATAATATGTCGGGATATGGTAATGCCACAAGCCTATAGTTTTCCATGTCTTCATATCTTGACTAAACGTCTGAGGAAAAAATTCTCTTTGCAATATGAAATTTATATGCCTCACGCCAAATTTGAATTCATGGACGAAGATGATATAGGAACTTCTCATTTTCTCTTGTTAGCGCCTTGATTTTCTTTTTGGTTATCTCGTTCTTAATCCAAGGTAGAAGTGAAAGGGTGGAACTAACTTCATTGATAACATACTTGTACTCATGAATCTTGAAATTTGAATATGGACAAGAAGTGTTGTAACTTGAATTTTTCATGTTTAAACTTATATACTCAAATGAGTTTAATCACACTTGAACTTGAAGTTCGGGATTAGACTTTAAAATTATGAAATGAATGATCACAAAATGGACTTGAATTCCTTGATAAACCATTAATATTTAAGAACATATGGCAAAAATATATCTTAAACTTGAGGAGCTTGCAGAGGGAGGGAGATGCCATCTTGTAATATAACTTTACCACACAACCAGTGACCAGTCTTAGGGTACCAAATTCCATATCGGAGGGTATAAGGACCTAGCATTCTGTGGGGGAAAATTGAGGAGTTTGAAGGGAAAAAGGCTTGGTGGTGGTTTAGGGACCAGAAAAGGAAATGGCACAATCTCAAAGGAATCCACACACATCTTGCAAGGACCAAGGAACTTCCAGAAACACACACAACACGGCTTTCAAGACCTTGAACCTTCTGCAACAGTACCTGTTCTAAAAAAGAAACAAAACAGGCAAAGCTAGATAAAGAGGTTAGTTATGCACGAACAATTGACCTAATATGTTATGTAAAGAGCAAAGCAGGGATCTTAGGGTCAAAAATTAGGGTGCGACAGATGCCCCTATTTAAGTTTCTCCTATTCGGAGATATGGAGATTGAAATCTTCTTCTCGACGAGATAGGAGAGACTTAAATACAAACATGCACAAAATTTTTGGCCCTAAGATGCCGCCAAATGCACATGATATGGTATGAAAATGATATGAAATGCAAGACAAGGATCCTGTGAGGAAAGATGTAACAGGGGATAACCAAATGTTAAAACAAAAGGAAAGAAAGACCCGACGATGACAACTCGGCGAGACAAGACTCCACGGGGAAAGATCTAACTCCACTGGGGAAAGAGGCTGCCAACTGACAATCACAAGATATCTTAGGCATAAGGCAAGAAACTTGAAAATGGAGGATAACTTATTACCCACAGATGGTAGCCTAAGTCAAAGTATCCAGTTGAAAATAAAGGGCGTATATTACCTACTATCACACATGATAGCCTAAGCAGAGGTAATAAACTGAAAGAGAAGGATCACCTACTGCCCTCTTGTGGCAGCCTAATCATAGGTGTCGGGCCCGAAAGAAAAGTGTGTTACCTACTATCAAACATATGATAGCCTAAGCGAGGTAAACACAAAAAGGAAAGATGACCTACTACCACCACGGTAGCCTAAGCAGAGGCATCCGACCAACATAACGACATATTACCTACTATCCATGATAGCCTAAGCAGAGGTAATAGACTGAAAGAGAAGGATCACCTACTGCCCTCTTGTGGCAGCCTAAGCAGAGGTGTCCAATCAAAAGGATGCGTTACCTACCATCAACATATGATAGCCTAAGCAGAGGTAGACGCAGGAGGAAAGATGGCCTACTACCACCACGGTAGCCTAAGCAGAGGTAGAAGATTGGGATACCCAAAGCAACTACGCATCAAGCTTCAAAGATTATGGAACTAACGCAATTAATTAATCAACCTTGGGATGACGCGACCAATCAAGGTCCGGTCCACGAAAGTACAAGTGTTGAATTGGATTTATTCCGAATAGGGACAAATTTTGGTCTATGTTAAGCACATGCCGAGTAATTTATTGGAGCAATTACCCTACAAACGAGGTCGGGCAATAAGATATGTGTGTTAATGCATGCGAGATGAACGATATATAAATCGTCATCCTAAAGCGATGCCACACGAAATGAAAAATGGTAACGGTCTCGTCTTGATCGAAATTCAACAAAGGGAATTCCAAGATCGTTTAGACTTTCATCGATCAAAAAGAAAAGAGATGAAGAAAGGTGGATCTAATATTTATGATCCACACAACCAACAATAAAAATCAAAGCAAAATTCACAAGAAAAAAGAATGAAAAAAAACCAAAATATTTTTAAATGATTTTTTCCAAGGAGAGTTTTCAAAACAAAATTAAAAGAAAAAAAAACTGTAGTGAATCCACATTAAAAAAAATTGAAAGAAAAATATAAAAAAAAATATAGAACAAATGTTCTAAATAAAAAAAGAGACAGGGAGGTTTATGAGAAGAAATGTGGTGGTGTGTAGATCAAACGAGCTCTAGGCCCAAGTACTCTTAAAATAAAGATGCAACCTCTTTTAAAAAAATAAAACAAAAAAAGAACATAAAATGAATCAGAAGCAAAGCTTCATCATCTTCCTCACGCTGCTGCACTATTCACACGCCATAGCTTGCATTCGAAGCTTTCTCAAATCAAAGCGGCGGGATGCGGAATACACACGGTTGTGATCGAAATCAAAAACTGTTGGAAAATTATGTCAAATATAAGGAGATGAATTTGAAAAAAAATTCCTTATGTCAAGTTCCACATTGTGTGTTAGTTGAAAAAAAACTCTTTAGTCCCACATTGCTTAGGTGAGATATATTTCCTCACTCACTTCATTATATAAGGAAATTCCTTGTTTCATACCAAGATATACCAAAAACTAATTTTGAGTTTTTTTTCTTCCTCACTCTCATAACTCTGTGTCTTTCGAATTGTCGGTGCGCCAACTTCTCCCACTTTCTTTCTACTCGTTGAATTTTCCGAGTATTTTCTTGAATTCTCTTTAGAGAATTATGTTAATTTCTCCTCGTCTGAGTTGAGAAATTATCAAGTATAATTTTTTTTTTTGGATTCTCTTTAGAGAATTATTCGAATTTCTCTTTGGAGTGGTTAAATGACCATTATTAAATTCTCTTTGGAGAATTATAGGAATTTCTCTTGATTTGAGAAATTATTACGACTAGTTATTATACCAGATACTACGAGTGGTATTAACTATATTCGAATGGTCTTTGTACCATCAGAGGGTGTATTTCTAGACCGATTATCTACCGTGCAAGTAGTAATCGTACAGTATAGAAATGGGTTGTTTTATCCTGGAGGCAACACGGTAGTTCGACTGCTTTGCATAACTTTGGGCAGTGCCGCGAAACGTCTTAAAGTGAGCGACCTAGTCCGCGACTCGACCCGGTAATTTCTTTTGTGGCAAATTTTTAAACCGTGAAACAACAATTTTAAGACGTTTCATACTACCATGGCTATCGAAGAAATTATTGGTACTTCAGCGGCGGTTGTCTCTGACAAACCGTTCAAGTTTGAGGGAAGTCACTTCAAATGCTGGCAACAAAATTTGGAATTTTTATGAAAAAAGGTTACCAACGTTCTGATCGATGATATTAATGTTGCTCCTTATGGATCAAGCGAGCAAATTAACGGTAAGAAATCTGTGGATTAAGTGGAACACTTAATAGTGTTAAAGCTGAATTTGTTGCACAGATTAAAGCGAATGATTTCCAGTTCAGAAAAGAAATCGCCTTAGGGAAAGAGAATGATTATCTCCACAAAATCATATTTTTGAATGGACTTGCAGATGATCTGCAATACTGTAAAACAGGTTGGAGAGGCTCTACAAAAGAAGTATGACACTGAGGAAACTGGAATAAAGAAGTATATCGTTAGCCGCTACCTAAAGTATCAGATGGCATAAATCAAAGGTGTGTGGAGGCTCAAGATTATGAACTTCAAAAGTTTGCTTATAAGATCATCACAAAAGGTATGTGTTTAGATGAACAATTCCAAATTGCTTTTATTATTGATAAATTGCCCCTAGTTTGAAAGTTATTAAAAATTCTGCTTTCCCACAAAACAAAAGAATTTTTAATTGAGAGTCTGACTATTCGCCTTCGAGTTAAAGAATCTCGGAGACAAGATCAAAAAGAAAAGTCTTGGTTGTTTCAAACAACAAAAAGAAATTCGGTGTAGTTCTGAAGTCATTTATTTGGCAAATGATTAAAGAATCAGAACCGCAATGTTGTGAACCGAATTAAGAATGAGAACCCTTCAAGGGCCCGAATTACTCCAATTGATAGGCAACAATCACCACCATAAAGAAATGACACTGGAAAACCAGGTCATATGATTAAGAAATGAAAGATCAAGTTTAAACCTTGTGTTTCCCCTAATGCATAGGTTAACGTAATTGATGAGAAATTTATTGCTTTGATCACTAAAATCAACATGATTGCTGAATCTGATGGTTGGTGGATGAACATTGGCTCTTCTCGTCTTGTCTGTTATGATCGTGCAATGTTTAAAACATTCACGAATAAGAAAGTGTTGTTGGGAGTTGTCCACACCACTAATGTTGTCGGTATTGGAGAAGTGGAATAGTGTCCACCTCTGAAAAGACTTTAATCTTGAAGGATGTCATGTATACTTCAGAGATTATAAAGAATCTTATTTCTAGTCTTCTTCTAAATAAAGAAAGGTTTAGTCAGTCTATTGGGGTAGATTTGTAAACAATCACCAAATATGATATTTTTATGAAATTACTATGTTTAAGATTTTTGTTAATGAAATTGAAATTCAAATTAGTAAACTAGATTAAGATGCTTCATAGTGATAGGGGAAGTGGATATTGTTTCAGTTTATTTTATGAATATTATATTAAACATGGAATTGTACATGAAACGACTGCTCCATATTCTCCTGAAATGAATGGTATAGCAGAAAGAAAGAATATAACTCTTACTGAATTTGTTGTTTCAATTTTGTTGAATTCTGGTGCTGCACCTCACTGGTGGGGGGAAATTTTATTGACTGTCTGCTATGTCTTGAATAGAGTTCCCAAGTCAAAAAGTAAGATCTCACCTTATGAGATATTAAAGAAAAGACAACCAAACTTGTCTTATTTGAGAACTTGGGGTTGTCTGGCTTATGTCAGGATTCCGGATCCGAAACGAGTTAAACTCGCTAGTAGAGCCTATGAATGCAGATTCATTGGGTATGCAGCAAACAGTAAAGCATATAGGTTTTATGACCTAAATGCAAAAGTGATCATAGAATCAAATGATGTTGAATTCTATGAACATAAATTTCCCTTCAAATCGAGAAATAGTGGGGGCACTCAATCGAGTCACATCCCTGTGATAAGAGGCACAGAAAGCGACGACAATGTAGAAACAGAACTTCGACGAAGTAAGAGAGTAAGAGTTGTTAAAGACTATGGACCCGATTATGCGGCTTATAATGTAGAAGAAGATCCAATAAATCTTCAAGAAGCACTGTCATCTCTAGATGCAGATTTATGGCAAGAAGCTATTAATGATGAGATAGATTCTCTAGAGTCTAACAAGACCTGGCACTTAGTAGACTTACCTCCTGGTTGCAAACCAATTGGTTGTAAATGGGTTTTGAAAAAGAAACTAAAACCTGATGGAACTATTGATAAATACAAGGCTCGCCTTGTAGCCAAGGGTTTTAGACAAAGAGAAAATATAGATTTCTTTGACACATTTTCTCCAGTCACTAGAATTGCATCCATTAGGGTACTCATTTCAATTGCTGCTATTTATAACTTAATAGTACACCAAATGGATGTTAAAACAACTTTTTTAAACGGTGACTTAGAAGAAGAAATCTATATGGAACAACCAGAAGGGTTTATGATCCATGGACAAGAAAACAAGGTCTGTAAGTTAGATAAGTCTCTGTATGGACTAAAACAAGCTCCTAAACAATGGCATGAAAAGTTTGATAACTTAATGATATCAAATGGGTACAAAGTGAATGAAAGTGACAAATGCGTTTATTATAAATCTGAGAATCGCATTTGCACTATCATATGTCTATATGTAGACGATCTACTCATATTTGGATCAAACATTCAGGCCATTAATGATATGAAATCATTGTTGAGCAATAACTTTGATATGAAAGACCTCGGAGAAGAAAGCGTGATCCTGGGTATCAAGATCACGAGATCCGAACAAGGAATTTCTTTGGATCAATCTCACTATGTGGAGAAGATCTTAAAGAAATATAAATACTTTGATTGTAAACCTGCGTGCACACCGTATGATCCAAGTGTGAAACTGTTTAAGAACACTGGAGAAAGTATCAGACAAACAGAATATGCGAGCGTCATTGGCAGTCTTAGGTATGCCACTGATTGTACCAGACCCGACATTGCATATGGTGTAGGATTGCTATGCAGATTTACGAGTAGGCCGAGTAACGAGCATTGGCAAGCTATTGAGCGAGTCATGAGGTACCTTAAAAGGACTATGGACCTCGGCCTACACTATCAAAAATTTCCTGCTGTACTAGAAGGGTATAGTGATGCAGATTGGAACACCTTATCGGATGATTCCAAAGCTACTAGTGGCTATATATTTAGTATAGCTGGAGGAGCTGTATCTTGGAAATCAAAGAAACAGACCATTCTGGCACAGTCCACAATGGAGTCTGAGATGATAGCACTAGCTACAGCTAGTGAAGAAGCAAGTTGGTTAAGATGCTTGCTAGCTGAGATTCCCTTATGGGAAAAACCTATGCCAGCTGTGTTGATCCATTGCGATAGTACCGCGGCTATTGTAAAAATTGAGAACCGTTATTATAATGGTAAAAGACGTCAAATTAGAAGAAAGCATAGCACTGTTAGAGACTGTATCTCTAAAGGAGCTGTAAGAGTGGATCATGTACGCACTGATGAAAACTTAGCAGATTCTTTGACGAAAGGATTAGCTAGAGAGAAAGTCCATAATACATCCAAGAAGATGGGACTAATGCCTATAAAGAAATGAGTTATTCATGATGGTAACCCGACCTAAATGACTGGAGATCCCAAGAAATAGGTTCAATGGGTAATAACAAGTTGTGAGCAATATGAGATGACCATGCAAGTGAAGCATGAATCCTGAAGTAATAAGAGGATGAGATAATAGAAACTCTTAATGAGATCTATACTCTGTATGAGGGAGTACCTAGGCTACAGGAGTACTCTTGATAGACTCACCTACGTGATTGTGGAATTGAGGCCGGTTCCTATGGAATTTCGAGGCAGAATTCCTAGAGCCTTCACTAAACTGAGATACACGTGCAGGGCCATTAAAGCATGGGCTATTAGAATACACCTTAGGAAAAGGTTGTGTGCGGGTTTGATGTCTGAGATAGGGTTCAAGACAATTGTTTCACTCTTGTTGAATCGGAATCCTACTTGCTACGCAAAGGTTCAAGTCGTATACACCTTTGTTTATGCACAATCTTAGAAACGTTTAACGTTACTTCTGAAACACTTTTTTAAATTCAAGTGGGGGATTGTTGGAAAATTATGTCAAATATAAGGAGACGAATTTGAAAAAAAATTACTTATGTCAAGTTCCACATTGTTTGTTAGTTGAAAAAAAACTCTTTAGTCCCACATTGCTTAGGTGAGATATATTTCCTCACTCACTTCATTATATAAGGAAATTCCTTGTTTCATTTCAAGATATACCAAAAACTAATTTTGAGTTTTTTTTCTTCCTCACCCTCATAACTCTGTGTCTTTCGAATTGTCGGTGCGTCAACTTCTCCCACTTTCTTTCTACTCGTTGAATTTTCCGAGTATTTTCTTGAATTCTCTTTAGAGAATTATGTTAATTTCTCCTCGTCTGAGTTGAGAAATTATCAAGTATAATTTTTTTTTGGATTCTCTTTAGAGAATTATTCGAATTTCTCTTTGGAGTGGTTAAATGACCATTATTAAATTCTCTTTGGAGAATTGTAGGAATTTCTCTTGATTTGAGAAATTATTACGACTAGTTATTATATCAGATACTACGAGTGGTATTAACTATATTCGAATGGTCTTTGTACCATCAGAGGGTGTATTTCTAGACCGATTATCTACCGTGCAAGTAGTAATCATACAGTATAGAAATGGGCTGTTTTATCCTGGAGGCGACACGGTAGTTCGACTGCTTTGCATAACTATGGGCAGTGCTGCGAAACGTCTTAAAGAGAGCGACCTAGTCCGCGACTCAACCCGGTAATTTCTTCTGTGGCAAATTTTAAAACCGTGAAACAACAAAAACCGAACGTAACGGTATCAACAATTTCAAGAAAAATTAACGACGGATGCGAATCGAAAAAAGCCGAAATCTCTTCCCAAACTACCTTCAAATCAAGGTAAACGATGCACTTGAACTTCTCTTCTTCTTCCTCTTTGATTTTGGAAAGTTGTTGTTGTTGAATTCGAATTGCAGAACAAGCTTGGGATTGAAAGGTTAATGGAAATTGAAGCTTGGAGGTTGAAGGTTGAGTTTCAATTTTGACAGGGGTTTGAAGGCTGTGAAAGCTTGAAGAAATGAATGAGTAGTGGGTTGTATTTATAGATGGAGAGTGAGGTGAAATGAATTGCCGTTTATGAAATTTCTCTGCGTTTTGATTCATCACATTTGCGTGACTTTCTCGCTGAATTTTTGGTGTCTCTTTGTTTTCGTAATTGCTGCCGTTTACACGTTTTGGACTGTATTTTCAATTTATCTGTTGTAGCTTGAAGTCGTTTTGATTGTGCGTGTTGTGACACTGCGTTTTGGAATCGCTCACGGCTTGGTTTTGAACATGTGACGTGAAGCTGGAGTTGTTTTGTGTTGATGGCTTGATTCATGGCTTAGCTTGTGTCGTGTGAAGCTCTTTTCGTGCGTTGCGGCTTGTAGCTTGAACTCTAGCTTTTTTTCATTTTCTGTTGTTTTGAGATTGTGGCTTGGCTTGGAAAATTAGATGATTTTCAGTAATAGCTTGTGCGTGTGAGTGGCTGTTGGAGTGGCTTCATGTTGGCTTTGAAATTGGATGTATTGTGTAGAAAGGTGGGCCATGTAGCATATGTGAATTAGTAGCAACAAACTTTATATATATATATATATTTTTTTCTTTTACTGTCATGGACCTCATGGTTGTATTGTAAATGGACTTTAATTGCTTGTGACAAATAATATCATGGTTATGAATGGGTTTAATATAAAAAATGGATTGTTTTTTTTAGAGAAATGAATTATGGTATAGAATTGGATATTTGAAGTAATGGATAAAGTGAATTAAAAAAATGGTTAATACCCCTTTTGCCCCCTGCCATATAGGCGAAATTCCAAAACAACCCTGTAAAAAAAACACAGATTTCATCCCTGCCATTTGTAGATTCCCTCGTTTTGCCCCCTGAGTAGATTTGGTCAACAAAATTGATGACATGGCTGCTTTGTTGGCTTTTTATTTTATTTTTTCTATATATTTAAATTACACGCGTGACATTTTATTATTATTTTAATATTTGATGTTGAAATGCTTAAAATTCAAAAATTCAAAAAATTGCCCACTACAAAATTGATGACATGGCTGCTTTGTTGGCTTTTTATTTTATTTTTTTTATATATTTAAATTACACGCGTGGCATTTTATTATTATTTTAATATTTGATGTTGAAATGCTTAAAATTCAAAAATTCAAAAAATTGCCCACTACAAGGATTGAACCCACCACCTTTTGGTTCAAAGCTTAAGCACTTACCACTAGGCTAGAACCTTTACCTTGTATTTTAATTGCTTTTAAACATAGATATTATACGTTTGCATACTTGTTTTCATTTTCATCAATTATTATTAGAACATATTGTAACTATATTATATATACTATAACTATTATAAGAATATAGTTAAATAACATATTGTAAAAAAAACTGCTATTTATTTAATAATTTTAACTGTATTTATTTATTTATTTATTTAGTTTAGTTAGTTTAGTTTTTTATTTATTTAGTTTAGTTTTTGATACATTAAACTAAATAAACTAAACTAAACTACTATTATATTTATTTAAATAGCAGTTTTTTTTTAAATAACAGTTTTTTTAAAATATTAATTATTATTATTTTAAAAAAAACTGTAAATACAGTAAATTATTTATTTATTTATTTAGTTTAGTTTTTGATACATTATTAATTATTTTTTTAGAGTAAATACAGTAAATAACAGTTTTTTATTTATTTATTTAGTTTAGTTTTTGATGCATTATTAATTATTTTTTAAAAATAAATACAGTAAATAATAATAATTAATATTTTAAAAAAACTGTTATTTAAAAAAAAAACTGCTATTTAAATAAATATAATAGTAGTTTAGTTTACTTTATTTAGTTGAATGTATCAAAAACTAAACTAAATAAATAAATAAAAAACTAAACTAACTAAACTAAATAAATAAATAAATACAATTAAAATTATTAAATAAATAGCAGTTTTTTTTTAAATAGTAGTTTTTTTAAAAATAAATAGCAGTTTTTTTTAAATAAATAGCAGTTTTTTTAAAATAAATAACAGTTTTTTTTAAATAACAGTTTTTTTAAAATACTAATTATTATTATTTACTGTATTTATTTTAACTATAAATATTATTTAGTTATTATTAATTTAGTTAATATTTTAGTTACAAATAGTTATTATTTTTTACAAATATCTTAACTATTTATAAATATTTAGCTTTTATTTACAGTAATTACTATTTATAAATATTTAGTTATTATTTAGTTTAATAAGCTGAAATTATTATTTAGTTATTATTTACTGTAATTAATAATTATTAAAATATAAATAATAATTTAGTCAATGTGTTTTAATATTAATACTTAATAAATATTTAGAATTTAGCTACAATATAGTTACAATATGTATAATATGTAAAAAAATTATAGTTACAGTATAATATTTACAATATGTTATTTAACTATATTCTAATAATAGTTATAGTATATATAATATAGTTACAATATATTCTAATAATAATTGATGAAAATGAAAACAAGTATGCAAACGTATAATATGTATGTTTAAAAGCAATTAAAATACAAGGTAAAGGCTCTAGTCTAGTGGTAAGTGTTTAAGCTTTGAAACAAAAGGTGGTGGGTTCAACCCTTGTAGTGGGCAATTTTTTGAAATTTTGAATTTTAAGCATTTCAACATCAAATATTAAAATAATAATAAAATGCCACGCGTGTAATTTAAATATATAGAAAAAATAAAAAAAAAAGCCAACAAAGCAGCCATGTCATCAATTTTGTTGACCAAATCTACTCAGGGGGCAAAACGAGGAAATCTACAAATGGCAGGGATGAAATCTGTGTTTTTTTTTACAGGGTTGTTTTTGGGATTTCGCCTATATGGCAGGAGGCAAAAGGGGTATTAACCCTTAAAAAAATGAATAACTAAAGTATAGAATGGAAATGGATAAAATTGGTTATTAAAAAAAAGGATTTGAAAAATTGCAAGAAATGGATATGGTTTTAGGAATGTGGATTTAAAATTGATAATTGGTTTATGGATATTGAATATGAAATTAATTTTGAAAGTGGATAATTGGATAAAAAGTGGATAGAGATGGTTTAGTAGTGGATAAGAAAAATGGTTTGGACAAAAATGAATTGGATAAAATTGGATATTGGATATATGGTTATTTGAGAATTGAAATGGGTAATTGGAAAATAATGGATATAAATTGGATAGGTGAAAATGGATAATTGGTTTAGAAATTTGTTTAAAAAGAGAAATGGTTGGTGAAATGGATATTTAAAAGTGGATAATGGATTAAAAATTGGTTGGAAAATGGATATAGAAATGGTTTAAAAGGAGAAATGGATATTGAAAAAGGGTATTGAAAAGGTGACAAAAGGGATTAAAAGTGGATAAAAATGGTTTAGAAATTGGATAACCAAAATGGGAATGGATATGGATCATGGATGACAAATCTTTATTTTTTTAGCCCAAAGCTGATCTCGACTTTTTTCGTAAGCCTCTGATAAAATGCACACATCTACCACTGAACAAGCCACAACTGAACAACAACCATTTAAATCTGACTTTTTGAACCCAAACCTCACATGAGCCACTGCTTGGTAAACTGAAGAATCACAAGACATCATGACCTTGAACAATCACTGCCTGAGAAATAGACCACTGCCATAATCGATTTGCAATTCAACCAATCCTTTGATGGTTTGACCAAGATTAGGTCAAACTTTCATCTGATCTCAACCACAACCGAATAGCCACACTTAATTCCAAGACATACCTCTGCCATCAATCTCCCTGCAAAACCCTAAACACACAGAGAAGAAGAAACAAGAAAAATATTTTTGGTATTTTGGTTAGAGGTTATTAAACAGAAATAAACATGAAGTAATTAAGAAAAACACAGGTACTGGTGATCTTGTCTGTGGTATGAGATGCAAAATGATATGTGGGATCTTAGGGGTAAAAATTAGGGTATTACACCTACGTATCCTCAATCGGACGAGAAAGAGGAATGAGAGCAAGCGTAGTTCGACCTAACAAGGTCGGAGTGGGGGAAGGGTGCTCGCCAAGACATCGTCGTCTTGTGCCTACGTATCCTCAATCGGACGAGAGAGAGGAAATCAGAGCGTCCGTAGTTCATGGTGACGACCACAAAGGTTAAGCGTTTTACATGAGCGACGAGCTCTCTTCTGAAAACGGTTTGAAACTGAACGATCCCGAAGAATGAAAAAGGTTTGGATTGGTTTTGTGTCTTAGATAGAAGTGAATTGAGGTTAGTTTATAACTTGCATTCCACCCAAGTCTATAACACAAGAACGAATACGTCGTGCATCGTCCCCAACAGGACGTACACTAAGCATCCTAGAAGAATGAAGGGAAACCCCTCATTCCTCATTTCCCATATACGAGGCTCATGCGCAATACACGTTAATCTTTATTAAGTGTATTAAAGAGGTTATGAGATGAGAAGAGAAGACCCAAAGGAAAGGTAACTCTAAAGGGAATTTCTCTCCTAAAGTTGTCATGCAAAGGAGACCCTAGGGTTAGCGAGGTTTAAGAACCTATGCCTAAAAAGAAAGGGCGGGATAGCACTACCTAATGCTTATCCTACCTCACCTTAATCTTTGATTAAGGATGAGCTAGGATCCCTAAAGGGTGTGAAAAAGTTGTACTCAACCAAACATTATATCATGCTATACACAATCAAACAAGAGATATAGAATAGAAGATGAGAAAGAGATGAAAAAGAGAAAACAACAGCTACAACAACCCATTTGCACCAGAACAACAGTGAATTCTAGCCAATACACCAAACAATAATTAACAGCTCACAATTCAGCATGAAAATAGGTGTAAAAAGCAGCAGACAACAAGTGCATACAATTGACAGCACATAAACAATCTTAGAACAGCAGCTGTAAAAACAGGGCAACATGCATCCAAACTAGGAGTAATTGCAAATGAACATGCATAGCAAGGCAAATTAAGCATCAAAGTTGCAAACATCATGGATGAACAAACATGATCATGTTAATCACTCAAGAACAAGCATATTCAACATAATTGTGCAATTCACACATTGACCAAAACAAGTCATGCACAAACAACTATGGAGATAAACAAACAATCATGCATCAAGCATTACATACTTTTCAATCAAACGTGATTACAATCACACCACCAATCAAGGTAAACAACTCTTAAAATCATCATGAAGGCATGCACACCATAAGGAAACAAATCATCATGCATATGGACACTTTAGATTAGTGTGCACCTCAATGAAAGGAAAGTGAACAAGCATGCACATAACAATTCCAGCAACACAAGCATCAATCAACAATTAGCATGTTCAAGGAGTGTGTGTTGTGTGCTCATGGTATCAAGAGTGCAACAATGTAATCATGTTCATAAACAATGAAAATTCAAGAGTTGCGTGTCAGAAAATTGTGCACATATAATGGTGTGAGGTACAATAGCATCAAAATAGTCCACAAATATGCATCACATCAATCCATGAAGATTAAAAATGAAAAGGGGTCAAAACATGCTAAAAAATGCACAAATATCACACTCTGCATCAGTGTTAACCGGTTAACCAATTGCAGTTCATTTTGGTTAACCGGTTAACGGCTCCAATTACGTAAGAAAAACACTGGTTAACCGGTTAACCGAAAAGAACTGGTTTTGGTTAACCGGTTAACACTGTACCAGTAGCAGAAAATAAATTTGAAAAATCACTTCCAGCAGCAAAATCACTTAAGCAATCAATTCCAATGATAATGTAATCAACAATGCACAAAAATTAAGCTCAAATACAGTATTCAAACATCATTTAGATCCAATAATCATCAACATCAAGAATCAAATTCAAGCAAAATGGATCAAAATCAAGAACAATCAAAGATTTACATTGTATAAGTTGTAATTAAGCTTAATCAAGTGTGGATATGAAATTAACCAACCTACAAAGCTGAGATTTTCTTTGGTGAGTGTTGTAAACAGAATTTGATGAATCCAAGTAGAGAAATCCAAGATCCAAAAGCTCCTTGTACTCAAAGTTGAAGATCCAAGCAATAAGCAACCAAAACTCCAAAATCACTTCCAAATAATCACTTCTGAAAATTCAGATCTAGATCCAAACGAAAATCAGTGATGAAAAACAAGAATGTAGTGATGATGAGAGGCTATAGCTCAATAATTAACAAGTTCCAATGAAAAACTTGTTAATCTTTGAAGAAGAGTTTTGAGTGTGGTTGAAAATGGAGTTGGAGAATGAAAAAAGTGAGAGAGAATTGAGAGCAAATTCTGAAATTGGAGGATGAAAAATGATCTAGGTTAGAGAGGTTTGGAGTTTATTAGATTAAATAACCCCTAGGTTAGGAGTTAAGTTTGGGTTGGGAGTGAGGTTAAGTGAGTGGAAATTGGGATGAAATGTGAATTAGGAAAGGAAATGTGGAATTGGAGTGGAGAGAATTTGAATTTTTGAATGGAAAATCAACTCTCTAGATCCTTCTACTGATGTGTAGAATTAAAATGGGTGATTAAAAATTGGGTTAAAAAGAAACAGCTCTAAGAAAAAGAAGTATTTGGGCAATTTTCACCTTGGTTAACCGGTTAACCAATGTGTTAACTGATTAACACAAGTGAAATTTGAACTTTGCGCCTTTTGGAGGGAAAATTGGAGAATTGCTCGATTCCACTTGTTTTGAACCATATTAAACCTCTAAAACTTGTCATTTGATATTGCTAATGAATAACACTTGGAATGAAACACAAATTCTTGCTGACACCTCAGAATATCTTGCTGGATTAATAATGCCTGATGCCGGATCGCCTGATCAGAAAATGACTGCTAAAGCTTCAGATTATCAAAATGTCTAATGAGAAAAATAAATGCTCAAAAAGACTTCAAAAGCTATATGCTTGGCTCTGAACACCATTGAAAATCATACTGGAACTGATGAAGCTACGAGCTGCTGGAAAATACCTTGATCCCATGCCCAAAAGAGCCATGCAGATGCAGAAATGATGATGCAAATGAAATGAAACACAAGCCAGTTAGTGATAAAAACATAGGAGCAAATTTTGGGGTGTTGCACTCCCCACAAAACCTTGGTGACTATTTTCCTCAGTCGGTCAGGAAGTGTATTTTCACCAGCAATAACATGATCTAATTCCCAGCAGGGTGAGGGTAAAGTTATTTCCTCAGCATGGTGAGGGTAAATTTATTTCACCAGCAGCAGGTTAAGTTCAATGATATCCCCAAGCAGAGTTGGTGGTAAATTTCACAACAGTTTGATCAACAATTGGTTGACATCCTCAGCAGGTTTTAAGTCCAATGGTTATTGGCACCATATTCCGTAGCAAATCTTTGGGTCCTATCTTCAGTAGTTGTTATTCTTCATCCCCAACAGAGTGGAAGTTCTCTTAGAGTTTTTCATCTCCAGCAGAGTGGTTGATCAGGAAAGTTGTTCAGTTTTTTTTCCTCAGCAGGATTTTTTCCCTCAAGGACAATTTAGTTTGTCATCCCCGGTGGAGTTGCTTTCGTCTTTAGCATTTATTTTGCTGGAGCGATCCTTTGCATTGTGTAACACCCCAAAAATTGCTCTTTCTTTTTTAATATTAACCTGCTTATGTTTCATTTCATTTTTGCATTATCATTCCGCATTTGCATGCTTCTTCTAAGCCCGGGATCAAGGTATCCTACAGCAGCTTATGGCATCTTTAGTATCAGTACTATTTTCAAGGTTAATCAAAGCCAAGCAGACAACTTTCTAAGCCTTTTTTAGCATTTATTTTGTTCATTAAATGATTAGATGATCAGAAGCTTCAGCAGTCAAGTTTTGATCAGTTATGCAACACCGGACAGTTGTTATCAGCGGTTTAATCAGAGCGCGAAAAATATTTCACAGTATATTTCAGGCGTTATTCAGTGGGTACATCAAGTTTAGAGTTTCAGAGGTTTAACAGGTTCAGAACAGCTATCAGAAGTCACTTCTCCAGGTTTCCCTCCAAAAGGCGCTAAAATTCAAAATTTGGATGAAGTAACCGGTTACTGCATATAGCGTAATCGGTTACTCTGTGCGTATTTTGAAAAATAGTGTGATTTTCAGCATTGTGATCATGTGATTTCCATGTGCATGTGTGGGAAGGATCTAGAATTGATTCAATTTCATCATTTTCCATCCAAATTAAATTTCCCTTCATCATTTTCCATTATTCTTTCCACCCTAATTCCACACTTTTTCTCTCAAATTTCTCTCTTAATCTCCATTCCACTCATTAACCCACACTCCAAACCACACTTGAATTCCTAACCTACCTTCTATTTAATTCAATTCACTCCAAACCACACATAACCTTGATTCATTTTCTGAATTTTCTGCACTTCTCATTCCATATTTCTCTCAACTTTCCTCTCCTTCCAAAACCCTCACTCAAAGTTCCATCATCAAAGTTCAACAAATTTTACATTGAAATTTATTGATCTTGGAACTAAACCTTCATCCATTCATCAATTCTAGGAAGGATCTTGAATTTGCTATTGGTTTGGAGCCTAGAGTCACTTTTGGAGCAGCTTTTGATTGTTTGGAGTGTTCTAGCTTGGATCTTGATTGTTCTTGCTTGGATCTTGAAATTCATTGCATAGATCTTTGGTTTTCTTGCTTGGATCTTGAAATTCATTGCATAGATCTTTGGTTTTCTTGGTTGGATCCATCAATTTTCGTTTTCAACATTCACCAAGGCAAACCTCAGCCTTGTAGGTTAGTTTTATTTAGATCTACAATTGATTTAGCTTATTTACAACTTATTCGATGTAGATCTTTGGTGATTTTTTATTTGGATCCATGTTGCTTGATGTGATTCTTGATGTTGATAATTGCTGGATCTAATTAATGTTGTTCACTGATATTCGATGTGATTTTCGTGCATAAGTGATTGTATGATAATTGGAATTAATTGGATAAGCTAATTTGTTGCTGAGAAGTGATTCTGCAACTTTTTTTTGAATTATGTCCCAGAGTAACCGGTTACTCACCAGGAGGTAACTGGTTACCCTATGTATTTTTGCGCAGTTTTGAAATTTTGAACTGAGTAACCGGTTACTCCCCAGGAGGTAACCGGTTACCACTGTTGCAGAGTGTTATTTTCTTGCATTTTCTTGCTTGTTTGACATCCTTAACATGTTTAAACTTCATGGATCAATGCATTGATGATTGGTGGATTATTCTTGAGCTATTTTAACACACACCACCGTATGAACATGATTTTTTCGACACGCGTTCTTTTGTTTTTCATTATTGAACTATAATGCTTGCATGGTTGATTAATTGTTGTGATGATTATGTAATGCATACACTTTAAGCTTGTTAATTGCTAAATGATGTTGGTGATAGCTGGAATAGTTATGTGTATGTTCATTTTCTTTCTATTTCAAAGGATGCATGCTTGTTTCAATTTGTTCACATGTTTGAAAGTATGTATTCTTCTATAATATGCATCATTCCATGTTGCTTGCAAGACTTGTTCACCATGATTTATAATGTGTTTGTGATCATGATCAATTGTTTGATATTTGTGAGTCTTGATGCAATTTCATAATGCCATGCCTTAGTCGTTTGAGATGCATGTTGCCCTGCCTTTTCCATAGTTGTTTATGTGCATACATGCTGTCATATGTGATGCCTTGCATACACATGCTGTTTGTGATATTTTACAGTTGTTTACATGCTGGATTGTATGCTGTGAAATGTCGATTGGTGTTTATGCTTGATTTTACTGCTGTTCTAATGCAGATGGGCTGTTATAGCTGCTGTTTTTTCTCTTTTTCACTCTTTCTTTCCCCTTGAATTTCAAGACTTGTTCAAGTCTTGAATTCCTTTCCCTTTAGAGCTACCTAGTCCAACTTAATTCCCGATTAAGCTTGGAGTAGGATTAGCATTAGGTCCCTAAACCTCACTAACCCTAGGATCCCCTTTTACATGTTAGTTTTAGGATAGAGTTCCCTTTGTGTCCTCTTTCTTCTCATCTCATAACTTCTTCAAAACACTTAATAAGGATAATGTGTATTGCGCACGAGCCTTAAACGTGGGAAATGAGAAATGAGGGGTTTCCTCTCATTTTTCTAGAGTGTTTAGCGGGCGTCCTGTCTTGGGACGATTCGTTATGTATTCGTTCCTACGCCATAGACTTTGGTGCAATGCAAGTTATGAGATAACTTAAAACACTTCTGTCTAAAAAAAACAAAAAACAAATTCAAATATTTTTATCCTTCAGGATTGTTTGGTTCCAGACCATTTTCAGAAAAGAGCACGTTACTTTTCGTCTAAGTCGCAAACAGGCATCGACCCTAACTGCCGGACGCAAACTTAATGTCGCTCATAAAAAACACAAACCGACCTCGTTAGGTCGAACTACGACTGCTCTGATTCTTCTCTCTCGTCCGATTGAATATACGTAGGCACGAGATGCGATATCTTGACGAGCAACCTTCCCCCGTAGTCCGTCGAACTACGTTGACTCTAACTTTCCCATTGCACAGAGGGAGTACGTAGGCCTAGGACAACGATAATCTCCTACCGAGTCTTTCTTAGTCACCCCTGTCGTTCCCGAGGATTTGCATCCATGGTATAAACGCGAAAGTGGCGCGAACAAAACAGAGTCGCTAGCAATGTGTATTTATCCCGAGAGAGGGAAAGGAAACACTGCATAAACCTGAAGGAAAGGGGGAAAGGACATGGTCATCACAACCATAGTCAGGGTTCGGGAGTCGATTATGTGAGGGGAAGGTGTTAGCACCCCACGCATCCATCGTACTCGATGGGATCCACGCTTGTTGTCTAAACAGAGGGTGAGCTATCCTAATATCTAGGGCTGAACAAAAGAAAACGGGGAGGGGGAGACAAAGACGGACTCGGTAGGACATTATCGTTGTCCTAGGCCTACGTACTCCATCTGTGCAATGGGAAAGTCAGAGTCAACGTAGTTCAACAGACTACAAGGAAAGGTTGCTCGTCGAGATATCACATCTCGTGCCTACGTATCCTCAATCAGACGAGAGAGAGGAATCAGAGAGGTCGTAGTTCGACCAAACGAGGTCGGTTTGTGTTTTTTATGAGCGACGTTAAGTTCGCGTCCGGCAGTTAGGGTCGATGCCTGTTTGCGACTCAGACAGAAAGTAATGTGCTCTTTCTGAAAATGGTCTGGAACCAAGCAATCCCGAAGGATAAAATGATTTGAATTTGTTTTTGTGTTTTTTAGCAGAAGTGTTTTAAGTTAGTTCGTAACTTGCATTGCACTCAAGTCTTAACACGTAGGAACAAATACTTCGCGCATCGTCGTACACTGGGTACCCTAGAAGGATGGAGAGAAACCCCCCCATTCCTCACTTCCCACCCGCAAGGCACACGCGCAATACACGTTAAATCTTATTAAGTGTTTTGAAAGAAGTTATGAGATGAGAAGAGAGAAGACACAAAGGGAACTCTATCCTAAGACTAACATGAGAAGGGAATCCTAGGGTTTGTGAGGTTTAGGAACCTAATGCTAATCCTACTCCAAGCTTAATCTGAAATTAAGTTGGACTAGGTAGCTCTGAGGGGAAAGGAATCCAAGACTTGAACAAGTCTTGAGTCCCGAGGGAATGAAATGAGTTAAGGGAAAAAGGAAAGGTACATCACCTTTAACAGCACACTTGCATCAAAATAGCAATAAAAACCAACTAAGTACACCAAACAGCAATTAACAGCTCATAATCAGCGTGAAAACAAGTGTAAAAGGTCAAACAGCAGCACATACAACAACACGTATGCACACAAACAGCGGTGAAAACAGGGCAGCATGCAACATATTTGAATACGATTCAATCAAAGCAAAGCAAACATGCATCACACACCAGATGTTATTCAATCGATCATGAGTACAAACACATACATCATATGGAATAGACTTGAGAGCATTACGGAAGAATGCATCACATTATGAAAGAATGCACAACACTTAGCATATGATCAAATTGAATCAAGTATACGTATCATGAAATTGGATGCAAGCAAGTAAGTACAACACTATCAATCCAGTAGCAATGCACAATGAACATGATCAACAAATGAGGGTACGTGTGTGTTCATAGCATCAAGTGTTCAAAAATGCAATCATACATATAAACGATGAAATTCAAGAGGTCGCGTGTCGAGAAATGTGATCATGCAATGGTGTGAGGTGCACAAGCATCAAAACAGTCACTAAACATGTATCAAATCAATCCATGAAGATTAGAAATGAAATGGGATCAAAACATGCTCGAAAATGCACAAAAATATCACTCTGCAGCAGTGGTAATCGATTACTCACTTTGAGTAATCGATTACTCAGTGAAAAAATGGCTCAGAACGTGAAAATTAGGCAGAGTAATTGATTACTCTGTTAGGGTAATCGATTACCACTGCAACAGAGGCAAAAAATCAGCTTAGAAAAGCACTTTTCAACATCAAATCACTTATACAAACTTCCAAATGATCATGTAATCAATTAAACGCAAAATTCACATCAAATATCAGTAATCAAACAGCAATTGGATTCAACTGGATTCAACAATCATCAAGATCACAAATCGAATCAATCAGAATGTATCAAAAGCAACAAACAACCGAAGATCTACATTGTATAAGTTATGATCAAACAAAATCAATTATGGATCTAAGGAAAACCAACCTACAAGGCCGAGGTTTGCCTTGGTGAATGTTGAGAACGAAAATTGATGATCCAAGCAAGAAAATCGAAGATCTACGCAATGAACTCCAAGATCCAAGCAAGAACAATCAAGATCCAAGCTAGAACAACCCAAATAATCAAAAGTTGCTCCAAAAGTGATTCCAAACTCCAAAACAGTAGCAAATCCAAGATTCTTTCAAGAATTGGTGAATGGATGGTGGTTTAGTTCCAAGATCAACAAATTTCAAGGTGAAATTTGTTGAACTTTGATGATGGAACTTTGAGTGAGGGTTTGGAAAATGAGAGAAGAATTTGAGAGAATTGTGGAATGAGAGTGTAGAAAATTCAGAAAATGAATCCAGGGTGATTGTGGTTTGGAGTGAATTCACTTAAATAGAAGCTAGGTTAGTAATTCAAATATGGTTTGAAGTGTGGGTTAATGAGTGGAATGGGGAAAAAGTGTGGAATTGGGGTGGAAAGAATGATGGAGAGAATTTGAATTTGGATGGAAAATGATGAGGTTTAGATCCTTCCAACATGCACATGGAAATCACATGATCACTAAATAATTCAAATTCTGCCAAATGCTGAAAATTGCCATATTTTTGGAAATTCGCATAGAGTAATCGATTACCCTGTTGGAGTAATCGATTACTCAGTTCAAAAATTCAAAATTTTTGACGCCATAAGGAGGGAAAGGACCAGAATTTCCTGTTTTCACCCATTCTGAGCCATGCTAAACCCTTGGAACTCAAAACTTGATGTTGCCACTAAATAAAGCCTGAAATATGCTGTGAAATATTTTCCGTGCTCTGATTAAACCGTTGATAACAGCTGTCCAGTGTGGCATAACTGATCAAAACTTGACTGCTGAAGCTTTCTGATCACCCAATCACTTAATGAACAAAATAAATGCTCAAAAAGGCTTGGAAAGCTGTCTACTTGGCTTTGATTATCCTTGAAAATAATACTGAGAATGATGACGTTGTGAGTTGTTGGAAAGTACCTTGATCCCATGCCCAAAAGACCATGCAAAATGCAAAATGATAATGCAGAATGAGATGACACATAAGCCAGTTAGAGGTTGGAAAGGGATAGGGAAAATTTTGGGGTGTTACAGCTGCCCCTATTCAATCAACTTGGTCCTAAAATTATGATAGCAATGGCTTTCAGACATTCAAGGATCCACGGAGATTGAATACCAAAAGAACCCAGAAATTTGCAACCTGCGAGGTAATGCAAATACGAGAACGACCAAAGGCGAACTCGAAAAAGGTAGACAGGCCGAAGGCTGACCATGCCGGGTAGATATAGAATAAAGTGTTTGCTAGCCAAAGGTGGACTAAATTGGGGAAGCAAAACAAACGAGACCAAGCCGAAGGTGGGCTCGAGAAGAAAGACCATGCCGAAGGTGGGCTTTTAAAAAGGGATACAAGACCAAGCCGAAGGTGGAATTAAGAAGAAAGACCAAGCCGAAGGTGGGCTTTCAAACAAAGGGTAAAATGAGGTGAAGCCAAAGGTGGACTCGAAGAGAAAGACCAGGGTGATTTCACCGGGGATTCAAAGAAAGACTATGCCGAAGGTAGACTTTCAACTGAAGGATAACACGAGACTAAGCCGAAGGTGGACTGTGCTGGGGGAACAAAGGAAACGAGACCAAGTCGAAGGTGGACTCGAGAAGAAAGACCAAGACGAAGGTGGGCTTTCAAAGAAAGACTATGCCGAAGGTAGACTTTCAAACAAACGATGATACGAGGCCAAGCCGAAGGTGGACTCGGAGAGAAAGACCAGGACGAAGGTGGGCTTTCAAAGAAAGACTATGCCGAAGGTAGACTTTCAACCGAAAGATGATACGAGGCCAAGCCGAAGGTGGACTCGGAGAGAAAGACCAGGCCGAAGGTGGGCTTTCAAAGAAAGACTATGCCGAAGGTAAACTTTCAAACAAAAGATAATCCGAGGCCAAGCCGAAGGTGGACTCGAAAAGAAAGACAAAGCCGAAGGTGGGCTTTCAAAGAAAGACTATACGAGGCCAAGCCGAAGGTTGACTCGGAGAGAAAGACCAGGCCGAAGGTGGGCTTTCAAAGAAAGATGATACGAGGCCAAGCCGAAGGTGGACTCGGAGAGAAAGACCAGGCCAAAGGTGGGCTTTAAAAGAAAGACTATACGAGGCCAAGCTGAAGGTGGACTCGGAGAGAAAGACCAGGCCGAAGGTGGGCTTTCAAAGAAAGACTATGCCGAAGGTAGACTTTCAAACAAAAGATAATCCGAGGCCAATCCGAAGGTGGACTCGAAAAGAAAGATCAAGCCGAAGGTGGGCTTTCAAAGAAAGACTATGCCGAAGGTAGACTTTCAAACAAATGATGATACGAGGCCAAGCCGAAGGTGGACTCGAAGAGAAAGACCAGACCGAAGGTGGGCTTTCAAAGAAAGACTATGCCGAAGGTAGACTTTCAACCGAAAGATGATACGAGGCCAAGCCGAAGGTGGACTCAGAGAGAAAGACTAGGCCGAAGGTGGGCTTTCAAAGAAAGACTATGCTGAAGGTAGACTTTCAAACAAACGATGATACGAGGCCAAGCCGAAGGTGGACTCGAAGAGAAAGACCAGGCCGAAGGTGGGATTTCAAAGAAAGATTATGCCAAAGGTAGACTTTCAACCGAAAGATGATACGAGGCCAAGCCGAAGGTGGACTCGGAGAGAAAGACCATGCCGAAGGTGGGCTTTCAAAGAAAGACTATGCCGAAGGTAGACTTTTAAACAAACGATGATACGAGGCCAAGCCGAAGGTGGACTCGAAGAGAAAGACCAGGCCGAAGGTGGGCTTTCAAAGAAAGACTATGCCGAAGGTAGACTTTCAAACAAATGATGATACGAGGCCAAGCCGAAGGTGGACTCGAAGAGAAAGACCAGACCGAAGGTGGGCTTTCAAAGAAAGACTATGCCGAAGGTAGACTTTCAACCGAAAGATGATACGAGGCCAAGCCGAAGGTGGACTCGGAGAGAAAGACCAGGCCGAAGGTGGGCTTTCAAAGAAAGACTATGCTGAAGGTAGACTTTCAAACAAACGATGATACGAGGCCAAGCCGAAGGTGGACTCGAAAAGAAAGACCAGGCCGAAGGTGGGATTTCAAAGAAAGATTATGCCGAAGGTAGACTTTCAACCGAAAGATGATACGAGGCCAAGCCGAAGGTGGACTCGGAGAGAAAGACCAGGCCGAAGGTGGGATTTCAAAGAAAGACTATGCCGAAGGTAGACTTTTAAACAAACGATGATACGAGGCCAAGCCGAAGGTGGACTCGAAGAGAAAGACCAGGCCGAAGGTGGGCTTTCAAAGAAAGACTATGCCGAAGGTAGACTTTCAAACAAATGATGATACGAGGCCAAGCCGAAGGTGGACTCGAAGAGAAAGACCAGACCGAAGGTGGGCTTTCAAAGAAAGACTATGCCGAAGGTAGACTTTCAACCGAAAGATGATACGAGGCCAAGCCGAAGGTGGACTCGGAGAGAAAGACCAGGCCGAAGGTGGGCTTTCAAAGAAAGACTATGCTGAAGGTAGACTTTCAAACAAACGATGATACGAGGCCAAGCCGAAGGTGGACTCGAAAAGAAAGACCAGGCCGAAGGTGGGATTTCAAAGAAAGATTATGCCGAAGGTAGACTTTCAACCGAAAGATGATACGAGGCCAAGCCGAAGGTGGACTCGGAGAGAAAGACCAGGCCGAAGGTGGGATTTCAAAGAAAGACTATGCCGAAGGTAGACTTTTAAACAAATGATGATACGTTGCCAAGCCGAAGGTGGACTCGGAGAGAAAGACCAGGCCAAAGGTGGGCTTTCAAAGAAAGACTATGCCGAAGGTAGACTTTCAAACAAAAGATAATCCGAGGCCAAGTCGAAGGTGGACTCGAAACGAAAGTCCAAGCCGAAGGTGGGCTTTCAAAGAAAGACTATGCCGAAGGTAGACTTTCAAGATAACTCTACTGGGGATAGAAACAAAAACAAAGAGTACGAGGCCAAACCGAAGGTAGACTCGATACCAACAAAAGCAAACGAGGACGGCCAAAGGCGAACTCGAAAAGGGCTTTCAAACAACGGATAAGAGGACGGCCGAAGGCGAACTCGAAAAGAAAGACTGGCTGAAGGCGGACTAACCAAAGATTAGTAGGATCAACAGATATACAAAGATGACTTCGCTAGGGAAGAGAGAAATCTAAACTGACAACTCTCCGGGGGAATCGCAAGGAGGACCGGCAAGATGGACAAATCCACTGGCTGCGGTATAACAACATCTCCTGCATCTTGTTACTTTCTGCTGGGGAAAGAAACAGGTAAAAGATATCAAACCTTGCTTATGCTTCGAATGCATATGTTTGAATTTTTCTATGGCGTAATGCTCCATACGAAATGGAAATGCTACGCGTTTGGGAGGATGCCATGCAAAATGCTTATGCGATGCAAAAGAAACGCTCCAGCAAAATAAATGCTAAAGACAAGAGGTCAACTCCGCTGGGGATGACAAACTAAATTGTCCCCGAATCAAAAGAGACCCTGCTGAGGAAGGTTTCGCTCTGCTAGGGAAGATCCCGCTCACCAACTCTGCTGGAGATGAAAGTTTCGAGAGACTACCCACTCTGTTGGGGATGGCAATGAATACTGAAGATGGAAATTCCTCCGCTGGGGATTACCAATGACTCCTGCTGAAAACAGAATTCATCTCCTGGATTTCAAGGATGCCAATAGCAATTGGACTTAAGACCTGCTGGGGATGTCAACTGCCGTTGAGCAAACCACTTGAAAGTCACCAACAAATTTTTCTTGGGGATACAGGTCAATAATACCAAATCTGCTTAGGGATATCAGTACCTTTACCCTGCTGGGGAATACTGGTTATTACCAACACGCCTGCTTGGAGAACGGTGGTTGTCAGCATCAAGCTTACCCATCTGCAGGGATTAACTCATACAGCTACTGGTGAGAACAAAGTTTCCTGACTGGCTGAGGAAAAAATGGGTGCTCGGACTCTGTGGGGAAATGACATCTTTGGTCAAAGAAGATACTCCAGACGTCTCTTGCTGGGGGTGCAGAAATGACAACTTCTGGCTTCTTGCTGAGGAATGATAAGTCAATCACAACTCTGGCTGGGGGATTAATCTTCTACACTCTGTCGAGGATGATGAATTTTTCAATGCTGAGGACAACAACTCTACTGGGGAGATGCCAGTGATGATTGGACTTTGAATTACTGAGAATGATTAGATCTGACCATTGAGGAAAAGAACACTCTGATTTCTTATCATCTGCTTGAAAATGTTCCATCGTCTTACCTTGCTGAGAATGAGGATTCCATTTGTACTGCTAGGGATAAGAAACCTTCTTAAAAACCTTTTTCGATTGGAGGACGATTCTCTGTTTGAGGAAGAATAACAATTCCAACACCTTGCTGGAAAAAGATATCTTCTGGCTCTTTGCTGGAGACAGAAGACTTCAAAAGTCTCACACTGGGAACAACTCAGTGCTTCAAGTTTTCGCTGAATGAATGCATACTGATTATCAAGAATGAACCGCAGTTCCTTCAACTTTCCACTTTGCCCCAGACTACAGGGTCATCTCAAGAGGATTTTACAGAAAACCTGGTATTCAACCAATGCCCCAGGGTCTTCAAACTCTTAAAGATGTATCAGATCTTGACATGACTTCTCCAGACTTCATAATTCATGAAGTAAACTACCTTGAGAGGATTCGTAATGACCTGAAATACTCCGCCCTAGTATTTTGAACCTTGCAGAGGTGCTATTGATTGACTGTCTTCTGAACGGAAAAACTTTTTGCGTCCTTGAAGTGACCTGCCCCAATACAAGCCTTGAAGTGCATTTGTCTCTGACCGACTGGTCTTCGAGAGATTTGCCGAATCTCGATGTGATTGCCCCATATTACACGCTTGTGGAGAGATTTATCAGATTTTGACATAATTGCCCCAATTTGGCTGGACTTTGAAGAAATTTTCTCAACATGAATGTCCACGATTGATTGAATTGTGAAAAGACTTTCTCGACTTGAATGCCCCAGCTTGGCTACATTTTGAAGAGATTTCCCGGTGTGATTGTCCCAAATTGGTTACATCTCAACCCAAATGGCTGGGAATGCCTTTTTCCCCACATATCCTTTCAGCAACATGTCATCTGGAGTCTCAGGCACCTCAACTTGGCAAGATTAAGCTTATCGACTGATGTTCATCGTGTAAGCTTCTTTGATGTCGAACAAATGCATGCAAGCAGAAAATATTTATGCAACACACTTGTTAATCTTGAAGTCTTTATTGAAATATGTCTCAAAGTCATGTGAACGAATCACTGCTTAGGATACGACATTGATTTTTTTGAAATGAAAGAAAGCCTGAACATGCAATACCAACAATATCTTTCAGCGCCACTCATGGGAGTCAGGAACGCTATCTCATTGGAGTACGCTCTCGAAACAAACCCTATTTCAATTAGGACTTTTAAGGGTCGTAACGTGGCCTGGTTCACGGTTTAAGAACAAAGGATTTAAGGCTCAAAGTTTATTGGTGCCCACCCACTCTTCGTGATGTTCTCCAGCCCTACATTCAGCTAATCTGACACAAGCACTCATCTCTCAAAAGGTTTCGTAGTCTCTAAGGAATCCATGCAACTGATGGTTTGACACCTGATGATGTTTTGGAGCAACAGTCGCCCTTTTTGTCTTTTGTGTCTGTAGTCACACGACTTTGTTCTTATCGAGGATTTTTCTTTGTAATCCTTTTAGCTTTTCGCTTTCTTATTCTTTTGCTTTTTGTTCCCTAATTTTTTCCTGGACTAACTCTTTTGAGCTTTCAATTTTGAGGTTCAGCGGGATGCTTTAACTTTTTCCTAAGTCGCTTGTTTTCAAGTTTTTCGACTTAGCAGGCTTTTTCTTTTGATTCTTTTTTTTTTGAACAAATCGTGTGATATTGTTTTGCCTGACTTGTTTGAAAGGGTTGTGACTGTTTCACTCTTCGATCGATGAGGGATAACCATAGTGGTTTCACGTCTCTTGACCTCTTGATGGTGTAATAGAAAGTAATGGATCCTTAGATGCACACTCCTTTTTGAAAGTTGAACGTTAAGTCAAAATTAACTGACACCTACCCTGCCCCGGGTTAAGATTGAGGGTTTTTCGTTTTCAGACAGAACTCCTACTACTAGGCTCAAAGGGGTTGACAAAGGTCTATCTCCCTTATATCTCTAGTGTTTAGGGATTTGAAACAATGCATGTACATCCTCAACAGGTATTTATCCAAAAGCGTATGACCAGAGATTTTGTGCTTTCACCTCATCATACTCCGTCCAAGAGTTTACGGCAAGAAAGTCGGTATTGCAGTGCATACAAGCATTTAAAGTGACTGAACACGAATAAAATTCTTCAAGAAAAACATACTCATTGCATTATGATTGTCATTCAAAATACAAACAAGATTTTACATGCAGACACTGTTTAAACAAACATATGAAAGTGTTGCGGTGAAAATTGGATAACAAATTATTAATTAACTTGCATCGTATTTCTTTTACAACCGACTTTGATCTATCCAAAGGAAAGGTTCAAGATCGTTAGAAAAACCTAAAGGGGGGGAGATCTAAGGTTCGGGGGTTGGTTACGCCTAGGGAAGGTATTAGCACCCTAAACGTCCGTAGTACTCTACGGGAACCTTTTGTTTCATTATGCTTTCTTATTTTTTTATGCTTTTGCTTGCTAAGGTTATCTGTACTAAAGGTAAGGACCTAAGAGTATGTACACTAGTTTGCTCACCAAGACGTCGCATCTTGTGCCTACGTATCTGACTAAAGAATCAGAGCAACCGTAGTTCACCTAACTAAGGGTGAAAGAAAAGGTGTGTTACCTACTATCCAACATACGATAACCTAAGCAGAGGTAAACACAAAAGGAAAGATGACCTACTACTATACATGGTAGCCTAAGCGGAGGTATCTGACAAGAGGATAGACATATTACCTACTATCAAACCTGATAGCCTAAGTAGAGGTAACAGACTAAATACGCTTTAATGATCAAGATAGAATGAATGAGATATGAACATGGTATGTACCGTGACATTAAAGTCAAGTGATAATAAATCAAAGATTGATAGTATCCACACAGTATCAGGCTGACATGCTAAAAGACCGTGTCAGGCAAACATATATACATGCAGACAAAAAATGCATCAATGTAAATGAGCAAGAGATAGAAAGATCTGACCAGAATAGTGTATAAATACTTCCCATTGATGGGCCACTGACCAGTCAAGCAAAATCTGAAGACCGGAATACCAACTTCAAGAGCATAGGGTAAAAATCCTAAATCTAAGTCCTCAGTCCAAGAGCATAGGGTAAAAGTCCTAAATCTAAATCCTCAGTCCAAAACACAATAGTAACCACAGTCCGGTCAATTGAGTCTTTTAGGGGTTTCGATATTTATTAATGTGGTTTAAATGTACAAATAAAATGAACAATATACGCAAGATATAAATATGAACAAATGATAATATTTACAAGGATAATAATCAACATAAAATAATAAATCAAGATATATATATATATATATATATATATATATATATATATATATATATATATATTGACTGAAAGTAAATTTAGTGATTGTTGATTAATTTATTGTATCGATGAATCGGGTCCAATGTAGTACTGATCCGTCGTAGTACGGTCTATGAGGACGACCATACTATAGGAAGATGCACAATTTGATCTGTGTGTTAAGACACGATAGAGAAATGATATAGAAGATCATTCTCCGATGAGATCGTGCCACGCGAAAAGAAAGGTGGAGACCTCGTCTTGAGTCACAAACTCTCGTTGATTAGTCAAAGGTAACCTATCACGATCTCAAAGTATAGAAAGAAATCTCGATGATTACTCACTACAGATTTGAAATAATGAAGGTTCGTCGCTTCGCTAACAACGTTCATGAATAGAAAGACTTTCATCGGTCAGAAAATGAAGATGAAGATATAGGAAAATACAGAATGAAGTAGAAATAAAGTCGGTCTCGTCTTAATCATGATTTAATCGAGAAACCGATAATCTATGATATTCAACTTTCATCGACCGATAAAAAAAAAAAGAGAAGTGGCCTCACATATATCACGACTTTTAGTAATTTAAATAAATCGACTAAGTCATGATTTTTGGAATATCATCGGCCCAAATAAAAGAAAATGGACTCGAAATGAAAAATAAAATCGGTCTCATCTAAATAAGGATTTAGATTAATAAATCGAATACCTTTCTATTAGATTTTCATTGACCAATTAAAAAAAACGGCCTCATAGTCATCACGATTTTTTTTAGTAAAGTAAATCAATAAAAATCGTGGCTTTTTAATATCATAGGCCCAAAATAAAATTGGAATAAAGTCGAACATGAAAATCAAAGTAGAAATGAAAAGTGAAGATAAATCAAGAAATAAGGTATAAACAATATGATAACCAAAATATAATCAAAAAATGTTTGTGGAAATAAGAATAATTTAAACGAAAGTAGTAACAAAATAAAAACTCTTTTAAAAAGAAAATTAACGATATTTTAACAAAGAAAAATTTTTCTTAAGAAAAAATTATAAACTAAAAATATTAATAAATTTTTTTATCAAATTAATAATGAAAATGTTAACTAAATAATATAAAATTCTATAAGTTAAAATGAACGATATTAATAAAAAGTTAACAGTATTGTTAAAAATTATTAACAAAATGTATTTAACAAAAGTCTAGATAAATAAACACAAATAGTTAATCTACTTAAATTCTAAAACTGTAAGGAAAAAAAATGGATGTTGAGCTGAAAAACAAAAACAATGAGGGGAGCCCATGAACACAAAGCAAAACGGGTCGGGTAGGAAAGAGATAACCCGCTTGGGTCTAACACAAAGCAAAACCTAATCTAAAAACGGCTGTGCATAGAACAAAACAGAAACACGCTTTTTTTTCCAGAAAAGAGGCCTTCTACCTCAAACGAACAAAATCCAACGAAACCACAACATCGTCCTCTCGTTTCTCTCTTAAAATCACAGGCTTCTCAATCTTTTCCTCTTTTCAACTTCGTCTCTGTCTTCTTCTTCAATCTCTAGGTGCGATTTCTGGTTTATGATTGAAATGGTTCTGCTTTACGGGTTTGGGTTTTGTTGATGAAGGTTGGTTAAAGATTGGTGTTCACGGTTGTTGAAGGTTGGGTCGTGTGGTTTATGGAAGAAGAAGGAGCAAAGGTTATGGTATGATGAGTAGGAAAAATGGAGTTTTTTGTTGTTTTTTTCCGTGAAAACCAAAAAAATGATGAAGGTGTATTATCGTCCCTTTTTTAAGCTTCCCCACAGTGAAGTTCCTTTTGTTTCCTTTTGCAGGAATTGGTTTTTGTGGTGGTACGAGGTGCAGCAGAGGGTTTGTCTGGCGTGGTAGAGATTTTTTTGTTTTTACTGACAGACAGGCTGTCTGGTGTGGAGGAAAGGTCTTGGGTAGCAGCTTTACGTGTAACATTGTAGAAAGGTGTGAGCAGAGAGAAGTGTTTTTTTTTTTGGGAAAGCTAACAGACCTTGAGTATTGATATATAGTATAATGATAAAATAAACATAATAATAATAATAATAATAATATAAAAAACAATAATATAAATAATAATAACATTAATAATAATACTAATAACAATAATAAATGCTAAAAAATAATGATGATAATATTAATTATAAAATAAATAAAATAAAATAAAATAAATAAAAAGAAAAGATAATAAATATAGTAATGATAATAAAATAAATAACTAATAATAACAATAATAGTAATAATAAAATAATAATAATAATAATAATAAAAACGATAAAAATAATAATAATACAATGATAAAAATAATAATAATAATAATAATAATAATAATGACAAAATAACAATATTAAATGGATGAAAATAATAGTAATAAAATAAAAAAATAAATGATAAAAAGAAACAAATAACTAAAAATAAAATGTATTAAGAAAAAGAGGAGATAAATTTTAAAATTAAATATGTGATTTAACAGTAATAAAAATAAACAGAATTTTAATTTAAAGGAGAAAAATCTAAATCTCATGAAACAATTAAATAAAATAAAAGAGAAAAAGTGCCAAAAACTAGATAAAAATGCGCGACTATGATTAATGGGTTAATATGATTGCAAAATGCAGAGACGCTTGACCTAAGACGCACAAATTAAGATGACATCTTAGGGTCAAAAATTAGGGTGCAACAGAAAGCTACATATGAAAATGCAATAAAGAAACTAAAGATTGCCATTGTTGAGGAGGCTTGACTCTGTCTGGACCTATTGCTTCTGACGATGCTCTTGCGATCTGGTGCTTACTCTGACAAAGAAGCTTCAATTCATGGGGGTACCATCTGGCGTGATGATCTTTGAGTCGATTAAGTCTTGCACCTTGTGTTGGAATGCATTACAATTATCAATTGTATGCCCAAACGTTCCTGAGTGGAACTCGCACCTAGCATTCATGTCATAGTCTGGAGGAATAGGGTACGACACTGGCGTGGTACTCCTCAGCTGGATCAGAGAGATCTTGAGCAGGCGAGCAAACAACTGACTATAAGGAATATGAATAGGATCAAATATCCTCTTGGGCCTTCTTGGTCTCGGTTGCCCCTGCTGCTGATAATTCTGCTGTCGATGCTGATATGGGCGCCCCACCTTCGCCTGTACTTTCCTTTCCACATTTGGCTGAGGCACAAACAAGGGTTGCTGATGTAGAGCTTCTGCAGCATAAGGTTGTGGAAGAGGTCCCTGACATGAGGTGGATCCTACAAAGAGTTCCCCTTCTGATGAGAACTTGATTGCCCCTGAATCAATGAGTTCTTGGACCTTATGCTTAAACCTTGTACAATTTTCAACATTATGACCAGGTGACCCAGAGTGGAAGTCATATCTAGCATTGACATTGGAGCCTAAAGAAAACCTTGTTGGAGCTGGTCCTTGAGCGACAAGCTTGACTAGTTTGAGCTCGAGCAGAAAAGGAAGCAATTGCCCATACAACATTGGAATGGGATCAAACTTCTTCTTAGGCCTCTCTAGCCTAGGATCCTCTTGGGGAGCAGGAAGTGATTGCTGGTGGGAAAGCTCAGAAACTTCAGATTGTGGAGGGGATTCACGAGGCAATCCATGATCTAGAGAAGACCGCAACGAGATGAGAGGAGTAAGGATTTCTGTTGCGGATGTGAGCACATGATTGTTTTCCTTCTTTAGTGTCGTATTCAAGATTTCCATGACCAGGCCCATCTGAGTCTTCATCTGGTTGACTTCCTCTTTTAGCAATTTCTGGTCTTGGATCAAAGCTTTCATATCCCCCATAAACTGGCCCATCTAGCCTCACATTTCCCTTAACTCGGCTTGAATTTGCTCCATGATCAATTTCTGAATGGCTTGAGGAGTAAGGTCTACAATTCTGAAGAAAACCAGATCAGAACAAGAATAACTAGCCTCGAACACATGTTATGCAAATGAGTATGGAAATGCAATGCAAATGCCATGTTCAAATATTTCCAAGGAGTCCTTCTATTTAGATTCAAAATTTTTCAAAAGAACCACAAGGAATAAATGGAAATGCTCAACAGCGAGTCTCAATAATATCCTTGGAAATACAAGAACATGTATGCAAGAATGATTATGCATATGCAAACATGGGATCAAGGGATCACTGCTCTGGACATGCTGTGTTGTTAACTGAACAATGACCACAACCCAGAAAACCAAAATTCCAGAACATCGGACCACTGAGATAACCAGAAAACCAGGTAGTCCAAGTATACACTGATGAGAAATCCAGAAAACTGGGTAGGTTGAAGGTTTCGGTTACCTGCGGACCTGCAAACACCCGTACCCTCTCACATGTGGGTTCTAAAACGCGAGGATCCTCAGTTTCAGAGGTTTGAGAAGCAATAGCATATTCAGCCCAAAGGATACAATGCTACCGCCAATCAAAGAGGTCGTTCACTGATTCACCTCAAAAAGGAAATCCTATAGCAAGTTCTCAGCATTGGGTCCTCGGATCGAGAATGTGCACCGGGTTTGCCATTTCTGGTCTACCGATGTCACATCTCGGGAGGAGTGCTGCAACTGAGTCCTCGGGAAACGGTCTCTAGAGTCGACAATTCCTCAAGAGAACACCCACTGGCCTGTACCAACGTACAGTAGCAGATAGCTCCTGATAGAACCTCGTCTGGTTATGGGTCTCATGAACAACAATATGTGGCCACCCCCACGCAAGCATCACGACTATCCACTCTAATACCTATGTGTATGCTCAAGCCTGGGTAGTGGGCTTATCTCTCAGAATATCCCAACCTGCCAAACAGAAAATCAGCCAGCACAACACAGTCCAATATGATAATGTAATGCAATGTGGTAAATGAAATAATATACAGTAAAAAACAATACAATATACACAACAAAACATCACAAATAAACACCCAATGAAAAAAAACAAACAAGCGCTAGGATTGACTCGCTAAAGGGGATGGACCAGGAAGAGGTCAACCTGTCCCCAGCAGAGTCGCCAGCTGTCGCTCCCGAGGATTTGCATCCATGGTACAAACGCGAAAGTGGCGCGAACAAAACAGAGTCGCCAACAATGTGTATTTATCCTGAGAGAGGGAAAAGAAACACTGCATAAACCTGAAGGAAAAGGGGAAAGGACATGGTCATCGCAACCATAGTCAGGGTTCGGGAGTCGGTTATCCGAGGGGAAGGTGTTAGCACCCCACGCATCCATCGTACTCGATAAGATCCACACTTGTTGTCTAAATAGAGGGTGAGCTATCCTAATATCTAGGGCTGAACAAAAGAAAACGGGGAGGGGGAGACAAAGACGGACTCGGTAGGACATTATCGTTGTCCTAGGCCTACGTACTCCCTCTATGCAATGGGAAAGTCAGAGTCAACGTAGTTCGACGGACTACAAGGAAAGGTTGCTCGTCGAGATATCGCATCTCGTGCCTACGTATCCTCAATCGGACGAGAGAGAGGAATCAGAGCGGTCGCAGTTCGACCTAACGAGGTCGATTTGTGTTTTTTATGAGCGACATTAAGTTCGCGTCCGGCAGTTAGGGTCGATGTCTGTTTGCGACTCAGACGGAAAGTAACGTGCTCTTTCTAAAAATGGTTTGGAACCAAGCAATCCCGAAGGATAAAATGATTTGAATTTGTTTTTGTGTTTTTTAGACAGAAGTGTTTTAAGTTAGTTCGTAACTTGTATTGCACTCAAGTCTTAACACGTAGGACCGAATACTTCGCGCATCGTCCCCAACAGGACGTACACTGGGTACCCTAGAAGGATGGAGAGAAACCCCCCATTCCTCACTTCCCACGCGCAAGGCTCACGCGCAATACACATTAAATCTTATTAAGTGTTTTGAAAGAAGTTATGAGATGAGAAGAGAGAAGACACAAAGGGAACTATATCCTAAGACTAACATGCGAAGGGAATCCTAGGTTTTGTGAGGTTTAGGAACCTAATGCTAATCCTACTCCAAGCTTAATCAGAAATTAACTTGGACTAGGTAGCTCTGAGGGGAAAGGAATCCAAGACTTGAACAAGTCTTGAGACCCGAGGGAATGAAATGAGTTAAGGGAAAAAGAAAAGGTACATCACCTTTAACAGCACACTTGACTCAGAACAATAATAAAAACCAACTAAGTACACCAAACAGCAATTAACAGCTCACAATCAGCGTGAAAACAGGTGTAAAAGGTCAAACAGCAGCACATATAACAGCACATATGCACACAAACGGCGGTGAAAACAGGGTAGCATGCAACATATTTGAATACGATTCAATCAAAGCAAAGGAAACATGCATCACACACCAGATGTTATTCAATCGATCATGAGTACAAACACATACACCATATGGAATAGACTTGAGAGTATTATGGAAGAATGCATCACATTATGAAAGAATGCACAACACTTAGCATATGATCAAATTGAATCAAGTATACGTATCATGAAATTGGATGCAAGCAAGTAAGCACAACACTATCAATCCAGTAGCAATGCACAATGAACATGATCAACAAATGAGGGTACGTGTGTGTTCATAGCATCAAGTGTTCAACAACGCAACCATACACATAAACGATGAAATTCAAGAGGTCGCGTGTCGAGAAATGTGATCATGCAATGGTGTGAGGTGCACAAGCATCAAAACAGTCACTAAACATGTATCAAATCAATCCATGAAGATTAGAAATGAAATAGGATCAAAACATGCTCGAAAATGCACAAAAATATCACTCTGCAGCAGTGGTAATCGATTACTCACTTTGAGTAATCGATTACTCACTTTGAGTAATCGATTACTCAGTGAAAAAATGGCCCAGAACGTGAAAATTAGGCAGAGTAATCGATTACTCTGTTAGGGTAATCGATTACCACTACAACAGAGGCAAAAAATCAGCTTAGAAAAGCACTTTTCAACATCAAATCACTTATGCAAACTTCCAAATGATCATGTAATCGATTAAACGCGAAATTCACATCAAATATCAGTAATCAAACACCAATTGGATTTAACAATCATCAAGATCACAAATCGAATCAATCAGAATGTATCAAAAGCAACAAACAACCGAAGATCTACATTGTATAAGTTGTGATCAAGCAAAATCAATTATGGATCTAAGGAAAACCAACCTACAAGGCTGAGGTTTGCCTTGGTGAATGTTGAGAACGAAAATTGATGATCCAAGCAAGAAAACCGAAGATCTACGCAATGAACTCCAAGATCCAAGCAAGAACAATCAAGATCCAAGCTAGAACAACCCAAATAATCAAAAGTTGCTCCAAAAGTGATTCCAAACTCCGAAACAGTAGCAAATCCAAGATTCTTTCAAGAATTGGTGAATAGATGGTGGTTTAGTTCCAAGATCAACAAATTTCAAGGTGAAATTTGTTGAACTTTGATGATGGAACTTTGAGTGAGGGTTTGGAAAATGAGAGAAGAATTTGAGAGAATTGTGGAATGAGAGTGTAGAAAATTCAGAAAATGAATCCAGGGTGATTGTGGTTTGGAGTGAATTCACTAAAATAGAAGCTAGGTTAGTAATTCAAATATGGTTTGGAGTGTGGGTTAATGAGTGGAATGGGGAAAAAGTGTGGAATTGGGGTGGAAAGAATGATGGAGAATGATGGAGAGAATTTGAATTTGGATGGAAAATGATGAGGTCTAGATCCTTCCAACATGCACATGGAAATCACATGATCACTAAATAATTCAAATTCTGCCAAATGTTGAAAATTGCCATATTTTTGGAAATTCGCACAGAGTAATCGATTACCCTGTTGGAGTAATCGATTACTCAGTTCAAAAATTCAAAAAATTTGGCGCCATAAGGAGGGAAAGGAGTAGAATTTCCTGTTTTCACCCATTCTGAGCCATGCTAAACCCTTGGAACTCAAAACTTGATGTTGCCATTGTATAAAGCCTGAAATATGCTGTGAAATATTTTCCGTGCTCTGATTAAACCGTTGATAACAGCTGTCCAGTGTGGCATAACTGGTCAAAACTTGACTGCTGAAGCTTTCTGATCACCCAATCACTTAATGAACAAAATAAATGCTCAAAAAGGCTTGGAAAGCTCTCTACCTGGCTTTGATTATCCTTGAAAATAATACTGAGAATGATGACGTTGTGAGCTATTGGAAAGTACCTTGATCCCATGCCCAAAAGACCATGCAAAATGCAAAATGATAATGCAGAATGAGATGACACATAAGCCAGTTAGAGGTTGGAAATGGATAGGGCAAATTTTGGGGTGTTACAACCCCCTCCCCCGTTTTTATTGTTCAGCCATAGATATTAGGATAACTCACCCTCTGTTTAGACAACAAGCGTGGATCCCATCGAATACGATGGATGAGTGGGGTGCTAACACCTTCCCCTCGCATAACCGACTCCCGAACCCCGACTATGGTTGCGATGACCATGTCTTTCCCTTTCTCAGGTTTACGCAGTGTTTCTTTTTCCTCTCTCGGGATAAGTACACATTGCTGGCGACTCTGTTTTCGTGCCACTTTCGCGTTTGTACAATGGATGCAAATCCTCGGGAGCGACAGATGGCGACTCTGCTGGGGACAGATTGACCTCTTGCTGGTCCATCCCCTTTTGCGAGTCAATCCTAGCGCTTGTTTGTTTTTCTTTGGGTGTTTATTTGTTGTGCTTTATTTATGTTGTATATTACTGTTTTTACTACTTTTTTTGCATTTCATTGTTATCATATGTTGGACTGTGTTGTGCTGTGCTGGTTTTCTGTTTGGTAGGTTAGGATGTTCTGAGAGATAAGCCCAATACACAGGCTTGAGCATACACTTGGGACTAGAGTGGAGAGTAGTGGGACCTACGTGCCGCCTTGGTGCATTTGGTGTTCACGAAATTCACATCCAGACGAGGCCATCTTGGGAGATATTCTGACGTGCGTGTCTTACGCATTTCAAGGTGTTGATCTAGAGATCTGTCGACTCTAGCGACCGTTTCTCCGATAACTCAGCAACGCCTCTCCTCCCGACTTGTGATAATGGTAAACCCATTACACTTGTCGATCCGAGGACCCAATGCTGAGGGACTCACATATGCTGAGGGACTCACATAGGATGACCTTTATTTTTGGGAAAATCAGTGGACGACCTCTTTGTTTGACGATAGTATTGTACCCCGAGGGATGAATGTACTATTGCTTCTCAAATCGAGAATCTGAAACTGAGGATCCCGCCTTCTAGAACCCACATGTGAGAGGGGATGGGTGTTTGTAGGTCTGCAGGTAACCGAAACCTTCAACCTACCCGGTTTTATGGATTTCTCGTTAGTGTATATTTGATTACCTAGTTTTCTGGTTATCTCATTGATCCGATGTTCTGGAATTCTAGTTTTCTGGGTTGTGGTCATTGTTCAGTTAACAGCACAGCATGTCCATAGAAATGATACCTTGATCCCATGTTTGCATTTGCATCATTTTCTTGCATTCTAACATGTTTGGCATTTTTTCAGGGCTTGCATCTTACCTTTGATTCCGGTTTTTGAGGTTTTCTTGTCATGGATGCTCAGAGGAAGAAGACTGTGGCTTACACGTTCCCAGACCCGACTCTGACGTTGATTCATAAGATGATTGGTATAATTGGTCCTGGAATTCGCACTTAGTTTAGTGGGGAGTATGGAGGGTTGCTGAAGTTTGTATGTAACATCTCCAAGTACGAGGAGGATGTCATCCACACGCTCTTACAGTTCTACGATCCTCCGCTGCGATGTTTTACTTTCCCAGACTTTATCTTGGCTCCAACATTGGAGGAGTTCTCATTTATTTTGGGAATCTCCATCAAGCAGGATATACCGTTCTTTTTTGAGGAGCGCCCAAGATTGGAAGAGATAGTTGTTGTGCTTCACATAGGAGAATCCATCTTCAGTGATAATATTGTGGACAAACAAGGATCTAAGGGCTTTCTGTTGAAGTTTTTATTTGATCAGGCTTGCATGTATGCTAAGGAAAAGAATTGGACAGTCTTCAAAGCCATTTTGGCTATGTCCATTTACGGGATCGTCCTGTTTCCTAATGTCCCCGATCTGGTGGATATGCACGCTGTTCGGATCTTTATCTCGAAGAATCCTGTACCTACTCTGTTAGGTGATGTATACCATTCGGTTCATTACAAGAATGAGAATAGGCAGGGAAGGACCATAAGCTGTTGTGCGCAACTCCTGTCTACTTGGTTTCTAAGTCACCTACCTGAATCTGGAGCCTTCGTTGATACAAGAGATTCCATGAAATGGTCGAAGAGGTTGATGGGATTAACTGTTGTTAACATTGTCTGGTTCAATCATGATCTATTAGGGATAGAGCTCATTTGCAAGTGCGGAGAATTCCCTAACGTGCCCTTGATAGGAAGAAAAGGCGGAATTAATTATAATCATTCCATTGTCATCCAAAAATTTGGGTACGCGTTGAAAGTTCCCCCGAAGGACCAGGATGTCAAAGAATCTCTTTTCTTCAACGGTCCTGAAGACCAAAAGACGATAAGGAGAGTTGTGAATGCCTGGAAGCAAGTGACTAAGAAAGGAAAAACTTCATTCGGAAAATGTAACAACCAAGCCTTTTCTCCCTATGTAGAGTGGATTCAAAAAAGAGCGGAAGATAAGCTTCTTCCTTTTTCGATAGAACCACCTTTGTACCCTCTGATGATCGAGTCTTCGACAACCATTGAAATAGAGAAGTACAATAAGATATGGGCTGAGAAAGAGAAGCTTCGAGAGGAGAATCGTGAGTTGGGTAGAGAAATTGGCCAACTGAAGCACGAGAAAGGTGAAGCTGTCCATATTGCCAGAATGAAGACAGAACTTTTGGCCGCAAAAGAGAAAGAGTTAGCTGATGAAGTTACATCCAGACAGAAAGTTGGGCAAACTCTAAAAGGCGTTTATAAGGTTCTCACATCCAAGAAAAAAGAGCTGGCCCAAGCTACATTAAAAATTCACAAGTTCAATTCTCGCAAAAATACTGCAATCGCTGCAAACAAGCTGAAAGAGGACAAGTATCTGGAGCAGATTGGGGGTTTGAAATCAAAGCTTCAGAAGAAAGATAAAGAAATTCTATCAGGAGTCTTTGAAAGAAGAGCAATTGAAGAAAGACTCAATGAATCCATGGCCAATATGGAGGAGTTGAAGATCCAAGCCGAGGTGAAGAGATCAAGAGGCGAGGGTCCCAGTACATGTGGTGTTTCTGAAGAAGACGCTTGGGAGCTGTACAGTCGCTATTTGATGGGGATTATGCACAGGAGAGATCTTCTAATCCAAGAGTTAATCCAAAGGCCGAAGCATCCCAATACCAAGAAGCTATTCAAAGAGGTGCAGGATTGGTGTAAGGAACATGATGGATGGGGAATACTGGCACGATTGAGTATCGGTGATTTGCCATAGTTTTCCTTTCTCTATTTCCATTATATTTCGGGATCACCACCAGGCTTGTTGGTCGGGATCTTCGTTTATCTTTTTCAGACTTATGTCTCTATCTTGGGCTATAACAAATAACAAATGATTATTCCTTGACTCTCCTTATATATGAGCAGAAGTTCAATTCTATTCTATCGTTAAAACTAGAATCAAGGGGTGGATCGCCCTGTTAATATACAAACATGTTTGCATTTGCATTTACATAATCATAATCATTTTTGCATTGCAGGTTTACCTCTGGTTTTCTTATGTTCTCCTTTTCTACAGACAGGATTGTCGACCGACCTATTCATTGGTATTCTACCCGATTTAATCAGAGAAGAGCAATGGACAAGGTACAGGCTGATATGGCTGCTATGCAGGCACGCATTGACCAATTCATGGAAATGATGCAAGGAGTTGCGCAGGGGAAGCAAGAGCTCAGAACTCTTGTTCAACCTTTGGTGGCACAGGTAGACGAGAACGGTATTTTACACGGTGGTCTTCTTAGTCGTGTTGTTCCTCCGGGCGGAGGTGGAGCTGGTAACAGTGTGCATATTCCTGGTGCTGCGGGACAGGGTGAAATTCCTTCTGTGGTTGGAGGAGGGAGTATTATTCAGGCAGTTCATGGCCATCACTTTGATGACCAACAGGATGATGTTTTCTCTATGCCGGGCGGAGATGCTGCTCTCCCGGTTGTTAGTGATGAAAGGATCCAGCTGATTGAAGAGCAGTTGAAAGGGGTCGTGGATCAGAATTTTCTGGGCATGGATTTGGACAATCTAGGGCTGGTTCCTGATGTCATTATTCCACACAAGTTTTAGGTTCCCACATTGGAGAAATACAACGGTACTACCTTCCCAAGGACTCATATGAGGGCATACATAAGAAAAATGGATGCTCATGCTAAAGATGAGAAATTAATGATGCACTACTTTCAGGATAGCCTATCTGGGGCATCCTTAGAGTGGTATATGCAGCTAGAAAGGAGATACGTTTACAGCTGGAGAGAGCTGGCAGGAGCTTTCATCAGACACTATCAGTATAATATCGACATGGCTCCCAATCTCAGTTACAGAGCATGTCCCAAAAGAATGACGAGAGCTTTAAAGAGTACGCGCAAAGATGGCGTGAGTTAGCAGCGAGGGTACAGCCGCCGATGTTGGAAAAGGAAATGTTGAACGTGTTCATGGACACCTTGCCAAAACAATATTATGAGAAGTTGTTGCCTTGCGCGCTAGGAAAGTTTGTAGACTTGGTCATGGTGGGTGAAATGCTAGAGAGTGGAATCAGAGCTGGGAAGGTTTCAGGTGGCGATGGGTCGTCTTCTGGTCAGGGGAAGAAATCGTATGTGAATTATAAGAAGAAAGAGGAAACCAATTCTGTCTCATCCTATAGAGGAAAGGGGAAACAACGCCAAAACTATAATCAACATGTGGCTTCAGTGATTATCCCTGCAACACTTCCAACTCAAGCTGCACCTCAACAGCAGCAGAATCAGGCTCCACGCCAGTATCAGCCGAGGTCTAACCAGAACAGACACTTTGATACTCCACCTCTACCATATTCACAGTTGTTTCAGCATTTGATACAGTTGTGGTTAGTTGAAAAGAGGACTTTGGCTCCTCCTATTGGTACTCCACCTCCGGGTTATAATCCTAACGCCCATTGTGACTTCCATTCTGGGGCACCCGGACATTATCTTGAGGACTGCAAAGCTTTTAAGCATAAATTCCAAGACTTGGTGGATTCAAAGCTATCAGCTTTGCTAATGATGAGCCTAATGTCATCCAGAACCCGATGCCTAACCATGGTGGGCCGAGGGTTAATTCTGTGTTAGAAGAGTGTGAGTCTTTGAATCTGGTTATGGATGTGAACGAGTTGAACACATCGCTAAGAGTGGTGAAGGATAGGTTGCTAAAAGGTGGGGCATTCCCCCGATGTGATGAAAATTTCTCATAGTGCATGTTACGGATGAATGGTTGCAGTTTGTTGAAGTCAGGAATTAAGAGTTTGATAGATGAGGGTTGTTTACAGTTTGACCGGTGTGATCAGCAAAAAGAAGTTTTTGGTAATGATGTTGCCACCATTATTATTCCTTTCAAAACAGTCGTGATATCAGGACCAGCGAGACCATCACCGGTTGTTATTTCAGGTCCCAAACCCATTCCGTATGAAACCAAGGCCATCCCTTTGAATTATAGCGCTGATGTATTTGTTAATGGGCAGAAGCATGAACTGGTGGAAACTTCGGCAGCAAGCTCTAGTCCTGAGGTTAATGTTGAAAATGATGCTATGACAAGTAGTGGCATGGTCTTTATTCCTGCTAATGATCAACCCAGTGGTTCTAGACAAGACAAGGGAAAATAAGTGGTCGATGGTTCCATACAGATTCCAGTAGCGAGTGATTCTACAGTGAAGCCGGTTGATAATTCTTTTTCTGAAAACGTAGAAGAGTTCATGAGGCTTATTAGAAAAAGCGACTACAAGATCATGGACCAACTACATCAAACACCGTCAAAGATTTCCATCCTGTCTCTGTTGTTATGCTCCGAAGCTCACAGAAATGCACTTTTGAGAGTTTTGAACGCTGCCTATGTTCCTCAGGAAATATCTGTCAATCAGTTAGAAGGGTTTGTAGCACATGTGAACGCTGGTGATGGTTTGGGGTTCACTGATTTAGATCTGACTCCAGCCGGGAGAAACCACAACAATGCCCTGCATATTTCTGTCGAGTGTCGTGGTTCATTGATGTCTCATGTACTTGTGGATACTGGGTCTTCTTTGAATGTTCTTCCCAAGAAAGCTTTGATGAAATTGGATACCAGAGGATTGATATGCACACCAAGTGATTTGGTGGTGCGCGCTTTCGACGTCTCAAAGAGATCTGTTTTCAGCGAGATTGTATTGCCAATTAAGGTGGGGCCAAAAATCTTTGAAGCTACATTTTATATCATGGATATTCAGCCTGCTTACAGTTGCCTGTTGGGACGCCCACAGATTCACGGTGCTGGGGCTGTGACATCTACATTGCACCAGAAGCTGAAGTATATGGTAGATGGCCATGTGGTGACTGTGTGTGGAGAGGAAAACATCATGATCAGCCAGTTGTCCACTTTCAAGTATGTCGAAATGGATGGTGAAATACACGAGACTTTGTGCCAAGGTTTCGAGACAGTAAAAATTTCTGATGAACCTCCTAAAGAAGTTGTCCAACCTGCAGTGGTGAATCAGCCTGAGATCTCAATGTCTTCCTTCAAGGATGCCAAAGCCGTGGTCGAAGCTGGAGGTTCACAGAAGTGGGGTCAAGTTGTTGAAGTTCAAGAGAAGAGGAATACTTATGGGATAAGGTACAAACCACCTAGGCGTCAGGAAGATCCTCCCAAATTCTATGGTCCAGTTCGTTTTACCAGTGCTGGTGTGTTCTTTGATAGGATCAATGCTATTGACGAAGATGGGGATAATGACTGTGACATGGATAGTTGGATACGCCCCTGTCTACCGGGTCAAAGCCTCTGCAATTGGTCATCAGAGAAAGTCGTCCAAGTGACCGGCTTAGAGTAATTGCCTTTGTTTTCTTGCTATATTAATCCTACGTTCTGCCCAAGACGTAGTGATTCTTGTTTGTAGGGCTTTAACTTTTGCATGGTTATTTCGTCATTAATAAAGGACGTTTCCATATTTTGATCCCTATTTTTCTGTTTTTATTTTATGCATAAAAATCACATCAAAATGGCAATGTGTTTCTATTTGTTGAATACATAATAAACATAAATCATCAATCATGCAGGTTTCCTTGTTCAGATTCCACCACTCGTGATTCATCTATAGCTCAGTATGACTTCGACAATCCCATTTATCAGGCTGAAGAAGAGGCTGACGAAGATTGTGAACTACCCGAAGAATTGGCCAGACTGTTGAAACAAGAGGAAAAGGTCATCTTACCTCATCATGATGAGATTGAGATTGTTAATCTGGGAACCGAGGACGCAAGAAAAGAAGTAAGGATAGGGGCCGCTCTGGAAGACATTGTGAAGGGAAGATTGATTGAAATGCTCCGAGAGTATATGGATATCTTCACCTGGTCTTACCAAGACATGCCTGGGCTCGATACTGACATCGTAGTACACCGGCTACTGCTCGAAGAAGGATGTGCTCCGGTTAAGCAAAAATTGAGAAGGACGAAATCGGAAATGTCAGTCAAGTTTAAAGAAGAGGTTCAGAAACAATTGGATGCCGAATTTCTTACTGTGACGAATTATCCTCCGTGGGTTGCTAACATTGTGCCGGTACCTAAAAAAGACCGAAAGGTCAGGATGTGTGTTGATTATAGAGATTTGAATAGAGCAAGCCCAAAGGACGATTTCCCGCTCCCTCACATCGACGTGTTAGTTGACAAAACTGCCCAATATCCTGTGTTTTCCTTCATGGATGGCTTCTCTGGGTATAACCAAATCAAAATGGCCCTAGAGGACATGGAGAAGTCGACATTCATAACACCGTGGGGAACATTCTGTTACAAAGTGATGCCCTTTGGATTGAAAAATGCAGGGGCAACTTATCAGCGGGCAATGGTGACTCTCTTTCATGATATGATTCAAAAAGAGATCGAAGTCTATGTTGATGACATGATTGCGAAGTCACAAACAGAGGAAGAACATCTGGTGAATCTTCAGTAGCTGATTGAAAGATTAAGAAAGTTCAGACTGAGGTTGAATCCGAACAAGTGCACCTTCGGGGTGAGATCTGGAAAACTACTGGGGTTTATTGTTAGCGGAAAAGGTATCGAGGTTGATCCTGCAAAGGTAAAATCCATACAAGAAATGCCTGAGTCGAAAACAGAAAAAGAGGTTCGTGGTTTCTTAGAGAGGTTGAACTACATCGCTAGGTTTATCTCTCATCTTACAACCACGTGCGAACCAATCTTCAAATTGTTAAGAAAAGATCAAGAGGTCAGGTGGGATGAAAATTGTCAAAAGGCGTTTGATAAGATAAAAGAGTATTTTCAGGAACCTCCGGTCCTTATGCCGCTAGTGCCAGGAAGGCCATTGATTATGTATCTTACGGTTCTTGAGAATTCAATGGGGTGTGTGCTCGGTCAACATGACGAGTCAGGTAGAAAAGAGCATGCCATCTACTACCTGAGTAAAAAAATTACTGATTGTGAGTCGAGGTACTCAATGCTGGAGAAAACATGTTGTGCACTCGCTTGGGCCGTTAAGCATTTGAGGCAGTATATGTTAAACCACACAACCCTTTTGATTTCGAAGATGGATCCGGTCAAGTATGTGTTTGAGAAGCAGGCGCTTTCTGGTAGAATAGCCCGTTGGCAGATGGTTCTGACAGAATACGATATTCAGTATGTTTCCCAAAAAGCCATTAAGGGAAGTGTTTTGTCAGAGTATCTCGCTGAATAGCCAATTGAGGATTATTAACCGATGAAGTTTGAATTTCCTGATGAGCATATTATGTATCTGAAGATGAAAGATTGTGAAGAGCCTTTACTTGATGAAGGACCTGAGATTAGATCTCAATGGAAATTGGTATTTGATGGGGCTGTTAACTCATATGGTAACGGAATCGGGGCAATCATTACAACTCCAAAGGGTTCTCATATACCCTTCACTGCCCGATTAGCGTTCGTATGCACCAACAATGAGGCCGAGTATGAAGCATGCATCATGGGGTTAGAAGAAGCAATTGATTTGAGAATCAAGAACCTCGATGTTTATGGTGATTCTGCGTTGGTGGTTAATCAGACCATAGGTGAATGGGAAACTCGTCAAGCAAATCTTGTGCCTTATAACAACTATGCCAGAAGGTTGATACCTTTCTTTGACAGAGTGAATTTCCATCATATACCTCGGTTGGAGAATCAGATGGCAGATGCGTTGGCAACTTTGTCATCAATGTATCAAGTGAACCGTTGGAATGAAACCTCTTCAATCAGAATCATGCGTCTAGACAGACCGGCTTTTGTGTTTGCAGTTGAAGGCGTATCATACGGCAAACCTTGGTATCAGGATATTAAGGTGTTTCTGAAGAGTCAAGAATACCCAGCTGGGGCATCTACCAAAGACAAGAAAACTCTGAGGAGGTTGGCAGGCAATTTCTTTCTGAATAAAGATGATGTGTTGTACAAGAGAAACTTTGACATGGTCTTACTACGTTGTGTTGATGAACACGAGGCAGGCCTGTTAATGGAAGAGGCTCATGAAGGTTCCTTCGGTACCCATGCCAATGGGTATGCTATGGCCAGAAAAATGTTGAGAGCAGGGTATTATTGGATGACTATGGAGTCTGACTGTTTTAAATACGCCCGAAAATGTCATAAATGCCAGATTTATGCGGATAAGGTGCACGTGCCGCCCACTCCTCTGAATGTGTTGTCATCACTTTGGCCCTTTGCCATGTGGGGCATTGATATGATTGGAAAGATTGAGCTGACTGCTTCCAATGGGCATCATTTCATTTTGGTCACCATTGATTATTTCAAAAAGTGGGTGGAAGCAGCCTCGTATGCCAACGTCACCAGACAAGTGGTAGCTCGGTTTATTAAGAAAGACATCATTTGTCGGTATGGAGTCCCGGAGAGAATCATTACTGATAATGGTTTAAATCTGAATAACAAGATGATGACAGAGCTATGTCAGAGCTTTAAGATTGAACATCACAACTCTTCTCCCTATCGTCCGAAGATGAATGGGGTTGTTGAAGCGGCAAATAAGAACATTAAGAAGATTGTGCAGAAGATGGTAGTGACGTATAAAGACTGGCATGAGATGTTGCCTTGCGCTTTGCATGGTTATCGTACTTCGGTACATACATCGACTGGGGCAACTCCTTTCTCATTGGTATATGGTATGGAAATAGTTCTACCATTGGAGGTTGAGATTCCTTCTTTAAGAGTTCTGGCAGATGTGAAGCTTGATGAAGCTGAATGGGTGCGTTCCTGATTGAATGAGCTGAACCTTATTGAAGAGAAGAGATTAGCAGCCATTGCGCATGGCCAGTTGTATCAGAGCAGGATGAAGAAGGCCTTTAATCAGAAAGTGCGTCCTCGTTGTTTTCAGACTGGTGAATTGGTTTTGAAAAGAATCACTCCTCCTCAAACAAATCACAGGGGCAAGTGGACTCCGAATTACGAAGGGTCATATGTAGTAAGACAGGTTTTCTCTGGTGGAGCCTTATTACTCTCAACTATGGATGGCGAAGATTTTACGTCCCCTGTGAACGCAGACGTAGTAAAAAAATACTTTGCATGAAAGAGACCCGCTGGACATAAAAAGAAAGTCCAGGCAAAAAAGGGCATTCTGGCGAACCATAAAAAGAAAAGGTTCGGGAAAAAATTAGGGATAAAAGAAAAAAAAAAGAAATAACCCGCAAAGTTTAAAACCTGAAAAGGAAACTTTGGCAAAAATGGGTATCCCGGTGGATTGAAAACCCGAAAAGGGCGATCCAGGCAAAAGTTAGGGATTTGAAAGCAAAGGCTACGATCTGCGTTTGATCTGTGAACACTTTTGATACATGTAAATTTCGAAGGAAAGGAATCAGTCCAGTTAGTCTCTTCAAAGGTCAAAGCATCTACGGATAAACAAGTCATATGGGTCATAGCTGAGTTGAATCATGGTGGATATCTGTTCCCCGCATTACCGACATGTGAATTTTCTTTACTTGTTACGCAATTACCTCTTTTCAGGAATTGCCTCCAGATGTAAATGCCTATTTACAGGCCAATTCATTCAATAAAACTTTCTTTTCACTCAAAGAGCTTTTCATTCTTGTTTTTGTTTTTACTGTTTTGTTTGTGAAAATGTCTGATATTTTGATAAACATTGCATGCGAAAATTTTGAGCTTTGCGAAGCATATTGGAAAACAATGGTAATTGCTTAGGCATTGGTTGCTGTGATGGTAATCAAAGTGGCCATTTTGCATATAGGACTTGTTGTTGATTCTGTTTACAGGATAACAGGTTTGTGCTTCCCCAGTAGAGTTACTCTCCCTAGCATCGGGAATTTCTTCATCCTCAACGGATTGTTACTCTCCCCAACCAGAGTATCGAGGATTATCTTCCTCAGCAAAGCATAAAGGATTAATTCTCCAGCTAGAGTTGTGTTTGATTTATCATTCCCTCAGCAAGTAGCCAGAAGTTGTTACTTCTGCATCCCCAGCAAGAGACTTATGGAGTATCTTCTTTGATCAAAGATGTTATTTCCCCACAGAGTCAGAACACCCATTTTCCTCAGCTAGTCAGGAAACCTTTGTTCTCACCAGCAGCAGTATGAGTTAATCCCTGCAGATGAGTAAGCTTGATGTCACCCTCTAGCAGAGTTGATGCTGACAACCACCATTCTCCAAGCAGGCGTGCTGGTAATGGCCAGTCTTTCCTAGCAGGGTAAAGGTACTAATATTCTCCAGCAAGGTGAAGGTAAGAACATATCCTAACAGCAGGTTAAGTTCAGTAATATCCCCAAGCAATTTCGGTATTATTGACCTGTCTCCCCAAGCAGAACTTGGTGGTAATCCTTGCAATGGTTTGTTCAAAGGCATTTGACATCCCCAACAGGTCTTAAGTCCAATTCTTATGGGCATCCTTCAAATCCAGGTTTTGAATTCTTCAGCAGGAGTCATTGGTGATCCCCAGCGAAGGGAATTTCTCCTTGGGTTCCATCTTCAATATTCATTTTCATCCACAACAGAGGGGATATTCTCTCGGAGTTGTCATCTCCAGCAGAGTTGGTGATCAAGACCTTGCCCAGCTGAGCGAAGTCTTCCTCAGCAGAGTCTCTTTATTCAGAGGACAATTTAGTTTGTCGTTCCCGGTGGAGTTGTCTTTGTCTTCAGCATTTATTTTGCTGGGACGTCTCTTTTGCATTGCATAAGCATTTTGCATGGCATCCTCCTAAACGCGTAGCATTTCCATTGAGATGGAGCATTACGCCACAAAAAAAATTCAAACATATGCATTCAAAGCATAAGCCAAGTTTGATATCTTTTACCAATTTCTTTCCCCAGCAGAAATTAACATGATTCAGGAGATGTTGTTTAACATTACACCGCAGCCAGGGATTCGTCCTTCTTGCCGGTACTCCTTACACTCCCCCGCAGAGCTGTCTGTTTAGATTTCTCTCTCCCCCAGCAGAGTCATCTTTGTAGATCTGTTGATTCTACTTACTTTGGGTTTGAAAGTCCATCTTCGGTCTGTTCTTTCTTTTCGAGTTCGCTTTTGGCTGTTCTCGTTATCCCAACTTTTGGTTGGTATCTTTTGGCTATCCCAACTTTTGGTTGGTATGTCTTCTTGTTATCCCAACTTTTGGTTGGTATCTTTTGGCTATCCCAACTCTTGGTTGGTATCTTGTCTTGTTATCCCAACTTTTGGTTGGTATCTTTTGGCTATCCCAACTCTAGGTTGGTATCTTGTCTTGTTATCCCAACTTTTGATTGGTATCTTTTGGCTATACCAACTTTTGGTTGGTATCTTGTCTTGTTATCCCAACTTTTGGTTGGTATGTCTTCTTGTTATCCCAACTTTTGGTTGGTATGTGTAATACCCCAAATTTTGACCACTTAGATTTCCCATCATTGTGAAAATCATCATCACAATATGGATGTACCTTTATGCTTCATCAGTCTCCCCAAAGATGGGTGAGCATCCAATACAATCAAAATTAGGGTTTCAAGCCCTCTCTGAGCTTTAGACAAAGGATCAATAAAGAAATGACATGATCTTCAACTTGTTTAATCTCTCAAACATCCACAATGGATCAAAAAGGACTCCCACTTCAGGGATTAAGCACAAGGCTGCTCCCTTCTAGGTGGATCAAGTCTCAAGATCGACAGTGTCACCAAATTAGGGTTTTGGTCGACCAGGGCCTCCAGATGGAAATTTTCATTTGGGCACAATCTCTTGATCCAAAACATAACCTAATATACTCCATGGAACCTCATGAACCCATGCATCAAGTCAATTTTGCCTCAGGGGATGCATTCATCAAAAATCAGGAATTAGGGTTTCTTTACCTAATTCACCCCTAAGTTGACTTTTGGGATAAACCATGAGCCAAGACCTCAAGAGATGATTTGAGGGTCTCTAATACACCATGTTGATCCATTTGGAACAATGGATTGATCCAAGAAGCTTGAGCAACAAGTTTCATTTTCATCTGCACCACAATTAGGGTTTTAAGGGAAAAGTCAACTGTAACTTTGACTTTTGACCAAGGCATGCTCCCAAACCCTAATACATGATTGAATATACCCTATGACACCCATGGAACATGTCCATCAAGTTTGATTTAGGTCAAGGACATGATTTCCTGAAGAATTGCACAGTTTGGAATTCATCTGATAAAAAGTCAACTGTGCACAAAAGTCAACTTTGACTTTTTGAGATTTTTCACCAAAATGGATTTTCAACCCTAAAATGATGTTAATGTATGATTTGAATCATCATTCATCAAGAAAAATTAAGAAAAGTGAGATAACTTGTAAAAGGGGTAACCATAAAACTTAGAAATTTTTCTAAGTTAAAAATAAAGTGGCAAAGGTACCAACTTTGGAGGACCATAACTCCTAAACCACAAGGCCATTTTTTCTCATCCAAAGATGGATTTGTAGCCCTCACTATCACCTATAAAAACTTCAACTACAAGTCATTCCAATTCATTAAGGATTTTGAGTTATGAAGTGATCAAAGTGGCTGAAAAGTGAAAATGTCACTTTTTCCAACACTTAGTGAAATTTTCACTAAGTCAGAATTCTGCTTCACTTTTTGCCAAATGTAGGGGGATTTTTCACTTAGAATCAAAAGAGATCAAAACCAAACTTGTTCAAACAGTTGTTGTATCATGTCAGGGCTTTCCAAAATGGCCAAGAACATTGCCAAATTCAACCTACATCATGAGATACAACATTGGCAAGTTGCCTTGCTGAAATCTGTCAAGGCAAGGCAGAATTTGCATTTTGGCTCGATTTGCCAAAATCAGCCAATTGCAATTGCTCCAATCCACTTGGACACCTCAGAGGATTGAATCCAAAGGGGACAATCACTGAGCCAAGCCTCCAAGGTCCAAGGAACAAGGAATAGCATGTTGAACCTAGAGTTGTCAAAATAGGGACAAGACTTCAAATTTGGAATGAGGCATTCAATGGAACCATCAAGGTGGCATGGACTGAGCCATTCTCATATGAAATCAGTCAAGACTTATCCAAGACCAAGGGGACCAAAGCTCTGTGCCCTAACCTCTAGTCAATGGCTAGAGGAGACTTTCATTTCCATTGGCCAACATTGAGGAAACCTACTTACCAGCTGCCATGCACTATTCCTTGCAAAACAAACTTGCTCTACTATAAATAGAGCTCAATTGTGGTCAGTTTAAGTACACCAAAGCCATCTAACAGATGCTTTCCTCAAAATCTCTTTCTCTTGGCAAAAATGCCTTTCTTAGCAAGGTAGCTATCGGGTTTTGAGTTTGAGAGCAATTCTGCACAAACCAATCACTCACACACCTCACATACATCACATATGAGCTGATCAAACACTCACATAACTTCTGAAACATCAAAATCTCAAAATCACTTGCCATCCACACAAGTTTGAAGTGAAGTTGCAGCTGAGATGCCATAAACTGATCCAGTCCATTTCAATTCAATCCAAGTGTTCAAACACACTCCATATGGTGTAGGGAAGCTGTTCAGATCATCACAACTCATCTGTAACACCTCCAACCCAGAATTTGATTTGCTCTTGCTGTCACGACTTGGAGGTAAGCACATACTTGGTCATCTCTCAATCTATGCATATTTCCTCGCACAATAATTTGGCCATATGTTCATAATCATGCATGGAATGTTTTCCCTCAATTAATTGCATTGTTTGAATCGTGTATCAAAAATCCTAGCCTTCATGCAGAAATTAGGGTTCTTGAGGTCTCTTCGTGATTTCTTGTTGTATGTTTAATTTAAATGAAATTAAAGTACATAGACATGATCGTGAGGTTGAGACGAGCATAATGATATGTGGATTGTATGATATGGTTACGTATTCATGGAGATTGGATAGAAAATGAAAATCTGGGCAAACTGAAAAACGCGCGTGTTCTTGGTGTTGTTCTTGGCGCCATTTTCATATATTTGAATATTTGAATTTTTGTGATTTTGTTTAATTGATTCAAAAATTAATTTCTCTATGAGTTTTAATGATTTTGAGTTGATTCTTTTTTTAATAATTCACAAAAATGTTAAAATATTTTATTTTCACAAAAAATCCCAAAAATATTATTTATTTCATATAATTGATATTTTTGTAGAGAATTAATATTTTGATTGTTTTTTGGCATTTTAAATATTTTTTCTACATTGATTTTGCAACTTTTAATGCTTTCTAATTATTTTGTAGGTCAATACTTAATTTTTGAAGCATTAATCCAAGATCACGATTTGTTTTCCATGTGTTAAACAATTTTTGATCATTTTAATTGAATTTTTATTCAATTAAATACATTTTTGAAAACAAATTAGGGTTTTGGATTAATTCAACCCTTATAAATCATTTTCAAAACACTTTGGGCCTCTATTAGAGTGTAAGACCCAATCCTTTTTTTTGACCAAATCATCTTTGGGCCTCACTTATTGTATAAGTCCCGATACCGTCAAAAAAATAAACGGCGCGATCGTCGCCTTTTCAAAAATCATCTGGGCCTACCCTCGAGTAGTAAGACCCATTTATTTTTCTTCAAAACTCTTTGGGCCTCTTGAGAGAGTGTAAGACCCATCCCCCCTTGTACAAAAACTTTTTGGGCCTCACTCATTGTATAAGTCCCTCTGTACAAGTAAACGGCGCGATCATCGCCCGTTTAAAATTAAAAACCATATGGGCCTACCCTCGTGTTATAAGCCCCACTCTTTTCTTTAAACCTTTTTGGGCCTCTTGAGAGAGTGTAAGACTCATCCCTTTGTACAGAAAACCTTTTTGGGCCCCAGTCACTTGTATAAGTCCCGCTGTACAAAGTCAAACAGTGCGCTCACTGATAAAACCCTGGGCCTCTCCTTGAGCTGTAAGACCCAAATCTTTCTTTTTCAAAGCACTTTCTCCTTTGATTTTGAATATACTGTTGTTTTCAATCTTTCTTTGTTGAACAACTAACCAAACAGCATGGAAGCACTACAACCGAGTAAGTGGTTATCGCTTTCATTTACTGCTTTCATATTATAAACTGTATTGTGGGGCTGCTCACTGTAAGTCTCCTTTCATAAACTCATATCTACTGTGTAATAATAGTATAGATATTTCGAGTTTCCCCGGCAACTACGTCTAGAACTAGGTGACGCCGTTTCATTTATTCGTAGAAATAGACGCCTAGATCCACAATAGGAGCACCATATACAGTCTTCTCTTCGGCTGTCCTCCTTAGGAATCGTCAAGAAATTCTATTCCCCAGAGATGAATTATTCTCGGTGAAACTTCTCTTGAATTTCTTCAAACCTCCGAACTATTCAAACTCTCTTGAAAAGATAAAAGTTGCTGGATAGTAAACCTCGCACGTTTACCAGTGGTTTTATCTTTAAAAGAGTTTTCTTGAACTTTTCTTTGGTTTGGGACCCACGGGCTTCTTAAAAGCATCGGCCTCCTCTTGGGCATCGTACAAGGACCCACAGGCTTCCTATAAGCAACCCGGCCTCCTCTTGGGCTTCGTACAAATTGTCCCGACGACCTCCTAGAGGTACAGGAACAGAACCTAGTCATCTCCATAGAGCAGTCCTTTCATAGAGTCTACTACTGTTTCTCGAAGCATAGTACAAAAGATAAAACTCTAGACTTGGACAGTCTAACTTCCTTGAGTCTCAAAGACATTCTCAAGCACCCTTCGTTAAATAGGAAGGAAACCCGCAGACTCGGATAGTCTCAATACCCTTTGGATTTCCCGTTTCCTCAAAAAGAAGGAAATATCCCTGATCCTCAAATCAAATCCCTGAGTACAGTGTTGCTCATATAAGAACTGATTTTCTCTTTTTAAATCAGTATATTGGATCTGTCACTCAACTGAAACAGTTACAATAGCCTCCATCTCGGGCTTTATACGAGATACCAAAAGACTCCATCGTCGGATCAAAACCTTTTCGCCTCTCTCTCGGGCTTTGTACGAGATACAAAAACACTCTCTTACTGAGTATAAAAGATTCTCCAACTGAGTAAACTCTTTGCTAGCCTCCTCTTAGGCTTTGTATAACGATATGCCCCACCGGGTCAAAAACTTTTAGCCTCTCTCTCGGGCTTTGTACGAGACACAAAATAGCCTCCTCTTAGGCTTTGTATAATGATTTTCCTATCGGAAATTAGCCTCCTCTTAGGCTTTGTATAAGAAAACCACTGGTTAATCCAATTAACCTTTTAGCATCAAAGTTGTGACTCGTTCACAGTACACAAACATCAACAACTCCTTTCCCTTCATCTAATCGCTGTAAGCGGCAAGCCTCTGGATCATCTATATCCATGCCACTGTCCCTCTTTTAGCATGAGAAATTCCTAAGGAAAGATGGCATTGCTCTACACTGAGTTAAATTCTTCTCCTTCAGGTTAAAACCCTTTCTTCGGAAATTATGGCATTGCTCGGATCCGCGTATCCCAATTAAAGTAATTCTCCTTCTCCCCTCTTTAGAGATGACAAATTCTCTCTAAAGTCGAGGTCTTTCAGCTTCACATCTTGGGCTTTGAACAAGATACAAACCATCTTTCGCTTCACGTTTTGGGCTTTGAACAAGACACCAAAACACCAATTTCCTCCCATAGAATAGGAGGAACTACGAACGCTCTGATTTCCCTGTTTCGGTAAACGGGAATACGTAGGCATAAGATCGAAAGAAAAGATCTTAGCGAGCGCAATCAACCAAAAAACCCAAATCCCATATCTCCATCAATTAAAAGCAGTAATTCAAAAGCATCAGTCCTAAACATCCTAATCCTTATTCCCCGCCAGAAACCCTTTGCCTAGGAAAAAGCAAGAAAGAACTGTATTGGCGAAATACGAATAACCAGTACAAAGGCCCCCCACATTGATAGCATCCGTAACCTAACAGACCGCTGTTTAAACTCAGTATGCAAGCAGGGTTAATTGGAGACATCTATTTCCCTTCCTTATTCAGCTCACAATAGGATAAAAAATGAATCGACCTGTAGTTTTAAGCTCAACCGTAGAGAGCGACCAGCGCTTAAGAACCGCGTCCAAAATCGCTCGCTACAGAAAAGTGGCGCCCACCGTGGGGCCAGTTTTTATTTCTGTCTATTTTCCTTGTAAAATGGCGACTCTGCTGGGGAGTCTCCTTTTCTGCCTTAGGGCATCATCCCCATTTTCCACAGAAAATGGGAACTCAACCGAAGAGAAAGATTGACCTATGCTGGTCCATCTCTTAGGCAGGGAACCACAGATTGGGGCTTCCGCCGGGGAACCCATTTCTGTCAGGAACTTAAGATTCATAGCTTTATAAGTCTAGGATGATTAGGACAAATATATATATACTGCTTTTCCTAATTGCTATACGTGTTTATTTTTCTACTACTGGGAATGCGTGTGATGCCGCATGTGGTGAGATTGAGTATACACTTAAGAAAAGCCAACCTTTTTCGTAGTGCGGAAGCTATCGGAAATAGTTGTTACGCGATACTACCCTCATTTGAGGCTGGTGATCTATTCTCGGTGAATAGCACTTACTCTAAGATTGCACACAACTCGCTGGCGATCCGCTTGTTGTCTGCCTTCTTGGGAGGAGCTGATGATAATGAGTACAGGTAGAAAAATCACCCTAGTATAAACCTTTGGGGATGGGTAGAGCCTTGACTTCATGACAACGATCCTCTGACCCCATGTTTTTTCTATGTTTTTGTGTGCTGCATTCATGCATTCATTTAATAAAACATTAAAACATTCAAAAAACTTTCTCTTCTAGTCTCTCTATTTTTCAAATTAAACTAAGACTGTGATTGCGAATATCAGAGAAAAAGATTGGATTAATGGATTTCGGTAGAAGGAGAACTCACCAGTATACCTTCAAGGTTCCAAAACTAGGGGATTTGAGAAAGTTAGCGAGGATGGTCGTTAACCCAGAGGCTTTCAGAGCCAAGCACGGTGGTTTGAGATCCATGTGATTAAGGGGATCATGGACGCGCTCATTCAGTTCTACGATCCGGTTTATCATTATTTCACATTCCCGGATTACCAGCTATCACCAACGCTGGAGGAGTATTCTCATCTGACTGATTTACATATCACTGATCGAGCTCCATTTTCTGGACTGGAAGAAATTCCAAAGAATCAGACTATTGCAAGAGCAATTCATTTGGATGAGTCTGAGGTCAGGACTCACATGATTACTATGGGTGGCATCCAAGGTTTGCCAACCCAGTTCTTGACCAAGAAAGCTCTGTACTTCGCTAGTATAGGGAACGGGACTGCTTTTGAAAGCATCTTTGTCTTGCTCACCTACGGGTTATTTTTGTTTCCCAACATTAATAACTTCGTCGATATCAACGCTATTAAGGTTTTTCTCATTGGAAACCCTGTGCCGACTTTGCTTGCAGATGCGTATCATTCTGTACACTTGGGAAATTTGTACAGCGGAGGGGAGATCACATGCTGTGTACCTTTGCTCTACAAATGGTTTATCTCTCACTTGCCCAAGTCTGCTACTTTTTGGGATTGCAAAAGTGTCTTACGTTGGTCGCAGAAGATCATGTCCCTCACCAACTCTGATATAGATTGGTGTAATAGGATTTATGAGGGAATCAGAATCATTGACCGTTGTGGAAACTTCCCCAGCGTACCCCTCATAGGAACTAAAGGAGGAATCAACTATCATCCGATATTAGTTCTTCGTCAATTTGGATACCCGATGAGACACATCCCACTGGGTGTTCATCTGGAAGGTCTTTTCTTCAAAGAAGAAGAAAATGACAGAGCACTAAAGATTGAAATGGTGCATGCTTGGAAACAGGTTCATAAGAAAGGACGAGAGTCTCTGGGAAAACCGGATTGTGTCTCGGTGGAGCCTTATCTCCATTGGGTACAAACTAGAGCTCTCAAGCTAAAGATGCCTTATCCTCGTTACGGAATTCTTCCGCCGAGGGAAATTGTCATGTACTTCATGACGGAAACTGAAAGGCTTCAGGTTACTCTCAACAAAGTTCAAAAGGAGAGAAGGTCTTGGAAGAACAAGTACCGCACCCTCGACGTAGAGTGTATCCAAATACAGCAATTACTGAAAGAGAAAGATGCTCTGATTGAAATTTTGGAGCGGCATGCTGTAGAGAATCAAGATGACCAAAGGAATTTGCTCACTCCTTTCACTTGGCAAAGGAATGACAACCCGACAACGGCCCAAGCGCCCTGGTCAAAGAAAAGGAAAGTACCAGAGTCAGCACCCGGTATCTCCTCAGAGAGGACTCGGGACCCATTAGTTTAGGTTTCTGTTTCTGCACTTTGTAATCTACTGTATTTCCATTTCTGTAATCCTTTGAATTTCAATAAAAAGGGGTTTCCCCACTGTTTGATATTTGCAATCTAATTGTCGAAATTTATTTTAATTAAACCTAAAAACAATTAATATAATCATTGCATTCATCATTCTCACATCGCGTATTCTCCTTACCTACGAATCTCACGTTTGTGTCTCGATTCTAGAGTCAAACTGTCTCATTCGTATAATACTCGGGCCAATCGTCAGAAAAAGATGGATGATCTTGAGGAAGAAAACAGAGAGTTGAAAGAAGAGATCGACACTCTGAGAGAGGATATGAGAAAGCTTCGTGACGACATGCAAGCCATGGCAGAAGCTCAGCTACAAAGAACTGTGATCTCAGAGATCACCTCAACGCCCATCATAGAAAAGTATGATCCTAGGTATCAGATACCGAAAGATCGTCCTTGGGGCATGCCTGTTAACTATATCCTGGAAGGATATGTTCCGCCGATCACTGAAGATCAGGGAATCGCAACAGAAGCCCCTGGGCCTGAAGGTTACAAACTTCGGGAAAGCGAAGATGCCAGGGGCATACTCAAGACTCCTGAAGGTTACAAACTTCGGGAGGTGCCAAGACTTACTGCCGTAGTCACGGTACCACCCCCTGTGGTGCCCACTGTCCCGGAAGGACAGATTCCACCAACACCTTCTGGTAAGAAGGAAACTATGTTTGACAGAATGGAGGAATTCCAGGAACAGTTCCTGGAAATGCAGAAAGAGCTGCAAGCCATTCGCGGTCAGGATCTATTTGGAAAGGACGCCGCAGACCTCTGCTTGGTCCCAAATGTGAAAGTCCCGCACAAGTTCCAAGTGCCCGACTTTGAAAAATACAAGGGTAACTCTTGCCCTCAGAGCCATCTGGTGATGTACGCTCGGCGGATGTCAGCCCAGACGGAGAATCAGGACCTGCTGATTCACTACTTCCAGGATAGTTTAACCGGTGCCGCACTCAAATGGTACATGGGTTTAAACCGTACTACAATCAGTACATTCAGAGATCTTGGTACTGCCTTCGTCCAACAATAGAAATACAATTTGGACATGGCACCCGACAGAGATCAACTCAGATCAATGTCGCAAAAGGAAAAGGAAACCTTTAAGGAGTATGCTCAAAGGTGGCGTGAAATTGCCGCTCAAATTTGTCCACCTCTTGAGGAAAAAGAGATGACAAAAATCTTCTTAAAGACCTTAAGCTCATTTTACTACGACCGAATGGTTGCCAGTGCACCCAGTGATTTCACCGAAATGGTCGGTATGGGTGTACGTCTTGAGGAAGCCGTCTGAGAAGGACGTTTGGTAAAAGACACTGGATCAACGAGCGGTACTAAAAAATACGGTAGTGCTCTCCCTAAGAAAAAAGAGCAAGATATTGGGAATATCTCTCTCGGAAAGCAAAGGCGTCGTTATCAGCTAGTAGCAGCTGTTACTCCTGCTATCAGCCCCGCGTCTGTTCCTATATATCAACCTCAGGTTGCACAGAGCCAGCCTGATCAACAAAGGACACAACAGCCTCTTCAACAGGCTCATCCTCCATATAACAACAACCGTACAACACGGCCACCCGGATTTGATCCTATACCTGTAACGTACGCAGAGCTGTTTCCGTTACTGCTGGCTAAGGGGCACATTCAGACTAAGTCTCCCCTTTCAGTTCCGAAAAATCCGCCTTTTTGGTTTAAAGCGGATCAAACATGCCCTTATCATCAAGGAGGTTCAGGGTATAACATTGAGACTTGCCTCAATTTCAAATCCGACGTGCAAAATCTTGTTAGGAGCGGGCTCTTATCTTTCAAAGATACGAACCCTAATGTTCTTACGAACCCGCTGCCTCAACATGAGAAGGTTGCAGTCAATCTGATTGAGAAAGAGACTAACAATGTCTATCAAATTCATGATGTACTCTTATTGGGGACCAATCTGGTCAAGATGCATTGTAGACAGAGTGGATATGGCCATGTGCCACCTCATAATTATCACCAGTGTGATATCTGCTCTAAAGATAACCAAGGATGTTCTGTGGTGCAAGCAGCTCTGCAGGAACAGATGGATCTCGGATGGATCCAAGAGCACCGAGTTCGTGGAGTTAACATGGTTTACACGAATTCTAATGTCATTCAAAACCACGACATCCGTGTGATGAATGTCAACTTGGTGGCGATACACTCAAGGCAAAGCCAATATCATAATCTGCCGCGGCACGATTACAGTTCCTGTCTGATTTGCTCGGTAAACAAACAGGGATGCTCTTTCATACAAGAGGCCCTCCAGCGTCAGATGGATCTTGGATGGATCCAAGACTACCATGATAGGAACTCCTATCAAATCAATATGGTTCAGATCTTCGACATTCGCGTGATGAATACCAACCTGGTAGAGTTACATGCTGAGCAGGTCCGACTCGGATTCTTAATATCACACGATTACCAAAACTGTAAAGCAGGTTGCGAAAACGATCGAGGTTGTACCCTTGTCCAGGAGGCACTTCAGCACTTGTTAAATCACTGGTGGATGCCAATCTATATGGATGAAGATACTGAGCAGATTAGTATCAATAACAGGAATCCTACTCGTCGTCAAAGTCAGGATGTCCGATCAATGGAAGATAACCTAGTGAGGTTGCATTGCATTCAAAGTGGGCGTGGCCAGGTGCCACCACACAACTATGACAGTTGTAGCGTCTGTTCGGAAAGTAACCAAGGGTGTTACCTTGTGAGAGCAGCTCTTCAGGGTCAGATCGATCATGGAAAAATTCGTCCATATCCGGGTTCTGGACCCATCATTTGGTCGCCGAACTACCTTGCCGATCAAGTTGAGGATGTTGTCACGATCTATGGTCATCACCAGATCAGGGATGTTTTTGCCATCATTCCTCTACTTGACGAATCTAGAGTTCCCAACCGGGAACGGATCGAGGTTACTTATGACGGTCAGAAAAATCAGAAGGTTCCCATAGTCATCTATCTACCGGGGCCATTACCGTATGAATCAGCTAAGGTGATCCCTTACAAATACGGTGCAACAACAATTGAAAATGGAAAGGAAATTCCATTACCCTCCGTCGTGAATATTGTAGACATCAGTCGTGTAACACGGAGCGGTCGAATCTTCAACCGAGGGGTTGGAGAATCCAACAAAGAAAAGGAAATTCAGGCAGAAATTCCTGATCCACCAGTTGGTCAATCTGGTAATCCCGACTGTTCAAAAGACAAAGATGAGATGCTAAAGCTCATCCAAAGGAGTGAATATAACATTGTTGATCAACTGTTATAGACTCCTTCAAAGATCTCAGTATTATCACTGTTACTCGTTCAGAAGCACACAGAGAGGCTCTACAGAAAGTCTTGGAGCAAGCCTTTGTGGAACAAGATGTAACAATCAGACAATTAGATAGCATTGTCTCTAACATCACTTCCTGCAATAATTTGGGATTTAGTAATGAGGAATTACCTGAAGGGGGTCGTCGTCATAACATGGCGCTCAACATTACGGTTAACTGCCAGGGCGATGCTTTAGCCAACGTACTGGTAGACACAGGATCAGCCCTGAATGTTATGCCGAAGTCCACTTTGACGCAATTATCATTTAAGGGCCCTCCGATGAGAGTCAGCGAGTTCATCGTCAAAGCATTCGACGGATCCAGAAAAGCAGTTATCGGCGAAGTTGATCTTCCCATAACTATTGGTCCTCACACTTTCCAAATCACTTTCCAGGTCATGGACATCCGGGCAACATACAATTGTTTATTAGGAAGACCTTGGATACATCAGGCTGGAGTGGTTACTTCAACCCTCCACCAAAAGCTAAAGTTCGTCAAGAACGATCAACTTGTCACGGTTTGTGGGGAACAAGCCTTGCTCGTGAGTAACTTATCATCATCTACTTGTGTGGAACCCGAGGAGGTTATTGGAACTCAGTTCCAAGCACTATCGGTGAGCAAGAACGATCAATTCAAAGAAGGAACTTCAATTTCTTCATACAAGGATGCTATCAAAGCGGTCGAGAGTACCGATACGACAGGATGGGGACGGCTTGTCGTTCCTATTGACAATAAAACAAAGAAGGGTCTTGGTTTTTCTGCAACCTGTACCCAGACGGCCGCCAATGATGAAAGTCTTCATCCCCTTCAAAACTTCTTCCACAGTGGAGGTTTTCTCCACCCAGTGTCTCAGACAGTTCATGCTATCAATGAGGAAGATCCCTCTGACACAGATGAAGAATGGAAGTCCTACCTTAATAAGGACGGCTATATGTCTCAGGAAGAGGTGCCTATGCCTTTTTGCTTTCCTACAGAAAGTACGAGATTTATACCAAGATCAGATGTCGAAATGATCTACGGAGATTGTGATCCGGAAGGATGCCGTGCTCCGCCAAATTCATTAGAGGAAGACACTCTAATGAAAGAAAACTTTGATCGCAATTACTATGGCCCGATGGATGGTCTGCCAATGTGGCAGCCTTACCCAGGAAACTTGGGGCAAGAAAGTCAGTCGAGTAATGAAACTCAGTTGACCATCATTGAACAGAATACCTGTGTCCCCGCCATGTCATGGGGTCAACACTCAGGTCATTCAGAGACTACTCAACATGAAGATGAATTCGCAACGTTCGCAGGACTTGAATTCATCAACTATGCTTTTCCTGAGGTCAACGTCATCGAGAGGGATGATTTCTCCAGTTCCAAAGAAGTTTGGGACACTTTGGGACAACCAAGTGGAAAATACGACTTTATGGTCAAGTACACCGCTCCCGAAAGCTCTCGTATCAGGCTCGAAGATATCCAGCCAACTGGATGGGGAGATACAGCTGAGAGCACAAATGCTATGCAAAATGCAACAGAGGAATCCTCCTACGACAACTCTGCTTGGGAGACAGATTCCAACGATCCTACTCCACCAAAAATCAGCGTCATTTCTGAAGACAAATCAAGGAAGGTGCCAGACTTTGTGATTCACCGAGGAGTTCGCCGCCAATGGGTTGCCGTCGAGGTTCCGAAGGTCGTTCGTCAGTCAAAGTAATTGCCATCTTTAACCTTTCACCCTGCCCAGGTGAAACAGATGTTTTGATAGGGCTCGCTTTCTGTAAATTTCCCTCTTCGCTTTGCCCGAAGCGAGTGAGTTTTGTTTTATAGGGCTGTAGTTTCAAGATTCGACTTGTTCATTAATAAAATAACGTCGTTCTGTAATTTCCGCATTAATTGCTGTTTTCTCTTTTTGCTTTTTCAGAAAATGGTAATCCTAAAAAAAAAACATTCAATAATAAAAACAAGCAGTAAAATCAAAACACTGCACACACTTGCATTTTCTCTATCTTTTCTAAATACGAATCATCACGTCATGCAGATTGCTTGTCTTATACCCCGTTGAAACATATGATCCGATGCCTTCTTCCAACTTTGAGTTCCCGGTATTTGAGGCTGAAGAAGAAAATGACGACCAAATTCCAGAAGAGATCTCCCGACTACTCAGTCAAGAGGAAAGGTCCATCGAACCTCACAAAGAGCCGTTGGAAACAGTAAACTTGGGTTCAGAAAAAGAGAGAAGAAATCAGGATCGGAGCATTGCTCAGTCCAACTGCCAGAGAGGGTTTGATAAAGCTTCTCAAAGAATTCCCCGGTGTATTCGCTTGGTCCTATCAGGATATGCCAGGGTTGGATACCAGCATCTTGGAACATCACTTACCGCTAAAATCGGAATGTCTGCCAATAAAGCAAAGGTTGAGACACACTCACCCGGACATGGCCATCAAAATCAAAGAGGAGGTACAGAAACAGATCGACGCGGGTTTCCTCGCTACATCTGAATATCCTCAATGGCTAGCCAACATCGTACCCGTTCCCAAAAAGGACGGAAGGGTCAGAATGTGTGTTGATTACAGAGATCTAAACAAGGCAAGTCCAAAGGACGACTTTCCTTTACCACACATTGACATGTTGATTAACAGCACATCAATGTTCAAAGTATTCTCCTTCATGGATGGATTCTCGGGCTATAACCAGATCAAAATGGCGCCGAAAGACATGGAGAAAACTTCGTTCATTACCCCATGGGGTACCTTTTGTTACAAGGTAATGCCGTTCGGTTTGAAGAACGCTGGGGCAACCTATCAAAGGGCCATGACTACTCTGTTTCATGACATGATACACAAAGAAATCGAGGTATATGTCGATGATTTGATTGCAAAATCAAGAACAGAGGATGAGCACGTTGAACATCTGTCAAAATTGTTCGAACGTCTAAGAAAATTCAAGCTCCGCTTGAATCCCAACAAGTGCACCTTCGGTGTCCGTTCAGGGAAACTGCTAGGGTTCATCGTCAGCCAGAAAGGAATTGAGGTTGATCCTGACAAGATCAAAGCCATTCAAGAAATGCCTTCTCCGAAAACTGAAAAACAAGTCAGAGGATTCCTGGGACGTTTGAACTACATCTCCAGATTCATATTCCTTATGACCGCCACTTGTGCGTCGATTTTCAGGTTATTGAAAAAGAACCAGGATTGCGTTTGGTCAGAAGATTGCCAAACCGCCTTCGACAGTATCAAGGAATATCTGTTGAATCCTCCGATCCTATCACCTCCAGTGGAAGGAAGACCACTGATCATTTTCCTCACAGTCCTAGAGGACTCAATGGGATGTGTACTTGGCCAACAAGACGAAACTAAAAGGAAAGAGTCTGCCATTTACTATCTAAGCAAGAAATTCACCGACTGCGAGACTCGGTACACAAGGCTTGAGAAAACTTGTTGCGCTTTGGATTGGGTAGCCAAACGTCTTCGCCAGTACATGATTCGTCATACTACTTGGTTGGTCTCCGAAATGGATCCAATCAAGTACGTTTCGAAAAACCTGCTCTCACGGAAAGGATTGCCCGTTGGCAGATGTTACTATCAGAATATGACATAGAGTACCATGCTCAGAAAGCCGTTAAAGGAAGTATTTTAGCCGATCATTTGGCTCATCAACCGATTGACGATCAAGAATCAATCGGGTTTGACTTCCCCGACGAAGATGTCATGTATCTAAAGATGAAAGATTGCGATGAACCGCTACCCAGTGAAAGGCCAGAACCAGGTTCCCAGTGGGGACTTATCTTTGACGGAGCAGTCAATCATTATGGAAACAGAATTGGGGCAATCATTGTTACCCCTCAGGGTTCCCACATTCCTTTCACTGCCAGACTTACGTTCAAATGTACGAACAACGAGGCCGAATACGAAGCTTGTATTATGGGTCTCGAAGAAGCGATTGATTTAAGGATCAAAAACTTGGACGTATACGGCGACTCAACCTTGGTTATCAATCAGATAAAAGGAGATTGGAACACATTCCAATCAGGATTGATTCCTTACAAAGACTATGCAAGGAGGTTGTTACCCTTCTTCAACAGAGCCGACTTTCATCACATCCCTCGTGATGAGAATCACATGGCTGATGCATTGGCCACTCTCTCTTCCATGATTAGTGTAGGTCGATGGAATGACATACCTAAGATTAACGTTATGCGCCTTGAGCGGCCCGCTTACATCTTCACGATTGAAGCAGTCATAGACGACAGACCTTGGTATCACGATATCAAATGCTTCCTTCAGAAACAAGAGTACCCATCTGGGGCACTCAGAAAAGACAGGAAAACCCTCAGAAGATTGGCTGGAAACTTCTTCCTGAGCGGTGACACTCTTTATAAGAGAAATTTTGACATGGTCTTGCTCCGATGCGTCGACAGACCAGAAGCAGACATGCTCATGAAAGAAATTCATGAAGGATCCTTTGGAACTCATGCCAATGGACACACAATGGCGAGAAAAATTCTCAGGGCCGGGTATTATTGGTTGACTATGGAATCCGACTGCTACAAGTACATGAGGAGGTGTCACAAGTGTCAGATATACTCCGACAAAATTCATGTACCGCCATCACATCTCAAAGTTCTTTCTTCCCCGTGGCCTTTTTCTATATGGGGAATCGACATGATTGGCATGATTGAGCCCAAGGCTTCAAACGGACATCGGTTCATTCTGGTAGCCATTGACTACTTCACCAAGTGGGTCGAAGCAGCGTCATTCGCCAATGTAACCCGACAAGTGGTGGTCCGATTTATCAAAAACAATATCATCTGCCGTTATGGTGTTCCAAGCGAGATCATTACTGATAATGGATCTAACTTGAACAATAAGATGATGAAAGAGTTGTGTGCAGAGTTCAAGATCGAACACCATAACTCATCTCCCTACCGACCCAAGATGAACGGAGCGGTAGAAGCGGCTAACAAGAACATCAAGAAGATTGTTCAAAAAATGGTTGTAACCTACAAAGATTGGCACGAGATGCTACCCTTTGCTCTTCATGGTTATCGCACATCTGTCCGTACTTCAACAGGGGTTACCCCTTTCTCTCTAGTATATGGCATGGAGGCAGTTCTCCCCATAGAAGTAGAGATCCCATCAATCCGGGTATTGATGGAAGCTCAGCTCACCGAAGCTGAATGGTGTCAAAGTCGACACGACGAACTGAACCTGATCGAAGAGAAGAGAATCACGGCACTATGCCACGGTCAGTTGTATCAACAAAGAATGAAGAGGGCGTTCGACAAAAAGGTCCGACCTCGTGTCTTCAGGAAAGGAGACCTCGTGCTCAAGAAGATACAATCATTTATCACTGACTCTCGGGGCAAATGGACCCCAAATTATGATGGCCCCTATGTGGTCACGAAAGCTTTCTCAGGCGGCGCCTTGAGACTTGCAACCATGGACGGAGAGGAATTTGCCTACCCCACGAATGTTGATGTAGTCAAGAAATACTTCGCCTAAACTAAAAAAAAAAAAACGTCTCGGTGGATTGAAAACCCGAAAGGGCGGTCCAGGCAAAAGTTAGAGACATGAAAAAAATCATCCCGATGGATTGGAAATCTCATAGTACAATCCAGGCAAAAATTAGGGATAATGGCAAGTAACTATGTTCAACAAAGGCAAGTCCCTCAGCAGCAGTTACAGCATCATCTATCGGAGGAAATCTCCAGTCAAAGGTCATCTTCGACGGAAGCTCAGGATGCCCCGAATTCAAAGTTGGTAGAAGGATAGTGGTCGTTATGTTTCAACGTAGCCCTTTTCCCTGTAAATTACCATTTTCTAACTTTGTATATACTCTTTGGAATCACGCGTTTGGCTGATCTCCATCTTATCAATAAAATTTGAGCCTTTGTGCTTTTGTTTGTAATTCTTAGCTTGTTTTAGCTTTACAGAACGACGTTGTTTAAACTTAATCAGCGATTCTTGAAATAAAACAAAAATGAATTTACTTGTTAAAACTTTTTCTACTTTTAAATTAAAGATGGCAATTTATTTTGACTGTTGAACATCAGAAGAACATCGATCGCTTTTCCCGAAGTAAGTGGATTTCAAATTGCAGAATCAAAGTACTCCTTCTAAGCCAGTATGCCTGAATGAAGGGATCAACTGTGTCAGAGACCTTGTTTCGTCTGACACTCCTCGGCCGAGTTCTCATCTCCTAAGCCCGATCGACATAGCTCCCCGCGTGGACTATCTCTCCTAAGCAAGGTGGAATTGCTATTTTGAATCAACAGTACTTCTTCGCCCCGCGATGGCCGAGTATCCAATTGTGTTCATCTATTAGTCTGTATGTCACGTCTGTTTTGTCAGCATAAACATACATACTTCATGCATTTTATTTGCGTTCGCATTTCGTATTGCATCACTATCACTTGAGTCGGTCTTGTCCCCTAGTGATAAACAGTTTTCTCAATCGAGTTTGTCAGTTCTTTCCTCGTCAGGAAGTGTGGCGTCTGCACAATCTCGCCACCAGTGTATCTTTAGATCAGAGTCGGCACTTGGCCACTTTGATAACTTGAACCTCTGAAAGATCAGAGAACCTTCAACAAATGTCACTCTTCGCCATTGAAGATGATATCCTGGTTTTCCCAGATTAAGGAAAATCCACAGAGAAAGCCTCGTGATCAGAGATTCGGCAGCATGCCAGTTTTGCTCCGAAAGGATCGCTGATGAAAAGGTCATCGGCCCCACAAAATTGGACCCCATCATATGGCGTTTCTCCGGGAAGATCCCGCGAAAAGTATGATGAAAGATCCCAAACGAAAACAGTCTCTCAAGAGACTCGCTTTCCCCAGTAGAATCGACAGATGGCGTCTCCAATAGAGAAGTTTGTACACCTCTACAACTCAGATGAATGGGTTCCCCAGCAAGTCTGACATCAAAACTTGTTCCACTCAAATGGCATCTCCCCAGGAAAATTACGCGAGAAGTTTGAAAGAAAGCCGCTACGAATAGCGTCTCTTGTCAGTAAAGTTTATTGACAAAAGAAACTAAGACCAGTTCCTTGGTAAGAAACCAGGATCGAGGGGAAGTTTAAATCAGAAACTAAGACCAGTTCCTTGGTAGGAAACCAGGATCGAGGGGAAGTTTAAATCAGAAACTAAGACCAGTTCCTTGGTAAGAAACCAGGATCGAGGGGAAGTTTAAATTAGAATCTAAGACCAGTTCCTTGGTAGGAAACCAAGAACAAAGGGAGGTTTATTTCAAAAGAAAACTGAGACCAGTTCCTTGGCTGAAGACCAGGATCGAGGGGAAGTTTACCTTTTCTAAGCATTATTGCTTAGTTAAAGAAGATGAATGTGTAAGCTACCATTCATAACCACCATCAATATTTCGGATATTCCAATATTTAATCCTCTTGCACCCCGAATGCTCGAATCCCTTCGTCATTCATACCTTCGGGTCCAAGAAGATTAAATAGGGGCATCTGTAATACCCCAAATTTTGACCACTTAGATTTCCCATCATTGTGAAAATCATCATCACAATATGGATGTACCTTTATGCTTCATCAGTCTCCCCAAAGATGGGTGAGCATCCAATACAATCAAAATTAGGGTTTCAAGCCCTCTCTGAGCTTTAGACAAAGGATCAATCAAGAAATGACATGATCTTCAACTTGTCTAATCTCTCAAACATCCACAATGGATCAAAAAGGACTCCCACTTCAGGGATTAAGCACAAGGCTGCTCCCTTCTAGGTGGATCAAGTCTCAAGATCGACAGTGTCACCAAATTAGGGTTTTGGTCGACCAGGGCCTCCAGATGGAAATTTTCATCTGGGCACAAGCCCTTGATCCAAAACATAACCTAATATACTCCATGGAACCTCATGAACCCATGCATCAAGTCAATTTTGCCTCAGGGGATGCATTCATCAAAAATCAGGAATTAGGGTTTCTTGACCTAATTCACCCCTAAGTTGACTTTTGGGATAAACCATGAGCCAAGACCTCAAGAGATGATTTGAGGGTCTCTAACACACCATGTTGATCTATTTGGAACAATGGATTGATCCAAGAAGCTTGAGCAACAAGTTTCATTTTCATCTGCACCACAATTAGGGTTTTAAGGGAAAAGTCAACTGTAACTTTGACTTTTGACCAAGGCATGCTACCAAACCCTAATACATGATTTAATATACCCTATGACACCCATGGAACATGTCCATCAAGTTTGATTTAGGTCAAGGACATGATTTCCTGAAGAATTGCACAGTTTGGAATTCATCTGATAAAAAGTCAACTGTGCACAAAAGTCAACTTTGACTTTTCGAGATTTTTCACCAAAATGGATTTTCAACCCTAAAATGATGTTAATGTATGATTTGAATCATCATTCATCAAGAAAAATCAAGAAAAGTGAGATAACTTGTAAAAGGGGTAACCATAAAACTCAGAAATTTTTCTAAGTTAAAAATAAAGTGGCAAAGGTACCAACTTTGGAGGACCATAACTCCTAAACCACAAGGCCATTTTTTCTCATCCAAAGATGGATTTGTAGCCCTCACTATCACCTACAAAAACTTCAACTACAAGTCATTCCAATTCATTAAGGATTTTGAGTTATGGAGTGATCAAAGTGGCTGAAAAGTGAAAATGTCACTTTTTCCAACACTTAGTGAAATTTTCACTAAGTCAGAATTCTGCTTCACTTTTTGCCAAATGTAGGGGAATTTTTCACTTAGAATCAAAAGAGATCAAAACCAAACTTGTTCAAACAGTTGTTGTATCATGTCAGGGCTTTCCAAAATGGCCAAGAACATTGCCAAATTCAACCTACATCATGAGATACAACATTGGCAAGTTGCCTTGCTGAAATCTGTCAAGGCAAGGCAGAATTTGCATTTTGGCTCGATTTTCCAAAATCAGCCAATTGCAATTGCTCCAATCCACTTGGACACCTCAGAGGATTGAATCCAAAGGGGACAATCACTGAGCCAAGCCTCCAAGGTCCAAGGAACAAGGAATAGCATGTTGAACCTAGAGTTGTCAAAATAGGGACAAGACTTCAAATTTGGAATGAGGCATTCAATGGAACCATCAAGGTGGCATGGACTGAGCCATTCTCATATGAAATCAGTCAAGACTTATCCAAGACCAAGGGGACCAAAGCTCTGTGCCCTAACCTCTAGTCAATGGCTAAAGGAGACTTTCATTTCCATTGGCCAACATTGAGGAAACCTACTTACCAGCTGCCATGCACTATTCCTTGCAAAACAAACTTGCTCTACTATAAATAGAGCTCAATTGTGGTCAGTTTAAGTACACCAAAGCCATCTAACAGATGCTTTCCTCAAAATCTCTTTCTCTTGGCAAAAATACCTTTCTTAGCAAGGTAGCTATCGGGTTTTGAGTTTGAGAGCAATTCTGCACAAACCAATCACTCACACACCTCACATACATCACATATGAGCTGATCAAACACTCACATAACTTCTGAAACATCAAAATCTCAAAATCACTTGCCATCCACACAAGTTTGAAGTGAAGTTGCAGCTGAGATGCCATAAACTGATCCAGTCCATTTCAATTCAATCCAAGTGTTCAAACACACTCCATATGGTGTAGGGAAGCTGTTCAGATCATCACAACTCATCTGTAACACCTCCAACCCAGAATTTGATTTGCTCTTGCTGTCACGACTTGGAGGTAAGCACATACTTGGTCATCTCTCAATCTATGCATATTTCCTCGCACAATAATTTGGCCATATGTTCATAATCATGCATGGAATGTTTTCCCTCAATTAATTGCATTGTTTGAATCGTGTATCAAAAATCCTAGCCTTCATGCAGAAATTAGGGTTCTTGAGGTCTCTTCGTGATTTCTTGTTGTATGTTTAATTTAAATGAAATTAAAGTACATAGACATGATCGTGAGGTTGAGACGAGCATAATGATATGTGGATTGTATGATATGGTTACGTATTCATGGAGATTGGATAGAAAATGCAAATCTGGGCAAACTGAAAAACGCGCGTGTTCTTGGCGCCATTTTCATATATTTGAATATTTGAATTTTTGTGATTTTGTTTAATTGATTCAAAAATTAATTTCTCTCTGAGTTTTAATGATTTTGAGTTGATTCTTTTTTTAATAATTCACAAAAATGTTAAAATATTTTATTTTCACAAAAAATCCCAAAAATATTATTTATTTCATATAATTGATATTTTTGTAGAGAATTAATATTTTGATTGTTTTTTGGCATTTTAAATATTTTTTCTACATTGATTTTGCAACTTTTAATGCTTTCTAATTATTTTGTAGGTCAATACTTAATTTTTGAAGCATTAATCCAAGATCACAATTTGTTTTCCATGTGTTAAACAATTTTTGATCATTTTAATTGAATTTTTATTCAATTAAATACATTTTTGAAAACAAATTAGGGTTTTGGATTAATTCAACCCTTATAAATCATTTTCAAAACACTTTGGGCCTCTATTAGAGTGTAAGACCCAATTCTTTTTTTTGACCAAATCATCTTTGGGCCTCACTTATTGTATAAGTCCCGATACCGTCAAAAAAACAAACGGCGCGATCGTCGCCTTTTCAAAAGTCATCTGGGCCTACCCTCGAGTAGTAAGACCCATTTATTTTTCTTCAAAACTCTTTGGGCCTCTTGAGAGAGTGTAAGACCCATCCCCCCTTGTACAAAAACTTTTTGGGCCTCACTCATTGTATAAGTCCCTTTGTACAAGTAAACGGCGCGATCATCGCCCGTTTAAAATTAAAAACCACATGGGTCTACCCTCGTGTTATAAGCCCCACTCTTTTCTTTAAACCTTTTTGGGCCTCTTGAGAGAGTGTAAGACCCATCCCTTTGTACAGAAAACCTTTTTGGGCCCCAGTCACTTGTATAAGTCCCGCTGTACAAAGTCAAACAGTGCGCTCACTGATAAAACTCTGGGCCTCTCCTTGAGCTGTAAGACCCAAATCTTTCTTTTTCAAAGCACTTTCTCCTTTGATTTTGAATATACTATTGTTTTCAATCTTTCTTTGTTGAACAACTAACCAAACAGCATGGAAGCACTACAACCGAGTAAGTGGTTATCGCTTTCATTTACTGCTTTCATATTATAAACTGTATTGTGGGGCTGCTCACTGTAAGTCTCCTTTCATAAACTCATATCTACTATGTAATAATAGTATAGATATTTCGAGTTTCCCCGACAACTACGTCTAGAACTAGGTGACGCCGTTTCATTTATTCGTAGAAATAGACGCCTAGATCCCCAATAGGAGCACCAGATATAGTCTTCTCTTCGGTTGTCCTCCTTAGGAATCGTCAAGAAATTCTATTCCCCATAGATGAATTATTCTCGGTGAAACTTCTCTTGAATTTCTTCAAACCTCCGAACTATTCAAACTCTCTTGAGAAGATAAAAGTTGCTGGATAGTAAACCTCGCACGTTTACCAGTGGTTTTATCTTTAAAAGAGTTTTCTTGAACTTTTCTTTGGTTTGGGACCCACGGGCTTCTTAAAAGCATCGGCCTCCTCTTGGGCATCGTACAAGGACCCACAGGCTTCCTATAAGCAACCCGGCCTCCTCTTGGGCTTCGTACAAATTGTCCCGACGACCTCCTAGAGGTACAGGAACAGAACCTAGTCATCTCCATAGAGCAGTCCTTTCATAGAGTCTACTACTGTTTCTCGAAGCATAGTACAAAAGATAAAACTCTAGACTTGGACAATCTAACTTCCTTGAGTCTCAAAGACATTCTCAAGCACCCTTCGTTAAATAGGAAGGAAACCCGCAGACTCGGATAGTCTCAATACCCTTTGGATTTCCCGTTTCCTCAAAAAGAAGGAAATATCCCAGATCCTCAAATCAAATCCCTGAGTACAGTGTTGCTCATATAAGAACTGATTTTTTCTTTTTAAATCAGTATATTGGATCTGTCACTCAACTGAAACAGTTACAATAGCCTCCATCTCGGGCTTTATACGAGATACCAAAAGACTCCATCGTCGGGTCAAAACCTTTTCGCCTCTCTCTCGGGCTTTGTACAAGATACAAAAACACTCTCTTACTGAGTATAAAAGATTTTCCAACTGAGTCAACTCTTTGCTAGCCTCCTCTCAGGCTTTGTATAACGATATGCCCCACTGGGTCAAAAACTTTTAGCCTCTCTCTCGGGCTTTGTACGAGACACAAAATAGCCTCCTCTTAGGCTTTATATAATGATTTTCCTAGCGGAAATTAGCCTCCTCTTAGGCTTTGTATAAGAAAACCACTGGTTAATCCAATTAACCTTTTAGCATCAAAGTTGTGCCTCGTTCACAGTACACAAACATCAACAACTCCTTTCCCTTCATCTAATCGCTGTAAGCGGCAAGCCTCTGGATCATCTATATCCATGCCAATGTCCCTCTTTTAGCATGAGAAATTCCTAAGGAAAGATGGCATTGCTCTACACTGAGTTAAAGTCTTCTCCTTCAGGTTAAAACCCTTTCTTCGGAAATTATGGCATTGCTCGGATCCGCGTATCCCAGTTAAAGTAATTCTCCTTCTCCCCTCTTTAGAGATGACAAATTCTCTCTAAAGTCGAGGTCTTTCATCTTCACATCTTGGGCTTTGAACAAGATACAAACCACCTTTCGCTTCACGTCTTGGGTTTTGAACAAGACACCAAAACACTAATTTCCTCCCATAGAATAGGAGGAACTACGAACGCTCTGATTTCCCTGTTTCGGTAAACGGGAATACGTAGGCATAAGATCGAAAGAAAAGATCTTAGCGAGCGCAATCAACCAAAAAACCTAAATCCCATATCTCCATCAATTAAAAGCAGTAATTCAAAAGCATCAGTCCTAAACATCCTAATCCTTATTCCCCGCCAGAAACCCTTTGCCTAGGAAAAAAAAAGAAAGAACTGTATTGGCGAAATACGAATAACCAGTACAAAGGTCCCCCACATTGATAGCATCCGTAACCTAACAGACCGCTGTTTAAACTCAGTATGCAAGCAGGGTTAATTGGAGACATCTATCTCCCTTCCTTATTCAGCTCACAATAGGATAAAAAAAGAATCGACCTGTAGTTTTAAGCTCAACCGCAGAGAGCGACCAGCGCTTAAGAACCGCGTCCAAAATCGCTCGCTACACTATGTCTTCTTGTTATCCCAACTTTTGGTTGGTATGTCTTCTTGTTATCCCAACTTTTGGTTTGTATCCTTTGCTTCATCCCAACTTTTGGTTGGTATATCTTCTTTTTACCCCAACTTTTGGTTGGTATCTTTTGGCTATCCCAACTCTTGGTTGGTATCTTGTCTTATTATCCCAACTTTTGGTTGGTATGTCTTCTTGTTATCTCAACTTTTGGTTGGTATCCTTTGCTTCATCCCAACTTTTGGTTGGTATGTCTTCTTTTTATCCCAACTTTTGGTTGGTATCCTTTGCTTCATCCTAACTTTTGGTTTGTATATCTTCTTTTTATCCCAACTTTTGGTTGGTATCTTTTGGTTATCCCAACTCTTGGTTGGTTTCTTGTCTTGTTATCCCAACTTTTGGTTGGTATATCTTCTTGTTATCCCAACTTTTGGTTGGTATCTTGTCTTGTTATCCCAACTTTTTGTTGGTATGTCTTCTTGTTATCCCAACTTTTGGTTGGTATGTCTTCTTGTTATCCCAACTTTTGGTTGGTATGTCTTCTGACTATCCCAACTTTTGGTTGGTATGTCTTCTTGTTATCCAAACTTTTGGTTGGTATCTTTTGGCTATCCCAACTCTTGGTTGGTATCTTGTCTTGTTATCCCAACTTTTGGTTGGTATCTTTTGGCTATCCCAACTCTTGGTTGGTATCTTGTCTTTTTATCCCAACTTTTGGTTGGCATCTTTTGGCTATCCCAACTTTTGGTTGGTATCTTGTCTTGTTATCCCAACTTTTGGTTGGTATGTCTTCTTGTTATCCCAACTTTTGGTTAGTATGTCTTCTTGTTTTCCCAACTTTTGGTTGGTATGTCTTCTTGTTATCCCAACTTTTGGTTGGTATCCTTTGCTTCATCCCAACTTTTGGTTGGTATGTCTTCTTTTTATCCCAACTTTTGGTTGGTATCTTTTGGCTATCCGAACTCTTGGTTGGTATCTTGGCTTATTATCCCAACTTTTGGTTGGTATGTCTTCTTGTTATCCCAACTTTTGGTTGGTATGTCTTCTTGTTATCCCAACTTTTGGTTTGTATGTCTTCTTGTTATCCCAACTTTTGGTTGGTATGTCTTCTTGTTATCCCAACTTTTGGTTGGTATCCTTTGCTTCATCCCAACTTTTGGTGGGTATGTCTTCTTTTTATCCCAACTTTTGGTTGGTATCCTTTGCTTCATCCCAACTTTTGGTTGCTATCTACCGTGTCTAAGCCCACCTTCGGTTGGCAAACACTTTATCTTGTATCTCCCCATAGTTTGCAAATTTTCAGGTTATTTTGGTATTCAAACCCCGTGCATCCCGACTGTCTGGAAGCCTTCGTTTCCATACCCTCGGATCCAAGAAGTTTGAATAGGGGCAGCTGTAACACCCCAAAATTTGCCCTTTCTTTTTTTAATATTAACTGGCTTATATTTCATTTCATTTTTGTATTATCATTCCGCATTTGCATGCTTCTTCTAAGCTCGGGATCAAGGTATCCTACAGCAGCTTATGGCATCATCAATATCAGTACTATTTTCAAGGTTAATCAAAGCCAAGCAGACAGCTTTCCAAGCCTTTTTGAGCATTTATTTTGTTCATTAAATGATTAGATGATCAGAAGCTTCAGCAGTCAAGTTTTGATCAGTTATGCAACACCAAAAAGTTGTTATCAGCGGTTTAATCAGAGCGCAAAAAGTATTTCACAGTATATTTCAGGCGTTATTCAGTGGCTACATCAAGTTTAGAGTTTCAGAGGTTTAACAGGTTCAGAACAGCTATCAGAAGTCACTTCTCCAGGTTTCCCTCAAAAAGGCGCTAAAATTCAAAATTTGGATGAAGTAACCAGTTACTGCATATAGGTTAACCGGTTACTCTGTGCGTATTTTGAAAAATAGTGTGATTTTCAGCATTGTGATCATGTGATTTCCATGTGCATGTGTGGGAAGGATCTAGAATTGATTCAATTTCATCATTTTCCATCCAAATTAAATTTCCCTTCATCATTTTCCATTATTCTTTCCACCCTAATTCCACACTTTTTCTCTCAAATTTCTCTCTTAATCTCCATTCCACTCATTAACCCACACTCCAAACCACACTTGAATTCCTAACCTACCTTCTATTTAATTCAATTCACTCCAAACCACACATAACCTTGATTCATTTTCTGAATTTTCTACACTTCTCATTCCACATTTCTCTTAACTTTCCTCTCATTCCAAAACCCTCACTCAAAGTTCCATCATCAAAGTTCAACAAATTTTGCATTGAAATTTGTTAATCTTGGAACTAAACCTTCATCCATTCATCAATTCTTGGAAGGATCTTGAATTTGCTACTGCTTTGGAGCCTAGAATCACTTTTGGAGCAGCTTTTGATAATTTGGAGTGTTCTAGCTTAGATCTTGATTGTTCTTGCTTGGATCTTGAAATTCATTGCGTAGATCTTTGGTTTTCTTGCTTGGATCTTGAAATTCATTGCATAGATCTTTGGTTTTCTTGCTTGGATCCATCAATTTTCATTTTCAACATTCACCAAGGCAAACCTCAGCCTTGTAGGTTGGTTTTCTTTAGATCTACAATTGATTTAGCTTATTTACAACTTATTCGATGTAGATCTTTGGTGATTTTTGATTTGGATCCATGTTGCTTGATGTGATTCTTGATGTTGATAATTGCTGGATCTAATTAATGTTGTTCACTGATATTCGATGTGATTTTCGTGCATAAGTGATTGTATGATAATTAGAATTAATTGGATAAGCTGATTTGCTGCTGAGAAGTGATTCTGCAACTTTTTTTTGAATTCTGTCCCAGAGTAACCGGTTACTCACCAGGAGGTAACCGATTACCCTGTGTATTTTTGCGCAGTTTTGAAATTTTGAACTGAGTAACCGGTTACTCCCCAGGGGGTAACCGGTTACCATTGCTGCAGAGTGTTATTTTCTTGCATTTTCTTTCTTGTTTGACATCCTTAACATGTTTAAACTTCATGGATCAATGCATTGATGATTGGTGGATTATTCTTGAGCTATTTTAACACACACCAACATATGAACATGATTTTTTCGACACACGTTCTTTTGTTTTTCATTATTGAACGATAATGCTTGCGTGGTTGATTAATTGTTGTGATGATCATGTAATGCATACACTTTGAGCTTGTTAATTGCTAAATGATGTTGGTGATTGCTGAAATAGTTATGTGTATGTTTATTTGCTTTCTATTTCAAAGGATGCATGCTTGTTTGAATTTGTTCACATGTTTGAAAGTATGTATTCTTCTATAATGTGCATCATTCCATGTTGCTTGCAATACTTGTTCACCATGAGTTATAATGTGTTTGTGATCATGATCAATTGTTTGATATGTTATAGTCTTGATGCAATTTCTTAATGCCATGCCTTAGTCGTTTGAGATACATGATGCCCTGCCTTTTCCATAGCTGTTTATGTGCATACATGCTGTCATATGTGATGCCTTGCATACACATGTTGTTTGTGATATTTTACACCTGTTTACATGCTGGATTGTATGCTGTGAAATGCCGATTGGTGTTTGTGCTTGATTTTACTGTTGTTCTGATGCAGATGGGCTGTTATAGCTGTTGTTTTTTTTTTCTCTTTTTCACTCTTTCTTTCCCCTTGAATCTCAAGACTTGTTCAAGTCTTGAATTCCTTTCCCTTTAGAGCTACCTAGTCCAACTTAATTTCCGATTAAGCTTGGAGTAGGATTAGCATTAGGTCCCTAAACCTCACTAACCCTAGGATCCCCTTTTGTATGTTAGTTTTAGGATAGAGTTCCCTTTGTGTCCTCTTTCTTCTCATCTCGTAACTTCTTCAAAACACTTAATAAGGATAATGTGTATTGCGCATGAGCCTTAAACGTGGGAAATGAGAAATGAGGGGTTTCCTCTCATTTTTCTAGAGTGTTTAGCGGGCGTCCTGTCTTGGGACGATTCGTTATGTATTCGTTCCTACGCCATAGACTTTGGTGCAATGCAAGTTATGAACTAACTTAAAACACTTCTATCTAAAAAACACAAAAAACAAATTCAAATATTTTTATCCTTTGGGATTGTTTGGTTCCGGACCATTTTTCAGAAAAGAGCACGTTACTCTCCGTCTAAGTCGCAAACAAGTATCGACCCTAACTGCCGGACGTGAACTTAACGTCGCTCATAAAAAACACAAACCGACCTCGTTAGGTCGAACTACGACTGCTCTGATTCTTCTCTCTCGTCCGATTAAGGATACGTAGGCACGATATGCGATATCTTGACGAGCAACCTTCCCCCGTAGTCCGTCGAACTACATTGTCTCTGACTTTCCCATTGCACAGAGGGAGTACGTGGGCCTAGGACAACGATAATGTCCTACCCAGTCTTTCTTAGTCACCCCCTCCCCCGTTTTTTTTGTTCAGCCATAGATATTAGGATAGCTCACTCTCTATTTAGACAACAAGCGTGGATCCCATCGAATACGATGGATGCGTGGGGTGCTAACACCTTCCCCTCGCATAACTGACTCCCGAACCCCAACTATGGTTGCGATGACCATGTCTTTCCCTTTCTCAAGTTTACGCAGTGTTTCCTTTCCCTCTCTCGGGATAATTACACATTGCTAGCGACTCTGTTTTCACGCCACTTTCGCATTTGTACCATGGATGCAAATCCTCGGGAGCGACACATTGCATGAGCATTTTGCATGGCATCTTCCCAAAAGCATATCATTTTCCATTTCGTATGGATCATTACGCCATAGAAGAATTCAAACATAAGTATTCAAAGCATAAGCCAGGCTTGAGTTCTCATTTGCCAAGCGCATCCCCGACAGGGAGAACAATAATTCAGGAGATATCGTCCAACTTTATACCCCAAGCCGTGGATTTGGTCATTTGGAGAGACTATTTGGTTTACCCCTGCAGATTCGTTTGTCAGGATCGTCAACCCATGGGTTCTTTTCACCCCTCCGTCCAGGTGGTCTTCTGGTTTATCCCCTCAGAGTTGTTAGCGTAAAACACTCGTCCGTGTTCTTTTCCATTACCTCAATACTTTGTCCGTATTGATTCTAAACACTCATCCGTGATCTTGCGACACTCGTCCGTGTTTGGTTTAGCATTTCAATCCCTAGTAAAGTTGCCATTTGTCTTTCAGCGCCCGTCCGTGTTTGAACTTTTATTTCAATACCTGTCCGTATTGACCATAGATACCCGTCCGTATTGACCTTTTAGACACTCGTCCGTGTTCTTTCAGCACCCGTCTGTGTTTGAACTTTTTAGCCAATACTCGTCCGTATTGACCTTTTAGACACCCGTCCGTGTTCTTTCAGCACCCGTCCGTGTTTGAACTTTTTAGCCAATACCCGTCCGTATTGACCCTTTAGACACCCGTCCGTGTTCTTTCAGCACCCGTCCGTGTTTGAACCTTTTTTAGCCAATACTCGTCCGTATTTACCATGGACACCCGTCCGTGTTCTTTCAACACCCGTCCGTGTTTGAACTTTTTAGCCAATACCCGTCCGTATTGACCTTTTAGAAACCCGTCCGTGTTCTTCAGCACACGTCCGTGTTTGAACTTTATAGCCAATACTCGTCCGTATTAACCATAGACACCCGTCCGTGTTCTTTCAACACCCGTCCGTGTTTGAACTTTTTAGCCAATACTCGTCTGTATTGACCTTTTAGACACCCGTCCGTGTTCTTTTAGCACCCGTCCGTGTTTGAACTTTTTAGCCAATACCCGTCTGTATTGACCTTTTAGACACCTGTCCGTGTTCTTTCAGCACCCGTCCGTGTTTGAACTTTTTAGCCAATACTCGTCCGTATTGACCATAGACACCCGTCTGTGTTCTTTCAACACCCGTCCGTGTTTTAACCTTTAGACACCCGTCCGTGTTCTTTCAGTACCCGTCCGTGTTTGATTTGATGTACACTCGTCCGTGTTTATCCCCAGCGTAGTCAACACTCATCCGTGTTTGTTTCAATCCATTTCAATACTTCGTCCCTATTGATCTCTAACACCTGTTCGTGTTATAATCTTACGCTTTTTATTACTTGTTCCCCAGCGGAGTCGTTTCTCCTTTTGTAGGATGTAAATTTGTGCGGTTATTTTGTTATTCAATCTCCATGTATCCCGATCGTCTGGAAGCCTTTGCTTCCATACCCTCGGATCCAAGAAGTTTGAATAGGGGCAGTTGTAACACCTCAAAATTTGCCCTCATGCTTCTAACCCTTTTTGGCTTATGCTTCATTTCATTAGCATCGTCATTTTTGCATTTGCATGTTTCCTTTGAGCATGGGATCGAGGTATCTATCAACAGCTCATGGTGTTATCTTTTTAGGTATGTTTTTCAATAGTGTTCAGAGCCAAGCAGATAGCTTTCAAGGTCCTTTTGAGCTTTTATTTAGCTCATTAAACGTTTTGATAATCAGAAGCTCCGACAGTCATTTTGATCAGGTGATCCGGTATCAGACATTGTTAATTCAGCAGGATTTTCTGAGGTGTCAGCAAGAATTTTTGTTTCATTTTAGGTGTTACTCAGTAGCAGTATCAAGTTTTGAGTTTCGGGGGCTTAACGGGGTTCAAAACTGTTGTCAGAGGCCATTTTTCCAAGTTTCCCTCCCAAAGGCGCCAAAATTCAAAATTTAAACTGAGTAACCGGTTACAACATAACTGATAACCGGTTACTCCTTTGTTTTTCAGCTCATTTTTCAGGATTTTTGAACTGAGTAACCGGTTAGCACATATGCTGTAACCGATTACTCTGGGCGCAGTTTGAAAAAAATTAAGTTTGCATCATTGTGATCATGTGCTTGGCTTGTGCATGTGTGGGAAGGATCTAGAATTGATTTATTTTCACCATTTTCCACCCAAAATTCAATTCCTTCCAACATTCTCCACTCTAATTTCTCGTTTCCTTTCCTAATTCATTTTTTACCCCAATTTCCACACACTAAACCTCAGTCCAAACCCAAACTTAACTCCTAACCTAGGGATTATTTAAATCAATTCATTCTAAACCTCACAAAACCTTGATTCATTTTCTCATTTTTCTACACATCTCACTCCATTTTTCTCTAAACTTTTCTCTCATTTCAAAACCCTCACTCAAAATTCCATCATCAAAGTTCAACAAATTTTGCATTGAAATTTGTTGATTTTGGAACTAAACCTTCATCCATTCACTAATTATTGAAGGAATCTTGGATTTGCTACTGTTTTACTCTTGGATTTGAGCTTTTGGAACTGATTTTGGAGGAAGCTTGAAGCAAAATCATCACATTGTTTGGATCTTGAAGTTTCTTGCTAGGATCTTGAAGTTTCTTGCATAGATCTTGGATTTCTTGTTTGGATTCATCATTTTTCATTTTCAACACTTACCAAAGAAAATCTCAGCTTTGTAGGTTGGTTTTCCTTAGATCCATACTTGATTTAGCTTAATTTCAACTTATGCAATGTAGAACCATGGGTTTTAATGTGTTTTGATCTGTTTGCTTGATTTTGATTGTTGATGTTGATGATTGTTGGATCTAATTGGTGTTTGATTACTGATATTTGATGTGAATTTCGTGATTATTTGATTGCATGATCATTTGGATGTTTGGAGAAGTGATAAGCTGCTGAAAAGTGATTTTGGAAGCTAAAATTTGAATTATGTTGTAGAGTAACCGGTTACAGCATAAATGATAACCGGTTACCCTGTTGTTTTTCTGCATAATCTGTCTGATTTTGAACTAAGTAACCAGTTACAACATATGTGCTAACCGGTTACCATTGCTGCAGAATGTGATTTTCTTGCATTTTCTTGTTTGTTTGAAATCCTTTGCATGTCTAAACTTCATGGATTAATATGTTGATGATTTGTGAATTATTCTTGAGTTGTTTCACCTCACACCATTGCATGAACACGATTCTTCGACACACAATTCTTGGTTTTCATCGATGAATGTTTATGTTTGCGTTGTTGATTACTTGATGCGATGAACACAATGCACACACATTTGAATCATGTTAATTCTTGATTAATGCTCAACTTGATGGACATGTAATGTGTGATGTTTGATGCACGTTTCTTATGTCATGATTGCATCATTTTCAAATGCATGGTGTGCTGCCCTGTTTTCCACTACTGTTTTGGTGCATATGTGTTGTTGTATGTGCTGCTGTTTGGCCTTTTACACCTCTTTTTGTGCTGAATTTGAGTTGTCAAATGTTGTTTGGAGTTGTTGCTAGATTTTATCGTTGTGCAGGTGCTGGAGCACTGTTGTAGCCGCTGTTTTTTGGTTTATTTATTTGGTTCTCGCTTTGCTTTTGTATGCTCCCTTAGGGTTCCCTAGTCCAACTTAATTTCCGATTAAGCTTGGAGTAGGGTAGACATTAGGATTCAAACCATGCATGCTAACATAGGTACATGTTTCCCCTTTGAACTCAACCATAGGGTCACCTTTTGCATGACAACATTAGGATAGAATTTCCATAGCGTTTTTCTTTTTGACTTGAGTCTTCTCTTCTTATCTCATAACAATTCTAAGACACTTAATAAATATAACATATATTGCGCTCAAGCCTTAAGTGTAGGAAATGAAGAACGAGGGGTCTCCCTTCCTCTTCTAGAGTGTTGAGCATACGTCCCATTAGGGGCGACCATGCGATGCATTCGTTCCCGCATGGTAGACTTTAGTGCAATGTAAGTTATAGACTAACTTCAATCCATTTCTGTCTAAAAAACACAAAAAAAATTATAATTTTTTTATCCTTCGGGATTGTTGGGTTTCAAATCATTTTCATAAAAGAGCTCTTCGTTCGCGTAAAAAACATTTACCGACCTTGTTAGGTCGAACTACGACTGGTCTGATTTCCTCTCTCTCTCTTCCGATTGAGGATACATAGGCACAAGACACAATGTCTTGGGGAACAACCTCCCCCTTTAGTGCGTAGTCCGTCGAACTACGTTGACTCTGATTCTTCGTTCGTCCACGAAGATACGTAGGCATTGGATTGCGATAATCCTTGCGAGTCCGTCTTTGTTTTTCTTCTCTCGTTTTCGTTTAGCCGTAGACTTGAAGATAACTCACCCTTTGATTAGACAATAAGCGTGGATCCCATCGAGTACGATGGACGCGTGGGGGTGCTAATACCTTCCCCTCGCGTAACCGACTCCTAAACCCGGACTATGGTTGCGATGACCATGTCTTCTCCCTCTTAGGTTTTCTTCGATCGTTTCCTTTCCCTGCATCGGGATAAATAACGTTCGGTGGCAACTCTTCTATTCTAGTTTTCTCGCCAGTTGTTTTTTCGCAGTTGCGACAACTTCCTCAGCTGGGTCTTCGATTAAGAGGACAACTTAGTTTGTCATCCCCGGTGGAGTTGCCTTCGCCTTCAGCATTTATTTTCCTGAGGCGCTTCTTTTGCATTGCATAAGCATCGTTTGCATGGCATCCTTCTTGTAGCGGCAAAATCGTGAGTGTAAGCTATTGATTAACTTAACTCGAAAAGCAAGAGTTGCCACCGCACTTTTATTTTATCCAAAAAGGAAAGGAAAAAAAGAGCGAACAAAACCTACACAAGCTCTAAAACAAGAACATGTGGACAGAGACTGGGTAAGGGGGTTGGTTACGTTAAGGGAAGGTGTTAGCACCCAAAACGTCTATAGTACTCTATAGGAACCCTTTGAAATATTTACGCTTTTTATTTTGAAAAGGTTGGTTTGAAATGAGATTGAGGAGATGAGAAGAGTGTTGTACCCTAAATTTTTACCCCTTAGATGTCATCTAGTTTTTTTTCGCGCCTTAGGATCATATCTGCATTGTGTGAACTAACCCATATCTTGTAGTTTGTTTCATTGTGTCCAAATTAGGTTTGCTCATCATTATGAAGCTCCACAAGTGGTTTGAATCAAGTAAAGTCAACAAAAGATCCACATTGCAAGAACTTCGGGAATTAGGGTTTTTATCTGAAGAAATCACTGAGAAATCGGCTCTATCAAGTCAAGAGTCGTGTGGTTCACCTACCACTTGAGGTCATCTACATCCAAGGGACCTCATTCAACAAGAATTAAAGATCTATTGGTCCTCAACAAGAGAAGCTTGAGCCTCAGTCTCATTATACCTCAAAATTAGGGTTTCTATGACACTTGGAAGTCAATGGCCCTGATTCTCATCAAGAAGGGCTCCCAAAACCTAATTCATGGTTCTATTGGGTTATCAACATCATCAAGAGTCTCTTAAGAAATTTGGATATGAAGGAAGAAGCAAGATCACAAGATTCAGTCTCAGTACATTCACAAGCAGAATTAGGGTTTGTCAAAAACCCTAATTTTTGGGGATTTTGGTTCAGATGAGGAATCAATGGTTCTAATCATCATAGAATGTCTCATGAAGTATTCAAAGCATCCATATCAAATTTCATGAGGTTTCTTGCAAGAGAAGTAGGGTTTTGGTCATGAAAGATTTCATATGTATAATTTTCCCTCTAATAGCAAAAATTGAAATGATCATAACTCCTAAACCATACATCCAAATAGAGTGATTCAAGTCTCATTGGAAAGCTATTTTCAAGATCTTTGTTTTGTTCCATATGAATTTTCTCCCAAAAATGCTTAATTTTTAAGTTATGGAGCTTGCAAGTTAGGCTGACCAATGACTTAGTAAATTTTCAGCTTTTTTTGCCTTCATGAATAGCCAACTTCAACCCTATTTTTCACCAAGCTACATTGAGATTCAGAACTCGAGTTAAACATGAGTTTTATAGAGGGCCATGAGAGCTTTCCAAAGAGTACTGGAACCCCCCAATCCATTGAGTAAGTTGGGAGTTTCGAAGGCTCAAAGTCAGGGCTGTCATTACTTGTCATCCAAGGAACCACTTTTGTGAAACTTCTCAAATCAGTTTCTAATCAATTTTTTCTCATCAAATCTGAGTTCTAATGACTCATTTCACTTTAATCCAATTAATCCCACGAATTTGAACTGAAGATAGCATTAAAATAATGAGGAAAAGTTTGGTTGTGCAAGTGGGAAGGAAAGAGAAACTTTCCAAAAGAGGAAAGTGTTTGTTTATTCATAGAGCCTCTCAAACATCAACTCAACAGTCTCTTGCTCAGTTTCTCATAGATTCTGGGAGATTTTCCTTCAGTAATTTGAATTTCTTCTGCAAATGGATTGCTTCACACGATTTGTGAACGGCATATTTGGCATTTGTTGGCAAAAAGGACCATACCTCATTGCTTTCACTCTGTTTATAAATAGCAGCCTGGTTTCTCTTATTTTTCATCAACAACATCTGTTTACACAACAAAAACACTATAAAGAGTTCTGAGTTTTCTTTTGGCAAGTGAAAGAGTGGCTGCAGTTGTGCTAGCTTGAGTAGAAGGGAGAAGAAGCAAGAACCTGTACAAGAACTTGCTGATAGCTTGGAAGAGAGGTATGTAGCTTCACCTCACCCTCATTCAGTATATCAATATCATATGCATCTTTACATTGTTTCTATGTTACTTTTTGCTGTTCCATAACATAAATCTGATGTATGAAGGTTTGTGTTTTGGATTCATCATGATTGAGTTGAGTTCTGCTTGGTTGAAAGCACAACATTTACTGATTTGCTCTATGCTTGGTTTTGTTAACTTTTTGATTTTGCTTGGTTACTATTGTTAAGCTCATCACAGATGGTAGATGTGTGCTTCTTATTGTCTCAAATACATGTGTATGTTGCTGATAGGCATCTCTATCTTTTATTCATACTGATATTATATTTATGCATAAGCTTATGTAGTTTCTTCATGTCTAAGAAAACTGTTAAGCCCTGAGGCTATGCAGGCAGTTTTTGTTACTCTGAGCTTATTGCAATATTAATGTCTTACCTATATTCATCCACATTTTTAGTATGACTGTAGTGTTGATATGCCTAAAATATGCTTTGAATCAAGCTTGTCATATGTGTTACAACTGGTATGCTGCTGAGTTATGCTTTTGTTCATGAGCAAGATTCATAACATGCTTAACATGATAAGATTGCTAAAATGAGTTTTTGCGCCTTTGTGGTCCATGATAGTTGGTTATTTATGTGCTTGTTGAGTTCTGTTTCTAAATGGATATTGGTTTGAGAAATCAGTTAGCACAACCATAGCCACCAATCTTTACTTTGTGCAATTAGATTGATATATTAGCTTTGTTGTCATCATCTATATGTTTTCACTTTGGAATAATGAATCTGTCTTGATATGCCCTTTACTTATAGCTTGAACCATGTTCACTAATTCTGCAATCTCTTATCTACCATGCCATACTTGTTTTACTTGTCATCTTGATTGATGTTTAGGTCTGAAATCTCAGTATATGATTTTGCTATGATCATTGTACCCTCTGCACTTATTAAGATCACCATGCTATTTGACTTGTTTTCAATATTTACACATGTATGATTACCTCATATGCACACTGATTTATTTGACAATGTGAACTAGTGTGAGGATCCCTGCCTGCTATGTAGACTTTCTGATTGATTAAGTTTGAACTTTTAATATGTTGAGCCTGTTGATCATGTTATCTGAAATTTGCTTGTCATCTTACCTCACACATGAACTGTACCTGAATGCATATAATCTGCTTATATATATACTTGCCATGACATGCTTTTTAGAATAGCTGACCTTTTGAAATTTCACATATCTTTTTGTGACTGACATGCCTTTGATGAATATGTCAAGTTTTTTTCTAAATTGCCAACTATGCCTTGTTGCCTCTTACTTGTTCTACAAGTCTTTACTGTCATCTCAGAACATGTGTGCTAACTCTGAGATTTAATCTTGTTCATGTTTAACCATTAGTGTGAGTCATGAACTTACATAACATGCTTGCCTGCCATCACTGCCTGATGAATCCATATTTTGTTTTCACTTATGTCAAAATCCATCTGGTTTGTCTATATGTTGTGTTTATTAATCTTCACATCTGTACTTTGTTTGTTATCTCACAGCACACATGAGCTTTACAAATGCATATGCCTATTGTTGATTTTGTATGGATCTATGCCTCTAACTGTTTCAAGAGTTTGTTATATCTATTGATGAGTCTTAGTTATGTCAATCAAGCTTTGTAGCCCTTTTATATAACCATGCTGCTTGTCTTTCCTTATGCCTTGATCTGCCTCGATACATTTTACTCATAACTATACATGAATCATTTTATAGAGCTTTGTGACTGATATGTTCTTAGCACACACCCAACTCATCTGTTTTTTCTTTTACATATTGCCTATTGATCAGTCTATTCATAATCATGAGGATACACATGTCTTACCGCACTAGCCACACACTTCACATAACATATCATTAGCTGAACCTGTCATTTGAATGAAGGATTTGGACCATGTTCCTCTTGTATTAAAATTCTATTCTCATATACTCCTCAGTATTGTATGGTTTGTTGTATCATGATTTGCCACCTTGAGCATACTTAGACCTTTTGTGAACTGACAATTTTATGCTGCATCCATCAATACAGAGCTTGATAATCATAATTTTGCATACAAAATTCAAAATGTCATATGTTTTTTTAAATTACAGATATGTTTGCCAAGTATGTATCCAGTTTATGAATGCTAATTCAATATGAGCTTTATGTTTTTGAACTATCCTATTATTTGGCTTGTTATCCAAGGCTGAGAATCATCATCATGACCTGGTTTTAGAGGCAAGCTATCTGAGCTTGTTGTAAAATCTAGTCTTTTGAACTATTTGGTTTAGGGCATATCTGCTTGCAGCCTGCTGCTCTTGTTTTCAATTTCTGTTTGTGAATTCCTAAGGCACAGTTGTTTGCCTCTATTCATGTTTACACAATGCACACACCTACTTCAATCTTGTTATACCTGAGATAGTTTTTATCATGTTATGCACTTCTTGGTTTACTTGTGACATCCTCCTTTCATAGCTGGTTTATGGTTTGTGTGTTCAACATTAGGACATATGGATGCCATATTTTTATTCTATGATCTTCATTGTCCATTTCTGGTTTTTGTTTCATTGAATTTGGTTAAGATATTGGCAAGATATGAGCCTATGTTTCTGGCAGCTTGAAGTGGTTGGTGAGTATGCTTGCGCAGGGCTTGGTCTACTTGTGTTTTCCATATACACACGCGGATTGATTCATATATTTGTGGTTGTGTCTTAATGAGCGGATGTATCGCCACCCCAGTGGCTGCACACTCGCTCTTAAGACCTTGAAAAACCATTGAGACGGGGGTTCGAATCCCCCTTGCCCCCAGTCTCTATTTTTTTTTCTCCTTTTTCGCCTCTGTAATACCCCAAATTTTGACCACTAAAGATTTCCCATCATTGTGCAAATCATCATCACAATATGGATGAATCATCATGCCTCATCAAATGCCTCAAGGGTTGTTGAGCATTGACTACAATCAGAATTAGGGTTTCAAGCCCTCTCAGAGCTCTTAGACAAAGGATCAATCAAGAAATGACATGATCTTCAACTTGTCTAACCTCTCAAACATCCACAATGGATCAAAAGGACTCCCACTTCAAGGATTAAGCACAAAGCTGCTCCCTTCTAGGTGGATTAAGCCTCCAGATCGACTGTGTCATCAAATTAGGGTTTTGGTCGACCAGGGCCTCCAGATGGAAATTTTTCATCTGGGCACAAGCCAATGATCCAAAACATAACCTAATATACTCCATGGAACCTCATGAACCCAATCATCAAGTCAATTTTGCCTCAGGGGATGCATACATAAAAAATCAGGAATTAGGGTTTCTCGACCTAATTCACCCCTAAGTTGACTTTTGGGACAAAACATGAGCCAAGACCTTAAGACATGATTTGAGGGTCTCTAATGAACTATATTGATCCATTTGGAACAATGGATTAATCCAAGAAGCTTGAGCAACAAGTCTCAATTTCATCTGCACCACAATTAGGGTTTCGCGGGAAAAGTCAACTGTAACTTTGACTTTTGACCAAGTCATGCTCCCAAACCCTAGGACATGATTCAATACACCCTATGACACCCATGGAACATGTCCATCAAGTTTGATTTAGGTCAAGGACATGATTTCCTGAAGAATTGCACAGTTTGGAATTCATCTGATAAAAAGTCAACTGTGCACAAAAGTCAACCTTGACTTTTTGAGATTTTTCACCAAAATGGATTTTTAACCCTAAAATGATGTTAATGTATGATTTGAATCATCATTCATCAAGAAAAATCAAAGAAAGTGGGATAACTTGTAAAAGGGGTAACCATAAAACTTAAAAATTTTTCTAAGTTATGGAAAAAGTACCACTAATGGACCAACTTTGGAGGACCATAACTCCTAAACCACAAGGCCAATTTTTTTCATCCAAAGATGGATTTGTATCCCTCATTACCCTCTACAAAAACTTCAACTAGACCTAAGTCCAATTCATTAAGGATTTTGAGTTATGGAGTGATCAAAATCAAGAAATCACACTTTGTTCCAACACTTAGTGAAAATTTCACTAAGTCAGATTTTGCTTCACTTTTTGCCAAATGTAGAGGGATTTTTCACTTGGAATCAAAAAAGATCAAAACCAAACTTGTTCAAACAGTTGTTGTATCATGTAAGGGCTTTCCAAAATGGCCAAGAACATTACCAAATTCAACTTACACCATGAGATATGACATTGTCAAGTTGCCTTGTTGAAATCTGTCAAGGCAAAGCAGATTTTGCATTTTGGCTCGATTTGCCAAAATCAGCCAAATTCAAATACTCCTATCCACTTGGACACATCTAAGGATTGAATCTAAAGGGGACAATCACTGAGCCAAGCCTCCAAAGTCCATGGAACAAGAAATAGCATGTTGAACCTAGAATGGCCAAAATAGGGACAAGACTCCAAATTTGGATTGAAGCATTTAGTGGAACCCTCAAGGTGGCATGGACTGAGCCATTCTCATCTGAAATCAGTCAAGACTTATCCAAGACCAAGGGAACCACAGCCCTGTGCCCTAACCTCTAGTCAATGGCTGGAGGAGACTTGTATTTCCATTGGCCAACATTGGCCAAACACCTGCTGCAGTTGCCATTCACTATTGCAGCCAAAACAAACTTTCTCTACTATAAATAGAGCTCACTTGTGATCAGTTTGAGTACACCAAAGCCATCAAACAGATGTTTTCCTCAAAATCTCTTCTTTCACCTCAAATTTGCCTTCCAAAGCAAGTAATTCTGAGTTTTTGAGCTAGAGAGCAATTCCACTCAAACTAATCACACACACACCTCATATATATCATATGTAAGCTGTGCAAACCATCAAAAGTGACCAGTAATCACAACATCACAAAGTCACATCTCAAAACCTCAAAATAGGCCTTTTGTGCATTTTTCAAGCCATGTCTTAATTTAGTCACTTTCCAAACCAGATAAAACCTCAAACACACTCCAAATATCATCCTTGAACTGTCCCAAATGGCACTACAACATTTATTGTCTTTTGCAACGCTGGAAAATTGTTGCTAGAGTTATGAAAATCGTTGCCTAAAAGAATAGGCAACAATTTTCAAGTGTCTTCTATACGAGCGTTGCCTATTATCTGAGGGGACGTTTATTTTTCTCTTTGGGCACAGTGTTCACAAACGTCGCCGATAATATTAGGATAGGGGATGTTTTTACATGGACCTTAAGGCAACGTTTCTTAAGTGTTCCCAAAAGCACCAACAATTATAAAACGTTGCCTTAGAGTAAAATAGGTTTTTGATAATTTTATACATTGGTCATTAAATCGTGCCCAGCTTATTAATTATTTTTCATATAAAAATTAGGACAATTGTATGCCTTAATTCATGTAAAGTAATTTATCGTACATCAGCCAACAAGAGTTGAATTTATACACAAAATTTGATATTAACTAGCAAGAGTTGAACATATACATAAGATTCTTCAAATTAATATAATAATTAAGTTTATAAAGCACACAAATTATGTACTCTTAGCCATGGACAAGTGGCGAAGTCTGTTTGTAACTTAAAATGCAGTATATCCAATGGCTCTAATAATGAATATACATCAACAAATTGGTGTGGTCATCCCATCCATCATCAAGCTCCTTCCTTCATCTTGGGGACATTACTGATCATTTGGATCCTTGCATGCTTCGCAACTAGGACCTGCACACTAGAAACAAAAATTTGATTTGATGTAAATGGTTGAACATTAAGATCTAAGACTATTCTCTCCCATTTTCTATTTCCATTATTTATTAACACATTCCTCATTAGAATCAAATATCACAATTAGAGATACAAAAACATAGTTTTGGATAACTATTTTCATTTCTTATTCATTTTAGATTTTTTTTTTATTTTTTTCATTTAGTATTTTTTTACTTTTAATTACATAAAAAGTCACATTGTTTTAATTCTTTTACAATGAACAGTTAAAGAAATAAAAAATTATTTTAGTTCTAAATTATTAAAACCAATACAAGTAGCAACAGAGAGAATTTACGGAGGGTGTAAATTAAATAGACAAAAAAAAACTAGAAGCAAGTAACAAAATTTATATTTTTTGTAAACATACCTTTTGCAAATATTTATGATAGACACTAGTTAAATTATGCCTCCTCCACTTGAATTTTGTTTCTTGAATGTATTGAACTTGGACAACCACTTAAAAGTGGCTATATTCTGTATGTGGAAGGCGGCTTTCCAAGGAGGTTTTAATAAGAACCACATTCAGGTTAAAGGAAAGTTGAGTGAATTGGTCACTATATGTAAAACAAGTTTTTCTGGTTCCTGCAATTTAAAATTTATTGTCAAGTTTTACTTCCATTATATATACAATCTTAATACTTCTAAGATATTAAATTTAACCAAAGTATAAAACACATAGATTCAACATTTCAATGAAGGAACACAAGAACCCAAAATTTTATTTATCAACCCAAAAAATATACTGTAAATTAAAAAAAAATACTGTAATTTCAGCTACAAAAACATTTTTTAAAGACACAACCAAAAATTCAGCTTCAAAAACATTGTAAAAGACATAACCTTGGCTCAATGGAACAAAAAATATACTGTAAATTAAAAAAATACCTAAAACAGTTATTATAAAGAAGAAGTAATGCACAAAACCATAATTGAAGTATGGAACATTTGGACAATGATATATGCATATATAAGGGTCTACCAGTCATTTTCAAAAGTGAGAAAGCCGAAATTGGTTTTACCTTTCACTTTCAATCATTTGTAGAAGATTAGTAACAATTTTGTGTTGAACTTTAGGGGACATTGAAAGATGTTTTCGGAAAAGTTGTAGGCCCGTGTCCCATAATGACTACATTTGATGATTGCTTCACATATATCCTATCAAGATATAAGACTACAATACATCATGAATCATGAAGATTTTCAAAACCGCATCACTAAATTCACAATGCCAAAGTTACCCTTAAAAAGTTTTACATTTTAGGGGTAACTACAATTTTCAGAGGGGAAAAGGATAGAAGAATAGAAACCACTCCGGATCGGGAACGACTCCCGCTACCCTCTATTCACCCTATAGCAGCCCCTATAGTGTTTTAAATCGTTAAGGCTCTTCCCATAACGGCCAGCCTCAGCTCTGCTTTAGCGGGATGGTGCCGCTATTGACTACTTAGGTCACCACTGAACCAAACATAAGATATTCAAACGTTCAGGCAGAGAAAAACTGAGTAAAAGTGACAAAAAAATCCCTAAATTAAATCACATTGAATAAGATCTTCATTGTAACTCAAACTACAATCACAATTTTAAAAATGCAACAAATATTCAACCTACAACATATCAGAAGAAACTCACAATAGATACTACCACCAAACTCACTTCACAATTCAAATTATCATCACAATATAGCTAGCTGCCTTCATAAAAGTCTCACTCATTCACCAGTATCTAAAAAACAGAATCAACCTCTAGAAAAAAATTTCAAAAAAATGGACAAAACACATGCAATCCTATATTCAAAAACTGTTTCTAACTATACTAAGTATTCAAAACAAAACTCTCACTAAGAGATCTAGTTTCACTAATTTTTTTTTTTTTGATGGGAAAATAACTTTCAATAAGAAGAAACAGAAGGAACAAATTGACCCAGAGAGTTAAGGAAGGGGCATTCCCCTTTCCAAGATATTGAACCATAAGATTTTCCTACTCTAATAAGACTATGAGCAAGAACATTTAGGTTCCTAGGAATATGAATTACATAACAGTGATGAAAACTCCTACACAGTTGTCTACACTCATCAGCCACAGGCTCAATAGTAGCATAAGGGAGGCAGGGGTTGATGCAATCTACTACATTCGCAGCATCCGAGTGAACAACGAGGTTGCCAACATTCTGATCACGTGCTAGTTTCAAACCCCAAAGGATAGCCATGGTCTCAGCCACTGCTGGATCAGCCTTAAAATTATCCACCTTACATTCAGAAAGAATAGTCTTGGACGCTGAATCCTTCAGGACACATCCTAGAATCGTCTGGCCATCTTTAAAGACACCAGCATCAACATGGATAGTGTAGGCATCACTATAACTAGTCTGAACAAGCTTCTCCTGTTCATTTGTTCGATGCACCTTGAAGTTCCACTGATTATAGTCGCGCACCATAGCCACTGCATCCATAGCAGTCTGTTCCGGTTTAGAGGCCTTTGCTTGAAAGAGCAGGAGGTTCCTAGCATTCCAGATTTTGTATAGAAGGGTTGCAAGAGTTTGACAAAATTCCATGTCTTTCACCGCAAGCATCTTTTGAAGCCAACTGCATAGGTCTCTATCTGCAGGCATCCTGATGCCAAGGTTTGAACTGAAAAGTACTTGTCTTGCAAAATCGCAGCTCAAGAACAAATGCTCAACAGTTTCAGGGCAAGCTTGACAAAAAGGACAGGAATTATCGAGTTGCATACCTCTTTTAACGAGATTCTGTCTGGTGGGAAGAATATTTTTTGCCATCCTCCACATGAAATTCTTGATCTTATTGTGAATCTGAACCTTCCAGATAAGCCTCCAAAGCCGCTGATAGGGAACGCTAGATGGCCCAGGATTTAAGGATAGTTTGTCCTTTAGGCAGAGGTGGTAGGATGTCTTGACTGAATAATTCCCATCCTTCTCATAATGCCAAATAATAACATCCTCATTGCAACTTCTAGAAAGAGGAATTCCCAAGATTTGAATTGCATCAGCAGCTCCAAATATAGAGTGGACCTTTGCTGAATTCCATTGCCCCGTGTCAGGATCAATCAAATCATACACCTGCATTTCAAAATTTTCAGGTCTAATTTGTTGGAGAGGCTTGAAACCTGGATTATTTGGAATCCACCTATCTTTACTGATGCAGACCTTGCTCCCTGTGCCTATCCTCCACAAAGCACCTGAATGGACGACTTTTCTGGCTCCCACAATACCTCTCCAAGCATAACTAGGATAGAAACCAATATTACAGTCATCAATGTTGCAGTTAGGTAAATACCTTCCTTTCAGCACTCTACCTACGAGAGAATCCTCGTTTTTTAGCAGCCTCCAATATTGCTTCCCCAACAGACTAGTATTAAATTCACTAATTCCCCTAAAACCCATTCCCCCATCTTTTTTTGCCTTAGCCATTTTGTCCCAACAAATCCAATGGATCTTCTTTTCTCCCTTCTTAGCTCCCCACCAAAATTTTGCTAGCATACTTTCGATTTCTCTGCAGGTTCCTTCCGGGATTTTGTAGCAACTCATGATGTAACTCGGGATCGCTTGAGCAACTGCCTTTATGAGGACTTCTTTGCCTGCTCTAGATAAGAACTTTTCCTTCCACCCCTTGATCTTTTTCCAAACTCGCTCCACCACCAGGTTGAAGATTTCCTTCTTAGATCTTCCAAAGACAACTGGAAGTCCTAGATATTTGGCATGGCTGTGAACAGTCTTGACTCCCATCCTTGTCCGGATCATATTTCTCGTTTCTTCCTTGGTATTACGACTGAAAGATGCCTCTGACTTGTCCAGGTTGACCACCTGCCCAGATGCCTGCTGGTATCTTCGAAGGATTTCTAAGACCGTGGTAGCTTCAGCTTCATTCGCACGAACGAAAAGGATACTATCGTCTGCAGAAAATAAGTGTGAGATTAAAGGGGACTTCCTAGCAATTCTGACTCCATGGAGCTTTTTGGCATTGATCTCCTTCTTGATTAGACCTGAAAAAACATCAGCACAAATGATAAATAAATACGGTGAAAGGGGGTCTCCTTGACGGAGTCCCCTTCCGGGGTTAAACATCCCACCAGGTTGGCCATTAAGGAGGACCTTATATGAAACTGTTGAGATACACCTCTCAATTAGATTAATCCATTGGAGAGGGAAGCCCATTGTCTTCAAAACTTTTGTTATGAAACTCCATTCCAGACGATCATAGGCTTTGGACATATCAATCTTGAGAGCCATATGACCTCTTTTCCCAGTCTTCTTCTTCTTCAACCAATGGAAACATTCAAGAGCAACTAAAGCATTATCAGTTATGAGTCTTCCTTGAACAAAGCCGCTTTGCTCTTCATCAATGATTTCTGGGAGGAAAGCTTTCATACGATTGGCAATGGATTTGGTGACAATCTTCATGACCACATTACATAGGCTAATTGGTCGAAAATCTTTAGGAGTGCTGGGTTGTTTACACTTTGGGATAAGGGCAATATGCGTTGAATTTATTTCTCTCGGATCTTTGCCATTATTGAGAATATCCAGAACCAAGCTGCTGATCTCGCCACCCACAATATGCCAAATTTTTTGGAAAAACAAAGCAGGCAGTCCATCCGGGCCAGGGGCTTTTAAAGGATGCATTTGGTCCAAAGCTTCTTTGATCTCTTGAGTAGTAAAAGGCTCCAAACATTTGTTTACATGACAATCCTTCAGCTTTCCTTGCACCACACTACAAATATCCTCTGACTCTATGGGGTTCGAACAGGTGAACAACTCCTTGAAATATTCAGCCAGTATCCTCTCACATTGCGCGTCTCCTTTCCTCCAATGACCATTTGTATCTCTGAGCCTACTGATTGTATTGGTTCTTCTTCTATGCTCTGCTTTTTTGTGGAAAAAACTGGTATTCTTGTCTCCATGTTGAAGCCAAACTGCTCTACTCTTTTGCCTCCACGATATCTCTTCCAGCTGAAGTAATCTGCCCCTTTGAGCTTCTAACTCCCTATAAGTATGAATTGATTGTTCATCTGAATCCCATCTGGCTTCGTCCTTTAAAATTCCTTCTAATCTTTTAATCTCCCTCGAAATGGAGTTTACCTTGTATTCTTTAAACAAATCACTAAGCTCTTACAAATCGTGTATCTTATTGACAGTCTGCCTAGTACTGTTATTCCAGATTTGATTGACATACCTTTCACACCTAAAATCTTTACTCCACACTTCCTCAAACCTAAAGAGATACCTTCGCCTCCTTCTAGACTCCCCTTCATCATCTTCTAAGTTAATTTTAATGGGGGCATGGTCTGATCCGAACCTAGGTAGATGCTGCACTTTAATGGGAGAAAACCTGTTTATAAAATTATTGCTTGCAAGGCCTCTATCCAGTCTGCACTGTATGTTGTTCTCTCCAGCTCTTCCATTGGACCGAGTAAATGGGTGTCCCTCATAACCTAAATCAATAAGTCCACTTTCATTTAGGAAAATCCTTCCCCAAGAAAGTTGGGTTGTGGATCGTGTAACTCCCCCCTTCTTCTCTTCAGATGATATTATATCAGTGAAATCACCAAAACATACCACCTTGCTACCACTTCTAGTGACCTGATCATGAAGGAGTCTCCAAGTGTTCTTCTTCTTTCCTTCCTCCGAAAAACCATATATGACTGTAAAAAACCATTGCTCTGATTCCTACACGTCCTTTACAGCCCCAGAGATATGATTTAGGGAAAAAGACTTGATTTCTACTTCCAAATCCTGATGCCAGAGAAGTACCAATCCACCGGCCCTTTCGCGACCTTGCCCTGTACACTCCACAGTTAGACAACAATCAAAACCAATTTTATGCTTCAGACCTTCAGCTTCATTCTTTTTAAGTCTGGATTCCATGATGAACAACAAGTTGGGGTTCTCAAGACGGTTGAGCCTGGACAAGGCTCGAACTGCACGGGGGCTCCCCAAACCCCTGCAGTTCCAGCTTAATATCTTCATTGGTCTAGGCGGTGTTGGTTCTCCAACACCACCTCTGGTTCAGTTGTGTTTTCCTTCAAAGTCGAGCTTTGCCCTCTAAGTTTTTTCTCTCCCATGCCCATAGTACCTATATCTCCTTCCACGACCATTACGTCTACCAAGCTTCGCTTACCACATTCTGTTTCAAATTGTTTCACCTGTTCTTGTTTAGGTCGCCTAGCATTTTGTCTTCGAGTCCACTTCCTTCTTTTACCAGGCCCAGCTTCAGTACTCTTCCTACTTTCTGACCTTTTGTTTGAAATATCCACTGCTCCCAATGATTCCGCCATTGACTCAATTTCTAGGACAACTGTTTCTTTGGTTCCCCTTGTCTCCTGTTGCTTTTCTGCTGAAGGAGGCTCAATAATCTTCATGTTTGCGGCACACTCCTTTAATTGTTCTACTTCACCTTCATCTCTATCTTTATTCTTCTCCTTTGTCTCACATCTACTTTGGCTGGATGAAATGTTGAACAAACTTCTGCTACAAGAACTCGATGTTGAATTTTTCATCTTCTGCTCCTCAAGGGTACGAGGTAGGGGGAAGCTCATAACCAGGCTCCAAATGATAATTCTTGCTCGTCCAAGTCTTCAAATCCCTCCTCACTTAGATCTCCCACTGCCTCACAATCTTTGAGTTGATGACCTATTCTCCCACACACAAAGCAGAAGGTAGGTAACCTTTCGTACTTGAAATGGACTCTAATATTTTTCTCTTTGAAACGAACCACTGTGCCTCTTTTCAAAGGCTTCTTCAGATCTATTCTTGCTTTGATGCGTAGGAATCTACCATTTCTATGAGCTTCTTTAAGATCCATTTCTTCAAAAAACCCCCAGAATACCTCCTATCTTCTTCGCCATAGCTTCTGATCTCAACATTAAGGGGAGTTCATAAACTCTTACCCAGAAAGTTCCAAAATGCATATTGATCTCCGATGGCTGCTCTTCTCCTGAGATGCGACTGAGAATCAGTAGATTCCTATCAAAACTCCACGGGCCATTTTTGATTACATTTTCCAAATCCCGTCTCGTGGTGAAACGAAAGAGAAAAAGGTTTTTACTTAGCTCTTGCACCTCCACCGGATTTCTGAGTTTCCAGGCTCCTATAATCGTACTTGTAAACACTCTTGTGTTGAAGTTGTTGTCTGTCCAGAGTTTGCCGGCCAGAGTTCTCTGAAAAACTTCTCCTTCACAAGCTTCTTCGACTTCCGCCGTAATGCCTTCTTCCTCCTCCTTCGTTAGCTGCAAGTACTTCCATCTATCCATTCTAGGGTTTATTCCGCCAACAATTTTGCACTGGCAACGGTATCTAATGAAAGGAAAAGATTGTTTAGATGATTTTGGGAAAAAACGTGGGGATGGGAGAGGGAGACTAGTTACGGGAAGAAGAAACAGGTGAGTTAGGGATAGAGTTGAAATCCTTCATGCGAAGGGGAAATGGCCACGTGGCGAGATGGAGCCAGATTACTGGTTAGAAAAGAGATCTCACTTATCCTCAAGGGTTAAGGAGATAGATGGACACGATAAGTTTTTAGAGAGAAGTGGGAGCCACTCTCTCTAGAAAACACGTGAAACTTAACTGTTTTCCTAGTTTCACTAATTAAAACCTTACAAAAGTATAAATATTAAAATAAGTGGATAGTGAATAACCTAAGCAAACAATTAGAGAACAAATTAGCAATCAAATACTGCAATTGAAGCTTAATCAAACCACATAGTAGCTAAAAATCAGAAATTCGCGTTAAGAATTAAGCAAAAATCAAAAAACCCTCAAAATTCAAAAGAGTGAGTGAAAACCTTTGGTGAACTTGATGAGCGATTTCTTAGGCTACGGAGGGGTAGATTTTTTTGCGCGTGAGATTAACCGATACGGGTGTTCCACGCGGATTAGGAAGGTTGGGTTTAAGATCAAAGAGGGAGAGGGAGAGGTCTAAAACGGCGTCGTTAGAGGAAAGGTTGAAAATGACTTGGCTTTTTAATGGAGGAGGTATAAAGTTATATTGGTGTGGCATATACACATAACACCAATTTCTTTATTTTTATTATTATTATTATTATTTATTTTGTAATAATAACTAACTATTATTATTGTTATTATTATTACTATTATTATTATTATTATTATTATTATTATTATTATTATTATTATTATTTAAAATAATTTTTATTAAATGCCTCGTTATTCAAAACTCGTATGTTTTTGTATAGAATTAAATTTGGAAAATGTTTTTTTATTAGATTTTTTTTTTTTTGAGGAATGAAATTTGGTAAAATTTATATTTAATATTTTTATGTTATCCAACAAAATATACTATTTTTCATAAAAGAAAATAAAATATATATATTTGCATAAAAGAATTATATATATTATTTATTTATTTATTTATTTATTTATTTATTTTTATTTGACGGGAAGATTGTTGCCTAGATATTTATCAATATTAAAGTTTTTTTTATGCAACATTTAACAAATGTAGTCATATGCTAAAATTATTGTAACAATTAAAAAATGTTCCCAAAGACATTTAAGGTATTTGAGGGGACAATTATTGAATATTGGCAAAACAAAAATATAAGCACAATTTAAAATCGTCCCCAAAAAGAAGTTAGGGGACATTTATAAGTTGTTGTAAAAACAATGTTAGCATCAAGCGTAAAATGTAGCCAGAAATACATTTTTGGCTACAATTTTTGCATGTTGTATAAAAAATTGTTGCTAGAGACAACAAATGTTGTAGTGTGGTTTCATACATCTGGAACACCATTTGAGAGAGTTGCTATTTTGGTCACTTTTGACCCCTTTTGCAAGAAAGGGAAAGGGACTGTTTATGTTTTTGCAGGTACCAGCTGATTCGAATCATCCTCAAAGCATCTAAGAGATCATTTGAGGTTGTCCAAAGCATAAAACCATATATGGAGCAAGGGAGTTGGCAGATTGCTGAGAAAACTCCAAAATCTCAAGGAAGGGTAAGTCACTCAACTTGCAGTCACCAAAACATGTGTGCATTTGAAGTCCATTGATTGTGCATCTCTTATACATGTCATATGTGTTGTGTTTGTGCCAATTGATCATGTAATTCATGCCTGTAATGAGTTGTAGCATAGAACATGCAATTATAGGTCATTTTCAAAACCACTATCGGGTTTTGAGGAGGGAGTGTGATATGAAAAAACCACCACCACCATTGGATTCCTTGTGAAATTCTGGCCCAGATACATATAAATTTTGTCTGAAACCATTAAGAATTGAGAAAGTTATGACCTTCACGTTTTTGAGCCAAAACTTGCCTTGGGCAAGCCAAAACCATGTCATACCTTGTATATTTGTTGGTTCAGTTCAAACAATGGATGTATCCCCACCCCAGTGGTAGGGCGCGCGCCTTGTATGCTTGAGGTCGTGGGTTCAAACCCCACCCATGCCATTTTGTGATTTTTCATATTTTTGCTATTTTTCCAATTATTTTCATGTTTTGTTAATTATTTGGAAAATTAATAACTCACTCAATTTTAATTATTTTTTATTGGTTCTTTTTGCAAAAATTCACAAAAATATTGAAATATTTATTTCCACAAAAAAATTAGATTTATATTATTTATTTAATATAGTTAGTATTTTTGTGAATAAATGCCTTTTATTTGTTTTTAAACCCTTTTAAAAATAAATATCCATGTTGAAAAATCAAAACCAAGTAGGTTTTAATTCATCTTGTGATTGAAACCTCATTTTTCAAACCTAAAAAAACCAAAATCACAAGTTGTTTATTCAAACTTATTTGGAATTTTGTATCATTTTAATTAATTTTTCCTTGAATAATTATTTTAAAATGATGAACTTAGGGTTTTGTTGATTTCCCCCTTTAACAAACTTTGTCAAACACTCATGGGCCTCTAATAGAGTGTAAGACCCAATCTTTTTTTGACCAAACTTTTTGGGCCTCACTTATTGTATAAGTCCCGATACCGTCAAAAAACAAACGGCGCGATCGCCGCCTTTTCAAAAATCATCTGGGCCTACCCTCGAGTAGTAAGACCCATTTCTTTTTCTTAAAACCTTTTGGGCCTCTAATAGAGTGTAAGACCAAACCCTTTGTAAATACAACCTATTTGTGGGCCTCACTTATTGTATAAGTCCCATTGTATTTCAAAAAGTTCGACGCGATCATCATCCGTTGAAAAACCATCTGGGCCTCTCCTTGAGCTATAAGACCCATTCAAAACTCTTGGGCCTCTAATAGAGAGTAAGACCCAACCCCCTTTTAACCAAAACTTTTTGGGCCTCACTTATTGTATAAGTCCCCCTGCGTTAAAAGAAAACCTCGGCGCGATCGCCATTTTAAACGAAAAGTCAACTGGGCCTACCCTCGTGTTATAAGCCCCACTCTTTTCTTTAAAACTTCTTGGGCCTCTTGAGAGAGTGTAAGACCCATCCCTCTGTACAGAAAACCTTTTTGGGCCACAGTCACTTGTATAAGACCCTCTGTACAAATTCAACAGTGCAATCACTGGTAAAACCTTGGGCCTCTCTTTGAGCTGTAAGCCCCAAATCTTTCTTTTTCAAAGCACTTTCTCCTTTGATTTTGATTATACTGTTGTTTTCAATCTTTCTTTGTTGAACAACTAACCAAACAGCATGGAAGCTCTACAACCGAGTAAGTGTTTATACGCTTTCATTTACTGCTTTCATATATATATAACTGTATTGTGGGGCTGCTCGCTGTAAGTCTTCTTTCACAAACTCATATATATATAACTGTATTATGGGGCTGCTCACTCTAAGTCTCCTTTCATAAACTCATATCGACTGTGTAATAATAGTATAGATATCAGAGTTTCCCCACCAACTACGTCTAGAACTAGGTGACGCCGTTTCATTTAGTTGTAGAAATAGACACCTAGATCCCCAAATAGGATCACCAGATACAGTCTTCTCTTCGGCTGTCCTCATTAGGAATCGTCAAGAAACTCTACTCCCAAAGATGAATGTATTCTCCGTGAATGGCATCTTTGAGTTTCTTCCAAATTCTCGGACTTTCCTGACTTTGATCTATTCTCGGTGAATAGCATTGCCTTGAATTTCTCGGGGTTTGGGGACCCACGGGCTTCTTAAAAGCATCGGCCTCCTCTTGGACATTGTACAAGGACCCACAGGCTTCCTAAAAGCAACCCCGCCTCCTCTTGGGCTTAGTACAAGGACCCGCCGGCTTCTTAGAAGTATTCACATCCTCCTCTTAGGCTTCGTATAATGATCTCTTCCTCCGGGAATGATAGCCTCCTCTTGGGCTTCGTACAAGGACCGATCGGCTTCTTAAAAGCTTCCAGCCTCCTCTTGGGCTTCGTACAAATTGTCCCGACGACCTCCTAGAGGTATAGGAACAGAACTTAGTTATCTTCATAGAACAGTCCTTTCAAAGAGTCTATTACTATTTTTCAAAGCATAAAACTCTAGACTTGGACAGTCTGATTTCCTTGAGTCTCAAAGACATTCTCAAGAGACCCCTTTCGTTAGATAGGATGAAAACCCGTAGACTCGGACAGTCTCAATACCCTTTGGATTTCACCTTTCCTCAAAGAAACAGGAAATAACCCGGGTCCTCGAACCAAATCCTCGAGTACAGTGCTGCTTATATAAGAACTGATTTTCTCTTTTAAAATCAGTATACTGGATCTGTCACTTAACTGAACAGTTACACTAGCCTCCTCTTGGGCTTTGTACAATGATTCTCCCCAGCGGAGCAAACCTTTTCGCCTCCATCTCGGGCTTCGTACGAGATACAAAAAGACTCCCGCGTTGAGTCGAACCTTTTAGCCTCTCTCTCGGGCTTTGTACGAGACACATAAAGGACTCCCTCGTTGAGTCAATCACCCCTTTTCGCCTCCATCTCGGGCTTTATACGAGATACAAAAAGGTTCTTTCTGAGCCGAACAAATTTTTGCCTCCATCTCGGGCTTTGTACGAGATACAAAAACACTCTCTTGTTGAGTCAAATAGCCTCCATCTCGGGCTTTATACGAGATACCAAAAAATTCTCTTACTGAGTCAAACCCTTTTTAGCCTCTCTCTCGGGCTTTGTACGAGACACATATTAGCCTCCTCTTAGGCTTTGTATAAGAAAACCATTGGTTGATCCAATCAACCTTTTAGCATCAAATCTGTGCCTCGTTCACAGTAAAACAAACATCAACAACTCCTTCCCTTTCATCTAATCGCTGTAAGCGGCAAGCCTCTGGATCATCTATATCCATGCCACTGTCCTTCTTTTAGCATGAGAAATTCCTAAGGAAAGATGGCATTGCTCTACACTGAGTTAAAGTCTTCTCCTTCAGGTTGAAAACCCCTTCTCAGGAAATTATGGCATTGCTAGGATCCACGTATCCCGGTTAAAGTAATTCTCCTTTACCCCTCTTTAGAGATGACATATTCTCTCTAAAGTTGAGACATTTCAGCTTCACATCTTGGGCTTTGAACAAGATACAAACAACCTTTCGCTTCACGTCTTGGGCTTTGAACAAGACACCAAAAACCACTTCCTCCCATAGAATAGGAGGAACTACGAACACTCTAATTTCCCTGTTTCGGTAAACGGGAATACGTAGGCATAAGATCGAAAGAAAAGATCTTAGCGAGCACACTAAACAAAAACCCAAAATCACATACTCTCACGTGTCAATAAAAAAGCATCAGTCCTAACATCCTAATCCTTGTTCCCCGTCAAAAACCTGTCATTCTGTTAAATAACACAAGAAGGGCCCCCCACATTGATAGCATCTGTAACCTAACAGACCGCTGTTTAAACTCAGTATGCAAGTAGGGTTAATTGGAGACATCTATTTCCCTTCCTTAGTCAGCTTACAATAGGATAAAAAATGAATCGACCTGTAGTAAACTCAACCACAGAGAGCAACCGCGCTTAAGAACCGCGTCCAAAATCGCTCGCTACAGAAAAGTGGCGCCCACCGTGGGTCCGTTCAAAGTTAGATCTAGGCACGGTCTTCCTTCTCTTCACTTGTGTGAATACCACAGATTGGGGCTTCCGCCGGGGAACCCATTTTCTGTCAGGAACTTAGGATTCATAGCTTTATAGGTCTAGGATGATTAGGACAAATATATATACTTCTTTTCCTAATTTCTATACGTGTTTATTTTTCTGCTAATGGGAATGTGTGTGATGCCGCATGTGGTGAGATTGAGTATACATCTAGGAAAAGCCAAACCTTTCGTAGTGCGGAAGCTATCAGAAATAGTTGTTACGCGATACTACCCTTATTTGAGGCTGGTGATCTATTCTCGGTTAATAGCACTTACTCTAAGATTGCTTTACAACTCGCTGGCGATCCACTTGTTGTTTTGCTTTCCTGGGAGGAGCTGATGATAGTGAGTACAGGTACAAAAATCACCCTAGTATAAACATTCAAATTAAGCTAAGACTGTGATTGCAAATATCAGAGAAAAGGATTGCACTAATGGATTTCGGTAGAAGGAGAACTCACCAGTATACCTTCAAGGATTCCAAAACTAGAGGATTTAAGAGGTTTAGCGAGGATGATCATTAACCCAGAGGCTTTCAGAGCCAAGCACGGTGGTTTGCTACCACTGTTAAGAGTCCATGTGATTGAGGGAATCATGGACGCGCTCGTTCAGTTTTATGATCCAGTTTATCACTATTTTACATTCCCGGATTACCAGCTCGCACCAACGCTGGAGGAGTATTCTCATCTGATGTATCTACATATCACTGATCGAGCTCCATTTTCTGGACTGGAAGAAATTCCAAAGAATCAAACTATTGCAAGAGCAATTCATTTGGACGAGTCTGAGGTCAGGACTCACATGACTACCAAGGGTGGCATCCAAGGTTTTCCAGCCCAGTTCTTAACAAAGAAAGCCCTGTACTTCGCTAGTATAGGAAACGGGACTGCTTTTGAAAGCATCTTTGTCCTGCTCACCTACGGGTTATTTTTGTTTCCCAACATCAATAACTTTGTAGACATCAACGCTATTAAGGTTTTTCTCATTGGAAACCCTGTGCCGACTTTGCTCGCGGATGCATATCATTCTGTACACTTAGGAAATTTGTACAGCGGAGGGGAGATCACATGTTGTGTACCTTTGCTCTACAAATGGTTTATCTCCCATTTGCCTAAGTCTGCTGCTTTTTGGGATTGCAAGAGCGTCTTGCGCTGGTCGCAGAAGATCATGTCTCTTACCAACTCTGATATAGATTGGTGTAATAGGATTTATGATGGGATCAGGATCATTGATCGTTGTGGAAACTTCCCCAACGTATCCCTCATAGGAACTAAAGGGGGAATTAACTACCATCCGGTATTGGTTCTTCGTCAATTTGGATACCCGATGAGACACATCCCACTGGGTGTTCATCTGGAAGGTCTTTTCTTCAAAGAAGGAGAAAACGACAGAGCACTAAAGATGGAAATAGTGCACGCTTAGAAGCACGTTCATAAGAAAATACGAGAGTCTCTAGGAAAACCGGACTGTGTCTCGGTGGAGCCTTATCTCCATTGGGTACAAGCTAGAGCTCTCAAGCTAAAGATGTCTTATCCGCGTTACGGAATTCTTCCGCCGAGGGAATCTGTCATGTACTTCATGACGAAAACTAAAAAGCTTCAGGTTACTCTCAACAAAGTTCAACGGGAGAGGAGGTCTTGGAAGAACAAGTACCGCACCCTCAATGTAGAGTGTACCTAAATACAGCAATTACTGAAAGAGAAAGATGCTCTGATTGAAATTTTGGAGCAACATGCTGTAGAGAATCAAGATGACCAAAGGAATCTGCTCACTCCCTTCACCTGGCAAAGGAATGACAACCCGACAACGGCTCAAGAGCCCCGGTCAAAGAAAAGGAAGATACCAGAATCAGCATCCGATTTCTCTTCAGAGAGGACTCAGGACCCTTTAGCTTAGGTTTCTGTTTCTGCACTTTGTAATCTACTGTATTTCCATCTCTGTAATCCTTTGAATTTCAATAAAACGGGGTTTCCCCACTGTTTGATATTTGCAATCTAATTGTCGAAGTTTATTTTGATTAAACCAAAAAGAACAATTAATATAATCATTGCATTTCATCCTTTTCACATCGCGTATTCTTCTTACCTGCGAATCTCACGTTTGTGTCTCGGTTCTAGAGTCAAACTGTCTCAGTCGTACAATACTCGGGCCAATCGTCAGAAAAAGATGGATGATCTTGAGGAAGAGAACAGAGAGTTGAAAGAAGAGATCGACGCTCTGAGAGAGGATATGAGAAAGCTTCGTAACGACATGCAAGCCATGGCAGAAGCTCAGCTACAAAGGACTGTGATCTCGGAGATCATCTCAGCGCCCATAGTGGAGAAGTTCGATCCTAGGTATCAAATGCCGGAAGATCGTCCCTGGGGCATGCCTGCGAACTATATCCCGGAAGGATATGTTCCGCCGATCGTTGAAGATCAGGGAATCACAACAGATGCCGCTGGTCCTGAAGGTTACAGACTTCGGGAAAGCGAAGATGCCAGAGGCATATTGAAGACTCCTGAAGGTTACAAACTTCGGGAAACGCCAAGATTCACCGCCGTAGTTACGGTACCACCCCCCGTGGTGCACACTGTCCCGGAAGGACAGCTTCCACAGATACCTTCTGGTAAAAAGGAAACTATCTTTGACGTAATGGATGAATTCCAGGAACAGTTCTTGGAAATGCAGAAGGAACTGCAAGCCATTCGCGATCAGGATCTTTTTGGAAAGGACGCCGCAGACCTTTGTCTGGTCCCCAATGTGAAAGTTCCGCACAAGTTCCAAGTGCCCGACTTTGAAAAATACAAGGGTAACTCTTGCCCTCAAAGTCACTTGACAATGTACGCTCGACGGATGTCAGCTCAGACGGAGAATCAGGACCTACTGATTCATTACTTTCAGGATAGTTTAACCGGTGCCGCCTTAAAATGGTACATGGGTTTAAACCGTGCCACGATCAGCACATTCAGAGATCTTGGCAAAGCCTTCGTTCAACATTATAAATACAATTTGGACATGGCACCCGACAGAGATCAACTCAGATCGATGTCTCAAAAGGATAAGGAAACCTTTAAGGAATACGCCCAGAGATGGCGCGAAATTGCCGCTCAGATTTGTCCACCTCTTGAGGAAAAAGAGATGACAAAGATCTTCTTAAAGACCTTGAGCTCATTTTACTATGACAGAATGGTTGCCAGTGCGCCCAGTGATTTCACCGAGATGGTGGGCATGGGAGTTCGTCTTGAGGAAGCCGTCCGAGAAGGACGTTTGGCAAAAGACGCTGGACCATCAAACAGTACAAAACGATACGGTAGTGCTCTCCCTAAGAAAAAAGAGCAAGATATTGGGAATATCTCTCTCGGAAAGCAAAGGCGACGTTATCAACCAGTAGCAGCGGTAACTCCTGTTATCGGCCCCGCGCCTGTTCCTACGTATCAAACTCAGGTTGCGCAGAGCCAACCTAATCAGCAAAGGACACAACAACCTCTTCAGCAGGCTCTTCCTCCATACAATAACAATCGTACAACGCGACCATCAGGGTTTGATCCTATACCCATGTTGTACGCAGAACTATTTCCGTTACTACTGGCTAAGTGGCACATTCAGACTAAGTCTCCTCTTACAGTACCGGAAAATCCGCCTTTTTGGTTTAAGGTGGATCAGACATGCCCTTATTACCAAGCAGGATCGGGGCATAACATAGAGAATTGTCTCAATTTCAAATCCGACGTGCAAAAGCTTGTTAGGAGCGGGCTCTTATCTTTCAAAGATACGAATCCTAATGTTCTCACGAACCCGCTGCCTTAACACGAGAAAGCTACGGTCAATCTGATTGAGAAAGAGACTAACAACGTCTATCAAATTCACGATGTACTCTTATTGAGGACCAATATGGTCAGGATACATTGTAGACAGAGTGGATATGGCCATGTGCCACCTCATAACTATCACCAGTGTGATATCTGCTCTAAAGACAACCAGGGGTGTTCGGTAGTGCAAGCAGCTCTACAGGAACAGATGGATCTCGGATGGATCCAAGAGCACTGAGTTCGTGGAGTTAACATGGTCTACGCGAATTCTAACGTCATTCAGAACCACGATATCCGTGTGATGAATGTCAACTTGGTGGTGATGCACTCAAGGCAAAGCCAGTATCATAATCTACCGCGGCACGATTACAGTTCCTGTCTGACTTGCTCGGTAAACAAACAGGGATGCTCTTTCATACATGAGGCCCTCCAGCGTCAGATGGATCTTGGATGGATCCAAGACTACCATGATAGGAACCCTTATCAGATCAACATGGTTCAGATCTTCGATATTCGCGTGATGAATACCAACCTGGTGGAGTTACATGCTGAGCAGGTCCGACTCGGATTCCTGATCTCACATGACTATCAAAGCTGTAAAGCAGGTTGCAAAAACGATCGAGGTTGTACCCTTGTCTAGGAGGCACTTCAGCACTTGTTAAATCACTGGTGGATGCCAATCTATATGGATGAAGATACTCAGCAGATTAGTATCAGTAATAGAAACCCCACTCGGCGTCAAAGTCAGGATGTCCGATCAGCGGAAGCTAACAAGTAAGGTTACATTGTATTCAAAGTGGGCGTGGCCAGGTGCCACCACACAACTATGACAGTTGTAGCATCTGTTCGGAAAGTAACCAAGGGTGTTACCTTGTGAGAGCAGCTCTCCAGAGGCAAGTGGATCGCGGAGAAATTCGTCCATATCCAGGTTCTGGACCCATCAATTGGTCGCCGAACTACCTTGCCGAGCAAGTTGAGGATGTTGTCACGATCTCTGGTCATCACAGGACCAAGGATGTTTTTACCATTATTCCTCTACTTGACGAATCTAAAGTTCCCAACCGGGAACGGATCGAGATTACTTATGATGGTCAAAAAAATCAGAAGGTTCCCATAGTCATCTATCTGCCAGGACCACTACCGTATGAATCAACTAAGGCTATCCCTTACAAATACGGTGCAACAACAGTTGAGAATGGAAAGGAAATTCCATTACCCTCCATCGTGAATATTGCAGACATCAGTCGTGTAACACGGAGTGGTCGAATCTTCAACCGAGGAGTTGGAGAACTTAACAAAGAAAAGGAATTTCAGACAGAAGTTCTCGATCCACCAGTCGGTCAATCCAGTAATCCCGACCTTTCGAAAAATAATAATGAGATGCTGAAGCTCATCCAAAGGAGTGAATACAACATTGTTGATCAAATGTTACAAACTCCTTCAAAGATCTCGGTATTATCACTGTTACTCAGTTCAGAAGCTCACAGGGAGGCTCTACAGAAAGTCTTGGAGTAAGCCTTTGTGGAACAGGATGTATCAATCAGACAATTTGATAGTATTGTCTCTAACATCACTTCCTGCTATAATTTGGGATTTAGTGATGAGGAATTACCCGAAGAGGGTCGCCGTCATAACATGGCGCTCAATATCACAGTTAACTGCCAGGACGATGCTTTAGCTAGCGTACTGGTAGACACAGGGTCAGCCCTGAATGTTATGCCGAAGTCCACTTTGATGCAATTATCATTCAAAGGCCCTCCGATGAGAATCAGCGAGGTCGTCATCAAAGCATTCGACGGATCCAGAAAAGCAGTTATCGGCAAAGTTGATCTTCCCATAACTATTGGTCCTCATACTTTCCAAGTCACTTTCCAGGTCATGGACATCCGGGCAACATACAGTTGTTTATTAGGAAGACCTTGGATACATCAGGCTGGAGCGGTTACTTCAACCCTCCACCAAAAGCTAAAGTTCGTTCAGAACGATCAACTTGTCACAGTCTATGGGGAACAGGCCTTGCTTGTGAGTAACTTGTCATCATCTGCTGGTATAGAACCCGAGGAGGTTATTGGGACGCAGTTCCAAGCACTATCGGTGAGCAAGAACAATCAGTTCGAAGGAGGAACATTGATTTCCTCATACAAGGATGCTATCAAAGCGGTCGAGAGTACCGATACAAAAGGATGGGGACAGCTTGTCATTCCCACTGACAATAAAACAAAGAAGGGTTTTGGTTTTTCTGCAACCTGCACCCAGACATCTGTCAGCGATGAAACTCTTCATCCCATTCAGAACTTTTTCCACAGTGGAGGTTTTCTTCACCCAGTGCCTCAAGCAGTCCATGCTATCAATGAGGAAGATTCCTCTGACACAGAGGAAGAGTGGGAGTCCTACCTTAACGAGGATGGTTATATGTCTCAGGACGAAACGCAAACTCCTTTTTGCTTTCCTACAGAAAGTCCGAGATTTATACCCAAGTCAGACGTCGAAATGATATATGGAGATTGTGATCCGAAAGGCTGCCGTGCTCCACCAAATTCATTAGAGGAAGACACTCTGATGAAAGACAATTTTGACTACACCTACTATGGCCCAATGGATGGTCTGCCAATGTGGCAACCTTATCCAGGAAACTTGGGGCAAGAAAGTCAGCCGAGTAATGAAAATCAGCTGAGCGTCATTGAACAGAATACCTGTGTTCCTGCCATGTCATGGGATCAACACTCAGGTCATTCAGAAATTACTCAACACGACGATGAATTTGCAACGTTTGCAGGACTAGAATTCATCAACTACGCTTTTCCTGAGGTCAACGTCATCGAGAGAGATGACTTCTCCAGTTCCAAAGAAGTTTGGGACACTCTGGGAGAACCAAGTGGAAAATACGACTATATGGTCAAGTACACCGCTCCCGAAAACTCTCGTATACGGCTCGAAGATATCCAGCCAACTGGATGGGAAGATGCAGATGAGAGCACAAATGCTATGCAAAATGCAACAGAGGAATCCTCCTAAAGATGACAATTACTTTGACTGATGAACGACCTTCGGAACCTCGATAGCAACCCATTGGCGGCGAACTCCTCGGTGAATCACAAAGTCTGGCACCTTCCTTGATTTGTCTTCAGAAATGACGCTGATTTCTGGTGGATGATCCTGCTCCACCAGAAATCAGCGTCATTTCTGAAGACAAATCAAGGAAGGTGGCAGACTTTGTGATTCACCGAGGAGTTCGCCGCCAATGGGTTGCTTTCGAGGTTCCGAAGGTCGTTCATCAGTCAAAGTAATTGCCATCTTTAACCTTTCACCCTGCCCAGGTGAAACAAATGTTTTTATAGGGCTCGCTTTCTGTAAATTTTCCCTCTTCGCTTTGCCCGAAGCGACAGAGTTTTGTTTTATAGGGCTGTAGTTTCAAGATTTGACTTGTTCATTAATAAAATAACGTCGTTCTGTAATTTCTGCATTTATTGTTGTTTTCTCTTTTTGCTTTTCTCAGAAAATGGTAATCCTAAAAAACAATCAATAATAAAAAAACAAGCAGTAAAATAAAACACTGCACACACTTGCATTTTCTCTATCTCTTCTAAACACGAATCATACCGTCATGCAGATTGCTTATTTTACACCCCGTTGAAACATACGATCCGATGCCTTCTCCCAACTTTGGGTTCCTGATATTTGGGGCTGAAGAAGAAGTTGACAGCGAAATTCTAGAAGAGATCTCCCGATTACTCATACAGGAGGAAAGGTCCATTGAACCTCATAAAGAGCCGTGGAAACGGTAAACGTAGGTTTGGAAAAAGAGAGAAAAGAAATTAGGATTGAGGCACTGCTCAGTCCAACTGCCAGAGAGGGTTTGATAAAGCTTCTCAGAGAATTTCCCGATGTATTCGCTTGGTCCTATCAGGATATGCCAGGGTTGGATACCAGCATCGTGGAACATCACTTACCGTTGAGATCGGAATGTCCGCCAGTAAAGAAAAGGTTGAGAAGGACTCACCCGGACATGGCCATCAAAATCAAAGAGGAGGTACAGAAACAGATCGACGCGGGTTTCCTCACTACATCTGAATATCCTCAATGGTTAGCCAACATCGTACCCGTTCCTAAAAAAGACGGAAAGGTCAGAATGTGTGTCGACTACAGAGACTTAAACAAGGCAAGTCCAAAGGACGACTTTCCTTTACCACACATTGACATGATGGTTGACAGTACAACAAAGTTCAAAGTTTTCTCCTTCATGGATGGATTCTCGGGCTATAACCAGATCAAAATGGCGTCGAAAGACATGGAGAAAACTTCGTTCATTACCCCATGGGGCACCTTTTGTTACAAGGTAATATCGTTCGGTTTGAAGAATGTCGGGGCAACCTATCAAAGGCCATGACTACTCTGTTTCATGACATGATACACAAAGAAATCGAGGTATATGTCGATGATATGATTGCAAAATCTAAAACAGAAGAGGAACATGTGACCCACCTGCCAAAACTGTTCGAGCGTTTGAGAAAGTACAAACTCCGCTTGAATCCCAACAAGTGCACCTTCGGTGTCCTTTCAGGGAAACTACTAGGGTTCATCGTCAGCCAGAAAGGAATTGAAGTTGATCCTGACAAGGTCAAGGCCATTCAAGAAATGCCTTCTCCAAAAACTAAAAAACAAGCCAGAGGATTCCTGGGACGTTTGAACTACATCTCCAGATTCATATTCCTTATGACCGCCACGTGTGCGCCGATTTTCAAATTACTGAAAAAGAACCAGGATTGCGTTTGGTCAGAAGACTGCCAAACCGCCTTCGACAGTATCAAGGAATATCTGTTGAATCCGCCGATTCTATCACCTCCAGTGGAAGGAAGACCACTGATTATTTACCTCACAGTCCTAGAGGACTCAATGGGATGTGTACTTGGCCAACAAGACAAAACCAAACGGAAAGAGTCTGCCATTTACTATCTAAGCAAGAAGTTCACCGACTATGAAACTCGGTATACGATGCTCAAGAAAACTTGTTGCGCTTTGGCTTGGGCAGCCAAACGTCTTCTTCAGTACATGATTCATCATACTACTTGGTTGGTCTCCGAGATGGATCCAATCAAGTATGTATTTGAAAAGCCTGCTCTCACCGGAAGGATTGCCCGTTGGCAGATGCTACTATCAGAATATGACATAGAGTACCACGCTCAAAAAGCCGTTAAGGGGAGTATTTTAGCCGATCGTTTGGCTCATCAACCGATTGACGATTAGGAATCAATCGGGTTTGACTTCCCAGACGAAGATGTCATGTATCTAAAAATGAAAGACTGCGATGAACCGCTACCCTGTGAAGGGCCCGAACCAGGTTCTCAGTGGGGACTTATCCTTGACGGAGTAGTTAATCATTATGGAAACGGAATTGGGGCAATCATTGTTACCCCTCAGGGTATCCACATTCCTTTCACTGCCAGACTTATGTTCAAATGTACGAACAACGAGGCCGAATACGAAGCTTGTATTATAGGTCTCGAAGAAGCGATTGATTTAAGGATCAAGAACTTGGACGTATACGGCGATTTAGCCTTGGTTATCAATCAGATAACAGGAGATTGGAACACATACCAATCAGGATTGATTCCTTACAAAGACTATGCAAGAAGGTTGCTACCCTTCTTCAACAGAGTTGACTTTCATCACATCCCTCGTGGTGAGAATCACATGGCTGATGCCTTAGCCACTCTTTCTTCTATGATTAGCGTAGGTAGATGGAATGACCTACCTAAGATTGACGTAATGCGCCTTGAACGGCCCGCCTACATCTTCTCGATCGAAGCAGTCATAGACGACAAACCTTGGTATCACGACATCAAATGCTTCCTTCAGAAACAAGAGTACCCACCTGGGGCACTCAGAAAGGACAGGAAAACCCTCAGAAGGCTAGCTGGAAGCTTCTTTCTGAGCGGTGACACTCTTTATAAGAGAAACTTTGACATGGTCTTGCTCCGATGCGTCGACAGGCCAGAAGCAGACATGCTTATGAAAGAAATTCATGAAGGATCCTTTGGCACTCATGCCAACGGACACACAATGGCGAGAAAAATTCTCAGAGCCAGGTACTATTGGTTGACAATGGAATCCGACTGCTACAATACATGAGGAGGTGTCACAAGTGTCAGATATACTCCGACAAAATTCATGTACCGCCAACGTATCTCAAAGTTCTTTCTTCCCCATGGCCTTTTTCCATATAGGGAATCGACATGATTGGCTTGATTGAACCTAAGGCTTCAAACGGACATCGGTTCATTCTGGTAGCCATTGATTACTTCACCAAGTGGGTCGAAGCAGCGTCGTACGCTAATGTTACCCGACAAGTCGTGGTCTGTTTTATCAAAAACAATATCATCTGCCGTTATGGTGTTCCAAGCCAGATCATTACGGATAATGGATCTAACTTGAACAATAAGATGATGAAAGAGTTGTGCGCAGAGTTCAAGATTGAACACCATAACTCATCTCCCTACCGACCCAAGATGAACGGAGCAGTAGAAGCGGCTAACAAGAACATCAAGAGGATCGTTCAAAAGATGGTTGTAACCTACAAAGACTGGCACGAGATGCTACCCTTTGCTCTTCACGGTTATCGTACATCTGTCCGGACTTCAACAGGGGCTACCCCTTTCTCTCTAGTGTATGGCATGGAAGCAGTGCTCCCCATAGAAGTAGAGATCCCATCAATCCGGGTACTGATGGAAGCTAAGCTTTCAGAAGCTGAATGGTGTCAAAGCCGACATGACAAATTGAACCTGATCGAAGAGAAGAGAATCACGGCACTGTGCCACGGTCAGTTATATCAGCAGAGAATGAAGAGGGCGTTCGACAAGAAGGTCAGACCTCGTGTCTTCCGAAAAGGAGACCTTGTGCTCAAGAAGATACAATCATTTCTCACTGATTCTCGAGGCAAATGGACCCCAAATTATGATGGCCCCTATGTGGTCACGAAAGCTTTCTCAGGCGGTGCCTTGAGACTTGCAACCATGGACGGAGAGGAATTTGCCTACCCCACGAATGTTGATGTAGTCAAGAAATACTTCGCCTAAACTAAAAAAAAAAAAGAACGTCTCGGTGGATTGAAAACCCGAAAGGGCGGTCCAGGCAAAAGTTAGAGACATGAAAAAAAATCATCCCGGTGGATTGGAAATCTCATAGTACAATCCAGGAAAAAGTTAGGGATAATGGCAAGTAACTATGTTCAAAAGAGGCAAGTCCCTTAGCAGCAGTTACACCATCCAGCGGAGGAAAACTCCAGTCAAGGTCATCTTCGACAGAAGCTCAAGATGCCTAGAATTCAAAGTTGGTAGAAAGATAGTGGTCGTTATGTTTCAACGTAGCCCTTTTCCCTGTAAATTACCATTTTCTGAATTTTGTAAATACTCTCTGGAATCACGCGTTTGGCTGATCTCCATCTTATCAATAAAATTTGAGCCCTTGTGCTTTTGTTTGTAATTCTTACTTGTTTTAGCTTTACAGAACGACGTTGTTTAACTTAATTAACGACTCTTGAAATAAAACAAAATGAATTTACTTGTTAAAACTTTTTCTACTTTTAAAATAAAGATGGCATTTCTTTTGACTGCTGAACATCGAAAGAACGTCTGTTGCGTCTCCAAAGGTGTTCGAGCCTCAAAGTGCAGAATCAAAGTACTCCTTCTAAACCGGTATGCCTGAATGAAGGATCAATTGTGTCAGAGACCTTGTTTCGCCTGGCACGCCTCGGCCGAGTTCTTACCTCCTAAGCCCGACCAACATAGCTCCCAGCAGGGACTATCTCTCCTAAGCAAGGTAGAATTGCTACTTTTTGGACCAACGGTACTTCTTCGCCCCGCGATGGCCGAGTATCCAGCCGTGTTCATTTGTTAGTTTGTATGTCGCGTCTGTTTTGTCATCATAAACATACATACATCATGCATTTTTTATTTGCATTCACATTTCATATTGCATCGCTATCACTTTAATCGGTCTTGTCCCCTAGTGATAGAAGTTCTCTCAATCGAGTTGTCAGTTCTTTCCTCGTCAGGAAACGTTGTGTCTGAACAATCTCGCCACCAGTGTATCTCTAGATCAGATTCGACACTCGACCACTTTGATAACTTGAACCTCTGAAAGGCCAGAGCAACTTTCAACAGATGTCACTCTTCGCCAGTGAAGATGATATCCTCGCTTTCCCGGATTAAGGAAAATCCCCAGAGAAAGCCTCTTAAGCAAAGGTTCGGCAGTACATCAGTATTTCTCCGAAAATCCGCTGATGAAAAGGTCATCGGCACCTCAAAATTGGATCCCATCATATGGCATTTCTCTGGGAAGATCCCAAGAAAAGTATGATACAAGACCCCAAGCGGAAGCAGTCTCTCAAGGGACTCGCTTTCCCCAGTAGAATCGACAAATGGCGTCTCCAACAGAGAAGTTTGTACAACTCTACAACTGAGACGCAGGGTTCCCCAGCAACTCTGACATCAAAAGTTTTTCCGTCAAATGGCATCTCCCCAGGAAAATTCGGTGAGAAGTTTGAGGAAAACCGCTACGAATAGCGTCCCTTGTCAATAAAGTTTATTGACAAAAGAAACTAAAACCAGTTCCTTGGTAGGAAACTAGGAACGAGGGGAAGTTTACTTCAGAAACTGAGACCAGTTCCTTGGTAGGAAACCAGGAACGAGGGGAAGTTTACATCTGAAACTGAGACCGGTTCCTTGGTAGGAAACCAGGAACGAGGGGAAGTTTACATCTGAAATTGAGACCAGTTCCTTGGTAGGAAACCAGGAACGAGGGGAAGTTTACTTCAGAAACTAAGACCAGTTCCTTGGTAGGAAACCAGGAACGAGGGGAAGTTTATTTCAGAAACTAAGACCAGTTCCTTGGTAGGAAACCAGGATCGTGGGGACGTTTCTACCTTTTCTAAGCATCATTTCTTAGCAAAAAAAGATGAATGCGCAAGCTGCCATTCATAGCCATCAAAATTTCGGGTATTCCGATATTTAATCCTCTTGCACCCCGAATGCCCGAATACCTTCGCCATTTGCACCTTCGTGTCCAAGAAGATTAAATAGGGGCATCTGTAATACCCCAAATTTTGACCACTAAAGATTTCCCATCATTGTGCAAATCATCACCACAATATGGATGAATCATCATGCCTCATCAAATGCCTCAAGGGTTGTTGAGCATTGACTACAATCAGAATTAGGGTTTCAAGCCCTCTCAGAGCTCTTAGACAAAGGATCAATCAAGAAATGACATGATCTTCAACTTTTCTAACCTCTCAAACATCCATAATGGATCAAAAGGACTCCCACTTCAAGGATTAAGCACAAAGCTGCTCCCTTCTAGGTGGATCAAGCCTCCAGATCGACTGTGTCATCAAATTAGGGTTTTGGACGACCAGGGCCTCCAGATGGAAATTTTTCATCTGGGCACAAGCCAATGATCCAAAACATAACCTAATATACTCCATGGAACCTCATGAACCCAATCATCAAGTCAATTTTTCCTCAGGGGATGCATACATCAAAAATCAGGAATTAGGGTTTCTTGACCTAATTCACCCCTAAGTTGACTTTTGGGACAAAACATGAGCCAAGACCTCAAGACATGATTTGAGGGTCTCTAATGAACTATATTGATCCATTTGGAACAATGGATTAATCCAAGAAGCTTGAGCAACAAGTCTCAATTTCATCTGCACCACAATTAGGGTTTCGCGGGAAAAGTCAACTGTAACTTTGACTTTCGACCAAGACATGCTCCCAAACCCTAGGACAAGATTCAATACACCCTATGACACCCATGGAACATGTCCATCAAGTTTGATTTAGGTCAAGGACATGATTTCCTGAAGAATTGCATAGTTTGGAATTCATCTGATAAAAAGTCAACTGTGCACAAAAGTCAACCTTGATTTTTTGAGATTTTTCACCAAAATGGATTTTTAACCCTAAAATGATGTTAATGTATGATTTGAATCATCATTCATCAAGAAAAATCAAAGAAAGTGGGATAACTTGTAAAAGGGGTAACCATAAAACTTAGAAATTTTTCTAAGTTATGGAAAAAGTACCACTAATGCACCAACTTTGGAGGACCATAATTCCTAAACCACAAGGCCAATTTTTTTCATCCAAAGATGGATTTGTAGCCCTCATTATCCTCTACAAAAACTTCAACTAGACCTAAATCCAATTCATTAAGGATTTTGAGTTATGGAGTGATCAAAATCAAGAAATCACACTTTGTTCCAACACTTAGTGAAAATTTCACTAAGTCAGATTTTGCTTCACTTTTTGCCAAATGTAGATGGATTTTTCACTTGGAATCAAAAGAGATCAAAACCAAACTTGTTCAAACAGTTGTTGTATCATGTAAGGGCTTTCGAAAATGGTTAAGAACATTACCAAATTCAACTTACACCATGAGATATGACATTGTCATGTTGCCTTGTTGAAATCTGTCAAGGCAAGGCAGATTTTGCATTTTGGCTCGATTTCCCAAAATCAGCCAAATTCAAATGCTCCTATCCACTTGGACACATCTGAGGATTGAATCTAAAGGGGACAATCACTGAGCCAAGCCTCCAAAGTCCATGGAACAAGAAATAACATGTTGAACCTAGAATGGCCAAAATAGGGACAAGACTCCAAATTTGGATTGAAGCATTTAGTGGAACCCTCAAGGTGGCATGGACTGAGCCATTCTCATCTGAAATCAGTCAAGACTTATCCAAGACCAAGGGAACCACAGCCATGTGCCCTAACCTCTAGTCAATGGCTAGAGGAGACTTGCATTTCCATTGGCCAACATTGGCCAAACACCTGCTGCAGTTGCCATTCACTATTGCAGCCAAAACAAACTTGCTCTACTATAAATAGAGCTCACATGTGATCAGTTTGAGTACACCAAAGCCATCAAACAGATGCTTTCCTCAAAATCTCTTCTTTCACCTCAAATTTGCCTTCCAAAGCAAGTAATTCTGAGTTTTTGAGCTAGAGAGCAATTCCACTCAAACTAATCACACACACACCTCATATATATCATATGTAAGCTGTGCAACCCATCAAAAGTGACCTGTTATCACAACATCACAAAGTCACCTCTCAAAACTTCAAAATAGGCCTTTTGTGCATTTTTCAAGCCATGTCTTGATTCAGTCACTTTCCAAACTAGATAAAACCTCAAACACACTCCAAATATCATCCTTGAACTGTCCCAAATGGTTTCATACATCTGGAACACCATTTGAGAGAGTTGCTATTTTGGTCACTTTTGACCCCTTTTGCAAGAAAGGGACTGTTTGTGTTTTTGCAGGTACCAGCTGATTCCAATCATCCTCAAAGCATCTAAGAGATCATTTGAGGTTGTCCAAAGCATAAAAGCATATCTGGAGCAAGGGAGTTGGCAGATTGTTGAGAAAATTCCAAAATCTCAAGGAAGGGTAAGTAACTCAACTTGCAGTCACCAAAACATGTGTGCATTTGAAGTCCATTGATTGTGCATCTCTTATACATGTCATATGTGTTGTGTTTGTGCCAATTGATCGTGTAATTCATGCCTGTAATGAGTTGTAGCATAGAACATGCAATTATAGGTCATTTTCAAAACCACTATCGGATTTTGAGGAGGGAGTGTGATATGAAAAAACCACCACCACCATTGGATTCCTTGTGAAATTCTGGCCCAGACACATATAAATTTTGTCTCAAACCATTAAGAATTGAGAAAGTTATGACCTTCACGTTTTTGAGCCAAAATTTGCCTTGGGCAAGCCAAAACCATGTCATACCTTGTATATTTGTTGGTTCAGTTCAAACAATGGGTGTATCACCACCCCAGTGGTAGGGCGCGCGCCTTGTATGCTTGAGGTCGTGGGTTCAAACCCCACCCATTCCATTTTGTGATTTTTCATATTTTTTCTATTTTTCCAATTATTTTCATGTTTTGTTAATTATTTGGAAAATTAATAACTCACTCAATTTTAATTATTTTTTATTGGTTCTTTTTGCAAAAAATCACAAAAATATTGAAATATTTATTTCCACAAAAAAATTAGATTTATATTATTTATTTAATATAGTTAGTATTTTTGTGAATAAATGCCTTTTATTTGTTTTTAAACCCTTTTAAAAATAAATATCCATGTTGAAAAATCAAAACCAAGTAGGTTTTAATTCATATTGTGATTGAAACCTCATTTTTCAAACCTAAAAAAACCAAAATCACAAGTTGTTTATTCAAACTTATTTGGAATTTTGTATCATTTTAATTAATTTTTCCTTGAATAATTATTTTAAAATCATGAACTTAGGGTTTTGTTGATTTTCCCCTTTAACAAACTTTGTCAAACACTCATGGGCCTCTAATAGAGTGTAAGACCTAATCTTTTTTTTTACCAAACTTTTTGGGCCTCACTTATTGTATAAGTCCTGATACCGTCAAAAAACAAACGGCGCGATCGTCGCCTTTTCAAAAATCATCTGGGCCTACCCTCGAGTAGTAAGACCCATTTCTTTTTCTTAAAACCTTTTGGGCCTCTAATATAGTTCAAGACCCAACCCTTTGTAAATACAACCTATTTGTGGGCTTCACTTATTGTATAAGTCCCATAGTATTTCAAAAAGTTCGACGCGATCATCATCCGTTGAAAAACCATCTGGGCCTCTCCTTGAGCTATAAGACCCATTCAAAACTCTTGGGCCTCTAATAGAGTGTAAGACCCAACCCCCTTTTAACCAAAATTTTTGGGACTCACTTATTGTATAAGTCCCCCTGCGTTAAAAGAAAACCTCGGCGCGATTGCCATTTTAAACGAAAAGTCAACTGGGCCTACCCTCGTTTTATAAGCCCCACTCTTTTCTTTAAAACTTCTTGGGCCTCTTGAGAGAGTGTAAGACCCATCCCTCTGTACAGAAAACCTTTTTGGGCCACAGTAACTTGTATAAGACCCTCTGTACAAATTCAACAGTGCAATCACTGGTAAAACCTTGGGCCTCTCCTTGAGCTGTAAGCCCCAAATCTTTCTTTTTCAAAGCACTTTCTCCTTTGATTTTGAATACACTGTTGTTTTCAATCTTTCTTTGTTGAACAACTAACCAAACAGCATGGAAGCTCTACAACCGAGTAAGTGTTTATACGCTTTTATTTACTGCTTTCATATATATATAACTGTATTGTGGGGTTGCTCGCTGTAAGTCTTCTTTCACAAACTCATATATATAATTGTATTATGGGACTGCTCACTGTAAGTCTCCTTTCATAAACTCATATCGACTGTGTAATAATAGTATAGATATCAGAGTTTCCCCGGCAACTACGTCTAGAACTAGGTGACGCCGTTTCATTTAGTCGTAGAAATAGACACCTAGATCCCTAAATAGGATCACCAGATACAGTCTTCTCTTCGGCTGTCCTCATTAGGAATCGTCAAGAAACTCTACTCCCAAAGATGAATGTATTATCCGTGAATGGCATCGTTGAGTTTCTTCCAAATTCTCGGACTTTCCTGACTTTGATCTATTCTCGGTGAATAGCATTGCCTTGAATTTCTCGGGGTTTGGGGACCCACGGGCTTCTTAAAAGCATCAGCCTCCTCTTGGGCATTGTACAAGGACCCACAGGCTTCCTAAAAGCAACCCCGCCTCCTCTTGGGCTTAGTACAAGGACCCGCCAGCTTCTTAGAAGTATTCACAGCCTCCTCTTAGGCTTCGTATAATGATCTCTTCCTCCGGGAATGATAGCCTCCTCTTGGGCTTCGTACAAGGACCGATCGGCTTCTTAAAAGCTTCCAGCCTCCTCTTGGGCTTCGTACAAATTGTCCCGACGACCTCCTAGAGGTATAGGAACTGAACTTAGTTATCTTCATAGAACAGTCCTTTCAAAGAGTCCACTACTATTTTTCAAAGCATAAAACTCTAGACTTGGACAGTCTAATTTCCTTGAGTCTTAAAGACATTCTCAAGAGATCCCTTTTGTTAGATAGGATGAAAACCCGTAGACTCGGACAGTCTCAATACCCTTTGGATTTCCCCTTTCCTCAAAGAAACAGGAAATAACCCGGGTCCTCCAACCAAATCCTCGAGTACAGTGCTGCTCATATAAGAACTGATTTTCTCTTTTAAAATCAGTATGCTGGATCTGTCACTTAACTGAACAGTTACACTAGCCTCCTCTTGGGCTTTGTACAATGATTCTCCCCAGCGGAGCAAACCTTTTCACCTCTATCTCGGGCTTTGTACGAGATACAAAAAGACTCCCGCGTTGAGTGGAACCTTTTAGCCTCTCTCTCGGGCTTTGTACGAGACACATAAAGGACTCCCTCGTTGAGTCAATCACCCCTTTTCGCCTCCATCTCGGGCTTTATACGAGATACAAAAAGGTTCTTTCTGAGCCGAACACATTTTCGGCTCCATCTCGGGCTTTGTACGAGATACAAAATCACTCTCTTGTTGAGTCAAATAGCCTCCATCTCGGGCTTTATACGAGATACCAAAAGATTCTCTTACTGAGTCAAACCCTTTTTAGCCTCTCTCTCGGGCTTTGTACGAGACACATATTAGCCTCCTCTTAGGCTTTGTATAAGAAAACCACTGGTTGATCCAATCAACCTTTTAGCATCAAATTTGTGCCTCGTTCACAGTAAAACAAACATCAACAACTCCTTCCCTTTCATCTAATCGCTGTAAGCGGCAAGCCTCTGGATCATCTATATCCATGCCACTGTCCTTCTTTTAGCATGAGAAATTCCTAAGGAAAGATGGCATTGCTCTACACTGATTTAAAGTCTTCTCCTTCAGGTTGAAAACCCCTTCTCAGGAAATTATGGCATTGCTAGGATCCACGTATCCCGGTTAAAGTAATTCTCCTTTACCCCTCTTTAGAGATGACAGATTCTCTCTAAAGTTGAGACCTTTCAGCTTCACATCTTGGGCTTTGAACAAGATACAATCAACCTTTCGCTTCACGTCTTGGGCTTTGAACAAGACACCAAAAACCAATTCCCTCCATAGAATAGGAGGAACTACGAACGCTCTGATTTACCTGTTTCGGTAAACGGGAATACGTAGGCATAAGATCGAAAGAAAAGATCTTAGAGAGCACACTAAACAAAAACCCAAAATCCCATACTCTCACGTATCAATAAAAAAGAATCAGTCCTAACATCCTAATACTTGTTCCCCATCAGAAACCTGTCATTCTGTTAAATAACACAAGAAGGGCCCCCCCACATTAATAGCATCCGTAACCTAACAGACCGCTGTTTAAACTCAGTATGCAAGCAGGGTTAATTGGAGACATCTATTTCCCTTCCTTGGTCAGCTTACAATAGGATAAAAAATGAATCGACCTGTAGTAAACTCAACCGCAGAGAGCGACCGCGCTTAAGAACCGCGTCCAAAATCGCTCGCTACAGCCTCATATGTTTTATATTGGACCTTGGGCTTGTGCACTTTGTTATTTGCACCACCCCTCCGTGGCCCATCTTTTCTGCTTTATATTTTCCCAACTATAAAAATACTCACTGCACCCCCCACACATTTTGTCTATTTTAACTCTTTTTATTATTATTTGTTTTATTTTTAAAATCTTTTCAAAATTATTTTATCTCAGAGAAAATATAATATGTCTCTAATTCAAAAATTCCAAATATTTTATAAAAATATATTTTCCTAAGAAACTTATTAATTTTGTGAGTTTTATCTTATTTTATTTGATAATTATTAAACTTTGTTATGATCTTAATGATATCTTGTATGATCTTAATCTATATTTTATCATATGATTATTGAGTTAGTTTGTGATTTAACCTTGAATATTATTCTTGATTAAATTTATGATTAAACTATGCATTGACTTTGTGACTATTTGTGTGGCATTCTTCTCAAGATTCATCTTTATTTGCTTGATATTTGTCTCATATCTAATCATCATCTATCATGAAACATATTGCCATCCTTATGCTTATGTTGCTTTCATTGTATTACCTTATATCAATGTTTTATCTTTTACCAATGCCTTTTTTATTCTTGCTATCTTAATCTGTTTTTATCCCCTCCATTCCAAAGGAAGGTTAAACATGTTGACTCATAAGTCATGGCCTCCCACCTTAACCTAAGTAATCTCTTAGGAGAGAACTTCATTTCTTGGCCTCATCAGAGCCATTGAAATCACAACTAGCTTTAGGAGAGAGTTCCTAAACTCTTAGTGATATTCATCCTAATGAATCATCACTTTCCCTATTAACTAAAACAAAATTATAGGTCTATTTCAACTAGACTTAGAGAGTTCTTAAACTCTACAATGAGCTTGTACTCATTTCCCCCTCTGAATATTGACCATAGTCAGTAGTTCAGTAGATTTTAGAACTACGCATACTCTGATTCTACACCCGAGGATACGTAGGCGCAAAGTGCGATGCTTTGTCGAGTATACTTAGATACTAACCCCTAGGGTTTCATCCTTTAGTATAGAACCTTTAGCAAACATAAGATAACATTAAACAAGAGGTTCTCGTAGAGTACTACGGATACATAGGGTGCTAATACCTTCCCTTTATATAACCAAACCCCGAACCTTAGATCTCTTCCCCTTAGGTTTTTCTAACGATCTTGAACCTTTCCTTTGGATAAATCAAAGTCAGTTGTAAAAGAAATATGATGCAAGTTAATTAATAATTTGTTATCCAATTTTCACCGCAACAGAAATGGCGACTTCACTGGGGATGTTAGACCTATTGTTGGTCTATTCCTTAAGAGGGTTAAGCCTATCTTGTTTTCTTGTTTGCTTGTTTTTGCTTATATATGCTTGTATATATGTCATGTTGCTTATATATTTGTATATCTGTTCTTGCTTGATATTATCTTGTTTATTTGGGTTATCATGGTATCTATGAGTGAGATAAATCCTAACCCGAATTTCGAGTGCACTTATGATAGGACGATGGTATATTCAAGGAGGCTTTGAAGGAGTCGATTCCTGAAAAAGTTAACTTGAGACTCCATCACTCAGCTTAGGCTCTCTTTAGAGTTTAGTCATGTTGAACGATCCTTTTCGTGAAAGCGTGCTACTCTCAATGTATGTGCCATTGAGGCTGAGAACCATAGTTTCTAAACCCCACTTAAGCCTTTTAGAGGTAGTGCGGGGGCTATGATGGAGTCTATTTCCGAATTAGTTGCTACGCGATACTACACTCAGATGAGATTCTCTTGAGAATTTTATTGATCACCAAGTCATTTGGGAAGTCAATAAAATCCGAAAGATGGATTGTAGACTCTGGGAACTCATAGAACCTTGTTCGGCAGGTGAAACCATAGTACATACCAATGGGAGGGTGAACCGTGACTCCATGCTTAAAACCCAACCCTTTTTGTGCCTATGTATATGTTTATGATTGTTGCATCCATATAGCATAAGCATTCTTAGCATATCTGTTTCATGGAACTCAGACCTCTTTTTGTAAAATGTCACAAAGATATCATGGATGAAACAAGAAGGAAAACAATAAAATACTCTTTCAAGAGTCCTAAGCTAGATGACCTAAGGAGATTGGGAAGTTCACTTATAGACCCTGAAGGATTCAAGGACATATACGGGAATTTATGGACATTGTTGAAGAAAGATGTTGATGAAGGACTCTTCTCAACTTTACTTCAGTTTTATGACCCGAAGTATCATTGCTTCACTTTTTCCGACTATCAGCTTTTGCCCACACTGGAAGAATATTCTCACATAGTTGGTTTGCCTGTAGAGGATGAATCTCCGTTTCACATTTTCGACAGAGACCCAAAAGAAGAAAAGATAGCCAAAGAGACTCATTTGGAATTAGTTGACATCAAAAACAACTTAATCTCCAAGGGAGGAATTTTTGGATTAACTGCTAAGTTCTTGTTTGGTAAAGCCCACTACTTTGCCAAACATTCCAACAAGGATGCTTTTGAAGCCATTTTTGCTCTGCTCATTTATGGACTATTCCTGTTCCCGAACATTGACAACTTTGTGGACTTACATGGAATTAAGATTTTTGTGAAGCAGAATCCTGTACCAACCTTGCTTGCTGAAGCCTATCATTCAGTCCATACGAGGAATGCCCACAGCAATGGACAGATTATTTGCTATGTCCCCATATTATACAGATGGTTTGTTTCACATTTACCTAAGAAGGGTACATTTTGGGACCCTAAGAAGGGATGGTGGTCTAAGAAAATTATGGCCCTTACTCACGTAGATATTGATTGGTACAACCGAGTATATGACAAGATCTCCATAACAGATAGTTGTGACCAGTACAACAACGTGCCGCTTCTTGGCACCAAAGGAGGAATCAGTTATAATCCAATGTTAGCCCGACGACAGTTGGGGTACCTTCTGAAGGATAAGCCCCTAAACATTCATGTGGAAGGAATTTATTTTGAGGAGTATAAGGAGAATGAAGAGCAAAGGGATCTGATCTTAAAGGCGTGGGGTAACAAATGTAAGATAGGAAGTAGCTCTTTGGGGAAACCCAACTGTGTTTCATTGGAACCTTATCTTTAGTGGGTTCGAAAGAGAGCCATTGAAAGCGAACCTTATCTTCATAGGGAAGAACCAATCCCTATGAAGGAGGAGCCTATTCTGTACTTTATGACAAGAGAAGAAGAGTTGGAGATATCACTGAGGCAGACCCAACGATCAGAAGAAGCATGGAGGCTTAAGTATCAGGTGGTTGTTGAGGAGAACTTTGAACTCCAAAAACAACTACGTGCCAAGGATGAAGAATTGACCTCTTACAAGAAGAGGAAGGTCCAGGAAAGCCCAAGTTCTTCTACTACTCAGCCCACAGCTTGGAAGACAATCGTCGACAACCTTGTTGCAGAAAGAGATCAGATGGAGGAGGAAAACAGAAGACTTAAGTTGCGACTCTTAGGAGAATCTCCTTAGGACTATCTAGGCTTATTTAGTTTCTTTATGACTCTTGGTAATGAATTAACTATTGTACTCTGTTTTAATGAAAACGAAGTCTTTTGATATTTCACGATGTGTTGCAAAAATGTCTGAATTCCATGAAACTTTAGCTTGCATTTGCATCTCATTTGCATCCTTGCATGTGCATGTGCATTCTTCCCCGTCTCATGTCATCTCGTTCTCTTCAGAACCCGTCACCCAAGTCCAAACTCGACAAAGGATGTCTGAACAGTACTGTGAGATAGACAGAGTCAACAATGAATTGAGAGAGCTCCGAGGAGGAATGGGGCAATTTCTGGAAACTATGAAGGTCACGCTAGCAACGATGAAGGAAATTTGGGAGTACCAGGAGAAAATGAAAGACGAGATCAGAATCCTCAAGTGCCAGATGAATTGGTTTCTGGAAACTCTATTGAAAAAGGAGAATCACATTCATCCCATCAGACCAGCTTTCAAGAGCGCTCGTTTGCCAAATCAGCATGGACGACAAAGATCAAGGAAGCCAGAGAGGAATTTCACTCCGTTGCCAATGGAGTACAGTCAGCTTTTGCCAGTTTTGATCTAAAGTGGATTGATAACACCGAAGGATTTAGAGCCAGTGATCCCTCCATACCCACTAGGCTTTGATGCCAATGCTCGATGTGACTACCACGCTGGGGCACTGGGGCATTCAACTGAGGATTGCAAGGTACTTAGAAGCAAGGTTCAGACGCTGCTTGATTCTGAGAAGTTATCATTTACACCACAAGGCATTCAAATCAACTATCCTTTACTATCTCCTAAGGATCTCTCGTGTCCAGATTTTGTTTTTGGAGAAGCCTCATGCCAGCTGAATGTTGATATTGTTCCTGCAGCCGAGCGTAATCAGGTGTCTACGAAAAGGGGTTTTCAGTCTCCAACGTGTGTTTCTCCCCAAAATAAGAAGAAGCGTGCTGCCAAAAGAGGAAAACTTAATCACCAGCCTATCCCAGTGCCGTTAAGCAAACTTTTCCCACTGTTGATGTAAAACAAGTTGGTAACTCCTCGGCTTCTCACACCTTTCCAGGGACCTTGGTACGATCCCAACTTAACCTGTGAATTCCATAAGGGAGCCGAAGGACATGAGTTGGACAGTTGCCGAGCCTTAGAATATTTTGTGCAAGAGCTGATCTACGACAAGGACTTAATCTTCGAAGAAGATCACCCAAAGACTGAATGCAAATTTCGCACTAGGATCATAGGGCATCCCATTGAAGAATGCAGAGAGTTTGAAGCTAAACTGCTAAGCTTTCTAAAGGTGGTGAAACCTCAGGAAGGTACTTCAGACGTTGATGTCTCAACTTTTGAAGCAAAAGGTAAAGGACTTGCAATGCCTCTCAAAGTTCTATACCACAAGGAACAAGTGATTGATGGTGAGGACTTTTTTCCGTTTGGACCCGGAAACTGAAATCTTTGGATGATCCTCTGAAGTTGGATGTATTTTGTTCGTTTTAGTTCTTCTAATTTCTTTATTGTATTGATATTTGCTTATGAGCTTCGTTGTACCTTTAAATTGGCAACATTATTGAAATATTTATGCATCTTTTGATTAAATCCATTCGTTTCACTCATTTACTTTATTTTTATAAAAGCAGAAAATATATATCTTTTCCACTCCTTTTTCAAATTTGTTTTTAAGCAAAGATTTGGGAGGATGATGAAAACCCCGTGTTCATAATTGCTGTGGTATGCCTTCGATTAAACCTCGCCGAGGATGTAAGGCATTGTTTCAAATCCCTAAACACTGGAGAGATAAGGACAATAATCCCTTATTAACCAATTCGAACCTAGAAATAGGATTCATTACACAAAAAACCCTAAAACTCAACCTTGGGGCAGGGTAGTTCTCAGTTTAACTTGGTTATACATTCAAACACGAGCGCTTCATGTAAGACGCCAGTCAGCTTCCAAATCAAGTGACTTCCTACTTTTGGAGATTTGAACGTATATCTTGAGTTAACTGAGCGTAGGATTTGAGCCTTTATCTTTTGATTCATAAACCATGGACCAGACCACATTACAACCCTTAAAAGACCTAATTGAGGTAAGGTTGTTTTGAAAAGCATACTACAGCAAGGTTGGGTAACCTGACTCCTAATGATCTTTGTACTCGCGTGTGTTGGTCACTTCCTTAATGACTAGACCCACCTTTGTTTTTTATTATTTAATCATTTAACTGTGTGCATTTTTATCAAAACTTTGTTTTCAAAACTTTGCATTAAACTTTGCATAAAATTTTGCCAATTTTAATGAACAACACTTGTTTGCAATGCCATACGATATCAAAGGAATCCCAACAAAGGCGGCCAGCCAGAAGGTTTGACTTGATAAAGGAAATTTGACTCAGTCAGGGGCAACCAAATATGAGGTTTGCCAATCCATCATCCCAAGAATTGACGAATCAGGGACAGATTTCTGCAAATTCAGAATATTGGGGCAAATCTCTTTGAAATCATCTTATGACGAATGTGTGCTCCAATGACCCATTAGCAGGGGCAAGTCCGTTCCCCAGTGATTTCTACTACAGTTTGAGTATCTCGAGTACAGTTGAACAGAAGCAGTTATGTCAAGACTCAAGGATCTTTTCAAAAGTTTGAAGATATTGAAGCGTCTGGTATTTCAATTCTTCTGTAAAATTCTTTTGGTTGACTTACCCTCAGAAACCAGTTAATCAGAAGAAGTCAAGTCGAGATTCGGTAAATCTCTAAAGGTCAATTGGGCTGGGGCATCTCCTTTATAGATCAACTTGATAGGGACAAGTTGTTCCCCCAGTTGTCGTCAACTAGTCTGAAGGACAAACTTTGTATAATCACAGTAATCTGGGGCATTTACATCAGGAATCACTTCAAGTTAGAAGATGTTGGAGTATCTGGTATTTCAATTCTTCTGTAAAATTCTTTTGATTACTTCAAGTTAGAAGATATTGAAGTATTTGGTATTTCAATTCTTCTGTAAAATTCTTTTGATTATTCAAGTTAGAAGGTATTGAAGTATCTGGTATTTCAATTCTTCTGTAAAATTCTTTTGATTATTCAAGTTTGAAGTATTGAAGTATCTGGTATTTCAATTCTTCTGTAAAATTCTTTTGATTATTCAAGTTTGAAGTATTGAAGTATCTGGTATTTCAATTCTTCTGTAAAATTCTTTTGATTATTCAAGTTAGAAGGTATTGAAGTATCTGGTATTTCAATTCTTCTGTAAAATTCTTTTGATTAACTATCCCCTAATCTGGGGCAGTTATGCCGAGATCTCTCCAAGAGTTTGAAGATATTGAAACACCCTGTATGCCAATTCTTCTATAAAATCCTCTTGTTATCGTATTCTGACAAGACCAGTTTAGCCTGGGGCAAATGAGATTTGAAGATGGTAGTTATGCCAGTAGGATGCATAATTACTTTGTTACCTCCCCATCAAGTTGTTATTTCAGCTGATTTTGACAAATTCCCAATATATCCCAGACATTTGTCTAAACTAGGCCTATGTTTGGTTTTCACCTATGAGTATCAGATTTCAGCTCTTTGCGCATGTGTTCCCTAGAGAAGTCAGCTGTTAGACTATAGATTTCATAGTCGCTATAGTTGTTATTGGTCTTTGAATACAACAACTTCGTCATTTCATTTGATTTTTGAAAGCGGAAGTTTTAAGAAAATACAAAGATAAACTAAGTTTTACTCTGGTATCAAGATGTTTTATTGGAATCAAGTTGGTACCGGAAGAATTAGCAGTATTGTATTTTGGACATGGATCTGCCATCATCAGTGAAAAGAAGATTACCCCGGTTATCCTGGATGTTTGGATTTCAGGGTGTTGGCTTGTGTTCTCCTTTCTTCTTTCTTTGCTTTTGCATCGTTCGCGTCGTTTCTTGCATATAGCTAAGCATATGCATCATACCGTTAGCATCTTTGCATCCGTGTGTTTTTTTTTGCTTGTGGTCTTTTGTTTATGTCTGTCTTTATTTCCCTAGTGAGGTAAAGACATTCCCGATTTTCTTTATGTCGTGCTTGTTCGGTCCTAACCTTTGCGCTCCAGATTTGAATCTTTGCACCTTTGCTGTTTCCAAGAAGTATAACCTTAAAGTGTTTTAAAAACTGTTCTCGTTTGAATCGTGTCAAACTTGAACTTGGACTTTGTTTGAATCGTGTCAAGCATTGTCTTGTGTTTTAAAACTTGTTCTTGTTTGAATCGTGTCAAACCTGAACTGAGTCCTTGTTCGAATCGTGTCGGACATTGCCTCTTGTTTTAAAACTTGTTCCTGTTTGAATCGTGTCAAACTTGAACTTGGACTTTGTTTGAATCGTGTCAAGTATTGTCTTGTGTTTTAAAACTTGTTCTTGTTTGAATCGTGTCAAACTTGAACTGAGTCTTTGTTTGAATCGTGTCGGACATTGTCTCTTGTTTTAAAACTTATTCTTGTTTGAATCGTGTCAAACTTGAACTGAGTCTTTGTTCGAATCGTGTCGGACATTGTCTCTTGTTTTAAAACCTGTTCTTGTTTGAATCGTGTCAAACTTGAACTGAGTCTTTGTTCGAATCGTGTCGGACATTGTCTCTTGTTTTAAAACTTGTTCCTATTTGAATCGTGTCAAACTTGAACTGAGTCTTTGTTCGAATCGTGTCGGACATTGCCTCTTGTTTTAAAACTGTTCTCGTTTGAATCGTGTCAAACTTGAACTTGGTCTTTGTTCGAATCGTGTCGGACATTGAACCCTTACCTTTGAGTTTGAAAACTTGCTTTAAGCTAAAGCTTCTTGGAATAATTTACCTTTTTACCCTAAGACTCTTGTCTGGTGCGCAGAGTTTGTCTTTGTCTTTCTGGATTTTCTTGAAGATCCCATTTCGAACTCTTCAGCGTAGAAATCCCCAGGGAGTCTTTGCTTGGTTGTCTGTTTTTTGGCTGATCCCCAGTGATCAGGTCTTTCTTTCTGTTTTCATGCCCAGGAAGAGTGTGTTTTCTTTATCCCCGGTAGTCCATCTCCCTGGATCTTTCCTCAGTGGAGATTGTCTTTTTCTTTTCCCCAGTGTTTCTTTGGAGTCTCCCCGGTGAGTCTCTTTTCGTTGGTTAGCATGTATCCCCAGTGAGTGTTTCTCATGGATACTAACCTTAGTTCCTCCCCTGTGGAGCTTTTCTTGTGTTCTTTTGTTTTGTTTGTCCCCGGTGTCTCGTTGTGTCTGCATCTTTGCACCGTCCTGACATCATATCATTTAGGATTAGAGTTCATGGCATGTCAGCATTTGCATGTCTGTCGTTTATCTTTAGCATTTGCATTCCATCTAAGGGAAAAAATTTTGGTTTGCTATATTTAAATATATTTCACCTTGATGTCCCTGGAATCTCCGTTCCTCGTGCCATCTGGTAAAGCTATTTAAATAGGGGCATCTGTTGTACCCTAAATTTTTACCCCTTAGATGTCATCTAGTTTTTTTTCGCGCCTTAGGATCATATCTACATTGTGTGAACTAACCCATATCTTGTAGTTTGTTTCATTGTGTTCAAATTAGGTTTACTCAGCATTATGAAGCTCCACAAGTGGTTTGAATCAAGTAAAGTCAACAAAAGATCCACAGTGCAAGAACTTTGGGAATTAGGGTTTTTATCTTAAGAAATCACTCAGAAATCGGCTCTATCAAGTTAAGAGTCGTGTGGTTCACCTACCACTTGAGGTCATCTACATCCAAGGGACCTCATTCAACAAGAATTAAAGATCTATTGGTCCTCAACAAGAGAAGTTTGAGCCTCAGTCTCATTATACCCCAAATTTTTCCCTTAGATTCATTGATGCGTCTACATAACATATTAGGTCAATCATTCGTGCATGACTAACCGTTTTATCTAGACTCTATCTTTGTTTGTGAAGCTAGATATTGTTATGCGTGTGTTTTGCTTGGGGAGATTATGGTCCTCGCTAATCTGTGCTGAATTCCTAGAAAGACCCTGCCCTCAATCTTATGGTCCCTAGGCCACACAAGAGTGGAATCATTAACTGTCGAGTGGAAGTTTGAGATTTTGGTAGTGTGCAACCTTTTGCTTTGAGACGGTAAATATGGATGAAAGGACAGGGAATCAAGTTGTAGCAAAGAATTCTCAGAATGAAGTTCAAATTTCTTTCCTTACAAAATTCAAGGGTGATTCTCAAAGGCCCGAGTTTGATTGGAAGAGGGGGAAATGCTGATTTTGGTTCAAAGTTCAATATTATTTACAAACCAAGTTCGAGTTCAAGCCCAAATCCCTATTACAATTCAAGTTTGATTCACAAACTAAGCCCATGGCTAAATACACAAATGGATAAGAAACAAAATACGAAATTCCGAGCATACAAATGTGCAATTTTGAAATCCACAATATTTAAACTATTTCCTGAAGATTCAGGTCCAGTTTCATTTTATTCACATATTTCAAGGCCAAGTTCAAAAATTCAAGGAAATGCTAATTGAAGGGGCCAATCCAAGTGATTCCAAAAGTACAAAAAGCAAAGGTTCCAGTGTCTATCCTGATTTGAATTACATACACTTCATTTGAAATAAGTTTGAAATCAAGTTTAATTGGCCCATGTTAACACGTGCTTAAACAACCAAAGAGCTTACCCTATAATCTAGCCCCTAAACAATTTGGAAGTTAAGAATACAAGAGCCGTTTGGATTACGTAAGTTTTTTTACGAAGGATAAGCAACCGAGAAGATTGCCCAAAGACACATGCCAGCCTCCAGAGTTAGATTCTTTGTTCATTTCTAAATAAAGTCTCCTCCTTAATCCAACCGATAGGAACTAGGTTCAGCACCTCTCCAGATGAAACTTCATGCGACAGACGGGTACTTGTCCGAATACGATTGGAAGCCACTCCACCAGCATCAATGCGTGTTTAAATCGACGCTTCTGTAAAAGAACCACAACCAGTAAGAAAACCACGTCAGCCGTAACTCAATACTAAGATTACAAAATTGGTTTGAATATGAGTTACTAAAAGTTAACAGAGCAGAAACTCCTTGGTCAGTTGTTCTAATACATTCACCTTGGTATAACAGATAGAACTACGATATAAAGAAAGCGAAACGGAAAGTCTATCAGTTCGTTCAAAGAGCATGGTTACAATGAATTTCGAGGAAAATAAACAAGTCAATACAGTTTGAAAGCTCACAATATAAGTTTAAAAGACAAGTTATCATGCCAGTTGAGATTTAAAGCTTACAAGTGAATTCGAACTAGGAAAATTCACGACTGCCCAAAACCAACAAAGCCTGTAATCATAACTTTCCAATTAACAGGTTGAAAAAGAAGGATAGTTGAATATTTAAGCTACAGGAGGACCAAGGGAGGGATTACAAGATGAGGAGAGCATTATACCAATAGCTACAAATTTGAATTAGTTTATTAACCAGTATCTACCGATTTGTCTGTTGTTGAGGCTAATTTTCCGCTCTCGAATTGTTACTACAGCTGCAAACATACGGATGACTGAGGAAACCGACCCTGAAATTGCCACGGGGACTTATTGGTATGGTCATCGCCCTTCATAGCCTTGTCAAGATTGTGGTTTTCACAGATTAAGTATGGAGATTACAACACCCTGCGACGGAATTAGTTCAAAAGCTGTTAAGTTTTATCCACATATACCTGATAAGTTCAAAACAAAGAAAATGTTAATTTCAAGATGCAAAGTAAAACGGGAAGTAATTGCGAAACAGTTTGAGAATTGAGTTGCTGCAAATGGTGCAGACCTTTTATTCCCACCCATGCAGCTACATATCAAAAGCCCTTTCTGGATATTGCAGTTGGTAGTTATTCGAAATGGCATACCTGAGTTGATTTTGATCACTCAACCTGTTAAGGAAAATCAGAAGAGGGAATTAGAATCACAGCCAGCTGACACAATCAAACCTTCCAAAGCAGCTATTAAGCATAACCAAGACAACTCCCAAAATATTTTCAAAACCAAACGACATAATCAGACATAACAATATCAAATTGGCAAGTTTTCAAATTCATTCAATCACATCAGATATGTTCAGATCGATTTCAAAATAGTCATATTTGGCCTCAAAGATTTATTTCTGAATCAGGAATATATGTCATCATATTCCATTTAAAAGTTGAGGGCAATATCACAGGATATCACCAGCAGCAACCTTTTCCTAAATGGAGTAAACAGAAATCGTAAAGAATGTGTCCAAGACAGCAAGGAAAATCCTAAGTTTCCCAAGTTGATTCAAGCAATGTATCATATTATCAAAACTTTCCAAACAATCCATCACACAATGGTTCAATATCTTTCCATAACAAGTTAAAACTTGTCCCAAACAACATTTGAAAACTTCCCAAATTTTAAAACCAAATCATATCAAAACTGTCCAAACCGTATATCAGACCACAGCAAAAGTTTCCAAATTAAGCACAATAAATCGGAGCCATCAAATCGTACCCATTATTCAAACGATTTCAAAAACCCTCCAAATCTGAAATCAAATCATATCAGCAGCCAAACTTTCCCAAATCGCATCAGCCAACATTAAAAAAACTTTCCGAATCAAGCAAACTAAATCAAATCGGTAATGATTGGAAATATTGACAATAAACCAACATTAAAACCTTCCAAATAAATTCATCATTGGCCATCAGCTATAAAAGGGGTCACATGGCATCAGAAGAGCACGAAAAGAAAATCGGAGAGAAAGCAACCATACGAAAGATCAAGAGAGAAAAATCCCAAACCAACAAAAGCACCAAACTATTTCCAAACCCACCAAAAATGCAGACTCAGAAGCGCGGTGGCTCATCATCGTCTCCAAGATCGCAACAACAAAGAGGCCTAAAGCACATTTCAAAATCACGCAAAAGAGGTAAAGAAGAAGAAGAGACACTTTCCTAAAAGCCATTCCTGGTGCCGTTCACCATCCTCGCCGAGCACTTTTCTTTTTTCTTTTTCTTTTTCCTTTCTGCTTGCATCATCGATGTGTAATGTGTAATACTCTCAATATAGTGAAATGGGGGCGGGAACCATGGGGAAAGGGTTTTTGGTTGGTTGATCGCGAGAGATCGAGAGAGAAAATGATCGTTAGGGCGACGAGAGAGAAAAGATTTAGATCGCGAGAGATCGAGAGAGAAAATGATCGTGAGGGCGGCGAGAGAGAAAAGATTTAGATCGTGAAAGAGATGAAATGGTCCGTGTTAGATCCCTCCGTTTCTTTTCTTTTCCCCTTTTTTATGATAAAATCCTTTTTTTTAACAATTAGACCCTTTTTTAAAAAAAAAAATATATGACTCTTTTTTTTTTAGATAACTACTAAAACTAAAAACTTTTATAATAAAAAATCTCACTCTCTAAAACACTAATTAACTTTTTTTACAAACTCCTGTTAACTTCTTTTAATAATGCTATAATACTAATTTTCTTTTTTTAATATTATTTGAAAACCTTAACCTTGCTCAATTTAAAATAATTCTAGATTAAAACCTTTTATATTTAAAACTTTTTACTTATTACAAATTTGAGAACTTTTTTATTAACGCTTAATAACTTTTCTCTTTTAATAAAACTTTAGAACCGATATTAATTTATTCACACAATTAAAACCTTTTTATTGAAATTAATCTCTAACATAATATCTCTAGTAATAATTAACTTTTTTTGAAATAATTAAAACTCGATAGAAATCTTTCACTTTTAAGTTAGCCAATAAGCATGACAGAACAAAATCAGACTCATTTTCTCAATAAACATTAAAATCAACTTTTCTTAATAAACTCTCCGTTAGATCCCTCGCGTTTGAGTGCACGCTTGTCTCTTTTTCCTTTGTATGATTACATATATCTGAATGTTTATGCTGCTTAAACCTTTTCAAAATATTAAAAACTCTCGATCCAACGTCGAGCCACTTTTATACCCATGTAAGTCGAGCGCCTTCGGGCCTCGCATTCAACCTTTTGCGGTCACAATACACTTTAACTAGCCCACTTTGCTAGTATGCACAAACTAATTAAGTTAGTTGGTCCCCTCGACATTCCAAAGGAAAGGTTCCTTAAAATTGACTAAACCGTCATAGGACTAACACTTTAGAACCCTTGGCCATAGGATTCGGAGTCGCCGTACTCCATGTCTCGCCGTAGACACTTAGAAACTTAGCCTTAGGATCGGAGTCGCCGCACTCCAAGTAAATGCTCTGCCGCGAACATTTACAATCCTACCCCTCTTAAACCACCCTACAACTTTAGAGTCGCCGCACTCTATGTAAGGTCTTGCCCAAGACTTTACCTCCCATTGGAACCTTGACCCCGTTAAGAAGTTCCTCTTTTCAGAACTACGCATACTCTGATTCTACTCCCGAGGATACGTAGGCGTAAGGTGCGATACCTTATCGAGTATACTTAGATACTAACCCCTAGGGTTTTAAACCTTTAGCATAGCACCCTTAGCAAGCGAATGAGAGATAACATAAATACTAACGAGAGGATCCCGTAGAGTACTACGGACGTTTAGGATGCTAATACCTTCCCTAGGCGTAACCAACCCCCGAACCTTAGATCTTTAGGTCTTTTCGCTTTTGAACCTTTCCTTTGGATAAATCAAAGACGGTGGTGAATATTTAAAGAAATGTGATCCTAGTTCATTAATAACTATGGCATCCAATTCTCACCGCAACAGAAATGGAGACTTCACTGGGGAATGTCGAGGGTTTCCCCTATCTTGTTTTTCTTATGTTATCTTTATTTATTATATTTGCTTATTATCTGTTGTGCTGGGTTGCTTATGTGGTGAGACAAAGTCCTACACCCGGACTAGAGTGAAATTATGATAGGAACAGTGAGAATTCAAGGATACTTTGAGGGAGTCGATTCCTGAAAAAGTTGAATTGAGACTTGTAATACCCCAAATTTTGATCACTTAGATTTCCCATCATTGTGAAAATCATCATCACAATATGGATGAACCATCATGCTTCATCAGTCTCCCCAAAGATGGGTGAGCATCCAGAAAAATCAAAATTAGGGTTTCAAGCCCTCTCTGAGTGCTTAGACAAAGGATCAACCAAGAAATGACATGATCTTCAACTTGTCTAATCTCTTAAATATCCACAATGGATCAAAAAGGACTCCCACTTCAAGGATTAAGCACAAGGCTGCTCCCTTCTAGGTGGATCAAGTCTCAAGATCGACAGTGTCACCAAATTAGGGTTTTGGTCGACCAGGGCCTCCAGATGGAAATTTTCATCTGGGCACAAGGCAATGATCCAAAACATGACCTAATATACTTAATGGAACCTCATGAACCCATGCATCAAGTTAATTTTGCCTCAGGGGATGCATTCATCAAAAATCAGGAATTAGGGTTTCTTGACCTAATTCACCCCTAAGTTGACTTTTGGGACAAACCATGAGCCAAGACCTCAAGACATGATTTGAGGGTCTCTAATATACCATATTTATCCATTTGGAACCATGGATTGATCCAAGAAGCTTGAGCAACAAGTCTCAATTTCATCTGCACCACAATTAGGGTTTTAAGAGAAAAGTCAACTGTAACTTTGACTTTTGACCTAGACATGCTCCCAAACCCTAATACATGATTGAATATACCCTATGACACCCATGGAACATGTCCATCAAGTTTGATTTAGGTCAAGGACATGATTTCCTGAAGAATTGCACAGTTTGGAATTCATCTGATAAAAAGTCAACTGTGCACAAAAGTCAACTTTGACTTTTTGAGATTTTTCACCAAAATGGATTTTTAACCCTAAAATGATGTTAATGTATGATTTGAATCATCATTCATCAAGAAAAATCAAGAAAAGTGAGATAACTTGTAAAAGGGGTAACCATAAAACTTAGAAATTTTTCTAAGTTAAAAATAAAGTGGCAAAGGTACCAACTTTGGAGGACCATAACTCCTAAACCACAAGGCCATTTTTTCTCATCCAAAGATGGATTTGTAGCCCTCATTATCACCTACAAAAACTTCAACTACAAGTCATTCCAATTCATTAAGGATTTTGAGTTATGGAGTGATCAAAGTGGCTGAAAAGTGAAAATGTCACTTTTTCCAACACTTAGTGAAATTTTAACTAAGTCAGATTTTGCCTCACTTTTTGCCAAATGTAGGGGGATTTTTCACTTGGAATCAAAAGAGATCAAAACCAAACTTGTTCAAACAGTTGTTGTATCATGTAAGAGCTTTCCAAAATGGCCAAGAACATTGCCAAATTCAACCTACACCATGAGATACAATATTGCCAAGTTGCCTTGCTGAAATCTGTCAAGGCAAGGCAGAATTTGCAACTTTGGTCGATTTGCCAAAATCAGCCAAATTCAATTGCTCCTATCCACTTGGACACCTCAGAGGATTGAATCTAAAGGGGACAATCACTGAGCCAAGCCTCCAAAGTCCATGGAACAAGAAATAGCATGTTGAACCGAGAATGGCCAAAATAGGGACAAGACTTCAAATTTGGAATGAGGCATTCAATGAAACCATCAAGGTGGCATGGACTGAGCCACTCTCATCTGAAATCAGTCAAGACTTATCCAAGACCAAGGGGACCATAGCTCTGTGCCCTAACCTCTAGTCAATGGCTAGAGGAGACTTGGATTTTCATTTGCCAACATTGGCCAAACCTACTTACCAGCTGCCATGCACTATTCCTTGCAAAACAAACTTGCTCTACTATAAATAGAGCTCAATTGTGGTCAGTTTGAGTACACCAAAGCCATCTAACAGATGCTTTCCTCAAAATCTCTTCTTTCACTCCAATTTTGCCTTCTAAGGCAAGTCACTATCGGGTTTTGAGTTTGAGAGCTTTTCCAATCAAACCAATCACTCACACACCTCACATACATCACATATGAGCTGATCAAACACTTAGATTACTTCTGAAACATTAATTTCACAAAATCACCAGCTGGTTGCTCAAGGTTTTAACCAAAGTGCAGCTGAGGTACCACAAAATGATCCAGCCAATTTCAATCAAGTCCAACCATCCAAACACAATCCATAGGGTGTAGGGAAGCTGTTCAGATCATCACCACTCATCTGTAACACCTCCAAATCAAAAATCACTTTGAACTTGCTGTCACGACTTGGAGGTAAGCACATACTTGGTCATCTCTCAATCTATGCATATTTCCTCGCACAATAATTTGGCCATATGTTCATAATCATGCATGGAATGTTTTCCCTCAATTAATTGCATTGTTTGAATCGTGTATCAAAAATCCTAGCCTTCATGCAGAAATTAGGGTTCTTGAGGTCTCTTCGTGATTTCTTGTTGTATGTTTAATTTAAATGAAATTAAAGTACATAGACATGATCGTGAGGTTGAGGCGAGCATAATGATATGTGGATTGCATGATATGATTACGTATTCAGTGAGATTGGATGGAAAACGCAAATCAGCCAAACCCAGAAAACGCGCGTGTTCTTCAGCTGTTCTTGGCGCCTTTTTTGAATTTTCAAATATTTGAATTTTGTGATTTTGTTTAATTGATTCAAAAATTAATTTCTCTCTGAGTTTTAATGATTTTGAGTTGATTCTTTTTTTAATAATTCACAAAAATGTTAAAATATTTTATTTTCACAAAAAATCCCAAAAATATTATTTATTTCATATAATTGATATTTTTGTAAAGAATTAATATTTTGATTGTTTTTGGCATTTTAAATATTTTTTCTACATTGATTTTGCAACTTTTAATGCTTTCTAATTATTTTGTAGGTCGATACTTAATTTTTGAAGCATTAATCCAAGATCACAATTTGTTTTCCATGTGTTAAACAATTTTTGATCATTTTAATTGAATTTTTATTCAATTAAATACATTTTGAAAACAAATTAGGGTTTTGGATTAATTCAACCCTCATAAATCATTTTCAAAACTCTTTGGGCCTCTTGAGAGAGTGTAAGACCCATCCCCCCTTGTACAAAAACTTTTTGGGCCTCACTCATTGTATAAGTCCCTCTGTACAAGTAAACGGCACGATCGTCGCCCGTTTAAAAATAAAAATCATCTGGGCCTCTCCTTGAGCTATAAGACCCATTCAAAACACTTTGGGCCTCTATTAGAGTGTAAGACCCAATCCCCCTTTTAACCAAAACATTTTGGGCCTCACTTATTGTATAAGTCCCTCTGCGTTAAAAGAAAACCTCGGCGCGATCGCCATTTTTAAACGAAAAATCATTTGGGCCTACCCTCGTGTTATAAGCCCCACTCTTTTCTTTAAACCTTTTTGGGCCTCTTGAGAGAGTGTAAGACCCATCCCTTTGTACAGAAAACCTTTTTGGGCCCCAGTCACTTGTATAAGTCCCTCTGTACAAATTCAACAGTGCGCTCACTGATAAAACCCTGGGCCTCTCCTTGAGCTGTAAGCCCCAAATCTTTCTTTTTCAAAGCACTTTCTCCTTTGATTTTGAATATACTGTTGTTTTCAATCTTTCTTTGTTGAACAACTAACCAAACAACATGGAAGCACTACAACCGAGTAAGTGGTTATCGCTTTCATTTACTGCTTTCATATTATAAACTGTATTGTGGGGCTGCTCACTGTAAGTCTCCTTTCATAAACTCATATCTACTGTGTAATAATAGTATAGATATTTCGAGTTTCCCCGGCAACTACGTCTAGAACTAGGTGACGCCGTTTCGTTTATTCGTAGAAATCAGATACAGTCTTCTCTTCGGCTGTCCTCCTTAGGAATTGTCAAGAAGCTCTACTCCCCAAGATGAATGTATTCTCCGTGAATGGCATCTTTGAGTTTCTTCCAAATTCTCGAACTTTCCTGACTTGATCTATTCCTTGTGGATAGCTTGCCTTGAATGTCTCGGGGTTTGGGTACCCACTACGGTCATAATCTTGGACCTTAACTAAGGAACCCTCTTTAAAAGTTAAAAGTCGCTGGATAGTAAACCTCGCACGTTTACCAGTGGTTTTTGTCTTTAAAAGAGTTATCTCTCCTAATGGAAAGGAGATGATAGACCCACGGGCTTCTTAAAAGCATCGGCCTCCTCTTGGGCATTATTCAAGGACACTACGGCTTCTTAGAAGTATTCACAGCCTCCTCTTAGGCTTCATATAATGATCTCTTCCTTCGGGAATGATAGCCTCCTCTTGGGCTTCGTACAAGGACCCATCGGCTTCTCAAAAGTTTCCAGCCTCCTCTTGGGCTTCGTACAAATTGTCCCGACGACCTCCTAGAGGTATAGGAACAGAACCTAGTCATCCTCATAGAACAGTCCTTTCATAGAGTCTACTACTATTTCTCAAAGCATAGTACAAAAGAAAAAAAACTCTAGACTTGGACAGTCTAACTTCCTTGAGTCTCAAAGACATTCTCAAGTGACCCCTTCGTTAAATAGGAAGGAAACCCGTAGACTCGGACAGTCTCAATACCCTTTGGATTTCCCGTTTCCTCAAAGAGAAGGAAATATCCCTGATCCTCAAATCAAATCCCTGAGTACAGTGTTGCTCATATAAGAACTGATTTTCTCTTTTAAAATCAGTATATTGGATCTGTCACTCAACTGAAACAAACCTTTAGCCTTCATCTCGGGCTTCGTACGAGATACAAAAACACTCTCTTGTTGAGTATCAAAGACTCTCTTGCTGAGTCAAACTTTTAGCCTCTATCTCGGGCTTTGTACGAGACACACAAAGACTCCCTCGTAGAGTCAAACAAACAATCGCCTCCATCTCGGGCTTCGTACGAGATACAAAAAACTCCCTTGTTGAGTCAAATAGCCTCCATCTCGGGCTTTATACGAGATACCAAAAGACTCCATCGTCAGGTCAAAAACTTTTAGCCTCTCTCTCGGGCTTTGTACGAGACACAAAATAGCCTCCTCTTAGGCTTTGTATAAAGATTTTCCTAGCGGAAATTAGCCTCCTCTTAGGCTTTGTATAAGAAAACCACTGGTTGATCCAATCAACCTTTTAGCATCAAAGTTGTGCCTCGTTCACAGTACACAAACATCAACAACTCCTTTCCTTTCATCTAATCGCTGTAAGCGGAAAGCCTCTGGATCATCTATATCCATGCCACTGTCCCTCTTTTAGCATGAGAAATTCCTAAGGAAAGATGGCATTGCTCTACACTGAGTTAAAGTCTTCTCCTTCAGGTTAAAACCCTTTCTTCGGAAATTATGGCATTGCTCGGATCCACGTATGCCAGTTAAAGTAATTCTCCTTCCCCCTCTTTAGAGATGACAAATTCTCTCTAAAGTTGAGGTCTTTCAGCTTCACGTCTTGGGCTTTGAACAAGACACAAATAGACTTTTCAGCTTCACATCTTGGGCTTTGAACAAGATACAAATCACCTTTCGCTTCACGTCTTGGGCTTTGAACAAGACACCAAAAACACGATTTCCTCCCATAGAATAGGAGGAACTACGAACGCTCTGATTTCCCTGTTTCGGTAAACGGGAATACGTAGGCATAAGATCGAAAGAAAAGATCTTAGCGAGCGCAATCAACAAAAAACCCAAATCCCATATCTCCATCAATCAAAAGCAGTAATTCAAAAGCATCAGTCCTAACATCCTAATCCTTGTTCCCCGCCAGAAACCTTCTGCCCAGGTAAAAAAGAAAGAAAACAGTATTGGCGAAAATACAAATAACCAGTACAAAGGCCCCCCACATTGATAGCATTCGTAACCTAACAGACCGCTGTTTAAACTCAGTATGCAAGCAGGGTTAATTGGAGACATCTATTTCCCTTCCTTATTCAGCTCACAATAGGATAAAAAATGAATCGACCTGTAGTCAAAGCTCAACCGCAGAGAGCGACCAGCGCTTAAGAACCGCGTCCAAAATCGCTCGCTACAGAAAAGTGGCGCCCACCGTGGGGCCGACCTTTCTTTCTTTCTGTTTTCCTTGTAAAATGGCGACTCTGCTGGGGATTCCTTGCCAGAGTCATTTTCTGCCTTAGGGCATCATCCCCATTTTCCACGGAAAATGTGAACTCTGCTGAGGAGAAAGATTTACCTATGCTGGTCCATCTCTTAGGCTGAGAACCACAGATTGGGGCTTCCGCCGGGGAACCCATTTCTGTCAGGAACTTAGGAATCATAGCTTTATAAGTCTAGGATGTTTAAGACAAATATATATACTGCTTTTCCTAATTGCTATACGTGTTTATTTTTCTGCTAATGGGAATGCGGGTGATGCCGTATGTGGAAAGATTGAGTATACACCTAGAAAAGCCAAACCCTTTCGTAGTGCAGAAGCTATCGGAAATAGCTGTTACGCGATACTACCCTCATTTGAGGCTGGTGATCTATTCTCGGTGAATGGCACTTACTCTAAGATTACACACAACTCGCTGGCGATCCGCTTGTTGTTTTGCTTTCCTGGGAGGAGCTGATGATAATGAGTACAGGTACAAAAATCACCCTAGCATAAACCTTTGGGGATGGGTAGAGCCTTGACTTCATGACAACGACCCTCTGACCCCATGTTTTTTCTATGTTTTTGTGTGCTGCATTCATGCATCCATTTAATAAAACATTAAAACATTAAAAAAACTTTCTCTTCTAGTCTCTCTGTTTTTCAAATTAAACTAAGACTGTGATTGCAAATATCAGAGAAAAAGATTACGCTAATGGATTTCGGTAGAAGGAGAACTCGCCAGTATACCTTCAAGGTTCCAAAACTAGGGGATTTGAGAAGGTTAGCAAGGATGATCGTTAACCCAGAGGCTTTTAGAGCCAAGCACGGTGGTTTGCTACCACTGTTAAGAGTCCATGTGACTAAGGGGATCATGGACGCGCTCATTCAGTTCTACGATCCGGTTTATCACTGTTTCACGTTCCCGGATTACCAGCTAGCACCAACGCTGGAGGAGTACTCTCATCTGGCTGATTTACATATCACTGATCGAGCTCCATTTTCTGGACTGGAAGAAATTCCAAAGAATCAGACCATTGCAAGTGCAATTTATTTGGACGAATCTGAGGTCGAGACTCGCATGATTACTAAGGGTGGCATCCAAGGTTTGCCTGCCCAGTTCTTGACAAAAAAGGCTCTATACTTCGCTAGTATAGGGAACGGGACTGCTTTTGAAAGCATCTTTGTCTTGCTCACCTACGGGTTATTTTTGTTTCCCAACATCAATAACTTCGTCGATATCAATGCTATTAATGTTTTTTCTCATTGGAAACCCTGTGCCGACTTTGCTCGCAGATGCGTATCATTCTGTACACTTGGGAAATTTGTACAGCGGAGGGGAGATCACATGCTGTGTACCTTTGCTCTACAAATGGTTTATCTCTCACTTGCCCAAGTCTGCTGCTTTTTGGGATTGCAAGAGTGTCTTACGTTGGTCGCAGAAGATCATGTCTCTCACCAATTCTGATATAGATTGGTGTAATAGGATTTATGAGGGAATCAGAATCATTGACCGTTGTGGAAACCTCCCCAGTGTACCCCTCATAGGAACTAAAGGAGGAATCAACTATCATCCGATATTGGTTCTTCGTCAATTTGGATCCCCGATGAGACACATCCCACTGGGTGTTCATCTGGAAGGTCTTTTCTTCAAAGAAGGAGAAAATGACAGAGCACTAAAGATGGAAATAGTACAAGCTTGGAAACAGGTTCATAAGAAAGGATGAGAGTCTCTGGGAAAACCGGACTGTGTCTCGGTGGAGCCTTATCTCCATTGGGTACAAACCAGAGCTCTCAAGCTAAAAATGCCTTATCCTCGTTACGAAATTCTTCCACCGAGGGAAACTGTCATGTACTTCATGACGGAAACTGAAAAGCTTCAGGTTACTCTCAACAAAGTTCAAAAGGAAAGAAGATCTTGGAAGAACAAGTACCGCACCCTCGACGTAGAGTGTATCCAAATACAGCAACTACTAAAAGAGAAAGATGCTCTGATTGAAATTTTGGAGCAGCATGCTGTAGAGAATCAAGATGACCAAAGGAATTTGTTCACTCCTTTCACTTGGCAAAGGAATGACAACCCGACAACGGCCCAAGCGCCCCAGTCAAAGAAAAGGAAGATACCAGAATCAACACCCGGTTTCTCCTCAGAGAGGACTCGGGACCCATTAGTTTAGGTTTCTGTTTCTGCACTTTGTAATCTACTGTATTTCCATTTCCGTAATCCTTTGAATTTCAATAAAAAGGGGTTTCCCCACCGTTTGATATTTGCAATCTAATTGTCGAAGTTTATTTTGATTAAACCAAAAAAACAATTAATATAATCATTGCATTCATCATTCTCACATCGCGTATTCTTCTTCCCTACGAATCTCACGTTTGTGTCTCGATTCTGGAGTCAAACTGTCTCATTCGTACAATACTCGGGCCAATCGTCAGGAAAAAGATGGATGATCTTGAGGAAGAAAATAGAGAGTTGAAAGAGGAGATCGACGCTCTGAGAGAGGATATGAGAAAGCTTCGTAACGACATGCAAGCCATGGCAGAAGCTCAGCTACAAAGAACTGTGATCTCAGAGATCACCTCAACGCCCATCATAGAAAAGTATGATCCTAGGTATCAGATGCCGAAAGATCGTCCTTGGGGCATGCCTGTTAACTATATCCCGGAAGGATATGTTTCGTCGATCACTGAAGATCAGGGAATCGCAACAGAAGCCGTGGGCCTGAAGGTTACAAACTTCGGGAAAGCGAAGATGCTAGGGGCATACTGAAGACTCCTGAAGGTTACAAACTTCGGGAGGTGCCAAGACTTACTGCCGTAGTCACGGTACCACCCCCTGTGGTGCAGACTGTCCCGGAAGGACAAATTCCACAGACACCTTCTAGTAAGAAGGAAACTATGTTTGACAGAATGGATGAATTCCAGGAGCAGTTCTTGGAAATGCAGAAAGAGCTGCAAGCCATTCGCGGTCAGGATCTATTTGGAAAAGACACCGCAGACCTCTGCTTGGTCCCAAATGTGAAAGTCCCGCACAAGTTCCAATTGCCCGACTTTGAAAAATACAAGGGTAACTCTTGCCCTCAGAGCCATCTGGTGATGTACGCTCGGCGGATGTCAGCTCAGACGGAGAATCAGGACCTGCTGATTCACTACTTCCAGGATAGTTTAACCGGTGCCGCACTCAAATGGTACATGGGTTTAAACCGTGCTACGATCAGTACATTCAGAGATCTTGGTACTGCCTTCGTCCAACAATACAAGTACAATTTGGACATGGCACCCGACAGAGATCAACTCAGATCAATGTCGCAAAAGGAAAAACCTTTAAGGAGTATGCTCAAAGGTGGCGTGAAATTGCCGTTCAAATTTGTCCACCTCTTGAGGAAAAAGAGATGACAAAAATCTTCTTAAAGACCTTAAGCTCATTTTACTATGACCGAATGATTGCCAGTGCACCCAGTGATTTCACCGAAATGGTCGGCATGGGTGTACGTCTTGAGGAAGCCGTCCGAGAATGATGTTTGGTAAAAGACACTGGATCAACGAGCGGTACTAAAAAATACGGTAGTGCTCTCTCAAAGAAAAAAGAGCAAGATATTGGGAATATCTCTCTCGGAAAGCAAAGGCGACGTTATCAGCCAGTAGCAGCTGTGACTCCTGCTACCAGCCCCGCGCTTGTTCCTATGTATCAACCTCAGGTTGCGCAGAGCCAACCTGACCAACAAAGGACACAACAACCTCTTCAGCAGACTCGTCCTCCATATAACAACAACCGTACAATATGGCCACCAGGATTTGATCCTATACCCGTAACGTACGCAGAGCTGTTTCCGTTACTGCTAGCTAAGGGGCACATTCAGACTAAGTCTCCCCTTTCAGTTCCGGAAAATCTGCCTTTTTGGTTTAAAGCGGATCAAACATGCCCTTATCATCAAGGAGGTTCAGGGCATAACATTGAGAATTGTCTCAATTTCAAGTTCGACGTGCAAAAGCTTGTTAGGAGCGGGCTCTTATCTTTCAAAGATACGAATCCTAATGTTCTTACGAACCCGCTGCCTCAACACGAGAAAGCTGCAGTCAATCTGATTGAGAAAGAGACTAACAATGTCTATCAAATTCACGATGTACTCTTATTGGGGACCAATCTGGTCAAGATGCATTGTAGACAGAGTGGATATGGCCATGTGCCACCTCATAACTATCACCAGTGTGATATCTGCTCTAAAGATAACCAAGGATGTTCGGTAGTGCAATCAGCTCTACAGGAACAAATGGATCTTGGATGGATCCAAGAGCACCGAGTTCGTGGAGTTAACATGGTTTACACGAATTCCAACGTCATTCAAAACCACGACATCCATGCGATGAATGTCATATTGGTGGCGATGCACTCAAGGCAAAGCCAGTATCATAATCTGCCACGGCACGATTACAGTTCCTGTCTGATTTGCTCGGTAAACAAACAGGGATGCTCTTTCATACAAGAGGCCCTCCAGCGTCAGATGGATCTTGGATGGATCCAAGACTACCATGATAGGAACTCCTATCAAATCAACATGGTTCAGATCTTCGACATCCGCGTAATGGATACCAACCTGGTAGAGTTACATGCTGAGCAGGTCCGACTTGGATTCTTAATATCACATGACTATCAAAATTGTAAAGCGGGTTGCAAAAACGATCGAGGTTGTACCCTTGTCCAGGAGGCACTTCAGCACTTGTTAAATCACTGGTGGATGCCAATATATATGGACGAAGATACTCAGCAGATTAGTATCAATAACAGGAATCCTACTCGTCGTCAAAGTCAGGATGTCCGATCAATGGAAGGTAACCTAGTAAGGTTACATTGTATTCAAAGTGGGCGTGGCCAGGTGCCACCACACAACTATGACAGTTGCAGCGTCTGTGCAGAAAGTAACCATGGATGTTACCTTGTGAGAGCAGCTCTTCAGGGTCAGGTCGATCATGGAGAAATTCGTCCATATCCAGGTTCGGGACCCATCATTTGGTCGCCGAACTACCTTGCCGAGCAAGTTGAGGATGTTGTCACGATCTCTGGTCATCACAGGACCAGGGATGTTTTTGCCATCATCCCTCTACTTGACGAATCTAGAGTTCCCAACCGGGAACGGATCAAGGTTACTTATGATGGTCAGAAAAATCAGAAGGTTCCCATAGTCATCTATCTACCGGGGCCACTACCGTATGAATCAGCTAAGGCAATCCCTTACAAATACGGTGCAACAATAATCGGGAATGGAAAGGAAATTCCATTACCCTCCGTCGTGAATATTGCAGACATCAGTCGTGTAACACGGAGCGGTCGAATCTTCAACCGAGGGGTTGGAGAATCCAACAAAGAAAAGGAACTTCAGGCAGAAATTCCTGATCCACCAGTCGGTCAATCTGGAAATCCCGACTTTTCAAAAGACAAAGATGAGATGCTAAAGCTCATCCAAAGGAGTGAATATAACATTATTGATCAACTGTTACAGACTCCTTCAAAGATCTCAGTATTATCACTGTTACTCAGTTCAGAAGCACACAGAGAGGCTCTACAGAAAGTCTTGGAGCAAGCCTTTGTGGAACAGGATGTAACAATCAGACAATTCGATAGCATTGTCTCTAACATCACTTCCTGCAATAATTTGGGATTTAGTGATGAGGAATTACCTGAAGAGGGTCGCCGTCATAACATGGCGCTCAACATTACGGTTAACTGCCAGGGCGATGCTTTAACCAATGTACTGGTAGACACAGGGTCAGCCCTGAATGTTATGCCGAAGTCCACTTTGATGCAATTATCATTCAAGGGCCCTCCGATGAGAGTCAGCGAGGTCGTCGTCAAAGCATTCGACGGATCCATAAAAACAGTTATCGGCGAAGTTGATCTTCCCATAACTATTGGTCCTCACACTTTCCAAATCACTTTCCAGGTCATGGACATCCAGGCAACATACAGTTGTTTATTAGGAAGACCTTGGATACATCAGGCTGGAGCGGTTACTTCAACCCTCCACCAAAAGCTAAAGTTCGTCAAGAACGATCAACTTGTCACGGTTTGTGGGGAACAAGCCTTGCTTGTGAGTAACCTATCATCATCTGCTTGTGTAGAACCCGAGGAGGTTATTGGAACTCAGTTCCAAGCATTATCGGTGAGCAAGAACGATCAATCCAAAGAAGGAACTTCAATTTCTTCATACAAAGATGCTATCAAAGCGGTCGAGAGTACCGATACAAAAGGATGGGGACAGCTTGTCATTCCCACTGACAATAAAATAAAGAAGGGTCTTCGTTTTTCTGCGACCTGTACTCAGACAGCCGCCAACGATGAAAGTCTTCATCCCCTTCAAAACGTCTTCCACAGTGGAGGTTTTCTTCACCCAGTGTCTCAGACAGTTCATGCTATCAATGAGGAAGATCCCTCTGACGCAGATGAAGAGTGGAAGTCCTATCTTAATGAAGACGGTTATATGTCTCAGGAAGAGGTGCCTATGCCTTTTTGCTTTCCTACAGAAAGTCCAAGATTTATACCAAGATCAGATGTCGAAATGATCTACGGAGATTGTGATCCGAAAGGATGCCGTGCTCCACCAAATTCATTAGAGGAAGACACTCCGATGAAAGACAACTTTGACCACAATTACTATGGCCCGATGGATGGTCTGCCAATGTGGCAGCCTTACCCAGGAAACTTGGGGCAAGAAAGTCAGCCGAGTAATGAAACTCAGCTGAGCATCATTGAACAGAATACCTGTGTCCCCACCATGTCATGGGATCAACACTCAGGTCATTCGGAAACTACTCAACATGACGATGAATTCGCAACGTTTGCAGGACTAGAATTCATCAACTATACTTTTCCCGAGGTCAACGTCATCGAGAGGGATGACTCCTCCAGTTCCAAAGAAGTGTGGGACACCTTGGGACAACCAAGTGGAAAATTTGACTTCATGGTTAAGTACACCGCTCCCGAAAGCTCTCGTATCAGGCTCGAAGATATCCAGTCAACTGGATGGGGAGATACAGTTGAGAGCACAAATGCTATGCAAAATGCAACAGAGGAATCCTCCTACGACAATTCTGCCTGGGAAACAGATTCCAATGATCCTACTCCACCAGAAATCAGCGTCATTTCTGAAGACAAATCAAGGAAGGTGCCAGGCTTTGTGATTCACCGAGGAGTTCGCCGCCAATGGGTTGCTGTCGAGGTTCCGAAGGTCGTTCATCAGTCAAAGTAATTGCCATCTTTAACCTTTCACCCTGCCCAGGTGAAACGGATATTTTGATAGGGCTCGCTTTTTGTAAATTTTCCTCTTCGCTTTGCCCAGAGCGAGTGAGTTTTTTTTTATAGGGCTGTAGTTTCAAGATTCGACTTGTTCATTAATAAAATAACGTCGTTCTGTAATTTCCGCATTAATTATTGTTTTCTCTTTTTGCTTTTTCAGAAAATGGTAATCCTAAAAAAAAAAAACAATTCAATGATAAAAACAAGCAGTACAATGAATACACTGCACACACTTGCATTTCTCTCTATCTCTTCTAAACACGAATCATCACGTCATGCAGATTGCTTGTTTTAAACCCCGTTGAAACATACGATTTGATGCCTTCTCCCAACTTTGAGTTCCCGGTATTCGAGGCTGAAGAAGAAAATGACAACGAAATTCCTGAAGAGATCTCCCGACTACTCAGACAAGAGGAAAGGTCCATTGAACCTCACAAAGAGCCGTTGGAAACGGTAAACTTGGGTTCAGAAAAAGAGAGAAAAGAAATCAGGATCGGAGCACTGCTCAGTCCAACTGTCAAAGAAAGTTTGATAAAGCTTCTCAAAGAATTCCCCGATGTATTCGCTTGGTCCTATCAGGATATGCCAGGGTTGGATACCAGCATCGTGGAACATCACTTACCGCTAAGATCGGAATGTCCGCCAGTAAAGCAAAGGTTGAGACGGACTCACCCGGACATGGCCATCAAAATCAAAGAGGAGGTACAGAAACAGATCGACGCGGGTTTCCTCGCTACATCTGAATATCCTCAATGGTTAGCCAACATCGTACCCGTTCCCAAAAAGGACGGAAAGATCAGAATGTGTGTTGATTACAGAGATCTAAACAAGGCAAGTCCAAAGGACGACTTTCCTTTACCACACATTGACATGCTGGTTGACAGCACAGCAAAGTTCAAAGTATTCTCCTTCATGGATGGATTCTCGGCCTATAATCAGATCAAAATGGCGCCGAAAGACATGGAGAAAACTTCGTTCATTACCCCATGGGGTACCTTTTGTTACAAGGTAATGCCGTTCGGTTTGAAGAATGCCGGGGCAACCTATCAAAGGGCCATGACTACTCTGTTTCATGACATGATACACAAAAAAATCGAGGTATATGTCGATGATTTGATTGCAAAATCAAGAACAGAGGATGAGCACGTTGAACATCTGTCAAAATTTTTCGAACGTTTAAGAAAATTCAAGCTCCGCTTGAATCCCAACAAGTGCACCTTCGGTGTCCGTTCGGGGAAACTACTAGGGTTCATCATCAGCCAGAAAGGAATTGAAGTTGATCCTGACAAGGTCAAGGCCATTCAAGAAATGCCTTCTCCGAAAACTGAAAAACAAGTCAGAGGATTCCTGGGACGTTTGAACTACATCTCCAGATTCATATTCCTTATGACCGCGACATGTGCGCCGATTTTCAAATTACTCAAAAAGAACCAGGATTGCGTTTGGTCAAAAGATTGCCAAACCGCCTTCGACAGTATCAAGGAATATCTGTTGAATCCTCCGATTCTATCACCTCCAGTGGAAGGAAGACCACTGATCATTTACCTCACAGTCCTAGAGGACTCAATGGGATGTGTACTTGGCCAACAAGATGAAACTAAAAGGAAAGAGTCTGCCATTTACTATCTAAGCAAGAAATTCACTGACTGCGAGACTCGGTACACAATGCTTGAGAAAACTTGTTGCGCTTTGGCTTGGGCAGCCAAACGTCTTCGCCAGTACATGATTCGTCATACTACTTGGTTGGTCTCCGAAATGGATCCAATCAAGTACGTTTTCGAAAAACCTGCTCGCACGGGAAGGATTGCCTGTTGGCAGATGTTACTATCAGAATATGACATAGAGTACCATGCTCAGAAAGCCGTTAAAGGAAGTATTTTAGCCAATCATTTGGCTCATCAACCGATTGACGATCAAGAATCAATCGGGTTTGACTTCCCAGACGAAGATGTCATGTATCTAAAGATGAAAGATTGCGATGAACTGCTACCCAGTGAAGGGCCAGAACCAGGTTCCCAGTGGGGACTTATCTTTGACGGAGCAGTCAATCATTATGGAAATGGAATTGGGGCAATCATTGTTACCCCTCAGGGTTCCCACATTCCTTTCACTGCTAGACTTATGTTCAAATGTATGAACAACGAGGCCGAATACGAATCATGTATCATGGGTCTCGAAGAAGCGATTGATTTAAGGATCAAAAACTTGGACGTATACGGCGATTCAGCCCTGGTTATTAACCAGATAAAAGAAGATTGGAACACATACCAATCAGGATTGATTCCTTACAAAGACTATGCAAGAAGGTTATTACCCTTCTTCAACAGAGTCGACTTTCATCACATCCCTCGTGATGAGAATCACATGGCTGATGAATTAACCACTCTCTCTTCCATGATTAGTGTAGGTCGATGGAATGACATACCTAAGATCGACATCACGCACCTTGAACGGCCCGCTTACATCTTCGCGATCGAAGCAGTCATAGACGACAGACCTTGGTATCACGATATCAAATGCTTCCTTCAGAAACAAGAGTACCCATCTGGGGCACTCAGAAAAGACAGGAAAACCCTCAGAAGGTTGGCTGGAAACTTCTTCCTGAGCGGTGACACTCTCTATAAGAGAAATTTTGACATGGTCTTGCTCCGATGCGTCGACAGACCAGAAGCAGACATGCTCATGAAAGAAATTCATGAAGGATCCTTTGGCACTCATGCCAACGGACACACAATGGCGAGAAAAATTCTCAGGGCCGGGTATTATTGGTTGACCATGGAATCCGACTGCTACAAGTACATGAGGAGGTGTCACAAGTGTCAGATATACTCCGACAAAATTCATGCACCGCCATCACATCTCAAAGTTCTTTCTTCGCCGTGGTCTTTTTCCATATGGGGAATCGACATGATTGGTATGATTGAGCCCAAGGCTTCAAACGGACATCGGTTCATCCTGGTAGCCATTGATTATTTCACCAAGTGGGTCGAAGCAGCATCGTATGCTAATGTAACCCGACAAGTGGTGGTTCGATTTATCAAAAACAATATCATCTGCCGTTATGGTGTTCCAAGCGAGATCATTACTGATAATGGATCTAACTTGAACAATAAGATGATGAAAGAGTTGTGTGCAGAGTTCAAGATCGAACACCATAACTCATCTCCCTACCGACCCAAGATGAACGGAGCGGTAGAAGCGACTAACAAGAACATCAAGAAGATCGTTCAAAAGATGGTGGTAACCTACAAAGATTGGCACGAGATGCTACCCTTTGCTCTTCACGATTATCGTACATCTGTCCGCGCTTCAACAGGGGCAACCCCTTTCTCTCTAGTATATGGCATGGAAGCAGTGCTCCCCATAGAAGTAGAGATCCCATCAATCCGGGTATTGATGGAAGCTAAGCTCACCGAAGCTGAATGGTGTCAAAATCGACACGACGAACTGAACCTGATCGAAGAAAAGAGAATTACGGAACTATGCCACGGTCAGTTATATCAACAGAGAATGAAAAGGGTGTTCGACAAAAAGGTCCGACCTCGTATTTTCAGAAAAGGAGACCTCGTGCTCAAGAAGATACAATCATTTCTCACTGACTCTCGGGGCAAATGGACCCCAAATTATGATGGCCCCTATGTGGTCACGAAAGCTTTCTCAGGCGGCGCCTTGAGACTTGCAACCATGGACGGAGAGGAATTTGCCTACCCCACGAATGTTGATGTAGTCAAGAAATACTTCGCCAAAACTAAAAAAAAATGTCTTGGTGGATTGAAAACCCGAAAGGGCGGTCCAGGCAAAAGTTAGAGACATGAAAAAAAAATCGTCCCGATGGATTGGAAATCTCATAGTACAATCCAGGAAAAAATTAGGGATAATGGCAAGTAACTATGTTCAACAGAGGCAAGTCCCTCAGCAGCAGTTACAGCATCATCTATCGGAGGAAATCTCCAGTCAAAGGTCATCTTCGACGGAAGCTCAGGATGTCCCGAACTCAAAGTTGGTAGAAGGATAGTGGTCGTTATGTTTCAACGTAGCCCTTTTCCCTGTAAATTACCATTTTCTAACTTTGTATATACTCTTTGGAATCACGCGTTTGGCTGATCTTCATCTTATCAATAAAATTTGAGCCCTTGTGCTTTTGTTTGTAATTCTTATTTATTTTAGCTTTACAGAACGACATTTTAACATGATTAACGGTTCTTGAAATAAAACAAAAATGAATTTACTTGTTAAACTTTTTCTACTTTTAAATTAAAGATGGCATTTCTTTTGACTGTTGAACATCAGAAGAACATCGATCGCTTCTCCCGAAGTAAGCGGACTTCAAAGTGCAGAATCAAAGTACTCCTTCTAAGCCAGTATGCCTGAATGAAGGGATCAACTGTGTCAGAGACCTTGTTTCGTCTGACACGCCTCGGCCGAGTTCTCATCTCCTAAGCCCGATCAACATAGCTCCCAACGGGACTATCTCTCCTAAGCAAGGTGGAATTGCTATTTTGAATCAACGGTACTTCTTCGCCCCACGATGGCCGAGTATCCAATTGTGTTCATCTCTTAGTCTGTATGTTGCGTCTATTTTGTCAGCACATACATACATACATCATGCATTTGTTATTTGCATTCACATTTCATATTGCATCACTATCACTCTAGTCGGTCCTGTCCCCTAGTGGTAGAAGTCCTCTCAATCGAGTTGTCAGTTCTTGCCTCGTCAGGAAATACTGTGTCTGAACAACCTCGCTTCTAGTTTAATTCTGGAAAGAAGTTGGTCCTTGACCACTTTGATAACTTGAACCTCTGAAAAGCCAGAGAAAACTTTCAATAAGCATCACTCTTCGCCATTGAAGATGATATCCTTGCTTTCCCGGATTAAGGAAAATCCACAGAGAAAGCCTCGTGATCAGAGATTCGGCAGCACGCCAGTTTTGCTCCAAAAAACCACTGATGAGAAGGTCATTGGCACCTCAAAATTGGATCCCATCATATGGCATTTCTCCGGGAAGATCCCAAGAAAAGTATGATGTAACCCCAAACGAAAACAGTCTCTCAAGAGACTCGCTTTCCCCAGTAGAATCGACAAATGGCGTCTCCAAAACAGAGAAGTTTGTGTACCTCTACAACTCAGACGAATGGGTTCCCCAGCAAGTCTGACATCAAAACTTTTTCAACTCAAATGGCATCTCCCCAGGAAAATTCGGCGATAAGTTTGAAGGAAAGCCGCTATGAATAGCGTCCCTTGTCAGTAAAGTTTATTGACAAAAGAAACTAAGACTAGTTCCTTGGTAGGAAACCAGGATCGAGGGGAAGTTTAAATCAGAAACTAAGACCAGTTCCTTGGTAGGAAACCAGGATCGAGGGAAAGTTTAAAAAAGAAACTAAGACCAGTTCCTTGGTAGGAAACCAGGATCGAGGGGAAGTTTGTTTCCACAACTGAGACCAGTTCCTTGGTAGGAAACCAGGATCAAGGGGAAGTTTATTTCAAAAGAGACTGAGACCAGTTCTTGGTAGGAGACCAGGATCGAGGGGAAGTTTACCTTTTCTAAGCATCATTGCTTAGCTAAAGAAGATGAATGCGTAAGCTACCATTCATAACCACCATCAAAATTTCGGGTATTCTGATATTTAATCCTCTTGCACCCCGAATGCTCGAATCCCTTCGTCATTCACACCTTTGTGTCCAAGAAGATTAAATAGGGGCATCTGTAATACCCCAAATTTTGATCACTTAGATTTCCCATCATTGTGAAAATCATCATCACAATATGGATGAACCATCATGCTTCATCAGTCTCCCCAAAGATGGGTGAGCATCCAGAAAAATCAAAATTAGGGTTTCAAGCCCTCTCTGAGTGCTTAGACAAAGGATCAACCAAGAAATGACATGATCTTAAACTTCTCTAATCTCTTAAATATCCACAATGGATCAAAAAGGACTCCCACTTCAAGGATTAAGCACAAGGCTGCTCCCTTCTAGGTGGATCAAGAATCAAGATCGACAGTGTCACCAAATTAGGGTTTTGGTCGACCAGGGCCTCCAGATGGAAATTTTCATCTGGGCACAAGGCAATGATCCAAAACATGACCTAATATACTTCATGGAACCTCATGAACCCATGCATCAAGTCAATTTTGCCTCAGGGGATGCATTCATCAAAAATCAGGAATTAGGGTTTCTTGACCTAATTCACCCCTAAGTTGACTTTTGGGACAAACCATGAGCCAAGACCTCAAGACATGATTTGAGGGTCTCTAATATACCATATTGATCCATTTGGAACCATGGATTGATCCAAGAAGCTTGAGCAACAAGTCTCAATTTCATCTGCACCACAATTAGGGTTTTAAGAGAAAAGTCAACTGTAACTTTGACTTTTGACCTAGACATGCTCCCAAACCCTAATACATGATTGAATATACCCTATGACACCCATGGAACATGTTCATCAAGTTTGATTTAGGTCAAGGACATGATTTCCTGAAGAATTGCACAGTTTGGAATTCATCTGATAAAAAGTCAACTGTGCACAAAAGTCAACTTTGACTTTTTGAGATTTTTCACCAAAATGGATTTTTAGCCCTAAAATGATGTTAATGTATGATTTGAATCATCATTCATCAAGAAAAATCAAGAAAAGTGAGATAACTTGTAAAAGGGGTAACCATAAAACTTAGAAATTTTTCTAAGTTAAAAATAAAGTGGCAAAGGTACCAACTTTGGAGGACCATAACTCCTAAACCACAAGGCCATTTTTTCTCATCCAAAGATGGATTTGTAGCCCTCATTATCACCTACAAAAACTTCAACTACAAGTCATTCCAATTCATTAAGGATTTTGAGTTATGGAGTGATCAAAGTGGCTGAAAAGTGAAAATGTCACTTTTTCCAACACTTAGTGAAATTTTCACTAAGTCAGATTTTGCCTCACTTTTTGCCAAATGTAGGGGGATTTTTCACTTGGAATCAAAAGAGATCAAAACCAAACTTGTTCAAACAGTTGTTGTATCATGTAAGAGCTTTCCAAAATGGCCAAGATCATTGCCAAATTCAACCTACACCATGAGATACAATATTGCCAAGTTGCCTTGCTGAAATCTGTCAAGGCAAGGCAGAATTTGCAACTTTGGTCGATTTGCCAAAATCAGCCAAATTCAATTGCTCCTATCCACTTGGACACCTCAGAGGATTGAATCTAAAGGGGATAATCACTGAGCCAAGCCTCCAAAGTCCATGGAACAAGAAATAGCATGTTGAACCTAGAATGGCCAAAATAGGGACAAGACTTCAAATTTGGAATGAGGCATTCAATGAAACCATCAAGGTGGCATGGACTGAGCCACTCTCATCTGAAATCAGTCAAGACTTATCCAAGACCAAGGGGACCATAGCTCTGTGCCCTAACCTCTAGTCAATGGCTAGAGGAGACTTGGATTTTCATTTGCCAACATTGGCCAAACCTACTTACCAGCTGCCATGCACTATTCCTTGCAAAACAAACTTGCTCTACTATAAATAGAGCTCAATTGTGGTCAGTTTGAGTACACCAAAGCCATCTAACAGATGCTTTCCTCAAAATCTCTTCTTTCACTCCAATTTTGCCTTCTAAGGCAAGTCACTATCGGGTTTTGAGTTTGAGAGCTTTTCAAATCAAACCAATCACTCACACACCTCACATACATCACATATGAGCTGATCAAACACTTAGATTACTTCTGAAACATCAATTTCACAAAATCACCAGCTGGTTGCTCAAGGTTTTAACCAAAGTGCAGCTGAGGTACCACAAAATGATCCAGCCAATTTCAATCAAGTCCAACCATCGAAACACAATCCATAGGGTGTACGGAAGCTGTTCAGATCATCACCACTCATCTGTAACACCTCCAAATCAAAAATCACTTTGAACTTGCTGTCACGACTTGGAGGTAAGCACATACTTGGTCATCTCTCAATCTATGCATATTTCCTCGCACAATAATTTGGCCATATGTTCATAATCATGCATGGAATGTTTTCCCTCAATTAATTGCATTGTTTGAATCGTGTATAAAAAATCCTAGCCTTCATGCAGAAATTAGGGTTCTTGAGGTCTCTTCGTGATTTCTTGTTGTATGTTTAATTTAAATGAAATTAAAGTACATAGACATGATCGTGAGGTTGAGGCGAGCATAATGATATGTGGATTGCATGATATGATTACGTATTCAGTGAGATTGGATGGAAAACGCAAATCAGCCAAACCCAGAAAACGCGCGTGTTCTTCAGCTGTTCTTGGCGCCTTTTTTGAATTTTCAAATATTTGAATTTTGTGATTTTGTTTAATTGATTCAAAAATTAATTTCTCTCTGAGTTTTAATGATTTTGAGTTGATTCTTTTTTTAATAATTCACAAAAATGTTAAAATATTTTATTTTCACAAAAAATCCCAAAAATATTATTTATTTCATATAATTGATATTTTTGTAAAGAATTAATATTTTTATTATTTTTGGCATTTTAAATATTTTTTCTACATTGATTTTGCAACTTTTAATGCTTTCTAATTATTTTGTAGGTCGATACTTAATTTTTGAAGCATTAATCCAAGATCACAATTTGTTTTCCATGTGTTAAACAATTTTTGATCATTTTAATTGAATTTTTATTCAATTAAATACATTTTGTGCTGAAGTGCCTCCTGGACAAAGGTACAACCTCGATCGTTTTTGCAACCTGCTTTACAATTTTGGTAATCATGTGATATTAAGAATCCGAGTCGGACTTGCTCAGCATGTAACTCTACCAGGTTGGTATTCATTACGCTGATATCGAAGATCTGAACCATATTGATTTGATAGGAGTTCCTATCATGGTAGTCTTGGATCCATCCAAGATCCATCTGACGCTGGAGGGCCTCTTGTATGAAAGAGCATCCCTGTTTGTTTACCGAGCAAATCAGACAGGAACTGTAATCGTGCCGCGGCAGATTATGATACTGGCTTTGCCTTGAGTGCATCGCCACCAAGTTGACATTCATCACACGGATGTCGTGATTTTGAATGCCGTTAGAATTCGTAGAGACCATGTTAACTCCACGAACTCGGTGCTCTTGGATCCATCCGAGATCCATTTGTTCCTGCAGAGCTGCTTGCACCATAGAACATCCTTGGTTATCTTTAGAGCAGATATCACACTGGTGATAGTTATGAGGTGGCACATGGCCATATCCACTCTGTCTACAATGCATCTTGACCAGATTGGTCCCCAATAAGAGTACATCGTGAATTTAATAGACATTGTTAGTCTCTTTCTCAATCAGATTGACTTCAGCCTTCTCATGTTGAGGCAGCGGGTTCGTGAGAACATTGGGATTCGTATCTTTGAAGGATAAGAGCCCGCTCCTAACAAGCTTTTGTACGTCGGATTTGAAATTGAGACAAGTCTCAATGTTATGCCCTGCACCTCCTTGATGATAAGGGCATGTTTGATCTGCTTTAAACCAAAAAGGCAGATTTTTCGGTACTGTAAGAGGAGACTTAGTCTGGATGTGCCCCTTAGCCAGTAGTAACGGAAACAGCTCTGCGTACGTTACGGGTATAGGATCAAATCCTGGTGGCCGTGTTGTACGATTGTTGTTATATGGAGGACGAGCCTGCTGAAGAGGCTGTTGTGTCCTTTGTTGATCAGGCTGGCTCTGCGCAACCTGAGGTTGATACATAGGAATGGGCGCGGGGCCGATAGTAGGAGTAACAGCTGTTACTGGCTGATAACGACACCTTTGCTTTCCGAGAGAGATATTCCCAATATCTTGCTCTTTTTTCTTAGGGAGAGCACTACCGTATTTTTTAGTACCGCTCGTTGATCCAGTGTCTTTTACCAAACGTCCTTCTCGGACGGCTTCCTCAAGACGTACACCCATGCCGACGATTTCGGTGAAATCACTGGGTGCACTGGCGACCATTCGGCCGTAGTAAAATGAGCTCAAGGTCTTTAAGAAGATCTTTGTCATCTCTTTTTCCTCAAGAGGTGGACAAATTTGACCGGCAATTTCACGCCACCTTTGAGCATACTCCTTAAAGGTTTCCTTTTCCTTTTGCGACATTGATCTGAGTTGATCTCTGTCGGGTGCCATGTCCAAATTGTACTTGTATTGTTGGACGAAGGCAGTACCAAGATCTCTGAATGTACTGATCGTAGTACGGTTTAAACCCATGTACCATTTGAGTGCGGCACCGGTTAAACTATCCTGGAAGTAGTGAATCAGCAGGTCCTGATTCTCCGTCTGAGCTGACATCCGCAGAGCGTACATCACCAGATGGCTCTGAGGGCAAGAGTTACCCTTGTATTTTTCAAAGTCGGGCACTTGGAACTTGTGCGGGACTTTCACATTTGGGACCAAGCAGAGGTCTGCGGCGTCCTTCCCAAATAGATCCTGACCGCGAATGGCTTGCAGCTCTTTCTGCATTTCCAGGAACTGTTCCTGGAATTCCTCCATTCTGTCAAACATAGTTTCCTTCTTACCAGAAGGTGTTGGTGGAATCTGTCCTTCCGAGACAGTGTGCACCACAGGGGGTGGTACCGTGACTACGGCAGTAAGTCTTGGCGCCTCCCGAAGTTTGTAACCTTCAGGAGTCTTGAGTATGCCCCTGGCATCTTCGCTTTCCCGAAGTTTGTAACCTTCAGGTCCAGCGGCTTCTGTTGCGATTCCCTGATCTTTAGTGATCGGCGGAACATATCCTTCCGGGATATAGTTAACAGGCATGCCCCAAGGACGATCTTTCGGTATCTGATACCTAGGATCATACTTTTCTATGATGGGCGTTGAGGTGATCTCTGAGATCACAGTTCTTTGTAGCTGAGCTTCTGCCATGGCTTGCATTTCGTTACGAAGCTTTCTCATATCCTCTCTCAGAGTGTCGATCTCTTCTTTCAACTCTCTGTTTTCTTCCTCAAGATCATCCATCTTTTTCTGACGATTGGCCCGAGTATTATACGAATAAGACAGTTTGACTCTAGAATCGAGACACAAACGTGAGATTCGTAGGGAAGAAGAATACGCGATGTGAGAATGATGAATGCAATGATTATATTAATTGTTGTTTTTTTGGTTTAATCAAAATAAACTTCGACAATTAGATTGCAAATATCAAACAGTGGGGAAACCCCTTTTTATTGAAATTCAAAGGATTACAGAAATGGAAATACAGTAGATTACAAAGTGCAGAAACAGAAACCTAAACTAATGGGTCCCGAGTCCTCTTCTTTGACCGGGGCGCTTGGGCCGTTGTCGGGTTGTCATTCCCTTGCCAGGTGAAAGGAGTGAGCAAATTCCTTTGGTCATCTTGATTCTCTACAGCATGCTGCTCCAAAATTTCAATCAGAGCATCTTTCTCTTTCAGTAATTGCTGTATTTGGATACACTCTTCGTCGAGGGTGCGGTACTTGTTCTTCCAAGACCTTCTTTCCTTTTGAACTTTGTTGAGAGTAACCTGAAGCCTTTCAGTTTCCGTCATGAAGTACATGACAATTTCCCTCGGCGGAAGAATTCCGTAACGAGGATAAGGCATCTTTAGCTTGAGAGCTCTAGTTTGTACCCAATGGAGATAAGGCTCCACCGAGACACAGTCCAGTTTTCCCAGAGACTCTTGTCCTTTCTTATGAACCTGTTTCCAAGCTTGCACTACTTCCATCTTTAGCGCTCTGTCGTTTTCTCCTTCCTTGAAGAAAAGACCTTCCAGATGAACACCCAGTGGGATGTGTCTCATCGGGTATCCAAATTGACGAAGAACCAATATCGGATGATAGTTGATTCCTCCTTTAGTTCCTATGAGGGTACACTGGGGAAGTTTCCACAACGGTCAATGATTCTGATTCCCTCATAAATCCTATTACACCAATCTATATCAGAGTTGGTGAGGGACATGATCTTCTGCGACCAACGTAAGACACTCTTGCAATCCCAAAAAGCAGCAGACTTGGGCAAGTGAGAGATAAACCACTTGTAAAGCAAAGGTACACAGCATGTGATCTCCCCTCCACTGTACAAATTTCCCAAGTGTACAGAATGATACGCATCTGCGAGCAAAGTCGGCACAGGGTTTCCAATGAGAAAAACCTTAATGGCGTTAATATCGACGAAGTTATTGATGTTGGGAAACAAAAATAACCCGTAGGTGAGCAAGACAAAGATGCTTTCAAAAGCAGTCCCGTTCCCTATACTAGCGAAGTACAGAGCTTTCTTGGTTAGGAACTGGGCTGGCAAACCTTGGATGCCACCCATAGTAATCATGTGAGTCCTGACCTCAGACTCGTCCAAATGAATTGCTCTTGCAATAGTCTGATTCTTTGGAATTTCTTCCAGTCTAGAAAATGGAGCTCGATCTGTGATATGTAACTCAGTCAGATGAGAATACTCCTCCAGCGTTGGTGCCAACTGGTAATCCGGGAATGTGAAACAATGATAAACCGGATCGTAGAACTGAATGGGCGCGTCCATGATCCCCTTAATCACATGGACTCTTAACAGTGGTAGCAGACCACCGTGCTTGGCTCTGAAAGCCTCTGGGTTAACGATCATCCTCGCTAACTTTCTCAAATTCCCTAGTTTTGGAACCTTGAAGGTATACTGGTGAGTTCTCCTTCTACCGAAATCCATTAATGCAATCTTTTTCTCTGATATTTGCAATCACAGTCTTAGTTTAATTTGAAAAACAGAGAGACTAGAAGAGAAATTTTTTTGAATGTTTTAATATTTTATTAAATGAATGGATGAATGCAGCACACAAAAACATAGAAAAAACATGGGGTCAGAGGGTCGTTGTCATGAAGTCAAGGCTCTACCCATCCCCAACGGTTTATACTATGGTGATTTTTGTACTTGTACTCATTATCATCAGCTCCTCCCAGGAAAGAAAAACAACAAGCGGATCGCCAGCGAGTTGTGTGCAATCTTAGAGTAAGTGCTATTCACCGAGAATAGATCACCAGCCTCAAATGAGGGTAGTATCGCGTGACAACTATTTCTGATAGCTTCCGCACTACGAAAAAGGTTGGCTTTTCTTAAGTGTATACTCAATCTCACCACATGCGGCATCACACGCATTCCCAGTAGCAGAAAAATAAACACGTATAGCAATTAGGAAAAGCAGTATATATATTTGTCCTAATCATCCTAGACTTATAAAGCTATGAATCTTAAGTTCCTGACAGAAATGGGTTCCCCGGCGGAAGCCCCAATCTGTGGTTCCCTGCCTAAGAGATGGACCAGCATAGGTCAATCTTTCTCTTCGGTAGAGTTCCCATTTTCCGTAGAAAACGGGGATGATGCCCTAAGGCAGAAAAGATCTTGGCAAAGACTCCCCAGCAGAGTTGCCATTTTACAAGGAAAACAGAAAGAAAGAAAAACAAGGGCCCCACGGTGGGCGCCACTTTTCTGTAGCGAGCGATTTTGGACGCGGTTCTTAAGCGCTGGTCGCTCTCTGCGGTTGAGCTTAAAACTACAGGTCGATTCATTTTTTATCCTATTGTGAGCTGAATAAGGAAGGGAAATAGATGTCTCCAATTAACCCTGCTTGCATACTGAGTTTAAACAGCGGTCTGTTAGGTTACAGATGCTATCAATGTGGGGGGGCCTTTGTACTGGTTATTCGTATTTCGCCAATACGGTTCTTTCTTTCTTTTTTCTAGGCAAAGGGTTTCTGGCGGGGAATAAGGATTAGGATGTTAGGACTGATGCTTTTGAATTAGTGCTTTTAATTGATGGAGATATGGGATTTGGGTTTTTTTGTTGATTGCGCTCGCTAAGATCTTTTCTTTCGATCTTATGCCTACGTATTCCCGTTTACCGAAATAGGGAAATCAGAGCGTTCGTAGTTCCTCCTATTCTATGGGAGGAAATGGGTGTTTTTGGTGTTTTGGTGTCTTGTTCAAAGCCCAAGACGTGAAGCGAAAGGTGGTTTGTATCTTGTTCAAAGCCCAAGATGTGAAGCTAAAAGACCTCGACTTTAGAGAGAATTTGTCATCTCTAAAGAGGGGAGAAGGAGAATTACTTTAACTGGGATACGCGGATCCGAGCAATGCCATAATTTCCGAAGAAAGGGTTTTAACCTGAAGGAGAAGACTTTAACTCAGTGTAGAGCAATGCCATCTTTCCTTAGGAATTTCTCATGCTAAAAGAGGGACAGTGGCATGGATGTAGATGATCCAGAGGCTTGCCGCTTACAACGATTAGATGAAGGGAAAGGAGTTGTTGATGTTTGTGTACTGCGAACGAGGCACAGCTTTGATGCTAAAAGGTCGATTGGATCAACCAGTGGTTTTCTTATACAAAGCCTAAGAGGAGGCTAATTTCCGCCAGGAAAATCATTATACAAAGACTAAGAGGAGGCTATTTTGTGTCTCGTACAAAGCCCGAGAGAGAGGCTAAAGGTTTTTGACCCAGCGGGGCATATCGTTATACAAAGCCTAAGAGGAGGCTAGCAAAGAGTTCGACTCTTGCTTAAGGGATTTATATCTCGTACGAGGCCCGAGATGGAGGCAAAAAAAGGGTGATTGACTCTACGAGGGAATCTTTTGTGTCTCATACAAAGCCTGAGAGAGAGGCTAAAAGGTTGTTTTGACTCCACTGGGGAGAATTTTGGTATCTCGTACGAAGCCCGAGATGGAGGCTATTGTAACTGTTTCAGTTGAGTGACAGATCCAATATACTGATTTAAAAGAGAAAATCAGTTCTTATATGAGTAACACTGTACACAGGGATTTTATTCAGGGATATTTCCTTTTCTTTGAGGAAACGGGAAATCCAAAGGGTATTGAGACTATCCGAGTTTGCGGGTTTCATTCCTATTTAACGAAGGGTGCTTGAGAATGTCTTTGAGACTCAAGGAAGTTAGACTGTCCAAGTCTAGAGTTTTATCTTTTGTACTATGCTTCGAGAAATAGTAGTAGACTCTATGAAAGGACTGTTCTATGAGGATGACTAGGTTCTGTTCCTATACCTCTAGGAGGTCGTCGGGATAATTTGTACGAAGCCCAAGAGGAGGCTGGAATCTTTTAAGAAGCCGGCGGGTCCTTGTACAAAGCCCAAGAGGAGGCTATCATTCCCGGAGGAAGAGATCATTATACGAAGCCTAAGAGGAGGCTGTGAATACTTCTAAGAAGTCGTAGGGTCCTTGAATAATGCCCAAGAGGAGGCCGATGCTTTTAAGAAGCCCGTGGGTCTATCATCTCCTTTCCATTAGGAGAGATAACTCTTTTAAAGATAAAAACCACTGGTAAACGTGCGAGGTTTACTATCCAGCGACTTTTAGCTTTTAAAGAGGGTTCCTTAGTTAAGGTCCAAGATTATGACCGTAGTGCGTACCCAAACCCCGAGACATTCAAGGCAAGCTATCCACAAGGAATAGATCAAGTCAGGAAAGTTCGAGAATTGGGAAGAAACTCAAAGATGCCATTCACGGAGAATACATTCATCTTGGGGAGTAGAGCTTCTTTGACGATTCCTAAGGAGGACAGCCGAAGAGAAGACTGTATCTGGTGCTCCTATTGGGGATCTAGGCGTCTATTTCTACGAATAAGTGAAACGGCGTCACCTAGTTCTAGACATAGTTGCCGGGGAAACTCGAAATATCTATACTATTATTACACAGTAGATATGAGTTTATGAAAGGAGACTTACAGTGAGCAGCCCCACAATACAGTTTATAATATGAAAGCAGTAAATGAAAGCGATAACCACTTACTCGGTTGTAGTGCTTCCATGCTGTTTGGTTAGTTGTTCAACAAAGAAAAACAACAGTATATTCAAAATCAAAGGAGAAAGTGCTTTGAAAAAGAAAGATTTGGGGCTTACAGCTCAAGGAGAGGCCCAGGGTTTTATCAGTGAGCGCACTGTTTGAATTTGTACAGAGGGACTTATACAAGTGACTGGGGCCCAAAAAGGTTTTCTGTACAAAGGGATGGGTCTTACACTCTCTCAAGAGGCCCAAAAAGGTTTAAAGAAAAAGAGTGGGGCTTATAACACGAGGGTAGGCCCAAATGATTTTTCGTTTAAAAATGGCGATCGCGCCGAGGTTTTCTTTTAACGCAGAGGGACTTATACAATAAGTGAGGCCCAAAAATGTTTTGGTTAAAAGGGAGATTGGGTCTTACACTCTAATAGAGGCCCAAAGTGTTTTGAAAATGATTTATGAGGGTTGAATTAATCCAAAACCCTAATTTGTTTCCAAAAAATGTATTTAATTGAATAAAAATTCAATTAAATTGATCAAAAATTGTTTTACACATGGGAAACAAATTGTGATCTTGGATTAATGCTTCAAAAATTAAGTATTGACCTACAAAACAAATAGAAAGCATTAAAAGTTGCAAAATCATTGTGGAAATAATATTTCAAATGTTAAAAACAATTAAAATGTTAATTCTTTTCAAAAATATCAATTATATAAAATAAATAATGTTTTTGGGATTTTTTGGTAAAATAAAATATTTTAACATTTTTGTGAATTATTGCAAAAAGAACCAATCAAAAATGATAAAAATTGAAGGAGTTATTAATTTTTCAAATCATTAAAAATAATAGTATGAAAAATAATAAAATAAAAAGTGATAAAAAGAAGTCTGGGGCGAGGGGGATTCGAACCCTAGACCTCTCGCTTGCTAATACTCACAAAACCAGCTGATGAACTGCTGGGGCGCAATGCCAATTCATTAAATATATGGCAAGTGAAAATTATATAGAGAACTTGGTTAGTTTTCTGAAAATGGCGCCATGGCCATCTCCTTCCCCGAGCTCGTGCATGAAGCACCCTATCTCACTCATCTCTCAACCATTGGACATGATTCAAACACCAAACTCGTGCGTTTTTTCACAAGGAACAAGATGGCAATACCCAATTTTATTCATTTTCAGTTTGGAGTGAAATAATCATGATGAACACAGATGAACCCTAATTTGCAAAAGCAATCGTGCAAGCATGGTTATGAGGTCTATGATCAAATTTATTGAGGCAAAACAATCAGCATATGATGGTAATCAAATGGCAAAATTATCATGCGAGGAAATATGCATGGATCATGGAGTTTGAGTTTGAAGCTCACCTTGATGCAAGCTGAAATGGAACTTTGCCCAGATGGTGTTCCAGTCGTGAATTGATGATCCCTACAGCTTCAATGGATGTTATGGAGTGTGTTGCAAGCTTTGGAAAACTTTGAAATTCTCTAGATCAAGCTGGAGACCTCCACTTGCAAAACTGAAGCAAAATGGCTTGGTTGAAGAGTGATTTTGAGCTGGGAGTGTTACAGATGTTGTTTAAGCACTTGGACACCTCAAATACATCATATGTGATGTGTTTGAGCAATTGGAATTGATTGCTTATGGCTGCAACTCAAAACCCGATAGTGGTTACTCAAAAACAAGAAAACTTGAAGTTCAAGAAAGAATGAGAGAAAGCAGTGCTGTAACTGGCTTTGGGGTGAGTTGAGTGATCCATTGAGACCTCTATTTATAGGTGATCAACTCTTGTCTTGGAGGAATAGTGAATGGCAGCTGGATCAAATCACATTTGCTTGGATTGGCTTGGCATAAATGCCTCTTGCACTAGGCATAACAGCTGCTCCAAATAGATCAGCTATGCCTTGACTGAAATCACATTATTCAGATGTTTTTAATGTTGTTTAATCAGAGAACTTGACTGAGGAGAGTGAGAATCTTGACAATGCACTATTCCACATAAATTCATTTTGAATTCAAGGCAAAAAGTGCCAAAGTGGATGAATTTCAAGTTGGAAGGTTCTTTGGCTTTTTGACTCAGATTTATCAGTTGGATTAGATGCAATGTGATTGGTTTGAACACAAGTGGCATGCTGATCCTCAGTCTTTGGCTCAAAATCGTGTGAGATAAGCAAACATGCAAACTGATTTTTCCAAAACAGCTTGCAGCAGCATGACTTTGGGCATGGATTTCTCATGGCTTGAGTTGAATCAATTCATGTTGTTGAGCCCTTTGAATTCTTAGCAACATATGCAACAACATTGATGTTTAACTTTGGGACTGATTCAGCTTGCATCTATGTGCAAAAATCCCACAAGTTTTGGTGTTTCAACAAAATTCTGTTTTAGGCAGAATTTTTCTAAGTGTTGGAAAATGGTATTTTTTCACATTTTCAGCCACTTTGGCTCACTCATAGCTCAAAATCCATAAGGAATTGGAGTTAGGCCTAGTTGAAGTTTTTGTAGAGGGCAGTGAGATCTACAAATCAAGCTTTGGATGGAAAAAATTGGCCTTGTGGTTTAGTAGTTATGGTCCTCCAAAGTTGGTACCTTTGCCACTTTATTTTTAACTTAGAAAAATTTCTAAGTTTTATGGTTACCCCTTTTACAAGTTATCTCACTTTTCTTGATTTTTCTTGATGAATGATGATTCAAATCATACATTAACATCATTTTAGGGTTAAAAATCCATTTTGGTGAAAAATCTCAAAAAGTCAAAGTTGACTTTTGTGCACAGTTGACTTTTTATCAGATGAATTCCAAACTGTGCAATTCTTCAGGAAATCATGTCCTTGACCTAAATCAAACTTGATGGACATGTTCCATGGGTGTCATATGGTATATTCAATCACGTATTAGGGTTTGGGAGCGTGTCTTGGTCAAAAGTCAAAGTTACAATTGACTTTTCCCTTAAAACCCTAATTGTGGTGCAGATGAAAATGAAACTTGTTGCTCAAGCTTCTTGGATCAATCCATTGTTCCAAATGGATCAATATGGTGTATTAGAGACCCTCAAATCATGTCTTGAGGTCTTGGCTCATGGTTTGTCCCAAAAGTCAACTTAGGGGTGAATTAGGTCAAGAAACCCTAATTCCTGATTTTTGATGAATGCATCCCCTGAGGCAAAATTGACTTGATGCATGGGTTCATGAGGTTCCATGAAGTATATTAGGTCATGTTTTGGATCATTGCCTTATGCCCAGATGAAAATTTCCATCTGGAGGCCCTGGTTGACCAAAACCCTAATTTGGTGACACTGTCGATCTTGAGACTTGATCCACCTAGAAGGGAGCAGCCTTGTGCTTAATCCTTGAAGTGGGAGTCCTTTTTGATCCATTGTGGATGTTTGAGAGATTAGACAAGTTGAAGATCATGTCATTTCTTGATTGATCCTTTGTCTAAAGCTCATAGAGGGCTTGAAACCCTAATTTTGATTGTATTGGATGCTCACCCATCTTTGGGGAGACTGATGAAGCATAAAGGTACATCCATATTGTGATGATGATTTTCACAATGATGGGAAATATAAGTGGTCAAAATTTGGGGTATTACACCACGCCAGTCATCGGAGTAACTCTTAAGAACACATGATCTCCCTCTTGGAACTCAAGTACTTTTCTTCTCTTATCATGGTAACTCTTCTGACGACTCTGTGACGTCTTTATCCTTTCCCGAATCATATTAATCTTTTCTGTTGTCTCTTGAACAATCTCAGGTCCAAGTACAGAACTCTCTCCTGACTCATACCAACACAATGGAGTTCGACAACGTCTACCATACAACGCCTCATAAGGAGCCATTCCAATACTAGCATGAAAACTGTTGTTGTATGTAAACTCAATCAACGGTAAATGACTATCCCAAGATCCTCCTTAATCCAGCACACAAGCCCTCAGAAAATCTTCTAAAGACTGGATTGTCCTTTCCGTCTGACCATTCGTCTGCGGGTGATAAGCAGAACTCATCTTCAACTTAGTACCCAAAGCATCCTATAGACTCTTCCAAAACCTCGATGTAAACTGTGGATCTCTATCAGACACAATACTCGAAGGCGTTCCATGCAACTTCATAATTTCATCAATATAAATCTTAGCTAACTTCTGCGTAGAATGATTAATCTTCATAGGCAAGAAATGCCCCGACTTAGTTAACCTATCTACAATCACCCATATCGAGTCATTACCTCTTGCATTCATCGATAACCCAGACACAAAATCCATGGAAATGCTATCACATTTCCATTCAGGAACATTCAATGGTTGCATCATGCCTGAAGGCTTCTGATGTTCAATCTTGGACTTTTGGCAAGTCAAACATGCATACACAAATTCAGCAATATATCTTTTCATAACTGGCCACCAAAACAATCTACGCAGGTCTTGATACATCTTCATAGCACCAGGATGAATACTCAGTCGACTTCTATGTCCTTCCTCTAAAATACTCTTTTTAATTCCAGGAATATTCGGAATACATACTCTATCTCAAAATCTCAAAACTCCATCTTCATCCATTCGGAACTCGCCTCCATTACCTTGATTAATCTTCATCAATTGGTCAACCAATTTCAAATCAGATTTTGACCTTCTCGAATTTCCTCCAAAATTCCACTGGTCAGTTTAAGCATACCCAATTTCACACTATCAGCAGTCGTCTCACACAACAAACTCATGTCTCTGAATTGCTCAATCATTTTAAGTTCTCTCATCATAAGCATCGAAATATGCAATGACTTTCTACTCAAAACATCAGCCACTACATTCGCTTTACCGGGATGGTAATTCAAATCGAACTCAAAATCCTTTAACAACTCTAGCCACCTTCTCTGCCTCATATTTAACTCTTTTTTATCAAACAAGTATTTCAAACTTTTATGATCACTGAATACCTCAAATTTCGAACCAAAAAGATAATGCCTCCAAATCTTTAGCACAAATACTATAGCAGCCAACTCTAAGTCGTGTGTAGGATAATTCCTCTCATGAACTCTTAACTGCCTAGAAGCATAAGCAACTACTTTACCATTTTGCATCAAAACTCCACCAAGACCCATTTTGAAGCATCACAATAAACAACAAAGGACTCATTCGGATCTGGTAAAACTAACACCAGAGCAGTCGTTAACCTTCTCTTCAGTTCCACAAAACTTTCCTCACAAGCAACATCCCACACATATGCTTGCCCCTTTCGAGTCAATTGCGTCAACGGTAAAGCCAACTTAGAAAAACCTTCAATGAATTTACGATAATAACAAGCCAATCCAAGAAAACTAAGAATCTCAGTAGCAGACCTCGGAGTCTCCCACTGTAACACCGTATCAATCTTTGAGGGATCCACAGAAATTCCACCACTAGAAATCACATGGCCTAGGAAACTCACTTCCTTCAACCAGAACTCACACTTCGACAACTTAGCATACAATTTCTTTTCTCTCAATACTTGTAACACAATCTACAAATGTTCTGCATGCTCTTCTTCTGATTTAGAATATACCAAGATATCATATATGAAAACCACTACAAATTTATCAAGATACTCATGAAAGATCCTGTTCATATATTCCATAAACACACCAGGCGCATTAGAAACCCCAAACGGCATCACCGTATACTCATAATGACCATATCTCGTTCTGAAAGCTGTTTTCAGAATATCATCAGCTTTAACTCTGATCTGATGATAACCCGACCTCAGATCAATCTTACTGAACACACAAGAACCTACAAGCTGATCCATCAAATCATCGATTCTCGGAAGTGGATACTTATTCTTGATGGTCATCTTATTCAACTGCCGATAATCGAAACACAATCTCATGCTACCATCTTTCTTCTTAACAAGCAACACCGGAGCACCCCACGGAGAAACACTAGGTCAAATGAACTTATTTTCTATCAATTCTTGTAGTTGTTTCTTCAACTCACTCAACTCTGAAGCAGACATCCGATAAGGAGCCATCGACACTGGACTCGTACCTGGTAATAAGTCCACAACAAATTCAATTTCACGTTCCGGAGGTAAATCACTTATATCCTCAGGAAACACATCTTGAAACTCACAAACTACAGGCAAATCAACACTGACGGCTTCACCATCAACTTGCAACGACGCAAACACTGCGAACATCAAAGCTTCATCTAGTAAAAGTTCATCCACTTACTTAGCAGATAAGAACATCAGTTCACCATTCTCACCTAACTCAGGAAACCTCACAGTCTTACTATAACAATTAATATTAACGTAGTTGAACTCTAACCAGTTCATACCAAGGATAACATCGATTTGGTGCAATGGCAAGCACACCAAATCCATCACAAAATTCTTCTCAAAGATTGTCAAAGGACACTTCAAACAAACCATCATAGTAGTCACAGAACCATTAGCCGAAGTCTTTATTATCATACTACCATTCATATTAGACAAATACAAACCCAATTTAGTAGCACACTCAAGAGAGATAAATGAATGCGTAGCTCCATTATCAATAATAGCAATCAACTCAACATTGTTAATAAAACAAGTACCTCTAATCAAGTTGTCCTTCTTGGGAACTTCTGAACCAGCCAAAGCAAACACTCTTCCAGTAGTCTGGGCAACAGTAGCAGTCTTCTTTGGTTTCTAACATTGAGTACTGATATGCCCTTGTTCACCATAGTTGAAATAGGTCAGACCTTCATTCGGACAGTCACCAATCCTATGCCCAGTCTTACCACAACGATAACATCTCAGGACTTTGTTAGTGCACACATCAGCTTTGTGACCTGACTCTCCACACTTATAGCACTTAGCAGGTGCATTAGCGGTTCCCCTACTTGGCTTCTTCTCATCTGATACCTTCTGCTTACCCTTATCACCTGAAGTCACATAAGGTTTTCCTCTAAACTGACTCTTATCCTTCTTCTCACTTAACTGTTTGTAGTGAGCAGATCGAGCTCGGCTATCCTCATCATAAATCCTACTCTTATCCACCAATTCCGCATACCTACGAATCTGTTGGCATCCAATCGCCTGCTTAATCTCTGGTCTCAGCCCATTCTCAAACTTGAGACACTTAAACAGTTCAGCATCTGCACGGTTGTAATGAGGACAAAACTTCACAAGCCTCTCAAATTTGGCAGCATACTCTGCCACAGTCATATTTCCTTGTTTCAATTCAATGAACTCCACTTCCATCTTACCACAAGCATCTTCAGGAAAATACTTGCCCAGGAATTCTTGCTTGAACACATTCCAATTTACCTCAGTGCCAACATCTTCTAGCCTCTGACGGGTGTTATCCCACCAGTCTTCAGCCTCTTCTTCCAGCATATGCGTTCCAAACTGCACTTGCTGTGCATTAGAATATCCCATCACTCTAAAAAATTTCTCAATCGCCTTGAGCCACTTCTGTGCACTCGCCGGATCATGAGTTCCTTCAAACGTCGGTGGATTATTCCTCTGAAACTTCACCAACGCACGAAACTCATCTTGAGCATTGTTTCGAGCAGTAGTCTGAGCAAGAGCTGCAATAGCATCAGCAAGAGCACGAGTGTGGTTTCCAGCCATTCTGCACAACACTCACTACATCCGAAAAGAAAATAATCGTTAACAAGTAACGACTGACAACAGACTGACCACAACAACTTGGCCGGACAGACCAACCAGGCTCTGATACCACTAATATAACACCCTTCTACCCCACAACCAATTTTAAGAAAATAATTCATATTATCAGAGTAAATCCACAAAGAAAGGTGCCACATATTCAAAACATCATTCAAAAATCATTGTCCTGTCCCGTAACACAGGTTACTCAATCATCATTATAATAAATCATAATCTCGCAGCGGAATCAATTTCATCTTCAATTCAAATAAAAAGCTTCATAGAAATTATTCAATCGGAAACAACACATCAATATAGAATTTCAACTTAAAATCAAAAGAACACGAGGTTCGCAATTAATCCCAACCCGATGTTACATGACACAGAGCAGGACACCACTTATGGAACAATACTAAACGACAGAGAAACGCTTCAAGCTCAACCTTCCAGCACCGAAAAGCTGCTCCTGAATATCTGCAGTTGTTAACCCTCAATTTCGACGCTAGACAAAATCAAGGCTATTTTAATGTTAAAAAATTATTTTTAACATAAAGAAGGCTTCGACCTAACTTTTTGAGAGGCCTGAGTCGAATAGATGTGTAGAAACCTTAAAAATGGCTAAGTGTTGAAAGGGTTTTTCGACCATGAGAGTGTAGCGCTACAGTGGTTATATTAAGATTGGAGGGAATTTCCAATATTTGAAATTTAAATAAGAGCAGTTGTGAACGTGGGAACAGTTGAGATCAAGGGGAAGGCGCCAAAATCCACACGTTCGAAGTAGTAACCACCACTCAGTAGTTATTTCCTAGCACTATAAATAGGAGTTGGTTCTATGTAAATGGGGTGTTCATATTTTTGTACAAGTTACTCTAAGAAACTCAAAGTACCCGCGTGTAGAGAAACGAGTTCGTGAGAATGTACGTAATGTAACACCATTGTCTTCATTAATCTAATTTATCTTCAGCATGTTTAAGATTCAGCCATTTACTTTCCATGCCTTTACAGTTTCTTGAACTTTATCTTCCATGCCAAATTTACTTTCAAAGCCATTTAAACTTTCTGCGTTTTACTTTCGACTGCATTTTTACGTTCAAGCATTTAATCTTCAAGCCTTTACTTTTCAAAGTCTTTCATTTTCAAGAACGTGGAGTTCTCCTTTAAGCCCATTTCATTTATTTTCAAAGTCTTTACTTTCCTGCACTTTACCTTCGACAACACTTTTATTATCCCAGCCTTTACTTTCCAAGAACGTGGAGTTCGTTGCATTTTACTTTCAAAGCTTTTACTCATTCGACGCCTTTAATTTCTGCACCCTTTATTTGCATCACTTTAAATTTCGCGTCTTTACTTTACTTTATTGCCCATAGTCGAACGTGGAGTTCAGTTAGACTTTATTTTCAGCATTGTCGAACGTGGAGGTCAGTTTACATTTTCTTTAATTTACACTTGTCTCTCAAACTTAGCACATGTCCTAGGATTTGTGTGGTCGATCCTGCAAGTTAAATCAATTTGCGTTTAGATTGATAGACCAGAGGTTGTTTACCAAAATTCACAGTAAACAAATTGGCACACCCGGTGGGACCCAGTGCTAAGTTAAACCTTTTTGTCAACCTCATCTCTCTTGGTGAAGAAGCACTTTTGTTGTATGTTATTGAGAAGTGGGAAGTTAGCCACAGCAAACGAAGGAATACCAAAGAGAAGATACACTAAGAAAATGGCAACTAATGCCAATCAACAAGTTGATCCTCAAGGGAGTATTTCAAACACTCAGTCCAGTAGCAGTATTGGGACTCAAAGCACTCCATCACCAGTGTCTTCGACAGGAGGACAGGCGTCACTTCCATTAGTAGTGTCTGAGCCAGGATCAACATATACAAAATCATATACTCAACCTGTGTTGGAATACATAGGACCACAAAGTTCTAATTCACCAACACCCCCAAGAGGAAATACAATGTACAGGCACGTTCCTCCACCAGGTTTTCCACATCCAGGGTCAAGGAGTCAACCCTATGGTATGCCTACATCAATGATGCAAAACCTGCAGAATGCTCCACCTGTGTTTTCAGAAACTGTTCTGTCTTCGCCACTACAAGGGTCAGGATCAGGACGAAACAACCAGAATATAGGTGTTGGTTACTCTGTTCAAACACCTAGCCTTACAAATACATCCATAAATTGTTTGAGACAGTAGATGGATGAAAGTAACATGCAAATGGTACATACGTTGTCTCAGGCAATGGGAGAAGTTTTTCAACCTTTGATTCAAAATACAACCCAAACTAACCAACAAGTGGTTGCACAAGTGGCACGCATGGCTGATTTCATGGGAGTACCAGCAGTAGATCGAAGAGCGACGGTTGTCGAAGATATCCCAAGACGTCATCCACATCAGATACCTGATGCTAACTTGGAGGATCAAGAGATGGTTGATCATTTTAGAGTCGAACCACCAAGAAACCAGATGGAGGAAGAACCAGTAGTGATGGTGAACAAGAACCAAAACGCAGATCAACTACTTAGGCAGGTTTGACACCAGAATCAAGCAGAAGAAAATAATCTTGCAGCCATGGTTGAAAGGATAATGACTAGAAATGGTATGAATTTTGGCTTCACCAGGCCAAATTATACTTCACCTATAGTGGATTACATTCTCCAAGCAGAACTCCCCCCTAGGATGAAGGTTCCAAAGTTCAGCAAGTTTTCAGGCGATACTACTGAGTCTACTGTCGAACATGTGGCTAGATATTTGATCGAAGCGGCCGAGATTGCAGCTGACGAAAGCCTTAGGATCAAATACTTCCCAAGTTCCCTTACCAAGAATGCCTTCACATGGTTTACTACGTTGCCTCCAAATTCCATATACAATTGGACCCAATTAGAACGTTTGTTTCATGAACAATTCTACATGGGGAAAACTAAGATTAGTTTGAAAGAATTGGCTAGCATCAAGCGCAAAGTCACTGAGCCAATTGATGATTACCTGAATAGGTTTCGACTTCTTAAAGCCAGGTGCTTTACACAAGTGCCAGAAGATGAGTTGGTCGAAATGGCTGCTGGGGGTCTTGATTACTCTATTAGGAAGAAATTAGATATCCAATATCTTAGAGATATGGCCCAGCTGGCTGATAGGGTTCGACAGCTAGAAAGGCTAAAAGAATAAAAGGCCAAATTCAGCAGGGGTAAAAAAGTAGCATTTGTCGAATGCAAAGAAGATGTGGAGAATCTGTATGGTGAACCATCTTGTTTCGACGAAAATGAGGTTGACGTTGCTGAGTTAAAGCAAGGTCCACCTTATGCTTGCAAATTATTAGCTCCTTCAGAAGGAAAAAATCCTGTCGAATCTAACGACAAATTCCCTAAGAAAACATATACTTTCAACGTCACTAAATGTGATGAAATTTTTGATTTGTTAGTTAAAGATGGGCAAATGATAGTGCCTGCTGGTGCTAAAACGCCACCTTTAGAACAAAGAAAGAAAAGAGGTTTTTGTAAGTACCATAATTTTTTGGGTCATAAAACTTCTCAATGTTTTCTTTTCAGGGATTTGGTGCAAAATGCTATCCAGGAAGGAAGGCTGAAGTTTGGAGAAAAAGGCAAAGCCCAGATGAAGATTGACTCTGACCCATTGCAAGTTGCAGAGGCCAACTATACAGAACCTCATGAGGTTCAGATGGTGGAAGCCACAGGGGGATTCGACGAGCTAGTCAACATGGTAGAAGTTATTGAAGACTTCGTCATCAGTTCTGTGATAATTGAAGGTTCTAGTAAGGCTGCAAGTGGCCTAAACGTTGATGGTACCAGTTTGATGTTGGTAACCAAAGAAACTGCCGATAAGTTTGTTGAAATGGATAATGCTGCTAAGGTTTTAGATATGACCATGAGTGGGTGGAAGATAAATGCCAATGAAGGCATTAACATGGTCGAATTGGCTGAAGAGTCTGATTCTAGCTCAGATAGTATCAACACCAATGAGGCTATGGGTAGAAATGCCCCTAAAGTTCAAGTTGTCAAGGAATTGGAAGATGACATGCTCTTGGTTGGAGAGACGCTGGACATGGATGGTTGTCTGGTGGAAAATTGGATATGCATGGCTGCTGAAAAAATTTTCAAGACATCTCCTGATGTCGAGAGAGTCAATGCTGAGGAGATGGTGGAGGCTGAGAAAGCTGCTTGGGAAAAAGCTTCCCAAAGAGCTGCAAAAGCAGCAGTAGGTGGTGGCTGCTTGGCAAAGACCACTGAAAGTCTGGAAGCCAGCTTCTCCAAGATGCGCCTGAAGGACAGAATGGATGTCAACATGGTCGAAGTTACGGATCGAAAAGATGAACAATTGAGTAAGGTAGATGAGCAAGAGAAACTCAACAAAATGGCTTATCCTAAGCCAGAGGAGACAATCGTGGACTTCTTGCATCGTTTCCAAAAAAAAGACTCTGGAGTAATGTTGTGTCCCATGTGCAGCGCCATTTTTGATGAAAAGGCTGCCCACAAGCTGGAAGGTGTCAAGAAGGCTAGCGAAAGCTGGGGGCAGAAGGTGAACAAGGGGCACAGAGATTTTGACCATAGGTGACTTTCGACAGGGTTAAAAAATCAAGCACCAGGAATTAGGCCAGGTACGTTCAAACCAACTGCGAACGTGCCAACAGGTAGTTGGATCAAACCTGTCGAAGGGAGAGGACAGAAGAAAAAGTGGGAGAAGTTTGATGTGGAGAGAGGTGCGTCATTTGAGTACAGAAAAGAGAATCACACTACAAACAAATTAGCATACATTTCTCAGAACTACAAGGGTAAAAACCCAATGTCTAGATCGCAATGGCGAAGAGAGCAGCGCAGGTGAAAAGCTGTCAGGGAGGCTCAGGTGCAAGAAGAGTCAAGCACCAATGTGGCTGGGGCAATGGAGAAGATGCCCATACGACGAAAGTTGTTTACTATTCAGCCAGAAAAGAAGGTCGAAGAGGATGAGGATATGACGGATAACTTCGACAATGAGTCAGCGGCTTCCCCAGACATTCTGGTAAATGTGGTGTCAGTGATGCCAAGAGAATTTGGTCAAGTGTCAGAGGTCGAAGACTTAGACCAAACTGCTGAATTGGAAATGATGGCACACAAGCCTATGTGCTATTACATCATGAACAATGGGTGCGGCGAAGAACAAAATGCTTTCTTCGAGCGTCCCACAGAGGCAATGAAGGGTCATTTGAAGCCTCTTTATATTACTGGAAAAGTGGAGAATGTCCCTGTCAACAAAATTTTGGTAGACTGTGGTGCGACGGTTAGTTTGATGCCAAGATTTTTGTTGAGCAAGATTGGAAAATTTGAAACTGATACTAAACCCCACAACATGGTTCTGTCGAACTATGAAGGCAAAGTTGGTTCCACTCTGGGAGTGATTCAGGTGGATCTCACTGTGGGAACTATTACCAGACCAACAGTGTTCATGGTCGTCGAAACAAAGGCTAACTATAATCTACTCTTTGGTAGGGAGTGGATTCATGGGATAGGAGCAGTACCCTCATCTATGCACCAGAGAATCACAATCTGGAGACCAGATGGGATAGTGGAAAACATTGAAGCTGATCAAGGGTACTTCAAGGTGCCTGTTAATCATGTGGACAGTAGGCAATTTGAGAAACATCTGGCGAACATTGCTCCATGTCCTCCAGCTGATTTTGAGTTTACACCTGACGAGGAAACGTTTTATTCGTTGTACTTACACCCTGTTGAAGGTTTCAGATGGGACAGGGAGGTACCAGGAGGGAGATTGCCATGCTTAGGCACACCTCCAGTAGAGCCCACAGGGTGGGGAGATGAATTCAGTGATCATGACTGAGTTCGACGCTTTGAAAAGAATTTCGGCCTATGTGGCCGAAACAAAACTACAAGCGGCTTTGGAAGCCGCCAATGATTATATGGCTGGTGAAGCCATTTCTGAAGTATATCAAGAAGGTCCTGGTAAGGACTTCGACCCAAAACCTCCAGATAAGGTTGAAACTGGAGGGCAAAGCCAGAGGCAGCACAAGATCCTTTGGAAGAAGTGGACCTCAGTGAGGGGGCAACCAAAAGGCCTACCTACATCAGTGCCAATCTTGATCCCCAGTTGAAAGTCGAAGTAGTTCAGCTGTTGAAAGAATTCAAAGACTGCTTCGCTTGGGATTATGATGAGATGCCTGGTCTGAGCAGGGGGTTAGTCGAACACAAGTTGCCTATGACGCCTGGGAAAAAACCAGCCAAGTAAAATCCAAGACGGTTTGCACCAGAGATACTGTCAAAGATCAAAGAGGAAGTCGAAAGACTGCTTCGTTGCAAATTCATTCGCACTGCAAGGTATGTCGAATGGTTGGCTAATATAGTACCTGTTATTAAAAAGAATGGGTCTTTGAGAGTTTGCATCGACTTTAGAGATTTAAACTCTGCAACTCCCAAAGATGAATATTCAATGCCAGTAGCAGAAATGTTAATAGATTCTGCAGCAGGACATGAATATCTTAGTATGTTGGATGGATATTCTGGCTATAACCAAATATTCATTGCTGAGGAAGATGTTCATAAAACTGCTTTTAGATGCCCCGAAGCCTTAGGCACCTATGAGTGGGTAGTAATGCCTTTTGGTCTCAAGAACGCTGGCGCTACTTATCAAAGGGCAATGAATTCAATTTTCCACGATTTTATAGACACATTCATGCAAAGTTATATTGATGATATTGTTATAAAATGTATTTCTGGGAAAAGTCACATTGACCATCTTCGACAGTCCTTTGAAAGGATGAGAAAATATGGTCTTAAAATGAATCCTCTTAAATGTGCTTTTTGTGTGCAGGCAGGGGGTTTCTTAGGCTTTGTGGTCCACAAGAAAGGGATTGAAATAAATCAGAATAAAACCAAAGCCATAATGGAGGCGAAAGCGCCATCAACCAAAAAGGAGTTGCAGTCGTTGTTGGGCAAAATCAACTTCTTAAGAAGGTTTATATCCAACCTGAGTGGCAAAACACAAGCTTTTTCGCCATTGCTTCGTTTTAACAAAGATGGTTTCGAGTGGGGGCAATTACAGCAGGAAGCCTTCGACAAGATCAAGGAGTACCTAAGCCACCCTCCAATTCTTTCACCACCTTGTAGAAACAAAAGTATGAGATTGTATATAGCTGCATCAGATAAAACTCTAGGGAGCATGTTAGCTCAGGAGGATGAAAATGGAGTCGAAAGAGCCATTTATTACCTTAGTCGAGTTTTAAATGATGCAGAAACTAGGTATAGCATGATTGAAAAGTTATGTTTATGCTTGTATTTCTCTTGTACTAAACTGAAGCAATATATAAAACCTATTGATGTGTATGTTTCGTTTCACTTTGATGTTGTAAAACATATGTTATCTAAACCTATTTTGCATAGTCGAATTGGCAAATGGGCATTAGCATTAGCAGAAATTTCCTTAACATATCAACCTTTAAAAGCTGTGAAAGGGCAAATAGTTGCAGACTTTATAGTTGATCTCTCCATAAACGAAAATGATTTAAATTACGTCGAATTAAGATCTTGGAAATTATACTTTGACGGATCAAGTCATAAAAATGGAACAGGAGTAGGAATACACATTATTTCTCCTGAAAAAATTCCAACAAAATTCAAGTACAAGGTCGAAGGTCCTTGCTCTAATAATGAGGCTGAATATGAAGCATTAATTGCTGGCCTTGAAATTTTGTAAGAATTGGGGGCAACTAGAGTCGAAATAATGGGAGATTCAGAATTGGTTATAAAAAAAATCACAAAGGAGTATAAATGTGTTAAAGAAAATCTCATTATGTACTTTGTGATAGCCAATAGATTATTAAAGAAATTTGAGGTAGTGGCCATCCAACACATACCTAGAATAGAGAATTAAGTTGCTAACAACTTGGCCCAAATTGCTTCTGGATACAAGGTGTCGAAAGAAAACCTTCAAGAAGTAATTGAAGCAAGAGGTAAGGTGGTGGCTGTTGGATTATGTCCATCAGACTTAGAAACAACTAAGTTTGGGTGTATAGATGGCGAAAATTTTGAAATTTTTGCCATAGATAATTTAACAGATGAAGATTGGAGGAAGCCCATAGTTGAATATTTGCGAAACCCAACGGCTTCGACAGAACAAAAAATCAGGTATCAAGCTTTGAGCTATGTATTGGTGGGTAATGAATTGTTTAAAAAGACCCCTGAGGGAGTCTTATAGAAATGCCTTAGTGAAGCAGAGGCGTATTTGGCACTTTCGACAGTACATGGTGGGGCATATGGAGCACACCAAGTTGGCCAGAAGATGAAATGGCTGTTGTTTCGACAAGGCATGTATTGGCCCACTATGCTGAAGGATTGCATAGAATTTGCTAAAGGGTGCCAAGAATGTCAAATTCATGCTGGCATACAGCACATCCCTGCAAGTGAATTACATTCCATAGTGAAACCATGTCCTTTCAGGGGATGGGCTTTGGATATAGTGGGAGAGATTCGACCAGCATCTTCAAAGAACCAGCGATATATTTTGGTGGGAATTGATTATTTCACCAAATGGATTGAGGCAATACCACTGGTGAATATAGGTCAAGAAGATGTTATTGAGTTCATTCAAAATCACATTATTTATAGATTTGGTATTCCTGAAACAATTACTACAGATTAGGGATCAGTGTTCACTGGTCGAAAGATGCAGGAATTTGCCAAAGAAATAGGTTTTAAGTTATTAACTTCTACACCTTATTATGCTCAGGCCAATGGGCAAGTCGAAGCTGCCAATAAGGTAGTGATTGGACTAATCAAGAAGCATGTGGGAAAAAGGCCTAGAAATTGGCACAAGACGTTAGACCAAGTTCTTTGGGCGTGTAGAACGTCCCCCAAAGAGGCTACCAACACTACCCCATTTCGACTCACTTTTGGTCATGATGCAGTATTACCTGTTGAGATTTATCTACAGTCTGTAAGAGTTCAAAGACATCATGAAATTCCCTCTGAGAATTATTGGGAAATGATGATGAACGAATTAGTGGATTTGGATGAAGAAAGGCTTAGAGCATTGGAGTTGCTGAGAAGACAAAAGAAGAGGGTGTGGGGAATTGGTTTGGAAGGTGATTTTGCCCATGGATCGAAAGGATAGAACATTGGGCAAGTGGTCCCCTAAGTGGGAAGGACCATTCCAAGTCATACAAGTGTTCTCTAATGGAGCTTATGAAGTGGAAGAGTTAGACAAAGATAAAAGAATCTTGAAAGTAAATGGCAAGTATTTGAAAAAATATACGCCTATGCTGCAGGAGATTCATATTAAAACATAAGCTTTATTTAATAAAGGAAAGCCAAAATAGGCCAAGTCAGGCTAATATGGCATACAAAGCGAAGAGAAACTAGTACAACATTTTTTTCTCTCAAGGAAAGGTTATTCATAATCTCTCCAATCTATGGATTTGAGGAAGTCCATATAATCTGCATCTGGCTCATCATCAGAATCTTGGGTGCTGGAGCGCCCTTTCTTGGAGATCTTCATTTTTGTTTCTCTCTTCTTGGCTGAAGAGGTTGCTCCGATGGAGGCGTTAGGTTGTTGGGGTGCCTCTAACTTCTTTGTTTCCTCAATTGCCTTGGCCTTTCCAGCCATCTTCTTAGTTGAGGATTTCTCTGAATTATTAATGGTTGCTTCTACGCAAAACATGGTCAGATGGAAGAAATTTATAGAGGCTAATGGCTGATTGGATTGGCCAGCCAAACGGTGGAAACAGGTGAGTTATTCTTGGAAGTAGGCCTGAGGGCTATACTATGAGTGTCACTTTAAAGCTAGAGGCTTATGCCTTGGAATTTAAAGCTGGAGGGGTGACTTTCCAAGAAAAAGATAGAATGCCTTAATTGTGAATTTGACTGGTAAAAGATAACAATAAAGAACATCATCATGCAATATAGGTCGAAAGCAGTTAAAGGAAAAATAATAGCAGTTAAAGGAAAAATAATAATGATTGATTAAATCAATGCCAACAGGCATAAAATTGTCATTACATAAAAGGCCTGAAAAGGCCAAGAAACAAGTGATGATTAAACAAATGAAATAAAGGCGTCGAAGGTATCAGAAGGGAAGCCTCAACGCCAACTGAGAAAAAGATTCTATGTGATGTTTGAGGCGAGCGTTGCACAAAGATTCGTCAAGTTTTACTTCTGCGAGCTCTTTCTCATATCTTTGGGCCGCCTCGATACGATCAATAGCATTCTTCGTTTCTTCAGCTATCTCAGTGTCGTCGAATTGGCGCAAATCACGGTTGCGGTTTTCAGCATTCTTAATTTTAGCTTGTAGCTCCGTGATTTGTTGCTTCCAGGCTTCAATGTCCTTCTTGTTGGAGGCTATCTCGTCTTGCTTTTTCCTTTGATCAGCCTCCATACGTTGGATCTCTTCGTACGCCTCTTTTGCACCACACCAGGCTGCACTCTTATAGCCAGATGTTCTCTCTATGGTATCCTTGATGGAGGGGAGCATTTTTATTTCTGCAGCTATTTGGTTTACCACAGCAGTTAGCTCTATCAGAAAACCAGAGACATCTGGATTGAGAGTGGTAAGCTCAATCTTTGCAAGGGTGTCCTTCAAGTAAGCAGTTGCAGTTGGATCTGAGGCCAGAATTTTGTAAATGTCCCCTTTGAAGAATTTTTTCTTGATGGCTTGGAGAATTGATTGGGCGAATTCATCTAGTGCTGAGGTCGAAGAAACAGAGGAAGAACCATACCTTTGCTCAAGAATCAATTTGGTAAACTCACGTGGGTTCGACCACTTGAGTGCTATCAGCGAGTACCCAGGTAGTGGAGTGACCATAGGCGAAGAAGTATGGTGGGGCGAGGCTCAGCTTGTTCTTCTTCCTCCTCTGCTGATTCTTCTTCCTCTTCATCTTCTCCATCTCCCATTTCCTCATCAGATTCCTCAGCAGCTGGTTGTATATTCACCTGGTCATCAGCTGGTGTGGTTTGATCAGGAGTGGCGTTGTGTGTTTGGATTTCAGGTTCACGCCTTTCTTCGTCAACCATCTGGCCTTTATCCATGGAGGTACCCAGATTGATAGGTGGTGGACTTGAAGCGTCATCCTCATCAAAGTTAGCTCCCTCAGCTTGTGCGTGCTGAGTTGGGGTTGGAGCTGGTGCTGCAGTAGTTGCTGTAACATGTGGAATAGGTTGATTAATCTCACTCAAACCAGAGCCAATATCAGAAGATGGGTGATAAGTTGGCTCACCTTGGCTGTTGAGAAGCGTGGTGGTGAGGCTTTCTGAAGTTGGGTGAGGAACAGAATCGTCAAGTGTGGTGGTGGCGAAGTTGCTTGGAGTTGGTCGGGGATCTGGATTGTTGATTGTGGGTGCCTAAAGAACACAAGTGGAGATAATGAGAATGAAATAATAGGCGAAGGATGTCAAGCATAATAGAAAAGATAATGGTGCACATACCTGAGTTTGTTCAACAGTAGGACTTGATTTATCACCCCCATGGTCACCAAGAGGGGTTCTCAAGGCTACCTTGGAGGATTCCTTCTCGACACCACTTGTGGTGGATGCCTTTTCGAGTATTTTGGCCACCTTCGAAGGAGGTGGGCCAGCAGGTCCAGATGCCTTTGTGGGTTTTTTCCTTTTCCTTGTGAGAACCTCTTCAGGAGATTCATCTGAGGCCTCTGAAGCTGTAACCACAGCTGGGGTATCCTTCTTACCTTTCTTGGAAGGTGTTGGAGGTTTTCGACCAGTCTGAAGAGGCAGTGAAAATAAGGAAGAAATTCATAGAGTACAAGTAAAAAACAAAAGGGGTAAAATATACCTGTGTACTCCCTTGGTCTTTGCCACTTTGCAAGGTGGCAGCTCTAGTCGGAGCAGCTTTCCTAGGCACAGCTGAAAGATAGCACACAATTGTTACAAGTTAATGATTACATGACTAATCATAAAGCCATGGAGTAAGGATCACAAACCGTCATATATTTTAGATTAGACACGAACGTCCTGAATTCCTATATGAAGGTGCCCTTTAAAACTGTCTAACGTATGCTTAGTCGAAACCAATCGTTGGGCTTTTGGCTGAGAGTGCTGTCGAAGAAGTTTTAAATGCTCCCCACAGACAAACCAATCTGGAAATGGAGGGGCGAGCGCCATTCCAAAATCAGCATTAGGCAGTCGAGGGAACTTTGGAGGAAAAAGTTTAAAAGCTACGTCATAACGTTTCTCACGAGGGACGTTGGGAGGAATTTTTAGTTGATCCAGCTTTTCTAGAAATTTTCTCTTTAGAGTAACAGCAGCCTCATGAATGGTTCGACTAAGATCATCTGGTCGATAGATAGTTTCAAAGTATTTTTGAAAAGCCTGTATTTCTTCGATGTGAGTGAACTTACTTTTTTTCGTCTTGTCCTGCACATGGAGAAAAGCTTGGTCAAGTAACGAAGAAAATGTAGCCGCATCAAGAAAGTGCTCATTATAATGCTTCAACCACCATTGGTGGAAGGATGAAGTGCATAAAAAGGAAGGTTCGAAAAACACAGGGGAGAGGATGCTTCTTTTTTCGTTCCTACTGTTGAGTGTTTCAGAGACGTTCTCCTCATCGAAGTAGGCGGTGTGAAGAATCACTTTACCCTTTTTCTCATATAAGCACTGAGGGAAGCTCTGGGCCAGCCCAAATTGTCGAGAAACCAAGTTGGGTTAGTAGGCAATCAAGGCTGATAAACCTCTCCCTAGGTTCAGCCTGTGGACAATAAATTTAGGAATCAAAAAGGCTTCCCATATGGCAACAGACTCTGGATCAAGGGGTTGGAGAGGATTTGGAAATGGCCTTTGAAACCACTCAGGGCCATAGTTTCGTCGAGCAAAGGGTGCCATGCTAGGAGTGAACTCATAGCGTTTGGCGAACATCATTATATAACTAGTGAAAGCCCTCTGAAGGTTTTCACCATCATCATTAGGAGTGAGCTTAGCCAGACGTGTCCCTTCGACACTCCTCTCCCTGATCTCAGCGGAAGCTTCATCGACTATGCCTTTTCTGGGGAGGCTAGCCTCAAATGTAGCATTGAGCCACAATTGAAGTAGCCAAAGAGACCGCTCAAATGCATAGGACCTTGGGCTTCCACATTCTTCAGTCGAGAAGCCCCTTCACTGATAGATTCGTAAAGGTTAGCCAGAATGAGTTCACTCAGGCAGGTCCCTCTGTTGTGGTGGAGTTGGTTCGCCAGGGGCAGGTACTTCTTAGCCACCTGCAAAGACTTGGTACAAAAAACATACCTCGACAGCCAGACTGTGAGGAAAGCAATGTGTTCTTCATCAGACACCTCATCATCTTCTTGTTTGAAGTGGTGCTTGATAAAGAGGTTGTAGGTCAGTTTTGAGCCTGAAATGTTGATGGTATCATCAGCATCAACCTCAGGATTGTAGACAAGGCCATCTGGACGAAGCCCCGTGATGGCAGCTACGTCAAAAAGGGTTGGAGTGACCATTCCACATGGCAGGTGGAATGTATAATGGGTGTTGTCCCAAAAGTATAAAGATGCTGCCAACATGTTCAAACAATAGGGTATGTTGGTCTTCGACAGCATCAGAAGGTCATAGATCCCTATCTCCTTCCAATGGTTAGCTTTAACTTTCTCCATCTTTGTCATCCATTGGTCGAATTCCTTTAAAGGGTTGACGGCTCTCACCAGTCTAGTGCCATCAGTGAGATAGCCAACATTGATCTTGGGTAAAGGAATCTCTTCAGGGGAAGCTCCAGCAGCAGAATTAATTTTAGGGAAACTCTTTTGCCCTAATGGTCTGGATCTCCGGTATGATGGGAAAAACTCACTCAGCCTCTCGTTGGAAATGTCCACCTCAGCCAAAGGACCAGATAACGCATAAGTTTTATCAGACATAACTAGGGGAATCATTACCTGAGATTGGTAGATGGCTCTTGATTCTGTAGAGGTAGGTTCCGGCATACAACGACGATTATCTACCAGTTGAGGGCCTGGGATGTTAGCGAACGGTGGGATGGTTTGCTTGAATGGAGTGGCTTTACCCTTTTGAGTCTTCTTTGCTTGAGGAATAATCTGGGAGGATTCCATTGTGGAAGAAGATGAAAAGATGGTGTCTTTGTTGGGTTTGCGTGAAAAACTGAAGAGAAGAAGAGTTGCTTGAGAGTACGAAAAATGTGGAAAGATCACAAAATGGCGGAAATGGGTATATATAGATATTTGAAAATCTCAAGGGACTTGGATCCACCGTTGAAGCTAAGGGGTTAGTGGGACACGTGGCTTCCTCCTGAAGGCGTGATGAAAAGTAGCATTTATGTGCAGACTGTTAACGTCTATTTTCAAGAAAGGTGTTATGATGAATATGGCTGAAAAAACGTTTTAAGGATTTGTCATGATGGCGTGACGTCAGAGGCGTGGGTTAAAGAAACTGAATAGTTTAGACATTAGGTAATTAGTGGGATGTTCAGTTAAGGCCATGCAAATAGGCGTCGAAATAAGCATTATATCAAGAAATGGCCTTCCTACCAAGTCTGGCGAAAGGACATTCCTTGGGGGCAATTTGTTAGCCCTCAATTTCGACGCTAGACAAAATCAAGGCTATTTTAATGTTAAAAAATTATTTTTAACATAAAGAAGGCTTCGACCTAACTTTTTGAGAGGCCTGAGTCGAATAGATGTGTAGAAACCTTAAAAATGGCTACGTGTTGAAAGGGTTTTTCGACCATGAGAGTGTAGCGCTGCAGTGGTTATATTAAGATTGGAGGGAATTTCCAATATTTGAAATTTAAATAAGAGCAGTTGTGAACGTGGGAACAGTTGAGATCAAGGGGAAGGCGCCAAAATCCACACGTTCGAAGTAGTAACCACCACTCAGTAGTTATTTCCTAGCACTATAAATAGGAGTTGGTTCTATGTAAATGGGGTGTTCATATTTTTGTACAAGTTACTCTAAGAAACTCAAAGTACCCGCGTGTAGAGAAACGAGTTCTTGAGAATGTACGTAATGTAACACCATTGTCTTCATTAATCTAATTTATCTTTAGCATGTTTAAGATTCAGCCATTTACTTTCCATGCCTTTACAGTTTCTTGAACTTTATCTTCCATGCCAAATTTACTTTCAAAGCCATTTAAACTTTCTGCGTTTTACTTTCGACTGCATTTTTACGTTCAAGCATTTAATCTTCAAGCCTTTACTTTTCAAAGTCTTTCATTTTCAAGAACGTGGAGTTCTCCTTTAAGCCCATTGCATTTATTTTCAAAGTCTTTACTTTCCTGCACTTTACCTTCGACAACACTTTTATTATCCCAGCCTTTACTTTCCAAGAACGTGGAGTTCGTTGCATTTTACTTTCAAAGCTTTTACTCATTCGACGCCTTTAATTTCTGCACCCTTTATTTGCATCACTTTAAATTTTGCGTCTTCACTTTATTTTATTGCCCATAGTCGAACGTGGAGTTCAGTTAGACTTTATTTTCAGCATTGTCGAATGTGGAGTTCAGTTTACATTTTCTTTAATTTACACTTGTCTCTCAAACTTAGCACATGTCCTAGGATTTGTGTGGTCGATCCTGCAAGTTAAATCAATTTGCGTTTAGATTGATAGACCAAAGGTTGTTTACCAAAATTCACAGTAAACAGCAGTATGGCGCATAGACCATCACCATACACAGGCAAGGTGAGTAATCACAATCCATTATAGAAATATAAGGACATGGCAAATAAATAGAATAAGCAACAATAAACAACATGGCATCATCAACAAAGTCTCCGAAACACAATCACAGTTTCATCATAAGAAATGCAATGTCAACTACGATGAAAATCCAAAGAATGCATGTGGTACCGATTTTCTCCATGTGATGGACACTGGCCATCAACCCTCCTCAATGGAGCACAACATGATCAACATATCACTTCAATCCGCACAATGGGATTGGAGCTACCAATAGGCCGAAGCCCCACCATAAAAATGCTATGAAATGCAATGATGCCAAACTCCTCAAAACATCAAAAATCCACATGTGCATAATTCATTTCATACTCACCAAAGAATCACCATATAATCATGTTCAATCACCATTATAACATAGGACTACGAAATCAACAAAAATCGGCAAAAGAAACATCGAAACAACAAAAATCACCAAGGCAGCTCTCTGACACGGCCGCCCGTGTCCTGTGACACGGCCCGTGTCAGGAGGCGTACTCAAGAACTACAAAACAGCAAAAATGTCCATCAAACAGAAGTCTGACACGGCCGCCAGTGTCAGGAACTCTGTAACTCAACTTTTCAAAAACAGCTTTTTCTACCTAGTCAGTGGTCTGACACGGCCATCCGTGTCCTGTGACACGACCCGTGTCAGGACCCCTGGAACAAAACAGTTTTTATTATTTTCCACAGCAAGCTGACACGGGTACCCGTGTCGCGTGACACAGCCCGTGTCAGGATACGAAAAAGCTCATTTTCCCCAAAAAGTGATTTTTCTGGCTTTCGACTCGAAATACCCCCAAAACTCAGTTTCTCCCAAAACAAAAATTGACCAGAAATGCTTAAACGATACACTTACAATCAAAACATACATCATATATCAGAATATTGTTCATTCACAATTCACTCTTCATCATCAAAACCTCAAAAATCATATATAACTCATGAAACCTAATATATTCATACCAATTTCCTACATAACGATAATAAACTATGATAAACTCCCCGTACCTTAGAGTAATTCACAACTTTTCCCTCTTTCTCCAAGATTCTTCTCCAATTCATCAGACTCTTAGGTTTCCTCTTCCTCTTCTCTGCTTCAGTTTCCTTCACAAAACACGATCAGTTAGAATGATCGCTTCTTTTCTCCTTTAGTCATGTATTCCAGTTTATGAACTTCCAAACTTACCCTTACTCTTTTTCCTTAAAGACCACCTTGCCCTTTTCTTATTATTCTTAATAATAATAACATTCTAAATAACACATGATTATTCATTATATTAAAATTATTAAAATACTCTTTTAATCCAAAATTCTCCAAAAATCCCTTAATTCCATCTAAATCAATTAAATAAATAAATAAATGATTAATTTAGATTTTTGGGCGTTACAAGGTTCATGTTTGACTCGATCCAAACAAGAACGGTTTAAACAACAGACTCACGATAATCTGAAGCAAACAAAGGGTTCACGATAACCAAGAATTAAACAAACGAGCTCACGATAATCTGAAGCAAACAAAGGGTTCACGATAACCAGGAATTAAACAAACGAGCTCACGATAACTCGAAGTTTAGGTTCATGTTTGACTCGATTCTAACAAGAACGGTTTAAATAACAGACTCACGATAATCTAAAGTTTAGGTAATGCCAGCAGTTACTGGACTTTTAGGTATCCAAATGAGGTGATTAAGTACCATATAGATCAGTATCGGGGTTGCAGGTTGGACTTCCTGGGGAATACTGCATAAAGAGTCAAAATATGGCACTCAAAGGTGAAGACCGAACGTAAGCCTAGCTTAGACAAAGGTTTTGGAGATAAACCGGGAATGTCTTTACTTCACTGGGGAAATAAAGACACATCGTCAAAGGGTAGACGGTAAGGGATAATTGAATTGAAGGCTTACATCACCAAAGGATTGATGGAAAGAAAACTGACATCGTCAAAGGATTGACGGAGCAAACAGCTGATTTAATAAAGAATGACCTCATCAAAGGGTTGATGGAGAGGAAACTGACATCGTCAAAGGATTGACGGAGAAAACAATTGATTCAATAAAGAATGACCTCATCAAAGGGTTGATGGAGAAAAATACTGATTGAAGGTATAACCAAGGATGGATAAGCTTCTCGTGAGAGAGATTGCCACTTGTTTGGGTATAAGTAATGATAGCAAAACAAGCTTCTCAAGGAGATTGCCACTTATTGAGTATAAATTCCAAGGAGATGTTGATATTACAACACTGCTGGAGAAATAATTTTGTCTTCAAAGATTTGTAAAAGGCTCTTCTGTGATACACAGTGCAAAGTAAATGCACGCTCAAACTGGGTTTGGAAGCCACACTTGCCAGGGACCAAAGTTCAATCTAGGAACAAACTAGAAAGAAACAGTCAAACAAGACTCCAATTGAGGAATGAACTCAAATGGGGATTTATCTTATCCGAATATGGAAAAGATAACTGGAACAACCATTATCCACGAGGATAAAACTCTGTGGGGATTTCAAGAATGGATGGACACTTTTATGCCTAGGGCTGACAACTCAATTGGAGATAATAGACAAACCCAGTCACTTGGGGAGATAAACGCCAAAGTGAACAAAATAGGTAAACACCAGAACGGAAGCAAAAATGCTAAGGTGTTATGCTCATGAATGCTTATGCCATGCTTATGGGTATGCTGACAAAACAGACAAGAAGCGAAATTAGAGATGAAATAAACATCTCGACAAGGATACCCAGCCAAACTCAACAGGTTGGACCATCACTGGGGGTGAATAAGTAGGATCAGCAGCTCTACTTTAAGGTTATGATCTTCTCTGGGGAAAAAAGTACTCCACTTCGTATAGCATCTTAACTTCATTAGGATTGCCATCATGAGCTTGATTTCTTTGCTGGAGGAAAAGATCCATTGGGAAGTGCCAAGGTTAGCTGATGTAACAGCTTACTGGGGAGCTGGCAGAGATGCCACAAAAGCTGAGTAGTTCTGCATAACTCATCTGCCCCAGATTACATGGTATGTCCGAAGAATACATCAAGAGGATTTTACAGAAGAATTGGCACACAAGGTGTTTCAATATCTTCGAACTCTTGGAGAGATTTGTGAATTTCGACATAACTACCCCAGTTCAACAGTGTCTGCACAACAAAGTTTTTGAACTTTTTCTTCAGACTGGTTATTGACGACTGGGGAACAAACTTGCCCCTGTCAGCTTGGTTGATTTGTGAAGGAAATGTCCCAGACTAGTTGACCTTTGAGAGATTTGCCAAATCTCGACCTGGTTGCTTCTGATTAACTGGTCTTTGAGGATAAGTTATCAAAAGGATTTTACAGAAGAATCGGCATACAAGGTGCTTCAATAACTTCAAACTTTTGAAAAGAATCATAAGTCTTGACATAGCTGCCCCAGTTCAACTTTATTTGCAATACAAAGTAACCAGATTGCAGTAGAAACAACTGGGGAATGAGTTTGCCCCTGTTGATGGGTCATTGGAGCCCAAACTTGTCATAAGATGACCTCAAGAAGGCTTGCCCCAATATTCTGAACTTTGAAGAGTTCTGCCCCTGATTCCTGGCTCTTGGGATCGTAGATTGGCAGAACCTTCTGCTTGGTTGCCCATGACTGAGCTTCCTTTGTCAAGTCAAATTCCTTAGCTGACTGCATTTGTTGGGATTCCTTTGATATTGAATTATTTGCAAGCAAGTATTGTTCATTTAAAAAATTGGCAATTTTAATGCAACATTCAATGCAAACTTTTGAAAACAAAGCTTTTTTTTTTGATGAAATACACATAGTGGAATGATTAAATCAAAACATAGGGGATCTAGTCATTTACAGAATGACAGATGAAGTGATGAACGCACACAATTAGCAAAGATCATTAGGAGTCAGGTTAATCAACCTCATTGTAGTATGCTTTCAAAACAACCTTACCTCAATTAGGTCTTTTAAGGGTTGTAACGTGGCTTGGTTCACGGTTTATGAAACAAAGGATAAAGGCTCAAAATTTATTTGTCCCACCCCAACTCCGTGATGAACTCCAATCCTATACTCAGTTAACTCAAGCTATACATTCAAGTTCCCATAGGCTAGGAAATGAATTGATGATAGTTGGTGATGATTTAGACACCTTTGATAGTCAGTACTCCCTTGAAGAATATGGTTAACCTTTATTGTTGAGGTCTTGAGATCTCTTTTTGTTTTTTGCCTAAGGTTTTTAGACCTCTTCTTGTCTTGATTTGAGGTTTTGATACCTCTTTTTTCGTTTTTCTTGAGGTTTTGAGACCTATTTTTGGTTGAGGTTTTGAGACCTCGTCTTTTTGTTGATTGTTGTACAAGCCTTTTTGTATAAGGCAAAGTTCTGGGCTTCCCATCTTTCTTGGCTTTTTCCTTGAAAGTGACTCGGCTCATTCTTTGATTAAGGATTCCTCAACGATCCTTCCTTATTTGCTTCTTGGAGGAACAAACTTGTACAACACTTACTCATTTGATTTGAGAGAGCTGACTGGCGTCTTGCATGAAGCGCTTGCATTTGAGTGTGTGACCAAGTTAAACTGAGAACTACCCTGCCCCAAGGTTGAGATTTAAGGGTTTTTTTTTAAGAAAGAAAACTCCTACTTCTAGGCTCGAAGGGTTAACGAGGGATTATCTTCCTTATTTCTCTAGTGTTTGGGAATTGAAACAATGCCTTACATCCTCGACAAGGTTTAATCGAAAGCATACCACAGCAACTATGAATAATATTTTCTTCATCCTCCCCAATCTTTGCTAAAAAACAAATTGATATGGAGTAAAGCAGGATAAAGATATTTTTTTGTTTTTATGAACACAAAAGTAAATGAGTGAAACAAATGGACTTAATCAAAAGATGCACAAACATTTCATTAATCTTGCCAATTTGAAACAACAATAGCTTATAAGAAAAAATAGATTCGAACCTGCAAAGAAAATACAACAAAAATGCTGAAATAGCCAAAAGTTTGTCGGCTTCGGGGAATTAGAATTTCCTTCTTGATTTGCCAAACTGAGATAATCATCTTCAGAGTTAACTGTCGAGATCCGTTTGAGAATCATCTTCACATATACTCTCGGAAATTTCTTCCATCTCAGAGTCTGATGAACCGGCCTGATTAGGTGAATGATTGTTGATTTGAATGCCTTGAGGCGTGATCGAGATCATATTGGAGTCAAACAGCGTCTGAACCTTGCTTTTGAGCACCTTACAGTCTTCAGTTGAGTGCCCCTGTGCCCCAGCGTGGTAGTCACAACGGGCGTTGGCGTCAAAGCCTGGTGGGTATGGGAAAGGCACTGGACCTATCTCTTTTTGGCACTATCAATCCACCTTTGATCAAATCTGGCAAGAACAGACTATATGACATTGGCAACGGAGTGAAATTCCTCTCTGGTCACAAGCTGGTTCTGCTCTTCTGAGTTCATGCTCCTTCAAAAGCTACTTCAAGTCCAATGATGGTTTTGGGAAGTCAACTGAGTAACGGACAAAGGATGGATGAGACTCAAGGCTGAGAAATGCAAAAGAAAATGCAATGCTAATGCAAGCCAAATGGTTTCAAGGAACTCAAAGGCATGTTTGCAAAATTTTTGAAAGCTGGAGAGTTTTGCTTTAAAACCATGATCTTTAATGATTTTTGCAAAGGGAAGAACATTTGAGTTCCTTAAAACCAAAGGGCTATCCATGAATGGATGAATGTATGCACAAACACACGTATACAAGTATTCACATATATGTACAAGCAAACAAGGGCCTAAGTTTGAAGATCACAAGCATGGAGCCATGGTCTACCCATCCCAAAAGGTGTGTACTATGGGTTTTCATCTGCAGAACAGGGTTCTAAAAAGTTCCCAGAGTCGACAATCCATCTTTCGGATATTATCGACTTCCCAATTACTTGGTAATCAACAATATTCTCAAGAGAATCTCATCTGAGTGTAGTATCGCGTGACAACCATTTCAGAAATAGACTCCCTCATGGTCACCGCACTACATCCTAAAAGGCCAAGTGGGGGTAAGGGTAACTAAAGGTCATCAGTATCCCTGGCACCAAGGCCGACGATTCCTCGTTCAACATATACCAACTCCAAGAAGGCCTCAACTGAGTGTGGAATCTCAAGTCAAGTCTTTTGGGATTCGACTCCCTCAAAGTTTCCTTGACTATATCCACTATCCTATCATAAGTGCACTCAAGTCCGGGTTAGGACTTATCTCACCACTCAATAGTAGCACCCTGCACATAGAAGAACCCAAGCAGATAGATATATATATACAAATATATACATATATATGTACAAGTAAGCAAGTAAAACATAAATAAAACAAACACAACAAGATGGGCTTAACCCTCAAAAAGATCCCCAGTGAAGTCGCAATTTCTGTTGCGGTGAAAATCGGATAACAAGCTATTAATTAACTTGCATCGCATTTCCTTTTACAACCGACTTTGATTTATCCAAAGGAAAGGTTCAAGATCGAGAAAACCTAAAGGGGGGAGATCTAAGGTTCGGGGGTTGGTTATACAAAGGGAAGGTATTAGCACCCTAAGTATCCATAGTACTCTACGGGAACCTCTTGTTTAGTTTATGTTATGTTATGTTTGCTTGCTAAAGATAATCTATACTAAGGTAAAGACCTAAATGTATATACACTAAGTTTGCTCGCCAAGACGTCGCATCTTGTGCCTACGTATCTGACTAAAGAATCAGAGCAACCGTAGTTCACCTAACTAAGGGTGAAAGAGGAATCATTGGCTGTGGTCAAAGTTCCAAGGGGAAATGAGTATGAGCTCATTTAAAGTTTGAAGAAACTCTCTACATCTAAGTTAAGATGGGAAAAGTGAGTTCTCATGATGATGAGAAAAGTGAGTTCTCATGATGATGAGAATCGCATAGGGTTTAAGAACTCTAACCTAATTCTAAGTTATGATCCAATGACTCTTATGAGGCCAAGGAAAGGGAAAGGATCTTATGAGGCCTAGGTGAAGGAATGCCTCTTATGAGGCCAAGGTGAGGTGATCGGTTTATTGACTTATGAGTCAACTGAGGAGACTTTCCTTTGGAATAAGGAAAAAACTACTTGTAATGACAAGTGTTAAAATGGGAAGTTTTAAAAGAAAAAAAAAATAATCAAAGCAACAAAGTCAAACGATCTAAATGTAATAACAAATCAAAAAATGACAGTAACTACATAGTATCATGCTCATCATGCTAACATGCTAAAAAACAATGTCAAACAAACATATATATAAGTATAAAGTAAAGCAGACATCAAGCAGAAACAAAAAACATGCCTCAATGCAACTAGTAAGAGATGGAAAGATCTAACCAAAAATAGTGCATGACAACACTTCCCTCTCTTGAACTGGTGAGCCACTAGCAAGCCAAGCAATGATCAAGAATCAAAACCTCAACTCCAAGAGCATAGGGCATAGAGTCCTAAATCTAAGTCCTTAGTCCAAAGCTCAAGATAGTAACCACAGTCCGGTCAATTGAGTTTTTTAAGGTTTCGATATTTATTAGTGTGTTTTAAATGATGTATGAACAAATAAAATGAACAATATGAACAAGGTATAAATATGAACAATATGAACAATAATATAATCAAGATAATATAAACAAGATATAAAATTGACATAAAAAATAAATCAAGATATATTGACAGAAAGTAAAGTTAGTGGTTAATGATTAATTTATTGGATCGATGAATAGGGTCCAATGTAGTGCTAAACTGTCGTAGCACGATCTATGATGAAGATCATCCTATAGGAGGATGCACAATTCGATCTTTATGTTAAGACACGATGGAGAAATGATATTGAGGATCATTCTTTGAGGAAATCGTGCCACACGAAAAGAAAAGGTAAAGACCTCGTCTTAATCACAAACTCTCGTTAATTAATCGAAGGTAACCTATCACGATCCCAAAGTATAGAAAGTAATCTCGAGATTACTCACTACAAATTTGAAATAATGAAGGTTGATCGCCTTGACAATTAACGTTCGTGAATAAAGAACTTCATCGATCAAAAATAAAAAGAAGATATAAGAAAAATGCGTAAAGAAGTGAAAATCGAAGTGATATCGAAATGGTCTCGTCTACATCAGGATTTAATCGGAAAAAAAATCGATAATCTTGATTTTTGACTTTCATCGACCAATAAACAAATAAAAAGGTGGCCTCATATTTATCAAGACTTTAGTGATTTGAAATAAATCGAAAAAAAAGTCATGATTTTTTGTATATCATTGGCCAGAATAATGAAAAATGGAACTTAAAATGAAAATAAAGTTGGTCTCGTCTTAATCAAGATTTAAATCGATAAATCGATAATCTTAGATTTTTGACTTTCATCGACCAATATATAAAAGAGAATCGAAATGGAAATCAATGCAGAAATGGAATACAATAAAATGTCAAAGACAAATTCTAAAAAAAAACTTATAAAAATAAAACATAAATTTCATAAAAGAACAAAAATAAAATTGTGTAGAAATATAAACAAAAGGAGGTGTGAGAATGAAACACAATGGTGAAGACATGGAATCACTTGGGCTGGTGACAAAGCCCATCATCCCTTTTTTTTTATATAAAAAAACGGCGGTAACCAAAAACAAAGGAGTGGTATGAATCAAAAGTTGGGTGGGCATAAGGTCTACACGGGCTATAAGCCCAAGACTCATTCAACCGTTTATTTTAATTGAACAACAGCAACGTGAACTTCTACCATCATCATTATCCCGTCTGTTTTCAGAAGGCAAAGAAATAAAAGGTACATTAACAACAGGTCATCTGCTTTCAACGTAGACCTAGAAAAGTGAAAGAGGTCAGCATAATAAATCGCGAACATCGAAAGATCTCGAAACAAGAGCCTCGTCGATGCTATTCCCAACCTTCTTCTTTTTTGATTCCTCGACCTCACCCTTAGTCTCAGATTTGTAAGCCTTGTTCCAATTTCATTTCAACTCTCTCTTTCTCTATTCTCAGTTCTGGATTTCTGTTGATTTTGGTTGAGTGATAGTAGGAAAGAAGGTTGAAGAAGGATTAATGGAGATTTTGGTTTTTTTAGGAGGATGAAAAGGGTTGCTTCGTGAGGATTTAATGGAGGTTTAAGAACAGAGATTAGGGAATGATTTTAGGAAGAAAGAGGAGGGTCTTAAAGATGAAGAGAAGTCGAGAGATACCGGGAGGTGGATTGGAGAATGATGGTTTTGTGTTATTTTGAAGTAGAAGAAGAGCAGGTCACCGGTGGAGGAGGGAATGTGTGGTTTGTTATGTTGCGCTTCCTTTTGTTACTGCGCGTTGTGTTTCTGAAAAATGAGGGTTTAATCAAAGATTTTGAGTTTAACAATGTGGCTTGCCACAGGTTGTTGTGGTTTGATGAGGGAGTATTGGTGAAGTGGTTTTTAGATGTGCTGATGAAATGAAAAATATATTATGGTGTTGTGTAATAAGTGTTACTAGTTGGTGTGTATGTTGGAGTTTGTTTGTACAGAGATGAAGTTATGGAGGGAGAGGTATCGTGTTACTGCTTTCTCATGTAGGGAAAGAGGAAGAGCGTTGTGGATGTTTTTTTTTTAATGTTATTGTTCTTCTTCTCTTTTTAAAATCAAGTTCAAAACTTGTTTGCTAAGTTTGCAAGTACATTGCTCTTTGTCCTGTTGCTGAGACATGTCCTTTTCAATGCAGGATTTGGCAGTTGTTGTTGGTTGGTGTTGTTCAGTAGGTTGGGATACAGCAGAATTTTGTTTGGTTGTGTGCAGGGTATCACGCCTTGGTCTGCTCATGGTGGTGTAGTTTTTTTTTTTTAATTTTCCTTTGTTGTAGTGGAAATGGGCTTATTGTGAGACGGGCTTTGTTGAATTTGTAGAATGGATTTTGTTTTGGATTTTGGTGAATTATGAAAATTAAGTTAAATTAAAGTGAATTAGACTAAAAAAAACTATAATTATAATTAAAATAAAAATGAAAATAAAATTACACTAAATTAGCCTAAGTTAACTAAACTAAAAACTAAATTAAAATTAAAATTAAAATTAAACTAACTTAAATATATAATATAAAAAATAATAGGCTAAAGTGGATTTAAATAAATTCTAAATAAACCTATATCAAATATTTAACTAAACAAAAAAGTAATGATAGTAATTAAAATCAAGAAATGACAAAATTGACAAATATGTCTGATTAATGATTAATGGACCAAATGACCGCAAAAAGGCTAAAAATGATGTGATAAAATGATCAAAGGATCTGAGGGTAAAATTTGGGGTACAACAATGAGGTATAGGATGTGTCTACACCATTGGTTTTTACAGAATTGCTTCCTATTTGAAAATATGAATCCTACTTGTTATAGAAGCAAATTTTGGTGAAAGAGAGTGAAATGAAGGAAAACATGTATTATGATGTTTTGGTGTGTTTTGATCAGTCACAAATGACCTCTATTTATAGTAGAGGAAGTTTTTTTTTGCAAGGAATAGTGAATGGAGGCTAATCATAGTGTGTAGCTAGGTAGCCATTGACTTGGATGTTTCAAAGTGCCAAGTCTCCTCTAGCTTGACTCAATTCAATTTTTGTAGGTTTGAACACTCAAAGCTTTGGACTGAATCTTGACTGGTTTGGATTGATATGGTTTTGTTCATGACACCTCAATGCATTTCATTAATGTAACATTGCCAAATTTGGAATTGGAGGCATTTTGTAATGATGGATCATCACATGCTAGGCTCGATTCTTGCCTCTTTGATCAAGTAACATGTGAGTCATCAAGAGTTTTGTGTTTTTGGAAGATGACAAAGTTTGTAAAGTGACCAAATTTGAAGGAGAAAATCATGTGGCACAAGTTATGTACCAATTGTTGTCTTGAAAAACCAGAATTTCATGTCATGTTGCAAGGCTTGTAATTTATTTCTTAAGTTGAATTAGAATGTCTTCTAGTACTTTTTGGAAAGTCTGCACATCATACTTCAACTTTACAGTTTACATTTAGTCTTGGATCAATGTGGATCATGGAGAAAATGTCCTCAAAGTTGACAAAAAATGCAAACAGCTTCTGTCCCAAAATTTCACTAAGTGTCAAAGTGAAAATCCCAAGAAACCCTAACTTCATGGCTTAATAACTCAAAATCCATGAATCTTTTTGAAGGGAAATCGCGATTCAAAACGCAATGGAAATTAAAATTTCCCTTTAGCGATCCTTACGAAAGATCACGATCAGTGATAGAATGGTTACCTCTTGTGGATATGAAACCTTTGATTCTGAATCGAAGGAATGATCATGAGCGATGTACGATGAACAGCGCCTCTACTTAGTCCACACGAACAGTTTCCTTCAGTCTCAGTGCTAGCTGCTACGATTGAAGGCTTTGAGTGAGAGATAGAGAGAAGGAAAATGCGGCTAGGGTTTCACAACTGAATTTTCATCAAGTGTTTTTGCTTCTGCACAAGGGTTGTATTTATAGAACCACTTGTGTGGGCTACAAGCTAAAACTCCCACTTAAGTGCACGCACACCATATCTTATGATGTACCGTATATCACTTAAGCACGCGGTACCTTACCACAATCCGTATTCCACTTAAGTGCATCATACCTTACGGTGTTACATATTTACTTAAGTACATTGTACCTTACGGTGTGCCTTATTTACGTTTCCTTTTATCAAACTGTCCTTATGTGTGTGACCCTGTAGGATTTCGTGACGTTGGTAATTATATTAAATCATGCATTTAACATAATAAATAGTGAGCGGTATCTAGCAATATATCACTGCTACTCAAGTCATGAAACTGTCATGTGATCCCACAAAACCTTTTGTGATAGTGCTTATGTGTACAATTACCCTTTTGCCCCTTATGTCTATATTGAACATAAGGCATATACCATGTCATCCTTGTTCAGTTCAATATTGGGCCCTTAGACATTTATCCTGTTATGCAAGATGGGAAAATTCCATCTAGGTCACTCATGTCCCTCAGCATGCTTTACGAAGTACACATTAACTGTTTTTATAGGCATCCAATTACGGACAATGTTTGATCATAAATAAAGTACTTGACTCTACATCTAGGGTCCATGGTGGTTTCAGGTTGAAGGGTGGTATACACCAGTATCACCATGAGAGTAACTTATGACACTTTGCATAACATTATATGTAGTACTCTCATAGTGGGTCAATCCAGTATAAATATTACTCCTAATATTCATACCTATGTTAAGACTTGATAACTCCTTATCCATGATCCATGAGATGTGATCATCAGTCTATCTACATAATAATCTTGATTCTTTAAGGTTATCCCATTTCACATTAAAGCTCGACTACGGATACTTTAAGAATAGTGTCCTTATGTTTAATGGAATCTCATGATTAAGTCACACTTAATATTTCATTAAACGAACTAGCTATTCTTGGGACTTTATCACTTTGGAAAAAAAAACATAATAAAGAAATTCCTTTTATTATTACATAATTCTATACAAGTACCAAATGTATTGGCCTCTAGGGCTTACACCAACAATCTCCCACTAGCACTAGAGCCAATCAGGCATACCCCTTATACCCATAGATCTAGTATGGCCATTATGCTTCTGCTGCGCAAGAGGCTTTGTTAGTGAGTTAGCAGTGTTTTCAAGTGTAGGTACTCTGCATATCTTCACATCTCCTCGATCTATTATCTCTCGAATGAGATGATAACGCCTAAGTATGTGTTTGGATCGTTGGTGAGATCTAGGCTCCTTAGCTTGTGCGATGGCACCATTATTATCACAATAAAGATCAATGGGATCCACAATGCTATGGACTATGCCAAGTTTACTAATGAACTTTTTTATCCAAACAACTTCCTTTGTTGCATTTGAGGCAGCAATGTACTCGGTCTCGGTTGTAGAATCAACAACTGTTTCTTGCTTTGAAACTTTCAAGCTTACAGCACCACCATTCAGGCAGAACACATAACCATATTGCAATTTAAAGTCATCCTTATCTGTCTGGAAGCTAGCATCGATGTATCCAATTACTGCGAGCTCTTCCTAACCTCCATATATCAAGAATGAATCCTTAGTCCTTCTAAAGTACTTAAGGATATTCTTGACAGCTACCCAATGAGCATCGCCGGGATCAGATTGGTACCTACTCGTTGCACTTAAAGCATACGAGACATCTGATCGAGTACATAACCTGGCATACATAATAGATCCTATTGCAGATGCATATAAAATCTTATTCATGCGATCCTTTTCTTCCTTAGTTGAAGGAGATTGTCTTTTTGATAGACACAAGCCATGTTGCATAGGTATGAATCCTTTCTTGGAATCATGCATATTAAAGTGTCTCAGCACTTTGTCTATGTATGTACTTTGACTTAGGCCAAGAAGTTTTTGTGATCTATCTCCATAGATCTTGATTCCTAATATATAGGCTGCTTCACCAAGGTCCTTCATAGAAAAGCATTTCCCTAACCAAGTTTTTACTTTTTGCAAGGTAGGGACATTGTTTCCAATGATTAATATGTCATCTACATGCAATACCAGGAAGAAGATCATGCTCCCAGTAACCTTCTTGTAGACACAAGGCTCATCTTCATTCTTTATGAATCCATATTGTCTTACAGTTTCATCAAAACGAAAACTCCAGCTTCTGGAAGCTTGCTTCAATCCATAGATTGATCGCTGTAACTTGAATATCTTTTGGGCTTCTTCTGGTATGTCAAATCCTTCGGGTTGTGTCATGTACACATCCTCAAGAAGATTCCCATTAAGAAAAGAAGTCTTGACATCCATCTTTCATATTTCATAATCATGATATGCAGTGATAGCAAGTAAATTCGAACAGATTTAAGCTTTGCAACTGGTGAAAAGGTTTCATCATAGTCTACACCATGAATTTGTTTATAACCTTTAGCAACCAGTCTTGCTTTATAGGTATGTACCTTACAATCCATGTCAGTCTTCTTCTTGAAGACCCACTTGCATCCTATAGGATTGACTCCTACAGGAGGCTCTACCAAGGTCCAAACCTGGTTTATGTACATGGAATCCATTTTAGATTTCATGGCTTCTAGCCACTTCTCAGACTCAGGACAAGTTATGGCCTCTTGATAGGTTACAGGCTCATCTTGATCCATGAGTAATACATCACCTTGATCAGTTATGAGATATCCACATCTCTCTAGTTGGTGACGTATCCTGCTCGACCTACGCTGGCCTTGTTCTACTTAAGCAGGTTGCTCTTTCACAAGTACTTGTGGTTCCTGCTCTAATTCCTCCATAGGTGTATCAATGCTTTGTGATTCTTGAATTTCTTCAAGCTCTACTTTCCTCCCACTGATTCCTTTGTAAATAAATTCCCTTTCCAAGAAAACTCCAGTTCGAGCGACAAACACTTTGCCCTCAGAAGGACTGTAGAAGTAATACCCTATTATTTCTTTAGGATACCCCACAAATAAGTATTTGTCAGATTTTGGATCAAGCTTAGTTGAAATTTGTCGTTTAACATAAACCTCACAACCCCATATCTTCATGTAAGACATATGTGGTTTCTTACCACTCCATATTTCATATGGTGTCTTTTCAACCTTTTTGGATGGAACACGGTTAAGTGTGTAAGCTGTTGTCAGTAGTGCATGTCCCCAAAAGGAGTTTGGAATATCGAAGTGACTCATCATGGATCAGACCATATCTACTGAAATAGACATAACCATATCTACTGAAATCATTGGTAAATGTGATGAAGTATTGAAAACCTCCTCTGACTGGTATGTTCAGTGGTCCACATACATCAGTATGTATGAGGGCCAAAAGATCATTAGCCCTTTCACCTTTTCTTGTGAATGGGGACTTTTTCATCTTTCCAATTAAACAAGATTTGCATGTATCATATGATTCATAATCAAAAGAGTCCAACAGTCCATCTTTATGGAGTTTGAAGATGTGTCTCTCATTTATATGGCCTAAGCGACAATGCCAAAGGTAACTTGGATTTAACTCGTTAGGTTTCATCCTTTTAGTATTAATGTTATAAATTGGCATTTCAAGATCAAGGACATATAATCCATTGTTCATTTGTGCAGTAGCATAGAATATATCATTCAAATAAATAGAGCAACAATTCTTCTTTATTATAAATGAAAAACCAAACTTGTCCAAACAAGAAACAGAAATAATATTCCTGCTAATTGCAGGTACATAGTTTGGTTTAAATCAGTTAGAGATCAAATCAGTCGCAAGCTCTTTTCCGGCAACGATTGCAAGATCAAATCAGTCGCAAGCTCCTTTTTTAGGGGAAATCCCAATCTTTTAAGGTTCTCCACATACCCAATCATCTTGAGTACATGGGGACCTACAGGGGTTCCCTCAGATACCTTGGCTTGAAAAAGGGCTTTTGAAACTTCAAACCTCTCATGTCTTGCCTGCTCTTGATAGAGCATATTCAGGTGTTCGATCATATCGAACACTGCCATGTTTTCATGTTTCTTTTGCAATTCAAAATTCGTGGTAGCCAGCATGAGGCAAGCAGTTTCATTAGCAGCATCGACATGCTTCTTATAAGCATCTCTTTCAGCCTTAGGAACAGAACTAGGAGGCTCCTCCTCATGAACAGGTGTCTCTAAGACATACAGCTTTTTGTCATGTTTGAGGACAATCCTCAAATTTCGGTGCCAATCCAGAAAATCTGTCCCAGACAATTTTTCCTTATCAAGGATTGATCGCAAAATGTTGTTAGATGTGTTTGTTGTCATGGTAATCTACAAAATTGAATGGAAAAATATAAGTACCATTAAAACAACATATTTAATTAGGCCTTTAATTAAATATGCTCCCACTATTTTACTCAAACCAAATGACCCTCACCATTTGATTCGTAAAATCCTGTTGGAAGATTTTCTAGTGGATCGAGATCCATATTTCACTTTGTTTTAAGTCAGCGTTAGGCTGATTACACAAAACTCGTCTATTTAGGTAGAAACTCCTTCCAATTGTATCCAATACAATTCTCGAATATTTTAGTTGGGTGAATAACTCCTTATTCTAATCCATCACTTGGATTATTCCCAACTCTTGCTTCTAAATGTATATAATCTTATTATATTTTGTTTAGTTAAGTTTGACCCATTATTTTGGAAATTGGATATTACATTTATCTCATCGCATCTTACTAATATAGAACATGCACCTCGCGTTAGGCGAAACCTATGTTATTCGAAACAGTTATGGCCCTTAGAGCAATTGTTCTCCTAAGCCAATGAGTGAACCTAAGCTAAGCCTAATAACGATCTACACTTCTCCAAGCAAGATCTCCAAGGTTGTCCTCCTTTGACCTTGTAGTCTCCTTTTTCTTCATAACATTACATTACATTAATGAATACTTGTTTTACATACGAGGGAGTGAGATGAGAAAATAAGTTACATCAAGTGATTAAAAGTGAGGCACGACACGCAGGTCATATTTTAAAATCCCAAAACAAAATAATGGAAAACTAAAGTCATAACTGATCACCACAAGAGAAAAATAACAAACACACTTTTATTATTATGAATTTAAATTCTGTTAATTAAATGAATCAAATTAAATTTTGGCGAATGATCACACTACGCTGACGGGGGTTCCACTGCCCGGTCAGCGGACGGGGGTTCGTATCAACACTTCATTTGAAATAGGCGTCATTTTTTGCATCAACATTTGATATTTTCCATAAAATTAAAGCCCAACTTTTATGCCATCACAACCCTAATCGCAGACCATTTAGACAGCACAACCCTTGTGTCGTCATGAACCATAACGCAACAATTTCATATCTTCAAAACACCATGATCAATAATTCAGTATGATTGATCCATATGCCACTGCTTTACCATACTAAAGTCAGATTCCGGAGTAAATGAACACGGATCGCTCAAAGGAGTAATGATTATTACGTGATTTAAATGAACGAAATAGAAATAGTATATCCAATATACCATATTTGCATCAGAGTTAATTATATCACATATAAAATTTGATCGATCATATTTGTGTAACTTAAGGACGATTGATATATCGCTGCTTCACCATACTATTGTCGGATTCCGAAGCATAGTCAATATCGATCATCCAAATCGTACACAGCCTCATGCCAAAATTCAATTTCTTGATTTAATTTAATTTGTTATGTTTTTAATCGAATTAAAACAAAAAACAGAAAATAAACACTTATCTGATGCATGGTTTCGTAAGTGGCTCTGATACCACTGAAGTGAAATCGCGATTCAAATCGCAGCGGAAATTAAAATTTCCCTTTAGTGATCCTTACGAAAGATCATGATCAGTGATAAAATGATTACCTCTTGTGGCGATAAAACCTTTGATTCTTAATCGAAGGAATGATCACAAGCGATGTACGATAAACATCGCCTCTACTCAGTCCACACGAACAGCTTCCTTCAGTCTCAGTGCTAGCTGCTACGATTGAAGGCTTTGAGTGAAAGATAGAGAGAAGGAAAATACGGCTAAGGTTTCACAACTGAATTTTCTTCAAGTGTTTTTGCTTCTGTACAAGGGTTATATTTATAGAACCACTTGTGTGGGCTGCAAGCTAAAAGCCCACTTAAGTGCACGCACACCATATCTTATGATGTACCGTATATCACTTAAGCACATGATACCTTACCACAATCTGTATTCCACTTAAGTGCACCATACCTTACAGTGTTACACATTTACTTAAGTACACCGTTGATTAGTGCATTTCGATGCACATTCTTCCATGTTTGTACTTAAGCGTTTCCTTGGTTTGTTTTGTTTATTTTCATGTTTTATAATGTTTTTCTAATTTAGTTAATTTTTGCCTTTATTTAATTTTCGCACTTTATTTTTCAGCAATTGCAGCTTTTACGAATAAATTCATAACTGGAGCTTTGAGTGTCGGAATGAGGCATTCTACCAGTCGTTGGAAAGCTAAGAGAAAGAGCTACGATTTTCATGAAGAAGCCGAGAGTTGATTCCGAGTGAAATAGTTCCAGAAAATTCGTTGAAGCTGCAGCATTAGAAATATTTTCGTTTTGGGTCATTTGTAATGGGCCTGGATTATGTATTTGACCCAGTTGGGTTGAAAACGGGTTGTCTTGGTTTTCCCCTAATACCTATCAGCCGAAATCACTTTTCACTCACCTTCTATCCACAAATTATTTTTTTTTCTTACGCTTGAATGAACCGTAATGGAGAACTAATCTATCCGGACGGATTTGCTGTATTCAGGTTCAATACTTTGAGATTGTTATAATGGCAATTAGAATTCTATTCCTTTCAATAATATTATATTAATGTTGTTTGCTTAATTCGATTTCCATCTAATATTGTTGGTTAAATTTGAATGATATATGTTCTTGACTTCTAATCGCAATTCAACTCTGCTTAACTGTTAAATTGACGATATATATAACCGTATGCTTAATCCGGCAATAAGAATATATACCTTACAGTGTCGATCATGTTAGAAGTAATTCATGTTTTGTCGAAGTCGAAGGTTTTGTATAGTCAGTCGAATAGTTGTTGTGTTGTAAGTCAGTTGTATTTGACTAAGTCGAATATAACTGATAAGTAGTTAGTCGAAGTCGAAGGACTTATAGATTTTGATTGGAGTCGAAATACTGTAAGGTCTGTCGAAATGTTTGTTTGGGCCTGGGCTTTGATAGCCTATATAAAGGGTCTTGTACATTGTAATAACAGCAGCTTTCTAATAAAATTTGACAAAGTTTCTAAACCCTAACATTCTCTCCTTCTTCTTTTCTTCTTCTTTATCTCAAATATTCATCTTTCTTGGAACTGAGCTCCAACAAATTGGTATAACAGAGCACTGGTTGCGATTCAGAGAGAATCTAATGGCAAACAGAGCAACAACGTCCACACAATTCCCAGCAAATTTACCAGTTTTCAAAGGGGAAAACTACCAACAGTGGGTTGCGCAGATGAGGGTTATTTTCAGATTTCAAGATGTGGTTGAAATTGTGAATGATGGCGTAACTGAATTGGGGGCAAATGCTACTGATGAACAGAAAGCTGTTTACAAGGAGCAATGGAAGAAAGATGGCAAAACGTTGTTCTTGATTCACTAGTGTGTGGATCCGAATGTGTTTGAGAAAATTATTGAAGAGGAATCGGCAAAAGGAGCGTGGGACAAGTTAAAGAACTTGTATGGAGGTGATGAGAAATTGAAGAGGGTGAAGCTGCAAACCTTGAGAAAGCAATACGAAATGATTCAAATGAAGGAAGATGAATCAGTTTTGGAGTTCTTTTCAAGATTGGTGATGTTGTCGAACCAGATGAAGTCTTGTGGAGAAACAATCACAGATTTGCAGAAGATTGAGAAGGCACTAAGATCTTTGACTGCAAATTTTGATTACATTGTAGTGTCCGTTGAAGAGTCCAAGAATCTTGCTGAGATGAAGGTTAAAGAGCTACAGGATTCTTTGAAAGCTCATGAGATGAGATTGAAGCAAAGAAATTCAGAAAGAGAAAAGGTATCGGATCAAGCATTACAAGCGAAATTCACCAAGAAGTCTGGGAAGGCGAAGCAGGGAAGGAATCTTGCTAGTGATGAGAAGTCAAGCAAGAGTTCAAAGAATCATGATGATTCAAAGAAAGGCATGGGCAACAAGTATTCTGGGAAGAAAGTTGACATGAAAGACGTGCAGTGTTACAATTGTTAAGGTTTTGGTCATTATGCTCGAGACCGTCGAAAGAAGAAGGAAGCACGAGCAAAAGAAAGTGACAAAGCACAGTATGCACAGGCAGAAGATAGTGATTCTGAAGGTGTGCTACTAATGGCAGACACTCAGTCGAACGATGATGAAACAAATTTGTGGTATCTTGATTCAGGTTGCAGCAACCACATGACTGGTAACAAGAACTGGTTCACGAAGCTTGATGAATCAGTTAAGAATGTGATAAAGTTTGCAGATGGTAGACGTATCACATCAGGTGGAAGAGGAAACATATCTGTAATGAAAAGAGATGGTAGAAAAGCCAGCATTACTGGTGTGTTGTATGTGCCTTCTATGATAAGTAACCTGATAAGTATAGGTCAACTACTTGCCAAAGGAAATAATATGAAGCTGCAGAATAATCAAATGAAGGTGTATCATGCTGATGGTAGGTTGATACTGAAAGCACCATTGGCTGATAACAAGACCTTTAAAGTTCAGATTAACATGATTAATCATGAATGTCTTGCGTCAACTACAGAAGAGGAAAAGAATTAGCTATGGCATCATAGATATGGGCATCTAAACTTCAGCAGTTTGGGTAGTCTCAATCAGAAGAAGATGGTGTATGGTTTACCTTAGGTGAAGGAACCAAATCATGTGTGTGAAGAATGCTGCAAAGCAAAGCAGGCTAGAAAAGCATTCAAACATGATCTGCCAATTAAGTCAAAAGGAAAGTTGGAGCTTGTTCATTCTGACGTATGTGGACCTTTTGAAGTTAGGTCGAATAGAGGTAAGCGTTACTTCTTAACTTTCATTGATGAATTCACAAGATATATGTGGATTTATGTGATCGAAAGTAAGAGTGAAGTATTCACAAAGTTCAAGAAGTTTAAGTTGCTTGTCGAAAAGCAAAGTGGCTGCAAGCTAAAGAAACTGAGAACTGATGGTGGTGGTGAATATATCTCTCGAGAGTTTGCTAGATTTTGTGAAGAGGAAGGTATAGAGCATGAGGTTATTGCACCCTATACACCTCAACATAATGGGATAGCTGAGAGAAAGAATAGAAGTATACTGAATATGACGAGAAGTATGTTGAAGGCTAAAGAGGTGCCAAAGAAATTTTGGGCTGAAGCAGCTTCGACAGCAGTATACATTCTGAATAGATGTCCAACGAAGAAGCTAGTCGAGAAGACTCCTTATGAAGCATGGACAGGTGAGAATCCAAATGTAAGTCATTTTAGAGTTTTTGGATCAATATATTTTAGGCATGTTCCTGAGCAATTGAGAACAAAACTAGATGATCGAAGTCAAACCATCGTGCTCATATGTTATCATTCGACTGGTGCATATCGACTATATTCACCAGAAGATGATAAGTTTGTGATCAGTCAAGATGTTCTGGTAGATGAAAATCAAAATTGGGAGTGGAGTCATGGGTCAGTTCGACAGGAAACTGGTCGACAGATGGAGGAGACAGTTTTGACGGTGTTTGAAGAAGACCAACAAACTGAGGCCACGACAAGTCGAAATGAAGAACCTCTTGAGCAGAATATCAGAAGATCAACTAGAACAAGAGCTGAGTCGACAAGGTTAGCTGGATATGAGAGATTTCCAGATAATGCAATTGACGCAGATGGTGACTTAGTAGAAGAAGCAATGATGATGGCTGAAGCAGAACCAATTAACTTGGATGAAGCCATGAATGATTCGAATTGGTGTGAAGCCATGAAGGAAGAACTCAGGGAAATCGAGAAGAACAATACCTGGGAACTTGTCGAAGAAGCCAGCAAGAAGCCTATTGATGTGAAATAGGTTTACAAGCTGAAACGAAGGCCAAATGGTGAAATTGCCAAGCATAAGGCAAGACTAGTGGCAAGAGGATTTCTGCAGAAACCTGGTGTTGATTTCAACGAAGTATATGCCCCGGTGGCTAGGATGGAAACAATCAGAATTGTTGTTTCGATTGCAGCATATAGAGAATGGAAGATACATTAGTTGGATGTAAAATCAGCATTTTTGAATGGACCTTTGGAGGAAGAAGTTTATGTCAGTCAACCACCAGGATTTGAGATCAAAGGGCATGAGTCGAAGGTGTACAGATTGAGGAAGGCTCTCTATGGATTAAAGCAAGCCCCAAGGGCTTGGAACAAAAGAATAGATAGTTTCCTAATCGAAGCAGGTTTCACAAAGTGTGTGTCTGAGCATGGAGTTTACATAAATGATGTTGACAATGATAGTCGAATCATTTTATGCCTGTACGTTGATGATTTGCTAATTACAGGTGCAAATGAAACTGAGATAAGAAAAGTTAAGTCGAAGCTAATGCAAGAGTTCGAAATGTCCGACCTAGGGAATTTGTCATATTTCTTAGGGATGGAATTCAAAGACACAGCTGAAGGTGTGTTTCTGCACCAGAAGAACTATGTGTTGTACCCCAAATTTTACCCTCACCTTTGTGCTAGGTGCTATGTGATTTATTTTTTTATATATTTTAATTTCTTTTCTTTATTTATTTTGTCTGAATTTATTTAGCATTTTTATGTTTTTTATTTATTTTAATTTAATTTAAATTTGTTTCATATTTATTTATTTTGATTTTTTTTATGTTTTATTTAAATTTAATTAATCAATTGGTTTTATTTAAATTTATTATTGGCTTAATTAGTTAATTTAGTTGATTGATTTAATTATAATTTAATTTGTTTCATTTTAAAATTAATTACCTTTCTTATTTTTTTTGACTAATTTTATTTAAGGTGATTTATTTTTAAATAACCAACATTAAGTTAGATTTTATTTTTTAATTAATTGAATTACTTTAGTTTAATTATTAATTTATCCTTTAATATTTTAATATCATTCAAGTGTGTTTTAAAAAAATAATTAAGTGGAGAGACACGTGTGCCTTGCCCATTGGTCACTTGTGGATTTTCACTAAAATCTGATTGGATAATGGACAAAATCCTTAGCCAATCAGAAATGTGCTATGTATCTTTGACTTTTCAACGGAGGCATTCGAACCAATTGAAGCAAGGCACATATTCCACGTTTTATTTTCTTCTTCCTCCTCCTTTCCTTTCGTTTCATTTGCAGAGAAAACATTGGTTACGATTTCAACCCGTTGCAACATCAATCCAACCTCGAATTCAATCCACTAAGTTTTGGCGCCATCTACTCAAATTCGTTTGCCCTAGTTTCCTCTTCAAGATTGTTGGAATTTCAATCGCGTAAAGCAAGGATGAAGTTTCCCTCTTCTACCATTTTCTGCGCCACCTACAAGAGCAGCAGAGCCAAGTTGCTTTCGTTTTCCCAAATAGAGCATACACAGGCTGGCGACCAGGGAAAGGTGAGAATATGCTATCCACATCAAACCCTGTGGCACCTGCAACGTATTCAGAGTGGAGGAGCGTCTGCCCCCTTAGAGATCAACGGCTCCATCGCAAACCCTAATCACAAGCATTGGGAATTTGGGTGCGACCCGACCCATAAACCTTAACCCAGTTTTTTTCGCCTATATAAAGAAGCTAGAATCTTGTTCATGATCAACTCTTTTACTGAAAAAAACACCAAAGTTGTCTGAAGACTCGAGTAAAGTGAGGAAACCTCAAGTTTGTGAAGGTCTGTGAGAGGAAAGTTGTAGTTGGTAACATTTCTGTTCCCTTTTATTTCATATGCTCATTTAGTCTTCTTACTCATAACTCTGTTAAGTCATATGAATATATACTCTGAATTGCTTGACTGTGTTAGTTACCTTTGATGTTATTGCCATTTGCTTTATGCTCATAAACATGTATGATGCCTTGCAAAATCCTATATGTTTTGAACTCTGTTGATTTTGAATTGTCATTGTTATTTTGATTCTAAATATATGTCATAAAACTTGGGTCTTCTAAGATGTATTTGAAGGATTGATAACTCACTATGTTCATACTGACCATGACACTTTAGCTAATGAGTTCATGAGGCTTGTATTTGTTGATTTGCTTCATGATTCATTTTCTGATAAATTTGTTGAAACTTGGTATATGCATTGTTAAGCTCATCACTATGGTGAGTGTGTGTTTATCCTGTCAAGTACATGCTTATGTTGTGGAGGTACATCTCTATTCAAGCTATTTTTTCCCTTATGTCTAAGTTTTCGTGATTTCTTTATATTTAAGAAATCTGCCAAATCCTGAACTCTGCATTTGTTTTGCTACTTCTATGGATGCCTTACCTATATCTGTTACTTTTATCTAGCATGATTATGATGTTGATATGCTAGAAATATTATTTTGAACTATGGTTGTCCTTTATATCTTAACTGAGTTTCTGCTAAGCCATATGATTTGCTTGACATGTTAAAACTTGGTAGACAAACTGAACTGAATCATGATCCTTTGAGGATCATGACATAATGACTTAATGATTTTGCTGCTAGAATATGTTTTACCCTGAAAAAAATCATTAGTATAACCCTGTTGCCAATTTTACCTTGGGCATTTAGACTGATGTGTAGTGTATTGCCTTTAGTCATGTTGCTTTCCATTTCAAAATGATAAATTTGTTTTGGTATGCCATTTGAATCACGTGTTGTAGTGTCACAATCTATATATCACTTGCTTGTTTATTTTGATTGATGCTTAATGTATGAGTTCAAACTTATAGCATGTATGTTTATCTTGAGTATGTGATCCATATCTTCTAAGACCTGTTTTCAAGCTTACTTGCCAAAATGTGGAAGTTGATCATTGTTTCCCTATATGCTACTACTGTAACTAAACCACCATCTATGCTGATGCCTACAAGGTTTCTACATGTACACCATGTTTTGTTTTTAGCATGTTACTTTGTATGTCCCTATATGTGCAAATTCTGGCCAATGTGCAACATTTTGGTTTAATGTGTGTAGTTATTACTGTCTTAAACTGTTGACTTGTTAAGTATTATGTATGTGTACAACTTGTCCTGCCAATGCTATCATGTTGATTGATGTGCTTTCAAATGTTCATATATCTCAGGCCATTTGTTTACCCGCTATGACTAGTTGTTGAAAGTGTCCATAACTTGCTTAAAGTTTCACTTCTGTTTATCTATTTGTATTTTTACTTACCATGAGCTGCTTCTTTTAGAATAACTAATCTTATGGATTTGTTACACGCTTCTTTGTGAATGAGCATGCTCTGATGATATGCCCCTGTACTATAATTTTCCAAACCACACTTTGTTTGCTCATTTACTTGATTCACAAAACGAGTGATTTTGAAAATGTAGTATAGCGACAATGACTCGAATATTGTTCTCAAGGATTCTTATTCAATTTAACCAAAAGGAATCGAATTGGGGGGGGGGGGGGGGGGGGTTGTGATCGATTCAAGAGAACCAAGCAGAAAAAGTGATTATTAAAATAAGTGATTATAAAACAAACGGATTCACTGTGTCGGGTTCTACTTATCATCGATTGCTACAACTACAGCTTCTATCCTATTTGACACAATATCATTCAACAAGCATGATCGACACTGTAAGGTATATATTCTTATTGCCGAATTAAGCATACGGTTATAGATATCGTCAATTTAACGATTAAGCAGAGTTGAATTGCGATTAGAAGTCAAGAACATATATCATTCAAATTTAACCAACAATATTAGATGGAAATCGAATTAAGCAAACAACATTCATATAATATTATTGAAAGGAATAGAATTCTAATTGCAATTGTAACAATCTCAAAGTATTGAACTTGAATACAGCAAATCCGTCCGGATAGATTAGTTCTCCATTATGGTTCTCTCAAGCGTAAGAAAAAAAAATAATTCGTGGATAGAAGGTGAATGAAAAGTGATTTCAGCTGCTAGGTATTAGGGGAAAACCAAGACAACCCATTTTCAACCCAACTGGGTCAAATACATAACCCAGGCCCATTACAAATGACCTAAAACAAAAATATTTCTAATGCTACAGCTTCAACGAATTTTCTGGAACTATTGCACTCTGAATCAGCTCTTGGCTTCTTCATGAAAGTCGTAGCTCTTTCTCTTAGCTTTCCAACGACTGGTAGAACGCCTCATTCCGACACTAGAAGCTCCAGTTATGAATTTATTCGTAAAAGCTGCAATTGCTGAAAAATAAAGTGCGAAAATTAAATAAAGGAAAAAATCAACTAAATTAGAAAAACATTATAAAACATGAAAATAAACAAAACAAACCAAGGAAATGCTTAAGTACTAATATGGAAGAATGTGCATCGAAATGCACTGATCAAATTCCCCCACACTTGAACTTTTGCACTCCGAGCAAAATAAAATAAAAACTCAAGAAACACAAAAACAGTTACTCATTCCAGGCTACAAACTCTTCTTCAGTTAAGGTTGCGTCGATAGGTACTAATCTTGCACACTAAGGATATCGTAAGAACACTAATCCGCAATTATGCAGTCATAAGCCTCCTTACTATACAAACCATTCCGAATCATGTTATTATGCCAAAACCTAACTTACCCATCCTTCTTTTTGCTCTTTTTCATTCTGGCGCAATCACATTAAGCCCGTTATCTCCACACACTCATAGCAAGGCGACCGGTTAGTGACTCTGATCCTTTTTGCATGGGGTTCTGATACTTAAGTGGTATAACCCTCTGCTTACCCAGTTGTTGTTGCGGGGGATCATACCGTAATCCGCCCTACCAAGTTCAGCACCAAAAACCTCTGAACCAACTAACAACCAGTTTTATTATCAAACTTTTTTTTGAAGGTTCCACAACCGTTGGGTTAAGTGACCGGGTGAGGGTCACCAAACTTATAAGGTGCAATCCCTTTTCTTCTTCTCTTTTTTAAAAAAAAAAAACTTGGATCACTCATTATTTTCATCGGCTTCCCTGCGTAGAGTGCGTGTGAGATGGTCCTGACTGCTGAAATAAACTACTCAAGAGTTGTTGAAAAAAAATTAGAATTCAAGGCTATGTCATAACAAGTATTCAAAATGATTTCCACACGCAGGACACTTACGGTGTTAAGACGATACCGATCTTGCGAACGTTTCCCAAATCTCCACAACTAACCTTAAATAAATCTATAGCCTAAAAATTTCAAAAAGATGCATTTTTTTTAAACTGAAAACTAACCGAAAACAAAACAAAACAAAAGCAAAGACACAACTGATTTCCTCCCCCACACTTAAAATAGGCACTGTCCTCAATGAAAGGACATAACTAAAAAGGTAGAGAGAAGGAAAGAAGGACTCCCTGATCAAGTTGCAGAATAGTTTGGTGCTTCTAAAGAAAGATCTTCTATGGTTGTATCTTCAGCCACTGAACTTTCATGGAATAGCTTCAAGCGCTGCCCATTGACCTTGAAAACTTTGCTAGTACCTGCACTTTTAATTTCTACTGCACCATGAGGGAAAACATTAGTAACAACAAAAGGGCCAATCCATTTAGATCGAAGTTTCCCAGCCATAAGCTTAAGGCAGGAATTAAACAGTAGAACCTGTTGGCCCACAGAGAATTCCTTCCTAGAAATCATTTTATCATGGAAGTGCTTAGTTTTCTCTTTATAAATCCTAGAGCTTTCATAAGCTTCTAGCCTAAGCTCTTCAAGCTATTGTAATTGGAGTTTTCTTTCAATACTTGCTTGTTGCATCTCCAAATTACAACTCTTTACCGCCCAATAAGCACGGTGTTCTATCTCAACGGGAAGATGACATGCCTTACCAAAAATAAGTCGATAGGGAGACATCCCTATTGGTGTCTTGAAAGCTGTTCTTTGAGCCCAAAGTGCGTCTTCTAGACGGCGGCTCCAGTCCTTCCTGTTTGGCTGCACCATTTTCTCTAAAACCTGTTTGATCTCATAGTGGTCAATCCAGTATAAATATTACTCATAATATTCATACCTATGTTAAGACTTGATGACTCCTTATCCATGATCCATGAGATGTGATCATCAATCTAACTACATAATAGTCTTAATGCTTTAAGGTTATCCCATTTCACATTAAAGCTCGACTACAGATACTTTAAGAATAGTGTCCTTATGTTTAATGGAATCTCATGATTAAGTCACACTTAATATTTCATTAAACGAACTAGCTATTCTAGGGACTTTATCACTTTGGAAAAACAAACATAATAAAGAAAGGCCTTATATTATTAAATAATTCGATACAAGTACCCAACGTATTGGACTCTAGGGCTTACACTAACACTTTTGGCTATGGGTCAGGAGGACACTCTTGTAGTATGTAATGAGAGCTTTCATTTGAGCTTTGGATGGAAGAAAATGGTTTCTTGGATCATAAGTTATGGTCTTGCAAAGTTGGGTAAAAATCATCCTTTTTCCATAACTTAGTGAAATTTTAAGTTTCTTAAAGTTGCCCCTTTTGCAAGTAACCTCACTTTTCTTGACTTTTCTTGATGGATGATGATCTAAATCATAAGTTAACATTGTTTTTGACTTAAAGAAGTCATATTTTTAAAAAAATCTCAAAAGTCAAACTTGCTTTTGGGCACAGTTGACTTTTTATCAGATGAATTTCAAACTTTGTGATCCTTTATGAAATCAATTTCTTGGGCTAAATCAAACCTAATGGATGGATTCCATAGGTGTTTTAGAGTGTCTTGAATCATTTCCCAAGGTTTGAGATCATGTCTTGGTCAAAAGTCAAGGGTATGTTTGACGTTTTCTCAGAAGCCCTAGTTTGTGGTCCAGATGAATTTGCATCCTTATATTGCTCATGAATCAAGTTCTTTATGTCAATTTAAACTTGTGAGAGGATCAATATAAGATATTTGAGGTCTTCAAAACATTCCTTGAGGTCTTGGCCCATGCCTTGCTTCAAAAGTCAACTTAGGGGTGAATTAGGTCAAGAAACCCTAATTCTTGATTTTTGATGAATGCATCCCCTGAGGTGTTTTGAACTCATGATTGGACTCATGAGGTCCCTTTTGAGCTTCTTTAATCAAGTTTTGAATTATTGGCTCATGCCCAGATGAAAATTTCCCTCTGGAGGCCTTGGTCGACCAAAACCCTAATTTGGTGACACTGGTGATCTTGAGACTTGATCAGCTTGAAATGTTGCAATGTTGTGCTTGATTCTTGATGTGGGAGACCTTTTTATCCTTCATGGATGTTTTAGAGGCTTGACAAGTTGAATATCATGTCAATTCTTGATTGATCCTTTGCCTGGGTGCTCTGAAAGGACTTAAAACCCTAATTCTTAGTTGAGATGAATGCTCAACAATCTTTGAGAGGATTGATAAGGTATGAAGGTACAACCATATTTTGGTGATGATTTTCACAATGATGGGGAATCTTGTGGTCAAAGTTTAGGGTATGACAGGTGCTAACACCTTCCCATCGCGTAACCAACCCCCTTACCCAGTCTATGTTTATTTGTTCTTGTTTTAGAACTCTTTAGGTTTTGTTTGCTCTTTTTTCTTTCCTTTTTTTGGATAAAATAAAAGTGTGGTGGCAACTCTTGCTTTATGAGTTAAGTTAATCAATATCTTACACTCACGATTTTTACCGCTACACATGGGCTTTTGTAAGCCCAAATATCATTTCTCTACACACCACCAATGTCTCACGCCTACTCCCTCCATAATTCTTCTTTTGTTTTTTTTTTCTAAATTTCTTTTTCTTTGTTCTTTGTATTTTATCTTTTATTTTTCTAAAACTTTTTATTATTTTATATTTTAATTTATGTTTTTGTTTAGGTCTCCCTTGATCTACTACTTCCACTATTATAATAGTTTCGCTTTCATTTTATTTTTTCACTTTTGGTCAATGAAATCTAAATATCTTGGAATATTGGTTTTCAAATATGTTTAACCTTCATTATTTCAAATCTGTGGTTGAATGATTATTTGGACCATTCTCTACTCTTTAGGATAGTGATATGTTTCCTTTGATTAATCGATGGAAGTTCTTGATTACGATAAGACCGTTCTCTTTTTCTTTTTGTGTGACATTGCTTTAGGAGAATGATCTACATATCATTTCTCTATCATGTTTTAACATTGTTATCGACCGTCCTCCCATAGTATGATATTCCTCATAGATTGTGCTATGATTGCTTAACATAGCGCTAAATTGGTCCCGATTCGAGAAAGTCATCATCCGATCAATAACAATTAACAACTAACATCTAACTTTTACATTCCGCTCTTTACTTTTCTTGCTATTTACTTTCCGTCATTTAATTTCCGTCATTTATTTCATTGTCCATATATTTCATTGCTCATTATGTCATATTCATTTTTGTTCATCTCACTAAAAAACACAAAAACAAGATAAAATGATAAAAAGAACCCTAAAAAAACTTCCAAGCTTAGACTATGGTTACTATCCCTAGAATCATGGAGTTTAGACTTTGTACATACACCCTAGCAAATGAGGCATTGGGATTGGACTTCTCTACTTTTATGGCTTTGTCTTAGGACATCATTGCACATCATTCATAACTTACTCTTGGGCTTTCTTACAATGAGACTTATTCGATCAATTACTTCTAGTTGGTCGTCTAAAAGACTAGCCCACTTTGCTAGTATAAATGTAGTTTATTGTTTGTGTGTTTATTGTTTATTCCATCCCCATTTGAGAAAATGTATCCCACTCCCATGATGTGTAATATTTTTACCTCCTTCTCTTTGCTTGCTAGTTACTTAGGATTTTCCTTAATGCAAGAATAAAATCAATCACCTTTTCAAAAGAACGAAAATAAGCTTGATCCAATGTCAAGCATTTTTTTATAAAAACAAATTCAATAGGGTTTCCATGGCCATCAACCCTTAAATAATCACACTACACTTTGCATTCACCCTTCCCTTTGTAAGTCGATTGCCTTTTGCATTGCCATCAACCTTCCCATTGACCAAAACATTTTCATAATCAACCAAACAAACCCTTGATTCAACATCAAGTGGCTTTTTTTCAAGCAAATTCAAAACACAATAAGATGCAATTGGGATTGTGCGCCACGAGCCTTAGGTGGTGGAGAAGGAGTGAGAATGGAACTTTCCTACACTCACTCTGATTATTTTGACACAAGATGTTTGGCTTGGTAGATCAAAATAATCGCCTCTACCCATAGTCTTTAGTACAATCCTAATCAAGAACAATCTTCTCAAAATCCTAAAAACAACATCAACTCATCAAACTCTTTTTGCGCTTTAGGGTCTTACTCCGAAAATCCTTTTTCAAGGTAAAATCAACCTATAAACAATCTTTTTTTACGCCTAACTACGAAGCCCTGGCTTCCTCATTGCACCATAAGGGTACGTAGGCACGAGGTTTCAACGCTGAGGGAGTACCCTAATAAAAAAACACCCATTTCCATTTAGCATATAAACCTTTAAATAAACGACACCCTTTCACGCGTAGACAACTTAAATGGATCCTGTTGAGTACAGCGGATGCAGGGGGTGCTAATACCTTCCCCTTGCATAACCGACTTCCAAACCCGACATTGGTTGCGACAACCATATCCTATCCTTTTCCAATATGAGGGTTTTATCAATATTTTCCCTTTACCTCTTTTGGTAATAAATAAAGTTCGGTGGCGACTTTCTGTTAGTCCATCCGCGAGCTTTTCCTCGTGAGGTCGTATTCTTTTTTCTGAGGTACGACACATGAATAACAACATTCTAATGGATCTATGCTTTAGAACATGTGAGAACACATCATTAAAGTCGACACCTTCTTTCTAAGTGAACCCTCTAGAAACCAACCTTGCCTTCAATATCTTCAACATCAATCCTTTGATTCCTTCGTTTATCTTGAAAATCCACTTACAATTGGCTAACCTGTCTCTTGGCGGTTTCTCAACCAACTCCCAAGTGTTATTATCATGAAGATATTTCATTTCCTCATCCATGGCTTTCAGCCATGCAGTCTTGTCTCGACTCCTCATAACTTCCTTATAATCTCTAGGTTCTTCATCCACAACCTCACTTGCAGAGATTAAGGCATAAGCTATAAGATCAATATAACTAAGTCTCTAAGGTGGCTTGATGACTCTTCTCAGCCAGTCTCTTGCCAAAAGATAGTCATTATCAGTCTCTTCATCTTTGACAATAGCTTCTGCTTCTTCTTCGACTTCATCTAGGTCATGCATCTCAGTGTCACTATGATCCACCTCAACAGGAACCTTTTCCTGTTCAAGCTCTTCTAACTTCTACCAATGCCATCACTTTTCTTGAAAGCCATCTCAGCTTCATTGAAAACTACATCTCGACTTATGATACACCTCTTGTGACCTGGCTCTAGGCACCACAACCTATATGCTTTGACTCCTTCAGGGTATCCAAGGAACATACATCTTAGAGCTCTAGGTTCGACTTTATCTTACCTAATAAGAGCATATGTTAAACAACCAAATACTCTTAGTCTGTCGAGACTAGGTGGATGTCCTGACCATACTTTTTCAGGTGTCTTCATTCCCAAGGCTATCAAGGGACACCTATTTATCAAGTATGGTGCAGTTACAGCAGCTTCTACCTAAAACTCCTTCTTCAATCCTGCACTTACCAACATGTGCCTCACCCTTTCTAGAATAGTTTGACTAAACCTTTCAGCCAAACCATTTTGTTGGGGAGTCCCTGTAGTAGTTTTTTGCCTTGCAATACCAGACGCATCACAATAACTGTTGAAAGCCTCGTTACAAAATTCAAGACCATTATCAGTACTCAACCTCTTGACCTTCCTGTCAGTTTAGTTTTCGACCAGAGTCTTCCAACTTTTGAAAATTTTCAAAAGTTTCATCCTTAGTCTCCTGGATGAATACCCATAACTTTCAGGAGTAATCATCAACTATGGATAGAAAATACTTTGCACCTGAGTGTGAAGGATTCCTTGCAACTCCCCAAAGATCAGCATGAATGTAATCAAGGGATCCATGTTTTCTTTGTTTACCTTTATTAAACTTCATTCTACAGGATTTACCAAATACACAAGGTTCATAAAACTCCAGTTTTTTGACCTTGCCACCACCCAACATATTTTATTTTAACAATTCGACCAGGCCTCTTTTACTGAAATGGATAAGTCTCTTGTGCCATACCTCAGTCTTCAACACAATTTTCGTGGATGCAACAACTGCTGAACCACTTACAACCTCGGCCTCAAGGGTATACAAGCCTTGTTTCTTCACTCCTCTCAACACTTCCTTCGACCCCTTCATTACCCTTAGGATGTTTTTCCCTCTTTTGAAAAGATAGTGAAATTCTGGCCTATGCAGACAACAGATGTCCTAACAAATGTCAAGACATTGTGCTACATAATCTTTTAAACTCAGAGGTGCAAATGCAGACTAATACCTTGAATATCAGAACTGCACCCTCACAGATGTCACGACATATGATCCAACATGTCAGTCAAGAACATTAACAAAACTGTAAATTATAGAATGTTAAATAAGACAGTAATTGTTAGCCTAGTTCGGTGCAATTCACCTACATCTGGGGGATACCAATCCAGGATGAAGACTTCACTATTGTGTAGACTGTTACAAAGTTAAACTCCCACGTTTACAACTTTATCCCTAACATCTACCTCATGAACATCTTTACCAAGGTTAAACTCAAACGTTTAGAACCCTGATACGAGATATCCCACTCACATCTTAATCACAACCTGTGATATCTCTGTCTTCTGCCAATTCAGAATTGTTGCGGTTTCTTGACCTTCAAGTTATCTTGGACTTGCTTCAAAGCTTCGTCCAAGAACCATACGACAACCATTACCCACAGGTTTCTGGTTATGTCCCTATACCTATGCCTTCCACCCTGCATCCCATAATACAAAGTGGAGACTTACAACTCCTAAGAGAGCCAACGACTCTCAAACCCTAAACCCTTATTCAACACAAGGAAATTAGGTTACAAAGTTACAAGTGATACAAAGGTACAGTTACATAAACCCTAGGTCTACGTCTACTTATATAGTCTTCTGTTGTCTTGGGCCTTCAATCTTTTTCTCCTGTGATTCCTTGATCCGCTCCTTAATTCTTGCAGCAGATTAAAACGTCTAACTTACCAATTCAGTCAGGATGTCGAGACATTTCCTTTGACATATTTTTCTTTTGCAGATTCTTCAAGTTTATCATCAGAATGTTTTAGCAAAATTTAGTCAAGCAACAGGTGCTTTCAGATATCCTTTCTTGTAGAATTCACCAAGAGAAATCAAATCCCTCTTAAGATCATGTACATACCTAACATCAGTCAATAGCCTTATTGACTCATCATGGAGCTTGAATCTCACAGATCTAATACCTGCAATTTTGCAAGCATTGTTGTTTCCCAACAACATTGATCCACCATCTTGATCACACAATTTCTCAAACATGTCTTTGTTTGGAGTCATGTGTCAAGTACACCATGAATCCATAATCCACTCCTTGCTAGAGTCGATGCTTGAAACCACCAGAACATCAGATGATTCATAACCATCTTGCACAATGGCTGCATTACCATTATCCTTTCCACCATGATTTTTCAGTCGATCAGGGCATACTTTTCTTGTATGACTCTTCTTCTTACAATGATAGCACTTATAAGTAGGAGCATTACCACCATAAGAATTATGTATAACTTTACATTTCTTCTTCTCAAACCTACCATCTTACTTTAAGAATTTCCCTTTAATGAACAAACCCTTACCAACAAAAAATGGCTTGTGCTTCTTTCATTCGTTCAAATCCTTAGAGTACGAGACAGATTGAACATTTTCAAAAGTCAACGACTCTCTTCCATATAAGAGAGTTTCTTTGAAGTGAGCATGAGACTTAGGTAAAGAACATTACAACAACAACAATAATGCTTGATCTTCATCATCAATCTTGACCTCAATATTTTCAAGATCAAGAATCAACATGTTGAACATATCTAGCTGCTCATCTAGGGCTTTGTCTTCACTCATCTTGAATGAATATAAAGATTGCTTCAGGTAGAGACGATTAACCAACGATTTCTTCATATACAAACCTTCAAGTTTCATCCACACACCAGCTGCAGTTTTCTCCTTTAAAACCTGCCGGAGAACCTTATCACCAAGGCTCAACACAATGGCATTGTGGGGTTTTTTTACCATCGTTGTATTCTCCTTCTCCGTTAGGGCAGTATCCATCTTCTCTGATCCTTTCAACACTTCTAACAAACCCTGTTTAACAAGAAGGGCTTGCATATTAAGCGCCACACATCGAAATCATTCACACTGGTAAATTTCTCAATCTTATACTTTGTTAACGACATCTTCTCCTCCACGCTCACCGCACAAGTTTGTTGTGAATTAATGTCGTCAAGTACAAACCAAAATATGAGAAAAAGATTGAGTCTCTTGAATAAATACAAGAAATCCTATTAGGTTTTGCTAAAGGGGGAGAAGAAGGAATAAGAAGAATCAGAATTGGTTAAATATGTTTTACTATTCATTTTCTCAATAAGGGCTCAAAGATCACAAGTGAATACCAACAATTAACCTCTCTCAACAACTTGAGAGAACTAGTCTATTTATAGACTACTAAGCTAACTTAACAATTGGGCTTACAAACAAGGTCTAAATCGACATGGTAACTTAAACACAAAGCTAACATATTTTGATAGTATGCTTGAACAGACTTCGACTACAGCATGCACAAATCTTGTTGAACCATGAAGCTACCTTTGTCGACACTATAGTTCGATCTAAAATACAACAATATCAAACACATTTAGTTTGTTATCACTTATTAAAGCTAGTTTAGTTGATTGTGGCTATAAATATTATGTCTTAATGTAAGTGGTTAGGAGTTGGTTATAAGGAATCAATAAACTACATGATTCCTCGTGGTTAGATATTTTATAGATCATACACTCTATAAATACACAATGTATTGTTCATCAATAATTAGTTATAAAGAAAAGTGATCTTTATTCATATTACGAAACAATTTTATTTATAAATTTGACAACACAGTCATACATCACAATTTCGCCCTCCCGGGCCACCATAAAGAAAAGCTTGTCTATAGTGAGATCCTTCATAACCACGATACCACAAGTCATAACAATCTGAATTGGTATCGCTATACCGCTTCATATCTTTGGGTTTTATTTCATTTTCGTTATATTCTGAATCAATAATATTTAGTAATCCCATGAAACCCGAGTTTCTGAATCTTTCTTTCGGAAGTCTCCCACTACCCATAGGAGGACTATCCTTATTAGGTGGGGCATATGTTTGACCTCCAAACCTTATTAAAGAGCCTCCTTTGCTTAAGTGAGTGAATAATTCTTTTGGCCAATATCCAACATATATTGATTCCTGTTGAATAATTAACCACCAATGACCTGTAGTTCGGTCCTACACATATTTAAGCAAATAACATATAATTAGATAAGTTACTAGGAGATGATATTAACCAAACATAATAAGATTAATTTAAAAATATTAACTCATAATGAATTGTAAATATTTTAGGTCGTCTATTTAATTAAGACTCTTTTCAATTAGTCTAATTATCACTTTTTTATATAAAAATTTCGATTTCAATTTAAAATTATATATATATATATATATATATATATATATATATATATATATATATATATATATATATATATATATATATATATATATATATATATACTTTAAAAAAACATTGTAACTTTTGTTGTAATAATTTGTAAAAACATATTATAATATATTTAAATACATTCAAAATCAAATTTTTACCTGTTTGATTTTGAAAAGACCAGTGAATTTGTCTAATGATCCAATCGAACTAGTAGGATGCAAGACAGAACCAAGAGCATACTCTTTGTTATGGCTGACTTGCACAAAACCCGGACAAACAATATTGTAACATCCAGTTTTTTTATAACTATCAGCCTGAATGTTTATATTTTAAAAATAATCAAATTATGTATTTTTTTCATCACATAATGTATTTTTAATTATTTAATCTATTACATCTACATTCTTACCGTCCAATGACTAGTTACTCGAAGTTGGCTATCTCCATATAAACTTGGATGAACCTTGCATAACAAATAAAGGATGTGAGTAGTATGCTATAAAATGGAGTTTTATTGTACAATATTTACATAGATGAATAGACACAAGAATATGAAACCATTAATACATTTTTGTAAAATGGCATCGAGGAATAAATTAGTTTTAATTTCTTTGTGAAAGCATCAATATAAAGTAACTTACCCCGACTCCGACTTTTATGCTATTAAGTTCTATTGGGGGTCCACTTTCTATCCATATTGAAGACATGCTATACTGGTTTGCTTGAAGCGATAGATTATATGCGCCTATGCTTACGGATGCTCCGTGAAATATCATGTTTTGGGTTGTATCAAGAGTAACTGTCTAGAGAATACAAAAACATACAATAATATAATTATTTATTTTTATTTTGTTTATATTGGTATTATCTTATAATAAGTATAAAAAAATTAGCCATATTCATTTGAAATTTAATTATATTTAATTTTAGTATTTAAATAATAAATAATACTAAAATGTGTAAAAATAAATTTTAAAATATATATTAAACTATTATCTATTACATCAAAGTAGGACTATTAAATTTCATGTAATATGTAATTATTAAAAATAATCACTTACATGATAGCCAAGAGAGCTTTTAGAATACGACTCAAAATTATCCATTTGTAATCTTGAAGATGAATTAGTAATAATTTGATGAATTTTTCTTTTATTGTAAATAGGCACTTTTTCCGGTGAACATACATCCACAATTTTACCATAAGATGTTTTATTTTGCACGGTGTTATTTGCAAAGGTTGGGTAAAGCTGCATAAGTTGCAAAAAGAGGAAATAAAACAAGGTTCAATCAACAATATAAGATAATTGGAGACGAAATTATTTACAAATGAATAATTAAACTAATATGAATATTTTAGGTTTTAAATTTGAAATAATAACATTAAATACTATATTATTTAGTTAATTACAGTTATATATCTTTCTCTTATACTTCATCAAATAACAATTATTTTTCACTTCACAATTCAGTACGATATTTAATATTATAAATTGCTCAACTATTATACCTGAATTTTGTGATTTTTTAGTAAAGAATGTTGTAAAGCGGGTTGCTTGTAGATATCAACACAATCAAAATCACCCTCCACTTGATGCTGAATTTTCTAAATCAAAATTACCATTAATTAAATCATGTGTACAAAAAAATTAAGAATTGACAATAAATCACATACCATGAGGCTATTGGATAGAGTAAAATGATTTTCCTCATCTAGTAAAATATTGTTTCTGGCATCAATCTTGCAATATGTTATGCATAAACTAAGAACTAGAAAGATTATTAGATTCATTTTCGAAATTACTTTGAAGAATATGTAAACCATGTTCAAGTATATATATCCTACAAAGTAATAGAAATTAGAATATAATATTAAAAAGAATCAATTTTAATAATATTATTATTATTCAAACATAGTAAAAAAAACACTTGTGAATTCTAGAAGAAAAAAATAGGTTTATTTTGAATGACAAATGAAAAAATATATTTTTTAACTTAATGCATTTAAGATTATTAATTGCATTCAAGTTTGACTATTTTCTTTTTTATTTTCAATATTGAAAAGAATTCCAAATATACATGTTTTTTTATCAAAAAAACACACATGATATTAAAAAATACCGACGATTTAAAAAAAAGTGTAATTATTAAAGTTGATATTTAAATTGAAACAAAAAATGTATTTGATGATATTTTAATAAACCCCGTTGTTTCAATTTAAGAGTGATTTTTTTTATCTTTATACTATTTTTAAGTTGGTAATAGTTTTATTGATTTATACTAAATTTAAGTTAACAATAATTTTATTTATTTAAAAAATAAACAACATTTTATTTATTAAAATATTCTTATTAATATTAGTTAGTGAAATAATTGCTTAAGTTGAAATACAATAAATAAAGGAAAATTTAAAAAATGGTGCATTAATGTTTTAAATTGATAAAAAAATTGAGAAAAAATTAATTTTGAAATTACACTTATTATGAGATGGAAAAAATATTAATCAACATGCATGCATTCACTATAGAACATAAAAAAGAATACTCATGCGATTTAATAAAAGAGAAAGAGTTAATGTTTATTTTTAATGACAAAAAAAAATACATTAACTTAATCTATTTAAGATCATTAAAAATATTTAGACAATTAAAATACATGCTGACTTAATTGTAAGCACATTAACTAGTGCTCGAAATATGTTGAATCGAGTCTAACTCGTCTCGGGTTGATTTGATTCAATAAAAATTGATTCAGCTGAAAATTCGACTCGAATTTGACACAACATTTTTTTACTCTACTCGTTTTAAGTTCGCTAATAACTCGATTTAAAATGTTATGTTCATCTTGTCATGTTCAACTCATTTGCTTCATGAACTTATAAAACATTTTTTAAAATTTTTATTTTTTAAATATATTTGGATTAAAAAATTTAAAAAAATATATTAAAAAAATAAAAATGATAAGATTAGAAGAAATTGAGGGCTAAGATTTGGAGTAAGTCTTTAAAATTTACACTTATAATGAATATATATATATATATATATATATATATATATATATATATATATATATATATATATATATATATATATATATAATCGAGTTGAATAAAGAACCTAAAGAGTTGAAAGTTTATCTCAATTAATTACTAAATTTAATATTTTTTATACATCTTCAACTCATTTAGTTCATAAACTAAATTTAATGATTTAAGTGTCAAATTAAGTTTCAAACTATATTCGGTTATTTTAGTTTATTGCCATCCTTAACATTGCCTATCAAATAATCAAATTTGTTTCATGTAAAATTAGGGTCTAAGGAAGGCATAAATAATAAGAGGGATATTTAACTATGTTAAAGAGAGTATTTAAGAATACTATAATTATAGTTCAACATAAAAAAACGTCAAAAATAATAATAATTTATATATGAAATACAATAAGAAAATAATAATTTAATGTATTTAGACTATTAAATACATTAGCCTACATTGACCACTATTTTCAATATATTCATTTTTTCTTTATCTTTGTCATTCAAGAAAAATCTAAATATATACGTTATTCATGATTCAAGTTTGTTTGACGTACGATCAAAATTGACATTTTATTTGGACAATTTTTTTAACTATTATTTTTTATCATATATAATAAAAATAATATTATATATTAGGGAATTTTAACCATATATATATATATATGGTTCATATCTTATGAGAATCCTATTTTTATGTAAGAACATGAGAATTAATCTGAATCATTAGATTTTAAAATAAATGGTGAAGATTATTTATGGTTTTTGTTTTTCTCTCTCCTCCATTATTAAAATAAATGATGGAGGAGAGAGAAAAAAAACTGACACGTAATCTCCACCATTTATTTTAAAATTTAATGGTTCAGATTTATTCTTATGTTCTCATATAAAAATGACATTCTCATATGATATGTTCCCTATATATATATATATATATATATATATATATATATATATAAGATAAAATTATGGTAAAAGAACTATTTTTTTAAATAAAAAATGGTTTAATAGTTTAAATCCCATATATATATATATATATATATATATAGTTCATATCATATGAGAATGTTATTTTTATGTGAGAAAATAAGAATGAATCTGAAACATTAGATTTTAAAATAAATGGTGGAAATTAAGTTTGGTTTTTGTTTTTTTCTCTCCTCTATTATTAAAATAAATGATAGAGGAGAGAGAAAAAAACTGACACATAATCTCCACCATTTAATTTAAAATTTAATTGTTGAGATTCATTCTCATATTCTCACATAAAAATGATATTCTCATACGATATGTTACATATATGGGTTCATATCATATGATAATGTTATTTTTATGTGAGAACATAAGAATGAATCTGAATCATTAGATTTTAAAATAAATGGTGGAAATTGTAACACCCTTTACTACCCTAATAATGTTGCAGCAGAAACAACTCAAATATCAGAGTAAGGCATACAAATTCCCTCAAATGGTGCACATTTCTCGTTAAATCAAAATAACACAATTACCATGTAAATAAAAGGTTTTCCTCAAGGTTTCACAAAAAGCCTTCACATTGCAGCGGAACTCAAGATTTTCAAATAAAAGGTTTTCAACAAACATCATAATAATCAAAATAAAACCATATCATCAAATGACAACAAAAATAAGGAAAACAACATAGTTCGACTCAAAGGACCCCAACTCGATGTTACACTATCAGAGCAAGACCCTCTAAATCGACCAAAAGCAAAATAAACTTCAAGGTCTTCGAAAGCATCCAAATCCAAAGCTAAACATGAACACCTGCACGTGCAGACAACATTCAAACAGGCAGGGTGAGTAATCACAAGATATACATAAAATGGCATTATCTTCATAAACAACATCTTCAGGGTCATCACAAGGAAACATCAACTCACAAACATCATCATAAAAATACAACAATGCTAATTAAATGCAAATGCGCAACAAGACTCATGCATGTGGTACCAATCGACATAATAAATGGAAACTAGGCCATCAACCCTCCAAAGATCCCCGTCAATAGGACCGATCCCGCATTTGGAACCGCAGCACGTCATAATTACCTCATATCCGCACAATGGGAATGAAGCGTCGTCACAGAGTATGCATATGAATGTATGATACACAACATCACTAATCATCATCATCAATTAAACATCATAATGTGCATCATCATTCATCAATCCTCATATATGTCGTATCATCACATATTCATCAAATAATCATCAAAACATCATTGTATAATCATTAGTAACATCATAAAAAATCATCATAAAAATCACAGCATCGAAACATCACAACAACACGAAAACATAAACAAAATTTCGCGAACAGCAACAGTTCGCTCCAGGGTTTGCTAGGCGGACCTGATCGCTGTGACCTTTGTTTAGCGAAGCGGCCAGCGAACCCCACAGACACCACACTCAACACCAGAAACACACTCATCTGTCATACTCGCTGGTTAATTCGCTTAGTGATCGCTATTTAGTGTGCCTAAATATTTCTGACTACAAGTATACAGTTATATCGCATAGTTTTAAAAGATTATCGATCCTACAGGGACTAAAAATCGAACGTACCGTTATCTAATGTTACTATGTAAATCTAAGGCTAATCTGTTATGGTTTTGGATTCAAAATGGGAAATTAATGGAAGACTAAATATTAGAAATAAACTAGTTAATATTAGGATATCGGTACGTAATTCAGTATACCATCGTGGATTCAATGAAACATAAGCATATAAAAATAAGTCACAATATAATTCTGTAGAAAATACTAGTTTAAAAGCCTTCACCTCACACTCTCGTGGTTATTACTTCAGACTATACCCTTAAATCATAATGCCTGCTCTCGCTAGCCCATTTGAGTTTTAAAATAACTTTTGAAAACTAATAAGTCCTAATTAACTTTAAAGCGCTCTCGCTGTTTTTAAAACCAATGCCCGATTTCAGCTATCCGGTTAAAATCTCACACTCTCGTGGTCTTGATCCTAACCTTTGTTACCTTTTTACTCTCGTAATAAAAGTTGATTTTTAAATTAAGAAATCGGAGCCAGAAAAAATTAAGTTGTTTATGCTTTTAGCTTAGGATCATCGAATCCATTCCGGTTAACTTAATTACATACCGATAAAATGAGTTTAGCTCGACATACTAATTAAAACAAACATAAATAAGCAAGAACAATTAAATGTTAACACAAACATGATAAAAGGAAAACAAATAATGCTAATATTAATGATAAAAACCTAGTAAAGAGTAGTAATTCGATTCTAGCAAGTCCTCCACAAGTCGGTAGGCTCTTGCTTGATTGATCGGAACACGAATGATGAAGACAAGCTTAAATCTAACTATGGAGTGATAGCCCCTCAATGTGAGAAACTATCACTATTTGGATAATGGTTTAACAAAGAACGGAAAACGGGAACAAAACAAGAACAAGAATAAAACTCTGGAATAAATTCTGCAGCAATACGGTACTTTGGAAAAGAAAATGTGTGTCCCTGGTTTTCGACCCCGTCTCATATATATAGCCTCAGCATTTGCTTCAGTTAGAGAGAATATAGGAGCACCACTTAGTCAGTTACTTGGTTGGAAACCTAGCAATTCTCGAAAGAAAATGTGATCGTGTAAAAGAAACTTCTTCATGGCCATGTCTGTTTTGAACGTTATAATCTGTGTGGTATGTGTGATGATCGTGGCGCATCTGTGATGGTCGTGGCATGTTGTGGATGCATGACGATCGTGGCGTGTGTGTGACGGTCGTCACACACACCATTTCCATTTTTCTGTTATTTTTCTGTTATTTCTGTCTGTTTTCTCCTTGCTTTGCTACTTTTCTGCAATTTGCACATTTTTAGCTTGGAAACTGAAATACCTGCGAAAACACTTGAATATTCTCAGAATAATCGGAAATTAGACGGAAATGGGATAAGATTTGAATATAAATCAAGGCAAAAATACGATATGTTTTCGTGTTATCAAACTCCCCTACACTTGAATCTTTGCTTGTCCTCAAGCAAACAATCAGTTAAAATCAGACAAGCTTTATCAAATGCACACACATGGTACACCTATGGATTTGAAAATGTTAGAGGGCTTCTCGTTAGCAAGATCGGTACTTGTATAGAACATTAAAGATACATTAATGACACATAGCAACAAGCATGATTATAGACCTCTATTTTGTACAATCCAGTTCTAATCATTCTATTATAGTTCAACCCAAAGTTTTCGTGTCTATTTCACCCGGTTGCATTCTAGCAATTAATCCAAAACAATATGCCTCCTAAGCTGAAAGACCCAGGTAGTTTCTCCATACCTTGTGTAATTGGAAAGTTCGTGATAGACAAAGCTCTATGCGACTTAGGAGCCAACATTAGTGTAATGCCCTTATCCATATGCAAAAAGCTTGATATGGGAGAATTAAGACCAACTAAGATGTCTGTTCAATTAGCTGACCGCTCTATTAAATACCCAGTTGGTATACTAGAGAATGTTCCAGTTCGAATAGGACAATTCTATATCCCTACCGATTTCATAATCATGGATATTAAAGAAGACTCCACTACTCCTATCATATTAGGAAGACCATTCTTAGCTACCGCTGGAGCCATTATAGATGTGAAGAGGGGTAGGCTAACTTTTGAAGTTGGTGAAGAGAAGGTTGAATTTATTGTGACACAATTCTTACAAGTTCCATCTCTATATCTGTAAAAGGTATTGTGATATCCACATCATTTCCAGCTCCTAATAAATAATGTAGTTATGCCCCATTTTACTTTACCCGATCATGAGCGCACGAGTGTGCATAATGAACAAAATTGGCTATACGACCTAGACGAACCACAGCTTGAACCCGAAGAGACATTTCCCGAGCCTGACATTGACCCTAAGACACCTCCTAATTATTATGACTTTGACTTTATGGAATACCAAAATGAAGATGACACTGCCACTCCTAAGGTTGATGCTAGTACTTATGCTGAAAATTTGACTACCATCCTTAAAACTTTGGATGATTATCACACCGAGATCACCGCTGTAAAGGGTGAACTGAAGACCATGCGAGAAGATATTGCCGGTCTTATGGATCTCACGGTAGAGCAATTTGATCAACTAAATCAAGCCGTGGAATTTTTTAAGAAACGCCTTGGCTAGATTTTGAAGCACTGCTTTTTCCTACTTTACTGCTTTATTTTGAAACAATTTACTTTACTTTCATTTTGCCTTTTTATGTTCAGGAACACAATAATTTACCTTCAATTTTAATTTCTACTGCATGAATACACTGCTTGTCTCTGCTAGCATTTTTCCGGTTTTAATAAAGTATTCAAATTATCGCTTATCTTTATTGATCTTGATGGTATTTAATTGTTTCTGTCATTTAATTTGCTTTTAATTTATTCTGTCATATATCTATTTTTATTTCTGCATTATAGTGTTACCTATCTACTGATAACATTCCATATGAGAACAGAATAATAAAATGCTTGCTGACTGATATCCCAGTTTTTGAAGCTGCCACGACCGTGACAGGTCTGTGACGAGCGTCACACGGGTGAAGAGCGCGTTCTCTGTTAAAACAGAGACGCTGCCTCGTCTTCTTCTTTTTCTTCCCATTAACTCTTCCAACCATCCCATTAACCCTCATTTTCAGAAAACCGTCACACCATTATTCCATTGACCAAACTTAAAAACTTCCACAAAAATTCATCTTCCCACATTCTACTTAAACATCACAGTAAACCCATTTCCACATAAACCCACTTTCTCCAAAAACCTACTTTTTCTATACCACTCGTTTCTCTGTGAATGCACCATAGACAGACAACAAAGGCAAGCTCCCGACCTTACAACCGTAAATTTCATAGCAGGAGAAGCCGGTGAACGTCAGAGGACCAACTACATCAGTTTCCACCAACGATCCGTGCAACCCACGAGATATGTCGACATTGCATGTCTTGAAGAATTGGGGATGCTTGAGGGAGTTAGATGGATGCTCCAGAATGCTGGCCTATGGCAGCTTTGTACTTAAAGCCAACCTACCTATGAAGCCCTGACGCTCGAGTTTCTGAGTTCATTGACATACATAACACCTCCCGACGAAATGAACCAACTCACCGGTGCAGTAAAATTCCGCATGTTTGGTTCTGAGTATTCTATCGGCCAAAATCAACTTGCCGTGATGCTTGGTTTCCACCATGGCGAGAATGTTCGTTGTCGGGTGCCACAAGAAACCTTTTTCCAAGCAGCATTTGATCTTTGGAATAGATTGACCGGGACTACGGTCGATAGTTGGGAAAGTCTCAATGCAACATACATTCACAACCCAACTATCAGATATTTCCACCGCGTTTTAGGGAACACTATATTTGCAAGGGACAGCAACCACAAGGTGAACTCAAAAGAACTCTTTTTCCTCCATTGTGTGTTCAACCCCGAGCCTATCAATGCCGCTCCTTTTCTGTTAGCACACAACCCTTCTATTTTGGAGGGATTGTCACTTCCATTGCTCTAAGTTTAAACTTGGGGGACGAGCTTAATAGATTACCTTCCATGCCTCCGATGTTTCTCGACATCGACCACTGCCGTAACTCACACCTCATTAAACTAAGAAGAGATGGCAAATACCATCCAATGGTCCGCACAAGAACAGTAAGAAGTATCATTCTGCCTTGCAGGAACCGCATTGACCCTCAGAATATCGCCAATTGGCTCTTTGATCTGAATGCTCCTGAGCCAGATGCGGCTGCACAGGATAATCAGGATAATGCACCTGTTGATGAGATGGAAGAAGAAATGAACCAAGCTGCCCCAAATAACCAACCACAACCACCTGCCCATGATGTTCCTTCAACCTCCCGATGTCGTAGCCGACCCGACCAAGATCCAATTACAAATGAAGAAATCTTAAGGGGAATCTGGCAACAAAACCAGGTGGATGCCCAAAGAGAAGCGCAACAACAGGCGCAGTATACTGAAATGATGCATCTCATGCAACAGATCCAGCAAGGGCAAGTTAAACAAACCCAGCGGCTCGACAGCGTAATCGATGAGATGGGTGCCTTGACTTACGAGTGCAGCACTTACATGACTACATCCATCACGTCGGCATTCCAGATCATGTGGCATAGCATGGACGCGGGCGCTCTAGAGGCAGAGGATGTGGGACTCCTTAATTTGTTTTTTACGAAATACGCCACCACAAAAAAGAACTTCTAGCCGTGGTTTTTGCCCTTGACAAATTTCGTTCTTACCTAGTGGGAGCGAAGATCATCATTTATACAGACCACGCTGCTATTAGGTATTTATTAAGCAAAAAGGATGCAAAACGTAGACTGCTAAGATGGATCCTACTCGTACAAGAATTCGATCTAGAAATAAAAGATAAAACGTGAACCGAAAATGTCGTTGCAGACCATCTATCAAGAATAGAAGGAATTAAACCAGAACAAGTTCCTATTAATGATGATTTCCCATATGAGCGACTCATAGCCCAACTTGAAAGTGATATGTCTAAACTACACTTAAATGAACCAATAATAGAAGAAGATGTGGAAGAAATTAACACACACACAATCCTCCCATGGTATGCTGACATAGTCAACTACTTAGCAGCTGGAGTACTTCCACCGGACTTATCTTATCAACAAAAGAAAAAATTCTTTCATGATCTAAAACATTATTATTGGGATGAACCTCTGCTCTTTAAGAGAGGAGCCGACGGTATTTTTCGTCGTTGCGTCCCTGAAGATGAAATAGAAGACATCATCTCTCATTGTCACTCTGCTCCTTATGGAGGGCATGCAAGTACTTCAAAGACATGCACCAAGATCCTGCAATCCGTCCTATTCTGGCCTAACCTTTGGAAAGATGTCCATATCGCAAGATTAAACTGCGACCGGTGCAACGCACTGGTAACATATCAAGACGCGATGAGATGCCCCAAAAAGGCATATTAGAAGTAGAAGTTTTCGATGTATGGGGGATTTATTTCATGGGACCTTTCCTATCATCCTTTGGAAATAAATATATACTCGTAGCTGTCGACTATGTTTCAAAATGGATTAAGTCTATAGCTTCTCCTACAAATGACACACGAGTAGTCATGAAGCTTTTTAAAAACATAATCTTTCCCAGATTTGGTGTGCCGAGACTTGTCATAAGTGACGGTGGCTCCCAATTCATATCAAAAATATTTGACAAACTGCTATTGAAGTATGGAGTAAGACACCGCGTAGCAACACCATATCATCCACAAACTAGTGGACAGGTTGAGGTGTCGTATAGAGAGTTAAAACAAATCTTATAGAAGACCGTCGCCACCTCTAGGAAAGATTGGTCATCCAAACTTAATGAAGCTTTATTGGCATATAGGACGGCCTACAAAACACCAATCGGAACCACACCTTTCAAACTAGTCTATGGTAAATCCTGCCACTTACCCGTGGAATTAGAGTACAAAGCCTATTGGGCTATTAAAACCCTAAACTTAAACTACGCTACTGCAGGTGAAAAGCAAATCCTAGATCTGCACAAACTAGAAGAGTTAAGACTAGACGCTTAAGAATACGCCAAAATATACAAGGAACGAACTAAGAAATGTCATGATAAGCGTTTATCTAGAAAAGAATTCAGTGTGGGAGTCGTTGTGCTCCTATTTAACTCAAGACTTAAACTTTTTCCTGGGAAACTAAGATCTAAATGGTCCCGTCCTTTTGAAATAACCAAAGTGTTACAAAGCGAAGCGATAGAAATTAAGGGTAGGAATAGCGAACCATTCATTGTAAATGGGAAACGTTTAAAGAATTATCATCATATTGAAAATAGAGACTATTTAAATAGTCTTAGACTTTTAGAACTGCCCGCTGACCCCCCTAACTAAACTATCAATTTGTTTTCGTCAGGCTTACGACGTTAAAAACAGCGCTTAGTGGGAGGCAACCCACGATGATTGTTTTCTTTCTTTCTAATTTTTATTTCTTTACATTTTCTAAATTCTATTTTTTTTCTTTCAAATTTCTAGTTTCATTTTTCTTATTTTATGTCTTTTATATTTTCTTAAATTTTTATGAAAATTGCTGTGCTATTCATATAATTGCATACTACAGGATTATAAAGTCTTTCTACATTCTCTGTTCTCCTATTCTGATTTCATTCTCGCGTAATCACTTAAAAAATGGAGAACAAAGATAATATGTTGGAACAATTCAGAGATGCTGATCAGTGGCATCGCTTTGAGGCTCTGTCTCTTCGACCCTTAGCCTTGACCAGATTTGCCCATGGACCCACCATGACCTCCTTAGGTATAGGAGAGAGCATTGATTTCTTGTTTAACCAACTAGGATGGGAGGGTTTTGCTAGAAAGAAACACAGAACTTATCGTAGACTTACTTTAGAATTCCTAAGTTCATTAAGTTACAATCCCTACTGTGGAAAAGGTTTTACTAGGGGCCGGATTACCTTTAGGTTGTTTGGATATCACTGCCAGTTTACCATTAAGGAGCTGTCGGATCTTTTAGGTTTCCCTGAAGGACCCACCGTTTTCTCCGTGGTACAAGAGGATTTGATGTTGGTAGGTGAGCTTAATGCTTTTTGGGGTAGGATTTTGGGAAAACCTGATTATGACATGAACCCTATGCTGTCAACTGAGATTCATAACCCAGCCATCCGATACTTCCACATGATCCTAGCTTACACCCTATTTGGAAAGCTTGAGAATGATAATACCGTCTCTAGGGATGAACTCTTCATTATCTTTTGTGCATTTCAGTCTCGAGAGGTTAATGGACTTACCTTCATGTTTAATAACTTTTGCAAAATTATCCGAGATGAAAACAACCCTATTCTAATAGGTGGTCTAGTGACTAAAATAGCTGATGCTATGGGATTTAGTACACGTCTCTCTGAAATTAACCCTTTTGGAGACTTTAAGCCTATGAATATTACCTTCTGTTTCAATAGAGCCATGATTATAGACCGTGGTCCACATCATTTCCAGCTCCTAATACAACCTAGACGAACCACAGCCTGAACCCGAAGATACATTTCCCGAGCCTGACATTGACCCTAAGACACCTCCTAATTATTATGACTTTGACTTTATGGAACACCAAAATGAAGATGACACTGCCACTCCTAAGGTTGATGCTAGTACTTATGCTAAAAATTTGATTACCATCCTTAAAACTTTGGATGATTATCACACCGAGATCACCGCCGTAAAGGGTGAACTGAAGACCATGCGATAAGTATTTCTCGGCTACCTTTTTACTCTCGTAATAAAAGTTGATTTTTAAATTAAGAAATCGGAGCCAGAAAAAATTAAGTTGTTTATGCTTTTAGCTTAGGATCATCGAATCCATTCCGGTCAACTTAATTACATACCGATAAAATGAGTTTAGCTCGACATACTAATTAAAACAAACCTAAATAAGCATGAACAATTAAATGTTAACACAAACATGATAAAAGGAAAACAAATAATGCTAATATTAATGATAAAACCTGGTAAAGAGAAGTAATTCGATTCTAGCAAGTCCTCCACAAGTCGATAGGCTCTTGCTAGATTGATCGGAACACGAATGATGAAGACAAGATTAAATCTAAATATGGTGTGATAGCCCCTCAATGTGAGAAACTATCACTATTTGGATAATGGTTTAACAAAGAACGGAAAACGGGAACACAACAAGAACAAGATTAAAACTCTGGAATAAATTCTGCAGCAATACGGTACTTTCGAAAAAAAATCTGTGTCCCGTTTTCGACTCCGTCTCATATATATAGCCTCAGTATTTGCTTCAGTTGGAGAGAATATAGGAGCACCACTTAGTCAGTTACTTGGTTGGAAACCTAGCAATTCTCGAAAGAAAATGTGATCGTGTAAAAGAAACTTCTTCATGGCCACGTCTGTTTTGAACGTTATAATCTGTGTGGTATGTGTGACGATCGTGGCGCATCTGTGACGACCGTGGCGCATCTGTGGATGTATGACGGTCGTGGCGTGTGTGTGACGGTCGTCACACACACCATTTCCATTTTTCTGTTATTTCTGTCTGTTTTCTCCTTGCTTTGCTACTTTTCTGCACTTTGCATTTTTTTAGCTTGGAAACTGAAATACCTGCGAAAACACTTGAATATCCTCGAAATAATCGAAAATTAGACGGAAATGGGATAAGATTTGAATATAAATCAAGGCAAAAATACAATATGTTTTTGTGTTTTCAAACTCCCCTACACTTGAATCTTTGCTTGTCCTCATGCAAACAATCAGTTAAAATTGGACAAGCTTTATCAAATGCACACACATGGTACACCTATGGATTTGAAAATGTTAGAGGGCTTCTCGTTAGTAAGACCGATACATGTATAGAACATTAAAGATACATTAATGACACATAGCAACAAGCATGATCATAGACCTCTTCTTTCTTTCAACTTAATTACCCGATCATGAGCGCATGAGTGTGCATAACGAACAAAATTGGCTATACGGCCTAGACGAACCACAGCCTGAACCCGAACAGACATTTCCTGAGCCTGACATTGACCCTACGACACCTCCTAATTATTATGACATTGACTTTATGGAACACCAAAATGAAGATGACACTGCCACTCCTAAGGTTGATGCTAGTACTTATGCTGAAGATTTGACTACCATCCTTAAAACTTTGGATGATTATCACACCGAGATCACCGCTGTAAAGGGTGAACTGAAGACCATGCGAGAAGATATTGTCGGTCTTATGGATCTCACGGTAGAGCAATTTGATCAACTAAATCAAGCCGTGGCATTTTTGAAGAAACGCCTTGGCTAGATTTTGAAGCACTGCTTTTTCCTACTTTACTGCTTTATTTTGAAACAATTTACTTTACTTTCATTTTGCTTTTTATGTTCAGGAACACAATAATTTACCTTCAATTTTAATTTCTACTGCATGAATACACTGCTAGTCTCTGCTAGCATTTTTCCGGTTTTAATAAAGTATTCAAATTATCGCTTATCATTATTGATCTTGATGGTATTTAATTGTTTCTGTCATTTAATTTGCTTTTAATTTATTCTGTCATATATCTATTTTTATTTCTGCATTATAGTGTTACCTATCTACTGATAACATTCCATATGAGAACAGAATAGTAAAATGCTTGCTGACTGATATCCCAGTTTTTGAAGTTGCCACGACCGTGACAGGTCTGTGACGAGCGTCACACGGGTGAAGAGCGTGTTCTCTGTTAAAACAGAGACGCTTCCTCTTTTTCTTCTTTTTCTTCTTTTTCTTCCCATTAACTCTTCCAACTGTCCCATTAACCCTCATTTTCAGAAAATTGTCACACCATTATTCCATTTACCAAACTTAAAAACTTCCACAAAAATTCTTCTTCCCACATTCTATTTAAACATCACAGTAAACCCATTTCCACATAAACCCACTTTCTCCGAAAACCTACTTTTTCTATACCACTTGTTTCTCTGTGCATGCACCATGGCCAGACAACAAAGGCAAGCTCCCGACCATACAACCAAAAATTTCAGAGTAGGAGAAGCCAGTGAACGTCAGAGGACCAACTACATCAGTTTCCACCAACGATCTGTGCAACCCACGAGATATGTCGACATTGCATGTCTTGAAGAATTGGGGATGCTTGAGGGAGTTAGATGGATGCTCCAGAATGCTGGCCTATGGCAGCTCTGTACTCAAAGCCAACCTACCTACAAAGCCCTGACGCTCAAATTTCTGAGTTCATTCTCACACATAACACCACCCGGCGAAATGAACCAACTCACCGGTGCAGCAAAATTTCGCATGTTTGGTTCTGAGTATTCTATCGGCCAAAATTAACTTGCCGAGATGCTTGGTTTCCACCATGGCGAGAATGTTCATTGCCGGGTGCCTAACCAAAGGAGGAATGTACAAAGTTTCTAGCCTAGATCATGTCCGTGCTAAAGTAGATTCCACAGCTCAAAAGATAGATAAATTGACCATAACACCCACAGCCACCGTGGCTGTTGTAGCTCCAAACTGCGAATTATGTGGAACAGCTGGACATGCTGCCCCTGAATGCCAAGTTTTAGCAGGAGCCTCTACAGACCAAGTGAATTATGCTCAAGCAAACCCTTATGCAAATACCTACAATCCTGGTTGGAAGAATCATCCAAACTTCTCTTACAAAAACAACAATGCACTGTATGCACCTGGTCAAGCACCTGCTACACCACCATGTTATCAAAAGGCTGCCATAGCTGCACAAAATGTTCCTAGGAAGTCTAACCTTGAATTGATGATAGAAAACTTTATAGCTACCCAGACTCAAACAAACAAAGAATTCCTGAATCAAAACGTACACACTAGTGAACAGATTAAGCAATTAGCAAACAAAGTAGACGCATTGGCCACTCACAACAAAATGCTGGAAACGCAAATTTCACAAGTGGCCCAACAACAAGCACCTACTGCTGCTCCAGCTGGAACATTTCCTGGACAACCGCAACCTAATCCAAAAGGACATGCAAATGTTGTTATACTGAGAAGTGGAAAAGAATTAGATGGACCCATTGATCCGAGACTTCAGAATCCAGCCATGTACCAAAGGCCTGATAGCACAACAACTGAGAAGGAAAATGAACCCAAGGAAAAGGAAGATAATGACCAAGAGGCCGTAAATAAAGAAAAATCTTATGTGCCTCCACCACCATATAAACCACCTATTCCGTATCCTCAAAGATTTACAAACTCCAAAACTGCAGGGCAATTTAAGAAATTTGTTGAACTTCTGAAACAATTGAATATCACAATACCTTTTACAAAAGCTATCACTCAGATGCCCGCATATGCTAAGTTCCTTAAAGAAATCCTATCCAATAAGAAAAAGATTGAGGATAACGAAACAGTTACACTTACTGCTGAGTGTAGCGCAATAATTCAAAACAATATGCCTCCTAAGCTGAAAGACCCAGGTAGTTTCTCCATACCTTGTGTAATTGGAAAGTTCGTGATAGACAAAGCTCTATGCGACTTAGGAGCCAGCATTAGTGTAATGCCCTTATCCATATGCAAAAAGCTTGATATAGGAGAATTAAGACCAACTAAGATGTCTGTTCAATTAGCTGACCACTCTATTAAATACCCAGTTGGTATACTAGAGAATGTTCCAGTCCGAATAGGACAATTCTATATCCCTACCGATTTCATAATCATGGATATTAAAGAAGACTCCACTACTCCTATCATGTTAGGAAGACCATTCTTAGCTACCGCTGGAGCCATTATAGACGTGAAGAGGGGTAGTCTAACTTTTGAAGTTGGTGAAGAGAATGTTTGAATTTATTTTGACACAATTCTTACAAGCTCCAGCTATAGACGACACATGTTATCTACTAGATGTCATAGATGAGTGCGTAAGAGAAATAGAGATGGAACCAACTACATACTCAGATATTCTAAAAATTCCAATACCTCCGATTTTAGAAGATGACAATTGGCGTGAACCTTATCAAGACGATAGCCTAAGCGAATGTTTAGCACTTACACCAAATCATCTGCCTTGCCCGAAGAAACCAGCTCTAGAACTTAAAAGACTACCCAATAATTTAAGGTATGAATTCCTGGACGTAGAACTCGAACGACCTATGATAGTCAATGCAGATTTAGGACAGATCGAAACTAAGAAACTTTTAGATGTCTTAAGAAAATATCCAACTGCGTTAGGCTATAACATCGCTGACCTTAAAGGAATAAGTCCTTCTATTTGTATGCATCGCATTATGCTAGAGGAAGACTGTAAATCCTCTAGAGAACATCAGAGAAAGATTAATCCAATTTTAAGCACTTTAGTCAAGGATGAGGTAAAAAAACTTTTAGAAGCAGGAATTATATACCCGATATCGGACAGTAAATGGGTAAGCCCAATACATGTCGTACCAAAGAAGGGAGGTGTTACAGTTGTCAAGAATGCAAAAGCTGAATCTATAACACAAAGAGTTGTAACTGGAAGTAGAATGTGCATTGATTATAGAAAGTTGAACAAAGACACTCGTAAAGATCATTTCCCATTGCCTTTCATCGACCAGATGTTGGAACGATTGGCCAAACACTCGCACTTCTGCTATTTAGACGGCTATTCAAGATTCTTTCAAATCCCGATACATCCTGATGACCAAGAAAAGACAACTTTCACATGTCCCTATGGTAAATTTGCTTATCGACGAATGCCGTTTGGACTATGTAACGCTCCTGCCACATTCCAAAGATGCATGATGTCAATCTTTGCTGATTTTATAGATGACATTATGGAAGTGTTTATGGATGACTTTTCAGTTTGTGGGCAGAGCTTTGAAGGATGTCTATCGAACCTAGAAATGGTACTTGAAAGATGCGTAAAAGTCAATCTCGTATTAAACTGGGAGAAATCCCATTTCATGGTAAATCAAGGAATCGTACTTGGACACGTTGTATCCAATAGAGGGATTAAAGTTGATAAAGCTAAGATAGAGATTATAAAAAATCTTCAACCTCCGAAAACCGTACGAGAAATACGAAGTTTCTTAGGACACGCCGGTTTCTACCGACGATTCATAAAAGATTTCTCGAAAATCACCAAACCACTGATCGGTTTATTAATGAAAGACGCTGAATTTATCTTCGATGAGAAATGTCTAAAAGAGTTTGAGCATTTGAAAACGGCTCTCATTACCGCACCTATAATGCAACCACCAGATTGGAGAATACCATTTGAAATCATGTGTGATGCGAGTGATTATGCCGTAGGTGCAGTTTTAGGACAAAGAAGGGATAAAAAACTCCATGCTATTTACTACGCAAGTAGAACCTTAGATCGTGCTCAAATGAACTACGCCACCACAGAAAAAGAACTTCTAGCCGTGGTTTTTGCCCTTGACAAATTCTGTTCTTACCTAGTGGGAGCGAAGATCATCATTTATACAGACCACGCTGCTATTAGGTATTTATTAAGTAAAAAGGATGCAAAACCTAGACTACTAAGATGGATCCTACTCTTACAAGAATTCGATCTAGAAATAAAAGATAAAAAGGGAACCGAAAATGTCATTGCAGACCATCTATCAAGAATAGAAGGAATTAAACCAGAACAAGTGCCTATTAATGATGATTTCCCATATGAGTGACTCATAGCCCAACTTGAAAGTGATATGTCAAAAGTACACTTAAATGAACCAACAATAGAAGAAGCCGTGGAAGAAATTAACGCACACACAATCCAACCATGGTATGCTGACATAGTCAACTACTTAGCAACTGGTGTACTTCCACCGGACTTATCTTATCAACAAAAGAAAAAAAAATTTCATGATCTAAAACATTATTATTGGGATGAACCTCTGCTCTTTAAGAGAGGAGCCGATGGTATTTTTCGTCGTTGCGTCCCTGAAGATGAAATAGAAGACATCATCTCTCATTGTCACTCTGCTCCTTATGGAGGACATGCAAGTACTTCAAAGACATGCGCCAAGATCCTGCAATCCGACCTATTCTGGCCTAACCTTTGGAAAGATGTCCATATCGCGAGATTAAACTGCGACCGGTGCCAACGCACTGGTAACATATCAAGACGCAATGAGATGCCCCAAAAAGGAATATTGGAAGTAGAAGTTTTCGATGTATGGGGGATTGATTTCATGGGACCTTTCCAGTCATCCTTTGGAAATAAATATATACTCGTAGCTATCGACTATGTTTCAAAATGGATTGAGGCTATAGCTTCTCCTACAAATGACACACGAGTAGTCATGAAGCTTTTTAAAAACATAATCTTTCCCAGATTTGGTGTGCCGAGACTTGTCATAAGTGACGGTGGCTCCCACTTCATATAAAAAATATTTGACAAACTACTATTGAAGTATGGAGTAAGACACCGCGTAGCAACATTATATCATCCACAAACTAGTGGACAGGTTGAGGTCTCGAATAGAGAGATAAAACAAATCTTAGAGAAGACCGTCGCCACCTCTAGGAAATATTGGTCATCCAAACTTAATGAAGCTCTATGGGCATATAGGACGACCTACAAAACACCAATCGGAACCACATCTTTCAAACTAGTCTATGGTAAATCCTGCCACTTACCCGTGGAATTAGAGCACAAAGCCTATTGGGCTATTAAAACCCTAAACTTAAACTACGCTACTGCAGGTGAAAAGCGAATCATAGATCTGCACGAACTAGAAGAGTTAAGACTAGACGCTTATGAAAACGCCAAAATATACATGGAACGAACTAAGAAATGGCATGATAAGCGTTTATCTAGAAAAGAATTCAATGTGGGAGACATTGTGCTCCTATTTAACTTAATACTTAAACTTTTTCCTGGGAAACTAAGATTTAGATGGTCCGGTCCTTTTGAAATAACCAAAGTGTACAAAGCGGAGCGATAGAAATTAAGGGTAGGAATAGCGAACCATTCATAGTAAACAGGCAACGTTTAAAGCATTATCATCATATTGAAAATAGAGACTATTTAAATAGTCTTAGACTTTTAGAACTGCCCGCTGACCCCCCTAACTAAACTATCAATTTGTTTTCGTCAGGCTTACGACGTTAAAAACAGCGCTTAGTGGGAGGCAACCCACGATGATTGTTTTCTTTCTTTCTAATTTTTATTCTTTACATTTTCTAAATTCTATTTTTTTTTCAAATTTCTAGTTCATTTTTCTTATTTTATGTCTTTTATATTTTCTTAAATTTTTATGGAAATTGCTGTGCTAATCATATAATTGCATACTACAGGATTATAAAGTCTTTCTACATTCTCTGTTCTCCTCTTCTGATTTCATTCTCGCGTAATCACCTAAAAAATGGAGAACGAAGATAATATGTTGGTACAATTACGGCGGTGATCTCGGTGTGATGATCATCAAAAGTTTTAAGGATGGTAGTCAAATTTTCAGCATAAGTACTAACATCAACTTTAGAAGTGGCAGTGTCATCTTCATTTTGGTGTTCCATAAAGTCAAAGTCATAATAATTAGGAGGTGTCTTAGGGTCAATGTCAGGCTCGGGAAATGTCTCTTCGGGTTCAGGTTGTGGTTCGTCTAGGTCGTATAGCCAATTTTGTTCGTTATGCACACTCGTGCGCTCATGATCGGGTAAAGTAAAATGGGGCATAACTACATTATTTATTAGGAGCTGGAAATGATGTGGACCACGGTCTCTAATCATGGCTCTATTGAAACAGAAGGTAATATTCATAGGCTTAAAGTCTCCAAAAGGGGTAATTTCAGAGAGACGTGTCCTAAATCCCATAGCATCGGTTATTTTAGTCACTAAACCACCTATTAGAATCGGGCTGTTTTCATCTCGGATAATTTTGCAAAAGTTATTAAACATGAAGGTAAGTTCGTTAACCTCTCGAGACTGAAATGCACAAAAGATAATGAAAAGTTCATCCCTAGAGACGGTATTATCATTCTCAGGCTTTCCAAATAGGGTGTAAGCTAGGATCATGTGGAAGTATCAGATGGCTGGGTTATGAATCTCTGTTGACAGCATAGGGTTCATGTCATAATCAGGTTTTCCTGAAATCCTACCCCAAAAAGCATTAAGCTCACCTACCAACATCAAATCCTCTTATACCACGGAGAAAATGGTGGGTCCTTCAGGGAAACCTAAAAGATCCGACAGCTCCTTAATGGTAAACTGGCAGTGATATCCAAACAACCTAAAGGTAATCCGGCCCCTAGTAAAACCTTTTCCACATTAGGGATTATAACTCAATGAACTTAGGAATTCTTACAAGTCTCTTAAAGAGTTGTCCTTTCTCATTAAGAGACAGAGCTTGGGCTTGGTTGTAATCCTTGCCATCAAACTCTGTTACTTCTTGGGAGGATTTAAAGAAGGTCTTCCTGGCACAATACTTTCCACCAAGCAAAACACCTATGCTGAGAGCCCAAATTAACAGCTTTAGACAAAAGGACAACGAGTCTCTTTACGATGCTTGGGAAAGATACAAAGACATGAGGAGGATATGTCTGCATCATGGTCTTGAAGATTGGTTAATCATCCATACATTTTACAATGGTCTCTTGTACAATACAAGGTTGACAATAGATGCCGCCGCTGGTGGTACACTGATGGATAAACCCTATGATGAAGCCCACCAACTCATCGAGAGTATGGCTCAGAATCATTACCAATGGGGAGGTGAAAGAACTCCAGTGGAGAAATCCCAACCAAAAGGAGGAATGTACGAAGTTTCTAGCCTAGATCATGTCAGTGCTAAGGTAGATGCCATAGCTCAAAAGATAGATAACTTGACCATAACACCCACAACCACCGTGGCTGCTGTAGCTCCAAACTGCGAATTATGTGGAATAGCTGGACATGCTGCCCCTGATTGCCAAGTTTTAGCAGGAGCCTGTCATCGACCAGATGTTGGAACGATTGGCCAAACACTCGCACTTCTGCTATTTAGATGGCTATTCAGGATTATTTCAAATCCCGATACATCCTGATGACCAAGAAAAGATAACTTTCACATGTTCCTATGGTATATTTGCTTATCAACGAATGCCGTTTGGACTATGTAACGCTCCTGCCACATTCCAAAGATGCATGATGTCAGTCTTTGCTGATTTTATAGATGACATTATGGAAGTGTTTATGGATGACTTTTCTGTTTGTGGGCAGAGCTTTGAAGGATGTCTATCGAACCTAGAAATGGTACTTGAAAGATGCGTAAAAGTCAATCTCATATTAAACTGGGAGAAATGCCATATCATGGTAAATCAAGGAATCATACTTGGACACGTTGTATCCGATAGAGGGATTGATGTTGATAAAGCTAAGATAGAGATTATAAAAAATCTTCAACCTCCGAAAACCGTACGAGAAATTTGAAGTTTCTTAGGACACGCCGGTTTCTACCGACGATTCATAAAAGATTTCTCGAAAATCACCAAACCACTGACCGGTTTATTAATGAAAGACGCTGAATTTATCTTCGATGAGAAATGTCTAAAAGCATTTGAGCATTTGAAAACGGCTCTCATTACCGCACCTATCATGCAACCACCAGATTGGAGACTACCATTTGAAATCATGTGTGATGCGATTGATTATGCCGTAGGTGCAGTTTTAGGACAAAGAAGGGATAGAAAACTCCATGCTATTTACTACGCAAGTAGAATCTTAGAGCGTGCTCAAATGAACTATGCCACCACAGAAAAAGAACTTCTAGTTGTGGTTTTTGCCCTTGACAAATTTCGTTCTTACCTAGTGGGAGCGAAGATCATCATTTATACAGACCACGCTGCTATTAGGTATTTATTAAGCAAAAAGGATGCAAAACCTAAACTGGTAAGATGGATCCTACTCTTACAAGAATTCGATCTAGAAATAAAAGATAAAAAGGGAACCGAAAATGTCGTTGCAGACCATCTATCAAGAATAGAAGGAATTAAACCAGAACAAGTGCTTATTAATGATGATTTCCCATATGAGCGACTCATAGCCCAACTTGAAAGTGATATGTCTAAACTACACTTAAATGAACCAACAATAGAAGAAGCCGTGGAATAAATTAACGCACACACAATCCTGCCATGGTATGCTGACATAGTCAACTACTTAGCAACTGGGGTACTTCCACCGGACTTATCTTATCAACAAAAGAAAAAATTCTTTCATGATCTAAAACATTATTATTGGGATGAACCTATGCTATTTAGGGGAGGAGCTGATGGTATTGTCCGTCGTTTTGTCCCTGAAGATCAAATAGAAGACATCATCTCTCATTGCCACTCTGCTCCTTATGGAGGACATGCAAGTACTTCAAAGACATGCACCAAGATCCTGCAATCCGGCCTATTCTGGCCTAACCTTTGGAAAGATGTCCATATCGCGAGATTATACTTTGACCGGTGCCAACGCACTGGTAACATGTCAAGACGCGATGAGATGCCCTAAAAAGGCATATTGGAAGTAGAAGTTTTTGATGTATGGGGGATTGATTTTATGGGACCTTTCCCATCATCCTTTGGAAATAAATATATACTCGTAGCTGTCGACTATGTTTCAAAATGGATTGAGGCTATAGCTTCTCCTACAAATGACACACGAGTAGTCATGAAGCTTTTTAAAAACATAATCTTTCCCAGATTTGGTGTGCCGAGACTTGTCAAAAGTGACGGTGGCTCCCACTTCATATAAAAAATATTTGACAAACTGCTATTGAAGTATGGAGTAAGACACCGCGTAGCAACACCATATCATCCACAAACTAGTTTACAGGTTGAGGTCTCAAATAGAGAGATAAAACAAATCTTAGAGAAGACCGTCGCCACCTCTAGGAAAGATTGGTCATCCAAACTTAATGAAGCTTTATGGGCATATAGGACGACCTACAAAACACCAATCGGAACCACACCTTTCAAAATAGTCTATGGTAAATCCTGCCACTTACCCGTGGAATTAGAGCACAAAGCCTATTGGGCTATTAAAACCCTAAACTTAAACTACGCTACTGCAGGTGAAAAGCGAATCCTAGATCTGCACGAACTAGAAGAGTTAAGACTACACGCTTATGAAAACGCCAAAATATACAAGGAACGAACTAAGAAATGGCATGATAAGCGTTTATCGAGAAAAGAATTCAATGTGGGAGACGTTGTGCTCCTATTTAACTTAATACTTAAACTTTTTCCTGGGAAACTAGGATTTAGATGGTCCGGTCCTTTTGAAATAACCAAAGTGTTACAAGCGGAGCGATAGAAATTAAGGGTAGGAATAGCGAACCATTCATAGTAAACGGGTAACGTTTAAAGCATTATCATCATATTGAAAATAGGGACTATTTAAATAGTCTTAGACTTTTAGAACTGCCCGCTGACCCCCCTAACTAAACTATCAATTTGTTTTCGTCAGGCTTACGACGTTAAAAACAACGCTTAGTGGGAGGCAACCCACGATGATGTTTTCTTCTTTCTATTTTATATTTCTTTACATTATCTAAATTCTATTTTTTTTTCAAATTTCTAGTTCATTTTTCTTATTTTATGTCTTTTATATTTTCTTAAATTTTTATGGAAATTGCTGTGCTAATCATATAATTGCATACTACAGAATTTTAAAGTCTTTCTACATTCTCTGTTCTCCTCTTCTGATTTCATTCTTGCGTAATCACTTAAAAAATGGAGAACGAAGATAATATGTTGGTACAATTACGGCGGTGATCTCGGTGTGATGATCATCCAAAGTTTTAAGGATGGTAGTCAAATTTTCAACATAAGTACTAGCATCAACCTTAGGAGTGGCAGTGTCATCTTCATTTTGGTGTTCCATAAAGTCAAAGTCATAATAATTAGGAGGTGTCTTAGGGTCAATGTCAGGCTCGAGAAATGTCTCTTCGGGTTCAGGTTGTGGTTCGTCTAGGTCGTATAGCCAATTTTGTTCGTTATGCGCACTCGTGTGCTCATGATCGGGTAAAGTAAAATGGGGCATAACTACATTATTTAATAGGAGCTGGAAATGATGTGGACCACGGTCTCTAATCATGGCTCTATTGAAACAGAAGGTAATATTCATAGGCTTAAAGTCTCCAAAAGGGGTAATTTCAGAGAGACGTGTCCTAAATCCCATAGCATCGGTTATTTTAGTCACTAAACCACCTATTAGAATCGGGCTGTTTTCATCTCGGATAATTTTGCAAAAGTTATTAAACATGAAGGTAAGTTCGTTAACCTCTCGAGACTGAAATGCACAAAAGATAATGAAGAGTTCATCCCTAGAGACGGTATTATCATTCTCAGGCTTTCCAAATAGGGTGTAAGCTAGGATCATGTGGAAGTATCAGATGGCTGGGTAATGAATCTCAGTTGACAGCATAGGGTTCATGTCATAATCAGGTTTTCCTGAAATCCTACCCCAAAAAGCATTAAGCTCACCTACCAACATCAAATCCTCTTATACCACGGAGAAAATGGTGGGTCCTTCAGGGAAACCTAAAAGATCCGACAGCTCCTTAATGGTAAACTGGCAGTGATATCCAAACAACCTAAAGGTAATCCGGCCCCTAGTAAAACCTTTTCCACATTAGGGATTATAACTCAATGAACTTAGGAATTCTTACAAGTCTCTTAAAGAGTTGTCCTTTCTCATTAAGAGACAGAGCTCGGGCTTGGTTGTAATCCTTGCCATCAAACTCTATTACTTCTTGGGAGGATTTAAAGAAGGTCTTCCTGGCACAATACTTTCCACCAAGCAAAACAACTATGCTGAGAGCCCAAATTAACAGCTTTAGACAAAAGGACAACGAGTCTCTTTACGATGCTTGGGAAAGATACAAAGACATGAGGAGGATATGTCTGCATCATGGTCTTGAAGATTGGTTAATCATCCATACATTTTACAATGGTCTCTTGTACAATACAAGGTTGACAATAGATGCCGCCGTTGGTGGTACACTAATGGATAAACCCTATGATGAAGCCCACCAACTCATCGAGAGTATGGCTCAGAATCATTACCAATGGGGAGGTGAAAGAACTCCAGTGGAGAAATCCCAACCAAAAGGAGGAATGTACGATGTTTCTAGCCTAGATCATGTCAGTGCTAAGGTAGATGCCATAGCTCAAAAGATAGATAACTTGACCATAACACCCACAACCACCGTGGCTGCTGTAGCTCCAAACTGCGAATTATGTGGAACAGCTGGACATGCTGCCCCTGATTGCCAAGTTTTAACAGGAGCCTGTCATCGACCAGATGTTGGAACGATTGGCCAAACACTCGCACTTCTGCTATTTAGACGGCTATTCAGGATTATTTCAAATCCCGATACATCCTGATGACCAAGAAAAGATAACTTTCACATGTTCCTATGGTATATTTGCTTATCGACGAATGCCGTTTGGACTATGTAACGCTCCTGCCACATTCCAAAGATGCATGATGTCAGTCTTTGCTGATTTTATAGATGACATTATGGAAGTGTTTATGGATGACTTTTCTGTTTGTGGGCAGAGCTTTGAAGAATGTCTGTCGAACCTAGAAATGGTACTTGAAAGATGCGTAAAAGTCAATCTCGTATTAAACTGGGAGAAATGCCATTTCATGGTAAATCAAGGAATCATACTTGGACACGTTTTATCCGATAGAGGGATTGAAGTTGATAAATCTAAGATAGAGATTATAAAAAATCTTCAACCTCCGAAAACCGTACGAGAAATTTGAAGTTTCTTAGGACACGCCGGTTTCTACCGACGATTCATAAAAGATTTCTCGAAAATCACCAAACCACTGAACGGTTTATTAATGAAAGACGCTGAATTTATCTTCGATGAGAAATGTCTAAAAGCGTTTGAGCATTTGAAAACGGCTCTCATTACCGCACCTATCATGCAACCACCAGATTGGAGACTACCATTTGAAATCATGTGTGATGCGAGTGATTATGCCGTAGGTGCAGTTTTAGGACAAAGAAGGGATAGAAAACTCCATGCTATTTACTACGCAAGTAGAATCTTTGACCGTGCTCAAATGAACTATGCCACCACAGAAAAAGAACTTCTAGCCGTGGTTTTTGCCCTTGACAAATTCCGTTCTTACCTAGTGGGAGCGAAGATCATCATTTATACAGACCACACTGCTATTAGGTATTTATTAAGCAAAAAGGATGCAAAACCTAGACTGCTAAGATGGATAAATTCCGTTCTTACCTAGTGGGAGCGAAGATCATCATTTATACAGACCACGCTGCTATTAGGTATTTATTAAGCAAAAAGGATGCAAAACCTAGACTGCTAAGATGGATCCTACTCTTACAAGAATTTGATCTAGAAATAAAAGATAAAAAGGGAACCGAAAATGTCGTTGCAGACCATCTATCAAGAATAGAAGGAATCAAACCAGAACAAGTGCCTATTAATGATGATTTCCCATATGAGCGACTCATAGCCCAACTTGAAAGTGATATGTCTAAACTACACTTAAATGAACCAACAATAGAAGAAGCCGTGGAATAAATTAACGCACACACAATCCTGCCATGGTATGCTGACATAGTCAACTACTTAGCAACTGGTGTACTTCCACCGGACTTATCTTATCAACAAAAGAAAAAATTCTTTCATGATCTAAAACATTATTATTGGGATGAATCTCTGCTATTTAGGAGAGGAGCTGATGGTATTGTCTGTCGTTGCGTCCCTGAAGATGAAATAGAAGACACCATCTCTCATTGTCACTCTGCTCCTTATGGAGGACATGCAAGTACTTCAAAGACATGCGCCAAGATCCTGCAATCTGGCCTATTCTGGCCTAACCTTTGGAAAGATGTCCATATCGCGAGATTAAACTGCGACCGGTGCCAACGCACTGGTAACTTGTCAAGACGCGGTGAGATGCCCCAAAAAAGCATATTGGAAGTAGAAGTTTTCGATGTACGGGGGATTGATTTTATGGGACCTTTCCCATCATCCTTTGGAAATAAATATATACTCGTAGCTGTCGACTATGTTTCAAAATGGATTGAGGCTATAGCTTCTCCTACAAATGACACATGAGTAGTCATGAAGCTTTTTAAAAACATAATCTTTCCCAGATTTGGTGTGCCGAGACTTGTCAAAAGTGACGGTGGCTCCCACTTCATATCAAAAATATTTGACAAACTGCTATTGAAGTATGGAGTAAGACACCGCGTAGCAACACCATATCATCCACAAACTAGTGGACAGGTTGAGGTCTCAAATAGAGAGATAAAACAAATCTTAGAGAAGACCATCGCCACCTCTAGGAAAGATTGGTCATCCAAACTTAATGAAGCTTTATGGGCATATAGGACGGCCTACAAAACACCAATCGGAACCACACCTTTCAAAATAGTCTATGGTAAATCCGGCCACTTACCCGTGGAATTAGAGCACAAAGCCTATTGGGCTATTAAAACCCTAAACTTAAACTACGCTACTGCAGGTGAAAAGCGAATCCTAGATCTACACGAACTAGAAGAGTTAAGACTACACGCTTATGAAAACGCCAAAAAATACAAGGAACGAACTAAGAAGTGGCATGATACACATTTATCTAGAAATCAATTCAGTGTGGGAGACGTTGTGCTCCTATTTAACTTAATACTTAAACTTTTTCCTGGGAAACTAAGATTTAGATGGTCCGGTCCTTTTGAAATAACCAAAGTGTTACAAAGCGGAGCGATAGAAATTAAGGGTAGAAATAGCGAACCATTCATAGTAAACGGTCAACGTTTAAAGCATTATCATCATATTGAAAATAGAGACTATTTAAATAGTCTTAGACTTTTAGAACTGCCCGCTGACCCCCCTAACTAAACTATCAATTTGTTTTCGTCAGGCTTACGACGTTAAAAACAGCGCTTAGTGGGAGGCAACCCACGATGATGTTTTCTTTCTTTCTAATTTATATTTCTTTACATTATCTAAATTCTATTTTTTTTTTCAAATTTCTAGTTTCATTTTTCTTATTTTATGTCTTTTATATTTTCCTAAATTTTTATGGAAATTGTTGTGCTAATCATATAATTGCATACTACAGGATTATAAAGTCTTTCTACATTCTCTGTTCTCCTCTTTTGATTTCATTCTCGCGTAATCACTTAAAAAATGGAGAACGGAGATAATATGTTGGTACAATTCAGAGATGCTGCTCAGTGGCATCGCTTCGAGGCTTTGTCTCTTCGACCTTTAGCCTTGACCAGATTTGCCCATGGACCCACCATGACCTCCTTAGGTATAGGAGAGAGCATTGATTTCTTGTTTAACCAACTAGGATGGGAGGATTTTGCTAGAAAGAAACACAGAACTTATCGTAGACTTACTTTAGAATTCCTAAGTTCATTGATTTACAATCCCTACTGTGGAAAAGGTTTTACTAGGGGCCGGATTACCTTTAGGTTGTTTGGATATCACTGCCAGTTTACCATTAAGGAGCTGTCGGATCTTTTAGGTTTCCCTGAAGGACCCACCATTTTCTCCGTGGTACAAGAGGATTTGATGTTGGTAGGTGAGCTTAATGCTTTTTGTGGTAGGATTTCAGGAAAATCTGATTATGACATGAACCCTATGCTGTCAACTGAGATTCATAACCCAGCCATCCGATACTTCCACATGATCCTAGCTTACACCTTATTTGGAAAGCCTGAGAATGATAATACCATCTCTAGGGATGAACTCTTCATTATCTTTTGTGCATTTCAGTCTCGAGAGGTTAACGGACATACCTTCATGTTTAATAACTTTTGTAAAATTATCCGAGATGAAAACAGCCCGATTCTAATTGGTGGTCTAGTGACTAAAATAACCGATGCTATGGGATTTAGAACACGTCTCTCTGAAATTAACCCTTTTGGAGACTTTAAGCCTATGAATATTACCTTCTGTTTCAATAGAGCCATGATTAGAGACCGTGGTCCACATCATTTCCAGCTCCTAATAAATAATGTAGTTATGCCCAATTTTACTTTACCCGATCATGAGCGCACGAGTGTGCATAACGAATAAAATTGGCTATACGACCTAGATGAAGCACAGCTTGAACCCGAAGAGACATTTCCCGAGCCTGACATTGACCCTAAGACACCTCCTAATTATTATGACTTTGACTTTATGGAACACCAAAATGAAGATGACACCGCCACTCCTAAGGTTGATGCTAGTACTTATGCTGAAAATTTGACTACCATCCTTAAAACTTTGGATAATTATCACACCGAGAACACCGCCGTAAAGGGTGAACTGAAGACCATGCGACAAGATATTGTTGGCCTTATGGATCTCACGGTAGAGCAATTTGATTAACTAAATCAAGCCATGGCATTTTTGAAGAAACGCCTTGGCTAGATTTTGAAGCACTGCTTTTTCCTACTTTACTGCTTTATTTTGAAACAGTTTACTTTAGTTTCGTTTTGGTTTTTATGTTCAGAAACACAATAATTTACCTTCAATTTTAATTTCTACTGCATGAATACACTTCTAGTCTTTGCTAGCATTTTTCCGGATTTAATAAAGTATTCAAATTATAGCTTATCATTATTCATCTTGATGGTATTTAATTGTTTCTGTCATTTAATTTGTTTTTAATTTATTCTGTCATATATCTATTTTTATTTCTTCATTATAGTGTTACCTATCTACTGCTAACAATCCATATGACAACAGAATAATAAAATGCTTGTTGATATCCCAGTTTTTGAAGCTGTCACGACCGTGACAGGTCTGTGACGAGCGTCACACGGGTGAAGAGCACGTTCTGTGTTAAAACAGAGACGCTGCCTATTATTCTTCTTTTTCTTCCCATTAACTTTTCCAACCGTCCCATTAACCCTCATTTTCAGAAAACCGTCACACCATTATTCCATTGACCAAACTTAAAAACTTCCACAAAAATTCATCTTCCCATATTCTATTTAAACATCACAGTAAACCCATTTCCACATAAACCCACTTTCTCTGAAAACCTACTTTTTTTTATACCACTTGTTTCTCTGTGCATGCACCATGGCCAGACAACAAAGGAAGCTCCCGACCTTACAATCGTAAATTTCAGAGCAGGAGAAGCCGGTGAACGTCAGAGGACCAACTACATCAGTTTCCACCAACGATCCGTGCAACCCACGAGATATGTCAACATTGCATGTCTTGAAGAATTGGGGATGCTTGAGGGAGTTAGATGGATGCTGCAGAATGCTGGCCTATGGCAGCTCTGTACTCAAAGCCAACCTACCTATGAAGCCCTGACTCTCGAGTTTCTGAGTTCATTCACATACATAACACCTCCCGGCAAAACGAACCAACTCACCAGTGCAGCAAAATTCTGTATGTTTGGTTCTGAGTATTCTATCGGCCAAAATCAACTTGCCGAGATGCTTGGTTTCCACCATGGCGAGAATGTTCATTGCCGGGTGCCACAAGAAACCTTTTTCCAAGCATCATTTGATCTTTGGAATAGATTGACCGGGACTACGGTCAATAGCTGGGACAGTCTCAATGCAACATACATTCACAACCCAGCTATCAGATATTTCCACCGCATTTTAGGGAACACTATATTTGCAAGGGACAACAACCACAAGTTGAACTCAAAAGAGGTCTTTTTCCTCCATTGTGTGTTCAACCCCGAGCCTATCAATGCCGCTCCTTTTCTGTTAGCACACATTCAAGCAAACTGTGCTAGAGGTTCCAAACCCTTCTATTTTGGAGGGATTGTCACTTCCATTGCTCTAAGTTTGAACTTGGGGGACGAGCTTAATAGATTACCTTCCATGCCTCCGGTGTTTCTCGACATCGACCACTGCCGTAACTCACACCTCATCAAACTAAGAAGAGATTGCAAATACCATCCAATGGTCCACACAAGAACAGTAAGAAGTATCATTCTGCCTTGCAGGAACCGCATTGACCCTCAGAATATCGCCAATTGGCTCTTTGATCTGAATGCTCCTGAGCCAGATGCGGCTACACAGGATGATCAGGATAATGCACATGTTGATGAGATGGAAGAAGAAATGAACCAAGCTGCCCTAGAAAACCAACCACAACCACCTGCCCATGATACTCCTTCAAGCTCCCGACGTCGGAGCCGACCCGATCAAGATCCCGTTACAAATGAAGAAATCTTAAGGGGAATCTGGCAACAAAACCAGCTGGCTGCCCAAAGAGAAGCGCAACAACAGGAGCAGTATAACAAAATGATGAACCTCATGCAACAGATCCAGCAAGGGCAAGTTACCCAAACCTAGCGGCTCGACGACGTAATCGATGAGATGGGTGCCTTGACCTTACGAGTGCAGCACTTACATGACTACATCCATCACGTCGGCATTCCAGATCATGTGGCACAGCATGGACGCGGGTGCTCTAGAGGCAGAGGACGTGGGACTCCTTAATTTGTTTTTTTTTAGTTTTTTTTTGTTGTTCCCCTTTATATCGCAACATTGAGGACAATGTCCGATATTGTGCGGGAGAGCTAGTCTTTTTACTTTATTTCCATTTTTGTATTTCCTTTTTCATATTTCCCTTTTATCAAAGCATCTATATGAGAATTTTCGTTCATTATTCGATTTCCCCACTTTATTCTGCTATAACAAAAAAATTTCCGCTCAATGCACAACGTGACATACCAAGATATAGGCTATGTTAGGAAGTTGGGAGAAGTTCTAACAAGATCAATACCGTCCTGACACCTTAGACCTCTTGCGTATGCAATATCAGTTTCAATACTTATTATACCGATACCTCGAGTTCAGTCCTAAAGTAACCCCCAATAGTTTATATTAGCAGTCAGCACCGTCTTAATCACAAACCACGTGGGGAGCCAATGAATATAAGTGTTTGATGCCCAATCATGAAAAGAAGAATCTTTCTTATTTTTGTCTGCTGAGAAAAATAAAAGATGCACCAAATCTTACAGTTGCAAAAACTTACAAGAAAAGAAAGAAATCCGTTGTCGATTGGTTCAGAGGTACCTGATTCTGGACTTGGTAGGGCGAACTACGGTTCGATCCCCCGCAATCTACGAATAGGATGTATAAAGGGTTACCACACTCGGGTATCAGGCCCCGTGCTAAAGAAAAAGAAGGGATCAAAGTCACTAACCGGCTACTCCACTATGTGCGTGAAAAAGGCAAAGGGCTTAATGTGATTGGGCTAGAATGAAACCGGGTGAAACAGACACGAAAACTTTGTGTTGAACTATAATAGAATGATTAGAACTGGATTGTACAAAAGAGAGGTCTACGATCATGCTTATTGCTATGTGTCATTAATGTATCTTTAATGTTCTATACAAGTACCGGTCTTACTAACGAGAAGCCCTCTAACATTTTCAAATCCATAGGTGTATCATGTGTGTGCATTTGATAAAGCTTGTCCGATTTTAACTGATTATTTGCTTGAGGACAAGCAAAGATTCAAGAGTAGGGGAGTTAGATAACACGAAAACATATCGTATTTTTGCCTTGATTTATATTCAAATCTTATCCCATTTCTGTCTAATTTATGATTATTCCGAGGATATTCAAGTGTTTTCGCAGGTATTTCAGTTTCCAAGCTAAAAATGTGTAAAGTGCATAAAAGTAGCAAAGCAAGGAGAAAACAGACAGAAATAACAGAAAAATAACAGAAAAATGGAAATGGTGTGTGTGACGACCGTCACACACACGCCACGGCCGTCATACATCCACAACATGCCACAACCGTCACAGATGCGCCACAATCGTCACACATACCACATAGATTATAACGTTCAAAACAGACGTTGCCATGAAGAAGTTTCTTTTACACGATCACATTTTCTTCCGAGAATTGCTAGGTTTCCAACCAAGTAACTGACTAAGTGGTGCTCCTATATTCTCTCCAACTGAAGCAAATGTTGAGGCTATATATATGAGACGGAGTCGAAAATGGGACACATATTTTTTTTTCAAAGTACCGTATTGCTGCAGAATTTATTCCAGAGTTTTATTCTTGTTCTTGTTTTGTTCCCATTTTCTGTTCTTTGTTAAACCATTATCCAAATAGTGATAGTTTCTCACATTGAGGGGCTATCACACCATAGTTAGATTTAATCTTGTCTTCATCATTCGTGTTCCGATCAATCGAGCAAGAGCCTACCGACTTGTGGAAGACTTGCTAGAATCGAATTACTACTCTTTACCAGGTTTTTATCATTAATATTAGCATTATTTGTTTTCCTTTTATCATGTTTGTGTTAACATTTAATTGTTCATGCTTATTTATGTTTGTTTTAATTAGTATGTCGAGCTAAACTCATTTTATCGGTATGTAATTAAGTTGACCGGAATGGATTCGATGATCCTAAGCTAAAAGCATAAACAGCTTAATTTTTTCTGGCTCCGATTTCTTAATTTAAAAATCAACTTTTATTACGAGAGTAAAAAGGTAGCAAAGGTTAGGGTCAAGACCACGAGAGTGTGAGATTTTAACCGGATAGCTGAAATAGGGCATTGGTTTTAAAAACAGCGAGAGCGCTTTAAAGTTAATTAGGACTTATTAGTTTTCAAAAATTATTTTTAAACTCAAATGGGCTAGCGAGAGCAGACATTATGATTTAAGGGTATAGTCCGAAGCAATAACCACGAGAGTGTGAGGTGAAGGCTTTTAAACTGGTATTTTCTACAGAATTATATTGTGACTTATTTTTATATGCTTATGTTTCATTGAATCCACGATGGTATACTGAATTACGTACCGATATCCTAATATTAACTAGTTTATTTCTAATATTTAGTCTTCCATTAATTTCCCATTTTAAATCCAAAACCATATCAGATTAGCCTTAGTTTTACATAGTAACATTAGATAACGGTACGTTCGATTTTTAGTCCCTGTGGGATCGATAATCTTTTAAAACTACGTGATACGACTGTATACTTGCAGTCAGAAATATTTAGGCACACTAAATAGCGATCAAGTTTTTGGTGCCGTTGCCGGGGAACCGAAAATGTCGTTGCAGACCATCTATCAAGAATAGAAGGAATTAAACCAAAACAAGTGCCTATTAATGATGATTTCCCATATGAGCGACTCATAGCCCAACTTGAAAGTGATATGTCTAAACTACACTTAAATGAACCAACAATAGAAGAAGCCGTGGAAAAAATTAACGCACACACAATCCTGCCATGGTATGCTGACATAGTCAACTACTTAGCAGCTGGTGTACTTCCACCGGACTTATCTTATCAACAAAAGAAAAAAAAATCTCATAATCTAAAACATTATTATTGGGATGAACCTCTGCTCTTTAAGAGAGGAGCCGATGGTATTTTCCATCGTTGCATCCCTGAAGATGAAATAGAAGACATCATCTCTCATTGTCACTCTGCTCCTTATGGAGGACATACAAGTACTTCAAAGACATGCGCCAAGATCCTGCAATCCGGCCTATTCTGGCCTAATCTTTGGAAAGATGTCCATATCGCGAGATTAAACTACGACCGATGCCAACTCACTGGTAACATATCAAGACGCGATGAGATGCCCCAAAAAGGCATATTGGAAGTAGAAGTTTTCGATGTATGGGGGATTGATTTCATGGGACCTTTCCCATCATCCTTTGGAAATAAATATATACTCGTAGCTGTCGACCATGTTTCAAAACAGATTGAACTATTTAGTCTGCCATTAATTTCCCATTTTGAATCCAAAACCATTACAATGTGTCGATCATGTGGAGTCTTCTTTAATATCCATGATTATTAATTTCCCATTTTGAACGTTATAATCTGTGTGGTATGTGTGACGATTGTGGCGCATCTGTCACGGTCGTGGCATGTTGTGGATGTATGACGGTCGTGGCGTGTGTGTGACGGTCGTCACACACACCATTTCCATTTTTCTGTTATTTCTGTCTGTTTTCTCCTTGCTTTGCTACTTTTCTGCACTTTGCACATTTTTAGCTTGGAAACTGAAATACCTGCGAAAACACTTGAATATCCTCGGAATAATCGGAAATTAGACGGAAATGGGATATGATTTGAATATAAATCAAGGCAAAAATACGATATGTTTTCGTGTTATCAAACTCCCCCACACTTGAATCTTTGCTTGTCCTCAAGCAAACAATCAGTTAAAATCAGACAAGCTTTATCAAATGCACACACATGGTACACCTATGGATTTGAAAATGTTAGAGGGCTTCTCGTTAGTAAGACCGGTACTTGTATAGAACATTAAAGATACATTAATGACACATAGCAACAAGCATGATCGTAGACCTCTCTTTTGTACAATCCAATTCTAATCATTCTATTATAGTTCAACCCAAAGTTTTCGTGTCTGTTTCACCCGGTTTCATTCTAGCGCAATCACATTAAGCCCTTTGCCTTTTTCACGCACGTAGTGGAGTAGCCGGTTAGTGAATTTGATCCCATTTCTTTCTTCTTTAGCACGGGGCCTGAAACACGACTTTGGTAACCCTTTATACATCTTATTCGTAGATTGCGGGGGATCGAACCGTAGTTCGCCCTACCAAGTCCAGAATCAGGTACCTCTGAACCAATCGACAACAGATTTCTTTCTTTTCTTTTAAGTTTTTGTAACCGTAAGATTTGGTGCATCTTTTATTTTTCTCAGCAGACAAAAATAAGAAAGATTCTTCTTTTCATGGTTAGGCATCAAACACTTATATTCATCGGCTCCCCACGTGGTTTGTGATTAAGACGGTGCTGACTGCTAATATAAACTATTGGGAGTTACTTTAGGACTGAACTCGAGGTATCATTATAATAAGTATTGAAACTGATATCGCATACGCAAGAGGTCTAAGGTGTCAAGATGGTATCGATCTTGTTAGGACTTTTCCCAACTTCCTAACATTGCCTATATCTTGGTATGTCACGTTGTGCATTGATCGGAAAATTTTTTGTTATAGCAAAATAAAGTGGGGAAATCGAATAATGAACGAAAATTCTCATATAGATGCTTTGATAAAAGGGAAATATGAAAAAGGAAATACAAAAAGGGAAATAAAGTAAAAAGACTAGCTCTCCCACACTATATCGGACATTGTCCTCAATGTTGCGATATAAAGGGGAACAACAAAAAAACTAGTAAAAAACAAATTAAGGAGTCCTACGTCCTCTGCCTCTAGAGCGCCCGCTTCCATGCTGTGCCACATGATCCGGAATGCCGTCGTGATGGATGTAGTCATGTAAGTGCTGCACTCGTAAGGTCAAGGCACCTATCTCATCGATTACGCCGTCGAGCCGCTGGGTTTGGGTAACTTGCCCTTGCTGGATATGTTGCATGAGATGCATCATTTCAGTATACTGCGCCAGTTGTTGCGCTTCTCTTTGGGCAGCAAGCTAGTTTTGTTGCCAGATTCCCCTTAAGATTTCTTCATTTGTAATGGGATCTTGGTCGGGTCGGCTACGACGTCGGGAGGTTGAAGGAGCATCATGGGCAGGTGGTTGTGGTAGGTTTTCTAGGGCAGCTTGGTTCATTTCTTCTTCCATCTAATCAACAGGTGCATTATCCTGATCATCCTCTGTAGCCACATCTGGCTCAGGAGCATTCAGATCAAAGAGCCAATTGGCGATATTCTGAGGGTCAATGCGGTTCCTGCAAGGCAGAATGATACTTCTTACTGTTCTTGTGCGAACCATTAGATGGTATTTGCCATCTCTTCTTAGTTTGATGAGGTGTTAGTTGCGGCAGTGGTCGATGTCGAGAAACACCGGAGGCATGGAAGGTAATCTATTAAGCTCGTCCCCTAAGTTCAAACTTAGAGCAATGGAAGTGACAATCCCTCCAAAATAGAAGGGTTTGGAACCTCTAGCACAATTTGCTTGGATGTGTGATAACAGAAAAGGAGCGACATTGATAGGCTCGGGGTTGAACACACAATGGAGGAAGAAGAGCTCTTTTAAGTTCACCTTGTGGTTGCTGTCCCTTGCAAATATAGTGTTCCCTAAAATGCGGTGGAAATATCTGATAGCTGGGTTCTGAATGTATGTTGCATTGAGACTGTCTCAGCTATCGACCGTAGTCCCAGTCAAACTATTCCAAAGATCAAATGCTGCTAGGAAAAAGGTTTCTTGTGGCACCCGACAATGAACATTCTTGCCATGGTGGAAACCAAGCATCTCGGCAAGTTGATTTTGGCCGATAGAATACCCAGAACCAAACATGCGGAATTTTGCTGCACCTGTGAGTTGGTTTGTTTCGCCGGGAGGTGTTATGTATGTGAATGAACTCAGAAACTCGAGCGTCAGGGCTTTGTAGGTAGGTTGGCTTTGAGTACAGAGCTGCAATAGGCCAGCATTCTGGAGCATCCATCTAACACCCTCAAGCATCCCCAATTCTTCAAGACATGCAATGTCGACATATCTCGTAGGTTGCATGTATCGTTGGTGGAAACTGATGTAGTTGGTCCTCTGACGTTCACCGGCTTCTCCTGCTCTGAAATTTACGGTTCTAAGGTCGGGAGCTTGCCTTTGTTGTCTGGCCATGGTGCATATACAGAGAAACAAGTGGTATAGAAAAAGTAGGTTTTCGGAGAAAGTGGGTTTATGTGGAAATAGGTTTACTGTGATGTTTAAATAGAATGTGGGAAGATGAATTTTTGTGGAAGTTTTTAAGTTTGGTCAATGGAATAATGGTGTGACGGTTTTCTGAAAATGAGGGTTAATGGGACGGTTGGAAGAGTTAATGGGAAGAAAAATAAGAAGAAGAGGTAGCGTCTCTGTTTTAACAGAGAACGCGCTATTCACCCGTGTGACGCTCGTCACAGACCTGTCACGGTCGTGGCAGCTTCAAAAACTGGGATATCAGTCAACAAGCATTTTATTATTCTGTTCTCATATGGAATGTTATTAGTAGATAGGTAACACTATAATGCAGAAATAAAAATAGATATATAACAGAATAAATTAAAAGCAAATTAAATGACAGAAACAATTAAATACCATCAAGATCAATAATGATAAGCGATAATTTGAATACTTTATTAAAACCGAAAAAATGCTAGCAGAGACTAGCAGTGTATTCATGCAGTAGAAATTAAAATTGAAGGTAAATTATTGTGTTTCTGAACATAAAAAGCAAAACGAAAGTAAAGTAAACTGTTTCAAAATAAAGCAGTAAAGTAGGAAAAAGCAGTGCTTCAAAATCTAGCCAAGGCGTTTCTTCAAAAATGCCACGGCTTGATTTAGTTAATCAAATTTCTCTACCGTGAGATCCATAAGGCTGATAATATCTTGTCGCATGGTCTTTAGTTCACCCTTTACGGCGGTGATCTCGGTGTGATAATCATCCAAAGTTTTAAGGATGGTAGTCAAATTTTCAGCATAAGTACTAGCATCAACCTTAGAAGTGGCAGTGTCATATTCATTTTGGTGTTCCATAAAGTCAAAGTCATAATAATTAGGAGGTGTCTTAGGGTCAATGTCAGGCTCGGGAAATGTCTCTTCGGGTTCAGGCTGTGCTTCGTCTAGGTCGTATAGCCAATTTTATTCGTTATGCACACTAGTGCGCTCATGATCGGGTAAAGTAAAATGGGGCATAACTACATTATTTATTAGGAGCTGGAAATGATGCGGACCACGGTCTCTAATCATGGCTCTATTGAAACAGAAGGTAATATTCATAGGCTTAAAGTCTCCAAAAGGGTTAATTTCAGAGAGACGTGTCCTAAATCCCATAGCATCGGTTATTTTAGTCACTAGACCACCAATTAGAATCGGGTTGTTTTCATCTCGGATAATTTTACAAAAGTTATAAAACATGAAGGTAAGTCCGTTAATCTCTCGAGACTGAAATGCACAAAAGATAATGAAGAGTTCATCCCTAGAGACGGTATTATCATTCTCAGGCTTTCTAAATAGGGTGTAAGCAAGGATCATGTGGAAGTATCGGATGGCTGGGTTATGAATCTCAGTTGACAGCATAGGGTTCATGTCATAATCAGGTTTTCCTGAAATCCTACCCCAAAAAGCATTAAGCTCACCTACAAACATCAAATCCTCTTGTACCACGGAGAAAACGGTGGGTCCTTCAGGGAAACCTAAAAGATCCGACAGCTCCTTAATGGTAAACTGGCAGTGATATCCAAACAACCTAAAGGTAATCCGACCCCTAGTAAAACCTTTTCCATAGTAGGGATTGTAACTCAATGAACTTAGGAATTCTAAAGTAAGTCTACGATAAGTTCTGTGTTTCTTTCTAGCAAATTCCTCCCATCCTAGTTGGTTAAACAAGAAATCAATGCTCTCTCCTATACCTAAGGAGGTCATGGTAGGTCCATGGGAAAATCTGGTCAAGGCTAAGGGTTGAAGAGACAGAGCCTCGAAGCGATGCCACTGAGCAGTATCTCTGAATTGTACCAACATATTATCTTCGTTCTCCATTTTTTAAGTGATTTCACGAGAATGAAATCAGAAGAGGAGAACAGAGAATGTAGAAAGACTTTATAATCCTGTAGTATGCAATTATATGACTAGCACAGCAATTTCCATAAATATTTAAGAAAATATAAAAGACATAAAATAAGAAAAATGAAACTAGAAATTTGAAAAAAAAAAAAGAATTTAGAAAATGTAAAGAAATAAAAATTAGAAAGAAAGAAAACAATCATCGTGGGTTGCCTCCCACTAAGCGCTGTTTTTAACGTCGTAAGCCTGACGAAAACAAATTGATAGTTTAGTTAGGGGGGTCAGCGGGAAGTTCTAAAAGTCTAAGACTATTTAAATAGTCTCTATTTTCAATATGATGATTGTAATACCCTAATTTTTGCCCCTAAGATCCCACATATCATTTGCATTCTATGTGTTTCTCCTGAGTATCTGTATATTATTCTTACTTGTTTCTGTTTACTAACCTCTAACCAAAATACCAAAAATATTTTGCAATTTTGTGTTCGTTTCTTCTTCTTTGTGTGTTTAGGGTTTGGCAAGGAGATTGAGGGCAAAGGTATGGTTTGGAATCAAGTGCGGCTATTCAGTTATGATTGAGATCATATGGAAGTTGGACCTAATCTTGGTCAAACTATCAAGAGATTGCTTCAAGTGCAAGTTATCTGATTCAGTGGGCTATTTCTCAAGCAGTGACTATCAAGCTGTTGTGTGGCGATTTTCATCAGATTCAAATGACTGTTGTTCAGTTGTGGCTTGTTCAGTGGTAGTTGTATGGCATATTTTATCAGAGGCTTGTGAAAAAAAGAAAAATCAAGATTGGCTTTGGGCTAAAAATAAAGACTTGCTATCCACGATCCTTTTTCATATCCATTTTCCAAATCATGTCCACTTATTCTTCTATGAATTTTTCTTTTCTAATTAATTATCCATGAATCATTTCCAATTTCTAAACCCATTTTTTCTAAACCATTTCATATCCAAATCCAACTATTCAAATCCATTTTTCAATAACCATTTTAATTTTTAATTCATAATTCTCCAAATTCCCATTATCCAATTATCCATTTCCAACATCCACCTTTTAAGATCCTTATCCATAAAAATCCATTCTCCAATATCCATTCCTAAATACATTTGATTTGGATGTCCATTCAATTTTTATATTTCTTATCCATTCTAATACCCATATTAATATCCATATTATTTTCCAATATCCAATTTTTCCTAAATCCACCCTTTTATTCATTACCTACATTCAATATCCAAATAACAATTTCTTAATCCAATTCATTTTAATCCATAACCATATCCATGAACCATTTTTTCTAATCCATTTTTTCTAATCCATTTCTTAATCCAATTATATAAAAAAACATTTTTCAATTATGTCCATTTTTTCCCCATTTTTCTATCATAAACAAAGCCATAATCCATTACTAAATAATACATTATTCATCAAATCATTTTCTTTAGAAGTTGGTATCATACAATTATAATAAATTCCAAGTGCTACTCACGCCCATCCAAACAAAGCCAATAACGAGCCAAATTAAAAGCTGCTACATGTTACAGTACACAAGTTACATTCTAAAGTAAGCTGCTATTGCAATTACACATGAAAGCTATAAGCTAATTCAGCCACATAAAGCTATGAATAAGCTGCAAGCTATTTCCAAACTTCAAGCATTCTCCAAGCCATTTCCAAACTTCAAGCATTCTCCAAGCCGTACACTACCACACGTTCCAAGCCAACACGTGAGCTGCTACAAGAAAACAAATCCAAACCTGCAGCAAATAAAACGCTGCACATTGTGAAGAAAACGACGTCACACACCAAGCCAAACGCAGCAGCAAGCGATATACTCCACAACGCATACACAAACGCGGCAGAAAAAGAGCAAAGCGACGTCAAAAGTTCAGAAACGGCAACGAAAATTTCATTCCACACTCACCTCTTCACTCAATAAATAAAGCTTTCTCTTCACTCATTTAGCAAGCTTAAATAGCCTCTCGAATCCCAGCAGAAAAATCTCCATAAACACTTTTCAAGCTTCAACCAAATTCTTCTATTACCTCTCATCTTCTTCATCAATTTCCGTTCGAGCTTAAACTTCATCATCTTCTTGACATAACCAAAACCTACAAAATACAAATTCAATTCCACATCTCACAACAACACTGCAAATCCTCAAACAAACTCAACAATTCCGTTCGCAATCTCGCGTACAACGCATCTCACAATTTCGTTCAAATCAACAAATCAACATCAACAACGACAATCTGGTCACAGCAGAAGAAAAGAGGAAGAAGAATAGATTTGATTTTCACCTGAATTCGAAGGTAACTTGAAGTTCGGTGTCGAGATTTCGCGGTTTGAATTTGAACTGTTGATCGCGTAATGTTCGAAGTTGACGATATATGTTGAATCTACATGAGATTTCGATCTCAGTTGTGTTAATGTCAAGTTGTATCGCTAAAAAAAGATGACGAATCGTGATCCATCCACCATGGAAGAAGCTTCACGCCGCCACGGTTGAAGAAGGAGAAGATGAAATCCACTTTCTGATTCTCTTTTTATTTCATTTTAATTGTTTCTTTATATATATATATATATATATATATATATATATATATATATATATATATATATATATATATATATATATATATATATGTATATATATATATAATGTATTTTAATAAACTTTGGGCCTTGGCCCGTCCCAACCTCTTTTGCTCACCATCACCACCTGCTTCAATTCCAAACCTCCCTTTCTTTTCTTAATTTTCATTCTTAATTTTCTTTTAAGTTTTCTTTTATTTTTTTATTTTTTAATCTAATTTCCACTTTTTTTTTCCACATAGCTATTAAAATTTCTCTTCAATTTCTTTAAAGTTTTTTTAAGCTCTTAGAAAACATTTCAAAAAAATCATTAAAGATATTTTTGATTTTTATTTCTTTTATTTTCATTTTTGTGATTTGTAAGTTGTGTGGATCATAAATTTTAGATCCACTTTTCTTCATCTTTTTTCCTTTTGATCGATGAATGTCTAAACGATCTTGGAATTTCCTTTGTTGAATTTCGATCAAGACGAGATCGTTACCATTTTTATTTTCGTGTGGCATCGCTTTAGGATGACGATCTATATATCGTTCATCTCGCATGCATTAGCACACATATCTTATTGGCCGGCCTCATTTGTAGGGTAAATGCTCCAATAAATTACTCGGCGTGTGCTTAACATAGACCAAAATTTGTCCCTATTCGGAATAAATCCAATTCAACACTTGTACTTTCGTGGACCGGACCTTGATTGGTCGCGTCATCCCAAGGTTGATTATTTGATTGCATTATTTCCATAACCTTTGAAGCTTGATGCGTAGTTGCTTTGGGTATCCCAATCTTCTTTCAAGTCTTCATTAAAGTTGGTATAATCGCATTAATTAATCACCGTAGTGCAAGATATGAAGCGGAATCGGTTGCCGTTTTTCATCTTCTTTGACACTAGTTGCTTTGTTATTTTGGTTGTGGATGATTAAGTTCACCATACCATTATTATGTATATATATTGCTACTATATACTATATTTTGATTACTTCTTGCTCCCTACCTCTTTTATCTTTTATGCTTCATTATTATCATCTCATATCATGTTTATGATTCCGCAATTTTTCCTTTGTCTGTTGGACACATGTTTATGCTTATGTCTTCTTTTTCTCTTTGTCCATTTGGACACAAAAATATTAATAAAGGCTTAAACCATAAAAAACTAAATTCTCCTCATCTTGGACTATTGGTTACTAGCCTATGCTTTGGAGTGATCTCTTTATGGACTTCTTTTGAAGTAATATTGGACTTATGGACCTAGAATTAGGACTTCCTTTGCTTGGAGTATTGATTGAAGATTTGCCTTTATTTGGCCATTTTGCTTAAGGATGGAATTCCTTCAATATTGCTTTGAAGTCGCTCCATTGTGGTTAGATTGTTCTATTCCTTGGATTTTATTTTATGCACTAGGATAGTCACTTCTTCTCCTCCCCATTCTTCAATTTTCAAAACTCTCTCCCTTTTGCAAAATCTTCTTGTTTTCAAACTTTCACCTCTTTCATAGTAAAACTTTGACTTTGGTCAAGTGATTTTTTTAAAGCTTTGTTTTCTTTAATAAATGTTAATTTATCTTAATCATACTTTGACTATTTCAAAAGACTTAAAAAAATACAAAAACTCATTCAAATTTTGTGCGCTTTATGCCTCTTTTCTTTTAAAAATTTTTACCAAAGAAATTAGACTTGAGTCATTTTTTTGATGAGATGTAAAACTCCTAACCATGGTATTTTGTTGAAAGTATGGTTATTTTCCACTTAGGTGTTGAAGTGATTAGTCTTGTTGATGTTAATCCAAGCAAATCCTCCATTTTAATGTGAAGCAAATGCCTCTTTCCCATACCTTTGGGTAATTAGTTGAGTATTCTCTCTTGAGAATGACGGGTTGTCTTTTTCAAGATAAAATGAACCATAACCAATAATTTTTGTTCTTTGTACCACGAACTACGGGTTTTTGATCCTACATTGCACACCGTGGGTACATAGGCATGTGGCGATAAGTCTCTCCAAACACAAAAATATAAAAAAATAATTCTCCTCTCATCTCTTCAATCTTTTTTTCAAGCATACCCTTTTTTTAGACCAAAAAGCAGTGAATACATCAAAGGGCTCCTATAGAGTACTATAGATGTATTGGGTGCGTAATACCTTCCCTTTACATAACCAACCCCCTTACCCTTATCTCTTTAGGTTTTGTTCGCTCTTTTTTCCTTTCCTTTATGGATAAAAATAAAAGTGCGGTGGCGACTCTTGCTTATTTTTTAGTTGAGTTAATTAATAGCTTATACTCACAAATTTTACCGCTACAGAAAAGTGGCGACTCTGCTGGGGACAGATTGACCTCTTGCTGGTCCATCCCTTGAGGGGTTTAGCCTACTTTGATTTATTTACTGCTTTTTGTCTGTTTTGTGCTGGCTGGATTTTCTGTTTGGTGGGCAGGGTGTTCTGAGAGATAAGCCCACTACCCAGGCTTGAGCATATATATAGGTATTAGAGTGGATAGTCGTGACGCTTGCGTGGGGGTGGCCACATATTGTCTTTCATGAGACCCACAACCAGACGAGGTTCTATCAGGAGCTACCTGCTACTGTACGTTGGTACAGGCCAATAGGTATTCTCTTGAGGAATTGTCGACTCTGGAGACCATTTCCCGAGGACTCAGTTGCGGCACTCCTCTCGAGATGTGACATTGGCAGACCAGAAATGGCAAACCCGGTGCACATTCTCGATCCGAGGACCCAATGCTGGGAACTTGCTATAGGATTTCCTTTTTTGGAGGAATCAGTGGACGACCTCTTTGTTTGGCGATAGTATTGTACCCTGAGGGATGAATGTACTATTGCTTCTCAAATCGAGAATCTAAAACTGAGGATCCCGACTTTCTAGAACCCACATGTGAGAATGGGCGGGTGTTTACAGGTTTGCAGGAAACCCTGACCTTCAACGTACCCGGTACTTCAAAGCGAACCTCTGTCGTCAGCAACAGTTATTCCGGATCTGTGGAAGTTTTGACCCCTTGTTTGCTGCATTCATATTGCATTGCATTTGCATCAAGCATCATTCTGCATTGTTTCTTGCCTTTCCTAGGTGTCTTATTTGCTTCCTTTTCTTGGTCTTCTTTTCAGCCAAGCTGTCGCACTAGTATAGTACTCGGGCTAATCAGAGAAAGAAGAGGATTTAGCTGATTTTCTGGCATTCATACTGAATTCAAAGTAGAACAATGGAGAGAACAGATAATGTGAATCACATGTCAGGCTTTACAGTGATGACCAATCCGATGTATGATTCTCCTCTGGACGATGATGTACCACAAGTGAATGTTCCTACTCGATCCCAACCTATGCAAAATGATCTGGTTGTTCAAGTTGTTGAAAATGATTCTCGATTTTCGAGGTATTTGCCAAATCCTCAGAACGTCCACCCTGTGACAGAGATGATTGATCTTAAAATTATGGAAATGAAAGAAGGGCTTCGTGATCTCAGTGAGGAATTGAAAATGTCGACAAGACCCAATGCATCTAGTTTTAAGGCTCATGACTTGTGCCTGGTTCCGGGTGTGGTTATTCCTCCGAAGTTTGAAATGTCTGTCTTTGAATTATACAAGGGTATTAGCTGTCCAAGGCACCATTTGACGATGTTCTGTCGAAAGAAGACAGCTCATGTTGACAACGATAAGCTAATGATTCACTGCTTTCAAGAAAGTTTATATGAGGGATCTTTGATGTGGTATATGAAACTAAAAAGGGACCATATTCAGTCTTGGGAAGACCTAGCTGATGCTTTTGTAAAACAATATGACTACAATTTGGACATGGCTCCAGATAATGATGAATTGATGAGTATGAGTCAGAAAGACAGCGAATCCTTTAGAGAGTATGCACAAAGATGGAAAGAATTAGCAGCTCAAGTTCATCCACCACTCTTAGAGAAAGAACTGGCTAAAAAATTTCTAAGAACGCTGTCAGACTCTTACTATGTCAGGATGGTAGGCGTTGTTCCTTTAGAGTTCTCCAAAATTGTGGAAGTCGGAGTAAACCTCGAGAATGCATTTAAATGTGGACGGATCTGAGATTTTCCAGATGACCATGCAAGTGAAGAGAAATCTGTATGTGATTCCCAAGTGGAATAAAATGTTGAAGTTGATACGATTCAAGAATCTCCTCAATGCCAAAATCAGCAGAGACCTTTGAATAATTCAGAAAGAGAGACTCTTCAGTTTGATTCAATTCCAATGACTTACATCCAGTTGTGGTCTTATTTTGCCCAAAATTTGGTAATGACACCTAGAAAAACCAGAGCCATTAAGTCTCGCCCTCCTTGGTACAACCCAAATACCAGTTGTGAATTTCATGATGGAGTAATGGGGCATCCATTTGAGGAGTGCAAGGTTTTCCAGGAAAAGGTTCAAGAGATGATTGACGATGAGGTGTTGACCTTCAAGGAAGGAAGCGCATTTGTGAATGGAACGCATTTAAGCTGATATTAGTAGAGTGACACGCAGTGGTTGTATGTTTGCTTCCATGGCTCTAAAGAAAGTCGAGGATGTTCTTCCAAGTTCAAGCTGACACAGTTTCCTCAGATTTTTAGTTTGTTTACTGCATTTTCATTTGTAATCTTTTATGATCATTATTACTTTGTTTGCATGTAGAACTTGTTTGTTTTGAATATTAATCTTAATGCAATGAGTATGTTTATATTGAAGTGATCCATTCGCATTCGCTCGTATTTGTTTTCTGCATTTTGCAATACCAACTTCTTGTTTAAACTCTTGGAGGGAGGATGATGAAGTGACAACGCAAAATTTCTGGTTGTGTGCTTTTGAATAAGACCTTGCTGATGATGTACAGGCATTGTTTCAAATTCCCAAACACGGGAGACATAAGGAAGATAATCCCTTGTTAACCCCTTTGAGCCTTGAAGTAGGAGTTTCTTTTCTAAATGAAAAAACCCTCACATTTAACCTTGGGGCAGGGTAGTCTTCAGTTAATTTGACCAAATGTCCAAATTTCAAAAGGAGTGTGTGTCTAAGGAAACCACAATGGTTATTCCTCATCCACGAAGGAAAGAGGCAGTCATAACCCTTTCAAATAAGCCAATGTCATATGATTTGTTAAAAAAAAAAGAAATGAAAAGAAAAATAAAAGCCCGCTAAGTCGTAAGAACTGTGACTTAGGCAAAAATTGGGGCATCCCGCTGGACATCAAAAATTCAAAAAAATCAATTCAGGCAAAAGTTAGGGAATATAAAAGAATAAAAATGTGAAAAGCAAAAGAATAAAAGGAAAATTCTCATCAAAAGAACAAATCTTTGTGTGACTACCAAGTCGAAGGACAAAAAGGGTGACTGTTATCCCCAAATAACCTCATTGGTTTTTAAACTATCAGTTTTATCCTTTTGAGAGATGAACATTTGTGTCAAATTAGCTGAATGTAGGACTGAAGAACATCACGGAGAATGGGTGGGTACAATATATTTTGAGCCTAAAAATCCTTTTTTTTTTAAAACCGTGAACCAGGCCAAGTTATAACCCTCAAAAGACCTAATTGAAGCAGGGTTTATTTTGAGAGCATACTCAAAACGAGATAGCGTTCCTGACTCCCATGAGTTGTGCTAAAAGATCTTTGTTGGTATTGCATGTGCATTCAAAAATAAATGTCGTATCTAAACTAGTGATTCATTCACAAGGTTTTGTGACATCTTTTCAATAAAAACTTCAAGATAAAATGTTTGTTCCATTAGAATTATCGTTCTCAGAATTAACATTTTCTGCTTGCCTACATTTGTTTGACATCATGGATGTTTACATTTGAGCATCATTGATGAGCTTAATCTTTTGAGGCCTGAAACTCTGATGAGAAATTGGCAAATCATTTCAAGAATGATCCTATCTAGGGGCATGTTGCCTGAAGGCTTTGTTGAGTATAAGAAAGTTTGTATTGCCCGGTTGATGCTTTCACAAGGGGCAAAGCTGGAAGACTCTATTGATTGAAGAGTGTGCCAAGTACAGTAAATCTGGGGCAGTTACGTCAAAATTCGATGAATCTCTCCCAGATTATGATGACATTTGGAACAGATTATCTCAAGTTGTTATGGTATAAAGTTTCCTTTTGGTGTAAAATCCTTTGTAGACCATGCAGTCTGGGGCAAAAGTTAAATGGTGAAGTCAACACACATAAGCAGACTTGTTCTTATGGATGTAATCGAGTTGATGGATTCCCTCAAGATTGTTGTGAGATGTTGGACTCTTGAAATCCATTAATCCCCAATTGAGCGCCAGTTTGGGTATTTCCCGTCCAAGTACCTTTTTGGGTATTCCTCCGGCTAAGTCTTGATTCAAGTTTCCCCAGCTGAGTATGATTCTATTCTCCAGCCAGGTTATGATCAAGCATTTGTAAGCTTTGAGATGATGTTTCCTCTAGATGTGGAACCCCGCGCAGAGTTTTATCTCTTGTTGTGATATTGTTGTCGTGGCCACTCCCTAAGCAAAGAGTAATGTTGACTTCCACCAATTGGTTGACATCCCCTTTAGGGTTTGCTTTGTTGTTCTCCTTGACATGATCTCTTTTGGTATCTCTATCTTGTTGAGATTAGCCGAGTATTCAGCTAAGCTGTGGTGTTTATTCATCCTCTATTCATCCGTATGTCTGTTTTGTCAGCATATTCATACTCATACGCATCGCATGCGCATTCATTTGTTGTGCATAGCATGTTGTAGTTGCATTGTGCATCTTTTCATTTGTGTTGTGCTTCTTTGCTCTTAGGTGCTGTTAGCCCTGCAGAGCGTGTGTGTCCCCTCTTCATTTAGAGTGTCGACTCGTAAGCAGAAAATACCTATCTTTGTTAATTCCCCACTGAGTTTGTTTCTCGTGGAAGATTTTGATTCAGTTTCCTTTCCCGTTCATTATCTGAATGGAATTAATCCCCAATTGAGATATTTCCTCCTTGGGATGAGTCTTGTTTGACCGTTTCTCTCCAGTTTATTTCTGGATTGAACTTTGGTCCCCCGGCAGTGACTACTTTGAAACTCTCTAGGCTATGCGACCTAGATAATTGGGAGTGCATTTATTTTTGCACCTTTGAGGATTTTGTATTCCTCAGCGGATTATCTTTTTATGGTTACCATTAGAAGATGAAGATTTTGTTTTCTCCAGCAGTGTGGTTGCAACACTCTTTTGGAATCCATTGTATGACAACAAACAACAACCTCTTTATTTGAGAAACTTGTGTGTCTCCATTTATAGGACGTTATCTTTTCCATCAAATGGTATCTCTCAGGTTGTTCCTATCAGAAAAGTTTGTTGTGAATTTCCAACAAATGGTTGTCTCTTTATTTGAGAAGTTTGTTGCGTGATCTAACTTGCCCATATCTCCTGTGAAGATCCCTGATAGAGTTATCGATTCCTAGCTCCTGGCAAATCTCGGCAGAAGATTTCCAGTTGACCTCGGCAGAAGGTATTTTCTTTCCTAGAATCTCGGCAGTAGATTTCTTGGATATTTTCAAAGGATTTCCAGCAAAAAAACCTCTGCAGAAGGTGGCTCTATTTCAGATCTCTTTGGTTGATCTCGACAGTAGATTCTACAATGAGTTTTTAAAATAGAATTTGCAACAAGCCTCGGCAGAAGGTATTCTCTTTCCAAGAATCTCGGCAGTAGATTTCTCGGGTAATTTCAAGAAAAAAAAATATCCAGTTGACCTCGGCAGAAGGTGTTTCATTTATTCTCTGGTTAATCTCGGCAGCAGATTACCCAGTAAACTTTGATGGTTAACACATTTCCCAATGAAACTTTAGAAAAAGGTACTCCAATGAATGGTAAGTCTCTTCGGTAAGACGGGACAGTTCGTTGTTGAGATTTGTTACTCCGATGAATGGTAAGTCTCTTTGGTTAGATGGGACAGTTCGTTGTTGAGATTTTGTGACTCCAATGAATGGTAAGTCTCTTCGGTTTGACGGGACAGTTCGTTGTTGAGATGTTGTTACTCCGATGAATGGTAAGTCTCTTCGGTTTGATGGGACAGTTCGTTGTTGATATTTGTGACTCTGATGAATGGTAAGTCTCTTCGGTTTGATGGGATAGTTTGTTGTTGAAATTTGTTACTCTGATGAATGGTAAGTCTCTTCGGTTTGGCGGGACAGTTCGTTGTTGAGATTTTTGTTGACTCCGATGAATGGTAAGTCTCTTTGCTATGCTAGAAACAGTTCATTGTTGAGGTATTAATTTTTCCCAGTGGAGCCTTGCTGTGCTAAGTTTTCCCTGATGAGTTATATCTTTGTTGTGTTGTGGTTTATTTCCATATACAGTTATCCCCAGTTTGAATCTTTTCCTCAGCTGAGTCCTAGTAGTTGTGCGGTGTGTTCCCTGGCAAGTTGGTGGTCTCCTGTGATGTGTTTCCCCGTTGGAGTTTCTTTCTCCCGTTCTTTGTTTTGTTGATCTCCTGTGGCATATTCTCCCCACAGATGTCTTGTGTCTACATACCATTTGCATAATCATATCATGTTGTGGTCCCTTAGGGCCAAAAATTGGGGTTATTGTCATATTTAAGTCTCTTCTATCTCGTCGAGACAAAGATGCCCATCTTCATATCTCCGGATAGAAGAAACTTAAATAGGGGCAGCTGTAATACCCTAATTTTTACCCCTAAGATCCCACATATCATTTGCATTCTATGTGTTTCTCCTGAGTATCTGTATATTATTCTTACTTGTTTCTGTTTACTAACCTCTAACCAAAATACCAAAAATATTTTGCAATTTTGTGTTCGTTTCTTCTTCTTTGTGTGTTTAGGGTTTGGCAAGGAGATTGAGGGCAAAGGTATGATTTGGAATCAAGTGCGGCTATTCAGTTGTGATTGAGATCATATGGAAGTTGGACCTAATCTTGGTCAAACTATCAAGAGATTGCTTCAAGTGCAAGTTATCTGTTTCAGTGGGATATTTCTCAAGCAGTGACTATCAAGCTGTTGTGTGGCGATTTTCATCAGATTCAAATGACTGTTGTTCAGTTGTGGCTTGTTCAGTGGTAGTTGTATGGCATATTTTATCAGAGGCTTGTGAAAAAAAGAAAAATCAATATTGGCTTTGGGCTAAAAATAAAGACTTGCTATCCACGATCCTTTTTCATATCCATTTTCCAAATCATGTCCACTTATTCTTCTATGAATTTTTCTTTTCTAATTAATTATCCATGAATCATTTCCAATTTCTAAACCCATTTTTTCTAAACCATTTCATATCCAAATCCAACTATTCAAATCCATTTTTCAATAACCATTTTAATTTTTAATTCATAATTCTCCAAATTCCCATTATCCAATTATCCATTTCCAACATCCACCTTTTAAGATCCTTATCCATAAAAATCCATTCTCCAATATCCATTCCTAAATACATTTGATTTGGATGTCCATTCAATTTTTATATTTCTTATCCATTCTAATACCCATATTAATATCCATATTATTTTCCAATATCCATTTTTTCCTAAATCCACCCTTTTATTCATTACCTACATTCAATATCCAAATAACAATTTCTTAATCCAATTCATTTTAATCCATAACCATATCCATGAACCATTTTTTCTAATCCATTTCTTAATCCAATTATATAAAAAAACATTTTTCAATTATGTCCATTTTTTTCCCCATTTTTCTATCATAAACAAAACCATAATCCATTACTAAATAATACATTATTCATCAAATCATTTTCTTTAGAAGTTGGTATCATACAATTATAATAAATTCCAAGTGCTACTCACGCCCATCCAAACAAAGCCAATAACGAGCCAAATTAAAAGCTGCTACATGTCACAGTACACAAGTTACATTCTAAAGTAAGCTGCTATTGCAATTAGACATGAAAGCTATAAGCTAATTCAACCACATAAAGCTATGAATAAGCTGCAAGCTATTTCCAAACTTCAAGCATTCTCCAAGCCGTACACTACCACACGTTCCAAGCCAACACGTGAGCTGCTACGAGAAAACAAATCCAAACCTGCAGCAAATAAAACGCTGTACATTGTGAAGAAAACGACGTCACACACCAAGCCAAACGCAGCCGCAAACGATATACTCCATAACGCATACACAAACGCGGCAGAAAAAGAGCAAAACGACGTCAAAAGTTCAGAAACGGCAACGAAAATTTCATTCCAAACTCACCTCTTCACTCTATAAATAGAGCTTTCTCTTCACTCATTTAGCAAGCTTGAATAGCCTCTCGAATCCCTGCAGAAAAATCTCCATAAACACTTTTCAAGCTTCAACCAAATTCTTCCATTACCTCCCATCATCTTCATCAATTTCCGTTCGAGCTTAAACTTCATCATCTTCTTGACATAACCAAAACCTACAGAATACAAATTCAATTCCACATCTCACAACAACACTGCAAATCCTCAAACAAACTCAACAATTCCGTTCGTAATCTCGCGCACAACGCGTCTCACAATTTCTTTCAAATCAACAAATCAACATCAACAACAATAATCTGGTCACAGCAGAAGAAAAGAGAAAGAAGAATAGATTTGATTTTCACCTGAATTCGAAGGTAACTTGAAGTTCGATGTCGAGATTTCGCAGTTTGAATTTGAACTGTTGATTGCGTAATGTTCGAAGTTGACGATATATGTTGAATCTACACGAGATTTCGATCTTAGTTGTGTTAATGTCAAGTTGTATCGCTCAAAAAAGATGACGAATCGTGATCCATCCGCCATGGAAGAAGCTTCACGCGGCCAAGGTTGAAGAAGGATAAGATGAAATCCACTTTTTGATTCTCTTTTTATTTCATTTTAATTGTTTCTTTAAAAAATATATATATATAAAAAATGTATTTTAATAAACTTTGGGCCTTGGCCCGTCCCAACCTCTTTTACTGACCATCACCACCTGCTTCAATTTCAAACCTCCCTTTCTTTTCTTAATTTTCATTCTTAATTTTCTTTTAAGTTTTCTTTTATTTTTTTATTTTTTAATCTAATTTCTAAAAGAATATAATTCCTTCCTCTTTCTATTCCATGATCAATCAGTATATATACAAGAATTCCTAGCATTCCTTGCTGTCAGTCCGTAATAGAATGCTTATCTCAAGGCTATATCTATGGTAACTAATAATATATGGTCAACACCAAATAATACTCATTAATATATAATAATATACAATCAATAATAAATCCAAACTAATAATGATTATTGCCTATTCTATCACACCCCCGCAGTCGAAACGGGAGGGTCACGAACGCAGAGACTGTTTCGAAAATCCTCAAAAAGAATAAGAGGCAATCCCTTAGTGAAGATGTCAACTATTTGATAACGAGAAGGAACATGACGGACACGAACCTCTCCACGAGCAACTTTTTCCCTGACAAAATGAATATCCATTTCAATATGCTTTGTGCGTTGGTGTGAACAGGGTTCCCGGATAGATAAATAGCACTCACATTGTCACAATATACCAATGTAGCCTTTCGAATTGGACAATTCAATTCCAAGAGAAGATTTCGAATCCAACAGGACTCAGAAACAACATTAGCCACCCCTCTGTATTGAGCCTCGGCACTAGAACGAGATAGAGTAGGTTGACGTTTGGATGACCACGAAACCAAATTGTCACCCAAAAACACACAATATCCCGATGTGGGTCGTCTAGTATCGGGACATCCTCCCCAATCAGCATCAGTATAAGAGACGAGATCTGCCACTGAGGAAGGATAAAGATGTAAACCAAGATGAATAGTGCCCTACACATAGCGTATGATACGTTTTAGAGCGTTCATGTGTTCATCCTTGGGGTCATACATATGAAGGCAAATTTGTTGAATAACATAAGAAATATCGGGCCTCGTGAATGTGAGATATTGTAGTGCTCCTGCGAGACTGCGATACTGTTTCGGATCCGCGTACGAATTACCTGTTTTAGCACTGACTTTCGGTTTAGTGTTAACTGGAGTTTGAGTTGGTTTACAGGCGGACATACCAGCACGATCAATTATTTCTGCAGTATACTTCTGTTGTGACAAAAATAAACCGTCCTCATGGCGAGTCACACTGATGCCTAGGAAATAATTTAGAGAGCCCAAGTCCTTCATAGCAAATTCGGAGCTCAGACTAGCCATTATAGATTGGCGGATATCATCCGTAGACGCAGTCAAAATAATATCATCAACATATAATAACAAGTAGGCCAAATCAGAGCCATTCTGATAAATGAATAGAGAATTATCTGATTTACTATTATTGAAACCAATGACAGAAACGAAATCAGAAAATCTCTTGTACCACGCACGAGGAGCCCGCTTAAGCCCGTATAAAGATTTTCTCAACAAACAAACATAATTTGGATGCACAGAGTCCCTGAATCCCATAGGTTGATGCATATAAACTGTTTCCTTAAGCTCACCATGGAAAAAAGCATTTTTGACATCCAACTGATGAATTTTTCAATTTTTCGAGAGAGCAAGAGTGAGCACAGTTCGAATTGTTGCTGGTTTCACCACCGGACTAAAGGTTTCGCCACAATCAATGCCGACCTGTTGAGTTTTTCCATCACCTACAAGACGGGCTTTATGCCTCTCAAAAGAACCATCAGGCTTTTCTTTATGAGTAAAAATCCACATTAATCGAATAACATTCACATCCAGTGGACAAGGTACTAAATCCCACGTCTTATTTTTAATAAGAGCATTAAATTCATCATCCATAGCCAATTTCCAATTCGGGTCACGAAGGGCAGAAAGAGGATTATGGGGAATTGGTAATTTTGTACCGGTTGTATAATGAGCTTGATGTGAGGTGTATCTTGGATTGGGCTTATAAATACCATGTTGGCTTCGGGTTACTGGACGTGGTTCAATAGGGGGCTGATGTGAAATCACTGTGGGAGGAATTAGTGTGGGTTGTATTTGGGTAGGTGATGTGGGCTGATGTGTATGGATCATGGGCGTGGGAGATAGTGGGGAAGTTGGCCGGATTCTATCATCTGGTGGGGCCGTGGGAGAAGGGGTTAATTCAGGTGGTGGTGTTGGATTTATGGTGGGTTGGGTCAAAGATAATGATTGATTTTGAAGATAATGGACTGTGTATGGAGGGAATCCACTATCAAAAAAATCATAAGTATTAGGTTGTGGTTTATGCACTGTAGCAAAAGGAAATTTGCTTTCATCAAAATAAACATGCCGACAAGTGATAATTTTATTACTTGATAAATCCAAACACTTATAACCATGATGATTCAAAGGATATCCCAAAAATACACAAGGAGTTGAACGAGCTTGCAATTTGTTTATTGTAGTAGATGGAAAAAGAGGATAACACAAACATCCAAAAATCCTAATGTGAGAATATAATGGATCTTTTTGGTATAGAACCTTTAGTGGGGACTCGTTGGCCAATAATTTACTCGGAAGTATATTATGTAAATATGTTGCCATTTGCAATGCATGATGCCAAAATGAAGGTGGTACGGATGCATGAACTAGAAGAGTTCTCATGATATTATTAATGGATCGAATTTTTCTTTCAGCTTTCCCATTTTGTGAGGAAGTATGCGGACATGAAAAACAAAATGCAATGCCATTCGAATCACAAAATTTCCAAAAAAAATTATTATCAAATTCTCCCCCATTGTCACATTGTACATTTTTAATGTCACGTTCAAATTGAGTTTGAATATGTGCTTGAAGTTTTGCAAACATAGAAAAAACTTGTGATTTTTTAGCAATGGGAAACGTCCACAAATATTTAGAATAGTCATCCAAAAAAAGCACATAATAACGATGTCCCGAAGAACTCAATACGGGGGATGTCCAAAGATCACTATGAATAATATCAAAAGGCATAAATGTCATAGATGTAGATGCAACAAAAGGCAACTTAATATGTTTTCCGAGTACACAAGATTGACAAACCTTAGACCTAGAGGTACGAGTACAATCAATCATTTTATTTTGTCAAAGCGACTCTAAAACTGAGGCTCCCGGGTGACCCAAACGATCATGCCAGAGGGACGATGCTAAAAAAACAGAATTTGGAGAAATTATATTTTGACTTGTGGAGGATATGGGATAAAGGTCACTTGTGTTATCACATCGCATTAGGTGCGTCCCCGTCTGCAAGTCATGCATAGAAAATCCAAACGGATCAAAGATTACAGACACATTATTATCAGTAGTAAACTTCCTTACCGACACTAAATTTTTTATGATTTTAGGTGCATGAAGGACATTTTTTAAGGATAATGGTGGGTTTGGTGGAGGTAAGGATGTATATCCATAACCGCGAATTGGAATTGAGTGTCCGCTACCAACAAGAATTCCATTATTTTTGCTCAAATTAAAATAAGACAAAAGATTACCTTATGTGGACGTCATATGAGCCGTTGCCCCGGTGTCCATGTACCAATCCGGATCAGGCTGAGAAAGGGACATCATATGCATTGCCGATTCGATGTCCGTTGGAGTTGTTGTTGCATAGGCTTGTTGCTGTTATGGTCTCGGGCCCAATACACCAGGCTGTCTTGGCTTAGGTTGATGAGCCCATGGTTGAGTTGGGTAAGGACATGGAGGCATGGCCCAAGGAGTTTGCATCAATGCCCACCAAGGAGGTTGAGTCCACTGCTGCTGATTCCAATGCTGTCCACCACCACTGGTCTGACTACCCCAGCGGTTGTTGCTGCGTCCGCCACTAGCTTGGCTGTTACCGCCGCCCTTATTTTTGTTACGGTTTTTGGGATTATTGCGGTTTTTGTTGATCGTTGCACGACCATTGGAATTATTGCTTTGATGTGGTGTTTGAAAAGAGGAACCAGCATCAGGAGAATAATTATTAGCAACAAGGGCAGTGGAACCAGAATCTTGCTTTGCTCGCTCCAAAAGTGTGGTCTCCTCCAATGCAAGTTTGGACCGACCCATAGCAAAGGTAGGTAAGGTCTTCTTGTTCTGCATCACGGTGACAAAATTTGCGTATTGTTCTGTCAAGCCTTGAAGCATTTTCAGAACCATACTGTGATCACTGACCGGAGCCCAGACATTGGCTAGTTGATCGGCAAGACTTTTAAGACGATTGCAATAAGCATTTTTCGTCGAAAAATCAACAAGGTTTGTGTTGGTAAATTCCTTATTACGGTACATAGCCCTTGAATTTTTATTGTCTTAAAAAAGATCAGCAACACTTTTCCAAGCATGTCCAGCCGAGTCATCGTCAATGAGAATGGAGGTGAGGATATCGGAAGAGATCGTGGCATAAATCCACTACAAGACCACTGCATCAAGGCGCTTCCAGAGAGCGAGATCGTCGGCTTTGGTCTTCTCATATGCAGCCTTCGCCTCTGCATCAGTAGGAAGGATGATATGTTCAAGCACGTCATGGACTCGTGCTTGAACTTTGAATAACACCGACCACAAGCGGTACTGCCCAGATTCTAAATCTAACGTGATAGGAATAAGGAATTTCACATTGGTGATAGACAAGGCAGGATGGAATTTTTGAGTTTCAGACATGGTTTTCACATTAGGTGATGATGTTTCAGACATGGTTAAGTAGAAAAGGATTGCGAAAGCAAGAGAAAGGAAAGGGTGAGGACTCGTGATACCATAAAAGAATATAATTCCTTCCTCTTTCCATTCCATGATCAATCAGTATATATACAAGAATTCCTAGCATTCCTTGCTGTCAGTCCGTAACAGAATGCTTATCTCAAGGCTATATCTATGATAACTAATAATATATGGTCAACACCAAATAATACTCATTAATATACAATAATATACAATCAATAATAAATCCAAACTAATAATGATTATTGCCTATTCTATCAATTTCTACTTTTTATTCCACATAGCTATTAATATTTCTCTTCAATTTCTTTAAAGTTTTTTTTAAGCTCTTAGAAAACATTTCAAAAAATTCATTAAAGATATTTTTGATTTTTATTTCTTTTATTTTCATTTTTGTGATTTGTTGGTTGTGTGGATCATAAATTTTAGATCCACTTTTCTTCATCTTTTTTCCTTATGATCGATGAAAGTCTAAACGATCTTGGAATTCCCTTTGTTGAATTTCGATCAAGACGAGATCGTTACCATTTTTCTTTTCGTGTGGCATCGCTTTAGGATGACGATCTATATATCATTCATCTCGCATGCATTAGCACACATATCTTATTGGCCGGCCTCATTTGTAGGGTAATTGCTCCAATAAATTACTCAGCGTGTGCTTAACATATACCAAAATTTGTCCCTAATCGAAATAAATCCAATTCAACACTTGTACTTTCGTGGACCGGACCTTGATTGGTCGCGTCATCCCAAGGTTGATTATTTGATTGCATTATTTCCATAACCTTTGATGCTTGATGCGTAGTTGCTTTGGGTATCCCAATCTTCTTTCAAGTCTTCGTTAAAGTTGGCATAATCGCATTAATTAATCACCGTAGTACAAGATATGAAGCGGAATCGGTTGCCTTTTTTCATCTTCTTTGACACTAGTTGCTTTGTTATTTTGGTTGTGGATGATTAAGTTCACCATACCATTATTATGTATATATATTGCTACTATATACTATATTTTGATTACTTCTTGCTCCCTACCTCTTTTATCTTTTATGCTTCATTATTATCATCTCATATCATGTTTATGATTCCGCAATTTTTTCTTTGTCCGTTGGACACATGTTTATGCTTATGTCTTCTTTTTCTCTTTGTCCATTTGGACACAAAAATATTAATAAAGGCTTAAACCATAAAAAACTTAATTCTCCTCATGTTGGACTATTGGTTACTAGCCTATGCTTTGGAGTGATCTCTTTATGGACTTCTTTTGAAGTAATATTGGACTTATGGACCTAGAATTAGGACTTCCTTTGCTTGGAGTATTGATTGAAGATTTGCCTTTATTTGGCCATTTTGCTTAAGGATGGAATTCCTTCAATATTTCTTTGAAGTCGCTCCATTGTGGTTAGATTGTTCTATTCCTTGGCTTTTATTTTATGCAATAGGATAGTCACTTATTCTCCTCCCCATTCTTCAATTTTCAAAACTCTCTCCCTTTTGCAAAATCTTCTTGTTTTCAAACTTTCACCTCTTTCATAATAAAACCTTGACTTTGGTCAAGTGATTTTTTTAAAGCTTTGTTTTCTTTAATAAATGTCAATTTATCTTAATCATACTTTGACTATTTCAAAAGACTTAAAAAAATACAAAAACTCATTCAAATTTTGTGTGCTTTATGCCTCTTTTCTTTTAAACTTTTTTTCCAAAGAAATTAGACATGAGTCATTTTTTGATTAGATGTAAAACTCCTAACCATGGTATTTTGTTGAAAGTATGGTTATTTTCCACTTAGGTGTTGAAGTGATTAGTCTTGTTGATGTTAATCCAAGCAAATCCTCCATCTTAATGTGAAGCAAATGCCTCTTTCCCATGCCTTTGGGTAATTAGTTGAATATTCTCTCTTGAGAATGACGGGTTGTCTTTTTCAAGATAAAATGAACCATAACCAATAATTTTTGTTCTTTGTACCACGAATTACGGGGTTTTGATCCTACATTGCACACCGTGGGTACGTAGGCATGAGGCGATAAGTCCCTCCAAACACAAAAATATAAAAAAAATAGTTCTCCTCTCATCTCTTCAATCTCTTTTTCAAGCATACCCTTTTTTTAGACCAAAAAGCAGTGAATACATCAAAGGCTCCTATAGAGTACTATAGATGTATTGGGTGCGTAAAACCTTCCCTTTACATAACCAACCCCCTTACCCTTATCTCTTTAGGTTTTGTTCGCTCTTTTTTCCTTTCCTTTATGGATAAAAATAAAAGTGCGGTGGCGACTCTTGCTTATTTTTGAGTTGAGTTAATTAATAGCTTATACTCACAAATTTTACAGCTACAATGATAATGCTTTAAACGTTTCCCATTTACTATGAATGGTTCGTTATTCCTACCCTTAATTTCTATCGCTCCGCTTTGTAACACTTTGGTTATTTCAAAAGGACCGGACCATCTAGATATTAGTTTCCCAGGAAAAAGTTTAAGTCTTGAGTTAAATAGGAGCACAACGTCTCCCACACTGAATTCTTTTCTAGATAAACGCTTATCATGCCATTTCTTAGTTTGTTCCTTGTATATTTTGGCGTTTTCATAAGCGTCTATTCTTAACTCTTCTAGTTCGTGCAGATCTAGGATTCGCTTTTCACCTGCAGTAGCGTAGTTTAAGTTTAGGGTTTTAATAGCCCAATAGGCTTTGTGCTCTAATTCCACGGGTAAGTTGCAGGATTTACCATAGACTATTTTGAAAGGTGTGGTTCCGATTGGTGTTTTGTAGGCCGTCCTATATGCCCATAAAGCTTCATTAAGTTTGGATGACCAATCTTTCCAAGAGGTGGTGACGGTCTTCTCTAAGATTTGTATTATCTCTCTATTCGAGACCTCAACCTGTCCACTAGTTTGTGGATGATATGGTGTTGCTACGCGGTGTCTTACTCCATACTTCAATAGCAGTTTGTCAAATATTTTTGATATGAAGTGGGAGCCACCGTCACTTATGACAAGTCTCGGCATACCAAATATGGGAAAGATTATGTTTTTAAAAAGCTTCATGACTACTCGTGTGTCATTTGTAGGAGAAGCTATAGCCTCAATCCATTTTGAAACATAGTCGACAGCTACGAGTATATATTTATTTCCAAAGGATGATGGGAAAGGTCCCATGAAATCAATCCCCCATACATCGAAAACTTCTACTTCCAATATGCCTTTTTGGGGCATCTCATCGCGTCTTGATATGTTACCAGTGCGTTGGCACCGGTCGCAGTTTAATCTCGCGATATGGACATCTTTCCAAAGGTTAGGCCAGAATAGGCCGGATTGCAGGATCTTGGCACATGTCTTTGAAGTACTTGCATGTCCTCCATAAGGAGCAGAGTGACAATGAGAGATGATGTCTTCTATTTCATCTTCAGGGACGCAACGGCGGAAAATACCGTCGGCTCCTCTCTTAAAGAGCAGAGGTTCATCCCAATAATAATTTTTTAGATCATGAAATAATTTTTTCTTTTGTTGATAAGATAAGTCCGGTGGAAGTACTCCAGCTGCTAAGTAGTTGACTATGTCAGCATACCATGGCAGGATTGTATGTGCGTTAATTTCTTCCACGGCTTCTTATATTGTTGGTTCATTTAAGTGTAGTTTAGACATATCACTTTCAAGTTGGGCTATGAGTCGCTCATATGGGAAATCATCATTAATAGGCACTTGTTCTGGTTGAATTCCTTCTATTCTTGATAGATGGTATGCAACGACATTTTCAGTTCCCTTTTTATCTTTTATTTCTAGATCGAATTCTTGTAAGAGTAGGATCCATCTTAGCAGTCTAGGTTTTGCATCCTTTTTGCTTAATAAATACCTAATAGCAACGTGGTCTGTATAAATGATGGTCTTCGCTCCCACTAGGTAAGAACGAAATTTGTCAAGGGCAAAAACCACAGCTAGAAGTTCTTTTTCTGTGGTGGCGTAGTTCATTTGAGCAGGATCTAAGGTTCTACTTGCGTAGTAAATAGCATGGAGTTTTCTATCCCTTCTTTCTCATCGAAGATAAATCCAGCGTCTTTCATTAATAAACCGGTCAGTGGTTTGGTGATTTTCGAGAAATCTTTTATGAATCGTCGGTAGAAACCGGCGTGTCCTAAGAAACTTCGTATTTCTCGTACGGTTTTCGGAGGTTGAATATTTTTTATATTCTCTATCTTAGCTTTATCAACTTCAATCCCTCTATCGGATACAACGTGTCCAAGTACGATTCCTTGATTTACCATGAAATGGCATTTCTCCGAGTTTAATACGAGATTGACTTTTACGCATCTTTCAAGTACCATTTCTAGGTTCGATAGACATCCTTCAAAGCTCTGCCCACAAACAGAAAAGTCATCCATAAACACTTCCATAATGTCATCTATAAAATCAGCAAAGATTGACATCATGCATCTTTGGAATGTGGCAGGAGCGTTACATAGTCCAAACGGCATTCGTCGATAAGCAAATGTACCATAGGGACATGTGAAAGTTATCTTTTCTTGGTCATCAGGATGTATCGGGATTTGAAAGAATCCTGAATAGCCGTCTAAATAGCAGAAGTGTGAGTGTTTGGCCAATCGTTCCAACATCTGGTCGATGAAAGGCAATGGGAAATGATCTTTACAAGTGGCTTTGTTCAACTTTCTATAATCGATGCACATTATACTTCCAGTTACAACTCTTTGTGTTATAGATTCACCTTTTGCGTTCTTGACAACTGTAACACCTCCCTTCTTTGGTACGACATGTATTGGGCTAACCCATTTACTGTCCGATATCGGGTATATAATTCCTGCTTCTAAAAGTTTTTTTACTTCATCCTTGACTACGGTGCTTAAAATTGGATTAATCCTTCTCTAATGTTGTCTAGAGGATTTACAGTCTTCCTCTAGCATAATGCGATGCATACAAATAGAAGGACTTATTCCTTTAAGGTCAGCGATGTTATATCCTAACGCAGTTGGATATTTTCTTAAGACATCTAAAAGTTTCTTAGTTTCGGTCTGTCCTAAATCTGCATTGACTATCACAGGTAGTTTGAGTTCTGCGTCCAAGAATTCATACCTTAAATTATTGGGTAGTGTTTTCAGTTCTAGAGCTGGTTTCTTCGGGCAAGGCAGATGATCTGGTGTAAGTGCTAAACATTCACTTAGGCTATCGTCTTGATAAGGTTCACTCCAATTGTCATCTTTTAAAATCGGAGGTATTGGAATTTTTAGAATATCTGAGTATATAGTTGGTTCCATCTCTATTTCTCTTACGCACTCATCTATGACATCTAGTAGATAACATGTATCATCTATAGCTGGAGCTTGTAAGAATTATGTCAAAATAAATTCAACCTTCTCTTCACCAACTTCAAAAGTTAGCCTACCCCTCTTCACATCTATAATAGCTCCAGCGGTAGCTAAGAATGGTCTTCCTAATATGATAGGAGTAGTGGAGTCTTCTTTAATATCCATGATTATGAAATCGGTAGGGATATAGAATTGTCCTATTCGAACTGGAACATTCTCTAGTATACCAACTGGGTATTTAATAGAGCGGTCAGCTAATTGAACAGACATCTTAGTTGGTCTTAATTCTCCCATATCAAGCTTTTTGCATATGGATAAGGGCATTACACTAATGCTGGCTCCTAAGTCGCATAGAGCTTTGTCTATCACGAACTTTCCAATTACACAAGGTATGGAGAAACTACCTGGGTCTTTCAGCTTAGGAGGCATATTGTTTTGAATTATTGCGCTACACTCAACAGTAAGTGTAACTATTTCGTTATCCTCAATCTTTTTCTTATTGGATAGGATTTCTTTAAGGAACTTAGCATATGCGGGCATTTGAGTGATAGCTTCTGTAAAAGGTATTGTGATATTCAATTGTTTCAGAAGTTCAACAAATTTCTTAAATTGCCCTGCAGTTTTGAAGTTTGCAAATCTTTGAGGATACGGAATAGGTGGTTTATATGGTGGTGGAGGCACATAAGGTTTTTCTTTATTTACGGCCTCTTGGTCATTATCTTCATTTTCCTTGGGTTCATTTTCCTTCTCAGTTGTTGTGCTATCAGGCCTTTGGTACATGGTTGGATTCTGAAGTCTCGGATCAATGGGTCCATCTAATTCTTTTCCACTTCTCAGTATAATAGCATTTGCATGTCCTTTTGGATTAGGTTGCGGCTGTCCAGGAAATGTTCCAGTAGGAGTAGTAGTAGGTGCTTGTTGTTGGGCCACTTGTGAAATTTGCGTTTCCAGTATTTTGTTGTGAGTGGCCAATGCGTCTACTTTGTTGGCTAATTGCTTAATCTGTTCACTAGTGTGTACGTTTTGATTCAGGAATTCTTTGTTTGTTTGAGTCTGGGTAGCTATAAAGTTTTCTATCATCAATTCAAGGTTAGACTTCCTAGGAACATTTGGTGTAGCTATGGCAGCCTTTTGATAACCTGGTGGTGTAGCAGGTGCTTGACCAGGTGCATACAGTGCATTGTTGTTTTTGTAAGAGAAGTTTGGATGATTTTTCCAACCAGGATTGTAGGTATTTGCATAAGGGTTTGCTTGAGCATAATTCACTTGGTCTGTAGAGGCTCTTGCTAAAACTTGGCATTCCGGGGTAGCATGTCCAGCTGTTCCACATAATTCGCAGTTTGGAGCTACAGCAGCCACGGTGGCTGTGGGTGTTATGGTCAAGTTATCTATCTTTTGAGTTATGGCATCTACCTTAGTATGGACATGATCTAGGCTAGAAACTTCGTACATTCCTCCTTTTGGTTGGGATTTCTCCACTGGAGTTATTTCACCTCCCCATTGGTAATGATTCGGAGCCATACTCTCGATGAGTTGGTGGGCTTCATCATAGGGTTTATCCATCAGTGTACCACCAAAAGTGTAGGAGCACCAGCACAATTCAGCTTTCCCATCCCCTTGATTTCTCCTTTGACACCATCACCAAAAGTTACATGACCTGAAGAATGGAGCTTAACATCTACCAACAAATTCTTAACTCCTGTCATGTGTCTTGAACACCCACTATCAAAGTACCAGTCTTCTTTAGTAGAAACCCTAAGAGAAGTGTGAGCTATTAAGCTGGTAACTTTACCTTTTGGAACCCATTGCTTCTTAGAATTGAGGGCCTGATTACCTTTGTGAAACTTCTGTCTGGGAGTATCCTGATGTGCCTTTTGAGGATACCCATGTAGCTTATAACAGTAGGCCTTTATGTGTCTAAAACGCCCACAGTGATGACATCTCCAGCGCCTGAATTTCTTCCTAGAAGGAATCATGTCAGGATGTTTAAGCATCTATTTTAACATCACTAGTTTGGAACTGGTAATAACATCATTAGAAGCTGCAACATTGTTGAATCCCAAACCACTTTTGTCTCCAGCAATTTTCCCAATACTAAAAATGTTGTCTAGAGCATCAGTACCATTGTTCAACATTCTAACAGTTTTGGTCATAGAATCCAGTTTAGAGTTAAGCATACTGACTTTATTTTCAAGTTCAGTCTTTTTAGCTTCTAACTGCACTATGGTTTTCTTTAGCTTCTCTCTTTCAAGACACACTTGTTCACTTCTCATGCACAGTTCTTTATAAGAGGCAGCAAGCTCTTCATAAGTAACCTCATCATCACAAGAATCATCATCTGACTCACAAACCCCAATCATAGCTCTAACAAGCTTAGCTGATTCTTCTTCAGATTCACTCTCACTATCAGACCAGGAAGCAGATAACCCCTTTTTCTGCTTTTTGAGATAAGTAGGACATTCTTTCTTGACATGACCATACCCTTCACATTCATAGCATTTGACTCCTTTGTCATTATTGGACATTTCTTCATCTCTAGTTTTCTTCCCCTGATCTCCTGATCTGTTGGTGTCAGATGTGATGTTCTTGACATTAGGATTATAACTCCTATTTATCCTCTTCATAACCTTATTAAACTGTCTTCCCAGCAAAACAATGGCATGGGACATCTCCTCCTGAGACTCAGCACCATTCTCTTTCTTAGAATCTTCAGAACTAGATACCAAAGCTATACTTTTGGTTTTCTTTCCAGGTTCCTCTTCCATTCCTAATTCAAAAGTTTGAAGAGAACCTATCAACTCAATAACCCTCATCTTGCTGATGTCTTGGGCTTCTTCGATAGCTGTCACCTTCATTTTATATCTCTTGGGAAGGGATCTAAGAATTTTCCTCACCAGCTTCTCTTCAGTCCTCCTCTCTCCTAGAGCACTAGATGCATTTGACAACTCAAGGATGTTCATGTGGAAATCATGGATAGTCTCATCATCCTTCATCTTCAGATTTTCAAACTTTGTTGTCAGAAGTTGAAGTCTTGACATCTTGACTTTGGAGGCTCCTTCATGAGTAGTCTTCAAGATATACCATGCTTCCTTAGCTACTTCACAAGTGTTGACCAACCTAAATATGTTCTTATCAACACCATTGAATATGGCATTCAAGGCTTTAGAATTCCCAAGGGCAAGCTCATCTTCTTCCTTGGTCCATTCTTCCTCAGGTTTCAGTGTTGACCTACCCTCTACTTCCTTCCCATTCTCATCCTTTTCCACAATAACAGGATGTTTCCACTCTTTCAAAATTGCCTTCCAGGCCCTGCTGTCTAATGACTTCAAGAATGTAACCATACGAGGTTTCCAATAGTCATAATTTGAGCCATCTAGAAAAGGGGGTCTATTCACAAATCCACCACACTCCTTGTCCATTGCACCAGAAAGTAATATCCCTAGATCTCACCCAGATGCAGAGCAGGATGCCTGCTCTGATACCAATTGAAATTCTGGTATCAGATGTGTGATGTTAAGTGCGATGTCACAACAACACAATCTGCTAATATGAACAAGGCAATAAAACAGTAAATCAACACAACAAATTGTTCACCCAGTTCGGTCTAACTACCTACGTCTGGGGGCTACCAAGCCAGGGAGGAAATTAACTATTAGTAGTATTAAATTACAGACTCAACAATCCCAGTTGATATCTACCTAACTTAATCACTACCCAATGACACTTCTACCTAAGAAACCACTTAGGTATGAGAACCCACTCACTCCCTAAATCACCTCAGTGATACAATCCAATGATTACAAATTAACCACACAACTTGATTCTGCTTAACAGCTTTTATCAAGAACAATTAACAACTCAAAAACAGTAACACCAATTCAAACATGAATGGTTTACAGAACACACACGAAGACACAAATGACACTCAGTCTTTAGCTCTTTTTCTTCGATGTCTTTCACCAAGGGTTGAGGTTGCGTTAAATAGAATTCTGACTTGGGCTTGGACATCTTCCAAATATCTGATTTGATTTGTTATTAAAACAGAATTTAAAACAGATTTTATCTCCAAAATATTTTTTAAATCTTCAGCCCTTAAACATAGCAATAAGATCTGCTCCAAATCTGATTGCAACAGAAAATATCTTATCCAATATATTCGCATCCAATCTCTCTAACAGATCTCCCCAAATCACACATAAACGCGCAGCCCTAAAACATCACTACCTGATGTTCTAATGTTCAGTTATCTTATGTCAAGACATCGGGTTTGAGATCAGCACAAAACTGCAACCCTTACAAGCTAACATAATCATAATGCTAACTAAACACAACCAGAATGTTAGTGACTCATGTTGAAACATCAACCATGACATCAACATTGTTTTACCAAAAACTCAGCCAATCAAAAGGACTAACAGATATTGAGAAAAGAACACCAAGAAGTACAATTTCAAGAAGCCTGATTTGGTTAAGTTGAAGAAATTAGCAACCTTGGTGACTTGCCATGAAGATTTCGCTAAGCGATATGGAAGATTGGTTGGTCTTCTCAAAACCAAGATGGAGGAAGGAATTCTTGACACTTTGGTGTAGTTTTATGACCCTCTTTACCATTGCTTCACATTTCCCGATTACCAACTTGTTCAAACCTTAGAGGAGTATTCTTATTGGTTCGGTCTGCCTGTGAAGGAGCAAGAACCTTTCAGTGGTCAAGAGAAGATTCCTTCTCCAAAGGAGATTGCTAATTCTATCCACTTAGAGATGTTAGAAGTTAAGCCTCACCTCACCTCCAAGAATGGGATCAAGGGACTACCTTCCAAGTCCTTGTTTGAAAAAGCCTTCTACCTAGCTAAGATGAACAGTGTGGATGCCTTTGAGGCGGTCTTTGCTTTACTTGTATATGGTATATTTCTGTTCGCCAATGTTGAAGATTTCATTGATATCAACGGCATACGAATCTTAATCAGTGGAAATCCTGTACCGACACTACTTGGTGACACTGATCACTCTATCCGTCATACGACTCTCCAGAGGAAGGGTACCATTTCATGCTGTGCACCTCTGCTCTACCAGTGGTATGTGACGCATTTGCCTCGAACATCTCAATTCAAAGATAACCCTGACAAACTTCATTGGTCTCAGAGAATCATCTCTCTCACCCACAATGACATCTTTTGGTATGATTCTGCTTACGATAAAGAAGTAATAATTGATAGTTGTGGCCCATTCCCTAACGTACCACTCATTAGTATCCGAGGTGGGATTAGCTATAACCTCGTCCTTGCTAGACGTCAGTTTGGATTTCCAATGAAGGAGAAGCCTAAGAGTATTCATTTGTCCATTTCTTTTATCTCAACGAGGTGGCTAGTGCTGAAACCAAAAACAGAGTTTAGCATGTTTGGGACACGCTCCACAAAAGGACTAAGAATGATCTAGAAAAGAGAAACTGTGTGGCTTTGGAACCATTCCTTCAATGGGTTTGATCTCGAGTTCGTGACCTTAAGATGCCTTATCTCCCCAAGAGACCTCCACAGCTTACTGTTGTGCCTCCCTCTGTCATTCTCGTTGAGCGCATGGAGGAGTATCAAGAAACCTTGGCAAGGATGAAGCTTGAGAGAGACACATGGGAAGGAAAGTACCATACTGTTTGTGTTGAATAGTAGGAGCTAAAGAAAAATATGAAAGAGAAGGATGATATGATTGAATGGCTGGAGAGACGTGTGATTGACAGGCATGTGGCGCAAGAGAATTTATTTTTCTCTAGCGTGCAACCTACTTCTAGCACTCATGAGTATGCCAACATTCCTCCGACATCTGGCGCTTAGAAATGGATTGTCGACAAACTGATCATGGAGCATAACAAGCTGAAGAGACAGAAGAGGATGCGTGGAGTGGAGCCTTGCTAGATAGAATTACTTGTTAGGCCTAGCCGTTATTCTTATCTCTTTGTATTTTGAGCCTTTTGAGCTTTGTTTGAAATGTACTGTGAAAGTTGTAACTTTTCCCAATATTTAATGAAATGAAGCTTATTTTGAAAATTGCCTCTCTCGAGTTCCTTAAAACCAATTGCATTTGCACTGCATCTTGCATTTTTTCCAAATTGTCACGAAACTAATCTTGTTTTGCAAACTTTATAGAGATGGATTCTGGAAGAAAAAGAACATGGTTGTATACTTTCATGGTTCCCAATTTGGAGAAACTATTAGGACTGGGAGAGTTGATTGAAGACCCATTGGCTTTTACTGAAAAGTATGGGAGAATCCTCCCATTGCTAAAACTCCAAATGACTGAGGGACCGCTTAAGAATTTGGTCAAACTCTACCATCCTGTTTACCGTTTCTTTGTGTTTCCTGATTATTAATTAATGCCGACTTTGGAAGAGTATTCCGCTCTGATGGGCATCCCTGTCAAAGACTCTCCTCCATTCTCTGGAATAGAAGAAGAATTCAGTGACAAAGACATTGCAAGAGGGACAAAGCTAAGGCTGTCTGACATCAAAGCTCACTTGACCATCAAGGGAGGACGTCGTGGATTACCCGCTCAATTCTTGCTCGAGAAAGCTCTCTACTTCGCTGATAGGAAGAACTCTACACTCTTTGAATCAACCTTTGCTTTACTTGTCTATGGCCTATTTCTATTTCCTAATGCCAAATACTTCATCGACGTTCAGGCTATTCGAATCTTTATGCTCAACAATCCAGTTCCTACACTGTTGGCTGATACTTATCATGCCATTCACTCGAGATACATGCGAAATGGAGGACCGATTGTCTGTTGTGTTACCCTCTTTTATAGGTGGTTTTCGCACCTACCAAAGATCGCAACCTTTTGGGATGTGGAAGATAGCACGATTTGGTACAAGAAGCTTATGGAGCTGACCCATACTGACATTGAGTGGTATGACCCGATCTATGGTGGGGTCCTTATGATTCATAGCTGTGGGGACTTCCCCAACGTGCCTTTCATGGGCAGGAATGGGTGCATCAACTACAATCCTGTGCTCGCTCGCCTACAGCCAGGTCACCCAATGGAGGAGATACCTGATTTTAATGATTTGGAGATGCTTTTTCTTGAGGAGTTTGAAGGTTTCGAGTTCAAAATCAAAGTTGAGCGTGCTTGGCGCCGCATTAACAGACAAACATGGACCGCTCTGGGAAGCCCTGATTGCACCATCACCGAGGCCTGCTTGGAATGGTCTCGTGAAAGAGCTCTTATGATGAGGATGCCTTATCCCCATCATGAGTTACCCATAAAGGAGGAGTTGAAGTTGAAGAACGCGCTAGGGGAGTTGACCCTCGAAAAGGCAAAAATCAAAGAGCGAACCAACAAGCTCATGAGGAAGATCAATGGAGGGGAAGGACCATCCGCAAGTTGATCAGATTCCTAGTTTCCTTTATGTTGTATTTTTCGCTTATGTATTTGAACTATGAAGGCGTACTACCTATGTTGTAATATTTGCAAAAATTGCTAATGAAAAAGTTTATTTTGATGAGTATCCTGTTATCAACAATGTTTGCAAAATTCTTGTTTCCTTGATAATTTAACTTGCATTTACATTTGTATTTTCATTTGCATCATGTCATAGCGTATGCATTTCTTTCCTATCATGTCTCATGTTGCCGTCTTCTCTTCAAAAACCATCATACTGAATCCTCGACACCGCTACAACACCCGAGCCCAAGCTCGTCAGAAGATGTCAGAGCAAGATTTTGATATGGACAGAGTTAACAACGAACTGAATCATATACAAGGAGGTATGGGGCAGATCATGGAAGCCCTTCAGGTTATAAAAGCAAAGAGGGATACTCAGGCCACTGTGGTCTCTGAAATCGTCACCCCAATTGTGGAACCCCCTTCTACCACCACTACCTTTGTACCTTCATTAGGTATGCCTTTTGGTTTTGTACCACCACCAATTCCTACCTCTTCTCAACCAGTTGTTCCCTTGGGAAATGGGAATCACCAAGCTATCCCTACTTTTACTCCACCAGCAATGCAGACCCAAGTGCATCCTGTTTTCCACAATCCGCATCCAGTTTATGATTACCCTGAAATGTCTGAAGAAGGAAATGAACGCCATGAAAGGTTGAAGGAAAGTGTGGAGACGATCCAAAGGAAAATTAGGGCGATGGAGGGAAGCAATATCTTTAGTACTGACGCTAAGGATATGTGTTTAGTTTCAGGATTGGTAATTCCACATAAGTTTAAACTTCCAAATTTTGACCTGTACTCAAGTGCGACATGTCCTAAGTCACACTTGATCATGTATTACTGAAGAATGGCTGCTTATATGGACAATGACAAGTTGATGATCCATTGTTTCCAAGATTGTTTAAAGGGAGCTTCCGCAAAGTGGTACATGACCTTGGACCAAGATAGGATCCATAGTTTCCAGGACTTAGCTGATGCTTTTGTGAAACATTATAAGTACAATATGGATCTGGCACCAGATTGAAGGCAGCTTTTGAGCATGTCACAAAACAATTCCGAGTCTTTTAAAGAGTATGCGCAGCGATGGAGGGAGTTGGCTTCACAGGTAGAGCCACCTTTGTCAGAAAAAGAACTGGCTGACTAGTTTGTGGATACTGTGAAACCAGAGTTATATGAAAGGATGATTAGCAGTGTCAGTACCAACTTCGCTGATATTGTTGCTGTAGGCGTAAAAGTAGAGGCTGGTATGAAGAGTGGAAAAGTAGTCAGTTCTTCAAGCAGTTCAACCAGTACTAACATCAAGAAACCTCCAAGCAACTTCCACAAAAAGAAGAAGGGTGAAACCAATGCCATTATGACATGTAGGAGAAAGAATCTAGCATGAAAACAACCATCTTATCAGCCACATCCAAATTTTGCTCAACAACCAATGTATCCAATGCAGTACGCTCCACAACACTATGTAGCAGCTGTAACTCCAACTTTTAGTCATCAGGCCGCGCAGCAAGCGCCAATGTATCAACAATAACCTAATTTTCAATCAGTATCAAATGCTCAGAATTATCAACAACAACAACAAAGGCCGCAATCTCCTCAGTCAAGCGCTCCCTACAGAAGACAAGGGAAAAGCCTTCATTCCCGCCCATTCCGATGACTTACACCGAGCTCTACCCCTCTTTGGTTCAACAGGGCCTGATTGTCACAAGGCCTATGGGTCTGCCCACAGAGAAATCCCAGCCGTTCCATAATCCTAATGTTAATTGTTCATTTCATCAAGGCTCAGCTGGTCACGACTTAGAAGGTTTCCTTGCCTTGAAATATGTGGTGAAAAGTTTGATGGAAAAGAAAATCTTGTCTTTTGAAGATAATCAGCCGAATGTAAAGAACAATCCACTGCCCACACATGTGGCGACAAATGCCATTGAAGATAAGAATGATGAAGTATTGGTAATGGATGCGTCAAAAATCAAAACTCCTGTCAAGGTTTTCCACGCAAAGCTGCTTGGAGCTGGATTGGTGAAAACCTGTCATGGTAATCGTGAAGAGTGTAACAGCAGTGTCAGAGGGTGCCAGTTGGTCCAAAACGATATTCAGAATTTGATTGATGGAGGTTTTCTGCAGGTCCTCACTAAGGTGGAGAAGGAAGAAATTGTGGTGATTGAACATGTTTTCAATTTACCAGAATCAAAGGAGAAAATGCATGTTTTCAATGTACCAAAATCTAGTTTCGTGGTCCCTGTGTTCAACAAACCTAAACCAATATTCAATACATTTGAACCCATTGTTGCTTCCACTATTAATCAGACAAAGCCAAAAGACATCAGACAACCTGTTCCATTCCAATTCAGAAATTCAAAAGTTATGCCATGGAGGTATGAGGATAATATGGTCAAAAAGTATGAAGAGGTGGTTCCAAGGAAAGAGGTGGGAACCACCAGTGAAGAAGTGATCAACATAGCTGGGAATGGGAAGATGACTCACAGTGGTAGAGTTTACACCCCTCTGTTCAAGGGAACTGTGTCTAAAGAGACCGTTGCTCTTGTGCCTTCCAAGGACATAAAAAAGAAGATGGTTACGAAGGAAAACGATGATGAGTTTCTGAGAATTATTAAGAGAAGTGACTATAGGGTGGTGGACCAGCTGCACCAAACTCCATAAAAAATTTCAATTTTGTCTCTGCAGATGAATTCACCCACCCACCGAGTAGCTTTGCAAAAGATATTGGCACAAGCCCATGTTGTCCAAGATATTACTGGCGGTCAGTTTGACCACATCATTGCTAACATCACCGCCTGCAATACTCTCAGTTTTAGTGATAAAGAGTTACCTCGAATAGGTCGAAACCATAATCTTGCCTTGCATGTATCAGTAAAATTCCAGGAGGATACTCTGGCCAGGGTTCTGGTAGATACTAGTTCTTCCCTGAATGTTCTGCCGAAAAGGACTCTTGAGAAGTTAGCTTACCGAGGAGCTGTGATGAAGCCTACTTCACTCACTGTCAAGGCCTTTGATGGCTCAAGGATATCAGTAATGGGAGAGATTGAGTTACCAATTCTGATTGATCCTCATGTTTTCAATATCATTTTTCAAGTATTGGATATTAATCCCACCTATATCTGCCTGTTGGGAAGGCCTTGGATTCATGAAGCCGGTGCCGTAACTTCTACCTTGCATCAAAAGATGAAATTTGCAGTGGGTGAAAAGCTGGTCATTATCCATGGTGAGGAAGATCTAACGGTCAGTAATCTTTCCTCTTTCCGTTACATTGAAGCTGATGAAGATGCTCTAGAAACCTCTTTCCAAGCTCTTGAGATAGCTAATGCTATTATGCTTGACGTTGAAGAGCCATTGGTCTCGAGCCATCCATCTTTTGCTTCCTTCAAGAGTATGCAATCTGCTCTAAAAGAAGGCGTTCTAGATGGCTGGGGCAAGATCATCGAAGTCCAAGAGAGGAAGAAATACCAAGGGTTGGGTTACAAACCAACTTTTGACGAAACAACTGCTGCTACAACGACTAAGCCGAAGAAGATCCAAGAAGTATTTGTCAGTGGAGGACATCAAGTCAATGCTTTGATAGGGGATGCAAAAGATGAAGACATCAGTCACTTGGTCTTTCAGTGTGGCACCGCGTTAAGTAATTTGGGAGGCTATTGAGATCCCTGTTTTGTACCCTATGCCAGAGTAATTTGCTTGCTTTTGTGTTTGCTTTCAATTCTGAAACCATGCTCGAGGCTATCAGATTATTTTGTATGGGCCACCGCTTTTAATTCTTATTAATCAATGAAATGATGTTTTGTTAAATTCCTTTTGTCTTTATTTACTGTTTTTGCTTTTAAGGAAAAATGGAAATCTTTTCAAAACTACAAAAACATTTTCTTCTTGCATTCAATTTTGTGCATTTTAATAAAAAAAAGTCCCTCCATCATGCAGAACAAATCCCAAACTCGTTGTATTCAATGAACCTACTTTCACCATTGACTTTGATTCACCTATCTATCAAGCTGAGGATGAGGAGGATTATGAGGTCCCCGATGATTCGGTAGAGATGTGTGAGTACCAGTACACAGACCTTCAACCGCATGAGGAACAAGTTAACGTTATCAATCTTGGTACTGAAGAGAACAAGAAAGAAGTCAAAGTTGGGGCAATGCTTGGGGCCGACGTCAGACAACGGTTGGTGAAGCTTCTTGAAGAGTAATTAGATATGTTCGTATGGTCTTACCAAGATATGGCTGGTTTGGATACAGATATAGTAGTTCATAAACTACCACTTAAGCCCGAATGCCCGCCGGTGAAACAGAAACTTCGAAGAAGTAGACCCGACATGGCTCTTAAGATTAGAGATGAGGTCAAGTGGCAATTGGATGCAGGATTCTTAGCATTCTCCAAATACCATGAATGGGTGGCTAACATCGTGTCTGTAATGAAGAAGAATGGTAAAGTGCGAATGTGTGTAGATTACAGGGACCTTAACAAAGCCAGTCCAAAAGACGATTTCCCTCTACTGCATATCAACACTCTTGTGGATAATACAACCCGGTTTGCAGTTTTCTCCTTTATGGACGGTTTCTCCGGCTACAATCAGATCAGAATGGATCCTACCAACATGGATAAGACTACGTTCATCAAGCCCTGGGGAACTTATTGTAACAAAGTCATGCCCTTCGGTTTGAAAAACGCAAGGGTAACCTATCAGAGAGCTATGGTGACTCTTTTCCATGACATGATACATAAGGAAATTGAGGTTTATGTTGATGATATGATTGCTAAATCCCAGAGTGAGGAGGACCATCTAGATCACCTTCTAAAACTATTCAAGAGACTCCGGAAATACCAATTGAGGCTGAATCCTACCAAATGTACCTTCGGTGTCAGATCAGGAAAACTGCTCGGTTTTATTGTTAGCCAATGAGGAATTAAGGTGGACCCTAATAAAGTACAAGCTATTCAAGAGATGCCAGCTCCGTAGACTGAGTCTCAAATACGAGGTTTTCTGGGTTGTTTAAATTATATCTCCAGGTTTATCTCCAACATGACTCCCACTTGTGAGCCAATCTTCAAGTTGCTTCGCAAAGACCAGACTGTAGAGTGGAATTCCGACTTCCAACAAGCCTTCGACAAACTCAAGAATTATTTGCAAGAACCACCGATCTTGGTCCTACCTGTTCCAGGAAGACCTATCTTCATGTACATGGCTGTATTGGAAGGATCAATGGGCTGTGTTTTGGGCCAACATGATGAATCTGGATGCAAAGAGCATGCCATATACTACTTGAGCAAGAAGTTTACTGATTGCGAAAGTCGTTATTCACTGCTATAGAAGACCTGTTGTGCTTTAGCATGGGCCGCTGGACGTTTGAGGCAGTACTTAATATGTCATACTCCTTTATTGATCTCGAAAATGGATCCGATAATGTATATCTTTGAGAAGCCTGCTCAAACAGGAAGACTTGCCCGTTGGCACATGCTCTTGTCAGAATATGATATCCAATATGTCACTCAGAAGTCTATCAAGGGAAGCATCTTATGAGATTACCTTGCAGATCAACCTGTTGAAGACTATGAGCCTCTTAAGTTTGATTTCCCCGATGAGGACATTATGCTGATAAAGAGAGATTGTGAAGATCCAGGCCCTGATGAAGGCCCTGAACCCGGTTCCAGATGGAAAATGATGTTTGATGGTTCTTCCAACTATAAAGGACATGGTGTGGGTGTTGTATTGATGAACCCTAATGGTGGTTATACACTTTTCACAGCAAGGTTAGACTTTGAATGCACGAACAACATTGGTGAGTATGAGGCATGTATCCTAGGGTTGGAAGCTGCAATTGATCTCAGAATCAAGATTCTAGAAGTCATTGGTGATTCTGCTTTGGTTATCTACCAGGCCAAAGGCGAATGGGAGACTAAAGACAAGAAGATGATCCCGTACCGAGACTACATTGTGAAAATGATCCAATACTTTGACGAGATTACTTTCCGTCATGTTCCTCGCTCAGAGAACCATATAGCTGATGCTCTAGCTATGTTAGCATCAATGTGGCAAGTCAGATTTGTTAACGAGGCACCATTGATCAGAATTGAGCGCAAGATTGAACCAACCTATTGCCAATTGATCGAAGAAGAGGTAGATGGGAAATCGTGGTTTCACGACATCAGGAATTATTTGAAGAATCAAGAGTATCCTGCCAACGCCTCCAATCTTGACAAGAAGACTTTAAGAAGGTTATCATCCAAGTTTTTCCCCAGCAACGATGTACTTTACAAAAGGTGTCGTACCCTAAATTTTGACCACCTTCCATATGTTTTCTAATGCCACTTTATTTCAAATAAATAAAATGGCACAATTGGTAAAAGAGCATGTGTAAGACTTACAAGCACAAGGTCTCGGGTTCGAATCCCACTTTCCCCACTTTTTAATGTTTTATTTTTTTTTTTTTTACTACTAACTTTTTCTATTTTTATTTTTAATAAAAAAATCATAAAAAATCATTTTTTATTATTAAATTTTTAATTTTCGTATTTATATTTAATGCATTTTTAAAAATATATTTTTTTCATTAAAATCATTATTTTATGGAAAAATCTCAAAAAATCACAAAAATAAAATAAAATAAAATCTTTTTTTATCATCATTATTAGGTTATTATTTTTATTTAAAATATATTTTTTATTTAAAATTCACCAAGACATGAATTCATCTAGATTCATTGGCTTGGGCTCTAAGGAATGAATAAAATCAAGTCAGATTAAATCATTCCTAATTTAGATAATCACATTCAATTTCTGACCTAATTTTTTATCTATAAATAGAACCTCTTTTTCTCATATTTTCCTCACCCACTATTCACATATTCAATCCCTAAAGTTGTTGTTCTTCACACTGAAGAACAATAACAAATAAACCCTGGCCTCTAACAGCAAGCTGATCAAGAAAGATCAAAAGGGAGCAGCAAAGGATACGCGAAGAACGCAAAAGGAGGTGGGATAAAGAAAGGAGAGGAAGGGAAAGCAGCAGCTTAAGTGAGTCACGACACTCTAGGTTGGTGTCTTCAAACTTTTAGTTAACATTTGTATATATTTATTATCGAATTCCTGTTTGTAAAAATATATATGTTATTGCTTGTTTGTTTCGATTGATTGTTCAAATTTTGAGTTTTTGGGGTATTAATACTAGGGTACGAATTATTTTGAATAAAATGGTTAAAATAAAAAAAATAAAAAAAAAACATTTATTAATCTTTTCTTTTAAAATGAATATTCAAAAATAGAAAATAAAATAAATATGGATTAGATTTTTTTAACTTTTACTATTCATGATTAGGAAATTTAATTGGGTTTAATAAAAATTAATTAATTAACATAATCAAGAATAAGGGGTTTAACCGTGTAATAAAATAAAATAATTTATTAGCTTATTATTACATTTTCTATAATAAAAAATGTGGGTTTATTTAAACTTGTAATTTTTGGGTTTAATTTAAAATTTGGAATTTATTTATAAAAATTGGGTTTAGTTTATATTTTAGAGTTTAGTTATTTTATACAATATAATTTTGGGGTTGTTATAATTTGATTTTTATCATAATAAAGTTTGGATTGATTTATATTATTTTATACAAATTTGGGGTTTTATTTTGAGTATTATAATAAATAGGGGCTCATGTATATAAATTTATAATTTGGGGTTATTATAACATATCTATCTTTATAGGTATTAATTTGGGTTTATTTTTTTATATAATTAATAAATTTTAAATTTAACATTTAAATTTGGGATTGTTATAATTCGGCGGATTTATTTATATTAATATAAATTTTGGGGTTTATTATATTTTATTTTGGTTTTATAAATTGGGGTTTATTTACATAAATATAAAGTTTTTATAATATAATTTAGGGATTTTATATGATTGGAATTAAAAAATAAGGGATTGTTCTAGTTTTTTTTTTTGGGTTTTTAAGATGATAATTACATTTATTTTAATTTTAAGAAAGGGATTAATGTTTTTTATGAGTTTAATGCTAATTTAAAATTAGGGATTTCATTAATGGATATTAAAATTATTTCTGGGAGTGAATTTATTGTTATTTTCTAAAGGGGTTTCATTATGGGATATTAAAATTATTTTTATTACTAAATGGAGCTAATTTTTTTGGGGATTGAATTTATTTCAATTTTTTTTAAAGGAGATTAAATTTATTTTATTAAAAGGAATTAATTATGTTGGGATTGAATTTATTTTTTTATGGGATATTAGGGATAATTGGGATAAAAATTTGGATAAGGGATAAATATTTGGGATAGTACTCTTCGTCCGAGAGTATAAATAATGGATAGGAATTTTGGGATAAAATTCTTAGGTTCCAAGAGTATAAATATAGGCCAAGGGATTAGGATTTTGGGATAAAACTCTTAGGTTCCAAGAGTATAAATATAGGCCAAGGGATTAGGATTTTGGGATAATACTCTTAGGTTCAAAGAGTATAAATATAGGCCAAGGGATAAGGGATTTAAGGGATAAAACTCCTTATCTAGGAGTATAAATACTAGATTTAAGGGATAGAACTCTTTATCCAAGAGTATAGATAGTGGATTGGGTTTGGGATTAGGATTAGGAATAGGATTAGGGGGTAGGAATAGGGGAGGTGAACTACGGTTACTCTGATCCTTCAAATTGAAGGTACGTAGGCATAGGGTTGTAAACCCTAGCGAGTATAATTATAAAAAACTTAGGATTTCTTTTGTAAATAAATAAAAAGACAACAAAAAAACATACCCTAAAATCTAAGGAGGATCCCATTGAGTACAATGGAAGTGAGGGGTGCCTAATACCTTCCCCTTACTTAACCAATTCCCGAACTTTAGGAATCTCTACCCTTAAGATTAGGATTTAAGGTTTATAATTTATTTTCCTTAAAAAAATATGATGGCGACTCGATATTTTTGCCGGCCGCGACAGCTGACGACTCTGCTGGGGACGCCTCCCTAAAGAGAGTTCATCCTATCCTTAGAATTTAGGGTTCTGTTTGTTTGTCTTGGGTTTTTGTTTTTATTTTTCTCATGTTTATTTTTGTTTTTTATATTTTGTTTATTTATTTTATTTAACCCTTGTGTTTTTATTTTTGTCATCAAGCATGGAATTGGGGCAAATGATGTGTGAAGCTAAAGCCCAAGCTTGGAGGATAACCCTAGATTAACATGTGGAACGAAAATGTTTTTGGGGGGGATGCGACATCCCCAACAATGCATTGATATCACACTCAGAATAGATCCTTTCAAAAGTGTCCTCATGGAAGGGCTAGCCCCTGACGTAGAGGATGATTTGAATGTGGTCCGAGACTCTGAGAACTTTCAGCCTACCCCTTACCAAATCATGGACCTTATGTATTCAACCCTCAAGGGCTGTTACTAGGGTCCTACCCCAAATGAGACTTATCCAGAAGGATTACCATAGGAAGGTTTGCTCCTTCTCATGGTAAAACAAGGGTATGGTCTGAACATTGTGGAGCCGTTATGCTGTCCAAAATTTTATAACCTACGTGTGAGGGGATTGGGTAGTCTAAACTTAGATCTAGCTTATTATAGGGAGCCCACCTTACTAGGGCATGCTTGCATATTACCTTACCCTAACTAAAGTATATCATTTGCATTCATCATCCTCATAAAAGTTTTTTGCATTACTATGTCACAGGAATCTTAAACAAAAAAAAGAGTTAAAGTTAAAGGCAATGGAAGTTGGAAAAAGAAAAACCATCACGATCAAAGTAAGAACGTCAGACATAAAAGGCCTAGAAATTTATGTTATAGGGCTGCCTCAAGAAAGGAGAAAGCCTTTGATTCGAAAGTATGGGGATATCTTAGATCTGGTCACTATCCCTATCCAAGAAGAGGGTCTAACCGCATTGGCACAATTCTATGACACAGAACTAAGGTGCTTCCTGTTTCAAGACTTCCAAATAGCTCCCACTCTAGAAGAAATTCGTAGGATGTTGGGGCTCCCTAAAAACAACAAAGGGCCGTTCAAAGCTATAGGGTATTGTCCTTCTTTCAAAGAGATGGCTAGTTGTCTTCCTATCCGTGAAGAAGATTTGCAAGCTAATTTAAGGGTCCAAGAGAACTTTCAGGGGTTTTCTAAAGGATTTTTGGAAAGGGAAGCTAGTCATTTTGCTGCTTGCAAGAAATGGGCAGCCGTGGACGCAATCATGGTACTCCTTATCTTTGGGTTAGTCTTATTCCCAAGTGTAAAGAACTTCGTAGACGTTGCTGCCATTAATTTATTCTTGGCTGTAACTATTGGAGAAGAAGATCCTACGCCAGCTCTCCTCGCGGATATGTACTTTACCCTTCATCAGAAATTCGAAAGAAAGGGAGGAGCTCTATTATGTTGCTCTCATTTATTGTACAAATGGTTGTGCTCTCACCTAGTGAGGGAATTAAGGGATATGAAAAAAAATGAAAACATACGATTGGTCCCAATATTTGGTATCTTTGGTCGATGAAGACATCTTATGGTTCCCACAAATACTCCAACGAGATGACGTGATCCTAAGTTGTGGGGATTTTCCCAATGTACCTTTGATAGGATCAAGAGGATGCATAAACTACAATCCTGTCTTAGCAATGAGGCAATTGGGGCATCCTTTGGCCTACAAGCCCGAGGATAGATTGTTAGAAGGTGTCATCCTACAAAACTTAAACAGGAATCATCCCGATGTTCTAAAGATTGCTCAAGCTTGGAGGCAAAGCATTAAAGGGAAGGCAAGTCTTAAAAGACCAAGGGGGAGAATCTAGGGTACCATATGGGCAATGGATGAAAGAAAGGGTGAGCATAATAAAGTTGCATTTTACTCTAAATAGTCCTATTAATCCAAGGGTTTCTCTACCTACGGTAATCTCCTTAGAAGAAAGCAAAAGACTCAAAGAGACTATCTTACAATTGAAAAAAGAGAAAGAAGAGTGGGAAGGTAAATTTTACCAAGCCACTAGTGAAAGTAATCAACTAAGAAGAAGTCTCACTGAGGTTATGGAACAATCAAGGATCAACCAAGGGATAGCCCAAATGGAAGAGAAGAAGAAGGAGAAAGCTTATGCCGACCTTCAAGCTGTGAGCTCAAGTCTCAAGACTCATAAGGATGATTTAGATAGGGCTTGGCGCCAAAGGGATGAATGGAGGGACCTTTGGATGTCATCAACACAAAGAGGGGTCAAAGAGGAATATGATAGGCGTATCCACCACTTAGAAGCCGAAGTTCAAAGTTTGGCTAACGCTCTTCTCAGATCTAAAAGACAAACTTTAGATGCAACTGTACGATTGAGATCTGCCGAGGAACTTCTTGCCATACAGCCAGAGGGTTGGTTAGAAACACAAGAAGAGAACCATGAGCTTAGAAGGCTATATAGGGAGCTTCAAGATTCCTACGAAGAACTTATAGAGTGGGGCACTTACGTCGAGGCACGTAATCAACAATTGGAGCAAACTACTGAGGAGGACTTGGAGATCATGGCAAAGTTACAAAGTGATGAGGCCTATTATAGAGAAAGGTATCAAAAGCTAGTCTTATTATCCAACGATCTCATCTACGAGATCCCTCGAAGATTAAAAGAGGCTGAGTACATGGCTGATATCTTCATGCCCGTAAAAGGGATTGTCGACTTCCTTACACTTTGTCGTGAGATGGTAGAATATTTTAGAGCGAGAATTAGAAGAAGGATCTAGGATTTTTATGTAATGACGTCTTACTTTTTGTTTTTTATCATGAATAATTTAAGGGTTTACCCCTAGTTTGGTTTTTTTTCCTTTGTAATAAATGGGGCTTTGACCCTAGTACTTTCCATTGATGAATAAAAGTATTCAAGTTGTCGTTACCTTTGGCTTTGCTCTTAATGAATGAAAGTTTAAGATTCCTGAAAAAAAATTTGCATACTCATACATTCATGCATGCATAACAAAAAAAAAACATCAAACGAATTTTTTTTTTATATATCTCTTCTCTCAGAATCATCGCAACAACCTGACTTCTTGACCTAACACCCGCGCTCACCAAAAGAAAGCCATGGAGCAAATGGAACCGAATCACGCTACTTTAAGAGGAGATGTGGATGTTGTCAAGGGAAATGTGGAGGAAATGAAGGACAAGATCAACCTCGCACTCGAGCTTACCAAAAGTAAGCCATGGATCAATTGAAGAAGAATCAAGCAGTCCTTAAGGGAGATGTGGACACTATCAAAGAAAATGATATGAAGGGAAAGATCGATCAACTAAATCTTACTATTCACAACTTGATAGCTAGGGAAACTGAGGCTAGCCGATGAAGGGATAATCTTCCCCCTCCTCTTGAGGATGATAACCCACTATGTGTTTATAACTTGGAGAATGAAGAAGCTCAGGCGGGTAAACAAAGGGTTAATGATCTACCTACTGAAGGAGTAATCCCACCACATGTTCATAGTGGAACACCTAGACCTCCTTACATTTATCGTCCTCAGGTCAACCAGGATGATTGAGATCTCTAGTACCAGTATAATATGGGAAATAACTCGTTATCGGGGCACGCTGGGGCAATTGTCAATGCCATTGAAGGGATAGAAGATAATTTCCTAATCAAGAGGGGAGACATGACAGACTATGGAAATTTGTGGGATGAAGGATTTGTTCGGGCAGGGTTACAAACCGGCCAATCAAGGGATTCAGAGGGTTCACAAGCAAAGGAAGTTTCCTCCTATCAACGAAACTTTCCATAGTGCTGGGGTCGAAAGTCAAATGGCTGCAATAGAAGAGGATGATAAAGGGATATCCAACTTGATGTGTCATTGCTCATCAGACACGATCCTCGACAATTGGAAAACTATTGAGATTCCTGAGATGATTTCTATTTCAAAGTAATTTTCTTTTTCAAGCAAGGGCTACCCTTTGTTTCTTTGGGTTATTTTAACGATAAAATTGCATTTAGTTTTCAATCAAGATCTTATTTCTTTCATTTGCAATTATTTCAAAAAAAATGGCAAGACTCTTTTTTCAACAGTTTCATTTCAAATACTACCTATTCTAAATCGGGAATAATAAAAATATTTCTGCATGCGGATTTAAAAATAAACCTATTGAAAATAACGCCGGTATAATCCCTTATGACTTCAAATTATCGATTTACCAAGCGGATGAGGGTGATGGGGACGATTGTGATCTTTCAGAGGAATTAGCCAGACTGTTAAGGCAAAAGGGTAAAAGAAATACAACCTCACAAGGAACCAGTGGATGTGATCAATCTGGGGACTAAAGATCAAAATTGGGACTTCTTTGGACAGGATATAAAAGACAAATTAATCAAGGTATTACAAGGGTATGCATATGTATTCAAACAATTCTTCCTGAACCAAGAATACCCTATAAATACTTCAAACAGGGATAAAAAAGACTATCAGAAGATTGGTCGTCCGATTCTTTCTCAATGGGGATGTACTTTACAAAAGAAATCGGGATATGGTATTATTCAAGTGTCTAGAAGGATATGAAGCCAATGGGTATACAAGGGCTAAGGAAATTCTCATAGCGGGATATTATTGGTTGACCATGAAATCATACTATTTCAAATTTGTCAAGAAGTACCACAAGTGCCAAATATATGCAGACAAAGTTCATGTGCCACCAACTCATGTGAACATCATAATTGCTCCGGGGCCTTTCTTTATGTGGGGGATAGATATCATCGGGATGATTGAACCAAGGGCATGTAATGGACATCATTTCATTTTGATTATTATTGACTACTACACCAAATGGGTGGAAGCGGCCTCCTACAAGAATGTGACAGGGCAAGTAATAGCCTGATTCCTCAAAAAGGGAAATAAATTGTCGCTATGGGGTTTCTAAGAAAATTATCAGGGATAAGGGGCTTAATCTAAACAAAGTAATGGATGAGCTATGTAGAAGCTTCAAGATTGAGCACCATAACTCTTCACCCTATCAATCAAAGATGAACGGCGGCATGGAAGCTGTTAATAAAAATATCAAGAAGATCGTCCAGAAAATGGTTAAAAACTTACAAGGATATGGCACGGAAACAGTACTCCCGATTGAAGTGGAAATTTCGTCACTAAGGGTTATAATGGGAGCGAAACTAGATAAAGCATAATGGGTTCAAACCAGATATGACCAGCTGAACCTCATAAAAGATAAGCACATGGCTACCATATGTCACAGTCAACTGTATCAAAGGGGGATTAAAAGGGCATTCAACAAGGAAGTTCGTCTACGCCTATTCAAAGAGGGAGACTTGGTGTTAAGGAAAATATTACCCATCCATAAAGATCCACGAGGAAAATGGACCCCAAACTATGAAGGGTTATATGTCGTGAAGAGTGCCTTCTTTGGCGGAGCACTAATATTAACAACTATGGATGAAGCGGATTTACCACGACCGGTGAACTCCGATTCAGTCAAAAAATATTATGCCTAGAAAACGAGGATAAAAGCCCGCTAAGTCAAAACCCCTAAAGGGCGACTTAGGCAAAAATTAGGGCGTCTCGGTGGATTGAAAACTCTAAAGAGCAATCCAGGCAAAAATTAGGGACTTATGAAAAAATAAAACCCGATAAGTCAAAAAACCCAGAAGGGCGGCTTATGCAAAAAAAGGGTATATCATCCCGATGGACTAAGACTCTAAAAGAGCGGTCCAGGAAAAAATTAGGGATATCCAAAAGGCATATGACTGAAAGCACTCAAGTCACCCGTAACAGGAATTCAGAAGGGAGTGATCATTCCAGCTGTCATCTTCAGTAGCGAAGTTTTGTGATCTTGAAGACATAGGGATTACAATGGGGTTTAATAAATAGGGATATTAATGAATTTGCATTTTATTGCCATTTTTACATCTTTCTATATTTGCGGTAATCTCTCTTTATGGGAATTACTTTCCTATGTACTTTCGCCCATTTTCGGGCTTATCATTAACAAAATTTGCTTTTTCAAATCATCTTCTTTGTTCCTTAATAACTTTCCGCTTGATTACGAAGTGTTAATTAATTGTGAAATAAGGCATTGAAACATTGGGTTTAAAATTGAAAAGATTTTTAAAAGGAAAATGGAGTTTACTTTGATTTCGAAATCGTTGAAGGGATCATACGTTTCCAAATCAAAATCAGGGTTTACAAAATAAGCAGACACGACAATGACCAACACCGGAGTTTCTTTAAACATTCTAAGGGATCAAGGATTATTGCAAATCAGGGATTGAGGAATTATGGATTATCACATCACAAGGATTAAGGATATCAGGGATCATTATCAAGGAGTTAAGGGTTAGGGAGTCAGGATGTTACAAAAGCTTATTAAAACTGGGATATACATTACATAACATAAAAAGAGGCGTTAGCCCAAACTATGCATCATACATAATTAATGCATCACATACACATACATGCATTCATAAACATGAACATGCATTCATGCATAAGGGTTTGGAAATCAATTCAATACAGGGTTGCCCAAAGGTTGTCATCAACCAACTGGGTTATAAAAGGGTTCTATTCACAAGGATCTTATCAAATGTACATAGGATGTTATCTGGGAGCTTTTACCAGAATTATATTAAGGGATCATTATCTAAGGATGTTATTTAGGGGTTACACCGGATTCGACCAATGGAATCTGTCAAAAGGATTCAATATGGTATTCAACAAGGGATTTACTAAAAGGGTTTTCATCAAGGGTTTTATCAAAGACTTATCCAGGGTTTGTCAAGTTTCGTCAAAAGATTTTAAGGGATTTCATCAACAAGGGTTCTGTTGGAATTTTCTCAAGGGATTGCACTGTATTCCATCAACGGAATTTATCAAAGGGATATATCAAAAGAATTTTACTAAGGGTTTACTAAGGGATTTTCATCAAAAGGGGTTCTACCGTATGTCTATTCAAAGGGGTTATATCAGGGGTTTTATCAACAGATTTGAAGGAAATTTTATCGGATTTTTATTTGAGGGGTTATATGGGATTCTACAAAAACGGGTTCGACCCGATTTCTATCCAATGGATTTATGGGGTTCTACAAAAGGGGTTTTATCGGATGTTTCATCCAATGGGTTGAATATGGGGATCTAATCGGGAGTTAATGGGTTCTATTCAAGGGTTTGTATCTGTTAGCTCTCATTTTCGATGCCAGTAAAATCAGAGCCATCTCAAGTTAAAAATTATTCTTAAGCATAAAAGAAGGCTTCGACCCAGTTTTGGTGAAGCCAGAGTCGAAGAGAGGTTTTGAAAACCTCAAAAAATTGCTAAGTGTTGGAAGGTCATTCGACCATGGAGATGTTGAAGGAAGCACACTGCAGTTATAACTAAGGTTGGAGGGAAACTTTCAATATTTGAATTTCAAATGAGCAGTTGGCGAACGTGGGAACGGTTGAAGGCAAGAAAGGCGCCAAATGACACGTTTTGAAGCATAAACCGTCAACTAGTAGTTATTTTTTAGCACTATAAATAGGGAGTGTTCCCATAGAATAAGGGTGTTCATTTTTTTGTACAAGTTACTCCAAATTACTCAAAGTACCCGCGTGTAGAGAAACGAGTTCGTGAGAATGTACGTGATGTAACACCATTTCCTTTTATCAATGCAATTTGTTCATCTTTATCATTTATATGTTTCTTGTCTATTCAATATTTTTAGATTTCATGTTCAAATGCTTTTCTCCTGAACTTTATCTTTAAACTTTACTTTCAAATGATTTTCTTCTGAACTTTGTTTTAACCTTTATTTACTTGCCTTCGACAATTATCTTTTTCTCTTGCATTTTTTTTCTTAATTCAAACCTAGTTATTGCCTTCGTTTTCAAAGTCTTTTATTTCCAAATCTTTACTTTCGGCGCTTTTAAGAATTGTATCCTTTATTTTACAGCCTTCTCAATTGTTAATTGTTTTTTACAAAGTTTTTCTTTCAAAGCCCATAGTTGAACGTGGAGTTCATTTAGGTTTTCTGTCGAACGTGGAGTTCATTTAGGTTTTCTTTTTAATTTAGCACATGTCCTAGGATTTGTATGGTCAATCCTGCAAGTTACTCAATTTCATACAAAATTGATAGACCAGAGGTTGTTTACCATTTTCCACAGTAAACAAATTGGCACGCCCAGTGGGACCCAGTGCTAAGTTTCAAAATTTTGTGTTAATCATATCTATCTTTGTTAAGAAACACTTCGTTGTATGTTATTGAGAAGTGGGAAGTTAGCCACAACAAACGAAGGAATATCAAAGAGAAGATATACTAAAAGAATGGCAACCAATGCTAGTCAACAAGATGATCCTCAAGGAAGTATTTCAAACACTCAGTCAAGTAGTATGGGGTCTCAAAGTACACCATCTCCAGTTTCTTCGACGGGAGGACAGACGTCACCACTATTAGTTGTGTCTGAACCAATACAGTCGATGGCAAGTCCAGGATCAACATGTGTAAGAACTTACACATAACCTGTGTTGGAATATATAGGACCACAGAGTCCTAATCCACCAACACCCCCAGGAGGAAGTTCAATGTATAGGCATTTTCCTCCTCCAGGTTTCTCACATCCATTGCCAAGGAATCCACCCTATGGTATGCCTACGTCGATGATGCAGAATCTGCAGAATGCTCCACCCATATTTTTAGAAAATGTAGTATCTTCGCTAGTGCAAGGATCAGGTTCAGGGGGGCGAAACAACCAAAGTATAGGTGTTGGTTACTCTGTTCAAGCACCTAGTCTTACAAATACGTCCATAAACTGTTTGAGACAGCAAATGGATGAAAGTAACATGCAAATGGTACATACATTGTCTCAGAAGATGGGAAAAGTTTTTCAACCCTTGATTCAGAATACTACTCAAACTAACCAACAATTGGCAACACAATTAGCATGCATGGCTGATTTTATGGGAGTGCCAACGCTTGATCGAAGAGCAACTATTGTAGAGGATATTCCACGATGTCAGCCACGAAATGTACCTGAGGTGAACTTGGAAGATCAAGAGATGGTCGAGCCTTTCAGAGTCGAACCACAAAGGAACCAGGTCCCAATCCATATGGAGGAAGAACCAGGAGTAGTCATGGTGAACAGGAACCAAAATGCTGACCAATTCCTTCGACAGGTTCGACACTAAAATGCAGCAGAAGAAAATAATCTTGTAGCCATGGTCGAAAGGATAATGACTAGAAATGGTGTCAATTTTGGTTTCACAAGGCCAAATTATACTTCGCCCATAGTAGATTACATTCTTCAGTCAGAATTACCCCCTAGGACGAAGGTTCCAAAATTCAGTAAGTTTTCAGGAGATACTACTGAATCAACCGTCGAACACGTGGCAAGGTATATGATTGAAGCAGGCGAAATTGCAGGTGACGAAAGCCTAAGGATCAAATATTTCCCAAGTTCTCTCACCAAGAATGCTTTTACATGGTTTACTACTTTGCCTCCTAATTCAATCCAAAATTGGGCCCAATTAGAACGTTTGTTTCACGAACAGTTCTACATGGGGCAAACTAAGATTAGTCTGAAAGAATTGGCTAGCATCAAACACAAAGTCACTGAGCCAATTGATGATTACCTGAATAGGTTTCGACTTCTTAAAGCTAGGTGCTTTACACAAGTGCCAGAACATGAGTTAGTCGAAATGGCTGCTGGGGGTCTTGATTATTCCATTAGGAAGAAGTTGGATACCCAATATCTTAGAGATATGGCCCAGTTGGCTGATAGAGTTCGACAATTAGAAAGGCTAAAAGAAGAGAAAGCTAGATTCAGCAGGGGTAAAAAAGTAGCCTTTGTCGAATGTAATGGAGATGTGGAGAATCTATATGATGAAACATCACATTTCGACGAAAATGAGGATGATGTTGCTGAGTTAAAGCAAGGTCCACCTTATGCCTGTAAACTATTAGCTCCTTCAAATGGAAAAAATCCTGTCGAATCTAATGACAAATTTCCTAAGAAAACATATACTTTCGACGTTACCAAATGTGACGAAATATTTGATTTTTTAGTTAAGGATGGGCAAATGACAGTGCCTACTGGTGCTAAAATGCCACCTTTAGAACAAAGAAAGAAAAGAGGCTTTTCTAAGTACCATAATTTTTTGGGTCATAAAACTTCTCAATGTTTTCTTTTCAGGGATTTGGTGCAAGGTGTTATCCAAGAAGGAAGGCTGAAGTTTGGAGACGAAGGAAAGGCTCAAATGAAGATTGACTCTGACCCATTGCAAACTGTAGAGGCTCACTATGCAGAGCCTGAAGAGGTCCAGATGGTCGAAGTCACTGAAGGTTTCGACTATTCAGTCAATATGGTGGAAGTTACTGAAGACTTCGCCACAAAGCCTGTGATGGTCAAAGTAACTGAATGCTTAGACCAAAATGACATGCATAAGTTGAAGGATAAAGCTAATGAAGGCTTTAATAAGGCTGCTGATGGCCTAAGTAAAAGAAGTACTGATAGTGCTAATTTGATGTTGGTAACCAAGGAAATTGCAGATAAGTTTGTCGAGATGGACAAAGTTGCTAAGGGATTAGACATGGCAGTGAGAGGACTAAAAATAAATACTGTTGAGGGCATTAACATGGTCGAATTGATTGAGGCATCTGATGCTAGTTTAGATAGTGTCAGCACTAATGAAGCTATGGGCAGAAATGTCACCAAAGTCGAAGTCACCAAAGAATTGGTGAACAACATGGTGTTGGTAGGGGAGATGATGGAGATGGATGGTTGCTTGTTAGAGAACTGGATATGTATGGAAGTAGAACAATACTTCAAAACATCTCATAACATTCAAAAATTCAATGCTGAAACAATTGTCGAAGCTGAAGATTCTACTTGGCAGAAGGTAACAAAGGAAGCAGATGGTAATGGTCTGGAAAAGACTACTGACAGCCTTGAAGCTCAATTTTCTAAGATACACTTGAAAGATAAGATTGATGTCAACATGGTCGATATCACAGATCGAAAGGATGAAGAAATGAGTGAGGAAGATAAACAGGAAGAACGTAACAAAGTGGCATACCCCAAGCAGGAGGAGACCATTGTTGATTTTTTGCATCGTTGCCAAAAGAAAGGGTCAGGAGTGATGTTGTGTCCTAGATGTAGTGCCATTTTTGATGAAAAAGCTGCTCACAATTTGGAGGGAGTCAAAAAAGCCAGTGGAAAGTGGGGGCAGAAAGTGAATCAAGGCCCAAGAAGTTTTGATCCCAGAAGATCCTCGACAAGGGTAAAAACCCAGGTACCAGGGGCTAGGCCAAGCACATTTAAACCAGCTGGAAATGTACCAACAGGAAGCTGGATAAAGCCTGTCGAAGGAAGAGGGAAAAAGAAATGGCAGAAATTTGATGTAAAAAGGGGTTCTTCGTTTGAATATCGAAAGGAAAACCATACGACTAACAAATCAGCGTATATCTCTCAAAACTACAAGGGTAAGAACCCTATGACCAGGTCACAGTGGCGAAGAGAACAGCGTAGGCGAAAAGCCATCAGGGAAGCTTAGGTACCAGGACAAGGGGAGTCGAGTACCAATGTTGACAATCAAGTTGGAATAGCTGAGAAAATGCCTATAAGGCGAAAGCTATTTACTGTTCAAGAGTACCAGCCAGAAAGAAAGGTCGAAGATGATGAGAACATGACTGACAACTTCGACAGCGAGTCAGCAGCTTCTCTTGATATTATTGTGAATGTTGTATTAGTAATGCCCAAAGAATTTGGTCAGGTTACAGAAGTTGAAGACTTAGATCAACACACTGAAATAGAAATGCTTGCACACAAACCTGTGTGTTATTACATAATGAATAATGGGTGCGTGGAGGAACAAAATGCCTTCTTTGAACGCCCCACAGAGGCTATCAAGGGTCATTTAAAGCCTCTCTACATTACTGGAAAAGCGGAGAATGTGCCTGTTAACAAGATATTGGTAGATTGTGGTGCAACTGTGAATCTGATGCCACGATTTCTATTAAGTAAGATTGGGAAATATGAAACTGATACCAAACCACACAACATGGTTCTGTCGAACTATAAAGGAAAAGTTGGCTCCACTTTAGGAGTAATACAAGTTGATCTCACTGTGGGAACAATCACTAGACCTACAGTTTTTATGGTGGTCGAAACTAAAGCTAATTATAATTTGCTCTTGGGAAGAGAGTGGATTCATGGCATAGGTGTTGTGCCTTCCTCAATGCGTCAGAGAATTACCATTTGGAGGCCAGATGGTATAGTGGAGAACATTGAAGCTGATCAAGGATACTTTAAAGCACCAATCAATCATGTTGATGGGAGACAGTTTGATAAGCACCTGGCGAACATTGCTCCATGTCCTCCAGCGGATTTTGAGTTCTCACCAGATGAAGAGACATTATATTCATTGTATTTACATCCCGTCGAAGGTTTTAGATGGGACAAGGAGACACCGGGAGGAAGGCTCCCATGTTTAGGCATGCCTCCAATAGAACCCACAGGGTGGGGAAGTGAATTCAGTGATCATGACTGAATTTGAAGCATTGAAGAGAATTTCGGCCTATGTGGTTGAAACAAAATTACAAGCGGCTTTGGAAGCTGCTAATGACCACATGGCTGGCGAAGCCATCTCTGAATTTCGCCAAGAGGGTCCTGGTAAGGACTTCGACCCAAAACCTCCAGATAAGATCCAAATTGGAGAGCAAAGCCAGAGGTTCGACGCCATTTATGAAGATGAGCCTTTGGGGTTTGAGAAAGATCTGCTGGCAAACAATGTTAAAATGCTAGCACAAGATCCTTTAGAAGAAGTTAATCTAAGTGAGGGGGCAACTAAAAGGCCTACTTACATCAGCGCCAATTTAAATCCCCAGCTGAAGGTCGAAGTGGTTCAGTTGTTGAAAGAATTCAAGGACTGCTTTGCTTGGGATTATGATGAAATGCCTGGTTTGAGCAGGGAGTTGGTTGAACATAGGTTGCCTATGACACCTGGGAAAAAGCCAGTCAAGCAAAGTCCAAGACGGTTTGCACCAGAGATTCTTTCAAAGATTAAAGAGGAAGTCGAAAGACTGCTTCGCTGCAAATTCATTCGCACTGCAAGGTACATCGAATGGTTGGCTAATATAGTACTTGTTATAAAAAAGAATGGTTCTTTAAGAGTTTGCATAGATTTTAGAGATTTAAATTCTGCAACTCCAAAAGACGAGTATTTAATGCCAGTAGCAGAAATGTTAGTAGATTCTGCAGCAGGACATGAATATCTTAGCATGTTATGGGTATTCTGGTTACAACCAAATATTCATTGCTGAGGAAGATGTCCCCAAAACTGCTTTTAGATGTCCTGGGGCTTTAGGCACCTATGAATGGGTAGTGATGCCTTTTTGTCTGAAAAATGCTGGTGCCACCTATCAAAGGGCGATGAATTCAATCTTCCATGATTTTATAGATACTTTCATGTAAATATACATTGATGATATTGTTATAAAATCTATTTCAAGGAAGAGTCATATAGACCATCTTCGACAGTCCTTTGAAAGGATGAGAAAATATGGTCTTAAAATGAATCCTCTTAAATGTGCTTTTTGTGTGCAGGCAGGGGATTTTCTAGGCTTTGTGGTCCACAAAAAGGGGATCGAAATAAATCAAAATAAAACCAAAGCCATAATGGAGGCGAAAGCGCCATCAACGAAAAAGGAGTTGCAGTCATTGTTGGGCAAGGTCAACTTCTTAAGAAGGTTCATATCCAACCTGAGTGGCAGAACACAAGCTTTTTCACCACTGCTTCGTTTCAACAAAGATGGTTTCGAGTGGGGGCAATCACAACAGGAAGCCTTCGACAAGATCAAGGAATACCTAAGCCACCCTCCAATTCTTTCACCACCTTGTAGAAATAAAAGTATGAGATTGTATATTGCTGCGTTAGATAAAACTTTAGGGAGCATGTTGGCTCAAAAGTATGAAAATGGAGTCAAAAGAGCCATTTATTATTTGAGTAGAGTTTTAAATGATGCAGAAACTAGGTATAACATGATTTAAAATTTATGCTTATGCTTGTATTTCTCTTGTACTAAATTGAAGCAATATATAAAGCCTGTTGATGTGTATGTTTCGTCTCATTTTGATGTTGTAAAACATATGTTATCTAAGCCTATTTTGCACAGTCAAATTGGCAAATGGGCATTAGCATTAACAGAGTATTCTTTAACATATCAACCTTTAAAGGCTGTGAAAGGGAAAATAGTAGCAGACTTTATAGTTGACCATTCCATAAATGAAAATGATTTGAATTATGTTGAACTGGAATCCTGGAAATTATATTTCGATGGATCAAGCCATAAAAATGGAACAGGAATGGGTATATTCATTATTTCTCCTGAAAAAATTCCATCAAAATTCAAATACAAGGTCGAAGGACCTTGCTCTAACAATGAGGCTGAATATGAAGCATTAATTGTTGGCCTTGAGATTTTGTTAGAATTGGGGGCAACTAGGGTCGAAATAATGGGAGACTCAGAGTTGGTTATAAAACAAATTACAAAGGAATATAAATGTGTTAAAGAAAATCTTATTATGTACTTTATGATAGAAAATAGGTTACTAAAGAAGTTTGAGGTAGTGGCTATCCAACATATACCCAGAATAGAGAATCAAGTTGCTAATGACTTGGGTCAGATTGCCTCTGGATACAAAGTGTCAAAGGAAAACCTTCAGGAAGTCATTGAAGCAAGGGGTAAAGTAGTGGCTGCTGGATTGTGCCCATCAGATTTAGAAACAACTAAGCTTGGGTGCATGGATGGCGAAAATTTTGAAATTTTTGCTATAGATGGTTTGACAGATAGAGACTGGAGAAAGCCTATAGTCGAATACTTACAAAATCCAACGGCTTCGACGGAGCGAAGAGTCAGGTATCAAGCTTTAAGTTATGTACTTATGGGTAATGAATTATTTAAAAAGACCTCTGAGGGAGTCTTATTGAAATGCCTTAGTGAAACAGAGGCATATTTGGCTCTTTCGACAGTCCATAGTGGGGCGTGTGGAGCACACCAAGTAGGCCATAAAATGAAATGGTTGTTGTTTCGACAGGGCATGTATTGGCCTACTATGTCGAAAGATTGCATAGAGTTTGCCAAGGGTTACCAAGAGTGTCAGATTCATGCTGGCATACAGCATATCCCTACAAGCGAATTACACTCCATAGTGAAACCATGGCCTTTCAGAGGATGGGCTTTGGATATAGTGGGAGAGATTCGACTAGCATCTTCAAAGAACCGGAGATATATTTTGGTTGGTATTGACTATTTCACCAAATGAGTTGAAGCAATACCATTGTCAAATATAGGTCAGGAAGATGTTATTGAATTCATCCAAAATCACATTATTTATAGATTTGGTATTCCAGAAACAATTACCACAGATCAAGGATCAGTGTTCACTGGTCGAAAGATGCAGGAATTTGCTAAAGAAACATGTTTCAAACTTTTGACTTCTACGCCTTATTATGCTCAGGCGAATGGGCAAGTCGAAGCTGCCAATAAGGTAGTGATTGGACTGATCAAGAAGCATGTGGGAAAGAAGCCTAGAAATTGGCATAAGACATTGGACCAGGTTCTTTGGGCATGTCGAACTTCCCCTAAAGAGGCTACCAATACTACTCCATTTCGACTTACCTTTGGTCATGATGCAGTATTACCTGTCGAGATATGTTTGCAATCTGTAAGAATTCAACGACATCATGTGATTCCTTCTGAGTCCTATTGGGAAATGATGATGGATGAATTAGTAGATTCGGATGAAGAAAGGCTCAGAGCCTTAGAGTTGTTAAGGAGACAAAAGAAACGGGTCAAAGAATCCTACAACAAAAAGGTTAAGTCTAAATCTTTTTTATGTGGGGATTTAGTTTGGAAAGTGATTTTGCCTATGGATCGAAAAGATAGAACATTAGGCAAATGGTCTCCTAAGTGGGAAGGTCCATTTCAAGTCATATAGGTATTCTCCAATGGGGCTTATGAGGTTGAAGAGTTAGACAAAGATAAAAGAATCTTGAAAGTAAATGGCAAGTATTTGAAAAAATATAATCCTATCTTGCAAGAGATTCATATTAAAGTATAAGTTTCATTAAAAGGGTTGAAAGCCAAAATAGGCCAAGCAATTCCAAAATGGCATACAAAGTAAAGGAGAATTAACACAACAACCTACAAATGAAGAAAAGATTATTCATAATCTCTCTAATTAATGGAGTTGAGGAAATCTACGTAATCTGCGGCAGCTTCATCATCAGAGTCTTTGGCTTTGAAACGTCCTTTCTTGGGAATCTTCATCTTGGTTTCTCTCTTCTTGGCACAGGAAGTTGCTCCAGTGGAGGCCTCATGAGAGGCATTAGTTGTTACTTCAGGCTTCTTTGCCTCTTCAGCTGCTTTCTTGGTTGTTGATTTCTCTGAAGAGTTATTCATATTTGCTTCTTTGAATGCAAAACATGGCTCATGTGAAAGAGATCTTATAGAGGCGAAGCTTTAATTGGATTGGCCAGTCAAACGGTGGAAACACGTTAATTATTCTTAGAAGTATGCCCTAGGGCTATGCTATCAATATTATTTTAAGGATAGAAGCTTGTGCCTTTGGGGCATTAAGTGAATAAAGCTGAAAATTTTATGTTTTCCAAGAAAAGATGCAGAATGCTTTAATTGCAAAATTGACTCAAATTTGAGGCTATAAATAAAACATGTCTCATAAGATGCGCCATGAAGTTGTGAGTCGAAAGGATTAATGGTAAGTGCAAATGATTAAATAAATGCCAAAGGCATTAAGATTGTCATTACATAAAAGGCCTTAAAAGGGGCCAAGAAACAAATGATGATTAAACAACATTGCAAATAATGGTCATGCGGTCATCAGAAGGGAGGTTTCGACTTCAGTTGAGCAAAGATATTCATATGATGCTTGAGGCGAGCTTCACACAAAGATTCGCCAAGCCTAGCTGCTGCAAGTTCTTTTTCGAATCTTTGAGCTTCATCAATAAAATCTATGGCACTTTTTAGCTCTTTAGCCATCTCTGTATCGTCGAACTGCTGTAACTCAAGGTTGCGTTTTTCAGCGTTGGAAATTTTGGTTTGTAATTCCTTGATTTGTTTCTTCCAGACCTCAATGTCTTTCTGGTTCGAGGTTATTTCCTCTTGCTTTTTCTTTTGAGCAACCTCCAGACTTTTGACCTTGACCTGTGATTCCTGCGCACTAAACCAAGCTGCACTTTCATGACCAGCTGTAGCTTCGATGGCTTTCTGGATGGTTGGGAGAAGTTTTATCTCTGCAGATAGTTGGTTTACCACAGTGGTCAATTCAATAAGAAAACCAGATATCTCTGGAGTAAGAGTTGAAAGCTCAAGTTTCTGAAGGTTGTCTTTTAAAAAGAGAGGGGCAGTTGGATCTGAAGCCAGGATTCTGTGGATGTCTCCCCTGAAGAATTTCTTTTTGATTGTCTGAAGAATTGGGTTAACGAAGTCATCTGGTGCTGAGTTTCCAGAAGGAGTCGAAGTACCAGAAGAAGAACCATACCTTTGCCCAAGGATCAATTTGGCATATTCACGAGGATTCGACCATTTGAGTGTCGCTAGTGGATCTTCAGGAGTTGGAATGTTAGCCAAAGTTTGCTTGACCACAGGCAAAGAAGTTTGGTTGGGTTCAATCCTTTCTTCTTCTTCGTCTTCTTCTTCTTCTTCTTCTTCTTCTTCTTCCTCAACTACTAATTCTTCCTCACCTTATTCATTGGTTAGATGCATGTTCTCTTGGTCATCACCTTGCTCAGAGTGGGGTTCATTTGTTTCCTTATGAACAGCTTGATCAGGATTATCAGTATTTGGTTGATTCTCAAAACCACTTTCTTGTTCGCAACCAGTTCCTCTGTGTCCATGGCCATGGCTTCAGGTTGGTTAAAAGGCGGTGGACTAGAAGCCTCATCATCCCCAGAATCAGGACCATCGGCTTGAGCATGTTGTGTGGTGGTTTGGACAGGTGGAGTTGTGTTTTCTGTAGGAAAAGGAGTGGGTTGATTGATTTCACTCAAGCCAGAACCAATATCAGAAGAAGGATGGTAAGTTGGTTCGTCTTGGCTATTGAGGAGAGTGGTGGCAAAGCTGTGTGAAGTTTGTTGAGGATTTGGGTGAACTGCATCAGCCTAAAAACATAATTAAAGAAAATAAGATTGAGGGATTTGGGCGAAGGATATAGATGTAATGAAAAGATGGTGTACATACCTGACCAAGTGCAGCATCAGGGCTTGAATTTCCACTTTCATGGTCGCCAGGAGGTGTTTTCGACGCAACCATGGAAGAGTATTTTTCGACACCACTTGTAGTGGGTGTCTTCTCGAGAATTTTGACCACCTTCGAGGGAGGTGGGCCAGCAGGTCCAGATGCTTTAATAGGCTTTCTTATCTTTTTGGTGAGAACCTCCTCGGGAGATTCGTCATCAGCATCTGAAGCAACGACAACTGGAGCGTCCTTCTTACCTTTCTTTGAAGGTGTTGGAGGCTTTCGACCAGTCTAAAAATAGGGTGATGCAAACATGAGAAGAGGATCACATAATGAGAACTTAGGCAAGGGATGTGAAATATACCTGCTTGCCTTCTGGTTCTTTTTCACCTTGTGAAGCAGCAGCTTTAGCTGAGAGGGCTTTCCTAGGCATAGCTGAAAGGCAGAGAAAATTATTACAAGTTAATAATTAAGTGGTTAGTTACAAAACCATAAATTAAGGGCTTCAAACCTTCACATTTTTCGGATTCGACACGAACATCCTGAATTCCTATATGAAGGTGTCCTTTGAAACTGTCTAGCGTATGTTTAGTCGGAACCACCCGTTGGGTTTTCGGCAGAGACTGCTGTCGAAGGAGTTTTAGATGCTCACCACAAATAAACCAATATGGAAATGGAGGGGACACAGTAAGAAACACAATGTGCTCTTCGTCGGATACCTCTTCATGGTCACGATTGAAGTGATATTTGATGAAAAGGGTGTAAGTGAGTTTGGACCCTGAAATGTTTATGGTATCTTCAGCATCAACTTCAGGATTATAAGAGATGCCATCTGGGCGATGCCCTGTGATGGCAGCCAGGTCGAAGAGGGTTGGAGTAACCATTCCACATGGCAAATGGAAAGTATAATGAGTGTTGTCCCAAAAAAACAGGGACGCTGCTAGCAAGTTCAAGCAGTAGGGGATGTTGGTCTTCGACATCATGAGGAGATCATAGATACCTATGGATTTCCAGTGTTCAGTCTTAACTTTTTCCATATTTTTCATCCAAAGATCAAAATCTTTTAAGGGGTTAACGGCTCTTACCAGTCTAGCGCCATCATTAAGATAACTAAGGTTGATCTTAGGCAATGGGGGTTCTCCAGGAGAAGTTTCAGTCATTCTAGGGACACTTTTTTGCCCTAATAGCCTTGACTTTCAGTATGAAGGGAAAAATTCACTCAGTTTCTCATCAGTGATTTCAACATCGGCCAAAGGGCCAGATAATGCATATGGTTTATCAGAGACAATCAGGGGAATCATTACCTGGTATTTGTAGATGCTTCGTGCCTCTTTTGTGGTAGGTTCTGACATACATCGACGGTTGTCTACCATCTGGGGGCCAGGGATGTTCGTGAATGATGGAATAGATTGTTTGTACTGAGTGGCTTTACCCTTTTGGGTTTTCTTCTCTTGAAGGTTTGCTTGTGAGGATGCCATTGTTGGAAAAGAGTGAGAGGTAACTGTGTTTTTGGGTTGTTCTTGAAGAAAACTGAAGAAAGAAGAAATAGGTTGCTTGAGATTATGAGAGTTTGAAAAAGTTCACAAAATGGTGAAAAAGGGTATTTATAAGCACTTGAAAATCCCAAGGACCTTGAATCCACCGTTGAAGTTGATCTGGTAGTGGGACGCGTGTCTTTCTTTTGGAAAATGTTGAGTGTTGGCAGTTATGGTCAGACTGCAAGACGTATGTTTCCAAGAAAAAGTCATGATGAATACGGCTGAAAAGACGTTTAAGGATTCATCATGATGGCATGACGTCACAAGTGTGGGTTAAAGGAACTAAACAGTTTAACTATTGAGTGAGTAGTGGGTTGTTCAGTTAAGGCCATGCAATTTCATAGTCAAATGAATAAGCGTCGAAATGGTTATTATATCAAAAAATGACCTTCCTACCAATTCTAGCGAAAGGAAATTTCTTGGGGGCAATTTGTTAGCTCTCATTTTCGACGCCAGTAAAATCAGAGCCATCTCAAGTAAACAATTATTCTTAAGCATAAAAGAAGGCTTCGACCCAGTTTTGGTGAAGCCTGAGTCGAAGAGAGGTTTTGAAAACCTCAAAAAATTGCTAAGTGTTGGAAGGTCATTCGACCATGGAGATGCTGAAGGAAGCGCGCTATAGTTACAACTAAGGTTGGATGGAAACTTTCAATATTTGAATTTCAAATGAGCAGTTGGTGAACGTGGGAACGGTTGAAGGCAAGAAAGGCGCCAAATGACACGTTTTGAAGCATAAACCGTCAACTAGTAGTTATTTTTTAGCATTATAAATAGGGAGTGTTCCCATAGAATAAGGGTGTTCATTTTTTTGTACAAGTTACTCCAAATTACTCAAAGTACCCGCGTGTATAGAAACAAGTTCTTGAGAATGTACGTGATGTAACACCATTTCCTTTTATCAATGCAATTTGTTCATCTTTATCATTTATATGTTTCTTGTCTATTCAATATTTTAATATTTCATGTTCAAATGCTTTTCTCCTGAACTTTATCTTTAAACTTTACTTTCAAATTATTTTCTTCTGAACTTTGTTTTAACCTTCATATACTTGCCTTCGACGGTTATCTTTTTCTCTTGCATTTTTTTTCTTAATTCAAACCTGTTACGTTATTGCCTTCGTTTTCAAAGTCTTTTATTTCCAGATCTTTACTTTTGACGCTTTTAAGAATTGCATCCTTTATTTTACAGCCTTCTCAATTGTTAATTGTTTTTTACAAAGTTTTTCTTTCAAAGCCCATAGTTGAACGTGGAGTTCATTTAGGTTTTCTGTCGAACGTGGAGTTCATTTAAGTTTTCTTTTTAATTTAGCACATGTCCTAGGATTTGTATGGTCAATCCTACAAGTTACTCAATTTCACACAAAATTGATAGACCAAAGGTTGTTTACCATTTTCCACATTAAACAGTATCCAGAGTGATCAAGGTATCACTAAAGTCCTATCCTATTCCAGTAACATGATCGGAGGATCATAGGAATCGTAGGAAATATTCACCCAGAGGGGTTGAAAGGAATAATGGGTTCTATCAGGGATTGATAATGGGTTCTATAAAAGATTAATAAGGGGTTCCATCGGGTTTATATCCATTCAAAAGTGGACAAGGGGTTCCATCGGGGTTTTATTAAATATTTCAGTCTGGAATTTTCGTCAAGGGGTTCTACCAGGGTTTTTACCAAATAATTTAGTAAGGGATTGATAAGGGGTTCCATCAGGTTTTTATTCAGTTAATAGTTGATTCCAGATGTTCCATCGGGATTGTATTCAGTCAAAAGTTGACATCAATGGGTTCCATTGGGGTTTTATCAAGCCATTTAGTCAAGAATTATCATCAGGGGTTCCATCGGGTTTTGTATCAAATCAGTTCAGTCTGGAATTGTCACAAGGGGTTCTACCGGGGTTTTATCTAAATAAAATAAGATAAGGGAATAATCGAAGCATCAGGGTTTGATCTGCTTTGGAGGCAGTGGGTTGTTTTCATCAAAATTTGGGGTCCTTTTATATTTAATCGTCTCCTCCTCGGAAGGAAGAAGGCTCGTTGACATCATCCGTCCGATTCGAAGCCGATTAAATAGGGGCAGCTGTCGTACCCTAAATTTTGACCACCTTCCATATATTTTCTAATGCCACTTTATTTCGAATAAATAAAATGGCACAATTGGTAAAAGAGCATGTGTAAGACTTACAAGCACAAGGTCTCGGGTTTAAATCCCACCTTCCCCACTTTTTAATGTTTTATTTATTTTTTCTTTACTACTAACTTTTTCTATTTTTATTTTTAATAAAAAATTCATAAAAAAATCAATTTTTATTATTAAATTTTTAATTTTCGTATTTATATTTAATGCATTTTTAAAAATATATTTTTTGCATTAAAATCATTATTTTATGGAAAAAATCTCAAAAAATCACAAAAATAAAATAAAATAAATTTTTTTTTTATCATCATTATTGGGTTATTATTTTTATTTAAAATATATTTTTTATTTAAAATTTACCAAGACATGAATTCATCCAGATTCATTGGCTTGGGCTCTAAGGAATGAATAAAATCAGGTCAGATTAAATCATTCCTAATTTAGATAATCACATTCAATTTCTGACCTAATTTTTTATCTATAAATAGAACCTTTTTTTCTCATATTTTCCTCACCCACTATTCACATATTCAATCCCCAAAGTTGTTGTTCTTCACACTGAAGAACAACAACAAATAAACCATAGCCTCTAACAGCAAGCTGATCAAGAAAGATCAAAAGGGAGCAGCAAAGGATACGCGAAGAATGCAAAAGGAGGTGGGAGAAAGGATAAATAAAGGAGAGGAAGGGAAAGCAGCAGCTTAAGTGGGTCACAACACTAGGTTGGTGTCTTCAAACTTTTAGTTATCATTTGTATATATTTATTATCGAATTCCTGTTTGTAAAAATATATATGGTATTGCTTGTTTGTTTTGATTGATTGTTCAAATTTTGATTTTTTGGGGTATTAATACTAGGGTATGAATTATTTTGAATAAAATGGTTAAAACAAAAATAAAATAAAAAAATAAAACCATTTTAATCTTTTCTTTTAAAATGAATATCGAAAAATAGAAAATAAAATAAATATGGATTAGATTTTTTTTAAATGTTACTATTCATGATTAGGAAATTTAATTGGGTTTAATAAAAGTTAATTAATTAACATAATCAAGAATAAGGGGTTTAACCGTGTAATAAAATAAAATAATTTATTAGCTTATTATTACATTTTCTATAATAAAAAATGTGGGTTTCTTTAAACTTGTAATTTTTGGGTTTAATTTAAAATTTGGAATTTATTTATAAAAATTGGGTTTAATTTATATTTTGGAGTTTAGTTATTTTGTACAATATAATTTTGGGGTTGTTATAATTTGATTTTTATCATAATAAAGTTTGGATTGATTTATAATAATTTATACAAATTTGGGGTTTTATTTTGGGAATTATAATAAATAGGGGCTCATGTATATAAATTTATAATTTGGGGTTATTATAACTTATCTATCTTTATAGGTATTAATTTGGGGTTTTTTTTTTATATAATTAATAAATTTTGAATTTAACATTTAAATTTGGGATTGTTATAATTCGGTGGATTTATTTATATTAATATAAATTTTGGGGTTTATTATATTTTATTTTGGATTTATAAATTGGGGTTTATTTACATAAATATAAGGTTTTTATAATATAATTTAGGGATTTTATATGATTGGAATTAAAAAATAAGGGATTGTTCTATTTTTTTGGGGGGTTTTTAAGATGATAATTACATTTATTTTAATTTTAAGAAAGGGATTAATGTTTTTTTATGAGTTTAATGCTAACTTAAAATTAGGTATTTCATTAATGGATATTAAAATTATTTCTGGGAGTGAATTTATTGTTATTTTCTAGAGGGGTTTCATTATGGGATATTAAAATTATTTTTATTACTAAATGGAGCTAATTTTTTTGGGGATTGAATTTATTTTAATTTTTTTAAAGGAGATTAAATTTATTTTATTAAAAGGAATTAATTTATGTTGGGATTAAATTTATTTTTTTATGGGATATTAGGGATAATTGAGATAAAAATTTGGGATAAGGGATAAATATTTGGGATAGTACTCTTCGTCCGAGAGTATAAATAATGGATAGGAATTTTGGGATAAAACTCTTAGGTTCCAAGAGTATAAATATAGGCCAAGGGATTAGGATTTTGGGATAACACTCTTAGGTTCCAAGAGTATAAATATAGGCCAAGGGATAAGGGATTTAAGGGATAAAACTCCTTATCTAGGAGTATAAATACTAGATTTAAGGGATAGAACTCTTTATCCAAGAGTATAAATAGTGGATTGGGTTTAGGATTAGGATTAGGAATAGGATTAGGGGGTAGGAATAGGGGAGGTGAACTACGGTTACTCTGATCCTTCAAATTGAAGGTACGTAGGCATAGGGTTGTAAATCCTAGCGAGTATAATTATAAAAAACTTAGGATTTCTTTTGTAAATAAATAAAAAGACAACAAACAAACATACCCTAAAATCTAAGGAGGATCCCATTGAGTACAATGGAAGTGAGGGGTGCCTAATACCTTCCCCTTACTTAACCGACTCCCGAACTTTAGGAATCTCTACCCTTAGGATTACGATTTTAGGTTTATCATTTATTTTCCTTAAAAAAAATATGATGGCGACTCAATATTTTTGCCGGCCGCGACAAAATGAATCATGACATGGTGTTGCTAAGATGCGTTGATAAACGAGAAGCAGACCTGTTGATTCGCGACATTCATGAAGGAGCCTTTGGTACTCACACAAATGGGCATGCCATTGTTAAGAAAATCTTCAGGGTTGGATATTACTGGTTGACTATGGAGGCGGACTGTATCCAATACGCCTGAAAGTGTCATAAGTGCCAGATTTACGCTGATAAAATGCATGTACCTCTGACGCTGTTGAATGTGTTGTCGTCGCCTTGGGCATTCTCTATGTGGGGCATTGACATGATTGAAGCTATTGAGCCAAAATCTTCTAACGGTCACCGGTTCATTCTAGTGGCGATCAACTATTTCACCAAGTGGGTTGAAGCTGCCTCCTACGCCAACGTGACCATGCATGTAGTTGCTCGTTTTATCAAAAATCAGATCATCTGCCGTTATGGAATCCCGAACAGGATCATAACTGACAGTGGGACAAACTTGAACAACAAAACAATGAAGGAGTTGTGTGACAATTTCAAGATTAAACATCATAATTATTCACCTTATTGTCCAAAGGTGAATGGAGCTGTCGAAGCTGCCAACAAAAATATCAAAAAGATCCTGCAGAAAATGACCAAGACTTATAAGGATTGGCATGAAATATTGCCATTTGCCCTGCATGGATACAGAACTTTGGTTCATACTTCGACAGGGGCAACCCCGTTTTCTCTGGTATATAGGATGGATGTTGTTCTTCCCATTGAAGTGGAAATACCATCTCTAAGAATTCTGATGGAAACCAAGCTTGATGAAGCAGAGTGGGCCCAAGAGAGATATGACCAGCTAAATCTCATTGATGAGAAGCGACTGACTGCCATGTGTCACGGTCACTTATACCAGAAGAGAATGAAGAGAGCACTTGACAAGAAGGTCCGTGTTCGCGAATTCCGAGAAGGAGAACTTATACTAAAAAAGATCTTGCCATCTCAAAGGGATGCAAGCGGAAAATGGGCGCCCAATTATGAGGGTCCATTTGTAGTGAAAACTGTGTTCTCGGGAGGTTCCTTATTCCTTACAACTATGGATGGTGAACAACTCTCACACCTTGTGAATGCTGACTCAGTACGAAAATATTACGCCTAAAAAGCCCGCTAAGTCGAAAACCAGAAATGGCGACTTAGGCAAGAAAAGGGTATCCCGGTGGTTCATAACCTATGAAGGAGACTCAGGCAAAAGTTAGGGATCAAATAAAAAAAGAAAAAAGCTCGCTAGGTTTAAAACCCAAAAGGGAGGCCTAGGCAAAAAGGAGCATCCCGGTGGACTGAAAACCCGAAAGGGCGGTCCAGGAAAAAGTTAGGGATAAAGGCATTTCACTGTGTCAGAAAGGGTTGTCATCAATACCAAGGAATTCTGGAATAAGTTCAAGCTCATTCGCTATCATCAGCAGCAAAGTTTTTGAAGACTCTTAGTCATTTGGGATAGTAGTGGTCATTGAATATGATGTAGCCTTTCCCCAAATTGCCATGTTTTTCTAATAGTAATGTTCCATGAAACTTTGTTATTGGCAAGTTACCATTCTAATGAAATCAGATTTTGGACCATTCTTTATTTGATATTTATCATCTTCTCTACTATTTTTCTTGTTATGCAAAACTTGACTTATTCATTAATAATGGTTTTGAAAGCGGGAAGTGTTTTGAAAAAATCTTTTGAGAAAAAACACAATGGAAACATAATTTACTTTGACACTTGGTACAATTTAGTGAAATCATAAGCCTTCCCCAGTAATTTTGGTTGTGATGAAAGCACTGTTAAACCATCTGACATACAAGCTTCCCCATTGAAGTAAATTTTAAATTGGCAATGTTTCTTGGATCAGACTCTTCAGTGTGACTCCTTGCATTGGATGTGTCTATATACCCTTTTCCCCAGCCTGTCGTCTCTTGTTAGAGTCGTCTCTTGCATATCATTCGAGCATTCGCATCATACCATATCATCGTGCACTTTTTCATTTGGGTGTGTCTTTGCTTGTGGGTCTTTACCTCATTTACCTTAACATGTGGATTTGTGGACGTGTGACCATGTCTTGGTTGTGTCCGGTTTTCACCTGCATGTGTCAAATAGGTTTATTTTCCTATTCCCCAGGAAGCCCAGTCTTCATCATGTAACTCATATTGGTACCTATCTGATATTTAACCTCTGTCTCAAATCCAACTCATATTGGTATCTAAAAACCAACTCATATTGGTACTCTAACCAACTCATATTGGTATCCGGGCCCAACTAATATTGGTGTCTAAAGTCCAGTCTTTACTGGCAGTCCAACTCAAATTAGCCTCCAATCTAAATCATATTGGTATCTAAGTCCAGTGTTTACTGGAAAACCAAGTCATATTGGTATCTCGCCAACTCATATTGGTATTCTAACCAAATCATATTGGTATTTAAACCAACTCAAATTGGTGTGTTAATCCAGGCCCAACTCAAATTGGTGTCCAAAGTCTGGTGTTGACTGGTATTGTTTTATATCGGTCTTAATCGGTATCCCAAAGTCCAGTATTTGTTGGCAAACCAACTCATATTGGTATCTAAAAACCAATTCATATTGGTATCCGGGCCCAACTCATATTGGTGTCTAAAGTCCAGTCTTTACTGGCAGTCCAACTCAAATTGGCCTCCAACCCAACTCAAATTGGTGTTTACCAACGTCACTTCAAATATTAATACAAAGTCCAGTGTTTACTGGCGTGTACTTTCTAAAGTCCAATCATTTTTGCCCTTTAATCTTATTCCCAGCAGAGGTCCAGTCATTATCAATATCTCTTTAGAAATCCTTGTGATGATCATCATTTGGCGCACGCAGAGTTTGTGTATGTCTCTGTTCTTTTTTGGCTTTTCTTGAAGATCCCGTTTGAACTCTTCAATATAAGAAATCCCTAGAAAATCTTTTTTTGGGTGCTTATCCTTTTGTTTCAAACTGATCCCTGGTGGAGATCATGTCTTCTTTCTGGTTTCATGCCCAGTAAAGAGTGTGTCTTATTTTCCCCAGTGAGGTTCACCTGTGTGTGTTTGTTTTTTTTGTCCTTTGGTGTCTTTTTTTGTCTGCATTTTTGCATTATTATGACATCATTTCATCATACTAGAAGTTCACGGCATGTCAGCATTTGCATGTCTGTTGCTTGTCCTTAGCATATGCATTCCATCTAAGGGAAAAAATTTCGGTTTGCTATATTTAAATACCTTTCACCTCGATGTCCTGAGGATTTCCATCTCTCGTACCATCAGGCAAAGCTATTCAAATAGGGGCAACTGTTATACCCCAAATTTTGACCCCTAAGATGTCATAAGCATTGCTTGAACCTTGTAGGTCTATCTTGTTTGCATCACTAACTAATTGAGAGGCTTTGTGGCTTTATTTTTGTGGAAGAAATCTCAGTCAGAAGATTGTGGACACTGGTCAATCAAGACTTTGGATGAGTCATTAACCAAATTTAGTTCATCATTATTGTTGGCAAATGGAAGTCAAGAGTCTCTCCTCTTCAAGAAATTCAAGTTTATTTTGGGCCATTTTCTTAAGACCTTTAGCGTTGGATTTGGGAATTTTATGGAGGTTATAGATGGATTCCAAAGAAAATGATAAGATTAACACAGTTAATTTCTTAAATTTTGCTCTAAACTCATCATGGGCATTCTTATAGGCATTCGCATATAATTTTGTGAAACTAAGTTGATGTGGAGACATGTGAGAATTAATTATCATTAAGACCATGTGAAGAAACGTGCAAGTAGTATATGTAAAGCAGCGTGAAGGGCATTCTATTACCAAATGTTACAATGTGTGACACAGGAAGCTGGATTATAGGAGTTCCCAAAACATTGCCTCATACAAAGAATTGCATTACAAATTACAAGCTTCAAATCAAGAAAATGAGTAAATTGTTGATTTCAGTCAACACAAAAGAAACAATATACAACAATGTGCCTTGATACATGGACTACTTCATTTGACAATGACCTTTCAAACATATACTTCAAGGTGCATCCCCAAGTGCAATTTACTGCCTTTTGAAACCGTACAAGATCCATCACATGTCCTTGTCTTGGTAGCACTTGGACAACATTATCCCAAGAGAAAGCTGAACCGAGGCTATCTGCTACACCAAACCTATTGCATCCAAACAAATGACATGTGAAGTTGACCAAATAATCAATACCATATTACACATATAATTCAAGACTCACAAACTCGCTCATGCCATATACTCTACATCAAACCTGAATTAATTTCCAACAAAGAAAAAACCAATTTCAAATACAAAATCCATCGCAAAATTCGTTACACACCAGATTTCAGTTTGCACATCACAAAACCAAATTTTAATTCACATACAAATAATCAAACCAGGTCAAACATAAATTGTCCCAGTTACCATCATATGTATTTTTTTTGTATGTTAGAGGGACCTATTGTAACACCCTTTTCTACCCCACAAATAAGCACGACAAAATACACAAATTATCAGAGTAAAATCACTTCATAAGGGTGCACATTTCCCAATAAACTCAAATCAAAACATTTGCTCCATAAACAACGGGTTTTCCTCAAAATAATTCAAAAAGCCATCAAATATCTGCGGAACCACCATAACCACAATAATCCAAAATAAAAATGTTTTAAAATAGAAACCATAATAATCAAATAACAACAAAAATAACAACTCAACATGGTTCGACTCAACGACCCAACCCGATGTTACACTATCAGAGCAAGACCCTCTACATCGACCAAAAGCAAATAAACTTCAAAAGTCCTCGAAGGCATTCACGACTAAGCTTGATCATCTGCATGTTACCCACGTGGAGGCAACATTCAAACAGGCAGGGTGAGTAATCACAATTCACTATACTCAATATAAAAACAAGATATGCATAGGATGGCATCATCATCATATACAACATCTTCAGGGTTATCACAAGGAAAACATCAAAATCACTACATCATAAAATACATCAATGCCAATTAAATGCAATGCACAACAAGACTCATGCATGTGGTACCAATCGTCACAGTCGATGGACACTGGGCCATCACCCTCCAAAGATCCCCGTCATTAGGATCGGTTCTACACAAGAACCGAAGCACGCCAAAATTTACCCCACATCCACATAATGGGATTGAAGCCACCATAGACCGAAGTCTGAAATGCTATGAATGCATGATACACAACATCATTATCATTATCATCAATAAAAGTCCTTATGTGCATCATCATTCATCAATTCTCATATTACTCATGTCATCATATATTCGTCAAACATCATAAATCATCATCTCAAAATCATCAACAAAATCATAGTCATTCGTCAGAAAAATCACAACATCAAAACATCATCAATCACAAAACAAATTTCGCAAAACAACAGACGTTCGCTAAGATGTTCGCTTTGCTAACTGGTTGGCTCTGGTGTTCGCTTTTGGAGACCCCATTTTATCCCTCCCTCGCCACCCTCATTCGTTTTACAAAGCCATTCGCTGGGACATTCGCTTTGCTAACTAAAAGTCACACTCCATAATTCATCCCAGTATCAATAAACAAATCATTGCGCATTTGCTGCGCTGCTCGCTTTGCGAGTCTGGGGCGAGTGTTCGCCTTGCGAAGGAATAGTTCACTCTGCGAACTCGCGATTTCAGGAAATCGCTGCTACACATCAGTAGCATAACAGAGCCAAAAACCTTTGCGATTCCAACCACCTTTACCCCCAAAAACATCCCCAAAACAGTCCTAAGGCATTACGGCAACAAAGGAACCAAACCTACGACTATTAGATCGATTAATTCCATTATTCTAAACCTCAAAATCACATAAACCTTCACAAAACCTCAATTACCCTCATAACCCTCACAATCCTCTTTTCCACAAGGTCAAAACAACATCAACAGAAATTATCCTCGATGGCTTACTTTTATTCAGTTTAATTCTACCCTTAATAATCAATCCACAAAATACCCTCAAATCATCAGTTTATCATAAAACCCATAAACCCTCATAATCCACTTTAAATACATCGAATCCTTATATTGAAAACAATGAAAGGCAATACCCCCATACCTTAGATTGTCGATTCCAAGCTTTCTCTCTTGAGTTCTTGGAAACCTTCTCGAATCTTAAGCTTTTCTATCTTTCCTCAGAGCTCTCCCTTTTTCCTTCTTTTCACGGTCTAACAAAATGAATCATATTCTCGAATTCTCCTTTTTGTTAAACCTAACCTTTGGGCTTCTAAAAATGGGTTTTCTCAATATTACCCTCACTAACTCCTCTAAAAGTCCACTTTTCCCTTAATTCTTCTAATATTATTTAAATAAATAACAATACCATATATTCCATATTATATACTATTATTTAAATAAATAACCAAAACTCCACAAAATTACCAACATCAACAAAAACCACCAAAATTCATAAAAATGCACAAATATTATATCTAATTAAATCAAATAAGTATTCTTACAAAATTTGGGGTGTTACACCTATTTCACAGCTAGGCTCGGATGAATCACAAAACTCACAACATTACAAAGTTCATAAGAAAATGGTTCAGAACAACAAGGTTCAGAAATCACAAAAGGGTAAGAAAAATAAGTAGCAGGTCCCTATACGGAAACGTAGTGACATGAATAAGGAAAGCCTCAGAACAAAGGAATCAAAACAGATGATAAGCAATGGTGCAACTCCTAGCGTAGCAGAATTTATCAGAAAAAGCATCAATAACTAATTTGGAAAACAAAAAATTGATAAACACAGAGCACAACAGTCAAGATATTGATTCAAAATTTGAATTCCACTCAAAGAGAAGGGAGGTCTGAGCTATAAAAGGTGAAGGAAGTCTTGGAGAAATCATGAGAAATCAACAACACAAATGCCCTAGTTTTCTAACAAACAGAAAAGCTAGAAATTTTCCAAAGTTTTCATCCCTAAACCTAATTAGAAAAAGCTCCGTAATCACAAGTTTTCAGAGCTTTACGTCAAAACTCTAGAAATTTGGAGCTAAGCCTCATTTCACGTAGAAGAAAGAAATTCAAAAAGGCAAAGGAGAACGTTGGAACGGATTACCTGGGTATCTTCAGAAGCTTGCTTGGAGATTTCTTCAAGAGGTATCATTCATTCACGCCCCTCTTTAAAATCATACCCTGTTTACCTGAATCTTGCACCATCTATTAATCTCTAAAATAAATAATTGTTTTTTTTCTGAGTTTGTTTAGTTCGTTCCCTATGGATTTCAAGATTAAGTTTTCATTTAGGAACGGTTATGATTTAGGGTTTTGATTAGGACTTTTAAAAGTTAGGGTTTGGATGTGGAATGAGGAAGAAATTTGAGAATGGTTGGTTTACAAAATTTCTAGTTTGTTCGTTGACTTGTCAAAAAAGACGGCGGTCCCTGTCGCGTCCCATCTTGTCCGGTTGTGAGTTTTTCTGGCTAGGGTTAAGGTTGAGAAAAAAAAGAGCGTTGAGGAGAGAGTAGATAAAGATAGAATGAATGATTCCTTCCTTTTTCTGCTTCCATACTTATTTCCATGATTAACTTGGGTGGCGCTATCAGACGGTGACACGTGTCACCGTCGCCTCTGTCTGATCCCTATCATGTGGTCACCCTGTTAATCTGGTGTGCAAATACATTCGTGGGTCACCGTGGACCCCTTTTGTTTAGTGTGTTGATTCGTTGATGTAGGGGATCCAACGTCCCCAGGAGCTAGTGCCTATGGTGAGTTCGTCAGATTTTCATCCACAGGATTATCCGGGTATCAATCTTTGGGCTGGGTTAATTTTGCTAGGTGCTCCCCCTTTCAGGAGGCCCATTCCGTTCCTACTGTTTTCTTTACTTTGTTTACACCCCCCTGTTTTTTTCCTTTCCAACCATTTTATTTTTCTCTTTATTTCAATTTCATTTGTTTAAAATATTTTCTTTGACATAAAAATTACCAGAAAAAAGTTTCTATTAACATTTTAATGTTTAGTTTAATTTTCTAAACTTTTTTATTTTTATTTTCACATTATTCTAGTATTTATTTTATTTTTGTGAAATTAAGGGCATATTTTGTGCCAAATTTTGGAACTCTGTTGAAAAAAAAATTCTCACTACCTTTTGAGATGGTTTGCTTTAGTGTTTTAGGACACTTTGAGAGTGTGCCTTGAGTTAGACCTTGACCTTGAATAAGGTCTTTTGATTAGGGTTTGAGTGCTTTGTCTTAACCCTCGATTCTAAGGCTTGATGCCTTTGACCTTTCACCTTTTAGTCTTGACTTGGAGAGAGTTTTTTTCTCGTCCATACTTTTTTGGCACTTCTTTAAGTGTTTTTGCAAGTTGAATTTGATTTGAGAAGCTTGTGTTACTTATGACTTCATGGTCCAAGAGTATTTTGCCTTGCTTACTTGTTAATTTATTCATGTTATTATGAACTATTTCATCATACTTTGCCATGCTCATACATGGATGTCTATCTCAATATATTCATACTTTATTGATACTATTACCTTTCATATGAATGTTTATCCCCTACGAGTTCTTGAATTCTTTTGCTTATCACTCAATTTTAATCCACTTCAACTCTTGTTTACAAGAAGTTGTCTCCCCCCTTCCAAAGGAAAGTCTCTCTATTGACCTCAAAGTCATAGATACCTCATAGTCATAGACCTCATAACCACCTTCTCTTGACCTCATAGTCATATGCCTCATATCCACCTTCTCTTGACCTTATAGTCATAGGCCTCATAGCCACCTTCTCTTGACCTCATAGTCATAGGCCTCATAGCCGCCTTCTCTTGACCTCATAGTCATAGGCCTCATAGCCACTCAATTCTTACAACTTAGACTTAGAGAGTTCCTTAACTCTATATGAGTATCACACTCATTCCCCTTGGAACTTTGACCACAGTCAACGGTTCCTCATCCTTAGTGAGGTGAACTACGGTTGCTCTGGTTCTTTAGTCAGGATACGTAGGCACAAGATACGACGTCTTGGCGAGTATACTTAGTGTATATACCATTAGGTCTTTATCTTAGCCTTAGCATAGATCCCTTAGCAAGCAAACATAACATAACACAAATACAAGCAAGAGGTTCCCATAGAGTACTACAGATACTTAGGATGCTAACACTTTCCCTAGGTATAACCAACCCCGAACCTTAGATCTCTTAGTTGTGTCTTCACATAGCGCAATTAGGGTTTTCTTCAATCTTTACCCTTTCCTTTGGATAAATCAAAGCTCGGTGGTGAATTTCAAAGATGTGTGATTCAAGTTAATTAATAGCTTGATATCTGATTCTCACCGCAACAACTAGGATCTATCATATACTTTTAAGAAGCCTGAGGGTCCTTGTGTTAAGCCCGAGAAGAGGCTGAGACTATCCAAGTCTTATTAAGAAGAGATCGAATCTGGTTCGAAAAAGATCTTTGTATGATGCCCAAGAGGAGGCTGAGGGTTGAAGATTAACTTTTGAATGATTGGATGTTCTTGATTTTTGACTCTCTTGAGGATTGAACTAGTAGAGATGACTAAATTCTATCCTATGATTTTAGGAAGCCTTTGGGTCCTTGTTTTAAGCCTAAGAGAAGGCTGTAGGGAACTTCTAAGAAGCCTGTTGGTCCTTATACTAAGCCTAAGAGGAGGCTAGGGAAACTTTTAAGAAACCTGTGGGTCCAAGCCTAAGAAAAGTTCAAGAAAGGTTTCACCGGGAATTATCCTTTCTTTGTTGAATAGTTCCAAGATTTGAAGAAATTCAAAAGAGGTTTCACCAGGAATTAATCCTCTCTGGGGAAATTAATTTCTTTTATATGTTTCTAAGTTTTGATAGTCTTAAGAAAAGTTTCACCGAGAATAATGCCTTTCTTATTTCCATATTGAATAAAGCCCAAGAGGAGGCAGACCGTATTTAAGGGAAGTTTCCTATGAGGGAACTAGTCTTTAACTAAGTTAGAAGTATCCTACTGTTTGACCTAAGTGTAGACCTAACTGTTGGGGAAACTCTAAATAGATATGAACAAGTATATAAATGAGTCAACAGGTATATAAACAAGTATGCATTGAATTGAAAAGATGTTAGGTCATACACTCTGAAAAGAGGCCCAAGTGTATTGTGATTGACTATATGATTAGGGTTTTGAGAAATTGAAGAAAGTTTTGAGAAAACTTTGAATTTGAATTTGAATTAAGAGAAAGTTGTTGTTTGAAAAGAATGTTTGGGGCTTATAACTCAAAGAGATGGCCAAGTGGTCTAAGAGTAGTTTCACCGGGAATAATGCTCCTCTTAATACCAGTAACAGACATATGATTTTGAAAATAGAGGTATGGGGCTTAAAACTCAAGGAGAGGCCTATAGAGGTTTTTTTTATTGTTTAAAACAAAGTTTATGTACAAAAGATTGGGGCTTATACTCAAAGAGAGGCCCAGATGACTTATTTGAAAACAACGATCGTATTGCGATACTGACAGACGTTGTGGAACTTATACTACAATAGAGGCCCAAAATTTATTTATGTATAAAGGGATTTGGGTGTTACACTTTATTAATGGCCCAAAATTTTTATTGAAAGAAAAAAGAGTGGTTCTTATACTCAAGGAGAGGCCCAGATGAAAATAATGAACGCGCCGTTATTTTGAAAATCGCACTAGGACTTATACTATGATAGAGGCCCAGGAATTATTTATTTACAAAATAGGTTGGGTCTTACACTCTATTAGAGGCCCAAAAGTGTTTCAAATGAAGTTTGAAAATTTAAAATCAAGGAAAAACCCTAATTTTAATTTAAATTCAATTTTTCAAAGAAAATTAAGTAAAAAATGATATAAAATACCAAATATATTTAATGAACATGTTTTGAACTTTGATAATTGCTTGAAAATAGATGTTTTATTCACAAGATGATTTTGAATTCAAGTGGCTTTGAAAAATCAAGAGAAATAATTTATTTAAAATTGTTTAAAACAAATAAAAATAAATTCTTTAAAAAATTCAAAAATATATCAAATATAAAATATTTTTTTTTATTTTTTTGTGTAATAAAATATTAAAATGTATAAATGATTTATGTTTAAAAAATCATTTGAAAAAAATTAAAAATGAGAGAGATATGATTTTTTTTGAAAATAATTGAAAATATTTAAAATATTTGAAAATTCAAAAAATTTGAAAATGGGCGCCAACAGCTCCTTCTTCTTCCTCGCTCGTGCCCGCCATGGCTGATTTTCAAAAGCTTACATATCTCACTTAATACGCAATGATTTTGCACGATTCAAACATGAAAGTTGTGTGTTTTTGAACAAAGATTTCAATGATACTAATTAATTGTATTTATTTTAAGTGTGGAGTGAGAAATCATGTGAAGAACAGACGAACCCTAATTTTTGCAAGAACACTATAAAATTCTATACACGATGTCTACAAAGCAATTAATTGAGGGGAAACACTCTACACAAGTGCAGAAACATGTTTGTAACTTGAAAACACATTTATGATGCATGGATTATAGAGTTTGAGAGGTTCAGGCTTACCTCTCCAATATGAATTCGAATCCTTAGTTGTAGGTGTTAAAGATGTGTCGAATGATCTGGACATCTTCAATGGACCCTAGTGAGTGTGTTGAGAAGCTTAGAATGGCTGGAAATCTCCTGGAACTCTCAGTGGTATCCCAACTGCAATTAGGTCTAGGTGTGAGATGGAGGTTATTGATTCTGGTGTTACAGAAGTTTGGAAAGTGTTTGGATCCCTTCTATATGAGTGTTGCGGTGAAAATCGGATAACAAGCTATTAATTAACTTGCATCGCATTTCCTTTTACAACTGACTTTGATTTATCCAAAGGAAAGGTTCAAGATCGAGAAAACCTAAAGGGGGGAGATCTAAGGTTCGGGGGTTGGTTATACAAAGGGAAGGTATTAGCACCCTAAGTATCCATAGTACTCTACAGGAACCTCTTGTTTAGTTTATGTTATGTTATGTTTGCTTGCTAAAGATAATATGTACTAAGGTAAAGACCTAAATGTATATACACTAAGTTTGCTCGCCAAGACGTCGCATCTTGTGCCTACGTATCTGACTAAAGAATCAGAGCAACCGTAGTTCACCTAACTAATGGTGAAAGAGGAATCATTGACTATGGTCAAAGTTTGAAGAAACTCTCTACATTTAAGTTAAGATGGGAAAAGTGAGTTCTCATGATTATGAGAATCGCATAGGGTTTAAGAACTCTAACCTAATTCTAAGTTATGATCCAATGGCTCTTATGAGGCCAAGGAAAGGGAAAGGCTCTTATGAGGCCTAGGTAAAGGAATGGCTCTTATGAGGCCAAGGTGAGGTGATCGGTTTACTGACTTATGAGTCAACTAAGGAGACTTTCCTTTGGAATAAGGGAAAAACTACTTGTAATGACAAGTGTTAAAATGGGAAGTTTTAAAAGAAAAAAAAATAATCAAAGCAACAAAGTCAAACGATCTAAATGTAATAACAAATCAAAGAATGACAGTAACTACATAGTATCATGCTCATCATGCTAACATGCTAAAAAACAATGTCAAACAAACATATATACAAGTATCAAGTAAAGCAGACATCAAGCAGAAACAAAAAACATGCCTCTCGTTAATTAATCGAAGGTAACATATCACGATCCCAAAGTATAGAAAGTAATCTCGAGATTACTCACTACAGATTTGAAATAATGAAGGTTGATCGCCTTGACAATTAACGTTCGTGAATAAAGAACTTCATCGATCAAAAATAAAAAGAAGATATAAGAAAAATGCGAAAAGAAGTGAAAATCGAAGTGATATCGAAATGGTCTCGTCTACATCAGGATTTAATCGGAAAAAAATCAATAATCTTCATTTTTGACTTTCATCGACCAATAAACAAATAAAAAGGTGGCCTCATATTTACCAAGACTTTAGTGATTTGAAATAAATCGAAAAAAAGTCATGATTTTTTGTATATCATTGGCCAAAATAAAGAAAAATGGAACTTAAAATGAAAATAAAGTTGGTCTCATCTTAATCAAGATTTAAATCGATAAATCGATAATCTTAGATTTTTGACTTTCATCGACCAATATAAAAAAGAGAATCGAAATGGAAATCAATGCAGAAATGGAATACAATAAAATGTCAAAGACAAATTCCAAAAAAAACTTATAAAAATAAAACATAAATTTCATAAAAGAACAAAAATAAAATTGTGTAGAAATAAAACTAAAGGAGGTGTGAGAATGAAACACAATGGTGAAGACATGGAATCACTTGGGCTAGTGACAAAGCCCATCATCCCTTTTTTTTATTTAAAAAAAAACGGTGGTAACCAAAAACAAAGGGGTGGTATGAATCAAAAGCTGGGTGGGCATAAGGTCTACACGGGCTATAAGCCCAAGACTCATTCAACCGTTTGTTTTAATTGAACAACAACAACGTGAACTTCTACCATCACCATTATCCCGTCAGTTTTCAGAAGGCAAAGAATAAAAAGGTACATTAACAACAGATCATCTGCTTTCAACGTAGACCTGGAAAAGTGAAAGAGGTCAGCAGAATAAATCACGAACATCGAAAGATCTCGAAACAAGAGCCTCGTCGATGTTATTCCCAACCTTCTTCTTTTTCGATTCCTCGACCTCACCCTTAGTCTCAGATTTGTAAGCCTTGTTCCAATTTCATTTTAACTCTCTCTTTCTCTATTCTCAGTTCTGGATTTCTGTTGATTTTAGTTGAGTGACAGTAGGAAAGAAGGTTGAAGAAGGATTAATGGAGATTTTGGTTTTTTTAGGAGGATGAAAAGGGTTGCTTCGTGAGGATTTAATGGAGGTTTAAGAACAGAGATTAGGGAATGATTTTAGGAAGAAAGAGGAGGGTCTTAAAGATGAAGAGAAGTCGAGAGGTACAGGGAGGTGGATTGGAGAATGATGGTTTTGTGTTGTTTTGAAGTAGAAGAAGAGCAGGTCACCGGTGGAGGAGGGAATGTGTGGTTTATTATGTTGCGCTTCCTTTTGTTACTGCGCGTTGTGTTTCTGAAAAATGAGGGTTTAATCAAAGTTTTTTAGTTTAACGATGTGGCTTGCCGCAGGTTGTTGCGGTTTGATGAGGGAGTATTGGTGAAGTGGTTTTTAGATGTGCTGATGAAATGAAAAATATATTATTGTGTTGTGTAATAAGTGTTACTAGTTGGTGTGTATGTTGGAGTTTGTTTGTACAGAGATGAAGTTATGGAGGGAGAGGTATCGTGTTACTGCTTTCTCATGTAGGGAAAGAGGAAGAGCGTTGTGGATGTTTTCTTTTTTTTTTTGAATGTTATTGTTCTTCTTCTCTTTTTAAAATCAAGTTCAAAACTTGTTTGCTAAGTTTGCAAGTACATTGCTCTTTGTCCTGTTGCTGAGACATGTCCTTTTCAATGCATGATTTGGCAGTTGTTGGTTGGTGTTGTTCAGTAGGTTGGGATACAACAAAATTTTGTTTGGTTGTGGGCAGGGTATCACGCCTTGGTCTGCTCATGGTGGTGTAGTTTTTTTTTAATTTTCCTTTGTTGTAGTGGAAATGGGCTTATTGTGAGATGGGCTTTGTTGAATTTGTAGAATGGATTTTGTTTTGGATTTTGGTGAATTATGAAAATTAAGTTAAATTAAAATGAATTAGACTGAAAAAAACTATAATTATAATTAAAATAAAAATGAAAATAAAATTACACTAAATGAGCCTAAGTTAACTAAACTAAAAACTAAATTAAAATTAAAATTAAAATTAAAATTAAAATTAAAATTAAACTAACTTAAATATATAATATAAAAAATAATAGGCTAAAGTGGATTTAAATAAATTCTAAATAAACCTAAATCAAATATTTAACTAAACAAAAAAGTAATGATAGTAATTAAAATCAAGAAATGACAAAATTGACAAAAATGTCTGATTAATGATTAATGGACCAAATGACCGCAAACGGGCTAAAAATGATGTGAGAAAATGATCAAAGGATCTGAGGGTAAAATTTGGGGTACAACAGTTGTCCCTATTTAAATATCTTTACCGGATGATATGAGAGATGAAAATTCTCATGAAATCATGGTGAAAGATATTTAAATATAGATTACCGAAAATTTTGCCCTTAGATACGCTGATATGCAATGATATGGACAAAACTAGTCTAGGATGCAGACATGCCATGAGTTCTAGTATGATGATATGATGTCATGATAGTGCAAAGATGCAGACAAACAAGACACTAAAGGTAAAGAGTAAACAACCACAGGTGAGCAACACTGGGGAAGGATGAAGGTTAGTATCCACGAGAAAGACTCACTCGGGAGACAGGCTAACCGACAAGAGAGACTCACTGGGGAGACTCTAAGGAAAGACTGGGGATAGAAAAAGAAAGGAGGGAAACCCTACAGGTCCTTACTGGAGATAAGAGCCAGAAAGGTATTTTTCACTAGGGATAGATCCAGGGAGATGGACGACAGGTACATAGGTGACTGGCTGACACTGGGGAAATGAAGACATATTCTTACTGGGCATGAAACCAGAAAGAAGGCCTGATCTCCACTAGGGATCAGTTTGCAATAAAAGGATCGATATCCACAAAAGATTTTCTGGGGATTTCTTGTGCTGAAGAGTTCAAATGGGATCTTCAACAAAAGCCAGAAAAGACAGAGACAAACTCTGCGCACCAGATAGGAATCTGGTAAGGTTAAGGAAATAAAGTAAATTGATCCAAAATTGAGGTTCAAATTTGGCCAGGATCCGAACAAAAAGATCACGATAACTCGAAGTTTAGGTTCATGTTTGACTCGATTCAAACAAAGAACGGTTTTAAACAATAGACTCATGATAATCTGAAGCAAACAAAGGGTTCACGATAACCAGGAATTAAACAAACGAGCTCACGATAACTCGAAGTTTAGGTTCATGTTTGACTCGATTCAAACAAGAATGGTTTAAACAACTGACTCACGATAATCTGAAGCAAACAAAGGGTTCATGATAACCAGGAATTAAACAAACGAGCTCACGATAATTCGAGGTTTAGGTTCATGTTTGACTCGATTCAAACAAGAACGGTTCACGATAACCGGGGTTCAAATAACGGGTTCACGATAACTCGAAGTTTAGGTTCATGTTTGACTCGATTCAAACAATAACGGTTTTAAACAACAGACTCACGATAGTCTAAAGTTTAGGTTCACGATAACCTGGATTTAAACAAACGAGCTCATGATAACTCGAAGTTTAGGTTCATGTTTGACTCGATTCAAACAAGAACGGTTTAAACAACAGACTCACGATAATCTGAAGCAAACAAAGGGTTCACGATAACCAGGAATTAAACAAACGAGCTCACGATAACTCGAAGTTTAAGTTTGTAACACCCTTCTACCCTACAGCCAATTTTAAGAAAATAATTCATATTATCAGAGTAAATCCACAAAGGAAGATGCCACATATTCAAAACATCATTCAAAAATCATTGTTCTATCCCGTAACACGGGTTACTCAATCATCATTATAATAAATCATAATCTCGCAGCAGAATCAATTTCATCTTCAATTCAAATAAAAAGCTTCATAGAAATTATTCAATCGGAAACAACATCATCAATATAGAATTTCAACATAAAATCAAAAGAACACGAGGTTCGCAATCAATCCCAACCCGATGTTACATGACATAGAGCAATACACCACTTATGGAACAATACTAAACGACAGAGAAACCCTTCAAGCTCAACCTTCCAGCACCGAAAAGCTACTCCTGAATATCTGCAGGATGGCGTATAGACTATCACCATACACAGGCAGGGTGAGTAATCACAATACATTATAGAAATATAAGGACATGGAAAATAAATAGAATAAGCAACAATAAACAACATGGAATCATCAACGAAGTCTCCAAAACACAATCACAGTTACATCATAAGAAATGCAATGTCAACTACGATGAAAATGCAAAGAATGCACGTGGTACCGATTTTCTCCATGTGATGGACACTAGCCATCAACCCTCCTCAATGGAGCACAACATGATCAACATATCACTTCAATCCGCACAATGGGATTGAAGCTACCAATAGGCCGAAGCCCCACCATAAAAATGCTAAGAAATGCAATGATGCCAAACTCCTCAAATCATCAAAAATCCACATGCGCATCATTCATTTCATACTCATCAAAGAATCACCATAGAATCATGTTCAATCACCATTATAACATCGGAACTACGAAATCAACAAAAATCGGCAAAAGAAACATCGAAACAACAAAAATCACCAAGGCAGCTCTCTGACACGGCCGCCCGTGTCCTGTGACACAGCCCGTGTCAGGAGGCGTACTCAAGAACTACAAAACAGCAAAAATGTCCATCAAACAGAAGTCTGACACGGCCGCCTGTGTCCTGTGACACGGCCCGTGTCAGGAACCCTGTAACTCAACTTTTCAAAAACAACATTTTCTACCTAGTCAGTGGTCTAACACGGCCACCCGTGTCCTGTGACACGGCCCGTGTCAGGACCCCTGGAACAAAACAGTTTTTATTATTTTCCACAGCAAGCTGACACGGATACCCGTGTCGCGTGACACAGTCCGTGTCAGGATACGAAAAAGCCCATTTTCCCCAAAAAGTGATTTTTCTGGTTTTCGACTCAAAATACCCCAAAAACTCAGTTTCTCCCAAAACGAAAATTGACCAGAAATGCTAAAACAATACACTTACAATCAAAACATACATCATATATCATAATATTGTTCATTCACAATTCACTCTTCATCATCAAAACCTCAAAAATCATATACAACTCATGAAACCTAATATATTCATACCAATTTCCTACATAACGATAATAAACTATGATAAACTCTCCGTACCTTAGAGTAATTCACAGCTTTTCCCTCTTTCTCCAAGATTCTTCTCCAATTCATCAGACTCTTAGGCTTCCTCTTCCTCTTCTCTGCTTCAGTTTCCTTCACAAAACACGATCAGTTAGAATGATCGCTTCTTTTCTCCTTTAGTCATGTATTCCCGTTTATGAACTTCCAAACTTACCCTTACTCTTTTTCCTTAAAGACCACCTTGCCCTTTTCTCTTTATTCTTAATAATAATAATATTCTAAATAACACATGATTATTCATTATATTAAAATACTCTTTTAATCCAAAATTCTCCAAAAATCCCTTAATTCCATCTTGTAATACCCCAAAATTTGCCCTCTCTTTTGGCATCATAGCATAGCATTATCATATAGTATATCATATCCATCTCATTAGCATTGCATTGCATCTTTAACATAGAAAAATGAAGCATAGCATCCCTCTTACCATCAAGGCATGTGATCAGGGGAAAGATGGACAATCAAGGAGTCATTCAAGGCATAAAAGGTCAAACAAGTTGCCTCAAGGCAAGCCAAGAGGTCTTTCATGTCTCATACTACCTCAATTGATCATCCAAAACCTCAAGAAAGTGAGATTCAATAGGAGATTGAAGCACTACATTCTTCACTATGCAAGAGGTCTAAAAAACTGAAGGAAAACCCTCAAAAGAGATAGTTCATTGGTTCAAAATCACCCTCAAGTGGCATATCTCATCATCCTTTAAGAGGATACACAACATACTCTGAGGAATTTGAAATTGAAGACTGCACATTTTTCCCTTAGGAGGTGGGTATCAAAACTAGGGTTTCCAATTAAATCAGGGTATCTCTGATTTTTTGGACAAAACTTGATGTCATGGATTTCTACATGTCCTTAAGTGTATGTGTGTGGAAAATTGCCTCTCAATTGGTTTTAGAAGTGGTTCAATTGGAAGAAAGATAAAAAATCAGGAGAATTGGGGCTAAGTCAAATAATCAGAGGAAAAAGTCAACTCTTGACTTTTTGAGGCAAAATTCATGAAATTCATGTTATATGTGACCAATGTACAAAATTTGATCAAGAAACTCCAAAAGGATCATGAAAAATCAAGATTTGAAAAGTTGCCATTTTTGGAAGAAGTAGGGTTTCCAAAAATAGTAATTTTTGGCCATTTTGCACCAGACTTTGAACCAAGGCCATTCAAAATTGAGACATCAAATGAAAATTCCACTCGGCCACAACAAAAGATATTGTTTCAAGCTTTAAATCCATGTGTAGAACATTTCCATTGGATAAAAATTGAGTGAGATATGATTGATCAAAGTTTGAGCAAAGTAGGTCCAAAATCAGGTCATGACCAAGGATTCCTAGGCCCACGCGCCATCTTTTTTACAAACAGGTGGTGTGCCAAATGTTCACCCATTTTTCTCATGGTTAGAAGCCTCAAATGAAAAATCTTTCAACATGAAAGTTGTTCCTCTGTGTGAGATCTTCAAAATTGGTGTTCATGATTTTTTCATTTGATCAAAGGACAAGAAGTTATATTGGTCTCAAGATAGGGTGGTCAGGCTGAAATTTGGTGTGCCATGTTGCCTTGCCAGCCAACCATATGCCTCGCCCTTCCACCAGTTCCAAACCTTTGTGTTCTAATCCATTTTCCAATCCCTTCCAAGTATCATTTCAACTCAATTCTCATACCAAACTTGTTTTACTAGGTGCCTTCTTTCCAATGATTCCAAAAGCATGCAATTCTATGCCATGAACATGGAGAATTCCCTTCTTAAACATCCACTGTTACAATGATGACTTGTTGCATAATTCTGGTTCAAGCACACATCAAATACATGACAGGGGTTTTTGTGTTTGCTTCCTCATTAAGACTAACATATGCCTGCACTCTTTACACACTTGCTCGAGTCATACATGAAAAAGGTAAAGGTTGAAAGCTTGTTATAGAAGTTTTGCAGCAGGAACATTGTAACACACCATGAACCAGCTACACTACATCATTGCTCTCCCTAACTAACTTGACTCAGTTAGTTAGGGATGACTCACCTAAACCATCATGACTCAGTTAACCAACTCAGGTTAACCATGTTTAGAGTTGCCTATAAATAGCAAGCTTCACTCACATTTCCATTTTCAGCTTCATTTTTTCACTCTCCCTCTCAAACACTTCAAGCTCTCTCTCTTTTTCTCTCCATTTTCTCTCTGAGTTGCACGAATTCATCATCATTCTCCTCTAATTCCACCTTCAAGCTTCATCTTCAATCATCACTGAACTTGAAGCAGCATTGGATTGTTGAAGTAAACACACTGCAAATCTATATCCATCATCATTCTTCAGAATTTGAAAGTCTTTATTTGGCCAAGTGAAGCTCAAAGAGGAAGCAAGAATCTCTGGTTTTCTCAACATCTTCAATTTCTCCACATTTTCAGGTTTCATCATTCAACTTTGCTTCAGTTGATTTCTATTAATTTTGACTTGTTTTTGTTGCTTAAAGCTTGATAGAAGCTCTGCTTACTCCGGCTAGTTGATAGGCCTTGTAGAGGCTTAGATCCAAAAGTTAGGGCATATCTTCTCCTCCTCTGTTCTTTGTGTACATGCTCGTTATGTGAAAAATAATTGCGTATATTTGATCTCCATGGTCTCAGCTTCATTTTGGTATGCACATTGTGTATTTTGGTGAACATGTAAGATTTGCAGGTGGTGGTTGTTGGCCGGAGAAGATGACCGGAGGTCCTTCTCCGGCCGGTGACTGTAAATGCTAGGGTTTTATGTTTTAATCGTGACCGTTGATTTGTTCCAATTGTGTGGATATAACGCTGCCAGCACATTAAAATACACATGCACCTCACGTGTTCTATTTCTGATCTCACTTAATCAATGTGTGGTGCAGTGCATGGTAGTGTGTGTGTACCTTCATGCGCGTGTGTTGGATTTGATTACTTTGACTATTGTGTTGACTGGACTTGATCCAATGGTGATCATTGTTTGACTTTACTTTGAATGATAGTGCACAATAGTTAGTGTGTTTGGCGCGTACACGGACTGGACCAAATTGATTTTTGCACCTCCCATTTTAAAGCCCAAGCAATTTTTGAACTGATTGTTTGCTATGCATGCACCGCTCCCTTATTTCAATTTCTTTTTATTTTCTTCATTTTATACACGTTTCCTTTTTAATTTTAAAAATTACTAAAATAATTATAAAATTCTATAAAAATTTATGAGTATTATCAAGACATTTAGGAAATTTTTTATATTTTCATTTCATGATTTTATGACATTTTTACCCCAGTTTCATAATTTTCTTTGATTTTCCATTTCTATGCATTCCAAATGTGATATATAAATTTGTAGAATTTTGTTATTGATCATTACAAATTGTTTTGACTTGATTCTTTTTGCATTGATTCACTAATACATTGAAGCATGTTAGATGATTTGTTTTTTATTTTTTAGGTCATTTTATGGCATGTTTTGATGCTTATCTTTTCACCGTTTTGCATGATGTTTCAACTTGACCTAATTGCATTGTTTGAAGCCATTTTGTTTTGAATTTTGACATGATATCTTGATGTATGATTTCCTTCTGACTTAGGCATTCAAATACCATGCTTGTATAATTTTCATAAGTCCATTTGATTTTTGTTTGATGCTTTACATTTGAAGCACCATAACATGTTATATCATCCTAACTTTAGTGCATGTTTGCATGAATTCTTTTGTGCATATTTGTATGAGCATTTGCATATTTTGTGAGCCATTTATGTGATGTTATAGGTCATTGGTACACATTATAGGTCATCTTTACAAGTTCATTTCAATTTGAACTTTGTGCATCCTTAACATGTATTGTTAGCACTTTCTTTTTGAACTTTCAATTCACTCCTTCTTCTACTACTTCTTGAATGTCTTGAATGTTGATTCATGAATACTTTTGAGATGTTTATAAAACATTTTTCATTTAGTTTCAATTTTGGTTGTTGATTCACATGTTCCATTTATGCATGTTCTTTTCCTTTCTTTCCTTTTTCATCTATCCTTTCTTATGAAAACATGTTTGAATGCTATGGATGATGATTGTTGCTTATTCATTTGAACTTGTATGATAATATTCACTTGTTGTCCATATGATTCACATTCTAGTTGTGATATTAAGACTTGATTCTTCATCTTTTTCTTTTGAACTTTAATGTGTATTAAGTACTTTTTTACTTCTTATGCATGTTTCCATGTTTACTAACCATGTAGGGATTTTGGTAAGTTGAAATTGAGAGTGGATAAGGAATCCACATTCAAACTTCTCTCCTTTCTTATTTTACAATTCAACCTTGTGTTTTGTAAGTACTTATGTGCTTTCTTTGATTAACTCATTACTTTCCCTTTTGAGTTACAATTCATCTTCTACTTTAGAAGTGAGTTGTTTACTTCATTTCTTCTTTAGACTTTAGGTCTTGTAACCTCACAAACCTTAGGATCACTCCCTTAACTAATCAATTAGGATTGAGTCTTAGTTCACATAGATTTTACCTTTTTCTCCTCTCTTGAGTCTTTCATCTTCTCATCTCAAAGAAAATGCAAAATATCTAATAAAGGTAGGCATTTATTGCATTTAGGCCTTTCATATAAAGAAAAGATTACAAGGGGTCTTCTCTTATAATCTTAGAATGTATAGCATATAGCCCATCTTGGGTCAATGTGTTAAACATTTGATCTTATATGAGGGACTTAAATGCAATACTTGTTGAAGGTACAAATAAAAAACACTTCTTCATTTCATAACCAACAAAAACACTTAATAAACACAAGTATGCTAGTGTGTTTGAACCTTAATAATTGGAACTAAATGTGGGGGTCTTCTTCACATTTAGTGTACTTTTTTACCCATTCCATCTTGGAATGTGAGAATGTATACACTCCAATGACCAAGATTTAGATACACTATCATATGCAAACAAATGGAAAAAAGACTTTTAAAAGACAAAAACAAACAGTAACGTCTTTCCTTCGGGAATTCTTTTCTCATCTCATTCACTCCTTCCTTAAGGATGCGTCATTTCCGTTCTACTGCAAACAGGTAACGCCTAAGTCTCCCTACAGCGAGCTGCAAATAATCCATCCCTAGTTAGGGGAACTACGTCGCTGTGATTCTCATGCTCCCGATGAGATACGTAGGTAGTGGGGTAGGGCCCATCCGAGCACTTCTTTTATTTTCCCTACATTTGTTCCTCTCTCTCTTTCCTTTCCTTTTCCAATTCCTTTTCCAGTATTCTTTTCTTACACCCTTTGATTGAGACAAGCAAGCGTGGATCCCATCGGGTACGATGGACGCGTGGGGGTGCTAATACCTTCCCTGCGCGTAACCGACTCCCGAACCCTGTTCTCTTGGTCACAAGACCATGCTCTTTCCTTTCCCTCAGGTTTATGCGGTGTTTCCTTTCCCTCTCTTGGGATAAATACACATTGCTGGCGACTCTGTTTCGGTGCCACTTTCGCGTTTGTACTAGGATGAAAATCCCGGGAGCGACAGCTGGCGACTCTGCTGGGGATATGTTGACCTATTGCTGGTCCATCCTAAGTGAGTCAATCCTAGCGCTTGTTTGCTTTTCTTTCATTGGGTGTTTACTGTTATCTTGTATTTGCTGTTTACTGTATTGTACCATATTTATAGCATGTTAGCATTTACATTTCATATATTATACTGTGTTGCACTGTTTTGTCTGTTTGGCGGGATGGGATTTCTGAGAGATGAGCCCAGTACACAGGCTCGAGTATACACTTAGATTTAGAGTGGAGAGTAGTGGGACCTACGTACCATTTGTGTACGTTGGGTAATCACGAAATTCACAGCTAGACGAGGCTATCTTGGGACCCATCATGGCGTACGCATCTTGCGTATTCCAGGATGTCGATCTAGAGAGCTGTCGACTCTAGTGACCGATCATGAGGACCTTAGTGGAAACATCTCTCTTTAGTGGTGACAGTGGCAGACCACATTCTGTGGCAAACCCACTCGCACCCTAGGGCCCACTTTAGAACTTGCATAGGATGACCTTTATTTTCTAAGGTGAGTCAGTGGACGACCTCTTTGATTGGCATAGCATTGTATCCTACGGGCTGAATGTGCTATCGCTTCTCAAACCTCCGAAGCTGACAAGCCTTGTTTTCTAGGAACCACATGTGAGTATGGGTGGGATGTTTACAGGTTTGCAGGTAACCCAGCCTCCTACATACCTTACTTGTGATTATATGATTGTTACAGACAGTGTATCCTATGACAGTGGTTTGAGTATTCATCTCAGATATATTTCCAGATTCAGTACAGAGACACAATACACACAGTTCAACACAGACACAGACACCTGAATACCTGATCACATGCCTTTTGTATTTGCATACTCATATCATAACAGGTTATGTTTGTCATTTTCAGGTACCTACCATATTGTCTGATTCCGATCATGAGTTCCCAAGAGGTTGAGGTTAAAAGGAAGAATAATGTGTCATATAAATTCCCTGATCCTAAGTTGGATTCATTGAACAAGGTGATAGGCATGGCTGGTTCTGGTGTTCTCAGCACTTTTCAGAAGGAATATGGAGAGTTGATTAAAATGGTATGTGCATTCATAGTTCTATGAACCATCAATGAGATGTTTCATGTTCCCTGACTACATTTTGATGCCCACTTTGGAGGAATTCTCATTTATTTTAGGAATTCCAGTCACGTCTTCTATACCGTATTTTTCTGAAGGTGCTCTTACCCCTGAAGTAATTGCTGCTATTCTACATCTGGACCTGTTTGTTGTGAAAAGTGGCCTGAGTAGACTTAAAGAAGATGAAAGATTTCCTTTGGAGTTTCTTTTCCGACAAGCTCAGGAAGCTACCAAGGCTAAGAACTGGACTACTTACAATGCTGTGTTAGCTCTTTGTATCTATGGTTTGGTGCTTTTCCCCGGTCAACCTGACTTTGTTGATATGCAGGCGATGAAAGTGTTCGTTTCGAAGAATCCGATTCCTACCCTGCTAGGGGATTTTTATTACTCAGTACACTACAAAAATGAGAAGGGAAAAGGAAGTTTGGTTAGTTGATGTACCCAATTGTTATGTCATTGGCTCTTCAAACATTTACCTCGATTTGGTGCTTTCGTAGAAACTATTGAGACAATGAAATGGTCCAAGAGATTGATAGGTTTGACTGCCAATAACATCATTTGGTTTGATCCCAAATTACTGACAATAGAGCTTACTGTTAAATGTGGAAGTTTTCCGAATGTGCCTCTACTTGGAAGAAGAGGTGGGATTAATTACAACCTGGTGTTGGCTGTTAGACAATTTGGTTATGCTTCGAGAAAGCCTCCTGCTGATGAAGAGATTAGTGCTTCTCTATTTTTTGTGGGAACCAAGAATGAAAGAGTGCCAGAAGTAATAAATGCCTGGAAATTTAGGCAAAGAGAGGGAAAGTTGATTTTTGGCAAAGGAGACTGTAGATCATACCCTGACTACGATGCTTGGATTGAGATGAAGGTCAAAGAGCTGTTGCTACCCTTTTCAAGAGAGATTCTCTTATGTCCAGATCAACACTCCATGGTACCGGCTGAAGAGTGCGAGAAATGGAAGAAAATGGTTAGAGAGTTGCATATAGAGAATTCTGGGATGAGCAGATGTCTTCAGAAAGCTTTGGCTGACAACAAAGATTTGGAGAAGAGAGCTTTGAAAGCGGAGAAAATCTTGGCAGACAAAGAAGAAGATTTTGATGATAGAGCTCGGTACTTCCGGAAACTTACTTTGGGAGCAGATGATGCTAGTCAGGCTCACAAGACTACAAAGCATGCGTTAGCCCAAAGCAGGGATTCATTAGCTAAACTTCGTCAAGCTTGGGATGAGGTCAGAATTGAAAACTCTGAATTGCTGACCCAGTTAAAAGATAAAGATGAAGAGCTGAAGAAAGCACATGTAGAAAGAAGAAGGTATCGAGAGAACCTTGGAAAAAGTCAAGAACAGGTAAGGAATGTTGAAGATAAGCTGAAAATTGCCAACAAAGAGCTTGAAGATGTCACAGCAGATTTAAAGCTGGTTAAAATTCAAGCTGGAATCAAGAGGCACAAAGGAGCCAATGAAGATGAAGCCTTGCTGATGCACATGGGCTCATTATCTGATGCGTTGGAAAAAAGGGACGTCGTAATCAAAGAGCTGAATGAGAAGCCACATCATTAGTGTACCCGCATCCTGTTCGAAGAGATTAAGTATTCCAGCCAAAAGCTGAAAGACGTAGAGCAATCAGATTAATGATTTTTGTCATTTCTTTGTAATTTGCAATGGTTACCATCAGAATTGTTGATGGATCCATTGGACTGCTTGTTTCTTATTCTGTTGCTGAAACTATGACGAATGTGCTTGAAAATTTTTGGAAATTTGTATGAAATGAGCTATTTCTGTTCACAATTTCTGGTCTTCAGATATATGTAATGTGATAAGATATCTACACACTGGCACACTACAAAATCACTATTTCTGGTCATCAGATATTTGTGATTGGCGTATATGAATATCTCTTCATGGGAAAACTCAATAATCATGATTTCTGGTCGTCAGGAATTCGTGGTTACGATTGGAATCAGGATATGAAAAGTAGCTTGAAATGACAAACATAAATGTGCATTTGCATTTGCATAGCATATCATTTTTGCATTGCAGGTTTTCTTTTTGCAGGCGCCTGCTAACCTTTATTTGGTTTTCAGGCACGATAGCTGATACCCCAGTTCACCGATATTCTACCCGGCGCAATCAAGCCAGAGTTATGGAACAAGTTCAGACTAAATTAGCTGATTTGAGGGGGAGAATGGAACAGTTCATGAACCTTATGCAGGGGATTGCTCAAGGTCAGCAGGAGCTGAGGGCTGGTCAGGAAACCATAAGGGTTGGTCAAGATGCCATGAGAGCCACTATTCAGAGGCTGGAGACTGAAATCCAAAATCACAATGTGCGCACTCCTCCTGTTGGCACCATCCCCGCTGGTGGGGTACATCTGGGATTTGATAACGGTGGTTTAGAGGATGGTCAAGATGATCAGTTTACCACTTTCAACAATGACATGGGTTTCTACAATGACGACCGGAAGTACGAAGGGTTAGATGAAAGACTCAAGGCTATTGAGAGCCAAAATCCTCTGGGAATTGACGTAGAGGACATCGGTCTCGTGCAAGGTGTAAGAATCCCTCCCAAGTTCAAGCTCCCTACATTGGATAAGTACAATGGCAGTACCTGTCCCAAAACACATTTGCAAGCTTACAATCACAAGATTGCCGCTTATACTGAAGACCAAAAGCTCTGGATGTATTTTTTCCAGGATAGCCTGCCAGGCGCCTCCCTGGAATGGTACGTTAAGCTGGACAGGGTTCACATAAAGAGCTGGAAAGATTTGTACGCTGCGTTTCTGAAGCAGTATCAATATAATTTGGACATGGCACCCAATCGTACTCAGCTGCAGAGTATGACTCAGGATCACAAGGAGGGCTTTAAGTAGTACGCACAAAGATGGAGAGAATTGGCTGCTTGAGTTCAACCACCTTTAGGTGATCGTGAAATGGCTGATATGTTCATGACCACACTCCAAGGGCCGTATTTGGATATATTGGCTGCGTGTCCTTCCACAGGGTTTGCCGACATTGTTATTGCCGGGGAACGAATAGAGAGTATGCTGAAGTTAGGAAAGATTCAAGACGTCAGTGGGAATGGTGCTTCGAGTGCGAGGAAACCCTTTGCTAATGGACCAAGGAAAAGAGAAAGGGAGTCCAGTGATGTGCATAGAGGAGGGGGCAGAGGTAGGACTCAGTCCTATCATCAGGTGGATGTTGTAACCATTCCAGTTCCAATAGGACAGCAAGCTCCAGATCAGCAAGCTAGACCCCGATTCCAGACTAATAGACCAAGGGACCGTAAGTTTGATCCCTTGCCTATGACATATGCTGCTTTGTTACCACAATTGCTCAAAGAGAAGTTGGTTGAACTTCGGACTATGAGGCCGCTAGATAATGGAAAATTGCCTCAAGGTTATGATGCTAATGTTCGCTGTGAATTTCATTCTGGTGCGCCAGGTCACTCGACAGAGAAGTGCTGGGCTTTTAAACATAAGGTTCAGGACCTGATTGACGCAAAAACTATTAATTTCTCTAAGCCACCGAATGTCCGTGATAATCCAATGCCCCATCATGGAGGTGCAAGCATGAATGCTATTTCTGATGGTGAGAAATTGAATCTGATTACCGATGTTAATTTAGTAAAAACTCCGCTGTTGATTGTAAAAGAGCGTTTATTAAAAGGAAAGGTATTTCCTGGATGTGGTTCTGATTGTGAGGAATGTCCAAGACAGATTAATGGCTGCAGTAAGTTAAAAGTTGGACTGCAGGATCTTATGGACGAAGGATGCCTTCACTTTGATAAGATAGAGAAGGTAAAAGATGTTTCAGCCGTTACCATTTATTATAATCCAGTTGAAATACAGGTACCCGTTGAAGCTCCTGTTGCTATTATCGCACCCGAGAGGCCGAGACCAGTTACGATTATAGTTCCTGAATCTGCTTCTTATGTGTCTAATAGGGCAGTTCCATGGCAATATGGGACTAATACTCATCAAGGAGGAAGTCAACAGAAAGCAGAGGCTGTTGGTACCAGTGTTGAGAATGTCAGCGGACCAAGTGGTTTTACCAGGAGTGGTCGACTGTTTGCTCCCCAGACTCTAAGGAGTGATAAAGAAGCTGAAGCCGCTGCAAGAGCAAAAGGAAAACAGGTTGTTGATGACAAGGTGCCTGTTCAGAAAGAGGACCCTAAAGTCAATTTTGATAGTGATGTTGAGGAATTTATGAGGATTATCAAAAAGAGTGATTATAAGATCATTGATCAGCTCAATCAGACACCCTCTAAAATCTCAATATTATCCCTGTTAATGAGTTCAGATGCACACCGGGCTGCTTTGTTGAAGGTTTTGAATATGGCATATGTTCCCCATGAGATTACTGTGAATCAGTTGGAGGGAGTAATTTCTAATGTCAATGTGAGCCACAGGTTGGGGTTTACGAATAGGGATTTGACTCTAGATGGACATAATCACAACAAAGCGTTACACATCACACTTGAATGCAAAGGAGCTGTTTTGTCGCATGTGCTGGTTGACACAGGTTCTTCCTTGAATGTGTTACCCAAAAAGGCCCTGATGAAAATTGAAGTAGATGGATTGATTCTTAGACCCAGCGATCTGATTGTGAGAGCTTTCGATGGATCCCAAAGATCAGTGTTTGGAGAGGTAGAATTACCAATACAGGTTGGTCCACAGGTATTCAAGACAATCTTTCACGATATGGACATTCAGCCTGCTTACAACTGTTTGTTAGGCCGACTGTGGATTCACGCAGCAGGCGCAGTTACCTCCACACTGCATCAGAAGCTCAAATACGTGTTCGAGGGTCAAGTGGTCACTGTTTGCGGTGAGGAAGATATATTTGTGAGTCATCTGTCCACTTTCAAATATATGGAAATGGATGGAGAGATTCATGAAACCCTGTGCCAGTCTTTTGAAGCCCTGAATATCAACAAATTACCAGAACCTACTTTAGCATCAGTGGTGTCAAATGTGCCAGTTGGGCCGAGTGCATCAATTGCATCCTACAAGCAGGCCAGAGAAGTGGTTGAAAGCGGAAATGCCCAAGGTTGGGGTAAAGCTATCGACGTGTTTATGAAAGAAGATAAGTTCGGCATTGGATACCAACCGGGTCAGACGCCAGTTCCCCGATTCCGTGGGCCAATCAATTTCAACAGTGGAGGAATTATCAACCCTAATCAGTCCTGCTCAGCAATAGAAGATGACGCTGAAAGCTCAGATTATCTGGACAGATGGGTGTATGCCCTGGCTCCGGGCGAGGCATTGCAAAACTGGTCTAGTGAAGAAATCATTCATGTTGTACACCATTCAGAGTAATAATTCTTGTCTTTCATAATGCATGAAATCCCACACTCTACCCAAGGTGTGAGGATCCATTTGTAGGGCCACCATATTTTCTTATATAATGTTCAAATATCAATAAAAAGGACGTTTTTGTTTGCAAATTTGTGTTCCTTTATTCCTTCTTTATTTTTATTTTTGCACAAAGAAAATTTAAAAATGATAATGCACTTTCTTTTCTTTTATTTTCAAGCAAAAATAATCTAAAATGAAGCATCAATCCAATCATGTAGACTTGATTTTGTGAATTCCCCTGAAAATGATTCTGTTATGCCCACATATGATTTCGACAATCCGATCTATCAAGCTGAGGAGGAAAGTGATGAAGACTATGAACTCCCGGAAGAGTTGGCTAGATTATTGAAACAGGAAGAAAAGACCATTCAGCCTCATCAGGAAGCTCTTGAGATTATCAATATTGGTTCAGAAGAAAGCAAGAAAGATATCAAGATCGGTGCAAGTCTGCGGGCTGATGTAAAGCAAGAGCTGATAATTATGCTACGTGAATACGTTGACATCTTTGCTTGGTCATATCAAGATATGTCGGGTTTAGATACAGACATAGTTGTGCATAGACTACCATTGAAAGAGGACTGTCCACCGGTCAAGCAAAAGCTGCGCAGAACAAAACCAGAAATGGCTTTGAAGATCAAGGAAGAAGTACATAAACAGTTGGATGCAAGTTTTCTGGCAGTAACCAACTATCCTCCCTGGGTGGCCAACATAGTACCGGTGCCGAAGAAAGATGGCAAAGTCAGAATGTGTGTGGATTACAGAGATCTCAACAGGGCGAGTCCTAAAGATGACTTTCCACTCCCTCATATTGATGTGCTGGTTGACAATACTGCTCAGTTTTCAGTGTTCTCATTTATGGATGGATTCTCCGGGTACAATTAGATAAAGATGGCGCTTGAAGACATGGAGAAGACGACATTCATTACCCCGTGGGGTACCTTCTGTTACAAAGTAATGCCTTTTGGGTTGAAGAACGCAGGGGCAACTTATCAAAGAGCAATGGCGACGTTATTCCACGATCTAATTCATAAAGAGATCGAGTGCTATGTGGATGACATGATTGCTAAATCAAAGACAGAAGAGGAACATCTGATCAACTTAAAGAAGTTGTTTGAGAGGTTGAGGAAATTCAAGTTAAGACTGAATCCTAACAAGTGTACTTTCGGCGTGCGGTCCGGAAAATTGCTGGGTTTCATTGTCAGTGAAAAAGGAATAGAGGTTGATCCTGCTAAAGTGAAATCTATACAAGATATGCCTGTACCGAGAACGGAGAAAGAGGTTCGCGGCTTTCTAGGGAGATTGAACTACATTTCAAGGTTCATATCTCAACTAACTGCCACATGTGAACCGATATTCAAAATGCTAAGAAAAGATCAAACGGTCAGGTGGAATGATGATTGTCAAAATGCATTCGATAAAATAAAGAGATATTTGCAGGAACCTCCGATTCTGATACCTCCAGTTCAAGGGAGACCACTGATTATGTACTTGACAGTGCTCGAAGGATCCATGGGTTGTGTTCTCGGTCAACACGACGAGACAGGTAGGAAAGCACATGCCATCTACTACCTGAGCAAGAAATTTATAGATTGTGAATCGCGTTATTCAATGCTTGAGAAGACATGCTGCGCACTCGCATGGACCGCAAAGCGATTGAGACAATATATGCTCACACATACAACCCTGTTGATCTCAAAAATGGATCCAGTCAAATATATTTTTGAGAAACCAGCACTTACAGGCAGAGTTGCAAGGTGGCAGATGGTACTGACAGAGTATGATATTCAATATACTTCGTAAAAGGCAATCAAAGGAAGTATACTATCAGATTATCTTGCGCAACAGCCTCTTGATGATTACCAACCCATGAAGTTTGATTTCCCTGATGAGGACATCATGTTTCTCAAAGCGAAAGACTGCGAGGAACCACTTCTGGAGGAGGGGCCAGACCTTGAATCCAAATGGAGTTTGATGTTTGACGGGGTAGTTAATATGAATGGGTGCAGAGTTGGTGCAGTTCTCATTACGCCAGAAGGCGTTCACATGCCCTTCACTACCCGAGTAACTTTCGGGTGTACCAACAATGAAGCAGAATACGAAGCTTGCATACTAGGGATTGAGGAGGCTATTGATTTACGAATCAAGACCCTCGATATCTTTGGTGATTCAGCCCTCGTAAACAATCAAGTAAAGGGAACTTGGCACACACATCATCAGAATTTGATTCCGTATAGAGATTATACGAGGAGATTGCTGACATTCTTTACAACTGTCAAGTTATACCATGTTCCCAGAGATGAAAATAAGTTTGCAGACGCCTTGGCCACCATATCTTCGATGATCAAAGTGCATGGTTGGAACTTTGTGCCCAGGATTGATGTATCTCGTCTTGATAGACCTGCTTTTGTGTTTGATATTGATGCAGTGTCTGACGACAAGCCTTGGTACCATGACATTAAATGCTTCTTGGAAAATCTAGAATACCCGCCTGGGGCATCTTCCAAAGACAAGAAGGCATTAAGAAGGCTAGCCGGTAGTTTCTTCTTGAACAAAGATGGCGTGCTATATAAAAGAAATTTTGACACGGTTCCGCTCAGATGCGTGGATAGACACGAGGCAGACCTGTTGATGATTGAAGTGCACGAAGGCTCTTTCGGTACCCATGCCAGAGGACATGCGATGGCTAAGAAATTGCTGAGATTGGGGTATTATTGGTTGACAATGGAGTCGGATTGCTGCAAGTATGCCCGCAAGTGTCACAAATGCTAGATCTATGCAGACAAAGTACAAGTTCCTCCCAATCCGTTGAGTGTCATGTCCTCTCCGTGGCCCTTTGCAATGTGGGGCATTGATATGATCGGGAAAATTGAGCCTACTGCTTCAAATGGCCATCGTTTCATCTTGGTCGCCATTGATTACTTCACTAAATGGGTTGAAGCAGCGTCTTATGCCAATGTCACTAAGCAAGTGGTAGCTCGCTTCTTGAAACGAGATATCATTTGTCGATATGGAGTGCCTGAAAGAATCATTACTGATAATGGTTCTAATTTGAATAATAAGATGATGGCTAAGCTATGCCAGGACTTCAAAATCGAACATCACAATTCTTCTCCATACCGCCCGAAGATGAATGGCGCGGTCGAAGCGGCCAACAAAAATATCAAGAAGATTGTGCAGAAGATGGTTGTCACGTACAAAGATTGGCATGAGATGTTACCATTAGCTTTGCATGGGTATCGAACATCAGTCCGTACGTCCACTGGGGCAACACCATACTCACTTGTATACGGTATGGAGGCAGTTCTACCGATTGAAGTTGAGATTCCTTCTCTCCGAGTATTGATGGACGTTAAGCTAGATGAAGCTAAATGGGTACGAGCCAGATTTGATCAGCTGAGCCTTATTGGGGAGAAGCGACTAGCAGCGGTATGTCATGGCCAGCTATACCAGCGCAGAATGAAGAGGACATTCGATCAAAAGGTTCGACCTCAAGTTTACAAGGTCGGAGATGTGGTAATCAAGAGAATACTTCCTCCGAGTATAGATCACAGGGGCAAATGGACTCCTAATTATGAAGGTCCATTCGTGGTTAAAAAGGTTTTCTCAGGTGGAGCCTTATTGCTGACAACCATGGATGGTGAAGACTTTTCATCCCCTGTTAATTCAGATGCAGTTAAAAAATACTTCGTATAAATAGACCCGCTGGATAAAAGAAAAAAACAATCCAGGCAAAAAAGGGCATCCCGGCGAACCAAAAACAGAATAAAGGTTCGGGCAAAAATTAGGGATATAATTGAAAAAATTGTTCACCTGGTAAGTTGAAAACCCGAAAGGGCAACTTAGGCAAAAATGGGTATCCCGGTGGATTGAAAACCTGAAAAGGCAATCCACGCAAATGAGGGATTTAAGCGAATGACTGCAGTCTGAATTAATCTGTACGTTCTCTACTCTTCAGCAAACTAGCAAAGTTTCCGAAGGAGGAATTGGTCCGAACACGAGCTTCCAAAGGCGAAGATAATCAAGAAAGTTGGAATACATACTGGCTATAACAGAATTAGAAATCAGTTGGAATCCAATTTCTGTATTATCATTAGGATAGATTTCTTTTCTCAATTTTATGGCAATCAACTCTTTCAGGGGTTTTCTTCCGATTGTAAATTCGCCGATTTTGGCATTTCATCAATAAAATTGAATATTCAGTCACAAGCTTTTATTTTCATTTTACTGTTTTGTTTGCAAAAACGTCCGATTTTTTTATAATAAAACATTGCTTTGAAAATATCATGGCCTTGCAAAAACATGCACAAAAAAGATAATTAAAATTACTTTGCTTGTTGGACGACCTTGGATGGTGGATTCAAAAGACCACGCAATATCCTGGGGCATGTGCATATATTTGTCTGTTGCAGGTAATGAGTACGATCGATCCAAGCAGCACGAAAGTTATCTTAGCACAATCAACAGTTATTTGAAATGACTTGATACTGTTGTATCTTATTATGTCAATTCTTCTATTCAAGATTTCCCACCGGGTGTGGTGACGACGACGGTTGTCGAAGATTGAATTCTTCTGTGTCGATAACGGTTACAAATTCCCCAGTAAAGTTGCTTCGCAGACACCGAAGTCGATGGTCAAGACCAGTGAAGTTGCCAGGAGTTTGAAGATGTTTAATCTTCTGTAAAATCCTCTTATGACGTCTTCTTCAGGAAATAAGTTGTTGACTTTCCCATGCATGAGGCATTTTGTTTCCCCAGCAGGAGATGTTCCAGATCAGTTATCCCCAGTAGAGTTTGAGGACGTTTGTTCTTCTGTAAAACCCTCTTAAGAGACGAAGCTTCTCGCAGTAACATCCCCTGTGGAGTTTATTCTCGGCAGGATTTACCAGCAAGTGGTGGTGTCATATTTCCCGCAGGTTTCAACATGTGAAATTTGTCAAAGAATAATTCCCGGCTGAATTGTTTTATCTCCCCACAGAGCTCAACGTCTTGGCAGTAATTTCCCCAGCAAGGCCTAAATAGATCGAGGGAATCTCTTCTTCAGTAAAGTGTCAACTTATGATATTACCCAGCCGGTGGTGTAATTCTCAGCATTGCTCATTTACAACTCAAAGTCCAATTTATTTTTAACATACAGACGATTGTTCATATTATTCCAGAAGGTTTGATAGTATTGCAGATGGTTGTTCCAGCAGGTGGGGTGATCATTATATACAGTTTGTTCATGTTATTCCAGCAGGTGGGATAATGTTGCAGATGGTTGTTCCAGCAGGTGGGGTGATTATTATATACAGTTTGTTCATATTATTCCAGCAGGTGGGATAGTATTGCAGATGGTTTTTCTAGCAGGTGGAGTGATCATTTGGCAAAGCTTCCAAAGCCGGTTTGGTAAGCACTAAAGTCCAACGACAGATTGGCAGAAATCCAACACGAATTGGTAAAAGTCCAACGACAGATTGGAAGAAATCCAACACGAATTGGTAAAAGTCCAATGTTAGTTTGGCAAAGCTGCAAAAGTCTATCTGAAGATGGCAAGTTTGAGATTCCAAAGCCGGTTTGGTAATCATTGAAGTCCAACGACAGATTGGCAGAAATCCAACACGAATTGGTAAAAGTCCAACGACAGATTGGCAGAAATCCAACACGAATTAGTAAAAGTCCATTGTTTAGAATGGCAGAGCAGCTAAAGTCCATCGACAGTATGGCAAGCCAGTAGTCGCCTGGCGTCGTTCAAAAAGACATTGTTGAAAGTCCATCGACAGTATGGCAAGCCAGTAGTCTCCTGGCGTCGTTCAAAAAGACATTGTTGAAAGTCCATCGACAGTATGGCAAGCCAGTTAGTCGTCTGGCGTCGTTCAAAAGACAGAGCTCTCCTACAACGTTTCATTGAAGTTTCAATCTAGCAGTCTTGTTGGGTTTATATCCCTTTTATTCTTCATCATCCAGAGCAAATTTTTGGTTATATTTGGTATTCAATCACTATATACCTTGAACGTCTGAAAGCAATCGCTTTCAGGCATTCAGGTCTACAGCATTTGAATAGGGGCAGTTGTAATACCCCAAAATTTGCCCTCTCTTTTGGCATCATAGCATAGCATTATCATATAGCATATCATATCCATCTCATTAGCATTGCATTGCATCTTTAACATAGAAAAATGAAGCATAGCATCCCTCTTACCATCAAGGCATGTGATCAGGGGAAAGATGGACAATCAAGGAGTCATTCAAGGCACAAAAGGTCAAACAAGTTGCCTCAAGGCAAACCAAGAGGTCTTTCATGTCTCATACTACCTCAATTGATCATCCAAAACCTCAAGAAAGTGAGATTCAATAGGAGATTGAAGCACTACATTCTTCACTATGCAAGAGGTCCAAAAAACTGAAGGAAAACCCTCAAAAGAGATAGTTCATTGGTTCAAAATCACCCTCAAGTGGCATATCTCATCATCCTTTAAGAGGATACACAACATACTCTGAGGAATTTGAAATTGAAGACTGCACATTTTTCCCTTAGGAGGTGGGTATCAAAACTAGGGTTTCCAATTAAATCAGGGTATCTCTAATTTTTTGGACAAAACTTGATGTCATGGATTTCTACATGTCCTTAAGTGTATGTGTGTGGAAAATTGCCTCTCAATTGGTTTTAGAAGTGGTTCAATTGGAAGAAAGATAAAAAATCAGGAGAATTGGGGCTAAGTCAAATAATCAGAGGAAAAAGTCAACTCTTGACTTTTTGAGGCAAAATTCATGAAATTCATGTTATATGTGACCAATGTACAAAATTTGATCAAGAAACTCCAAAAGGATCATGAAAAATCAAGATTTGAAAAGTTGCCATTTTTGGAAGAAGTAGGGTTTCCAAAAATAGTAATTTTTGGCCATTTTGCACCAGACTTTGAACCAAGGCCATTCAAAATTGAGACATCAAATGAAAATTCCACTCGGCCACAACAAAAGATCTTGTTTCAAGCTTCAAATCCATGTGTAGAACATTTCCATTGGATAAAAATTGAGTGAGATATGATTGATCAAAGTTTGAGCAAAGTAGGTCCAAAATCAGGTCATGACCAAGGATTCCTAGGCCCACGCGCCATCTTTTTTACAAACAGGTGGTGTGCCAAATGTTCACCCATTTTTCTCATGGTTAGAGGCCTCAAATGAAAAATCTTTCAACATGAAAGTTGTTCCTCTGTGTGAGATCTTCAAAATTGGTGTTCATGATTTTTTCATTTGATCAAAGGACAAGAAGTTATATTGGTCTCAAGATAGGGTGGTCAGGCTGAAATTTGGTGTGCCATGTTGCCTTGCCAGCCAACCATATGCCTCGCCCTTCCACCAGTTCCAAACCTTTGTGTTCTAATCCATTTTCCAATCCCTTCCAAGTATCATTTCAACTTAATTCTCATACCAAACTTGTTTTACTAGGTGCCTTCTTTCCAATGATTCCAAAAGCATGCAATTCTATGCCATGAACATGGAGAATTCCCTTCTTAAACATCCACTGTTACAATGATGACTTGTTGCATAATTCTGGTTCAAGCACACATCAAATACATGACAGGGGTTTTTGTGTTTGCTTCCTTATTAAGACTAACATATGCCTGCACTCTTTACACACTTGCTCGAGTCATACATGAAAAAGGTAAAGGTTGAAAGCTTGTTATAAAAGTTTTGCAGCAGGAACATTGTAACACACCATGAACCAGCTACACTACATCATTGCTCTCCCTAACTAACTTGACTCAGTTAGTTAGGGATGACTCACCTAAACCATCATGACTCAGTTAACCAACTCAGGTTAACCATGGTTAGAGCTCCCTATAAATAGCAAGCTTCACTCACATTTCCATTTTCAGCTTCATTTTTTCACTCTCCCTCTCAAACACTTCAAGTTCTCTCTCTTTTTCTCTCCATTTTCTCTCTGAGTTGCACGAATTCATCATCATTCTCCTCTAATTCCACTTTCAAGCTTCATCTTCAATCATCACTGAACTTGAAGCAGCATTGGATTGTTGAAGTAAACACACTGCAAATCTATATCCATCATCATTCTTCAGAATTTGAAAGCCTTTATTTGGCCAAGTGAAGCTCAAAGAGGAAGCAAGAATCTCTGGTTTTCTCAACATCTTCAATTTCTCCACATTTTCAGGTTTCATCATTCAACTTTGCTTCAGTTGATTTCTATTAATTTTGACTTGTTTTTGTTGCTTAAAGCTTGATAGAAGCTCTGCTTACTCCGGCTAGTTGATAGGCCTTGTAGAGGCTTAGATCCAAAAGTTAGGGCATATCTTCTCCTCCTCTGTTCTTTGTGTACATGCTCGTTATGTGAAAAATAATTGCGTATCTTTGATCTCCATGGTTTCAACTTCATTTTGGTATGCACATTGTGTATTTTGGTGAACATGTGAGATTTGCAGGTGGTGGTTGTTGGCCGGAGAAGATGACCGGAGGTCCTTCTCCGGCCGGTGACTGTAAATGCTAGGGTTTTATGTTTTAATCTTGACCGTTGATTTGTTCCAATCGTGTGGACTTAACGCTGCCAGTACATTAAAATACACATGCACCTCACGTGTTCTATTTCTGATCTCACTTAATCAATGTGTGGTGCAGTGCATGGTAGTGTGTGTGTGCCTTCATGCGCGTGTGTTGGATTTGATTACTTTGACTATTGTGTTGACTGGACTTGATCCAATGGTGATCATTGTTTGACTTTATTTTGACTGATAGTGCACAATAGTTAGTGTGTTTGGCGCGTACATGGACTGGACCAAATTGATTTTTGCACCTCCCATTTTAAAGCCCAAGCAATTTTTGAACTGAGTGTTTGCAATGCATGCACCCCCTCCCTTATTTCAATTTCTTTTTATTTCTTCATTTTATACACGTTTCCTTTTTAATTTTTAAAAATTACTAAAAATAATTAGAAAATTCTAGAAAAATTCATGAGTATTATCAAGACATTTAGGAAATTTTTTCTATTTTCATTTTATGATTTTATGACATTTTTACCCCTGTTTCATAATTTTCTTTGATTTTCCATTTCTATGCATTCCAAATGTGATATATAAATTTGTAGAATTTTGTTCTTGATCATTACAAATTGTTTTGACTTGATTCTTTTTTCATTGATTCACTAATACATTGAAGCATGTTAGATGATTTTTGTTTGATTTTTTAGGTCATTTTATGGCATGTTTTGATGCTTATCTTTGCACCGTTTTGCATGATGTTTTAACTTAACCTAATTGCATTGTTTGAAGCCATTTTGTTTTGAATTTTGACATGATATCTTGATGTATGATTTCCTTCTGACTTAGGCATTCAAATACCATGCTTGTATAATTTTCATAAGTCCATTTGATTTTTGTTTGATGCTTTACATTTGAAGCACCATAACATGTTATATCATCCTAACTTTAGTGCATGTTTGCATGAATTCTTTTGTGCATATTTGTATGAGCATTTGCATATTTTGTGAGCCATTTATGTGATGTTATAGGTCATTGGTACACATTATAGGTCATCTTTACATGTTTATTTCAATTTGAACTTTGTGCATCCTTAACATGTATTGTTAGCACTTTCTTTTTGAACTTTCAATTCACTCCTTCTTCTACTACTTCTTGAATGTCTTGAATGTTGATTCATGAATACTTTTGAGATGTTTATAAAACATTTTTCATTTAGTTTCAATTCTGGTTGTTGATTCACATGTTCCATTTATGCATGTTCTTTTCCTTTCTTTCCTTTTTCATCTATCCTTTCTTATGAAAACATGTTTGAATGCTATGGATGATGATTGTTGCTTATTCATTTGAACTTGTATGATAATATTCACTTGTTGTCCATATGATTCACATTCTAGTTGTGATATTAAGACTTGATTCTTCATCTTTTTCTTTTGAACTTTAATGTGTATTAAGTACTTTTTTACTTCTTATGCATGTTTCCATGTTTACTAACCATGTAGGGATTTTGGTAAGTTGAAATTGAGTGTGGATAAGGAATCCACATTCAAACTTCTCTCCTTTCTTCTTTTACAATTCAACCTTGTGTTTTGTAAGTACTTATGTGCTTTCTTTGATTAACTCATTACTTTCCCTTTTGAGTTACAATTCACCTTCTACTTTAGAAGTGAGTTGTTTAATTCATTTCTTCTTTAGACTTTAGGTCTTGTAACCTCACAAACCTTAGGATCACTCCCTTAACTAATCAATTAGGATTGAGTCTTAGTTCACATAGATTTTACCTTTTTCTCCTCTCTTGAGTCTTTCATCTTCTCATCTCAAAGAAAATGCAAAATATCTAATAAAGGTAGGCATTTATTGCATTTAGGCCTTTCATATAAAGAAAAGATTACAAGGGGTCTTCTCTTATAATCTTAGAATGTATAGCATATAGCCCATCCTGGGTCAATGTGTTAAACATTTGATCTTATATGAGGGACTTAAATGCAATACTTGTTGAAGGTACAAATAAAAAACACTTCTTCATTTCATAACCAACAAAAACACTTAATAAACACAAGTATGCTAGTGTGTTTGGACCTTAATAATTGGAACTAAATGTGGGGGTCTTCTTCACATTTAGTGTACTTTCTTACCCATTCCATCTTGGAATGTGAGAATGTATACACTCCAATGAACAAGATTTAGATACACTATCATATGCAAACAAATGGAAAAAAGACTTTTAAAAGACAAAAACAAACAGTAACGTCTTTCCTTCGGGAATTCTTTTCTCATCTCATTCACTCCTTCCTTAAGGATGCGTCATTTCCGTTCTACCGCAAACAGGTAACGCCTAAGTCTCCCTACAGCGAGCTGCAACACCTAACTGCTGGAACGCGAACATTGACGTATTCCACTAAAATACACAAACAATCCATCCCTAGTTAGGGGAACTACGTCGCTCTGATTCTCATGCTCCCGATGAGATACGTAGGCAGTGGGGTAGGGCCCATTCGAGCACTTCTTTTATTTTCCCTACATTTGTTCCTCTCTCTCTCTTTCCTTTCCTTTTCCAATTCCTTTTCCAGTATTCTTTTCTTACACCCTTTGATTGAGACAAGCAAGCGTGGATCCCATCTGGTACGATGGACGCGTGGGGGTACTAATACCTTCCCTACGCGTAACCGACTCCCGAACCCTGTTCTCTTGGTCGGAAGACCATGCTCTTTCCTTTCCCTCAAGTTTATGCGGTGTTTCCTTTCCCTCTCTTAGGATAAATACACATTGCTGGCGACTCTGTTTCGGTGCCACTTTCGCGTTTGTACTAGGATGAAAATCCCGGGAGCGACACATCTAAATCAAATAAATAAATAAATAAATAAATGATTAATTTAGATTTTTGGGCATTACAACTCTCCCCTACTTTAAGAATTTTCGTCCTCGAAAATTACCTGAAGTAAACAGAGTCGGATACGACTCCTTCATCTTATCTTCACGCTTCCAAGTCCAACTCTCACCAGCTGGTCCGCCCCACAATACCTTCACTAAAACAATCTCTTTATCTCTTAGTCGCTTCAATTCTCGACCATCAATCCTCACAGGCAAGGCTTCCACTGTCATGTTATCCCTCACCTGAACATCATCCATCTGAATTACATGTGACGGATCCGGAATGTACTTCCTTAACTGTGACACATGGAACACATCATGTAAATTCGCAAGTGACAGTGGTAAAGCCACCCGATAGGAAACTTCTCCTATCCTCTGCATAATCTGATACGGACCAACAAAACGCGGAGTGAGCTTTCTAGACTTCAAAGCTCGTCCCACGCCAGTCATCGGAGTAACTCTTAAGAACACATGATCTCCCTCTTGGAACTCAAGTGCTTTTCTTCTCTTATCAGGGTAACTCTTCTGACGACTCTGTGACGTCTTCATCCTTTCCCGAATCATCTTAATCTTTTATGTTGTCTCTTGAACAATCTCAAGTCCAAGTACAGAACTCTCTCCTGACTCATACCAACACAATGAAGTTCGACAACGTCTACCATACAACGCCTCATAAGGAGCCATTCCAATACTAGCATGAAAACTATTGTTGTATGTAAACTCAATCAATGGTAAATGACTATCCCAAGATCCTCCTTGATCCAGCACACAAGCCCTCAGCAAATCTTCTAAAGACTGGATTGTCCTTTCCGCCTGACCATTCGTCTGCGGGTGATAAGCAGAACTCATCTTCAACTTAGTACCCAAAGCATCCTGTAGACTCTTCCAAAACCTCGATGTAAACTGTGGATCTTTATCCGACACAATACTCGAAGGCGTTCCATGCAACTTCACAATTTCATCAATATAAATCTCAGCTAACTTCTGCATAGAATGATTAATCTTCATCGGCAAGAAATGCGCCGACTTAGTTAACCTATCTACAATCACCCATATCGAGTCATTACCTCTTACATTCTTCGATAACCCAGTCACAAAATCCATGGAAATGCTATCACATTTCCATTCAGGAACATTCAATGGTTGCATCATGCCTGAAGGCTTCTGATGTTCAATCTTGGACTTTTGGCAAGTCAAACATGCATACACAAATTCAGCAATATCTCTTTTCATACCTGGCCACCAAAACAATCTACGCAGGTCTTGATACATCTTCATAGCACCAGGATGAATACTCAGTCGACTTCTATGTCCTTCCTCTAAAATACTCTTTTTAATTCCAGGAATATCCGGAATACATACTCTATCTCAAAATCTCAAAACTCCATATTCATCCATTCGGAACTCGCCTCCATTACCTTGATTAATCTTCATCAATTGGTCAACCAATTTCAAATCAGATTTCCGACCTTCTCGAATTTCCTCCAAAATTCCACTGGTCAGTTTAAGCATACCCAATTTCAAACTATCAGCAGTCGTCTCACACAATAAACTCATGTCTCTGAATTGCTCAATCATTTTAAGTTCTCTCATCATAAGCATCGAAATATGCAATGACTTTCTACTCAAAGCATCAGCCACTACATTCGCTTTACCGGGATGGTAATTCAAATCGAACTCAAAATCCTTTAACAACTCTAGCCACCTTCTCTGCCTCATATTTAACTCTTTTTTATCAAACAAGTATTTCAAACTTTTATGATCACTGAATACCTCAAATTTTGAACCAAAAAGATAATGCCTCCAAATCTTCAGCACAAACACTATAGCAGCCAACTCTAAGTCGTGTGTAGGATAATTCCTCTCATGAACTCTTAACTGCCTAGAAGCATAAGCAACTACTTTACCATTTTGCATCAAAACTCCACCAAGACCCATTTTGAAGCATCATAATAAACAACAAAGGACTCATTCGGATCTAGTAAAACTAACACCGGAGCAGTCGTTAACCTTCTCTTCAGTTCCACAAAACTTTCCTCACAAGCAACATCCCACACATATGCTTGCCCCTTTCGAGTCAATTGCGTCAACGGTAAAGCCAACTTAGAAAAACCTTCAATGAATTTACGATAATAACCAGCCAATCCAAGAAAACTAAGAATCTCAGTAGCAGACCTCGGAGTCTCCCACTGTAACACCGCATCAATCTTTGAGGGATCCACAGAAATTCCACCACTGGAAATCACATGGCCTAGGAAACTCACTTCCTTCAACCAGAACTCACACTTCGACAACTTAGCATACAATTTCTTTTCTCTCAATACTTGTAACACAATCTACAAATGTTCTGCATGCTCTTCTTCTGATTTAGAATATACCAAGATATCATATATGAAAACCACTACAAATTTATCAAGATACTCATGAAAGATCCTGTTCATATATTCCATAAACACACCAGGCGCATTAGAAACCCCAAACGGCATCACCATATACTCATAATGACCATATCTCGTTCTGAAAGTTGTTTTTGGAATATCATCAGCTTTAACTCTGATCTGATGATAATCTGACCTCAGATCAATCTTACTGAACACACAAGCACCTACAAGCTGATCCATCAAATCATCGATTCTCGGAAGTGGATACTTATTCTTGATGGTCATCTTATTCAACTGCCGATAATCGAAACACAATCTCATGTTACCATCTTTCTTCTTAACAAGCAACACCGGAGCACCCCACAGAGAAACACTAGGTCAAATGAACTTATTTTCTATCAATTCTTCTAGTTGTTTCTTCAACTCACTCAACTCTGAAGCAGACATCCGATAAGGAGCCATCGACACTGGACTCGTACCTGGTAATAAGTCCACAGCAAATTCAATTTCACGTTACGGAGGTAAATCACTTATATCCTCAGGAAACACATCTTGAAACTCACAAACTACAGGCAAATCAACACTGACGGCTTCGCCACCAACTTGCAACGACGCAAACACTGCGAACATCAAAGCTTCATCTAGTAAAAGTTCATCCACTTTCTTAGCAGATAAGAACATCAGTTCACCATTCTCACCTAACTCAGGAAACCTCGCAGTCATACTATAACAATTAATATGAACGTAGTTGAACTCCAACCAGTTCATACCAAGGATAACATCGATTTGGTGCAAAGGCAAGCACGCCAAATCCATCACAAAATTCTTCTCAAAGATTGTTAAAGGACACTTCAAACAAACCAGCATAGTAGTCACAGAACCATTAGCCGGAGTCTTTATTATCATACTACCATTCATACTAGACAAATGCAAACCCAATCTAGTAGCACACTCAAGAGAGATAAATGAATGCGTAGCTCCAGTATCAATAATAGCAATCAACTCAACATTGTTAATAAAACAAGTACCTCTAATCAAGTTGTCCTTCTTGGGAACTTCTGAACCAGCCAAAGCAAACACTCTTCCAGTAGTCTGGGCAGCAGTAGCAGTCTTCTTTGGTTTCTAACATTGAGTACTCATATGCCCCTGTTCACCACGGTTGAAACAGGTCAGACCTTCATTCGGACAGTCACCAATCCTATGCCCAGTCTTACCACAACGATAACATCTCAGGACTTTGTTAGTGCATACATCAGCTTTGTGACCTGACTCTCCCCACTTATAGCACTTAGCAGGTGCATTAGCGGCTCCCCTACTTGGCTTCTTCTCATCTGATACCTTTTGCTTCCCCTTATCACCTGAAGTCACATAAGGTTTTCCTCTAAACTGACTCTTATCCTTCTTCTCACTTAACTGTTTGTAGTGAGCAGATCGAGCTCGGCTATCCTCATCATAAATCCTACTCTTATCCACCAATTCCGCATACCTACGAATCTGTTGGCATCCAATCGCCTGCTTAATCTCTGGTCTCAGCCCATTCTCAAACTTGAGACACTTAAACAGTTAAGCATCTGCACGATTGTAATGAGGATAAAACTTCACAAGCCTCTCAAATTTGGCAGCATACTCTGCCACTGTCATATTTCCTTGTTTCAATTCAATGAACTCCACTTCCATCTTACCACGAGCATCTTCAGGAAACTACTTGCCCAGGAATTCTTGCTTGAACACATTCCAATTTACCTCAGTACCAACATCTTCTAGCCTCTGACGGGTGTTATCCCACCAGTCTTCAGCCTCTTCTTCCAGCATATGCGTTCCAAACTGCACTTGCTGTGCATCAGAACATCCCATCACTCTAAAAAATTTCTCAATCGCCTTGAGCCACTTCTGTGCGCTCGCCGAATCATGAGTTCCTTCAAACGTTGGTGGATTATTCCTCTGAAACTTCTCCAACGCATGAAACTCATCTTGAGCATTATTTCGAGAAGTAGTCTGAGCAAGAGCACGAGTGTGGTTTCCAGCCATTCTGCACAACACTCACTACATCCGAAAAGAAAATAATCATTAACAAGTAACGACTGACAACAGACTGACCACAACAACTTGGCCGGACAGACCAACAGGCTCTGATACCACTAATGTAACACCCTTCTACCCCACAACCAATTTTAAGAAAATAATTCATATTATCAGAGTAAATCCACAAAGAAAGGTGCCACATATTCAAAACATCATTCAAAAATCATTGTCCTGTCCTGTAACACGGGTTACTCAATCATCATTATAATAAATCATAATCTCGCAGCGAAATCAATTTCATCTTCAATTCAAATAAAAAGCTTCATAGAAATTATTCAATCGGAAACAACACATCAATATAGAATTTCAACATAAAATCAAAAGAACACGAGGTTCGCAATCAATCCCAACCCGATGTTACATGACACAGAGCAGGACACCACTTATGGAACAATACTAAACGACAGAGAAACGCTTCAAGCTCAGCCTTCCAGCACCGAAAAGCTACTCCTGAATATCTGCAGTATGGCGCATAGACCATCACCATACACAGGCAAGGTGAGTAATCACAATCCATTATAGAAATATAAGGACATGGCAAATAAATAGAATAAGCAACAATAAACAACATGGCATCATCAACAAAGTCTCCGAAACACAATCACAGTTTCATCATAAGAAATGCAATGTCAACTACGATGAAAATCCAAAGAATGCATGTGGTACTTATTTTCTCCATGTGATGGACACTGGCCATAAACCCTCCTCAATGGAGCACAACATGATCAACATATCACTTCAATCCGCACAATGGGATTGAAGCTACCAATAGGCCGAAGCCCCAACATAAAAATGCTATGAAATGCAATGATGCCAAACTCCTCAAAACATCAAAAATCCACATGTGCATCATTCATTTCATACTCATCAAAGAATCACCATATAATCATGTTCAATCACCATTATAACATCGGGACTACGAAATCAACAAAAATCGGCAAAAGAAACATCGAAACAACAAAAATCACCAAGGCAGCTCTCTGACACAGCCACCCATGTCCTGTGACACGGCCCGTGTCAGGAGGCGTACTCAAGAACTACAAAACAGCAAAAATGTCCATCAAACAGAAGTCTGACACGGCAGCCAGTGTCAGGAACTCTGTAACTCAACTTTTCAAAAACAGCATTTTCTACCTAGTCAGTGGTCTGACACGGCCACCCGTGTCCTGTGACACGACCCGTGTCAGGACCCCTGGAACAAAACAGTTTTTATTATTTTCCACAGCAAGCTGACACGGGTACCCGTGTCGCATGGCATAGCCCGTATCAGGATACGAAAAAGCCCATTTTCCCCAAAAAGTGATTTTTCTGGTTTTCGACTCGAAATACCCCCAAAACTCAGTTTCTCCCAAAACAAAAATTGACCAGAAATGCTTAAACGATACACTTACAATCGAAACATACATCATATATCATAATATTGTTCATTCACAATTCACTCTTCATCATCAAAACCTCAAAAATCATATACAACACATGAAACCTAATCTATTCATACCAATTTCCTACATAACGATAATAAACTATGATAAACTCCCCGTACCTTAGAGTAATTCACAACTTTTCCCTCTTTCTCCAAGATTATTCTCCAATTCATCAGACTCTTAGGTTTCCTCTTCCTCTTCTCTGCTTCAGTTTCCTTCACAAAACACGATCAGTTAGAATGATCGCTTCTTTTCTCCTTTAGTCATGTATTCCAGTTTATGAACTTCCAAACTTACCCTTACTCTTTTTCCTTAAAGACCACCTTGCCCTTTTCTTATTATTCTTAATAATAATAATATTCTAAATAACACATGATTATTCATTATATTAAAATTATTAAAATACTCTTTTAATCCAAAATTTTCCAAAAATCCCTTAATTCCATCTAAATCAATTAAATAAATAAATGATTAATTTAGATTTTCGGGCGTTACAAGGTTCATGTTTGACTCGATCCAAACAAGAACGGTTTAAACAACAGACTCACGATAATCTGAAGCAAACAAAGGGTTCACGATAACCAGGAATTAAACAAACGAGCTCACGATAACTCGAAGTTTAGTTTCATGTTTGACTCGATTCTAACAAGAACGGTTTAAACAACACACTCACGATAATCTGAAGTTTAGGTAATGCCAGCAGTTACTGGACTTTTAGGTATCCAAATGAGGTGATTAAGTAGCATATAGATCGGTATCGGGGTTGCAGGTTGGACTTCCTGGGGAATACTGCATAAAGAGTCAAAATCTGGCACTCAAAGGTGAAGACCAAACGTAAGCCTAGCTTAGACAAAGGTTTTAGAGATAAACCGGGAATGTCTTTACTTCACTGGGGAAATAAAGACACATCGTCAAAGGGTAGACGGTAAGGGATAATTGAATTGAAGGCTTACATCACCAAAGGATTGATGGAAAGAAAACTGACATCGTCAAAGGATTGATGGAGCAAACAGCTGATTTAATAAAGAATGACCTCATCTAAGGATTGATGGAGAGGAAACTGACATCGTCAAAGGATTGACGGAGAAAACAGTTGATTCAATAAAGAATGACCTCATCAAAGGGTTGATGGAGAAAAAGACTGATTGAAGGTATAACCAAGGATGGATAAGCTTCTCGTGAGAGAGATTGCCACTTGTTTGGGTATAAGTAATGATAGCAAAACAAGCTTCTCAAGGAGATTGCCACTTATTGAGTATAAATTCCAAGGAGATGTTGATATTACAACACTGCTGGAGAAATAATTTTGTCTTCAAAGATTTGTAAAAGACTCTTCTGTGAGACACATTGCAAAGTAAATGCACGCTCAAACTGGGTTTGGAAGCCACACTTGCCAGGGACCAAAGTTCAATCTAGGAACAAACTAGAAAGAAACAGTCAAACAAGACTCCAATTGAGGAATAAACTCAAATGGGGATTTATCTTATCCGAATATGGAAAAGATAACTGGAACAACCATCATCCACGAGGATAAAACTCTGTGGGGATTTCAAGAATGGATGGGCACTTTTATGCCTAGGGCTGACAACTCAATTGGAGAGAATAGACAAACCCAATCACTTGGGGAGATAAATGCCAAAGTGAACAAAATAGGTAAACACCAGAACGGAAGCAAAAATGCTAAGGTGTTATGCACATGAATGCTTATGCCATGCTTATGGTTATGCTGACAAAACAGACAAGAAGCGAAATTGGAGATGAAATAAACATCTCGACAAGGATACCCAGCCAAACTCAACAGGTTGGACCATCACTGGGGGTGAATAAGTAGGATCAGCAGCTCTACTTTAAGGTTATGATCTTCTCTGGGGAAAAAAGTACTCCACTTGGTATAGCATCTTAACTTCACTAGGATTGCCATCATGAGCTTGATTTCTTTGCTGGAGGAAAAGATCCATTGGGAAGTGCCAAGGTTAGCTGATGTAACAGCTTACTGGGGAGCTGGCAGAGATGCCACAAAAGCTGAGTAGTTCTGCATAACTCATCTGCCCCAGATTACATGGTCTGTCCGAAGAATACATCAAGAGGATTTTACAGAAGAATTGGCACACAAGGTGTTTCAATATCTTCGAACTCTTGGAGAGATTTGTGAATTTCGACATAACTACCCCAGTTCAACAGTGTCTGCACAACAAAGTTTTTGAACTTTTTCTTCAGACTGGTTATTGACGACTGGGGAACAAACTTGCCCCTGTCAGCTTGGTTGATCTGTGAAGGAGATGTCCCAGACTAGTTGACCTTTGAGAGATTTGCCAAATCTCGACGTGGTTGCTTCTGATTAACTGGTCTTTGAGGATAAGTTAGCAAAAGGATTTTACAGAAGAATCGGCATACAAGGTGCTTCAATAACTTCAAACTTTTGAAAAGAATCATAAGTCTTGACATAGCTGCCCCAGTTCAACTTTATTTGCAATACAAAGTAACCAGATTGCAGTAGAAACAACTGGGGAATGAGTTTGCCCTTGTTGATGGGTCATTGGAGCCCAAACTTGTCATAAGATGACCTCAAGAAGGCTTGCCCCAATATTCTGAACTTTGAAGAGTTCTGCCCCTAATTCCTGGCTCTTGGGATCGTAGATTGGCAGAACCTTTTGCTTGGTTGCCCCTGACTGAGCTTCCTTTGTCAAGTCAAATTCCTTAGCTGACTGCATTTGTTGGGAGTCCTTTGATATTGAATTATTTGCAAACAAGTATTGTTCATTTAAAAAATTGGCAATTTCAATGCAACATTCAATGCAAACTTTTGAAAACAAAGCTTTTTTTTTATGAAATACACATAGTGGAATGATTAAATCAAAACAGAGGGGATCTGGTCATTTACAGAATGACAGATGAAGTGATGAACGCACGCAATTAGCAAAGATCATTAGGAGTCAGGTTAATCAACCTCGCTGTAGTATGCTTTCAAAACAACCTTACCTCAATTAGGTCTTTTAAGGGTTGTAATGTGGCTTGGTTCACGGTTTATGAAACAAAGGATAAAGGCTCAAAATTTATTTGTCCCACCCCAACTCCGTGATGAACTCCAATCCTATACTCAGTTAACTCAAGCTATACATTCAAGTTCCCATAGGCTAGGAAATGAATTGATGATAGTTGGTGATGATTTAGACACCTCTGATAGTCAGTACTCCCTTGCAGAATTTGGTTAACCTTTATTGTTGAGGTCTTGAGATCTCTTTTTGTTTTTTGCCTGAGGTTTTTAGACCTCTTCTTGTTTTGATTTGAGGTTTTGATACCTCTTTTTTCGTTTTTCTTGAGGTTTTGAGACCTATTTTTGGTTGAGGTTTTGAGACCTCGTCTTTTTGTTGATTGTTGTACAAGCCTTTTTGTATAAGGCAAAGTTCTGGGCTTCCCATCTTTCTTGGCTTTTGCCTTGAAAGGGACTCGGCTCATTCTTTGATTAAGGATTCCTCAACGATCCTTCCTTATTTGCTTCTTGGAGGAACAAACTTGTACAACACTTACTCATTTGATTTGAGAGAGCTGACTGGCGTCTTGCATGAAGCGCGTGCATTTGAGTGTGTGACCAAGTTAAACTGAGAACTACCCTGCCCCAAGGTTGAGATTTAAGGGTTTTTTTTGTAAAGAAAGAAAACTCCTACTTCTAGGCTCGAAGGGTTAACGAGGGATTATCTTCCTTATTTCTCCAGTGTTTGGGAATTGAAACAATGCCTTACATCCTCGACAAGGTTTAATCGAAAGCATACCACAGCAACTATGGATAATATTTTCGTCATCCTCCCCAATCTTTGCTAAAAAACAAATTGATATGGAGTAAAGCAGGATAAAGATATTTTTTTGTTTTTATGAACACAAAAGTAAATGAGTGAAACAAATGGACTTAATCAAAAGATGCACAAAAATTTCATTAATCTTGCCAATTTGAAACAACAATAGCTTATAAGCAAAAATAGATTTGAACATGCAAAGAAAATACAAAAAAAATGCTGAAACAGCCAAAAGTTTGCCGGCTTCGGGGAATTAGAATTTCCTTCTTGATTTGCCAAACTGAGATAATCATCTTCAGAGTTAACTGTCGAGATCTGTTTGAGAATCATCTTCACATATACTCTCGGAAATTTCTTCCATCTCAGAGTCTGATGAACCGGCTTGATTAGGTGAATGATTGTTGATTTAAATGCATTGAGGCGTGATCGAGATCATATTGGAGTCAAACAGCGTCTGAACCTTGCTTCTGAGCACCTTACAGTCTTCAGTTGAGTGCCCCTGTGCCCCAGCGTGGTAGTCACAACGGGCGTTGGCGTCAAAGCCTGGTGGGTATGGGAAAGGCACTGGACCTATCTCTTTTTGGCACTATCAATCCACCTTTGATCAAATCTGGCAAGAACATACTATATGACATTGGCAACAGAGTGAAATTCCTCTCTGGTCACAAACTGGTTCTGCTCTTCTGAGTTCATGCTCCTTCAAAAGCTACTTCAAGTCCAATGATGGTTTTGGGAAGTCAACTGGGTAACGGACAAAGGATGGATGAGACTCAAGGCTGAGAAATGCAAAAGCAAATGTAATGCTAATGCAAGCCAAATGGTTTCAAGGAACTCAAAGGCATGTTTGCAAACTTTTTGAAAGCTGAAGAGTTTTGCTTTAAAACCATGATCTTTAATGATTTTTGCAAAGGGAAGAACATTTGAGTTCCTTAAAACCAAAGGGTTATCCATGAATGGATGAATGTATGCACAAACACACGTATACAAGTATTCACATATATGTACAAGCAAACAAGGGCCTAGGTTTGAAGATCACAAGCATGGAGCCATGGTCTACCCATCCCAAAAGGTGTGTACTATGGGTTTTCATTTGCAGAACAGGGTTCTAAAAAGTTCCCAGAGTCGACAATCCATCTTTCGGATATTATCGACTTCCCAATTACTTGGTAATCAACAATATTCTCAAGAGAATCTCGTCTGAGTGTAGTATCGCGTGACAACCATTTCAGAAATAGACTCCCTCATGGTCACCGCACTACATCCTAAAAGGCCAAGTGGGGGTAAGGGTAACTAAAGGTCATCAGTATCCCTGGCACCAAGGTCGAAGTGACAACGCATTCACGATTGCTCGTTCAACATATACCAACTCCAAGAGGGCCTCAACTGAGTGTGGAATCTCAAGTCAACTCTTTTGGGATTCGACTCCCTCAGAGTTTCCTTGACTATATCCACTATCCTATCATAAGTGCACTCAAGTCCGGGTTATAACTTATCTCACCAGTCAATAGTAGCACCCTGCACACAGAAGAACCCAAGCAGACAGATATATATATACAGATATATGTACAAGTAAGCAATTAAAACATAAATAAAACAAACACAACAAGATGGGCTTAACCCTCAAAAAGATCCCCAGTGAAGTCGCCATTTCTGTTGCGGTGAAAATAGGATAACAAGCTATTAATTAACTTGCATCACATTTCCTTTTACAACCGACTTTGATTTATCCAAAGGAAAGGTTCAAGATCGAGAAAACCTAAAGGGGGAGATCTAAGGTTCGGGGGTTGGTTATACAAAGGGAAGGTATTAGCACCCTAAGTATCCATAGTACTCTACGGGAACCTCTTGTTTAGTTTATGTTATGTTATGTTTGCTTGCTAAAGATAATTTATACTAAGGTAAAGACCTAAATGTATATACACTAAGTTTGCTAGCCAAGACGTCGCATCTTGTGCCTACGTATCTGACTAAAGAATCAGAGCAACCGTAGTTCACCTAACTAAGGGTGAAAGAGGAATCATTGACTATGGTCAAAGTTCCAAGGGGAAATGAGTATGAGCTCATTTAAAGTTTGAAGAAACTTTCTACATCTAAGTTAAGATGGGAAAAGTGAGTTCTCATGATGATGAGAATCGCATAGGGTTTAAGAACTCTAACCTAATTCTAAGTTATGATCCAATGACTCTTATGAGGCCAAGGAAAGGGAAAGGCTCTTATGAGGCCTAGGTGAAGGAATGCCTCTTATGAGGCCAAGGTGAGGTGATCGGTTTATTGACTTATGAGTCAACTGAGGAGACTTTCCTTTGGAATAAGGAAAAAACTACTTGTAATGACAAGTGTTAAAATGGGAAGTTTTAAAAGAAAAAAATAATAATCAAAACAACAAAGTCAAACGATCTAAATGTAATAACAAATCAAAGAATGACATTAACTACATAGTATCATGCTCATCATGCTAAAAAACAATGTCAAACAAACATATATACAAGTATAAAGTAAAGCAGACATCAAGCAGAAACAAAAAACATGCCTCAATGCAACTAGTAAGAGATGGAAAGATCTAACCAAAAATAGTGCATGACAACACTTCCCTCTCTTGAACTGGTGAGCCACTAGCAAGCCAAGCAATGATCAAGAATCAAAACCTCAACTCCAAGAGCATAGGGCATAGAGTCCTAAATCTAAGTCCTTAGTCCAAAGCTCAAGATAGTAACCACAGTCTGGTCAATTGAGTTTTTTAAGGTTTCGATATTTATTAGTGTGTTTTAAATGATGTATGAACAAATAAAATGAACAATATGAACAAGATATAAATATGAACATTATGAACAATAATATAATCAAGATAATATAAAAAAGATATAATATTGACATAAAAAATAAATCAAGATATATTGACAGAAAGTAAAGTTAGTGGTTAATGATTAATTTATTGGATCGATGAATCGGGTCCAATGTAGTGCTAAACCGTCGTAGCACGATCTATGATGAAGATCATGCTATAGGAGGATGCACAATTCAATCTTTGTGTTAAGACACGATGGAGAAATGATATTGAGGATCATTCTTTGAGGAAATCGTGCCACACGAAAAGAAAAGGTAAAGACCTCGTCTTAATCACAAACTCTCGTTAATTAATCGAAGGTAACCTATCACGATCCCAAAGTATAGAAAGTAATCTCGAGATTACTCACTACAGATTTGAAATAATGAAGGTTGATCGCCTTGACAATTAACGTTCGTGAATAAAGAACTTCATCGATCAAAAATAAAAAGAAGATATAAGAAAAATTCGAAAAGAAGTGAAAATCGAAATGATATCGAAATGGTCTCGTCTACATCAGGATTTAATCGGAAAAAAAATCGATAATCTTGATTTTTGACTTTCATCGACCAATAAACAAATAAAAAGGTGGCCTCATATTTATCAAGACTTTAGTGATTTGAAATAAATCGAAAAAAAAGTCATGATTTTTTTGTATATCATTGGCCAGAATAAAGAAAAATGGAACTTAAAATGAAAATAAAGTTGGTCTCGTCTTAATCAAGATTTAAATCGATAAATCGATAATCTTAGATTTTTGACTTTCATCGACCAATATAGAAAAAAGAATCGAAATGGAAATCAATGCAGAAATGGAATACAATAAAATGTCAAAGACAAATTCTAGAAAAAAATTATAAAAATAAAACATAAATTTCATAAAAGAACAAAAATAAAATTGTGTAGAAATATAAACAAAAGGAGGGGTGAGAATGAAACACAATGGTGAAGACATGGAATCACTTGGGCTGGTGACAAAGCCCATCATCCCTTTTTTTTATATAAAAAAAATGGTGGTAACCAAAAACAAAGGGGTGGTATGAATCAAAAGTTGGGTGGGCATAAGGTCTACACGGGCTATAAGCCCAAGACTCATTCAACCGTTTGTTTTAATTGAACAACAGCAACGTGAACTTCTACCATCATCATTATCCCGTTGGTTTTCAGAAGGCAAAGAAAAAAAAGGTACATTAACAACAGGTCATCTGCTTTCAACGTAGACCTGGAAAAGTGAAAGAGGTCAGCATAATAAATTGCGAACATCGAAAGATCTCGAAACAAGAGCCTCGTCGATGCTATTCCCAACCTTCTTCTTTTTTCGATTCCTCGACCTCACCCTTAGTCTCAGATTTGTAAGCCTTGTTCCAATTTCATTTCAACTCTCTCTTTCTCTATTCTCAGTTCTGGATTTCTGTTGATTTTGGTTGAGTGACAGTAGGAAAGAAGGTTGAAGAAGGATTAATGGAGATTTTGGTTTTTTTAGGAGGATGAAAAGGGTTGCTTCGTGAGGATTTAATGGAGGTTTAAGAACAGAGATTAAGGAATGATTTTAGGAAGAAAGAGGAGGGTCTTGAAGATGAAGAGAAGTCGAGAGATACAGGGAGGTGGATTGGAGAATGATGGTTTTGTGTTGTTTTGAAGTAGAAGAAGAGCAGGTCACCGGTGGAGGAGGGAATGTGTGGTTTGTTATGTTGCACTTCCTTTTGTTACTGCGCGTTGTGTTTCTGAAAAATGAGGGTTTAATCAAAGTTTTTGAGTTTAACAATGTGGCTTGCCGCAGGTTGTTACGGTTTGATGAGGGAGTATTGGTGAAGTGGTTTTTAGATGTGTTGATGAAATGAAAAATATATTATGGTGTTGTGTAATAAGTGTTACTAGTTGGTGTGTATGTTGGAGTTTGTTTGTACAGAGATGAAGTTATGGAGGGAGAGGTATCGTGTTACTGCTTTCTCATGTAGGGAAAGAGGAAGAGCGTTGTGGATGGTTTTTTTTTTAATGTTATTGTTCTTCTTCTCTTTTTAAAATCAAGTTTAAAACTTGTTTGCTAAGTTTGCAAGTACATTGCTCTTTGTCCTGTTGCTGAGACATGTCCTTTTCAATGCAGGATTTGGCAGTTGTTGTTGGTTGGTGTTGTTCAGTAGGTTGGGATACAGCAGAATTTTGTTTGGTTGTGTGCAGGGTATCACGCCTTGGTCTGCTCATGGTGGTGTAGTTTTTTTTTTAATTTTCCTTTGTTGTAGTGGAAATGGGCTTATTGTGAGACGGGCTTTGTTGAATTTGTAGAATGGATTTTGTTTTGGATTTTGGTGAATTATGAAAATTAAGTTAAATTAAAATGAATTAGACTAAAAAAAACTATAATTATAATTAAAACAAAAATGAAAATAAAATTACACTAAATTAGCCTAAGTTAACTAAACAAAAAACTAAATTAAAATTAAACTAACTTAAATATATAATATAAAAAATAATAGGCTAAAGTGGATTTAAATAAATTCTAAATAAACCTATATCAAATATTTAACTAAACAAAAAAGTAATGATAGTAATTAAAATCAAGAAATGACAAAATTGACAAAAATGTCTGATTAATGATTAATGGACCAAATGACCGCAAAAAGGCTAAAAATGATGTGATAAAATGATCAAAGGATCTGAGGGTAAAATTTGGGGTACAACAATGAGGTATAGGATGTGTCTACACCATTGGTTTTGACAGAATTGCTTCCTATTTGAAAATATGAATCCTACTTGTTATAGAAGCAAATTTTGGTGAAAGAGAGTGAAATGAAGGAAAACATGTATTATGATGTTTTGGTGTGTTTTGATCAGTCACAAATGACCTCTATTTATAGTAGAGGAAGTTTTTTTTGCAAGGAATAGTGAATGGAGGCTAATCATAGTGTGTAGCTAGGTAGCCATTGACTTGGATGTTTCAAAGTGCCAAGTCTCCTCTAGCTTGACTCAATTCAATTTTTGTAGGTTTGAACACTCAAAGCTTTGGACTAAATCCTGACTGGTTTGGATTGATATGGCTTGGTTCATGACACCTCAATGCATTTCATTAATGTAACATTGCCAAATTTGGAATTGGAGGCATTTTGTAATGATGGATCATCACATGCTAGGCTCGATTCTTGCCTCTTTGATCAAGTAACAAGTGAGTCATCAAGAGTTTTGTGTTTTTGGAAGATGACAAAGTTTGTAAAGTGACAAAATTTGAAGGAGAAAATCATGTGGCACAAGTTATGTACCAATTGTTGTCTTGAAAAACCAGAATTTCATGTCATGTTGCAAGGCTTGTAATTTATTTCTTAAGTTGAATTAGAATGTCTTCTAGTACTTTTTGGAAAGCCTGCACATCATACTTCAACTTTACAGTTTACATTTGGTCTTGGATCAATGTGGATCATGGAGAAAATGTCCTCAAAGTTGACAAAAAATGCAAACAGCTTCTGTCCCAAAATTTCACTAAGTGTCAAAGTGAAAATCCCAAGAAACCCTAACTTCATGGCTTAATAACTCAAAATCCATGAATCTTTTTGAAGGGAAATCGCGATTCAAAACGTAATGGAAATTAAAATTTCCCTTTAGCGATCCTTACGAAAGATCACGATCAGTGATAGAATGGTTACCTCTTGTGGATATGAAACCTTTGATTCTGAATCGAAGGAATGATCACGAGCGATGTACGATGAACAGCGCCTCTACTCAGTCCACACGAACAACTTCCTTCAGTCTTAGTGCTAGCTGCTACGATTGAAGGCTTTGAGTGAGAGATAGAGAGAAGGAAAATGCGGCTAGGGTTTCACAACTGAATTTTCATCAAGTGTTTTTGCTTCTGCACAAGGGTTGTATTTATAGAACCACTTGTGTGGGCTACAAGCTAAAACTCCCACTTAAGTGCACGCACACCATATCTTATGATGTATCGTATATCACTTAAGCACGCGGTACCTTACCACAATTTCTATTCCACTTAAGTGCATCATACCTTACGGTGTTACATATTTACTTAAGTACACCGTACCTTATGGTGTGCCTTATTTACGTTTCCTTTTATCAAACTGTCCTTATGTGTGTGACCCTGTAGGATTTCGCGACGTTGTTAATTATATTAAATCATTCATTTAACATAATAAATAGTGAGCGGTATCTAGCAACATATCACTGCTACTCAAGTCATGAAATTGTCATGTGATCCCACAAAACCTTTTGTGATAGTGCTTATGTGTACAATTACCCTTTTGCCTCTTATGTCTATATTGAACATAAGGCATATACCATGTTATCCTTGTTTAGTTCAATATTGGGCCCTTAGACATTTATCATGTTATGCAAGATGGGAAAATTCCATCTAGGTCACTCATGTCCCTCAGCATGCTTTATGAAGTACACATTAACTGTTTTTATAGGCATCCAATTACGGACAATGTTTGATCAGAAATAAAGTACTTGACTCTACATCTAGGGTCCATGGTCGTTTCGGGTTGAAGGGTGGTATACACCACTATCACCATGAGAGTAACTTATGACACTTTGCATAACATTATATGTAGTACTCTCATAGTGGGTCAATCCAGTATAAATATTACTCCTAATATTCATACCTATGTTAAGACTTGATAACTCCTTATCCATGATCCATGAGATGTGATCATCAGTCTATCTACATAATAATGTTGATTCTTTAAGGTTATCCCATTTCACATTAAAGCTCTACTACGAATACTTTAAGAATAGTGTCCTTGTGTTTAATGGAATCTCATGATTAAGTCACACTTAATATTTCATTAAACGAACTAGCTATTCTTGGGACTTTATCACTTTGGAAAAACAAACATAATAAAGAAATTTCTTTTATTATTACAATATTCTAAACAAGTACCAAATGTATTGGCCTCTAGGGCTTACACCAACAATCTCCCACTAGCACTAGAGCTAATCAGGCATACCCCTAATACCCATAGATCTAGTATGGCCATTATGCTTCTGCTGCGCAAGAGGCTTTGTTAGTGAGTTAGCAGTGTTTTCAAGTGTAGGTACTCTGCATATCTTCACATCTCCTCGATCTATTATCTCTCGAATGAGATGATAACGCCTAAGTATGTGTTTGGATCATTGGTGAGATCTAGGCTCCTTAGCTTGTGCGATGGCACCATTATTATCACAATAAAGATCAATGAGATCCAAAATGCTATGGATTATGCCAAGTTCACTAATGAACTTTTTTATCCAAACAACTTCCTTTGTTGCATTTGAGGCAGCAATGTACTCGATATCGGTTGTAGAATCAACAACTGTTTCTTGCTTTGAAACTTTCAAGCTTACAGCACCACCATTCAGGCAGAACACATAACCATATTGCAATTTAAAGTCATCCTTATCTGTCTGGAAGCTAGCATCGGTGTATCCAATTACCGCGAGCTCTTCCTAACCTCCATATATCAAGAATGAATCCTTAGTCCTTCTAAAGTACTTAAGGATATTCTTAACAGCTACCCAATGAGCATCGCCGGAATCAGATTGGTACCTACTCGTTGCACTTAAAGCATACGAGACATCTGGTCGAGTACATAACCTGGCATACATAATAGATCCTATTGCAGATGCATATAAAATCTTATTCATGCAATCCTTTTCTTCCTTAGTTGAAGGAGATTGTGTTTCTGATAGACACAAGCCATGTTGCATAGGTATGGATCCTTTCTTGGAATCATGCATATTAAAGTGTCTCAGCACTTTGTCTATGTATGTACTTTGACTTAGGCCAAGAATTTTTTGTGATCTATCTCTATAGATCTTGATTCCTAATATATAGGCTGCTTCACCAAGGTCCTTCATAGAAAAGCATTTCCCTAACCAAGTTTTTACTTGTTGCAAGGTAGGGACATCGTTTCCAATGATTAATATGTCATCTACATACAATACCAGGAAGAAGATCATGCTCCCAGTAACCTTCTCGTAGACACAAGGCTCATCTTCATTCTTTATGAATCCATATTGTCTTACAGTTTCATCAAAACAAAAATTCCAGCTTCTGGAAGCTTGCTTCAATCCATAGATTGATCGCTGTAACTTGAATATCTTTTGGGCTTCTTCTGGTATGTCAAATCCTTCGGGTTGTGTCATGTACACATCCTCAAGAAGATTCCCATTAAGAAAAGCAGTATTGACATCCATCTTTCATATTTCATAATCATGATATGCAGCGATAGCAAGTAAATTCGAACATATTTAAGCTTTGCAACTGGTGAAAAGGTTTCATCATAGTCTACACCATGAATTTGTTTATAACCTTTAGCAACCAGTCTTACTTTATAGGTATGTACCTTACAATCCATGTCAGTCTTCTTCTTGAAGACCCACTTGCATCCTATAGGATTGACTCCTACAGGAGGCTCTACCAAGGTCCAAACCTGGTTTATGTACATGGATTCCATTTTAGATTTCATGGCTTCTAGCCACTTCTCAGACTCAGGACAAGTTATGGCCTCTTGATAGGTTACAGGCTCATCTTGATCCATGAGTAATACATCACCTTGATCAGTTATGAGATATCCACATCTCTCAAGTTGGTGACGTATCCTATTCGACCTACGCTGGTCTTATTCTACTTAAGCAGGTTGCTCTTTCACAAGTACTTGTGGTTCCTGCTCTAATTCCTCCATAGGTGTATCAATGCTTTGTGATTCTTGAATTTCTTCAAGCTCTACTTTCCTCCCACTGATTCCTTTGTAAATAAAGTCCCTTTCCAAGAAAACTCCAGTTCGAGCGACAAACACTTTGCCCTCAGAAGGACTGTAGAAGTAATACCCTATTGTTTCTTTAGGATACCCCACAAATAAGCATTTGTCAGATTTTGGATCAAGCTTAGTTGAAATTTGTCGTTTCACATAAACTTCACAACCCCATATCTTCATGTAAGACATATGTGGTTTCTTACCACTCCATATTTCATATGGTGTCTTTTCAACCTTTTTGGATGGAACACAGTTAAGTGTGTAAGCTGTTGTCAGTAGTGCATGTCCCTAAAAGGAGTTTGGAAGATCGAAGTGACTCATCATGGATCAGACCATGTCTAACAAGGTTCGATTTTTTCTCTTAGATACACCATTCCATTGTGGTGTTCCAGGAGGATTGAGTTGGGATAGAATCCCACACTCTTTTAGATGGTCATCAAACTCTAGGCTTAAATATTCATCGTCTCGATCTGATCGAAGAGTTTTAATATTCTTACCTAGTTGGTTTTGTTCTTCATTCTTGAACTCCTTGAACTTTTCAAATGATTCAGATTTGTGTTTCATTAAATAGACATAACCATATCTACTGAAATCATTGGTAAATGTGATGAAGTATTGAAAACCTCCTCTGGCTGGTATGTTCAGTGGTCCACATACATCATTATGTATGAGGGCCAAAAGATCATTAGCCCTTTCACCTTTTCTTGTGAATGGGGACTTTTTCATCTTTCCAATTAAACAAGATTTGCATGTATCATATGATTCGTAATCAAAAGAGTCCATCAGTCCATCTTTATGGAGTTTGAAGATGCGTCTCTCATTTATATGGCCTAAGCGACAATGCCAAAGGTAACTTGGATTTAACTCATTAGGTTTCATCCTTTTAGTATTAATGTTATAAATTGGTATTTCAAGATCAAGGACATATAATCCATTGTTCATTTGTGCAGTAGCATAGAATATATCATTCAAATAAATAGAGCAACAATTCTTCTTTATTATAAATGAAAAACCAAACTTGTCCAAACAAGAAACGAAAATAATATTCCTGCTAATTGCAGGTACATAGTTTGGTTTAAATCAGTTAGATATCAAATCAGTCGCAAGCTCTTTTCCGGCAACGATTGCAAGATCAAATCAGTCGCAAGCTCCTTTTTTAGGGGAAATCCCAATCTTTTAAGGCTCTCCACATACCCAATCATCTTGAGTACATGGGGACCTACAGGGGTTCCCTCGGATAGCTTGGCTTGAAAAGGGGCTTTTGAAACTTCAAACCTCTCATGCCTTGCCTGCTCTTGATAGAGCATATTCAGGTGTTCGATCATATAGAACACTGCCATGTTTTCATGTTGCTTTTGCAATTCAGAATTCGTGGTAGCCAGCATGAGGCAAGCAGTTTCATTAGCATCATCAACATGCTTCTTATAAGAATCTCTTTCAGCCTTAGGAACAGAACTAGGAGGCTCCTCCTCATGAACAGGTGTCTCTAAGACATACAGCTTTTTGTCATGTTTGAGGACAATCCTCAAATTTCGGTGCCAATCCAGAAAATCTGTCCCAGACAATTTTTCCTTATCAAGGATTGATCACAAAATGTTGTTAGATGTGTTTGTTGTCATGGTAATCTACAAAATTGAATGGAAAAATATAAGTATCATTAAAATAACATATTTAATTAGGCCTTTAATTAAATATGCTCCCACTATTTTACTCAAACCAAATGACCCTCACCATTTGATTCGTAAAATCCTGTTGGAAGATTTTCTAGTGGATCGAGATCCATATTTCACTTTGTTTTAAGTCAGCGTTAGGCTGATTACACAAAACTCGTCTATTTAGGTAGAAACTCCTTCCAATTGTATCCAATACAATTCTCGAATATTTTAGTTGGGTGAATAACTCCTTATTCTAATCCATCATTTGGATTATTCCCAACTCTTGCTTCTAAATGTATATAATCTTATTATATTTTGTTTAGTTAAGTTTGACCCATTATTTTGGAAATTGGATATTACATTTATCCCATCGCATCTTACTAATATAGAACATGCACCTCGCGTTAGGCAAAACCTACGTTATTCGAAACAGTTATGGCCCTTAGAGCAATTGTTCTCCTAAGCCAATGAGTGAACCTAAGCTAAGCCTAATAACGACCTACACTTCTCCAAGCAAGATCTCCAAGGTTGTCCTCCTTTGACCTTGTAGTCTCCTTTTTCTTCATAACATTACATTACATTAATGAATACTCATTTTACATACGAGGGAGTGAGATAAGAAAATAAGTTACATCAAGTGATTAAAAGAGAGGCACGACACGCAGGTCATATTTTAAAATCCCAAAACAAAATAATGGAAAACTAAAGTCATAACTGATCACCACAAGAGAAAAATAACAAACACACTTTTATTATCATGAATTTAAATTCTGTAATTAAATGAATCAAATTAAATTTTGGCGAATGATCACATTACGCTGACGGGGGTTCCTCTGCCCGGTCAGCGGACGGGGGTTCGCATCAACACTTCATTTGAAATAGACGTCATTTTTTGCATCAACACTTGATACTTTCCATAAAATTAAAGTCCAACTTTTATGCCATCACAACCCTAATCGCAGACCATTTAAACAACACAACCCTTGTGTCGTCATGAACCATAACGCAACAATTTCATATCTTCAAAACACCATGATCAATAATTCAGTATGATTGATCCATATGCCACTGCTTTACCATACTAAAGTCAGATTCCGGAGTAAATGAACACGGATCGCTCAAAGGAGTAATGATCATTACGTGATTTAAATGAACGAAATAGAAATAGTATATCCAATATACCATATATCGCTGCTTCACCATACTATTGTCGGATTCTGAAGCATAGTCAATATCGATCATCCAAATCGTACACAACCTCAAGCCAAAGTTCAATTTCTTGATTTAATTTAATTTGTTATGTGTTTTAATCGAATTAAAACAAAAAACAGAAAATAAACACTTATCTGATGCATGGTTTCGTAAGTGGCTCTGATACCACTGAAGTGAAATCGCGATTCAAATCGCAGCAGAAATTAAAATTTCCCTTTAGTGATCCTTACGAAAGATCATGATCAGTGATAAAATGGTTACCTCTTGTGGCGATAAAAATCGAAGGAATGATCACAAGCGATGTACGATGAACATCGCCTCTACTCAGTCCACACGAACAGCTTCCTTCAGTCTCAGTGCTAGCTGCTACGATTGAAGGCTTTGAGTGAAAGATAGAGAGAAGGAAAATACGGCTAAGGTTTCACAACTGAATTTTCATCAAGTGTTTTTGCTTCTGTACAAGGGTTATATTTATAGAACCACTTGTGTGGGCTGCAAGCTAAAAGCCCACTTAAGTGCACGCACACCATATCTTATGATGTACCGTATATCACTTAAGCACACGATACCTTACCACAATCTGTATTCCACTTAAGTGCACCATACCTTACGGTGTTACATATTTATTTAAGTACACCGTTGATCAGTGCATTTCGATGCACATTCTTCCATGTTTGTACTTAAGCATTTCCTTGGTTTGTTTTGTTTATTTTCATGTTTTATAATGTTTTTCTAATTTAGTTGATTTTTGCCTTTATTTAATTTTCGCACTTTATTTTTCAGCAATTGTAGCTGTTGTACCCCAAAATTTGTCTGCCCTATTTTCTAACATTTAAATTATTTTTTTAACTTTGATTTTATAAGTTTTTTTTGGTTCAATTTTTACTAACATTTAAACAGTAAGTTTTACTCAAAAAATAGGTAACAGCTTACTTTAAATTGTTTAAATAACAAATAGTGGTTTGACCTTCATATGCTTTCAAGTGCATTTCTGTTTCGAATAAATGAATTGTCACAAGTGGAAAGGAGATAAGGCTTGCAAGTATGAGGTCGCGGGTTCGAATCTTACATGTTACATTTTGAATTTGTTTTTGTTATTTGTTACTAACTTTCTTTCCATTTTAAATTATTTTCAAAAAAAATCACAAAAAATTGTATTTTTTTAATATTTGTTTTTAATTTTCGTTTTTTATTTTAAGGCATTTTTGAAAAATAGTTATTTATTTGATTTTATGCACTTTTTACCAAAAAGGAGTGCAAAAATCATAATAGATACAAAAAAAATATTTTCTTTTTGTGTACTCATAAAAATCAGATACTATTTGATTTTTATTCAGATATTATTTGATCAATAGGATTATTACTATTTTTAATTTAATTTAATTTTAATCATTTTTATTGTTTAATTTTTATTTAGTATTATTTAATTTGGGCCTAAAATTATCCATTAAGGACTTTTATGGATTTTAGAAAATAGTTAACCCTAATTTGTTTCATTATATATATATATATATATATATATATATATATATATATATATATATATATATATATATATATATATATATGTGTGTGTGTGTGTGTGTGTGTGTGTGTGTGTACGGAGTGGAAGGAAAAAAAAAACTAAAAGAAACACGCGGCCGGAATTGTCAAATAGTAAGTAACGTAGCAATCTTTTCTCATTCCGATCCTCACTGATTTTTCCATCGGCATACCATCACGTAAACTCATTCATATTACTGACAAGTATATATAAACTAGTTTGCTATTGATACAGTATAATTTTGCATTGATACATTCTAGTATTGCATAACACATTCCTATAATTCGGTTTTGATTTGAAATATATTATTCAAAATTCGGTTATGCTAACGTTTTTTCATAATATATAATAATTTTTTTATAATCCTATTGTTAATACATATTGCTTTCTAATATATAGTTTTATTTGTTCATCTTTTTATTTTTTTTTATAATTTATTTATTATATTATTATTTATAGATTGAACCGTGTCGATACGCTATTTGCATATTGATGTGCATAATGCGTGACATTTGTATTGGTTCGATCTGGTTGCGATGATCCAATTTCCGCGGTAGCAACTCTATTATTTTTTTACACCTTTTAAAAGTCCTTTCGCTTTTCTATTTTTATAAATTCAGATCCGCAGAATTTGGATCCGGTTGCGATGATCGCACTTTCGCGTTAGCAACTTTGTTGGTTTTTTTATCAAATCTTAAAAATTCTTTTACTTTATTTTTCTTTTTATTTAGATCGGTACAATTCGGATCCGGTTGCGATGATCGCATTTCGCGTTAGCAACATTATTGAGTTTTTATTACATTTAAAATTCCTTTTTATTTGTCCATCTTTTTTTTTTTTAAATTCATATCTGCCCGATTTGGATCCGGTTGCGATGATCGCTCTTTCGCATTAGCAACTTTGTTGGTTTTTATCAAATCTTAAAAATTCTTTTACTTTATTTTTCTTTTTATTTAGATCGGTACAATTCGGATCCGGTTGCGATGATCGCATTTCGCGTTAGCAACATTATTGAATTTTTATTACATTTAAAATTCCTTTTTATTTGTGCTTCTTTTTTTTTCTTTTCTTTTTTTGTAAATTCATATCTGCCCGATTTGGATCTGGTTGCGATGATCGCCCTTTCGCGTTAGCAACTTTGTTGATTTTTATCAAATCTTAAAAATTCTTTTACTTTATTTTTCTTTTTATTTAGATCAGTACAATTCGGATCCACGATTGCGATGATCGCATTTGTGCGTTAGCAACATTATTGTTTAAGACGTTTAAAATTTTAATTTTTCTATGCATTTTTATTTTATAATTTTAGATCCGCCTCCTCTTTCCGTTTTTTAACTAATAAGGGTTCGTATCAAGTTTTTTCTCTGACATTTTTTTCTTTTCACTTATTTATTTATTTGCTATTTAAATTCCTAGAAAAATTGTATAGGTCGCATGGCTTTTCTTTTTGTAATAGCCGTGGTTTTATTTCCCGCAAGGTTTGTTATACTTATGTATCTCTCCCAAAGCCTTGTAATAGTGTAGGGATTTTACTTTCCGCACTTTACATTCCGCTATTTTATTTTACAACTGTGTAGTAATTAAGGTTTGTATGGCAAAACTAAAAAAACAATCTAGAAAACCTTAATTCAAGATAAATAATTGAAACTAATCCACTCAATCACACTTGAACCTCTAGGGTAGCCTCTCTCAGTTGCCTTACGAACATGGTCATGTCCCTCGAACGTAGGGATACTTTAGCAAAAGACGCTTACGAATAATATCATCATAGTCCCTTCGATATAAAGATCATAGTCCCTCGATGACCCTTCGAGTTGCCTACGAAAAATGATCTTGTCCCTCGATGACCGCTCGAGTTGCCTACGAAAAGATGATCTTGTCCCTCGATGACCCTACGGAAAAATCATGATAGTCCCTTCGAATTGCTAAGGTATCCTTACATGTTGCCTTCTATGACCATTCGATGACCCTTCACTGTCCCTTCACATCCAATAGATAGGACTACCTACCCACTAATGGTATGGATAGTACTATCTCTCAAGGAAGAGGATAAGTACAAGAAAGACCTTATAAATTAAGGGTAAGTAACTTTTAAATGCTTGCTCACAACTCAAAAAAAAACAAATACTTTTCACACCTCACACTTTCAAAAATATTTTCAAAAACAAACACTTTGTATACATTCTTACACGAATTATTACAAAGTCAACTTTTACAAAATATTTTCTAAACACACACCACATTTCAAAAAAAGCAAGTTAAAGTGAGCAAGCAATTAAGAGCCCGTAGATAACTACGGATGAAAAGGGGTGCAAACACCTTCCCTTTTCATAACTTACCCCCCGAAATCAAAATCTTTTCAAAAAGGTCTTTCCTGTTCTTTTCACCTTTCCTAAATAAATTGGATAAAAGAAAAGTCGGTGGCGACTCTTGCTAACCGCAACATGTTTTGTGAAAACAAAATTAAAAAGTCAGTTCTCCACCGTATTACAGAACTGGCGACTCTGCTGGGGAAATACTTAAAAGAGGGGTTACCTTAGGGTTTAGATCACTTTAACTACTTTAATTATCTGTTTTGTGTGCTTTACTTTTAAGGATTTTGTCTTAGGGGGTATTACTTGGGTAAATGATCCTACACCCGGATCTAGGACCTTAGGTAAGTGGCAAGAGACCAAGGAGACTGTACGGCATGTACCGCTACGGTTGATATGGTAGCCATCGTTAGTGTAACACTTTGGTTTGTACTAATGTTCCTCGAGGCTTGGATTGGGGATAACATTAGGCTGCCGCGTGGTGTCATTAAGCACTAATTTGCCCTTAGAACCCTAGTTGAACTTGGCCTTGGCCATTAGAAGGTAGTGAGATAGCCGGTTTGGCATGTTCCAAAGTTGGTTGATACTCGAGACTACGCTCATTGAGATTGGACTTTCGGGATGTTTCGATCGGCCGCTCGAGTGTCGCACCTAAATAAAGCCTGCGAGAAAGATCCATGATATGAGATTCCTAGAACCCAGTTACTATTTTAGGACAGGTTGAACCAACTAAACCTTGGTATGGGAAGGGTACTTACCTTTGGACTTCATGCAAGCCTTTAAACCTAAGGCTACTTGTGTGACTTGTTTATATTCACTATCTAACAACTTGAATTCCTTGCAGGATTTGTTTGTACTCTAACAACTTGAACTCTTTGCGGGACTTACTTGTCCTCATGCTTTTACTTAATGCATAGCATCAACATACCTTCATAACATAGCATGTTAACTAACCTTTTTAAGGATCTAAGGGATTTATGGCGCACAATTTGCAGATGCTATTATGGAAGGATTATCAAAAGCCAGATTTCTATCAAGGGGCAAGAGGATTTATTTTCCTCTAGCTAGATGCCTTCAAACTCAAAAGAACAGTATCCTGAATTAGAGGCTATGACCCACTTGATATGGCGAGCTTGATTCTTATAGAAGGACGTTCAAAGATGAAAAGTCAAAGTTCTTCAGACAAAGCTGCAACCAAATTCAATTTCTAATGTTGCAAACTAGATTCCATAGAGATCCTTGAAAACATTGCATATGAATTTACATATATATCATAACAGGTTTCCACAACGGGTTTCTCATCTCCTCGCATTTTATTTTAGCAGAAAATGGCATTAGAACAAGCTGTCAAGGATCTCGAGACTCAGAACACCCAATTCCAAGAGTTGATCCTGAGCTTATTCAAGGGGCAAGAAGAGTTGAAAGCCCTCCTCACTAAGGACATGAAAAAGAAAAATCCTGAAGACAACAAGGATGATCAATTGGAACAACTGCAAGCTGAGATGGCAGAGATGAGAATCCAGATGTATGTTCAGATGGCTCTTATCCAAAACTTAGCTCGGGGGCAAGAAGAGCTGAGAGTCCTCATCAATAAACTTCAAGACAACAGAGTCGGGGATCAGATCATCAGTCGGCCTCCAAGGAAACAAGCTGACTTGGTTGAGAAAAAGATGAGGATAAAAGAAGGAAAGAGACAGGTTACTACTGATAGTCTTTCAATTGAAGGAAGAAGGCCTTATAGGGTTGTCGCACCACCAGTTCAACAACAGAAAGATCAGCGTAGGCAGCATGGTGGTCAACGTACTTGGAAATCCAAACCTAAACGACCATTTACCCCGTTGCACATGCCGGTGTCTCAGGATTTGCAACAATTGCTCAATCAGAACTTGATAACTCTGTTGCCTTCATACTCAGCTCCAGCCAACCCTGCTCCTGGTTACAAACCTAACGCAAGATGTGCTTATCATTCGAATAGTCCTGGTCATGATACTGAAGACTGTGGTCCATTAAAACATAGGATCCAAGACCTGATTGACAAAGGAGTCCTCGAGTTCACACCAGATGGTCAGATTGAGTTCTTCTATCGTCCATCTAATATCAAAGCTGCAAGACACATCGTCTGAAGTGACAGGTTCAGGAAGGGAAGCTTTGAAATCATTTGAATTTTCATTTGTAATTTCTTTTGTTGGCTTAAGCACTTACTATTATGTCAAACTTTGGTTTTTTTACATTAATGCGTTGCGTATGTTCGTCTTGAATTTATCCATTCGTTTCACTATATTTAAACTATGCTTCTTACTTCTCTTTTGTGATATTTAACTCTCGTTAAAGATGTAAGCCTTTAGAGGGAGGATGACGAAAACGGTACCATAATTTCATACGGTATGCTTTTGAACAGACCGTGCTGACGATGTACAGGCATTGTTTCAAATCCTAAATAGTGGAGTTATAAGGAAGTTAATCCCTAGTCAACCCCTTTGAGCCTAAGAAGTAGGAGTTTTCCTTCTCATGCAAATTAAAACCCTTAATCATAACCTGGGGCAGGGTAGTTCCTCAGTTAACTCAATTATGCCAGTTGATCTTTTGCACACAATTAGTGATGGTTCCCTGTAATCATTAAGTCAGGCAGTCAATATCTATCAAAAGAAAAGCCCGCTAAGTCAAAACCTATGAAGGGGACTTAGTAAAAATTAAGACATCCCGCTGACTGTGATCTTAAAATAAACAGCTCAGGCAAAAGTTAGGGATAACAAAGTCAAAAAGAGGTCACTACAAACCCTCAAAAGAAAAATGTTACAAAAAATAATGACTGCCTTTTCAAATAAACTTCCGGTTTTTGAACCATCACCAAACATCAGGGTTAAAATTCCAAAATCTCTAGGAATTTGAATGCATAGTTAACGGAGTATAGGACTGAAGAACATCACGGAGAATGGGTTGGGTACAAATAAACTTTGAGCCTTTATCCTTTGTTTCTTAAACCGTGAACCAGGCCACGTTACAACCCTTTAAAAGTCCTAGCTGAAGCATGGTTAGTTCGAAGGCATACTGTTTCCAAAAGGTATCCTGACTCCTTTAGGGCTTATTATAAATCTTGAGTTGACATCACAGTTTTTACAAACATGGTTTCGCTAAATAATTCTTTTTCAAAACTTCAAGACAGACATAAGCGTTGCATTTTGAATATCATTGTTTGCATATAACTAAGTGTTTGACAGCAGAGAAGTTCACATGATGAACATTCAATGAACAAAAGTCCTCCCGACAGACAAAGTTGCTTCAGAGGTGCATCGAAAAGCAGAAATATTTCCTGCACTAACTCAGTTGGTTAAAAGCCAATGTATACAAAGGGCATGGTCACTATCTTCCAATCAAGGGGCATATTATTATGGGGCATCCCGGTTATTTCTCTTGAGGCAGCTCTTTTCAAATACTTCCATTCTGGGGCAAATCATCCTCCGCTAGGGGTAACTCTTTCTTTTCAAATCTGATCAGATCAAGTTCAGTTGCAAGCTCCTCAACCATTAACCAGGGAATACACGATCCACCGCAGTCTGGAAGCACATTCCTCCTGTTACATGGCATTGATCCCGAGTTTCAGTAAGAGCCATTGTGGGAGTTACTTGTCTGTGCCAATAGTATCAGATGGTGTCAGTATCATGTCTTCGGATCCAGTCATGATAATTCCTAGAAATTGTTTGGGGAAGTCGAGACTATCGAAAGTTCTAAATACAAGTGATCTCGGGGGCAAACGAACTCTTACGTGCGAAGAGCCATTCGTAATCAAGAAGATATTTTCTGACGACGCTACGAGGATTACTACCATGGACAGCGAAGATTTCTCGCACCCTGTGAACGCAGACATAGTCAAAAAAATACTACGCATGAAAAAGACCCTCTAGGTTGACAAGCCTAGGCAAAAATAAGGGCATCCCGGCGAACCAAAAAGGTTCGAGAAAAAATTAGGGACATATATAAAAGAATTATACACCCGGCAAGTCGAAAACCTAAAAAGGCGGCTTGGGCAAGAAAGGGTATCCCGGTGGACTAAAAACCTAAAAAGGAGGTCCAGGCAGAAGTTAGGGATTAAAGCATATGACTATGTCCCGTTGGATCATCCACTTACGAGTCAGTACCCGTTTTCATTGCCAACTCCGTTCAAACAATGTATATCAATCTTATCATTTTCTACCGACAGCAAGTGATGAAATACTTGAAGACATAGGGGCAATAACAGAGTTGAAGCCCGAAGTGATCTTTTCCACCCGGTTTGCTGTCACAAAATCAGCATTTACTAAAGACTGTTGGAGGTTGGAATCCCCAGCAAGTCCTGTATCCAACAGATCTTAACAGAATCATCCCCACGGAGTCGGTGTCATGGTAATATCCCCACAAAGCAATCTCCATGGGACTATCTCTACAGAGCTATTTTCACAAGCTCGTCCCCAATAGAGTTTATTCCTCAGCAGTGTTGCTTCCCCAGTGGAGATCATCCTCAACGGAGATATACTTCCAGCAGAATTAACATACTCTCAAGCAACAGTTGGGATACTTTCCAGCAATTCACTCCCATATCCCCAAAGGATTGCCCAACAAGACAGAAGTTTGATTCTTTCCACAGCACACTCCAGAGAGTTCCCCAACGGAGTTTATTTCCCCAAAATCTTCTTCACGATTGAATTTCTCTCTTCAGCCAGGTCTATTCGAGATTGCGTCCCCAGTAGAGTACATAAAGAAACCTCCCCAACGGAAGGCTTGACATGATCATCTTCCCCAATAGATCCCCTAACAGATAAAGGAATTTGATCATTCCCCAACCTATTGCAGATATGTCCTCAGCATAGCCTATGGAATTTTGATCCCCATCAGATAATATTCCCTCTTGGAAGTATAAAGAATTCAATTCCCCAACGGAGTTTGCTTCTCCAACACTACAAATTACCCGACAGAGTTCTCTTCTCCAGCATGATTTCATCCATGGTTGCTACTCCCAGAAGAGTGGTCACCCATGTCCGAAACTTGGTCAGATAGTGCATTGGAGGATTATCCATCTCTTTTATCCCCAGTCAGGGTACATAAGAATCAAATCCTTCAATAAAAAGCATGACGAACGACCGACTCTCCTGACAGAATACTTCTATCCCCATGCGGAAGTCAAAGATCCCCAGCGGAATATTCCCAAACAGGAAGTTTGAATCCCCAGTAGAGTCATTCTAAACAGGATTTGAAGATTTATTTTCTCCATCCCCGGCAACAGTCAGGGATTTATTTTCCCCAATCAGACATTACTATTCAAAGCCACCGCTACCTTCAGCGACATTTCATACCCATACATCATTTACAATACATCATAGCATACGCATACAAAACGCATATAACATTCTCATTTAGTTTAAGAGCATCATTACGCAATGCATTACATATATCATGACATTGCATAAAACTAACTTGGTTTTTTCAGGTTAGTTCTCAAACGGACAAATATTGTCAACAGTTTATCATCTTTCAGATACAATCAGTCGAAGATTCATTCTGATACTCCTTTGGATACAGTCAGGAGTAGACTTATTCCAGTACATCTTTTAGATACAGTCGGTCGAAGACTCATTTTATTACTAATTTTTCAGATACAGTCAGACGTAGACTCATTCTAATACGGCTCTCAGATACAGTCAGGCAAAGACTCATTCTGATCTCCTTATAGATACGGTCAAGACATAGGCTCATTCTAGAACATCATACAGATACATTCAAGGCATAAGAATCATTCTGGCATTTCCCAGCACGTATGCTAGATACAGTTGGACACAGACTCATTCTAGTATATTCCTCAGATACAGTCAAACCTAGACTCATTCTGATACTCCTATCAGCAGTTACTTTGGATGACATCTATAAGACCATCTTCATCCTGTCATCTTTCCGAATGGCATCTTTAAGCCCATTCAAGCAATACAACCAACCAACAAGCGCTACTTCGTGCACCCGTGAGTGCAAATTTTTGGGCACTTAAGTGTTCAATCCTCTTCCACCTTCAAATCACGAATGGCAGACATGCCAATCTAACTCTTCAGGTTTAAGAAGATTGAACAGGGGCAGCTGTTGTACCCCAAAATTTGCCTGCCCTATTTTCTAACATTTAAATTATTTTTTTAACTTTGATTTTATAAGTTTTTTTTGGTTCAATTTTTACTAACATTTAAACAGTAAGTTTTACTAAAAAAATAGGTAACAGCTTACTTTAAATTGTTTAAATAACAAATAGTTGTTTGACCTTCATATGCTTTCAAGTGCATTTCTGTTTCGAATAAATGAATTGGCACAATTGGAAAGGAGATAAGGCTTGCAAGTATGAGGTCGCGGGTTCGAATCTTACATGTTACATTTTGAATTTGTTTATGTTATTTGTTACTAATTTTCTTTCCATTTTAAATTATTTTCAAAAAAATCACAAAAAATTGTATTTTTTTAATATTTGTTTTTAATTTTCGTTTTTTATTTTAAGGCATTTTTGAAAAATAGTTATTTATTTGATTTTATGCACTTTTTACCAAAAAGGAGTGCAAAAATCATAATAGATACAAAAAAAATATTTTCTTTTTGTGTACTCATAAAAATCAGATACTATTTGATTTTTATTCAAATATTATTTGATCAATAGGATTATTACTGTTTTTAATTTAATTTAATTTTAATCATTTTTATTGTTTAATTTTTATTTAGTATTATTTAATTTGGGCCTAAAATTATCCATTAAGGACTTTTATGGATTTTAGAAAATAGTTAACCCTAATTTGTTTCATTATATATATATATATATATATATATATATATATATATATATATATATATATATATGTGTGTGTGTGTGTACGGAGTGGAAGGGAAAAAAAAACTAAGAGAAACACGCGGCCGGAATTGTCAAATAGTAAGTAACGTAGCAATCTTTTCTCATTCCGATCCTCACTGATTTTTCCATCGGCATACCATCACGTAAACTCATTCATATTACTGACAAGTATATATAAACTAGTTTGCTATTGATACAGTATAATTTTGCATTGATACATTCTAGTATTGCATAACACATTCCTATAATTCGGTTTTGATTTGAAATATATTATTCAAAATTTGGTTATGCTAACGTTTTTTCATAATATATAATAATTTTTTTTATAATCCTATTGTTAATACATATTGCTTTCTAATTTCTAATATATAGTTTTATTTGTTCATCTTTTTATTTTTTTTATAATTTATTTATTATATTATTATTTTTAGATTGAACCGTGTCGATACGCTATTTGCATATTGATGTGCATAATGCGTGACATTTGTATTGGTTCGATCTGGTTGCGATGATCCAATTTCCGCGGTAGCAACTCTATTATTTTTTTACACCTTTTAAAAGTCCTTTCGCTTTTCTATTTTTATAAATTCAGATCCGCAGAATTTGGATCCGGTTGCGATGATCGCGCTTTCGCGTTAGCAACTTTGTTGGTTTTTTATCAAATCTTAAAAATTCTTTTACTTTATTTTTCTTTTTATTTAGATCGGTACAATTCGGATCCGGTTGCGATGATCGCATTTCGCGTTAGCAACATTATTGAGTTTTTATTACATTTAAAATTCCTTTTTATTTGTGCATCTTTTTTTTTTGAATTCATATCTGCCCGATTTGGATCCGGTTGCGATGATCGCGCTTTCGCGTTAGCAACTTTGTTGGTTTTTATCAAATCTTAAAAATTCTTTTACTTTATTTTTCTTTTTATTTAGATCGGTACAATTCGGATCCGGTTGCGATGATCGCATTTCGCGTTAGCAACATTATTGAATTTTTATTACATTTAAAATTCCTTTTTATTTGTGCTTCTTTTTTTTTTCTTTTCTTTTTTTGTAAATTCATATCTGCCCGATTTGGATCTGGTTGTGATGATCGCGCTTTCGCGTTAGCAACTTTGTTGGTTTTTATCAAATCTTAAAAATTCTTTTACTTTATTTTTCTTTTTATTTAGATCAGTACAATTCGGATCCACGATTGCGATGATCGCATTTGTGCGTTAGCAACATTATTGTTTAAGACGTTTAAAATTTTAATTTTTCTATGCATTTTTATTTTATAATTTTAGATCCGCCTCCTCTTTCCGTTTTTTAACTAATAAGGGTTCGTATCAAGTTTTTTCTCTGACATTTTTTTCTTTCACTTATTTATTTATTTGCTATTTAAATTCCTAGAAAAATTGTATAGGTCGCATGGCTTTTCTTTTTGTAATAGCCGTGGTTTTATTTCCCGCAAGGTTTGTTATACTTATGTATCTCTCCCAAAGCCTTGTAATTGTGTAGGGATTTTACTTTCCGCACTTTACTTTCCGCACTTTACATTCCGCTATTTTATTTTACAACTGTGTAGTAATTAAGGTTTGTATGGCAAAACTAAAAAAACAATCTAGAAAACCTTAATTCAAGATAAATAATTGAAACTAATCCACTCAATCACACTTGAACCTCTAGGGTAGCCTCTCTCAGTTGCCTTACGAATATGGTCATGTCCCTCGAACGTAGGGATACTTTAGCAAAAGACGCTTACGAATAATATCATCATAGTCCCTTCGATATAAAGATCATAGTCCCTCGATGACCCTTCGAGTTGCCTACGAAAAATGATCTTGTCCCTCGATGACCGTTCGAGTTGCCTACGAAAAGATGATCTTGTCCCTCGATGACCCTACGGAAAAATGATGATAGTCCATTCGAATTGCTAAGGTATCCTTACATGTTGCCTTCTATGACCATTCGATGACCCTTCACTGTCCCTTCACATCTAATAGATAGGACTACCTACCCACTAATGGTATGGATAGTACTATCTCTCAAGGAAGAGGATAAGTACAAGAAAGACCTTATAAATTAAGGGTAAGTAACTTTTAAATGCTTGCTCACAACTAAAAAAAAAACAAATACTTTACACACCTCACACTTTCAAAAATATTTTCAAAAACAAACACTTTGTATACATTCTTACACGAATTATTACAAAGTCAACTTTTACAAAATATTTTCCAAACACACACCACATTTCAAAAAAAGCAAGTTAAAGTGAGCAAGCAATTAAGAGCCCGTAGATAACTACGAATGAAAAGGGGTGCTAACACCTTCCCTTTTCATAACTTACCCCCCGAACTCAAAATCTTTTCAAAAAGGTCTTTCCTGTTCTTTTCACCTTTCCTAAATAAATTGGATAAAAGAAAAGTCGGTGGCGACTCTTGCTAACCGCAACATATTTTGTGAAAACAAAATTAAAAAGTCAGTTCTCCACCGTATTACAGTAGCTTTTACGAATAAATTCATAACTGGAGATTTGAGTGTCGGAATGAGGCGTTCTACCAGTCGTTGGAAAGCTAAGAGAAAGAGCTACGATTTTCATGAAGAAGTTGAGAGCTGATTCCAAGTGCAATAGTTCCAGAAAATTCGTTGAAGCTGCAGCATTAGAAATATTTTTGTTTTGGGTCATTTGTAATGGGCCTGGATTATGTATTTAACCCAGTTGGGTTGAAAACGGGTTGTCTTGGTTTTCCCCTAATACCTATCAGCCGAAATCACTTTTCACTCACCTTCTATCCACGAATTATTTTTTTTTCTTACGCTTGAATGAACCGTAATGGAGAACTAATCTATCCGGACGGATTTGCTGTATTCAGGTTCAATACTTTGAGATTGTTATAATGGCAATTAGAATCCTATTCCTTTCAATAATATTATATGAATATTGTTGGTTAAATTTGAATGATATATGTTCTTGACTTCTAATTGCAATTCAACTCTGCTTAACCGTTAAATTGACGATATATATAACCGTATGCTTAATCCGGCAATAAGAATATATACCTTACAGTGTCGATCATGTTAGAAGTTATTCATGTTTTGTCGAAGTCGAAGGTTTTGTATAGTCAGTCGAATAGTTATTGTGTTGTAAGTCAGCTGTATTTGACTAAGTCGAATATAGCTGATAAGTAGTTAGTCGAAGTCGAAGGACTTATAGATTTTGATTGGAGTCGAAATACTGTAAGGTCTGTCGAAATGTTTGTTTGGGCCTGGGCTTTGATAGCCTATATAAAGGGTATTGTACATTGTAATAACAGCAGCTTTCTAATAGAATTTTACAAAGTTTCTAAACCCTAACATTCTCTCCTTCTTATTTTCTTCTTCTTTATCTCAAATATTCATCTTTCTTGGAACTGAGCTCCAACAAATTGGTATAACAGAGCACTGGTTGCGATTCAGAGAGAATCTAATGGCAAACGGAGCAACAACGTCCACACAATTCCCAGCGAATTTATCGGTTTTCAAAGGGGAAAATTACCAACGGTGGGTTGCGCAGATGAGGGTTATTTTCAGATTTCAAGATGTGGTTGAAATTGTGAATGATGGCGTAACTGAATTGGGGGAAAATGCTACTGATGAACAGAAAGCTGTTTGCAAGGAGCAACGGAAGAAAGATGGCAAAGCGTTGTTCTTGATTCACTAGTGTGTGGATCCGAATGTGTTTAAGAAAATTATTGAAGAGGAATCGGCAAAAGGAGCATGGGACAAGTTAAAGAACTTGTATGGAGGTGATGAGAAACTGAAGAGGGTGAAGCTGCAAACCTTGAGAAAGCAATACGAAATGATTCAAATGAAGGAAGATGAATCAGTTTCGGAGTTCTTTTCAAGATTGGTGATGCTGTCGAACCAGATGAAGTCTTGTGGAGAAACAATCACAGATTTGCAGAAGATTGAGAAGGTACTAAGATCTCTGACTGCAAATTTTGATTACATTGTAGTGTCCATTGAAGAGTCCAAGAATCTTGCTGAGATGAAGGTTAAAGAGCTACAGGATTCTTTGGAAGCTCATGAGATGAGATTGAAGCAAAGAAATTCAGAAAGAGAAAAGGTATCGGATCAAGCACTATAAGCGAAATTCACCAAGAAGTCTGGGAAGGCGAAGCAGGGAAGGAATCTTGCTAGTGATGAGAAGTCAAGCAAGAGTTCAAAGAATCATGATGATTCAAAGAAAGGTATGGGCAACAAGTATTCTGGGAAGAAAGTTGACATGAAAGACGTGCAGTGTTACAATTGTCAAGGTTTTGGTCATTATGCTCGAGACCGTCGAAAGAAGAAGGAAGCACGAGCAAAAGAAAGTGACAAAGCGCAGTATGGACAGGCAGAAGATAGTGATTCTGAAGGTGTGCTACTAATGGCAGACACTTAGTCGAACGATGATGAAACAAATTTGTGGTATCTTGATTCAGGTTACAGCAACCACATGACTGGTAACAAGAACTGGTTCACGAAGCTTGATGAATCAGTTAAGAAGGTGATAAAGTTTGCAGATGGTAGACGTATCACATCAGGTGGAAGAGGAAACATATCTTTAATGAAAAGAGATGGTAGAAAAGCCAGCATTACTGATGTGTTGTATGTGCCTTCTATGACAAGTAACCTGATAAGTATAGGTCAACTACTTGCCAAAGGACATAATATGAAGCTGCAGAATAATCAAATAAAGGTGTATCATGCTGATGGTAGGTTGATACTGAAAGCACCATTGGCTGATAACAAGACCTTTAAAGTTCAGATTAACATGATTAATCATGAATGTCTTGCGTCAACTACAGAAGAGGAAAAGAATTGGCTATGGCATCATAGATATAGGCATCTAAACTTCAGCAGTTTGGATAGTCTCAATCAGAAGAAGATGGTGTATGGTTTACCACAGGTGAAGGAACCAAATCATGTGTGTGAAGAATGCTGCAAAGCAAAGCAGGCTAGAAAAGCATTCAAACATGATCTGCCAATTAAGTCAAAAGGAAAGTTGGAGCTTGTTCATTCTGACGTATGTGGACCTTTTGAAGTTAGGTCGAATGGAGGTAAGCGTTACTTCTTAACTTTTATTGATGAATTCACAAGATATATGTGGATTTATGTGATCGAAAGTAAGAGTGAAGTATTCACAAAGTTCAAGAAGTTTAAGTTGCTTGTCGAAAAGCAAAGTGGCTGCAAGCTAAAGAAACTGAGAACTGATGGTGGTGGTGAATATATCTCTCGAGAGTTTGCTAGATTTTGTGAAGAGGAAGGTATAGAGCATGAGGTTATTGTACCATATACACCTCAACATAATGGGATAGCTGAGAGAAAGAATATAAGTATACTGAATATGACGAGAAGTATGTTGAAGGCTAAAGAGGTGCCAAAGAAATTTTGGGCTGAAGCAGCTTCGACAGCAGTATACATTCTGAATAGATGTCCAACGAAGAAGCTAGTCGAGAAGACTCCTTATGAAGCATGGACAGGTGAGAAGCCAAATGTAAGTCATTTTAGAGTTTTTGGATCAATATGTTTTAGGCATGTTCCTGAGCAATTGAGAACAAAACTAGATGATCGAAGTCAAACCATGGTGCTCATAGGTTATCATTCGACTGGTGCATATAGACTATATTCACCAGAAGATGATAAGTTTATGATCAGTCGAGATGATCTGGTAGATGAAAATCAAAATTGGGAGTAGAGTCATGGGTCAGTTCGACAGGAAACTGGTCGACAGATGGAGGAGACAGTTTCGACGGTGTTTGAAGAAGACCAACAAACTGAGGCCACGACAAGTCAAAATGAAGAACCTCCCGAGCAGAATGTCAGAAGATCAACTAGAACAAGAGCTGAGTCGACAAGGTTAGCTGGATATGAGAGATTTCCAGATAATGCAATTGACGCAGATGGTGACTTAGTAGAAGAAGCAATGATGATGGCTGAAGCAGAACCAATTAACTTGGATGAAGCCATGAATGATTCGAATTGGTGTGAAGCCATGAAGGAAGAACTCAGGGCAATCGAGAAGAACAATACCTGGGAACTTGTCGAAGAAGCCAGCAAGAAGCCTATTGATGTGAAATGGGTTTACAAGCTGAAACGAAGGCCAAATGGTGAAATTGCCAAGCATAAGGCAAGACTAGTGGCAAGAGGATTTCTGCAGAAACCTGGTGTTGATTTCAACGAAGTATATGCGCCAGTGGCTAGGATGAAAACAATCAGAATTGTTGTTTCGACTGCAGCATATAGAGAATGGAAGATACATCAGTTGGATGTAAAATCAGCATTTTTGAATGGACCTTTGGAGGAAGAAGTTTATGTCAGTCAACCACCAGGATTTGAGATCAAAGGGCATGAGTCAAAGGTGTACAGATTGAGGAAGGCTCTCTATGGATTAAAGCAAGCCCCAAGGGCTTGGAACAAAAGAATAGATAGTTTCCTAATCGAAGCAGGTTTCACAAAGTGTGTGTCTGAGCATGGAGTTTACATAAATGATGTTGACAATGATAGTCGAATCATTTTATGCCTGTACGTTGATGATTTGCTAATTACAGGTGCAAATGAAACTGAGATAAAAAAAGTTAAGTCGAAGCTAATGCAAGAGTTCGAAATGTCCGACCTAGGGAATTTGTCATATTTCTTAGGGATGGAATTCAAAGACACAGCTGAAGGTGTGTTTCTGCACCAGAAGAAGTATGTGTTGTACCCCAAATTTTATCCTCACCTTTGTGCTAGGTGCTATGTGATTTATTTTTTTATATATATTAATTTCTTTTCTTTATTTATTTTGTCTTAATTTATTTAGCATTTTTATGTTTTTTATTTATTTAAATTTAATTTAAATTTGTTTCATATTTATTTATTTTGATATTTTTTAATGTTTTATTTAAATTTAATTAATCAATTGGTTTAATTTAAATTTATTATTGGCTAAATTAGTTAATTTAGTTGATTGATTTAATTATAATTTAATTTGTTTCATTTTAAAATTAATTACCTTTCTTATTTTTTTGACTAATTTTATTTAAGGTGATTTATTTTTAAATAATCAAGATTAAGTTAGATTTTATTTTTTAATTAATTGAATTACATTAGTTTAATTATTAATTTATCCTTTAATATTTTAATATCATTCAAGTGTGTTTTAAAAAAAAAATTAAGTGGAGAGACACGTGTGCCTTGCCCATTGGTCACTTGTGGATTTTCACTAAAATCTGATTGGATAATGGCCAAAATCCTTAGCCAATCAGAAATGTGCTATGTATCTTTGACTTTTCAACAGAGGCATTCGAACTAATTGAAGCAAGGCACGTATTCCACGTTTTATTTTCTTCTTCCTCCTCCTTTCCTTTCGTTTCATTTGCAGAGAAAACATTGGTTACGATTTCAACCCGTTGCAACATCAATCCAACCTCGAATTCAATCCACTAAGTTTTTGCGCCAGCTACTCAAATTTGTTTGCCCTAGTTTCCTCTTCAAGATTGTTGGAATTTCAATCGTGTAAAGCAAGGATGAAGTTTCCCTCTTCTACCATTTTCTGCGCCACCTACAAGAGCAGCAGAGCCAAGTTGCTTTCGTTTTCCCAAATAGAGCATACAGAGGCTGGCGACCAGGGAAAGGTGAGAATATGTTATCCACATCAAACCCTGTGGCACCTGCAACGTATTCAGAGTAGAGGAACGTCTGCCCCCTTAGAGATCAACGGCTCCATCGCAAACCCTAATCACAAGCATTGGGAATTTGGGTGCGACCCGACCCATGAACCTTAACCCAGTTTTTTTTGCCTATATAAAGAAGCTAGAATCTTGTTCATGATCAACTCTTTTACTGAAAAAACACCAAATTGTCTGAAGACTCGAGTAAAGTGAGGAAACCTCAAGTTTGTGAAGGTCTGTGAGAGGAAAGCTGCAGTTGGTAACATTTTTGTTCCCTTTTATTTCATATGCTCATTTAGTCTTCTTACTCATAACTCTGTTAAGTCATATGAATATATACTATGAATTGCTTGACTGTGTTAGTTACCTTTGATGTTATTGCCATTTACTTTATGCTCATAAACATGTATGATGCCCTGCAAAATCCTATATGTTTTGAACTCTGTTGATTTTGAACTGTCATTGTTATTTTGATCCTAAATATATGTCATAAAACTTGGGTCTTCTAAGATGTATTTGAAGGATTGATAACTCACTATGTTCATACTAACCATGACATTTTAGCTAATGAGTTCATGAGGCTTGTATTTGTTGATTTGCTTCATGATTCATTTTCTGATAAATTTGTTGAAACTTGGTATATGCATTGTCAAGCTCATCACTATGGTGAGTGTGTGTTTATCCTGTCAAGTACATGCTTATGTTGTGGAGGTACATCTCTATTCAAGCTATCTTTGCCCTTATGTCTAAGTTTTCGTGATTTCTTCATATTTAAGAAATCTCCCAAATCCTGAACTCTGCATTTGTTTTGCTACTTCTATGGATGCCTTACCTATATCTGTCACTCTTGTCTAGCATGATTATGATGTTGATATGCTAGAAATATTATTTTGAACTATGGTTGTCCTTTATATCTTAACTGCGTTGCTGCTAAGCCATATGATTTGCTTGACATGTTAAAACTTGGTAGACAAACTGAATTGAATCATGATCCTTTGAGGATCATGACATAATGACTTAATGATTTTGCTGCTAGAATAAGTTTTACCCTGAAAAAAAAATCATTAGTATAACCCTGTTGCCAATTTTACCTTAGGCATTTAGATTGATGTGTAGCGTATTGCCTTTAGTCATGTTGCTTTCCATTTCAAAATGATAAATTTGTTTTGGTATGCCATTTGAATCACGTGTTGCAGTGTCACAATCTATATATCACTTGCTTGTTTATTTTGACTGATGCTTAATGTATGAGTTCAAACTTATAGCATGTATGTTTATCTTGAGTATGTGATCCATATCTGCTAAGACCTGTTTTCAAGCTTACTTGCCAAAATGTGGAAGTTGATCATTATTTCCCTATATGCTACTACTGTAACTAAACCACCATCTATGCTGATGCTTACAAGGTTTCTACATGTACACCATGTTTTTTTTTTAGCATGTTACTTTGTATGTCCCTATATGTGCAAATTCTGGCCAATGTGCAACATTTTGTTTTAATGTGAGTAGTTATTACTGTCTTAAACTGTTGACTTGTTAAGTATTATGTATTTGTACAACTTGTCCTGCCAATGCTATCATGTTGATTGATGTGCTTTCAAATGTTCATATATCTCAGGCCATTTGTTTACCCGCTATGACTAGTTGTTGAAAGTGTCCATAACTTGCTCAAAGTTTCACTTCTGTTTATCTATTTGTATTTTTACTTACCATGAGCTGCTTCTTTTAGAATAACTAATCTTATGGATTTGTTACACGCTTCTTTGTGAATGAGCATGCTCTGATGATATGCCCTGTACTATAATTTTCCAAACCACACTTTGTTTGCTCATTTACTTGATTCACAAACCATTGCTGCCCCCCTTTTAGCATGCATTCTTGTTAACATTTTCAATGCTTTCAATGCTTTCAATGCTGACTATGAATATGAATCACAAATGCTTTGTAACCAGCCATGTCTATGAATCCATGTTTTACTCAAATGCCAGTTGACCTGCCTATATGTTATAGTGATCCTCATGTCTATACCTTGCCAAATGATTTTAGCAATGCATGTATCTGTTAATGCCTAACTTTATGTATCATGATTGTCTTATGAATTATCATGCCTATGTTTGAGTTCAATTATAGCTATATTGCTTGCTTGTTTTATGCCCTAAAACTGTCTTGACTATGGCTACTCCTCACCATGTTTAAACTGCTGTAAGAATTTTACAATTAATCTAATAGACACTGTTAAATGTTGCATCTCACACCTTGACTTGCTGAGCATTCTCATCATAACCATGAAAGCACACATCTTGCTCTTGTGTCACACACTTCATATGGCATGACTATCATTGCAGTTTATTTTTATAATCTACATGAATTCTATTTGAAAATCATATCTTCAAACAGTATATGCACATGTTTTCTTTAGAGTTTTATGGATCATTCACACTGTACCACATGCCTCAACTATCTTTTGGCAGAGCATTTGTTATGGATTACAGTAGTATCATGTTTATTTACAAATTGATTGATTAACTTTGGACTTGTGGTTAGTCTTATGCCTACTTGATATCATGTTTTCGCTACTGTCTGCCATATGCCTTCTATCTTATGACTTGATACCATGCCTTTGCTCAATTATTTTGAACTTAAGTCTACACTAATCAATGGTATGCTTGGTTTGCTGGTTCAGAAGTTTGTCATAAGAATTGAAACTGTTGAACTTTTGCTTTAGGCCATGATATTCATAATTTTGTCAGTACACACTATTCACATTTTGATCTGATGCGTATTTAAATCATGTTGGCCTGATGCGTTTGTTTCTGATAATCACAATGACTTGAGGAATATGTGAAGTTTGACATATGCTTGAGTTCTTTTCCTACTATCATGCTTATTACCACCTCCATTCGCGACAGCTTTTAGCCTTGTGTACTCAATATTAGAGTGCAATGATACCGTATATGTGTTCTACGTTTCGTCCTGATAAATTTTGCTTTTTACTTCACATAATTTGGTCAAGTATTGGTTGAGTTATGAGCTCATGAACTTGGGCTTGTCATTTTAACTTTTCACGCGCGCAAACTAGCTACATATGTTCAAGATCGCATCCTTAATACTGGACGTACAGCCACCCCAGTGGCATGGAGCTTGCACTATGAGGGGGAGGTCTGAGGTTCGAATCCTACTCGCCTCAGACCATCCTTGTGCGCACCATTTTATTGCTATTTTCTGTTATTTTCTCATGATGGGCTTAACATGCTATCCCCCCCCCCCCCTAGCCCAATTTCAATTCTTTTTAATTTCTAATTACAATTATCTCACTTAATGCACCCCCAGCGTGTTTCTTTATTTATTATAATAATTTTGTTAAAACTCTTTTCAAAAGTTGTTCTCCTTTTTTTTAGAACTCATTTTAATTCTTTAAAAAAAAAACAATAATTTATTTATTTAATAGTTCTTTTTTTCATAAAAATATATTAGTTTAAAGTCAATTTAAATTAATATGGGCTTGTTGTTTTATCTAAGTTTTGTTGAATATTTGCTCACAATTTTCTTCCTACCTTAAAATTGATTAATCCCATGTTTGATTCAAATCATTTTTATTTATCTTGTCTTATGATTACAAAATTGGTGACCTTGGTTATTCAAGATGAATATCATCATTGTTTAATTTTATGTTCATAATTATACTTGACATTATGAATTATTTGTGTGATGTATCTCAAGTATAAGTTATATACTTGGTATTTGTAATAATTATTCCATGTTGTGACCTTTTAGCATCACTTTTTATTTTTAGCTTGTATTTCAATTTATTTACTATTCTACCTCACCATTCCAAAGGAAGGTTAAACATTGTTGACTCATAAGTCATCTACCCCAGTGGTCTCATCAGAGCCATTGAGATAACCACTAGTTTTTAGGAAGAGTTCTTTAACTCTTAGTGATATTCATCATAATGAATCATCACTTTCCCTACTAACTAAAACATAATTATAGGTCCATTTCCATTAGATTAGAGAGTTCTTAAACTCTATAATGAGGTCACACTCATTTCCCCTCTGAACATTGACCATAGTCAATAGTTCAGTAGAAACAGAACTACGCATACTCTGATTCTACACCCGAGGATACGTAGGCGCAAAGTGCGATGCTTTGTCGAGTATAACTAGATACTATCCCCTAGGGTTTCAAGCCTTTAGCATAGAATTTTTAGCAAACACAAAATAACATTTTAACAAGAGGTTCCCGTAGAGTACTACGGATACATGGGGTGCTAACACCTTCCCTTTGTATAACCAACCCCCGAACCTCGAATCTCTTCCCCTTAGTTTTTTTTACGATTTTGAACCTTTCCTTTGGATAAAATCAAAGTCGGTTGTAAAAGAAAATGATACAAGTTAATTAATAGCTTGTTATCCAATTTTCACCGCAACAGTATGCTCAAGACATCTTGAAGAGGTTCAAGATGATTGACTGTAAAGCTGCAACAACTCCATTAGAAACAGGAGCAAAGTTGAAGAAGGTAACTGATGATGAGTTTGTAAGTTCGACACTGTACAAACAAATTATTGGATCCTTGAGGTATCTTTGCAATACAAGGCCAGACATTTGTCAGAGTGTCGGATTGTTAAGTCGATTCATGGAGAAACGCCAAGAATGTCATCTCATTGCAGTAAAGAGAGTACTGAGATACATTAAGGGTACGATTAATCATGGTGTGCTAATGCCATGTCGAAATAGGTCCAAGTCGAAAGATGTGGAGGTATATGGTTATACTGATTCAGATTTTAGTGGAGACCAAGATGAGAAGAAGAGTACTGCAGGCTACATTTTCATGATCGAAGGAGCTCCAATCTCTTGGAGTTCGAGGAAACAAAGCATTGTGGCTTTGTCATCATGTGAAGCTGAGTATGTAGCTGCATCTTATGCAGTATGTCAGGCAGCATGGATAGATATGTTGCCCGAAGCTCAAGATCCAGGAACCTGGGAAGATGAAGCTGTTTGTAGACAACAAGTCAGCTATTGATCTTGCCAATCATCCTATGTGTCATGGTCGAAGTAAGCACATAGAAAGAAGGTATCATTTTCTCAGGGATCAAGTGAACAGAGGGAAGCTGGATCTTGAATATTGTAAGACTGAAGTTCAACTAGCTGACATACTTACCAAACCTTTGAAGAAAATCAGATTCGACAAGTTAAAGAAGAGCATGGGGATGAGAAGTCTCGAGAACATGAATTAGGTGGTGTGTTAGAAGTAATTCATGTTTTGTCGAAGTCGAAGGTTTTGTATTGTCAGTCGAATAGTTGTTATGTTGTAAGTCAGTTGTATTTGACTAAGTCGAATATAGCTGATAAGTAGTTAGTCGAAGTCGAAGGACTTATAGATTTTGATTGGAGTCGAAATACTGTAAGGTCTATCGAAATGTTTGTTTGGGCCTGGGCTTTGATAGCCTATATAAATGGTCTTGTACATTGTAATAACAGCAGCTTTCTAATAGAATTTTACAAAGTTTCTAAACCCTAACATTCTCTCCTTCTTCTTTTCTTCTTCTTTATCTCAAATATTCATCTTTCTTGGAACTGAGTTCTAATAGATCACGCTTGTTGAATGATATTGTGTCAAATAGGATAGAAGTCGTAGTTGTAGCAATCGATGATAAGTAGAACCCGACACAGTGAATCTGTTTGTTTTATAATCACTTATTTTAATAATCACTTTTTCTGCTTTGTTCTCTTGAATAGATCACAACCCCCTCCCCCCAAATTCGATTCCTTTTGGTTAAATTGAATAAGAATCCTTGAGAACGATATTCGAGTCATTGTCGCTATACTACATTTTCAAAATCACTCGTTTTGATCCGCTGTCGCGCGCAGATCAGAACGAGTGATTTTGAAAATGTAGTATAGCGACAATGACTCGAATATCGTTCTCAAGGATTCTTATTCAATTTAACCAAAAGGAATCGAATTGGGGGGGGGGGGGTTGTGATTGATTCAAGAGAACAAAGCAGAAAAAGTGATTATTAAAATAAGTGATTATAAAACAAACGGATGCACTGTGTCAGGTTCTACTTATCATCGATTGCTACAACTACGGCTTCTATCCTATTTGACACAATATCATTCAACAAGCGTGATTGACACTGTAAGGTATATATTCTTATTGTCGGATTAAGCATACAGTTATAGATATCGTCAATTTAACGGTTAAGCAGAGTTGAATTGCGATTAGAAGTCAAGAACATATATCATTCAAATTTAACAAACAATATTAGATGGAAATCGAATTAATCAAACAACATTCATATAATATTATTGAAAGGAATAGAATTCTAATGCAATTATAACAATCTCAAAGTATTGAACCTGAATACAGCAAATCCGTCCGGATAGATTAGTTCTCCATTATGGTTCTCTCAAGCGTAAGAAAAAATAATAATTCATGGATAGAAGGTGAATGAAAAGTGATTTTAGCTGCTAGGTATTAGGGGAAAACCAAGACAACCCGTTTTCAACCCAACTGGGTCAAATACATAACCCAGGCCCATTACAAATGACCCAAAACAAAAATATTTCTAATGCTACAGCTTCAACGAATTTTCTGGAACTATTGCACTCTGAATCAGCTCTTGGCTTCTTCATGAAAGTCGTAGCTCTTTCTCTTAGCTTTCCAACGACTGGTAGAACGCCTCATTCCGACACTCGAAGCTCCAGTTATGAATTTATTCGTAAAAGCTGCAATTGCTGAAAAATAAAGTGCAAAAATTAAATAAAGGCAAAAATCAACTAAATTAGAAAAACATTATAAAACATGAAAATAAACAAAACAAACCAAGGAAATGCTTAAGTACAAATATGGAAGAATGTGCATCGAAATTCACTGATCAAATTCCCCCACACTTGAACTTTTGCACTCCGAGCAAAATAAAATAAAAACTCAAGAAACACAAAAACAGTTACTCATTCCAGGCTACAAACTCTTCTTCAGTTAAGGTTGCGTCGATAGGTACTAATCTTGCACACTAAGGATATCGTAAGAACACTAATCCGCAATTATGCAGTCATAAGCCTCCTTACTATACAAACCATTCCGAATCATGTTATTATGCCAAAGCCTAACTTACCCATCCTTCTTTTTGCTCTTTTTCATTCTGGCGCAATCACATTAAGCCCGTTATCTCCACACACTCATAGCAAGGCAACCGGTTAGTGACTCTGATCCTTTTTGCATAGGGTTCTGATACTTAAGTGGTATAACCCTCTGCTTACCCAGTTGTAGTTGCGGGGGATCAGACCGTAATCCGCCCTACCAAGTTCAGCACCAAAAACCTCTGAACCAACTAACAACCAGTTTTATTATCAAACTTTTTTTTTTGAAGGTTCCACAACCGTTGGGTTAAGTGACCGGGTGAGGGTCACCAAACTTATAAGGTGCAATCCCTTTTCTTCTTCTCTTTTTTTTTTTTTAAAAACTTGGATCACTCATTATTTTCATCGGCTTCCCTGCGTAGAGTGCGTGTGAGATGGTCCTGACTGCTGAAATAAACTACTCAAGAGTTGTTGAAAAAAAATTAGAATTCAAGGCTATGTCATAAAAAGTATTCAAAATGATTTCCACACGCAGGACACTTACGGTGTTAAGACGATACCGATCTTGCGAACGTTTGCCAAATCTCCACAACACACCTTAAATAAATCTATAGCCTAAAACTTTCAAAAAGATGCATTTTTTTTAAACCAAAAACTAACTAAAAACAAAACAAAACAAAAGCAAAGACACAACTGATTTCCTCCCCCACACTTAAAATAGGCATTGTCCTCAATGAAAGGACATAACAAAAAAGGTAGAGAGAAGGAAAGAAGGACTCCCTGATCAAGTTGCAGAATAGTTTGGTGCTTCTAAAGAAAGATCTTCTATGGTTGCATCTTCAGCCACTGAACTTTCATGGAATAGCTTCAAGCACTGCCCATTGACCTTGAAAACTTTGCCAGTACCTGCACTTTTAATTTCTACTGCACCATGAGGGAAAACATTAGTAACAACAAAAGGGCCAATCCATTTGGATCGAAGTTTCCCAGCCATAAGCTTAAGGCGGGAATTAAACAGTAGAACCTGTTGGCCCACAGAGAATTCCTTCCTAGAAATCATTTTATCATGGAAGTGCTTAGTTTTCTCTTTATAAATCCTAGAGCTTTCATAAGCTTCTAGCCTAAGCTCTTCAAGCTATTGTAATTGGAGTTTTCTTTCAATACTTGCTTGTTGCATCTCCAAATTACAACTCTTTACCGCCCAATAAGCACGGTGTTCTATCTCAACAGGAAGATGACATGCCTTACCAAAAATAAGTCGATAGGGAGACATCCCTATTGGTGTCTTGAAAGCTGTTCTTTGAGCCCAAAGTGCGTCTTCTAGACGGCGGCTCCAGTCCTTCCTGTTTGGCTGCACCATTTTCTCTAAAACCTGTTTGATCTCATAGTGGGTCAATCCAGTATAAATATTACTCATAATATTCATACCTATGTTAAGACTTGATGACTCCTTATCCATGATCCATGAGATGTGATCATCAGTCTAACTACATAATAGTCTTAATGCTTTAAGGTTATCCCATTTCACATTAAAGCTCGACTACAGATACTTTAAGAATAGTGTCCTTATGTTTAATGGAATCTCATGATTAAGTCACACTTAATATTTCATTAAACAAACTAGCTATTCTAGGGACTTTATCACTTTGGAAAAACAAACATAATAAAGAAAGGCCTTTTATTATTAAATAATTTGATACAAGTACCCAACGTATTGGACTCTAGGGCTTACACTAACACTTTTGGCTATGGGTCAGGAGGACACTCTTGTAGTATGTAATGAGAGCTTTCATTTGAGCTTTGGATGGAAGAAAATGGTTTCTTGGATCATAAGTTATGGTCTTGCAAAGTTGGGTAAAAATCATCCTTTTTCCATAACTTAGTGAAATTTTAAGTTTCTTAAAGTTGCCCCTTTTGCAAGTAACCTCACTTTTCTTGACTTTTCTTGATGGATGATGATCTAAATCATAAGTTAACATTGTTTTTTACTTAAAGAAGTCATATTTTTAAAAAAATCTCAAAAGTCAAACTTGCTTTTGGGCGCAATTGACTTTTTATCAGATGAATTTCAAACTTTATGATCCTTTATGAAATCAATTTCTTGGGCTAAATCAAACCTAATGGATGGATTCCATAGGTGTTTTAGAGTGTCTTGAATCATTTCCCAAGGTTTGAGAACATGTCTTGGTCAAAAGTCAAGGGTATGTTTGACGTTTTCTCAGAAGCCCTAGTTTGTGGTCCAGATGAATTTGCATCCTTATATTGCTCATGAATCAAGTTCTTTATGTCAATTTAAACTTGTGAGAGGATCAATATAAGATATTTTAGGTCTTCAAAACATTCCTTGAGGTCTTGGCCCATGCCTTGCTTCAAAAGTCAACTTAGGGGTGAATTAGGTCAAGAAACCCTAATTCTTGATTTTTGATGAATGCATCCCCTGAGGTGTTTTGAACTCATGATTGGACTCATGAGGTCCCTTTTGAGCTTCTTTAATCAAGTTTTGAATTATTGGCTCATGCCCAGATGAAAATTTCCCTCTGGAGGCCTTGGTCGACCAAAACCCTAATTTGGTGACACTGGTGATCTTGAGACTTGATCAACTTGAAATGTTGCAATGTTGTGCTTGATTCTTGATGTGGGAGACCTTTTGATCCTTCATGGATGTTTGAGAGGCTTGACAAGTTGAATATCATGTCAATTCTTGATTGATCCTTTGCCTGGGTGCTCTGAAAGGACTTAAAACCCTAATTCTTGGTTGAGATGAATGCTCAACAATCTTTGAGAGGATTGATAAGGTATGAAGGTACAACCATATTTTGGTGATGATTTTCACAATGATGGGGAATCTTGTGGTCAAAGTTTAGGGTATGACAGGTGTTAACACCTTCCCATCGCGTAACCAACCCCCTTACCCAGTCTGTGTTTATTTGTTCTTGTTTTAGAACTCTTTAGGTTTTGTTTGCTCTTTTTTCTTTCCTTTTTTTGGATAAAATAAAAGTGTGGTGGCGACTCTTGCTTTATGAGTTAAGTTAATCAATATCTTACACTCACGATTTTTACCGCTACACATGGGCTTTTGTAAGCCCAAATATCATTTCTCTACACACCACCAATGTCTCACGCCTACTCCCTCCATAATTCTTCTTTTGTTTTTTTTTTCTAAATTTCTTTTTCTTTGTTCTTTGTATTTTATCTTTTATTTTTCTAAAACTTTTTATTATTTTATATTTTAATTTATGTTTTTGTTTAGGTCTCCCTTGATCTACTACTTCCACTATTATAATAGTTTCGCTTTCATTTTATTTTTTCACTTTTGGTCAATGAAATCTAAATATCTTGGAATATTGGTTTTCAAATATGTTTAACCTTCATTATTTCAAATATGTGGTTGAATGATTATTTGGATCATTCTCTACTCTTTAGGATAGTGATATGTTTCCTTTGATTAATCGATGGAAGTTCTTGATTACGATAAGACCGTTCTCTTTTTCTTTTTGTGTGACATTGCTTTAGGAGAATGATCTACATATCATTTCTCTATCATGTTTTAACACAAACATTGTTATCGACCGTCCTCCCATAATATGATATTCCTCATAGATTGTGCTATGATTGCTTAACATAGCGCTAAATTGGTCCCGATTTGAGAAAGTCATCATCCGATCAATAACAATTAACAACTAACATCTAACTTTTACATTCCGCTCTTTACTTTTCTTGCTATTTACTTTCCGCCATTTAATTTCCGTCATTTATTTCATTGTCCATATATTTCATTGCTCATTATGTCATATTCATTTTTGTTCATCTCACTAAAAAACACAAAAACAAGATAAAATGATAAAAAAAACCCTAAAAAAACTTCCAAGCTTGGACTATGGTTACTATCCCTAGAATCATGGAGTTTAGACTTTTTACATAAACCCTAGCAAATGAGGCATTGGGATTGGACTTCTCTACTTTTATGGATTTGTCTTAGGACATCATTGCACATCATTCATAACTTACTCTTGGGCTTTCTTACAATGAGACTTATTCGATCAATTACTTTTAGTTGGTCATCTAAAAGACTAGCCCACTTTGCTAGTACAAATGTAGTTTATTGTTTGTGTGTTTATTGTTTATTCCACCCCCATTTGAGAAAATGTATCCCACTCCCATGATGTGTAATATTTTTACCTCCTTCTCTTTGCTTGCTAGTTACTTAGGATTTTCCTTAATGCAAGAATAAAATCAATCACCTTTTCAAAAGAACAAAAATAAGCTTGATCCAATGTCAAGCACTTTTTTATAAAAACAAATTCAATAGGGTTTCCATGGCCATCAACCCTTAAATAATCACACTACACTTTGCATTCACCCTTCCCTTTGTAAGTCGATTTCCTTTTGCATTGCCGTCAACCTTCCCATTGACCAAAACATTTTCATAATCAACCAAACAAACCCTTGATTCAACATCAAGTGGCTTTTTTTCAAGCAAATTCAAAACACAATAAGATGCAATTGGGATTGTGCGCCACGAGCCTTAGGTGGTGGAGAAGGAGTGAGAATGGAACTTTCCTACACTCACTCTGATTATTTTGACACAAGATGTTTGGCTTGGTAGATCGAAATAATCGCCTCTACCCATAGTCTTTAGTACAATCCTAATCAAGAACAATCTTCTCAAAATCCTAAAAACAACATCAACTCATCAAACTCTTTTTGCGCTTTAGGGTCTTACTCCGAAAATCCTTTTTCAAGGTAAAATCAACCTATAAACAATCTTTTTTTACGCCTAACTACGAAGCTCTAACTTCCTCATTGCACCATAAGGGTACGTAGGCACGAGGTTTCAACACTGAGGGAGTACCCTAATAAAAAAACACCCATTTCCATTTAGCATATAAACCTTTAAATAAACGACACCCTTTCACGCGTAGACAACTTAAATGGATCCTGTTGAGTACAATGGATGCAGGGGTGCTAATACCTTCCCCTTGCATAACTAACTTCCAAACCCGACATTGGTTGCGACAACCATATCCTATCCTTTTCCAATATGAGGGTTTTATCAATATTTTCCCTTTACCTCTTTTGGTAATAAATAAAGTTCGGTGGCGACTTTCTGTTAGTCCATCCGCGAGCATTTCCTCGCGAGGTCGTATTCTTTTTTCTGAGGTACGACACATGGATAACAACATTCTAATGGATCTATGCTTTAGAACATGTGAGAACACATCATTAAAGTCGACACCTTCTTTCTAAGTGAACCCTCTAGAAACCAACCTTGCCTTCAATATCTTCAACATCAATCCTTTTATTCCTTCGTTTATCTTGAAAATCCACTTACAACTGACTAACCTGTCTCTTGGCGGTTTCTCAATAAACTCCCAAGTGTTATTATCATGAAGATATTTCATTTCCTCGTCCATGGCTTTCAGCCATGCAGTCTTGTCTCGACTCCTCATAACTTCCTTATAATCTCTAGGTTCTTCATCCACAACCTCACTTGCAGAGATTAAGGCATAAGCTATAAGATCAACATAACTAAGTCTCTAAGGTGGCTTGATGACTCTTCTCGGCCAGTCTCTTGCCAAAAGATAGTCATTATCAGTCTCTTCATCTTCGACAATAGCTTCTGCTTCTTCTTCGACTTCATCTAAGTCATGCATCTCAGTGTCACTATGATCCACCTCAACAGGAACCTTTTCCTGTTCAAGCTCTTCTAACTTCTACCAATGCCATCACTTTTCTTGAAAGCCATCTCAGCTTCATTGAAAACTACATCTCGACTTATGATACACCTCTTGTGACCTGGCTCTAGGCACCACAACCTATATGCTTTGACTCCTTCAGGGTATCCAAGGAACATACATCTTAGAGCTCTAGGTTCGACTTTGTCTTACCTAATAAGAGCATATGTTAAACAACCAAATACTCTTAGTTTGTCGATACTAGGTGGATGTCCCGACCATACTTCTTCAGGTGTCTTCATTCCCAAGGCTATCAAGGGACACCTATTTATCAAGTATGGTGCAGTTACAGCAGCTTCTACCTAAAACTCCTTCTTCAATCCTGTACTTACCAACATGCGCCTCACCCTTTCTAGAATAGTTTGACTAAACCTTTCAGCCAAACCATTTTGTTGGGGAGTCCCTGTAGTAGTTTTTTGCCTTGCAATACCAGACGCGTCACAATAACTGTTGAAAGCCTCATTACAAAATTCAAGACCATTATCAGTACTCAACCTCTTGACCTTCCTGCCAGTTTGGTTTTCGACCAGAGTCTTCCAACTTTTGAAATTTTCAAAAGTTTCATCCTTAGTCTCCTGGATGAATACCCATAACTTTCAGGAGTAATCATAAACTATGGATAGAAAATACTTTGCACCTGAGTGTGAAGGATTCATTGCAACTCCCCATAGATCAGCATGAATGTAATCAAGGGATCCATGTTTTCTTTGTTTACCTTTATTAAACTTCATTCTACAGGATTTACCAAATACACAAGGTTCATAAAACTCCAATTTTTCGACCTTGCCACCACCCAACATATTTTATTTTAACAATTCGACCAGGCCTCTTTTACTGACATGGATAAGTCTCTTGTGCCATACCTCAGTCTTCAACACAATTTTCGTGGATGCAACAACTGCTGAACCACTTACAACCTCGGCCTCAAGGGTATACAAGCCTTGTTTCTTCACTCCTCTCAACACTTCCTTCGACCCCTTCATTACCCTTAGGATGTTTTTCCCTCTTTTGAAAAGATAGTGAAATTTTGGCCTATGCAGACAGCAGATGTCCTAACAAATGTCAAGACATTGTGCTACATAATCTTTTAAACTCAGAGGTGCAACTGCAGACTGATACCTTGAATATCAGAACTGCACCCTCACAGATGTCACGACATATGATCCAACATGTCAGTCAAGAACATTAACAAAACTGTAAATTGTAGAATGTTAAATAAGACAGTAATTGTTAGCCTAGTTCAGTGCAATTCACCTACATCTGGGGGATACCAATCCAGGATGAAGACTTCACTATTGTGTAGACTGTTACAAAGTTAAACTCCCACGTTTACAACTTTATCCCTAACATCTACCTCATGAACATCTTTACCAAGGTTAAAATTAAACGTTTAGAACCCTGATACGAGATATCCCACTCACATCTTAATCACAACCTGTGATATCTCTGTCTTCTGCCAATTCAGAACTGTTGCGGTTTCTTGACCTTCAAGTTATCTTGGACTTGCTTCAAAGCTTCGTCCAAGAACCATACGACAACCATTACCCACAGGTTTCTGGTTGTGTCCCTGTACCTATGCCTTCCACCCTGCATCCCATAATACAGAGTGGAGACTTACAACTCCTAAGAGAGCCAACGACTCTCAAACCCTAAACCCTTATTCAACACAAGGAAATTAGGTTACAAAGTTACAAGTGATACAAAGGTACAGTTACATAAACCCTAGGTCTACGTCTACTTATATAGTCTTCTGTTGTCTTGGGCCTTCAATCTTTTTCTCCTGTGATTCCTTGATCCGCTCCTTAATTCTTGCAGCAGATTAAAACGTCTAACTTACCAATTCAGTCAGGATGTCGAGACATTTCCTTCGACGTATTTTTCTTTTGCAGATTCTTCAAGTTTATCATCAGAATGTTTTAGCAAAATTTAGTCAAGCAACAGGTGCTTTCAGATATCCTTTCTTGTCGAATTCACCAAGTGAAATCAAATCCCTCTTAAGATCATGTACATACCTAACATCAGTCAATAGCCTTATTGACTCATCATGGAGCTTGAATCTCACAGATCTAATACCTGTAATTTTGCAAGCATTGTTGTTTCCCAACAGCATTGATCCACCATCTTGATCACACAATTTCTCAAACATGTCTTTGTTTGGAGTCATGTGTCAAGTACACCATGAATCCATAATCCACTCCTTGCTAGAGTCGATGCTTGAAACCACCAAAGCATCAGATGATTCATAACCATCTTGCACAATGGCTACATTACCATTATCCTTTCCACCATGATTTTTCAGTCGATCAGAGCTTACTTTTCTTGTATGACTCTTCTTCTTACAATGATAGCACTTATAAGTAGGAGCATTACCACCATAAGAATTATGTATAACTTTACATTTCTTCTTCTCAAACCTACCATCTTGCTTTAAGAATTTCCCTTTAATGAACAAACCCTTACCAACAAAAAATGGCTTGTGCTCCTTTCATTCGTTCAAATCCTTAGAGTACGAGACAGATTGAACATTTTCAAAAGTCAACGACTCTCTTCCATATAAGAGAGTTTCTTTGAAGTGAGCATGAGACTTAGGTAAAGAACACAACAACAACAACAATAATGCTTGATCTTCATCATTGTTATTTCCTTGGTTTTATGGTTGGCATTATTTTGCTAAAACTCATGTAGAAGCAGATGTTGAATCTTAATGTTTTAAGTGGTTGCTTTCAACATGTCGAATGAAGATGTTCCATGGTAGGTCATAGGACATCGCGCTGTGAAGTCAGTTTTAATGCAGATTCTGTTACTATGATTTGTAACTGAAAATTCTGTGAATATTTGGTTATCCTATGTGGCATCCAAAGCATTTTTGGATTAGGGTTATTTGTTGGTTTTCGGATTTGCTGCTGTTTCTAATTATGGAGACATAATAGGAAACTTTGGATTGAAGACCTATTTTATTGGAGTTAATTTTGCAGAATTGTGAGCAGTCTAATTGCTGCATTTTTGAAGCCCAATTCAGTCCAGATTACAAGCTATAAATAGACTGATGTAAACCTAGTTTTATGTGTCGAACTTACATGTATTTTTAGGGTTGTGTGCTTGTATTTTGTGAGCCTAACTGGTATCTTATGATAACAGTATAAGGACTGTAGTGTAAGTTGTGTAAGGTTGCTCATAAGCTTTTAAGCATTAAGTAGCTGTGTGTTAATTCTCATAAGTTGTGAAGTATTGAGAATTTGTGTTTTGACCATTGATACTTGTCTTGTAAGGAACCAGTCACGGGTTGTGATTGAAGAGGGATTTGAGGAGGGCCTCATACCTAGGGGAGTCTTAGGTAGAAGTCATAGGAAGGGTAGTGATTAAGTGAGCTGATTGAACCGGGTGTGGTTATCAGTGAATTGATACTATCGAATATTGATTTCATCCCTGGCTTGGTAGCCCCCAGATGTAGGATAGTTAGATTCGAACTGGGTTAACAATTTCTGGTGTTCTTTACATTTTCTGCACACTATTGTTTTAAACTTGTTCATTGTTGTCGTATATTAGTGTCTCGACATCTCAATAGGACATCTGATATATAGGCCAGAATTTCAATTGACATCAAGAGCAGGCACCCTTAGTTGTTTCTGGGTGAGATTCAGGGAAGGTACTTTCTGGCACAATGGACAAGGATGGAGGAGCTCTGAATAAACCACCTCTGCTGGATGGTTCAAACTATGAGTATTGGAAACCTAGGATGATTGCTTTCATCAAGTCTATGGATGATCAAGCATGGAAAGCTGTTCTCAAAGGTTGGGACCCTCCAAAGGTAAGAGATGGAGAAGGAAATCTTACTGATCTTCTGAAGGAAGAAGAGGACTGGGATGATGCTGACTACAAAGGGTCTGTTGGAAATTCTAAAGCCATGAATGTATTGTTCAATGGTGTCAACAAAAGTATCTTCAGGTTGATTGAACATTGTACTATTGCCAAAGAGGCTTGGCAGGTCTTGAAAGTTACTCATGAAGGGACTTCAAAGGTGAAAATGTCAAAGCTTCAGCTTCTCACTAGCAAGTTTGAGAGTTTGAAGATGAAAGAGGATGAGAGCATTCATGATTTTCACATGAACATTATTGAGATAGCTAATGCCTCTAGTGCCTTATGAGAAAAGATGTCTGACAGCAAGCTGGTCAGGAAGATTCTCAGGTCTCTACCTAAGAGATTTGATATGAAGGTCACTGCTATAGAGGAAGCTCAGGACATTGACAAGATGAAGGTGGATGAGCTTATGGGATCACTCCAAACCTTTGAGTTAGGATTCAGTGAAAAAGCTGAAAAGAAGAATAGTATAGCATTTGTGTCAAGTGCTGATGACTCAGATGATGAGGGAAAACTGGTCAAAGATGAAGATGTGTCCAAAGCGCTAGTGTTGCTTGGAAGACAATTTAATAAAGTGTTGAAAAGGATGGACTGGAAGTCAAGAGAAAATGTTCGAAACAAGTCTCTCGACATCAACGGAGATCAGGATGGAGGCAGAAGAACCAGAACTAAAGAAGACTCTAATCAAGGGAAGAGGGTTCAATGCTATGAATGTGAAGGATTTGGGCACGTAAAAATTGAGTGCCCCACTTATCTCAAAAGACAGAAGAAGGGATTATCTGTGACATGGTCAGAAGATGATTCTGATACTGAAGCTGATGAGAAATCTGCAAAGTTGGTGACAGCTTTAACAGGAGTATGTGAGTCAGATGAAGAATCTGAAGAGCTTACTTTTGAAGAGCTGGCAATCTCTTATAAGAAGTTGTGCATTGAACATGAAGAAGTATGTCAGCAGAAAGAAGAACAAGCATGTGTTATTGTTCATTTAAAAGCTGAGAATACTGAGCATGTGTCTACTATAACTGGTCTACAAAGTGAAGTAAGTGTTTTGAATTCAAAATTGGACAACATGATCAAAAATGTCAGAATGTTAAATGGGAGTTCTGATATACTTGATGAAATTTTGAAGTCAGGAAGAGATGCTAGAAATGTCAGTGGTATTGGATTTGAAGAAGGAAAGAACTCTGAGGAAGTAACCGTTCAAGATAAGGGAAGTTTGAAGATGTTGAATAACATGTTGCAACATCCTCCCAGGCATCAGAAGAAGTTCATAAAGAAAAAGAATCAAAGATGGACATGCTACCATTGTGGGAAGTTTGGCCATTTAAAACCCTTTAGCTACAAGCTACATGGTTATCCCAAACCCATGCAACAGTATAGTAGGAAAAAGAGTAGGGTTGAAACAAAAAGGATACGGACTTCAAAGGATTTTGTAAAAGAACATAGGGACTACAAGTCTTTCAGAGTCTCTACAGATGAAAAATGGTTCTTTGATAGTGGATGTTCTCGACATATGATAGGGGTTAGTAGATATATGTCAGATGTTAAGTATCATGCTCCTAATGAGGTGATTTTTGGTAATGGATCAAAAGGAAAAGTGCTTGGTGTTGGAAGAGTGGATTGTCCAGGACAGCCAATTTTGGAAGAAGTATTGCTTGTTGGAGGATTAGATATTAATCTAATAAGCATAAGCCAGTTGTGTGATCAAGGTCTTAGGGTCATATTTACAAACTACGAATGTTTAATAGTAGATGAAAAGAATTCTGTTGTTATGAGAGGTGAAAGAACCTCAGAGAATTTCTATTTGTGGAAAAATGAAAGCACTATTGTGGAAGTGTTGAACCAAAGAACTTGTGAATGGCACGTGTATAAGGACCCATTTCCAAAACTTATAAATAGCCCAGCTGACACATTCCAACTTCAATCCTACAGTGCAAAAAATTCATCTGAGCTATTCTTTCAAAACTCTTCTCCGCTAGGGTTTGCTCTTACTTTCTTCAATACTGCATTTTGTGAGCAACAAAAAATGTCTCAACATCATGATTCTCCTGCTGATTCAAGAACTTCTCAAGTCAATGATGAAGACTATGATCCTCACCGAATGATCAAACTCACCGACCTTATTCTTGATATCGCCCCGTTGAATGTTATTTCTGCTGACACTAGAGGTTAGCAACCAGCTTCCCACTCTGTGAATGAAAGTATAAAGTCTAAACCCCTTTCATCTAGGAAGAAAGACAAAATGATTACTAGGTTTTATTCCGATAAGATAAGCCCTAGAAAAAATGTTACTGACAAGGATTCAAATAGGAGGGTGGATGAAACTAAGAATGACAGTAGGACTCTTGATAATAATGTTTCCAGTAGAGATCAGAGTCTTAGAAGATTTACCACAATTGCTGTTAGTGAAGCTGATAAAGATGTCGGGTCCAATGTCCCAATATCCATGGCTGGAAATACAAATAATAGTCATACTGATAGGACTGAGAGTTGTATACCAGTTCAGGTGGCTAGGGAAAGAAGAAGCAAGAATAGGGCTGAGATGTGTAGTAATATTGCTGAGAAAAACTCTGATGAGGAACCAATAGCTGACATACTTCAAAAAATCAAGAGTAGAAAAGAGAATACCATTGTGACTGAGACTTCAAAGGATGCAGAAATGATTAGAAAATCTGCTAATGTGGGGAGTAACAAAAGAAAGGCTGGAGCAGGTCCCTCTAAGCAATGGAGTAAAGTTGTGGTTCCAATCAAGAAAAGGAGGGTCACAGGACTGAATGAGTCAAATGCTGGAACTGATGTCCAGGACATCAGTGGGAGAAGGGAGGATCAAACTGTCAGATCTCAGAGGCAAACTGATAGGTTGAAAATTATCAGCCAAAGAAGAGTAGCTTTAGAGAGAGAACTGGGAAAAGACTTCAACAAGTATAAGGAAGTGGTTGATCTTATTGAAGCTGTTGGGTTGATGAAGACTGTGTCTGACATAGGACCATGTTATGAGAGATTGCTTAAGGAGTTTGTTGTGAGTATCCCTGAAGACTGTAACAGCAAACTCAGAAAAGTCTATGTAAGAGGCAAAGCTGTGAAATTTTCTCCCAAAGTGATTAATAACTTTCTGGGGAGACCTACGGACCATCAGGCTGAGTTAGAAGCAACAGATGATGAAATCTGTGAGGAGATAACAGGTGGTTGCATCAAAGTTTGGCCAAATGAAGGAAAGCTCTCTTCTGGGAAGCTAAGTGTCAAATATGCTATCCTTCACAGAATTGCAGTGGTAAACTGGGTTTCTACCAACCATACTTCCACCATCTCATCCATGCTTGGAAAATTCATCTATGCTATTGGAAAGAAGGTCCCTTTCAACTTTGGAGCATATATCTTTGAACAAGTTTTAAAGCAAGCTAGCTCATCTGCTGTTAAGCTACCCATATGTTTTCCATCCTTAATCTGTGGAATGATTCTGGGCCAATTTCCTGAATGCTTAGTAAGAAGTGACAAAGTCAGCAAGAGAAAACCTCCAATGACTTTGAATTATAGGTTGTTAGGTGGAGTTCATGTGTCTGATGTTGTTGGGACATCCTCCTCAACTTCAAGTCATGCCACTCTTGATGATGAAGCCATTGCACAGATGCAAGAAACTTGCATAGAGCTGGAAGAATCTATCAGGAGAGATACAGCAAGGAAGGTAAAGCTAGAGCAGCAGATTAAAGCCTTGGTTGAAAAGAGAAATGCTGCTAAAGATCAAGAGCTGACTGAAGATGATGGACAAGGTGAATCTACTGAGTCTGATAGAAGGAATGTCCAGCAGTCTGATGATTCTGGTTCTGAGAATGGTGCTTCTGAATCTAAAGGTGAAAGTGATGAGGTTGCTGATGAAGAGGACAGTGCTGATTAGCTAGGCTATCTGCAAGTTTATTTTCTGTTTTTGTCTGTTTTTGTTTTTTTTCTTTCTTTTAGGACAACTTAATTCTGGTTTGGTTTTGAACAATATACTACTATGTAATTTGGTTACATTTATCTATGACCTCTCTTTGTCATATTTGTGGCTAAAAAGGGGGAGTAGTAAATAGTAAGTGTGAGGGGGAGCTGTGTTCTTGGTTTGTGAGGGGCAGCAACATTGTTATGTGCTTGTGCTATTGAGGGGGAGTATGTGTGCTGCAAGTAGATTGTGTGTACTGTAGGTAGATTATGTGTGCTTGTGCTGTTGCAGTTGCTGAGGAGGAGAGTGTGGAATGTTGCTGCAGTTGAGGGGGAGTTTTGCCAGTTTACTATGTTGAGTGTTTTTTTCGCTGCTGATACTGATGGTGTTTGAGTGTGTGTGGAGTTTTAGCCAAAAATAAGCCAAAGGGGGAGATTGTTATTTCCTTGGTTTTATGGTTGGCATTATTTTGCTAAAACTCATGTAGCAGCAGATGTTGAATCTTAATGTTTTAAGTGGCTGCTTTCAACATGTCGAATGAAGATGTTCCATGGCAGCTCACAGGACATCGCGCTGTGAAGTCAGTTTTAATGCAGATTCTGTTACTATGATTTGTAACTGAAAATTCTGTGAATATTTGGTTATCCTATGTGGCATCCAAAGCATTTTTGGATTAGGGTTATTTGTTGGTTTTCGGATTTGCTGTTGTTTCTAATTATGGAGACATAATAGGAAACTTTGGGTTGAAGACCTATTTTATTGGAGTAAATTTTGCAGAATTGTGAGCAGTCTAATTGCTGCATTTTTGAAGCCCAATTCAGTCCAGATTACAAGCTATAAATAGACTGATGTAAACCTAGTTTTATGTGTCGAACTTACATGTATTTTTAGGGTTGTGTGCTTGTATTTTGTGAGCCTAACTGGTATCTTATGATAACAGTATAAGGATTGTAGTGTAAGTTGTGTAAGGTTGCTCATAAGCTTTTAAGCATTGAGTAGCTGTGTGTTAATTCTCATAAGCTGTGAAGTATTGAGAATTTGTGTTTTGACCATTGATACTTGTCTTGTAAGGAACCAGTCACGGGTTGTGATTGAAGAGGGATTTGAGGAGGGCCTCATACCTAGGGGAGTCTTAGGTAGAAGTCATAGGAAGGGTAGTGATTAAGTGAGCTGATTGAACCGGGTGTGGTTATCAGTGAATTGATACTATCGAATATTGATTTCATCCCTGGCTTGGTAGCCCCCAGATGTAGGATAGTTAGATCCGAACTGGGTTAACAATTTCTGGTGTTCTTTACATTTTCTGCACACTATTGTTTTAAACTTGTTCATTGTTGTCGTATATCAGTGTCTCGACATCTCGATATGGCATCTGATATATAGGCCAGAATTTCAATCATCAATCTTGACCTCAATATTTTCAAGATCAAGAATCAACATGTTGAACATATCTAGCTGCTCATCTAGGGCTTTGTCTTCACTCATCTTGAATGAATATAAAGATTGTTTCAGGTAGAGACGATTAACCAACGATTTCTTCATATACAAACCTTCAAGTTTCATCCACACACCAGCTGCAGTTTTCTCCTTTAAAACCTGCCGGAGAACCTTGTCACCAAGGCTCAACACAATGGCATTGTGGGGTTTTTCGACCATCGTTGTATTCTCCTTCTCCGTTAGGGCAGCATCCATCTTCTCTGATCCTTTCAACACTTCTAACAAACCCTATTTAACAAGAAGGGCTTGCATATTTAAGTGCCACACATCGAAATCATTCACACTGGTAAATTTCTCAATCTTATACTTTGTTAACGACATCTTCTCCTTCACGCTCACCGCACAAGTTTGTTGTGAATTAATGTCGTCAAGAACAAACCAAAATATGAGAAAAAGATTGAGTTTCTTGAATAAACACAAGAAATCCTATTAGGTTTTGCTAAAGGGGGAGAAGAAGGAATAAGAAGAATCAGAATTGGTTAAATATGTTTTACTATTCACTTTCTCAATAAGGGCTCAAAGATCACAAGTGAATACCAACAATTAACCTCTCTCAACAACTTGAGAGAACTAGTCTATTTATAGACTACTAAGCTAACTTAGCAATTGGGCTTACAAACAAGGTCTAAATCGACATGGTAACTTAAACACAAAGCTAACATATTTTGATAGTATGCTTGAACAGACTTCGACTACAGCATGCACAAATCTTGTTGAACCATGAAGCTACCTTTGTCGACACTATAGTTCGATCTAAAATACAACAATATCAAACACATTTAGTTTGTTATCACTTATTAATGCTAGTTTAGTTGACTGTGGCTATAAATATTATGTCTTAATGTAAGTGGTTAGGAGTTGGTTATAAGGAATCAATAAACTACATGATTCCTCGTGGTTAGATATTTTATAGATCATACACTCTATAAATACACAATGTATTGTTCATCAATAATTAGTTATAAAGAAAAGTGATCTTTATTCATATTACGAAACAATTTTATTTATAAATTTGACAACACAGTCATACATCACAATTTCGCCCTCCCGGGCCACCATAAAGAAAAGCTTGTCTATAGTGAGATCTTTCATAACCACGATACCACAAGTCATAACAATCTGAATTGGTATCGCTATACCGCTTCATATCTTTGGGTTTTATTTCATTTTCGTTATATTCTGAATCAATAATATTTAGTAATCCCATGAAACCCGAGTTTCTGAATCTTTCTTTCGGAAGTCTCCCACTACCCATAGGAGGACTATCCTTATTAGGTGGGGCATATGTTTGACCTCCAAACCTTATTAAAGAGCCTCCTTTGCTTAAGTGAGTGAATAATTTTTTTGGCCAATATCCAACATATATTGATTCCTGTTGAATAATTAACCACCAATGACCTGTAGTTCGGTCCTACACATATTTAAGCAAATAACATATAATTAGATAAGTTACTAGGAGATGATATTAACCAAACATAATAAGATTAATTTAAAAATATTAACTCATAATGAATTGTAAATATTTTAGGTCGTCTATTTAATTAAGACTCATTTCAATTAGTCTAATTATCACTTTTTTATATAAAAATTTTGATTTCAATTTAAAATTATATATATATATATATATATATATATATATATATACTTTAAAAAAACATTGTAACTTTTGTTGTAATAATTTGTAAAAACATATTATAATATATTTAAATACATTCAAAATCAAATTTTTACCTGTTTGATTTTGAAAAGACCAGTGAATTTGTCTAATGATCCAATCGAACTAGTAGGATGCGAGACAGAACCAAGAGCATACTCTTTGTTATGGTTGACTTGCACAAAACCCGGACAAACAATATTGTAACATCCAGTTTTTTTATAACTATCAGCCTGAATGTTTATATTTTAAAAATAATCAAATTATGTATTTTTTTCATCACATAATGTATTTTTAATTATTTAATCTATTACATCTACATTCTTACCGTCCAATGACTAGTTACTCGAAGTTGGCTATCTCCATATAAACTTGGATGAACCTTGCATAACAAATAAAGGATGTGAGTAGTATGCTATAAAATGGAGTTTTATTGTACAATATTTACATAGATGAATAGACACAAGAATATGAAACCATTAATACATTTTTGTAAAATGGCATCGAGGAATAAATTAGTTTTAATTTCTTTGTGAAAGCATCAATATAAAGTAACTTACCCCGACTCCGACTTTTATGCTATTAAGTTCTATTGGGGGTCCACTTTCTATCCATATTGAAGATATGCTATACTGGTTTGCTTGAAGCGATAGATTATATGCGCCTATGCTTACGGATGCTCCGTGAAATATCATGTTTTGGGTTGTATCAAGAGTACCTGTCTAGAGAATACAAAAACATACAATAATATAATTATTTATTTTTATTTTGTTTATATTGGTATTATCTTATAATAAGTATAAAAAAATTAGCCATATTCATTTGAAATTTAATTATATTTAATTTTAGTATTTAAATAATAAATAATACTAAAATGTGTAAAAATAAATTTTAAAATATATATTAAACTATTATCTATTACATCAAAGTAGGACTATTAAATTTCATGTAATATGTAATTATTAAAAATAATCACTTACATGATAGCCAAGAGAGCTTTTAGAATACGACTCAAAATTATCCATTTGTAATCTTGAAGATGAATTAGTAATAATTTGATGAATTTTTCTTTTATTGTAAATAGGCACTTTTCCCGGTGAACATACATCCACAATTTTACCATAAGATGGTTTATTTTGCACGGTGTTATTTGCAAAGGTTGGGTAAAGCTGCATAAGTTGCAAAAAGAGGAAATAAAACAAGGTTCAATCAACAATATAAGATAATTGGAGACGAAATAATTTACAAATAAATATTTAAACTAATATGAATATTTTAGGTTTTAAATTTGAAATAATAACATTAAATACTATATTATTTAGTTAATTACAGTTATATATCTTTCTCTTATACTTCATCAAATAACAATTATTTTTCACTTCACAATTCAGTACGATATTTAATATTATAAATTGCTCAACTATTATACCTGAATTTTGTGATTTTTTAGTAAAGAATGTTGTAAAGCGGGTTGCTTGTAGATATCAACACAATCAAAATCACCCTCCACTTGATGCTGAATTTTCTAAATCAAAATTACAATTAATTAAATCATGTGTACAAAAAAATTAAGAATTGACAATAAATCACATACCATGAGGCTATTGGATAGAGTAAATTTTAAAATTAAGAATTCCAAATATACATGTTTTTTTATCAAAAAAACACACATGAAATTAAAAAATACCGACGATTTAAAAAAAAGTGTAATTATTAAAGTTGATATTTAAATTGAAACAAAAAATGTATTTGATGATATTTTAATAAACCCCGTTGTTTCAATTTAAGAGTGATTTTTTTTTTATCTTTATACTATTTTTAAGTTGGTAATAGTTTTATTGATTTATACTAAATTTAAGTTAACAATAATTTTATTTATTTAAAAAATAAACAACATTTTATTTATTAAAATATTCTTATTAATATTAGTTAGTGAAATAATTGCTTAAGTTAAAATACAATAAATAAAGGAAAATTTTAAAAATGGTGCATTAATGTTTTAAATTGATACAAAAATTGAGAAAAAATTAATTTTGAAATTACACTTATTATGAGATGGAAAAAATATTAATCAACATGCATGCATTCACTATAGAACATCAAAAAGAATACTGATGCGATTTAATAAAAGAGAAAGAGTTAATGTTTATTTTTAATGACAAAAAAAAATACATTAACTTAATCTATTTAAGATAATTAAAAATATTTAGACAATTAAAATACATGCTGACTTAATTGTAAGCACATTAACTAGTGCTCGAAATATGTTGAATCGAGTCTAACTCGTCTCGGGTTGATTCGATTCAATAAAAATTGATTCAGCTGAAAATTCGACTCGAATTTGACACAACATTTTTTTACTCTACTCGTTTTAAGTTCGCTAATAACTCGATTTAAAATGTTATGTTCACCTTGTTATGTTCAACTCATTTGCTTCATGAACTTATAAAACATTTTTTAAAATTTTTATTTTTTAAATATATTTGGATTAAAAAATTAAAAAAAAATATATTAAAAAAAATAAAAATGATAAGATTAGAAGAAATTGAGGGCTAAGATTTGGAGTAAGTCTTTAAAATTTACACTTATAATGAATATATATATATATATATATATATATATATATATATAATCGAGTTGAATAAAGAACCTAAAGAGTTGAAAGTTTATCTCAATTAATTACTAAATTTAATATTTTTTATACATCTTCAACTCATTTAGTTCATAAACTAAATTTAATGATTTAAGTGTCAAATTAAGTTTCAAACTATATTCGGTTATTTTAGTTTATTGCCATCCTTAACATTGCCTATCAAATAATCAAATTTGTTTCATGTAAAATTAGGGTCTAAGGAAGGCTTAAATAATAAGAGGGATATTTAACTATGTTAAAGAGAGTATTTAAGAATGCTATAATTATAGTTCAACATAAAAAAACGTCAAAAATAATAATAATTTATATATGAAATATAATAAGAAAATAATAATTTAATGTATTTAGACTATTAAATGCATTAGCCTACATTGACCACTATTTTCAATATATTCATTTTTTCTTTATCTTTGTCATTCAAGAAAAATCTAAATATATACGTTATTCATGATTCAAGTTTGTTTGACGTACGATCAAGATTGACATTTTATTTGGACAATTTTTTTAACTATTATTTTTTATCATATACAATAAAAATAATATTATATATTAGGGAATTTTAACCATATATATATATATATATATATATCTATATATATATATATATATATATAGGGTTCATATCTTATGAGAATCCTATTTTTATGTAAAAACATGAGAATTAATCTGAATAATTAGATTTTAAAATAAATGGTGAAGATTATTTATGGTTTTTGTTTTTCTCTCTCCTCCATTATTAAAATAAATGATGGAGGAGAGAAAAATAAAACTGACACGTAATCTCCAGCATTTATTTTAAAATTTAATGGTTCAGATTTATTCTTATGTTCTCATATAAAACTGACATTCTCATGTGATACGTTCCCTATATATATATATATATATATATATATATATATATATATATATATATATATATATATATATATATAGTTCATATCATATGAGAATGTTATTTTTTTGTGAGAAAATAAGAATGAATCTGAATCATTAGATTTTAAAATAAATGGTGAAAATTAAGTGTGGTTTTTGTTTTTTTCTCTCCTCTATTGTTAAAATAAATGATGGAGGAGAGAGAAAAAACCTGACACATAATCTCCACCATTTAATTTAAAATTTAATTGTTGAGATTCATTCTCATATTCTCACATAAAAATGATATTCTCATACGATATGTTACATATATGGGTTCATATCATATGATAATGTTATTTTTATGTGAGAACATAAGAATGAATCTGAATCATTAGATTTTAAAATAAATGGTGGAAATTGTAACACCCTTTTCTACCCTAATAATGTTGCAGCAGAAACAATTCAAATATCAGAGTAAGGCATAAAAATTCCCTCAAATGGTGCACATTTCTCGTTAAATCAAAATAACACAATTACCCTGTAAACAAAAGGTTTTCCTCAAGGTTTCACAAAAAGCCTTCACATTGCAGCGGAACTCAAGATTTTCAAATAAAAGGTTTTCAACAAACATCATAATAATCAAAATAAAACCATATCATCAAATGACAACAAAAATAAAGAAAACAACATAGTTCGACTCAAAGGACCCCAACTCGATGTTACACTATCAGAGCAAGACCCTCTAAATCGACCAAAAGAAAAATAAACTTCAAGGTCTTCGAAAGCATCCAAATCCAAAGCTAAACATGATCACCTGCACGTGCAGACAACATTCAAACAGGCAGGGTGAGTAATCACAAGATATGCATAAAATGGCATTATCTTCATAAACAACATCTTCAGGGTCATCACAAGGAAGCATCAACTCACAAACATCATCATAAAAATACAACAATGCCAATTAAATGCAAATGCGCAACAAGACTCATGCATGTGGTACCAATCGACATAATAAATGGAAACTAGGCCATCAACCCTCCAAAGATCTCCGTCAATAGGACCGATCCCGCATTTGGAACCGGAGCACGTCATAATTACCTCATATCCGCACAATGGGAATGAAGCGTCGTCACAGAGTATGCATATGAATGTATGATACACAACATCACTAATCATCATCATCAATTAAACATCATAATGTGCATCATCATTCATCAATCCTCATATATGTCGTATCATCACATATTCATCAAATAATCATCATAACATCATTGTATAATCATTAGTAACATCATAAAAAATCATCATAAAAATCACAGCATCGAAACATCACAACAACACGGCAACATAAACAAAATTTCGCGAACAGCAGCAGTTCGCTCCAGGGTTTGCTAGGCGGACCTGTTCGCTGTGACCTTTGTTTAGCGAAGCGGCCAGCGAACCCCACAGACACCACACTCAACACTAGAAACACAATCATCTGTCATACTCGCTGGTTGATTCGCTTAGTGATCGCTATTTAGTGTGCCTAAATATTTCTGACTGCAAGTATACAGTCGTATCGCGTAGTTTTAAAAGATTATCGATCCTACAGGGACTAAAAATCGAACGTACCGTTATCTAATGTTACTATGTAAATCTAAGGCTAATCTGTTATGGTTTTGGATTCAAAATGGGAAATTAATGGAAGACTAAATATTAGAAATAAACTAGTTAATATTAGGATATCGGTACGTAATTCAGTATACCATCGTGGATTCAATGAAACATAAGCATATAAAAATAAGTCACAATATAATTCTGTAGAAAATACCAGTTTAAAAGCCTTCACCTCACACTCTCGTGGTTATATCTTCAGACTATACCCTTAAATCATAATGTCTGCTCTCGCTAGCCCATTTGAGTTTAAAAATAACTTTTGAAAACTAATAAGTCCTAATTAACTTTAAAGCGCTCTCGCTGTTTTTAAAACCAATGCCCGATTTCAGCAATCCGGTTAAAATCTCACACTCTCGTGGTCTTGATCCTAACCTTTGTTACCTTTTTACTCTCGTAATAAAAGTTGATTTTTAAATTAAGAAATCGGAGCCAGAAAAAATTAAGTTGTTTATGCTTTTAGCTTAGGATCATCGAATCCATTCCGGTTAACTTAATTACATACCGATAAAATGAGTTTAGCTCGACATACTAATTAAAACAAACATAAATAAGCATGAACAATTAAATGTTAACACAAACATGATAAAAGGAAAATAAATAATGCTAATATTAATGATAAAAACCTAGTAAAGAGTAGTAATTCGATTCTAGCAAGTCCTCCACAAGTCGGTAGGCTCTTCCTTGATTGATCGGAACACGAATGATAAAGACAAGATTAAATCTAACTATGGAGTGATAGCCCCTCAATGTGAGAAACTATCACTATTTGGATAATGGTTTAACAAAGAACGGAAAACGGGAACAAAACAAGAACAAGAATAAAACTCTGGAATAAATTCTGCAGCAATACGGTACTTTGGAAAAGAAAATGTGTGTCCCTGGTTTTCGACTCCGTCTCATATATATAGCCTCAGTATTTGCTTCAGTTGGAGAGAATATAGGAGCACCACTTAGTCAGTTACTTGGTTGGAAACCTAGCAATTCTCGAAAGAAAATGTGATAGTGTAAAAGAAACTTCTTCATGGCCATGTCTGTTTTGAACGTTATAATCTGTGTGGTATGTGTGACGATCATGGCGCATCTATGATGGTCATGGCATGTTGTGGATGTATGACGATCATGGCGTGTGTGTGACGGTCATCACACACACCATTTCCATTTTTCTGTTATTTCTGTCTGTTTTCTCCTTGCTTTGCTACTTTTCTGCAATTTGCACATTTTTAGCTTGGAAACTGAAATACCTGCGAAAATACTTGAATATCCTCAGAATAATCGGAAATTAGATGGGAATGTGATAAGATTTGAATATAAATCAAGGCAAAAATATGATATATTTTCGTGTTATCAAACTCCCCTACACTTGAATCTTTGCTTGTCCTCAAGCAAACAATCAGTTAAAATTGGACAAGCTTTATCAAATGCACACACATGGTACACCTATGGTTTTGAAAATGTTAGAGGGCTTCTCGTTAGTAAGACCGTTACTTGTATAGAACATTAAAGATACATTAATGACACATAGCAACAAGCATGATTATAGACCTCTATTTTGTACAATCCAGTTCTAATCATTCTATTATAGTTCAACCCAAAGTTTTCGTGTCTGTTTCACCCGGTTGCATTCTAGCAATTAATCCAAAACAATATGCCTCCTAAGCTGAAAGACTCGGGTAGTTTCTCCATACCTTGTGTAATTGGAAAGTTCGTGATAGACAAAGCTCTATGCGACTTAGGAGCCAGCATTAGTGTAATGCCCTTATCCATATGCAAAAAGCTTGATATGGGAGAATTAAGACCAACTAAGATGTCTGTTCAATTAGCTGACCGCTCTATTAAATACCCAGTTGGTATACTAGAGAATGTTCCAGTTCGAATAGGACAATTCTATATCCCTACCGATTTCATAATCATGGATATTAAAGAAGACTCCACTACTCCTATCATATTAGGAAGACCATTCTTAGCTACCGTTGGAGCCATTATAGATGTGAAGAGGGGTAGGCTAACTTTTGAAGTTGGTGAAGAGAAGGTTGAATTTATTTTGACACAATTCTTACAAGTTCCATCTCTATTTCTGTAAAAGGTATTGTGATATCCACATCATTTCCAGCTCCTAATAAATAATGTAGTTATGCCCCATTTTACTTTACCCGATCATGAGCGCACGAGTGTGCATAACGAACAAAATTGGCTATACGACCTAGACGAACCACAGCCTGAACCCGAAGAGACATTTCCCGAGCCTGACATTGACCCTAAGACACCTCCTAATTATTATGACTTTGACTTTATGGAACACCAAAATGAAGATGACATTGCCACTCCTAAGGTTGATACTAGTACTTATGCTGAAAATTTGACTACCATCCTTAAAACTTTGGATGATTATCACACCGAGATCACCGCCGTAAAGGGTGAACTGAAGACCATGCGACAAGATATTGTCGGCCTTATGGATCTCACGGTAGAGCAATTTGATCAACTAAATCAAGCCGTGGCATTTTTTAAGAAACGCCTTGGCTAGATTTTAAAGCACTGCTTTTTCCTACTTTACTGCTTTATTTTGAAACAATTTACTTTACTTTCATTTTGCCTTTTTATGTTCAGGAACACAATAATTTACCTTCAATTTTAATTTCTACTGCATGAATACACTGCTAGTCTCTGCTAGCATTTTTCCGGTTTTAATAAAGTATTCAAATTATCGCTTATCATTATTGATCTTGATGGTATTTAATTGTTTCTGTCATTTAATTTGCTTTTAATTTATTCTGTCATATATCTATTTTTATTTCTGCATTATAGTGTTACCTATCTACTGATAACATTCCATATGAGAACAGAATAATAAAATGCTTACTGAGTGATATCCCAGTTTTTGAAGCTGCCACGACCGTGACAGGTCTGTGACGAGCGTCACACGGGTGTGTAGCACCCCAAAATTTGCTCTCCTTACTTTAGTACTAACTGGCTTATGTTTCATTTCATTTTTTCATTATCATGTGTGCATATCATTTGGCTTTGTGGTTATGGAATCAAGGTTCTCTGTTTAAGCATCGTCAGGTTGCAACAGACGTTTATTTCGTCACTCGACATATGCGCAAAGTATTTCTCCGGGTTACGTAATCAACGGGTCAGCAAAGCTCTTATCAAACATAATTTTTCATGTCAAGAATCTCAGAGGAAGTTGAAGTTTTCAGCCGATTCAGAACAGTCTGAACACGCGAGTTTTCAGAGTCGATACAGTGCAAAAAACAGTGAAAAATAGTGTTGAACCGGTGTATTTCGGACACTAAAAAATTCATAACTCTCAGCTCGTTTATTGGATTGATGCCGTTCTGGCGCCTAAAATTCCGTTTAGATGTTATCTTTGTGCTGTAAATTCAGTTTGGGTCAGGTCCGAGCGGAAGGACCCCAAAAATGTGAATTACCAGTGGGGTTCTTTGATGCAGTGCACTGTTTGTCAGATTTGGTAAAATTCATAACTAGGTCAATTTTCATCGGATTGCGTCCGTTCTCAAAGCGTTGGTTCACAAATTTTATTATCTTCAAGTTCCAAGACAAGCTCGAGTTCGAACGATGCTCCGAAGATCATCGTTTTGGTTTATTTCGCAAAACGGAAGTGCTGAACCGAAGAAAAAGGCTGAAAGTTGTTTCACGGGAAAATGCATATCTCGCTCGTTCTTTGTCCGATCGCACTCATATTTTGATAAGAGGTCACTGACTCATAGATCTACAACTTTACTGACAAAGTCGAGTCAAGATTATGCTCCGAAGAGGTTGACCTCGTCAATTTTCCAGTAGCAGACACCAAATAAGCTGGAAAAAAACAACTTATTCAGTGACGTCTTGCAGCTTAAGCGTATAGAACTCATTCGATTTTGATCGAATAACGTCCATTCTTTTTGCGTTGCGTCCGTGACTCAGACGCGGACAATTTCTTAAGAGGCTCAGAGTCAAAATTTTGTACCGGGCAAGGTGTTTTTTTTGTTTAAGTTGCTGACAAGCTGGAATTTTACCGTTTCACTTTGTTTTTTATCACACTATATATTCAAAATTCTCTCATTTTCACAAACCCTGATTCATAATTCACAAACACTCAAAAATCAAACCTAAATTTCCCTCAAGGATCAAACAACAAGGTTTTCATATTCTCTCAAGAACATTCACCAAGTTCACCAATCTTCAAGGACATTCAAAGGCAAATTTCCAAATATCTCAAGATCTCTTCCGATCCGATCTCCCTTGGCCAGACCACCGCCACGATTTCCGGCCACCCTCCTCAACCGCGAGCGCCGCCGCGGATTCCTTCCTCCATCGCGTGAGTTTTCGAGCGTCTTCTCCGTCCGCTTCCGACGCTTCTCTTCGGATTCCATCAATTCTTCCTCAGATTCACTTTCTGGTAATAATTCTCCACTTTAATTCTTGAATAATTGTTGAATTGGGTGAATTAGGATTTAATTGATAGTTGATTGTGAATTGAGATTATATTTTTGAACTTAATTTTCTTGTGATAAAATTGTGAATCAAACTTTGGATTAAGCTTGGCATTGGTGAATTAATTTGTGAATTGATTCTTGAATTGGTGAAATATGATTAAATCCGGAATTGGATAGTTATTTCGTGAATTGTTTGTGATTCTTGAATCGAATTATAGTTTTGATATTAATGGTTGTGATGTTGTTCACCTTCCAAGAGTTGGATTTTGATTCCGTATAATTAGTTGTTGAATGACATTTAGTTTCGAAACTTGAGAATAGTGCTACCGGTGTGGTTTTGTTGATTTAATGTAAGTGTCGATGTTTGTGTTCATTTACTAATTCTTGTGCAATTCACGAGTTAATATAATTTCTATTCGATTCAAAGCATGGATTATTTCATTTTTGCAAACGAAGAGCTTGAATCGAATGAAATTATGTCAATTCTTGAATTTGGTTTTAATACTTGATGCTAGCTCATTTTGGTCCTAACTTCCTAACCGTAGCATGTTTTTGCGAATGCGAATAATGTAACCTGACTTTGTTGACGATTCCGGAGCTGTTGGTGGACGTTTTGGTCGATTTCGGACAACTTTTTTTACCGTTTCGCTACTGCCAGCCGACGAAATTGGCCTAAAAGTCCCACTTCCGAGCGGAATTAATTCAAACCGAGTTCGTTTTTTAGTCCGTTGGCACGTTTGCGGTCAACCATGCGATTTTCGTTCAATTCCGAGTCGGTGATTTTTAACGCTTATTTTCCGATTTCGTGTTATTTGCCTCCGTTTGTGATGTACTTTGCATACTAATTGCTACTTGATGCATATTCATGCTTACTTAGTGATTTGTGTACTATCGCATTCATGTTCGCTTATTTCGGATTGACTCCATGTACATATTGTGTTTTGACATAACCATTGTCACTTTTCGTGCGATTTCTTGATTTGATATTGTGATACGAAAGTTGCGTTTGCTTGTTATTACTAACTTGTGTGCAAGGAATTTTTCTGAAAGAGTCTTCAATGGTGCCTATCCGCTGGGTGTTCCACTTTATTTGTTGGATGCTACTTCGCGTCCGATGCGCTTTCTCTTTGTCTCTCATTCTTGAGGCGTGCATATGTATTGGAGGTATTATGTCTGGATTGCGTTTCTTACAGGTGTACTGTCTGATTGGGTGGTTGTGTCTGATACACACCACATACCGGTTGTGATTTATTTTCACACCGACCATGCTTTGACGCTTATGTCGGATATACAATTTCTGACTTGCTTTGTTTGGTGATGCTAGCTTGCTCGAAGTATTCTGGGTTTCTTACTTTGTTTGCTTTTGCTACGGATTGTTATCCGTTTGGTATAGTTTCTTTTCCCTTTTATCTCATTCCGCACTTACTGCTTTCGATGCCATGAGAAGTAGGAATAGAGATGCATGCTTGGAAGTCCGTTCCTTTCTTTGGTCGGCATTCTGGAAAAGTCCTCAAGTGAGGCCATGATTGTGCTTGTTTAATATTGTGCCTAAAGACCTCCAAAGAGGCATCCCACTCCCGTATCCCCTTGTAAGACCTCCAAGAAGGCAATTGACGGAAGGTAGGGTTCGCAATTGACCCCCGTTATTTTAGTCGAGTCGTTCTTAGCTCTCATTACATGGTCGAAGCTTTGAACATAGCTTACTCTTGTTATCGAGTCCGTCAAGTGGAAGAAGGGTTTCGCAATCAAACCCTCAGGCCTTGTCTATAGCTCGCATTGACCGATGCTGATGCTTATGTGATCTTATTCACATCCCCCTTTCTCTGCTCTCCATAGTTCTCGATACCATTGGGTGAGTACCCCTATTTCCTATAGCTAGCTTATTTGCCTCGGTTGATATGACCCCTTGGCTAAAGCTCCCCCCTTTTCACTTTGATTGTGTGACATTGTTGTTGACTAACACAGTTTATTCTTTCGTTTGTTTTAAGTTCGTTTTGTGATTGATTCATCCTATGTTTACTTGTGTTTGTTCACATGATCCCCTTAGGATTCCTAGCTCCACTTAATTTCTGATTAAGCCGGAGGTAGGAGAGACATTAGGCTTTCAATCCTTTACATGCTAACATTAGGTAGGCTTCCCTCCTAATCCTCCCCTTAGGGCCATCTTTGCATGATAACATTAGGATAGATTTCCCCCTTAGTGTTTTTCTTTTCCTTTGTGCCTTCTCTCTTCTCATCTCAACGTTTCTTAAAAACATTTAATAAAGATAAAGTGTATTGCGCACGAGCCTTAAGCGTGGGGAATGAGAAATGAGGGGCTTCCTCTCATCTTTCTAGAGTGCTTAGCGAGCGTCATGTCTTGGGACGATACATTAAGTATTCGTCCCTGTGCCCTAGACTTTGGTGCAATGCAAGTTATGACCTAACTCAAGTCACTTCTGTCTTAAAAAATACAAACAAACTTCAAACCTTTTTTGTCCTTCGGGATTGTCAAATTAAAGGCTATTTTCAAAAAGGGCACGTTACTTTCCGTTTTAGTCGCAAACAGGCATCAACCCTAACTGTCGGATGCGAACTTAACGTCGCTCATAAAAAACACGAAAAGAACTTGGTCCGAACTACGTTGACTCTGAATTCCCCATTGCACAAGGGGGGTACGTAGGCCTAGGACGTCGACGTCCTACCGAGTCTATCTTAGTCTTCCCCTTCCCCGTCTTAGTACAACCATAGATGATAGTATAACTTACCCTTAGAATAGACAACAAGCGTGGATCCCATCGAGTACGATGGACGCGTGGGGTGCTAGCACCTTCCCCTCGCGTAACCGACTCCCGAACCCAGGCTATGGTTGTGATGACCATTCCTTTCCCTCTTCCTCAGGTTTATGCGGTGTTCCCTTTTCCTCTCGTGGGATAAATTTACACGGTTGGCGACTCTGTTTTTCCGCGCCACTCTCGCGTTTGTACCTGGATGAAAATCCTGGGAGCGACAGCTGGCGACTCTGCTGGGGACTCTGGTTGACCTATGCTGGTCCATCCCTAAGCGAGTCAATCCTAGCGCTTGCTTGTCTTTGTTCTCTTTGGGTGTTTTGTGTTTGTTTTGCTTTATTATGTTGTATATTACCGTTTTACAGCTTTTACTGCATTGCATTTCATTTTTATTACTGTCATACTGGATATTGCTGTGTTGTGCTGGCTGTTTCTGTTTTGTAGGTTGAGTTGTTCTGAGAGATAAGCCCAATACCCAGGCTTGAGTACACCCTAGGACTAGAGTGGAGAGTAGTGGAACCTACGTGCCCGTTTGGTACGTTTGTGTGTTCACGAAATTCACAACCAGACGAGGCTATCTTGGGACGCATTCTAACGTGTGTGTCTTGCACATGTTAGGATGTCGATCTAGAGAGCTGTCGACTCTGGTGACCGATCATCGAGGACCTTAGTGGAAACATCCCTCTTTAGTGGTGACAGTGGCAGACCACATTTTGTGGCAAATCCATTCGCACCCGAGGGCCCACTTTGGAACTCGCATAGGATGACCCCTACCTTTTGAAGAGAATCAGTGGAGGCGCTCCTCGATTGACGATAGTACTGTACCTCGAGGGATGAATGTACTATTGTTTCTCGACCTCAGTGCCAGAAGCTGAGGACCTTCCATTTTGGAGAATCAGTTGAGGCCTCCTCGATTGATAATGATGCCAAACCAGAAATGGTGAACGTATCATCATTTCTTGACCTGAGAGCCCGGGATACTAAACATCCTAGTGCCCACACGTGAGAGGGGATGGGTGTTTGCAGGTTTGCAGGTAACCGAAACCTTCAACCTACCCAGTTTTTTTCTGGATTTCTCATCAATAATTGATTATCTGGGTTCCTGGTTATCTCAGTGGTTCGGTATTTTGGAATTCTGGTTTTCTGGGTTGTGGTTCTCGTTCAGTTAACAACACAACACATCCAGCAGCGTTGCCTTGATCCCATGTGTGCATTTGCATCATCATTTTGCATCCTAACATGTTTATTCATTTGCAGGGTTGCATCCTAACCTTGATTCTGGTTTCTGAAGACTATCGATGATGAGTACTGAGAAGAAAAAGAATATCATAGGATACAAGTTCCTGTCACTTATTCTGGATCCTGTTCACAAGGTTGTTTCTATGGCAGAACCTGGGGAATTGGCACTTGTGGACTTTGATGACATGCCGTAGTTCTCTTTCTCTCTATTGTATTAGGATCACCACCAGGCTTATTGGTTGGGATCCATGATTATTGTGTTCAGACTTATTATCTCGAGTTGTGATCGTTGACATCTGGTTTTCCTCTGGTTTTCTTAATATATGAGCAGAAGTCCCGTTTTATCTTATTATTAAACTGGAATCAGGGGGTGGATCGCCCTGCGAATTTTTAAACATGTTCATTTGCATTCGCATATTCATAATCATTTTGCATAACAGGTGTTCATCTCTGGCGTTCTTACTTGGTTCTCGTCCTCAGTACAGGATTACGGATTAACACATTCACCGGTATTCTACCAGACAAGATCAGAAAAGACTCATGGATCAACTACAAGCTGAGATGACTGAGATGCGGACCCGCATGAACCAATTCATGGATTTAATGCAGGGGATTGCTCAGGGCCAAGAGCAGTTAAGAACTGTTGTCCAACCACTGATTGCAAGGATTGATGACAAAGTTGTCCTTCATGGAGGAGTCCATACTGGTGTTACTGGTACTAATGTTCAGAATGGCCCTCCGGGCAGAGGTATTCCTGTTTCTGGTGTTGTGATCCCTCCGGGTGGGGGTGAAAATGTCGGGGGAGGTGGTATTGGTGTCTGTACTATTCATGGCAGTCAGTTTGATGATATTCAAGATGATGCATTCTCTGTGCTAGGTGGGGATGCTGGTCCCCAGATTGACAATGATCAGAGGTTCCGATTGATTGAGGAACAGCTAAGGGGTGTTGTGAATCGGGATGCTTTGGGTATGGATCTTGAGGATTTGGGGTTGGTTCCAGGCGTTGTTATTCCGCACAAGTTTCAGACTCCCACTTTCGAGAGTTATAATGGTATGTCTTGCCCAAGGACCCACGTGAGGGCATACGCAAGTAAAATGGTTGCGCATGCGAAGAATGAGAAGCTGATGATGCATTGCTTCCAGGATAGCCTATCTGGGGCATCCCTGGAGTGGTACATGCAACTAGAGAGGAAGGATGTGCGTAGTTGGAGAGATCTGGCAGGGGCATTTATTAGACACTATCAATATAACAGATATGGCTCCTAATCATACACAGCTGCAGAATATGTCTCAAAAGAGCAATGAAAGGTTTAGAGAGTACGCCCAGAGGTGCCGTGAATTGGCTTCCCGAGTTCAACCTCCGATGTTGGAAAGAGAGCTCGTTGAGATGTTCATGGATACACTTCAGGGGCATTATTATGAGAAATTGGTTGGATGTTTGTCAGCTGGATTTTCAGGTCTTGTATTGGCAGGGGAAAGAGTTGAAAACGACATCAAAACGGGAAAGATTCAAGTTGCTCCCGGTTATTCTGAAAATGCGAAGAAACGTTACAGGGGAGAAGAAGGAGAGACTAATGTCGTTCAGTACCAACGACCTTATGCTCCTCAACAACAGAAGTATCAGCGTCAGAACCATCATAGGCCGCGCAACAACTTGGAAAGAAGGAATGCTCCTCTTCATCTAGTTCCCATGTCGTACATTCAACTATTGCCACACCTGGTTCGAAACTCATTGGTGGAGCCTAAGACTTTGAAGCCTGTTCCAGAACCATACCCTCCGGGGTACAATCCCCATGTGCAATGTGGATATCATGGAGGATCTATGGGGCACTCAACCGAAGATTGCAAAGCCTTCCAAGCCAAAGTGCAACAATTGATCGACAAAGGGTACATATCATTTTCGGAAGGAGACTTGGTTGTGCACGTCGACCTCTCATTTGTTTGAAGACTTCAAGGGTCGTCTCCTAAAGCCAGTAGCCCAAGTGGAGTTAAGTCTTCTCAACAACGACAGTCATAAGTTTCTTTACTGCATTTTCATTTGTAGTTTTTCATTTCTCGTTAAAGCATTATATGCATGTAGAAACTTGTTTGTTTTTTTGAATGACAATCATAATACAATGAGCATGTTTTTCTTGAAGTAATCCATTCGTGTTAACTCTTAAAGGTTTATATGCACTGCAATACCAATTTTCTTGTTTAGAACTCTTGAGGGAGGATGATGAGATGAAAACGCAAAATCTCTGGTTGTATGTTCAAGGATAGAACCCTGTTGAGGATGTACAGGCATTGTTTCAAATCCCTAAACACTGGAGATATAAGGGAGATAGAAACTCATTAACCCCTTCGAGCCTTGAAGTAGGAGTTTCTTTCGTACGAAAAAAAACCCTCATACTTAACCCAGGGGCAGGGTAGGAGTCAGTTAGTTTGACCAAGCGTTCAGATTTCAAGGAGATTGTGCATCTGAGGAACCATTACTGTCTATCCCACCGTCAAGAGGTCAAGAGATGTGAAACCACAACAGTTATCCATCAACAATCAAGGAGTGAGGCAGTCACAACCCTTTCAAGCAAGTAAGACAACCAGTGTCACACGCTTTGTTAAAAAAGGGGAACAAAAAAGGAAAGCCCGCTAAGTCTAAACTTGAAAACAAGCGACTTAGGCAAAAGTTAGGGCATCCCGCTGGGCTTCAAAATCGAAAAAACGCAAAAGAATCAGTCCAGGCAAAAATTAGGGATCAAAAAAGCAAAAGAAAGAAAAAGCGAAATGCGTTACAAAAGAAAATCCCCGATAAGAACAAATTCGTGTGATTACAGACACAAAAGATAAAAAGGGGTGACTGTCATTCTAAAACTCCCCTAGGTGCCAAACCATTAGTGGCATAGGTTCCTTGAAGATCGTAAACCTTTTGAGAGATGAGCGTTTGTGTCAGATTAACTGAACACAGGACTGGAGAACATCACGAAGAGTGGGTGGGCACCGATAAATTTTGAGCCATAAATCCTTTTTTTTCTGAAACCGTGAACCAGACCACCTTACAACCCTTAAAAGTCCTAATTGAAACAGGGTTTATTCCGAAAGCGTACTTCAACAGGACATCGTTCCTGACTCCTATAAGTTGTGCTAATAAGATTTGTTGGTATTGCATGTGCGCATTGTTTGGCCATTCAAAAATCAAGGTCGCATCCCAGCTAGTGATTCGTTCATAAGGCTTGGCGACGCATTTTCAATAAAACTTCAAGGTTAACATGAGTGTTGCGTTAGAATTGTCATTCTCATAATAAACATTTTCTGCTTGCATGTGTTTGATATCGGATAAGCTTACACAGTGAACGTCAGTCAAGAAGCTTGATCCTGCCAAGTTGGGATGCTTAAAAATTCTGAAGGACAATCATATCAAAGGGCATGCTGCCAAGAGACTCAGTGTAGAGCGGGCTCTCCCCAGTAAGTCGTGTTAAGATGTAGCTAATCTGGGGCAGTCACGTCGAGAAATCTCTCCAAAATTATGATTATGAAGACTGGGGCAGTTATGTCGAGATATGATAAATCTCTCCAAGAGTTTGAAGACCCTGGGGAAGTGCGAATGCCCGATCTTCTATAAAATCCTCTTGAGATGATTTCCTCCATTAGACCTGGTGGTCTGGGGCAAGTGAAAAGTTCAAAGAGCTGCTTATGACCATAAAGACAAGTCAGGTTGCAGGACAACAGGATTGTACATCCCCAGCAGTTGGCTCTCCCCAGCATTGAGATTGCTCCTTCCCCAGCAGGACAAACTTTCCTCAGCAGAGCAGACCTTCCCCAGCAGGACAAACTTTCCTCAGCAGAGCAGACCTTCCCCAGCAGGACAAACTTTCCTCAGCAGAGCAGACCTTCCCCAGCAGGACAAACTTTCCTCAACAGAACAGACCTTCCCCAGCAGGACAAACTTTCCTCAGCAGAGCAGACCTTCCCCAGCAGGAGACCTGGAATGTATTTTCTCTGAATCAAGACATTATCTCCCCACAGAGTCAGGGTTTTCACTTCCCCCATCCAGTCAGGAAGCGTGTTTTTGCCGATAATGTCATATTCTAGTCCCCAGCAAGGTGGGAGTAAAGTCATTCTCCCCACCAGCAGGCTAAGTTCAGCAGTATCCCCAAGCAGGATGGTATTATGGGCTGGCATCCCCAGCAGGTTCTAAGCCCATCTGTTGTTAGCAATCTTCAGTAACAGACTTTCGGTTCCATTATTGGCGTTCATTCTCAACTCCCCCAGCAGAGGAGAAATCTCAGGTTTTGGATGTTACCTTCAGTGAAAGACAGGTGTGGCCCCCGGTGGTTCTTTCGGGATTTTATCCCCAGCAGAAGTTGGTGATCCGAAGAGTCGATCAGTATGACCCTTCACAGCAGAGTTCCTGGATTCAGAGGACAATTTACTTTTGTCATCCCCAGCTGAATTGGTCTTTTATCTCCAGCATTTATTTTGCTGGAGGGGCCCTTTTGCATATCATAAACATTTGCATTGCATCCTCAAACGCGTAGCATTTCCACTTCGTGTGGAGCATTACGACAAAATTCAAACATTTGCATTCGAAGCATAAGCCAGGTTTGATGCTTTCCTTGCCAGTTCTCTTTCCCAGCAGAGATGGCATAACTCAGGAGATTTTGGAGGGATGTGTTCCTCATACTTGTGCTCCCCGACAGAGTCTTTTATTTAGACTTCTCCTTTCCCCAGCGGAGTCATCTTATCTGTGGATCGTGAGTCCGTTAGAAGTTTGCCTTGGATTGGCCAATCTCCTTTGTAAATCCAATTCTCGTCTGGTAGTCAGTTCTCGTCTGACTTACTTGGTGAAACCCAGTTCTCGTCTGGTAGTCAGTTCTCGTCTGACTTATTCTGTAAATCCAGTTCTCGTCTGGTAGTCAGTTCTCGACTGACTTATTTGGTGTAAACCCAGTTCTCGCCTGGTAGTCAGTTCTCGTCTGACATCTCTTTTGTAAACCCAGTTCTCGCCTGGTAGTCAGTTCTCGTCTAACATCTCTTTTGTAAACCCAGTTCTCGCCTGGTAGTCAATTATCGTCTGACATCTCTTTGGTAAATCCAGTTCTCGCCTGGTAGTCAGTTATCGTCTGACCTATTATTGTGGTAGTCAGTTCTCGTCTGACTTATTTCGTGAAACCCAGTTCTCTTTATCAGCAGAGATAACAATCTTTTGAAGATTTTCCTCGTCAGTTCCCTTTATCAGCAGGGATGACATTTATTCTGCTAGTTCTCTTTATCAGCAGAGATAGCAGTCCTTTGAAGATTTCCTTCGTCGGTTCCCTTTATCAGCAGGGATGGCATTTATTCTGCTAGTTCTCTTTATTAGCAGAGATAACAGTCCTTTGAAGATTTCCTTCGTCAGTTCCCTTTATCAACAGGGATGGCATATTTCGAGATTCCTTTGTCAGTTCTCTTTATCAGCAGAGATGACATAAACTGGGAGAGTTTTGTTTCACGTTATCCCCGGTGAAGTCCACTTTACGTTGGTTATCCTTTGTGGGTACAATTGAGGTTGTATTCGTATTTTCTTTGTGGGTAGAGTGATTGAGGCCAGTCTTCCTTTGAGGGTACAATTGAGGTTGTATTCGTTTTGTGGGTGCGATTGAGGTCGTATTCGTATTTTCTTTGTGGGTAGAGTGATTGAGGTCGGTCTTCCTTTGAGGGTACAATTGAGGTTGTATTCGTTTTGTGGGTGCGATTGAGGTCGTATTCGTATTTTCTTTGTGGGTAGAGTGTTTGAGGCCAGTCTTCCTTTGCGGGTATAATTGAGGTTGTATTCGTTTCGTGGGTGCGATTGAGGTCGTATTCATCTTATTTTTGTGGGTATGGTTGAGATCATACTCCTTATTTTTTCAGCACGCTCCATTTCGTTATTCTCACCATTAGCAAATTTCCGGGGCTCTTTCGGTATTCAATCCCCGTGTATCCTGGAATGTCTGAGAGCCGTCGCTACCATACCTTCAGGACCAAGTTGATTGAATAGGGGCAGCTGTAGCACCCCAAAATTTGTTCTCCTTACTTTAGTACTAACTGGCTTATGTTTCATTTCATTTTTGCATTATCATGTGTGCATATCATTTGGCTTTGTGGTTATGGGATCAAGGTTCTCTGTTCAAGCATCGTCAGGTTGCAACAGACGTTTATTTCGTCACTCGACATATGCGCAAAGTATTTCTCCGGGTTACGTAATCAACGGGTCAGCAAAGCTCTTATCAAACATAATTTTTCATGTCAAGAATCTCAGAGGAAGTTGAAGTTTTCAGCCGATTCAGAACAGTTTGAGCAGAAAATCAGTTTGCTGTGCAAATTTGCAAAATTCATAACTCTTGCTCTGGAACTCGTTTTGGCTGGTTATTCAACAGTTAGAACCGTATTGGTATTCTCTACAACTTTTATGTTCGGCTCGGAAGTCAATTCATCAAGGAAAGTGGTGGGAATTATTTGTTTCTGGAATTTCGGTTTCGCTGGATAATTGCGTCAGCGGTATTCAAAAGGGCTTAACTTCTGATTGGATCATCATTTCTGAGCTATTCCTATGCCAAAAAGTTCCATATTGAAATTATCTGCAACTTTTGTGTTTGGACCGAGGGCTGATTCTTTGAGGAAGATCTCTGAACACGCGAGTTTTCAGAGTCGATACAGTGCAAAAAACAGTGAAAAATAGTGCTGAACCGGTGTATTTCGGACACTAAAAAATTCATAACTCTCAACTCGTTTATCGGATTGATGCCGTTCCGGTGCCTAAAATTCTGTTTAGATGTTATCTTCGTGCCTTAAATTCAGTTTGGGTCAGGTCCGAGCGGAAGGACCCCGAAAATGTGAATTACCAGTGGGGTTCTTTGATGCAGTGCACTGTTTGTCAGATTTGGTAAAATTCATAACTCGGTCAATTTTCATCGGATTGCATCCGTTCTCGAAGCGTTGGTTAACAAAATTTATTATCTTCAAGTTCCAAGACAAGCTCGAGTTCGAACGATGCTCCGAAGATCATCGTTTTGGTTTATTTAGCAAAACGGAAGTGCTGAACCGAAGAAAAAGGCTGAAAGTTGTTTCACGGGAAAATGCATATCTCGCTCGTTCTTTGTCCGATCGCGCTCATATTTTGACACGAAGTCACTGACTCATAGATCTACAACTTTACTGACAAAGTCGAGTCGAGATTATGCTCCGAAGAGGTTGACCTCGTCAGGTTTTCAAGTAGCAGACACCAAATAAGCTGAAAAAACGACTTATTCAGTGACGTCTTGCAGCTTAAGCGTATCGAACTCATTCGATTTTGATCGAATAACATCCATTCTTTTTGCAATGCGTCCGTGACTCAGACACGGACAATTTCTTAAGAGGCTCAGAGTCGAAATTTTGTACCAGGCAAGGTGTTATTTTTGCTTAAGCTGCTGACAAGCTGGAATTTTACCGTTTCACTTTGTTTTTTATCACACTATATATTCAAAATTCTCTCATTTTCACAAACCCTGATTCATAATTCACAAACACTCAAAAATCAAACCTAAATTTCTCTCAAGGATCAAACAACAAGGTTTTCATATTCTCTCAAGAACATTCATCAAGTTCACCAATCTTCAAGGACATTCAAAGGCAAATTTCCAAATATCTCAAGATCTCTTCCGATCCGATCTCCCTTGGCCAGACCACCGCCGCGATTTCCGGCCACCCTCCTCAACCTCGAGCGCCGCCGCGGATTCCTTCCTCCATCGCGTGAGTTTTCGAGCGTCTTCTCCGTCCGCTTCCGACGCTTCTCTTCGGATTCCATCAATTCTTCCTCAGATTCACTTTCTGGTAATAATTCTCCACTTTAATTCTTGAATAATTGTTGAATTAGGTGAATTAGGATTTAATTGATAGTTGATTGTGAATTGAGATTATATTGTTGAACTTAATTTTCTTGTGATAAAATTGTGAATCAAACTTTGGATTAAGCTTGACATTGGTGAATTAATTTGTGAATTGATTCTTGAATTGGTGAAATATGATTAAATCCGGAATTGGATAGTTATTTCGTGAATTGTTTGTGATTCTTGAATCGAATTATAGTTTCGATATTAATGGTTGTGATGTTGTTCACCTTCCAAGAGTTGGATTTTGATTCCGTATAATTAGTTGTTGAATGACATTTAGTTTCGAAACTTGAGAATAGTGCTACCGGTGTGGTTTTGTTGATTTAATGTAAGTGTCGATGTTTGTGTTCATTTACTAATTCTTGTGCAATTCACGAGTTAATACAATTTCTATTCGATTCAAAACATGAATTATTTCATTTTTGCAAACGAAGAGCTTGAATCGAATGAAATTATGTCAATTCTTGAATTTGGTTTTAATACTTGATGCTAGCTCATTTTGGTCATAACTTCCTAACCGTAGCATGTTTTTGCGAATGCGAATAATGTAACTTGACTTTGTTGACGATTCCAGAGCTGTTGGTGGACTTTTTGGTCGATTTCGGACAACTTTTTTTTACCGTTTCGCTACTGCCAGCCGACGAAATTGGCCTAAAAGTCCCACTTCCGAGCGGAATTAATTCAAACCGAGTTCGTTTTTGAGTCCGTTGGCACGTTTGCGGTCAACCATGCGATTTTCATTCAATTCCGAGTCGGTGATTTTTAACGCTTATTTTCCGATTTCGTGTTATTTGCCTCTGTTTGTGATGTACTTTGCATACTAATTGCTACTTGATGCATATTCATGCTTACTTAGTGATTTGTGTACTATCGCATTCATGTTCGCTTATTTCGGATTGACTCCATGTACATATTGTGTTTTGACATAACCATTGTCACTTTTCGTGCGATTTCTTGATTTGATATTGTGATACGAAAGTTGCGTTTGCTTGTTATTACTAACTTGTGTGCAAGGAATTTTTCTGAAAGAGTCTCCAATGGTGCCTATCCGCTGGGTGTTCCACTTTATTTGTTGGATGCTACTTCGCGTCCGATGCGCTTTCTCTTTGTCTCTCATTCTTGAGGCGTGCATATGTATTGGAGGTATTGTGTCTGGATTGCGTTTCTTGCAGGTGTACTGTCTGATTGGGTGGTTGTGTCTGATACACACCACATGCCGGTTGTGATTTATTTTCACACCGACCATGCTTTGACGCTTATGTCGGATATACGATTTCTGACTTGCTTTGTTTGGTGATGCTAGCTTGCTCGAAGTATTCCGGGTTTCTTACTTTGTTTGCTTTTGCTACGGATTGTTATCCGTTTGGTATAGTTTCTTTTCCCTTTTATCTCATTCCGCACTTACTGCTTTCGATGCCATGAGAAGTAGGAATAGAGATGCATGCTTGAAAGTCCGTTCCTTTCTTTGGTCGGCATTCTGGAAAAGTCCTCAAGTGAGGCCATGATTGTGCTTGTTTAATATTGTGCCTAAAGACCTCCAAAGAGGAATCCCACTCCCGTATCCCCTTGTAAGACCTCCAAGAAGGCAATTGACGGAAGGTAGGGTTCGCAATCGACCCCCGTTATTTTAGTCGAGTCGTTCTTAGCTCTCATTACATGGTCGAAGCTTTGAACATAGCTTACTCTTGTTATCGAGTCCGTCAAGTGGAAGAAGGGTTTCGCAATCAAACCCCCACGCCTTGTCTATAGCTCGTATTGACCGATGCTGATGCTTATCTGATCTTATTCACATCCCCCTTTCTCTGCTCTCCATGGTTCTCGATACCATTGGGTGAGTACCCCTATTTCCTATAGCTAGCTTGTTTGCCTCGGTTGATATGACCCCTTGGCTAAAGCTCCCCCCTTTTCAGTTTGATTGTGTGACATTGTTGTTGACTAACACTGTTTATTCTTTTGTTTGTTTTTAGTTCATTTTGTGATTGATTCATCCTATGTTTACTTGTGTTTGTTCACATGATCCCCTTAGGATTCCTAGCTCCACCTAATTTCTGATTAAGCCGGAGGTAGGAGAGACATTAGGCTTTCAATCCTTTACATGCTAACATTAGGTAGGCTTCCCTCCTAATCCTCCCCTTAGGGCCATCTTTGCATGATAATATTAGGATAGATTTCCCCCTTAGTGTTTTTCTTTTCCTTTGTGCCTTCTCTCTTCTCATCTCAACGTTTCTTAAAAACATTTAATAAAGATAAAGTGTATTGCGCATGAGCCTTAAGCGTGGGGAATGAGAAATGAGGGGCTTCCTCTCATCTTTCTAGAGTGCTTAGCGAGCGTCATGTCTTGGGACGATTCGTTAAGTATTCGTCCCTGTGCCCTAGACTTTGGTGCAATGCAAGTTATGACCTAACTCAAGTCACTTCTGTCTTAAAAAATACAAACAAACTTCAAACCGTTTTTGTCCTTCGGGATTGTCAAATTAAAGGCTATTTTCAAAAAGGGCACGTTACTTTCCGTTTTAGTCGCAAACAGGCATCGACCCTAACTGCCGGACGCGAACTTAACGTCGCTCATAAAAAACACGAAAAGAACTTGGTCCGAACTACGTTGACTCTGAATTTCCCATTGCACAAGGGGGGTACGTAGGCCTAGGACGTCGACGTCCTACCGAGTCTATCTTAGTCTTCCCCTTCCCCGTCTTAGTACAGCCATAGATGATAGTATAACTTACCTTTAGAATAGACAACAAGCGTGGATCCCATCGAGTACCATGGACGCGTGGGGTGCTAGCACCTTCCCCTCACATAACCGACTCCCGAACCCAGGCTATGGTTGTGATGACCATTCTTTTCCCTCTTCCTCAGGTTTATGCGGTGTTCCCTTTCCCTCTCGTGGGATAAATTTACACGGCTGGCGACTCTGTTTTTCCGCGCCACTCTTGCGTTTGTACCTGGATGAAAATCCTGGGAGCGACAGGGTGAAGAGCGCGTTCTCTGTTAAAACAGAGACGCTGCCTCTTCTTCTTCTTTTTCTTCCCATTAACTCTTCCAACCATCCAATTAACCCTCATTTTCAGAAAACCGTCACACCATTATTCCATTGACCAAACTTAAAAACTTCCACAAAAATTCATCTTTCCTCATTCTATTTAAACATCACAGTAACCCGATTTCCACATAAACCCATTTTCTCCGAAAACCTACTTTTTCTATACCACTCGTTTCTCTGTGCATGCACCATAGCCAGACAACAAAGGCAAGCTCCCGACCTTACAACCGTAAATTTCATAGCAGGAGAAGCCGGTGAACGTCAGAGGACCAACTACATCAGTTTCCACCAACGATCCGTGCAACCCACGAGATATGTCGACATTGCATGTCTTGAAGAATTGGGGATGCTTGAGGGAGTTGGATGGATGCTCCAGAATGTTGGCCTATGGCAGCTCTGTACTTAAAGCCAACCTACCCATGAAGCCCTGACACTCGAGTTTCTGAGTTCATTGACATACATAACACCTCCTGGCGAAATGAACCAACTCACCGGTGCAGAAAAATTCCGCATGTTTGGTTCTGAGTATTCTATCGTCCAAAATCAACTTGCCGAGATGCTTGGTTTCCACCATGGCGAGAATGTTCGTTGTCGGGTGCCACAAGAAACCTTTTTCCAAGCAGCATTTGATCTTTGGAATAGATTGACCAGGACTACGGTCGATAGTTGGGAAAGTCTCAATGCAACATACATTCACAACCCAGCTATCAGATATTTCCACCGCGTTTTAGGGAACACTATATTTGCAAGGGACAGCAACCACAAGGTGAACTTAAAAGAGCTCTTTTTCCTCCATTGTGTGTTCAACCCTGGGCCTATCAATGCCGCTCCTTTTCTGTTAGCACACAACCCTTCCATTTTGGAGGGATTGTCACTTCTATTGCTCTAAGTTTGAACTTGGCAGACGAGCTTAATAGATTACCTTCCATGCCTCCGATGTTTCTCGACATCGACCACTGCCGTAACTCACACCTCATCAAACTAAGAAGAGATGGCAAATACCATCCAATGGTCTGCATAAGAACAGTAAGAAGTATCATTCTGCCTTGTAGGAACCGCATTGACCCTCAGAATATCGCCAATTGGCTCTTTGATCTGAATGCTCCTGAGCCAGATGCGGCTGCACAGGATGATCAGGATAATGCACCTATTGATGAGATGGAAGAAGAAATGAACCAAGATGCCCTAGATAACCAACCACAACCACCGTCCCATGATGCTCCTTCAACCTCCCGACGTCGTAGTCGACCCGACCAAGATCCCGTTACAAATGAAGAAATCTTAAGGGGAATCTGGCAACAAAACCAGGTGGCTGCCCAAAGAGAAGCGCAACAACAGGCGCAGTATACTGAAACGATGCATCTCATGCAATAGATCCAGCAAGGGCAAGTTACCCAAACCCAGCGGCTCGACGGCGTAATCGATGAGATGGATGCCTTGACCTTACGAGTGGAGCACTTACATGACTACATCCATCACGTCGGCATTCTAAATCATGTGGCACAGCATGGACGTGGGCGCTCTAGAGGCAGAGGGTGTAGGACTCCTTAATTTGTTTTTTACGAACTACGCCACCAGAGAAAAAGAACTTCTAGCCGTGGTTTTTGCCCTTGACAAATTCCATTCTTACCTAGTGGGAGCGAAGATCATCATTTATACAGACCACGCTACTATTAGGTATTTATTAAGCAAAAAGGATACAAAACCTAGACTGCTAAGATGGATCCTACTCTTACAAGAATTCGATCTAGAAATAAAAGATAAAACGGGAACTGAAAATGTCGTTCGTTACAGACCATCTATCAAGAATAGAAGGAATTAAACCAGAACAAGTGCCTATTAATGATGATTTCCCATATGAGTGACCCATAGCCCAACTTGAAAGTGATATGTCTAAACTACACTTAAATGAACCAATAATAGAAGAAGTTGTGGAAGAAATTAACGTACACACAATCCTGCCATGGTATGCTGACATAGTCAACTACTTAGCAGCTGGAGTACTTCCACCAGACTTATCTTATCAACAAAAGAAAAAATTCTTTCATGATCTAAAACATTATTATTGGGATGAACCTCTACTCTTTAAGAGAGAAGCCGACGGTATTTTCTGTCGTTGCATCCCTGAAGATGAAATAGAAGACATCATCTCTCATTGTCACTCTGCTCCTTATGGAGGACATGCAAGTACTTCAAAGACATGCGCCAAGATCCTGCAATCCGTCCTATTCTGGCCTAACCTTTGGAAAGATGTCCATATCGCGAGATTAAACTGCGACCGGTGCCAACGCACTGGTAACATATCAAGATGCGATGAGATGCCCTAAAAAGGCATATTGGAAGTAGAAGTTTTCGATGTATGGGGGATTGATTTCATGGGACCTTTCCTATCATCCTTTGGAAATAAATATATACTCGTAGCTGTCAACTATGTTTCAAAATGGATTAAGGCTATAGCTTCTCCTACAAATAACACACGAGTAGTCATGAAGCTTTTTAAAAACATAATCTTTACCAGATTTGGTGTGCCGAGACTTGTCATAAGTGACGGTGGCTCCCACTTCATATAAAAAATATTTGACAAACTGCTATTGAAGTATGGAGTAAGACACCGCGTAGCAACACTATATCATCCACAAACTAGTGGACAGGTTGAGGTCTCGAATAGAGAGATAAAACAAATCTTAGAGAAGACCGTCACCACCTTTAGGAAAGATTGGTCATTCAAACTTAATGAAGCTTTATTGGCATATATGACGGCCTACAAAACACCAATCGGAACCACACCTTTCAAACTAGTCTATGGTAAATCCTGCCACTTACCCGTGGAATTAGAGCACAAAGCCTATTGGGCTATTAAAACCCTAAACTTAAACTACGCTACTGCATGTGAAAAGCAAATCCTAGATCTGCACGAACTAGAAGAGTTAAGACTAGACGCTTAAGAAAACGCCAAAATATACAAGGAACGAACTAAGAAATGTCATGATAAGTGTTTATCTAGAAAAGAATTCAGTGTGGGAGACGTTGTGCTCCTATTTTACTCAAGACTTAAACTTTTTCCTGGGAAACTAAGATCTAGATGGTCCCGTCCTTTTGAAATAACCAAAGTGTTACAAAGCGAAGCGATAGAAATTAAGGGTAGGAATAGCGAACCATTCATAGTAAACGGGCAACGTTTAAAGCATTATTATCATATTGAAAATAGAGGCTATTTAAATAGTCTTAGACTTTTAGAACTGCCTGCTGACCCCCATAACTAAACTATCAATTTGTTTTCGTCAGGCTTACGACGTTAAAAACAACGCTTAGTGGGAGGCAACCCACGATGATTGTTTTCTTTCTTTCTAATTTTTATTTCTTCACATTTTCTAAATTCTATTTTTTTTTTCAAATTTCTAGTTTCATTTTTCTTATTTTATGTCTTTTATATTTTCTTAAATTTTTATGGAAATTGCTGTGCTAATCATATAATTGCATACTACAGGATTATAAAGTCTTTCTACATTCTCTGTTCTCCTATTCTGATTTCATTCTCGCGTAATCACTTAAAAAATGGAGAACGAAGATAATATGTTGGTACAATTCATAGATGCTGCTCAGTGGCATCGCTTCTAGGCTCTGTCTCTTCGACCCTTAGCCTTGACCAGATTTGCCCATGGACCCACCATGACCTCCTTAGGTATAGGAGAGAGCATTGATTTCTTGTTTACCCAACTAGGATGGGAGGGTTTTGCTAGAAAGAAACACAGAACTTATCGTAGACTTACTTTAGAATTCCTAAGTTCATTATGTTACAATCCCTACTGTGGAAAAGGTTTTACTAGGGGCCGGATTACCTTTAGGTTGTTTGGATATCACTGCCAATTTACCATTAAGGAGCTGTCGGATCTTTTAGGTTTCCCTGAAGGACCCACCGTTTTCTCCGTGGTACAAGAGGATTTGATGTAGGTAGGTGAGCTTAATGCTTTTTGGGGTAGGATTTTGGGAAAACCTGATTATGACATGAACCCTATGCTGTCAACTGAGATTCATAACCCAGCCATCCGATACTTCCACATGATCCTAGCTTACAACCTATTTGGAAAGCTTGAGAATGATAATACCGTCTCTAGGGATGAACTCTTCATTATCTTTTGTGCATTTCAGTCTCGAGAGGTTAACGGACTTACCTTCATGTTTAATAACTTTTGCAAAATTATCAGAGATGAAAACAACCCTATTCTAATAGGTGGTCTAGTGACTAAAATAGCTGATGCTATGGGATTTAGGAAACGTCTCTCTGAAATTAACCCTTTTGGAGACTTTAAGCCTATGAATATTAGCTTCTGTTTCAATAGAGCCATGATTATAGACCGTGGTCCACATCATTTCCAGCTCCTAATAAATAATGTAGTATGCTCTATTTTACTTTACCCGATCATGAGCGCACGAGTGTGCATAACGAACATAATTGGCTATACGACCTAGACGAATCACAGCCTGAACCCGAAGATACATTTCCCGAGCCTGACATTGACCCTAAGACACCTCCTAATTATTATGACTTTGACTTTATGGAACACCAAAATGAAGATGACACTGCCACTCCTAAGGTTGATGCTAGTACTTATGCTGAAAATTTGACTACCATCCTTAAAACTTTGGATGATTATCACACCGAGATCACCGCCGTAAAGGGTGAACTGAAGACCATGCGACAAGTATTTCTCGGCTACCTTTTTACTCTCGTAATAAAAGTTGATTTTTAAATTATGAAATCGGAGCCAGAAAAAATTAAGTTGTTTATGCTTTTAGCTTAGGATCATCGAATCCATTCCGGTCAACTTAATTACATATCGATAAAATGAGTTTAGCTCGACATACTAATTAAAACAAACATAAATAAGCATGAACAATTAAATGTTAACACAAACATGATAAAAGGAAAATAAATAATTCTAATATTAATGATAAAACTTGGTAAAGAGAAGTAATTCGATTCTAGCAAGTCCTCCACAAGTCGATAGGCTCTTGCTAGATTGATCGGAACACGAATGCTGAAGACAAGATTAAATCTAAATATGGTGTGATAGCCCCTCAATGTGAGAAACTATCACTATTTGGATAATGGCTTAACAAAGAACGGAAAACGGGAACAAAACAAGAACAAGAATAAAACTCTGGAATAAATTCTGCAGCAATACGGTACTTTGGACAAAAAAATCTGTGTCCCGTTTTCGACTCCGTCTCATATATATAGCCTCAGTATTTGCTTCAGTTGGAGAGAATATAGGAGCACCACTTAGTCAGTTACTTGGTTGGAAACCTAGCAATTCTCGAAAGAAAATGTGATCGTGTAAAAGAAACTTCTTCATGGCCACGTCTGTTTTGAACGTTATAATCTGTGTGGTATGTGTGACGATCGTGACGCATCTGTGACCGTCGTGGCATGTTGTGGATGTATGCCGGTCGTGGCGTGTGTATGACGGTCGTCACACACACCATTTCTATTTTTTTGTTATTTCTGTCTGTTTTCTCCTTGCTTTGCTACTTTTCTGCACTTTGCATTTTTTTAGCTTGGAAACTAAAATACCTGCGAAAACACTTGAATATCCTCGAAATAATTGGAAATTAGACGGAAATGGGATAAGATTTGAATATAAATCAAGGCAAAAATACAATATGTTTTCGTGTTATCAAACTCCCCTACACTTGAATCTTTGCTTGTCCTCATGCAAACAATCAGTTAAAATTGGACAAGCTTTATCAAATGCACACACATGGTACACCTATGGATTTGAAAATGTTAGAGGGCTTCTCGTTAGTAAGACCGGTACTTGTATAGAACATTAAAGATACATTAATGACACATAGCAACAAGCATGATCATAGACCTCTTCTTTCTTTCAACTTAATTACCCGATCATGAGTGCACGAGTGTGCATAACGAACAAAATTGGCTATACGACCTAGACGAACCACAGCCTGAACCCGAAGAGACATTTCCCGAGCCTGACATTGACCCTAAGACACCTCCTAATTATTATGACTTTGACTTTATGGAACACCAAAATGAAGATGACACTGCCACTCCTAAGGTTGATGCTAGTACTTATGCTGAAAATTTGACTACCATCCTTAAAACTTTGGATGATTATCACACCGAGATCACCGCTGTAAAGGGTGAACTGAAGACCATGCAAGAAGATATTGTCGGTCTTATGGATCTCACGGTAGAGCAATTTGATCAACTAAATCAAGCCGTGGCATTTTTTAAGAAACGCCTTGGCTAGATTTTGAAGCACTGCTTTTTCCTACTTTACTGCTTTATTTTGAAACAATTTACTTTACTTTCATTTTGCTTTTTATGTTCAGGAACACAATAATTTACCTTCAATTTTAATTTCTACTGCATGAATACACTGCTAGTCTCTGCTAGCATTTTTCCGATTTTAATAAAGTATTCAAATTATCGCTTATCATTATTGATCTTGATGGTAATTAATTGTTTCTGTCATTTAATTTTCTTTTAATTTATTCTGTCATATATCTATTTTTATTTCTGCATTATAGTGTTACCTATCTACTGATAACATTCCATATGAGAACAGAATAGTAAAATGCTTGCTGACTGATATCCCAGTTTTTGAAGCTGCCACGACCGTGACAGGTCTGTGACGAGCGTCACACGGGTGAAGAGCGTGTTCTTTGTTAAAACAGAGACACTTCCTCTTCTTCTTCTTTTTCTTCCCATTAACTCTTCCAACCATCCCATTAACCCTCATTTTCCGAAAACCGTCACACCATTATTCCATTGACCAAACTTAAAAACTTCCACAAAAATTCATCTTCCCACATTCTATTTAAACATCACAGTAAACCCATTTCCACATAAACCCACTTTCTCCGAAAACCTACCTTTTCTATACCACTTGTTTTTCTGTGCATGCACCATGGCCAGACAACAAAGGCAAGCTCCCGACCATACAACCAAAAATTTCAGAGCAGGAGAAGCCGGTGAACGTCAGAGGACCAACTACATCAGTTTCCACCAACGATCTGTGCAACCCACGAGATATGTCGACATTGCATGTCTTGAAGAATTGGGGATGCTTGAGGGAGTTAGATGGATGCTCCAGAATACTGGCCTATGGCAGCTCTGTACTCAAAGCCAACCTACCTACGAAGCCCTAACGCTCAAATTTCTGAGTTCATTCTCATACATAACACCACCCGGCGAAATGAACCAACTCACCGGTGCAGAAAAATTCCGCATGTTTGGTTCTGAGTATTCTATCGGCCAAAATCAACTTGCCGAGATGCTTGGTTTCCTTCATGGCGAGAATGTTCATTGTCGGGTGCCCAACCAAAGAAGGAATGTACAAAGTTTCTAGCCTAGATCATGTACGTGCTAAGGTAGATGCCATAGCTCAAAAGATAGATAAATTGACCATAACACCCACAGCCACCGTGGCTGCTGTAGCTCCAAACTGCGAATTATATGGAATAGCTAGACATGCTACCCCTGAATGCCAAGTTTTAGCAGGAGCCTCTACAGACCAAGTGAATTATGCTCAAGCAAACCCTTATGCAAATACCTACAATCCTGGTTGGAAGAATCATCCAAACTTCTCTTACAAAAACAACAATGCACTGTATGCACCTGGTCAAGCACCTGCTACACCACCATGTTATCAAAAGGCTGCCATAGCTGCACAAAATGTTCCTAGGAAGTCTAACCTTGAATTCATGATAGAAAACTTTATAGCTACCCAGACTCAAACAAACAAAGAATTCCTAAATCAAAATGTACACACTAGTGAACAGATTAAGCAATTAGCAAACAAAGTAGACGCATTGGCCACTCACAACAAAATGCTGGAAACGCAAATTTCACAAGTGGCCCAACAACAAGCACCTACTGCTGCTCCTGCTGGAACATTTCCTGGACAACCGCAACCTAATCCAAAAGGACATGCAAATGCTGTTATACTGAGAAGTGGAAAAGAATTAGATGGACCCATTGATCCGAGACTTCAGAATCCAGCCATGTACCAAAGGCCTGATAGCACAACAACTGAGAAGGAAAATGAACCCAAGGAAAAGGAAGATAATGACCAAGAGGCCATAAATAAAGAAAAACCTTATGTGCCTCCACCACCATATAAACCACCTATTCCGTATCCTCAAAGATTTGCAAACTCCAAAACTGCAGGGAAATTTAAGAAATTTGTTGAACTTCAGAAACAATTGAATATCACAATACCTTTTACAAAAGTTATCACTCAGATGCCCGCATATGCTAAGTTCCTTAAAGAAATCCTATCCAATAAGAAAAAGATTGAGGATAACGAAACAGTTACACTTACTGCTGAGTGTAGCGCAATAATTCAAAACAATATGCCTCCTAAGCTGAAAGACCCAGGTAGTTTCTCCATACCTTGTGTAATTGGAAAGTTCGTGATAGACAAAGCTCTATGCGACTTAGGAGCCAACATTAGTGTAATGCCCTTATCCATATGCAAAAAGCTTGATATGGGAGAATTAAGACCAACTAATATGTCTGTTCAATTAGCCGACCGTTCTATTAAATACCCAGTTGGTATACTAGAGAATGTTCCAGTCCGAATAGGACAATTCTATATCCCTACCGATTTCATAATCATGGATATTAAAGAAGACTCCACTACTCCTATCACATTAGGAAGACCATTCTTAGCTACCGCTGGAGCCATTATAGACGTGAAGAGGGGTAGGCTAACTTTTGAAGTTGGTGAAGAGAAGGTTTGAATTTATTTTGACACAATTCTTACAAGCTCTAGCTATAGACGACACATGTTATCTACTAGATGTCATAGATGAGTGTGTAAGAGAAATAGAGATGGAACCAACTACATACTCAGATATTCTAAAAATTCCAATAACTCCGATTTTAGAAGATGACAATTGGCGTGAACCTTATCAAGACGATAGCCTAAGCGAATGTTTAGCACCTACACCAGATCATCTGCCTTGCCCGAAGAAACCATCTCTAAAACTTAAAAGACTACCCAATAATTTAAGGTATGAATTCCTGGACGCAGAACTCGAACGACCTGTGATAGTCAATGCAGATTTAGGACAGACCGAAACTAAGAAACTTTTAGATGTCTTAAGAAAATATCCAACTGCGTTAGGCTATAACATCGCTGACCTTAAAGGAATAAGTCCTTCTATTTGTATGCATTGCATTATGCTAGAGGAAGACTGTAAATCCTCTAGAGAACATCAGAGAAGGATTAATCCAATTTTAAGCACTGTAGTCAAGGATGAAGTAAAAAAACTATTAGAAGCAGGAATTATATACCCAAAATCGGACAGTAAATGGGTTAGCCCAATACATGTCGTACCAAAGAAGGGAGGTGTTATAGTTGTCAAGAACGCAAAAGGTGAATCTATAACACAAAGAGTTGTAACTGGAAGTAGAATGTGCATTGATTATAGAAAGTTGAACAAAGACACTCGTAAAGATCATTTCCCATTGCCTTTCATCGACCAGATAGAGGGATTGAAGTTGATAAAGCTAAGATAGAGATTATAAAAAATCTTCAACCTCCGAAAACCGTATGAGAAATACGAAGTTTCTTAGGACACGCCGGTTTCTACCGACGATTCATAAAAGATTTCTCGAAAGTCACCAAACCACTGACCGGTTTATTAATGACAGACGCTAAATTTATCTTCGATGAGAAATGTCTAAAAGCATTTGAGCATTTGAAAACGGCTCTCATTACCGCACCTATAATGCAACCACCAGATTGGAGACTACCATTTGAAATCATGTGTGATGCGAGTGATTATGCCGTAGGTGCAGTTTTAGGACAAAGAAGGGAAAGAAAACTCCATGCTATTTACTACGCAAGTAGAACCTTAGATCGTGCTTAAATGAACTACGCCACCACAGAAAAAGAACTTCTAGCCGTGGTTTTTGCCCTTGACAATTTATGTTCTTACCTAGTGGGAGCGAAGATCATCATTTATACAGACCACGCTGCTATTAGGTATTTATTAAGCAAAAAGGATGCAAAACCTAGACTGCTAATATGGATCCTACTCTTACAAGAATTCGATCTAGAAATAAAAGATAAAAAGGGAACCGAAAATGTCGTTGCAGACCATCTATCAAGAATAGAAGGAATCAAACCAGAACAAGTGCCTATTAATGATGATTTCCCATATGAGTGACTCATAGCCCAACTTGAAAGTGATATGTCTAAAGTACACTTAAATGAACCAACAATAGAAGAAGCCGTGGAAGAAATTAACGCACACACAATCCAGCCATGGTATGCTGACATAGTCAACTACTTAGCAACTGGTGTACTTCCACCGGACTTATCTTATCAACAAAAGAAAAAATTCTTTCATGATCTAAAACATTATTATTGGGATGAACCTCTGCTCTTTAAGAGAGGAGCCGATGGTATTTTCCGTCGTTGCGTCCCTGAAGATGAAATAGAAGACATCATCTCTCATTGTCACTCTGCTCCTTATGGAGGACATGCAAGTACTTCAAAGACATGCGCCAAGATCCTGCAACCGACCTATTCTGGCCTAACCTTTGGAAATATGTCCATATCGCGAGATTAAATTGCAACCGGTGCCAACGCACTGGTAACATATCAAGATGCAATGAGATGCCCCAAAAAGGCATATTGGAAGTAGAAGTTTTCGATGTATGGGGGATTGATTTCATGGGACCTTTCCAGTCATCCTTTGGAAATAAATATATACTCGTAGCTGTCGACTATGTTTCAAAATGGATTGAGGCTATAGCTTCTCCTACAAATGACACACGAGTAGTCATGAAGCTTTTTAAAAACATAATATTTCCCAGATTTGGTGTGCCGAGACTTGTCATAAGTGACGGTGGCTCCCACTTCATATCAAAAATATTTGACAAACTACTATTGAAGTATGGAGTAAGACACCGCGTAGCAACACCATATCATCCACAAACTAGTGGACAGGTTGAGGTCTCGAATAGAGAGATAAAACAAATCTTAGAGAAGACCGTCGCCACCTCTAGGAAATATTGGTCATCCAAACTTGATGAAGCTCTATGGGCATATAGGACGGCCTACAAAACACCAATCGGAACCACATCTTTCAAACTAGTCTATGGTAAATCCTGCCACTTACTCGTGGAATTAGAGCACAAAGCCTATTGGGCTATTAAAACCCTAAACTTAAACTACGCTACTGCAGGTGAAAAGCGAATCCTAGATCTACACGAACTAGAAGAGTTAAGACTAGAGGCTTATGAAAACGCCAAAATATACATGGAACGAACTAAGAAATGGCATGATAAGCGTTTATCTAGAGAAGAATTCAATGTGGGAGACGTTGTGCTCCTATTTAACTTAATACTTAAACTTTTTCCTGGGAAACTAAGATCTAGATGGTCCGGTCCTTTTGAAATAACCAAAGTGTTACAAAGCGGAGCGATAGAAATTAAGGGTAGGAATAGCGAACCATTCATAGTAAACGAGCAACGTTTAAAGCATTATCATCATATTGAAAATAGAGACTATTTAAATAGTTTTAGACTTTTAGAACTGCCCGCTGACCCCCCTAACTAAACTATCAATTTGTTTTCGTCAGGCTTACGACGTTAAAAACAACGCTTAGTGGGAGGCAACCCACGATGATTATTTTCTTTCTTTCTAATTTTTATTCTTTACATTTTCTAAATTCTATTTTTTTTTTCAAATTTCTAGTTTCATTTTTCTTATTTTATGTCTTTTATATTTTCTTAAATTTTTATGGAAATTGCTGTGCTAATCATATAATTGCATACTACAGGATTATAAAGTCTTTCTACATTCTCTGTTCTCCTCTTCTGATTTCATTCTCGCGTAATCACTTAAAAAATGGAGAACGAAGATAATATGTTGGTACAATTACGGCGGTGATCTCGGTGTGATAATCATCCAAAGTTTTAAGGATGGTAGTCAAATTTTCAGCATAAGTACTAGCGTCAACCTTAGGAGTGGCAGTGTCATCTTCATTTTGGTGTTCCATAAAATCAAAGTCATAATAATTAGGAGGTGTCTTAGGGTCAATGTCAGGCTCGGGAAATGTCTCTTCGGGTTCAGGCTGTGGTTCGTCTAGGTCGTATAGCCAATTTTGTTCGTTATGCACACTCGTGCGCTCATGATCGGGTAAAGTAAAATGGGGGATAACTACATTATTTATTAGGAGCTGGAAATGATGTGGACCACGGTCTCTAATCATGGCTCTATTGAAACAAAAGGTAATATTCATAGGCTTAAAGTCTCCAAAAGGGGTAATTTCAGAGAGACGTGTCCTAAATCCCATAGCATCGGTTATTTTAGTCACTAAACCACCTATTAGAATCGGGTTGTTTTCATCTCGGATAATTTTGCAAAAGTTATTAAACATGAAGGTAAGTTCGTTAACCTCTCGAGGCTGAAATGCACAAAAGATAATGAAGAGTTCATCCCTAGAGACGGTATTATCATTCTCAGGCTTTCCAAATAGGGTGTAAGCTAGGATCATGTGGAAGTATCGGATGGCTGGGTTATGAATCTCAGTTGACAGCATAGGGTTCATGTCATAATCAGGTTTTCCTGAAATCCTACCCCAAAAAGCATTAAGCTCACCTACCAACATCAAATCCTCTTATACCACGGAGAAAACGGTGGGTCCTTCAGGGAAACCTAAAAGATCCGACAGCTCCTTAATGGTAAACTGGCAGTGATATCCAAACAACCTAAAGGTAATCCGGCCCCTAGTAAAACCTTTTCCACATTAGGGATTGTAACTCAATGAACTTAGGAATTCTTACAAGTCTCTTAAAGAGTTGTCCTTTCTCATTAAGAGACAGAGCTTGGGCTTGGTTGCAATCCTTGCCATCAAACTCCGTTACTTCTTGGGAGGATTTAAAGAAGGTCTTCCTGGCACTATACTTTCCACCTAGCAAAACAGCTATGCTGAGAGCCCAAATTAACAGCTTTAGACAAAAGAACAACGAGTCTCTTTACGATGCTTGGGAAAGATACAAAGACATGAGGAGGATATGTCTGCATCATGGCCTTGAAGATTGGTTAATCATCCATACATTTTACAATGGTCTCTTGTACAATACAAGGTTGACAATAGATGCCGCCGCTGGTGGTACACTGATGGATAAACCCTATGATGAAGCCCACCAACTCATCGAGAGTATGGCTCAGAATCATTACCAATGGGGAGGTGAAAGAACTCCAGTGGAGAAATCCCAACCAAAAGGAGGAATGTACGAAGTTTCTAGCCTAGATCATGTCAGTGCTAAGGTAGATGCCATAGCTCAAAAGATAGATAACTTGACCATAACACCCACAGCCACCGTGGCTGCTGTAGCTCCAAACTGCGAATTATGTGGAACAGCTGGACATGTTGCCCCTGATTGCCAAGTTTTAGCAGGAGCCTGTCATCGACCAGATGTTGGAACGATTGGCCAAACACTCGCACTTCTGCTATTTAGACGGCTATTCAGGATTATTTCAAATCCCGATACATCCTGATGACCAAGAAAAGACAACTTTCACATGTTCTTATGGTATATTTGCTTATCGACGAATGCCGTTTGGACTATGTAACGCTCCTGCCACATTCCAAAGATGCATGATGTCAGTCTTTCCTGATTTTATAGATGACATAATGGAAGTGTTTATGGATGACTTTTCTGTTTGTGGGCAGAGCTTTGAAGGATGTCTATCGAACCTAGAAATGGTACTTGAAAGAAGCGTAAAAGTCAATCTCGTATTAAACTGGGAGAAATGTCATTTCATGGTAAATCAAGGAATCATACTTGGACACGTTGTATCCGATAGAGGGATTGAAGTTGATAAAGCTAAGATAGAGATTATAAAAAATCTTCAACCTCCGAAAACCGTACGAGAAATACGAAGTTTCTTAGGACACGCCGGTTTCTACCGACGATTCATAAAAGATTTCTCGAAAATCACCAAACCACTGACCGATTTATTAATGAAAGACGCTGAATTTATCTTCGATGAGAAATGTCTAAAAGAGTTTGAGCATTTGAAAACGGCTCCCATTACCGCACCTATCATGCAACCACCAGATTGGAGACTACCATTTGAAATCATGTGATATGCGAGTGATTATGCCGTAGGTGCAGTTTTAGGACAAAGAAGGGATAGAAAACTCCATGCTATTTACTACGCAAGTAGAACCTTAGATCGTGCTCAAATGAACTACGCCACCACAGAAAAAGAACTTCTAGCCGTGGTTTTTGCCCTTGACAAATTCCGTTCTTACCTAGTGGGAGCGAAGATCATCATTTATATAGACCACACTGCTATTAGGTATTTATTAAGCAAAAAGGATGCAAAACCTAGACTGCTAAGATGGATCCTACTCTTACAAGAATTCAATCTAGAAATAAAACATAAAAAGGGAACCGAAAATGTCGTTGCAGACCATCTATCAAGAATAGAAGGAATTAAACCAAAACAAGTGCCTATTAATGATGATTTCCCATATGAGCGACTCATAGCCCAACTTGAAAGTGATATGTCTAAACTACACTTAAAGGAACCAACAATAGAAGAAGCCGTGGAATAAATTAACGCACACACAATCCTGCCATGGTATGCTGACATAGTCAACTACTTAGCAACTGGTGTACTTCCACCGGACTTATCTTATCAACAAAAGAAAAAATTCTTTCATGATCTAAAACATTATTATTGGGATGAACCTCTGCTCTTTAGGAGAGGAGCCGATGGTATTGTCCGTCGTTGCGTCCCTGAAGATGAAATAGAAGACATCATCTCTCATTGTCACTCTGCTCCTTATGGAGGACATGCAAGTACTTAAAAGACATGCGCCAAGATCCTGCAATCCGGCCTATTCTGGCCTAACCTTTGGAAAGATGTCCATATCGCGATATTAAACTGCGACCGGTGCCAATGCACTGGTAACATGTCAAGACGCGATGAGATGCCCCAAAAAGGCATATTGGAAGTAGAAGTTTTTGATGTATGGGGGATTGATTTTATGGGACCTTTCCCATCATCCTTTGGAAATAAATATATACTCGTAGCTGTCGACTATGTTTCAAAATGGATTGAGGCTATAACTTCTCCTACAAATGACATACGAGTAGTCATGAAGCTTTTTAAAAACATAATCTTTCCCAGATTTGGTGTGCCGAGACTTGTCAAAAGTGACGGTGGCTCCCACTTCATATAAAAAATATTTGACAAACTGCTATTGAAGTATGGAGTAAGACACCACGTAGCAACACCATATCATCCACAAACTAGTGGACAGGTTGAGGTCTAAAATAGAGAGATAAAACAAATCTTAGAGAAGATCGTCGCCACCTCTAGGAAAGATTGGTCATCCAAACTTAATGAAGCTTTATGGGCATATAGGACGGCCTACAAAACACCAATCGGAACCACACCTTTCAAAATAGTCTATGGTAAATCCTGCCACTTACCCGTGGAATTAGAGCACAAAGCCTATTGGGCTATTAAAACCCTAAACTTAAACTACGCTACTGCAGGTGAAAAGCGAATCCTAGATCTGCACGAACTAGAAGAGTTAAGACTACACGCTTATGAAAACGCCAAAATATACAAGGAACGAACTAAGAAATGGAATGATAAACGTTTATCTAGAAAATAATTCTGTGTGGGAGACGTTGTGCTCCTATTTAACTCAAGACTTAAACTTTTTCCTGGGAAACTAAAATCTAGATGGTCCGGTCCTTTTGAAATAACCAAAGTGTTACAAGCAGAGCGATAGAAATTAAGGGTATGAATAGCGAACCATTCATAGTAAATGGGCAACATTTAAAGAATTATCATCATATTGAAAATAGGGACTATTTAAATAGTCTTAGACTTTCAGAACTGCCCGTAGACCCCCTAACTAAACTATCAATTTATTTTCGCCAGGCTTACGACGTTAAAAACAGCGCTTAGTGGGAGGCAACCCACGATGATGTTTTCTTTCTTTCTAATTTATATTTCTTTACATTATCTAAATTCTTTTTTTTTTTCAAATTTCTAGTTTCATTTTTATTATTTTATGTCTTTTATATTTTCCTAAATTTTTATGGAAATTGTTGTGCTAATCATATAATTGCATACTACAGGATTATAAAGTCTTTCTACATTGTCTGTTCTCCTCTTTTGATTTCATTCTCGCGTAATCACTTAAAAAATGGAGAACGGAGATAATATGTTGGTACAATTCTGAGATGCTGCTCAGTGGCATCGCTTCGAGGCTTTGTCTCTTCGACCCTTACCATTGACCAGATTTGCCCATGGACCCACCATGACCTCCTTAGGTATTGGAGAGAGCATTGATTTCTTGTTTAACCAACTAGGATGGGAGGGTTTTGCTAGAAAGAAACACGGAACTTATCATAGACTTACTTTAGAATTCCTAAGTTCATTGAGTTACAATCCCTACTGTTGAAAAGGTTTTACTAGGGGCCAGATTACCTTTAGGTTGTTTGGATATCACTGCCAGTTTACCATTAAGGAGCTGTCGGATCTTTTGGGTTTCCCTGAAGGACCCACCATTTTCTCCGTGGTACAAGAGGATTTGATGTTGGTAGGTGAGCTTAATGCTTTTTGGGGTAGGATTTCAGGAAAATCTGATTATGACATGAACCCTATGCTGTCAACTGAGATTCATAACCCAACCATCCAATACTTCCACATGATCCTAGCTTACACCCTATTTGGAAAGCCTGAGAATGATAATACCGTCTCTAGGGATGAACTCTTCATTATCTTTTGTGCATTTCAGTCTCGAGAGGTTAACGGACTTACCTTCATGTTTAATAACTTTTGCAAAATTATCCGAGATGAAAACAGCCCGATTCTAATTGGTGGTCTAGTGACTAAAATAACTGATGCTATGGGATTTAGGACACGTCTCTCTGAAATTAACCCTTTTGGAGACTTTAAGCCAATGAATATTACCTTCTGTTTTAATAGAGCCATGATTAGAGACTGTGGTCCACATCATTTCCAGCTCCTAATAAATAATGTAGTTATCCCCCATTTTACTTTACCCGATCATGAGCGCACGAGTGTGCATAACGAATAAAATTGGCTACACGACCTAGACGAAGCACAGCCTGAACCCGAAGAGACATTTCCCGAGCCTGACATTGACCCTAAGACACCTCCTAATTATTATGACTTTGACTTTATGGAACACCAAAATGAAGATGACACTGCCACTCCTAAGGTTGATGCTAGTACTTATGCTGAAAATTTGACTACCATCCTTAAAACTTTGGATAATTATCACACCGAGATCACCGCCGTAAAGGGTGAACTGAAGACCATGCGACAAGATATTGTCGGCCTTATGGATCTCACGGTAGAGCAATTTGATTAACTAAATCAAGCCGTGGCATTTTTGAAGAAACGCCTTGGCTAGATTTTGAAGCACTGCTTTTTCCTACTTTACTGCTTTATTTTGAAACAGTTTACTTTACTTTCGTTTTGTTTTTTATGTTCAGAAACACAATAATTTACCTTCAATTTTAATTTCTACTGCATGAATACACTTCTAGTCTTTGCTAGCATTTTTCCGGATTTAATAAAGTATTCAAATTATAGCTTATCATTATTCATCTTGATGGTATTTAATTGTTTCTGTCATTTAATTTGTTTTTAATTTATTCTGTCATATATCTATTTTTATTTCTGCATTATAGTGTTACCTATCTACTGCTAACAATCCATATGACAACAGAATAATAAAATGCTTGTTGATATCCTAGTTTTTGAAGCTGTCACGACCGTGACAGGTCTGTGACGAGCGTCACACGGGTGAAGAGCGTGTTCTCTGTTAAAACAGAGATGCTGCCTATTCTTCTTCTTTTTCTTCCCATTAACTCTTCCAACCGTCCCATTAACCCTCATTTTCATAAAACTGTCACACCATTATTCCATTGAGGAAGGAAGCTCCCGACCTTACAACCGTAAATTTCAGAGCAGGAGAAGCTGGTGAACGTCAGAGGACCAACTACATCAGTTTCCACCAACGATCCGTGCAACCCACGAGATATGTCGACATTGCATGTCTTGAAGAATTGGGGATGCTTGAGGGAGTTAGATGGATGCTCCAGAATGCTGGCCTATGGCAGCTCTGTACTCAAAGCCAACCTACCTATGAAGCCTTGACGCTCGAGTTTCTGAGTTCATTCACATACATAACACCTCCCGGTGAAACGAACCAACTCACCAGTGCAGCAAAATTCCGCATGTTTGGTTCTGAGTATTCTATCGGCCAAAACAACTTGCCGAGATGCTTGGTTTCCACCATGGCGAGAATGTTCATTGTCGGGTGCCACAAGAAACCTTTTTCCAAGCAGCATTTGATCTTTGGAATAGATTGACTAGGACTACGGTCGATAGCTGGGACAGTCTCAATGCAACATACATTCACAACCCAGCTATCAGATATTTCCACCGCATTTTAGGGAACACTATATTTGCAAGGGACAACAACCACAAGTTGAACTCAAAAGAGCTCTTTTTCCTCCATTGTGTGTTCAACCCCGAGCCTATCAATGCCGCTCCTTTTCTGTTAGCACACATCCAAGAAAACTGTGCTAGAGGTTCCAAACCCTTCTATTTTGGAGGGATTATCACTTCCATTGCTCTAAGTTTGAACTTGTGGGACGAGCTTAATAGATTACCTTCCATGCCTCCGGTGTTTCTCGACATCGACCACTGCCTCATCAAACTAAGAAGAGATGGAAAATACCATCCAATGGTCCGCACAAGAACAGTAAGAAGTATCATTCTGCCTTGCAGGAACCGCATTGGCCCTCAGAATATCGCCAATTGGCTCTTTGATCTGAGTGCTCCTGAGCCAGATGCGGCTGCACATGATGATCAGGATAATGCACCTGTTGATGAAATGGAAGAAGAAATAAACCAAGCTGCCCCAGAAAACCAACCACAACCACCTGCCCATGATGCTCCTTCAACCTCCCGACGTCGTAGCCGACCCGATCAAGATCCCGTTACAAATGAAGAAATCTTAAGGGGAATCTGGCAACAAAACCAGCTGGTTGCCCAAAGAGAAGTGCAACAACATGAGCAGTATAACAAAATGATGAACCTCATGCAACAGATCCAGCAAGGGCAAGTTACCCAAACCTAGCGGCTCGACAGCGTAATCGATGAGATGGGTGCCTTGACCTTACGAGTGCAGCACTTACATGACTACATCCATCACGTTGGCATTCCAGATCATGTGGCACAACATGGACGCGGGCGTTCTAGAGGCAGAGGACGTGGGACTCCTTAATTTGTTTTTTATTAGTTTTTTTTTGTTGTTCCCCTTTATATCGCAACATTGAGGACAATGTCCGATATAGTGTGGGAGAGCTAGTCTTTTTACTTTATTTCCATTTTTGTATTTCCTTTTTCATATTTCCCTTTTATCAAAGCATCTATATGAGAATTTTCGTTCATTATTCGATTTCCCCACTTTATTCTGCTATAACAAAAATTTATCCGATGATGAAATCATTGGAAAAGATGTCCCAAGTATTGCTAAGAGACTGAAGACAAGGAAAGGAAAGACCGTTGAATCCTCTTCAAAGAAGTCTGAAGGCAAGAAGAAAATTGCTGTTGGTCCAACCAAGCCATGGAGCAAAGTGGTTGTGAAATCCAAAAAGAGGAAAATAAGGGAAGACTCTAATTCTGACCGTGATGATGAGGATGATGTTCATGACATCACACCTATCAGAAGGACAATTTTGAAGATAATCTCTGACAAAGTCCCTGAAGTTCCAGTCGACAACATTTCCTTTCATTATGCCAGCAGTGCATCATTATGGAAATTTGTATGTTAGAGAAGACTGGCCCTAGAGAGGGAGCTTGGAAAAGAAGCTTTAGAAATGAAGGATATCATGGAGCTGATTAATAAAGCTGGATTGGTAAAGACTGTGACCAAGTTTCCTAAGTGCTATGAAAGTCTGGTCAAAGAATTTGTTGTCAACATTTCTAGAAATATTGCTGATAAAAAGAGCATTGATTTCATGAAAGTTTATGTGAGAGGAAAGTGCATAAATTTCTCTCCTAGTACTATCAATAAGTATCTAGGAAGAAATGATGAAGAGTATGGTGAACTTGAGATGACTGATAATGATATATGTAAAGAGATTACAGCTGGTCAGATAAAGGTTTGACCATTGAAAGGGAAGTTGCCGGCCATTAAACTTAGCATCAAGTATGCAATTCTTCACAGAATTGGTGCTGCCAACTGGGTGCCAACAAACCACAAGACAATAATCGCTGTTGGATTGGGCAGGTTTATCTGTACTATTGGGAAGAAGATTAAGTTTGACTATGGCAGCTACATCTTTGAGCAAGTGGTGAAACATGCTGAAACAAACGCTATCAAGTTACCCATAGCATTCCTATCTCTTGTGTGTGGTATCATCTTAGAGCAACATCCTGAAACTTTAACAAGCTCAGACATAGCCTGCCAGAGGAAGACAGCCTTGTCCCTACACCCTAAACTATTTTCAGGACATCATGTTCCAGACATTGTTCTAACATCAACTGCTGAAGTCAAGAAGAAGACTACAAAGGCTGAACTGATCGGAGAATTGAAGACCATGTGCAAAGACCTCGATGCAGTCATCAGTACCAGTTTGGTTAGAAAAAGAGAGACTTGAAAAGCTGATCCAGCAGTTAGAACTGGACAGTGGTGATGATGTTGAGAACAATGTTGATGGCTCTGAGGAAGATGAAGTTGATGCCAGTGGGGATAGCTCTGAGGAGGAGGAAGAGAATCCTGGAGAACAATCTAGTTCAGAAGAAGACTAGCTTATCTTCTCTTGCCTTTAGTAGTTTCAGTTTGTAGTTTGTTTTGTTGTTGGTTTTGTAATTTGAATATTGTGCTGGTTAATGCACTGTTTATGTTTTTAGTTTCCTTCTATGATTTGTTTTGCCTGTTTACTAACTGAGAGGCTAACAATGAGAGCTAGGGTATACTGATTATAGTTAATTGGGCTTCTAACTGAAGTTTGCCTAATTGTGGCTAAAAAGGGGGAGAAAATAGCCAAGATAGTCAAGAGTATTATTGCCATATTCTGCAAGTGTGATGCAGATATTAAGGGGGAGATAAATTTTTGCTGCATTAAGGAGGAGTTTTGACTGAACTTGTGAAGATATCATGACATTTGAAGAGTGTAGCCAAGCAGACATCTAGGGGGAGTAAATTGCTGCACATTGTGAGCTACTGAACAGCTGTGATGCTGGTTCATGTTTTAGAGGGGGGCACCAATTGGCTGTTGTTAATAATGAAGATGGTGTTGCAGCAGATCAAGTAATGAAGACTATGAAGATTGTCAAACTGCTGCTAATGAGTTTCAAATTTCTGAAGATTATTCCGCTGCTGAAATCTCTGAAGGTGCAGAGTGCAGAAGTTGATTGCAGAGTGCAGAGGTTGTTTTAGCCAAAATTAGCCAAAGGGGGAGATTGTTAGTTCCTGGATTGGCTGGAATTTTGGTAAAACAAAGTATATTCAATGTTGATGTCAAGGTGCTGATGTTGCAACATTGAAGTCTTAACACTGGGCTGTGTTAAGTAGTTAAGTGCTGAAGTTGGATGTCTGATGTCACACAGGTGATGCTGTAACATCATATCTGCAGAATTAATAACAGCAGGATATGTTGTTAGGGCACGCGTGTTAGCTGGAATTGTGGAGAGTGGTTGACTCATTGGATAGATATTTTCTGTTACATGGGAGATTTGATTGCAGGTCTGTTGGAGAATTAAAAGGTTGAAGATTTAAAAAGATTTTGGGGATAAAATCTGTTTTGAAGATTCAATTTTAATTAACAAATCTGATCAAATATTGTGACAAGTCCAAGCCCAATTCAGGAGCTATATAAAGCGCACAAGACCAAAGGAAAAAGTACAGAAAACATTCAGAAGATCAAGAGCAGGAGGCTTAGTGTCTAGAGTTTGTTTAAAGTGCTTGTATTTACACTATTCTAGGTTTTGAATAGGTGTTGAGTTTCTGTCCTCTCTAAAGATGTGAAGCAAAGAGAGTTGTGTGATTGATCGAAGCTGTGAAGTAAGATCAAGGGTACTCAAAGTGGTTTCTTTGAGTGTTTGTAAGGGATTGAGTGGTGTTCTCATACCTAAGTGGTTTCTTAGGTAGGAAGTCATTAGTAGAGTATAAGTTTAGGAGATTGTCAACAGATTGTTGAGTCTGTAAATTATATCTACAAGTAGTGAATTCCATCCCTGGCTTGGTAGCCCCAAGAGTAGGTTGGTTGTAACCGAACTGGGTCAACAATTCTTGGTGTTATTTTACTGTTATTGCTGTCCATTGTGCAGAGTGTGTTGTTGTGACATCACACCATAACATCACACGTCTGATACCAGAATTTCACTTTTTTTCCAAAGAAATTAGACATGAGTCATTTTTTTGATGAGATGTAAAACTCCTAACCATGGTATTTTGTTGAAAGTATGGTTATTTTCCACTTAGGTGTTGAAGTGATTAGTCTTGTTGATGTTAATCCAAGCAAATCCTCAATCTTAATGTGAGGCAAATGCCTCTTTCCCATACCTTTGGGTAATTAGTTGAGTATTCTCTCTTGAGAATGATAGGTTGTCTTTTTCAAGATAAAATGAACCATAACCAATCATTTTTGTTCTTTGCACCACGAACTACGGGTTTTTGATCCTACATTGCACACCGTGGGTATGTAGGCATGAGGCGATAAGTCTCTCCAAACACAAAAATATAAAAAAATAATTCTCCTTTCATCTCTTCAATCTCTTTTTCAAGCATACCCTTTTTTTAGACCAAAAAGCAGTGAATACATCAAAGGGCTCCTATAGAGTACTATAGATGTATTGGGTGCGTAAAACCTTCCCTTTACATAACCAACCCCCCTTACCCTTATCTCTTTAGGTTTTGTTCGCTCTTTTTTCCTTTCCTTTATGGATAAAAATAAAAGTGCGGTGGCGACTCTTTCTTATTTTTGAGTTGAGTTAATTAATAGCTTATACTCACAAATTTTACCGCTATAGAAAAGTGGCGACTCTGCTGGGGACAGATTGACCTCTTACTGGTCCATCCCTTGAGGGGTTTAGCCTACTTTGATTTATTTACTGCTTTTTGTCTGTTTTGTGCTGGCTGGATTTTCTGTTTGGTGGGCAGGGTGTTCTGAGAGATAAGCCCACTACCCAGGCTTGAGCATATATATAGGTATTAGAGTGGATAGTCGTGACGCTTGCGTGGGGGTGGCCACGTATTGTCGTTCATGAGACCCACATCCAGACGAGGTTCTATCAGGAGCTACCTGCTATTGTACGTTGGTACAGGCCAGTAGGTATTCTCTTGAGGAATTGTCGACTCTAGAGACCATTTCCCGAGGACTCAGTTGCGGCACTCCTCCCGAGATGTGACATCGGCAGACCAATGCTGGGAACTTGCTATAGGATTTCCTTTTTTGGAGGAATCAGTGGACGACCTCTTTGTTTGGCGATAGTATTGTACCCCGAGGGATGAATGTACTATTGCTTCTCAAATCGAGAATCTGAAACTGAGGATCCCGGCTTTCTAGAACCCAAATGTGAGAATGGGCGGGTGTTTACAGGTTTGCAGGAAACCCCGACCTTCAACGTACCCGGTACTTCAAAGCGAACCTCTGTCGTCAGCAACAGTTATTCCGGATATGTCGAAGTTTTGACCCCTTGTTTGCTGCATTCATATTGCATTGCATTTGCATCAAGCATCATTTTACATTGATTCTTGCCTTTCCCAGGTGTCTTATTTGCTTCCTTTTCTTGGTCTTCGTTCAGCCAAGCTGTCGCACCAGTATAGTACTCGGGCTAATCAGAGAAAGAAGAGGATTTAGCTGATTTTCTAGCATTCATACTGAATTCAAAGTAGAACAATGGAGAGAACAGATAATGTGGATCACATGTCAGGCTTTACAGTGATGACCAATCCGATGTATGATTCTCCTCTGGACGATGATATACCACAAGTGAATGTTCCTACTCGATCCCAACCTGTGCAAAATGATCTGGTTGTTCAAGTTGTTGAAAATGATTCTCGATTTTCGAGGTATTTGCCAAATCCTCAGAACGTCCACCCTGTGACAGAGATGATTGATCTTAAAATTATGGAAATGAAAGAAGGGCTTCGTGATCTCAGTGAGGAATTGAAAATGTTGACAAGACCCAATGCATCTAGTTTTAAGGCTCATGACTTGTGCCTGGTTCCAGGTGTGGTTATTCCTCCGAAGTTCGAAATGCCTGTCTTTGAATTATACAAGGGTATTAGCTGTCCAAGGCACCATTTGACGATGTTCTGTCGAAAGAAGACAGCTCATGTTGACAATGATAAGCTAATGATTCACTGCTTTCAAGAAAGTTTATATGAGGGATCTTTGATGTGGTATATGAAACTAAAAAGGGACCATATTCAGTCTTGGGAAGACCTAGCTGATGCTTTTGTAAAACAATATGACTACAATTTGGACATGGCTCCAGATAGTGATGAATTGATGAGTATGAGTCAGAAAGACAGCGAATCCTTCAGAGAGTATGCACAAAGATGGAAATAATTAGCAGCTAAAGTTCATCCACCACTCTTAGAGAAAGAACTGGTTAAAAAGTTTCTAAGAACGCTGTCAGACTCTTACTATGTCAGGATGGTAGGCGTTGTGCCTTTAGAGTTCTCCAAAATTGTGGAAGTCGGAGTAAACCTCGAGAATGCATTTAAATGTGGAAGGATCTGAGATTTTCCAGATGACCATGCAAGTGAAGAGAAATCTGTATGTGATTCCCAAGTGGAAGAAAATGTTGAAGTTGATACGATTCAAGAATCTCCTCAATGCCAAAATCAGCAGAGACCTTTGAATAATTCAGAAAGAGAGACTCTTCAGTTTGATTTAATTCCAATGACTTACAGCCAGTTGTGGTCTTATTTTGCCCGAAATTTGGTAATGACACCTAGAAAAATCAGAGCCATTAAGTCTCGCCCTCCTTGGTACAACCCAAATACCAGTTGTGAATTTCATGATGGAGTAATGGGGCATCAATTTGAGGAGTGCAAGGTTTTCCAGGAAAAGGTTCAAGAGATGATTGACGATGAGGTGTTGACCTTCAAGGAAGGAAGCGCATTTGTGAATGGAACGCATTTAAGCTGATATTAGTAGAGTGACACGTAGTGGTTGTATGTTTGCTTCCATGGCTCTAAAGAAAGTCGAGGATGTTCTTCCAAGTTCAAGCTGACACAGTTTCCTCAGATTTTTAGTTTGTTTACTGCATTTTCATTTGTAATCTTTTATGATCATTATTACTTTGTTTGCATGTAGAACTTGTTTGTTTTGAATATTAATCTTAATGCAATGAGTATGTTTATATTGAAGTGATCCATTCACATTCGCTCGTATTTGTTTTCTGCATTTTGCAATACCAACTTCTTGTTTAAACTCTTGGTGGGAGGATGATGAAGTGACAACGCAAAATTTTTGGTTGTGTGCTTTTGAATAAGACCCTGCTGATGATGTACAGGCATTGTTTCAAATTCCCAAACACGGGAGATATAAGGAAGATAATCCCTTGTTAACCCCTTTGAGCCTTGAAGTAGGAGTTTCTTTTCTAAATGAAAAAACCCTCACATTTAACCTTGGGGCAGGGTAGTCTTCAGTTAATTTGACTAAATGTCCAAATTTCAAAAGGAGTGTGTGTCTAAGGAAACCACAATGGTTATTCCTCATCCACGAAGGAAAAAGGCAGTCATAACCCTTTCAAATAAGCCAATGTCATATGATTTGTTCAAAAAAAAAGAAATGAAAAGAAAAATAAAAGCCCGCTAAGTCGTAAGAACTGTGACTTAGGCAAAAATTGGGGCATCCCGCTGGACATCAAAAATTCAAAAAAATCAGTCCAGGCAAAAGTTAGGGAAAATAAAAGAATAAAAATGTGAAAAGCAAAAGAATAAAAGGAAAATTCTCATCAAAAGAACAAATCTTTGTGTGACTACCAAGTCGAAGGACAAAAAGGGTGACTGTTATCCCCAAATAACCTCATTGGTTTTTAAACAATCAGTTTTATCCTTTTGAGAGATGGGCATTTGTGTCAAATTAGCTGAATGTAGGACTGAAGAACATCACGGAGAATGGGTGGGTACAATATATTTTGAGCCTAAAAATCCTTTTTTTAAAACCGTGAACCAGGCCAAGTTATAACCCTCAAAAGACCTAATTGAAGCATGGTTTATTTTGAGAGCATACTCAAAACGAGATAGCGTTCCTGACTCCCATGAGTTGTGCTAAAAGATCTTTGTTGGTATTGCATGTGCATTCAAAAATAAATGTCGTATCTAAACTAGTGATTCATTCACAAGGTTTTGCGACATCTTTTTAATAAAAACTTCAAGATAACATGTTTGTTCCATTAGAATTATCGTTCTCAGAATTAACATTTTCTGCTTGCCTACATTTGTTTGACATCATGGAAGTTTACATTTGAGCATCATTGATGAGCTTAATCTTTTGAGGCCTGAAACTCTGATGAGCAATTGGCAAATCATTTCAAGAATGATCCTATCCAGGGGCATGTTGCCTGAAGGCTTTGTTGAGTATAAGAAAGTTTGTATTGCCCGGTTGATGCTTTCACAAGAGGCAAAGCTGGAAGACTCTATTGATTGAAGAGTGTGCCAAGTACAGTAAATCTGGGGCAGTTACGTCAAAATTCGATGAATCTCTCCAAGATTTTGATGACATTTGGAACAGATTATCTAAAGTCGTTATGGTATAAAGTTTCCTTTTGGTGTAAAATCCTTTGTAGACCATGTAGTCTGGGGCAAAAGTTAAATGGTGAAGTCAACACACATAAGCAGACTTGTTCTTGTGGATGTAATCCAATTGATGGATTCCCTCAAGATTGTTGTGAGATGTTGGACTCTTGAAATCCATTAATCCCCAATTGAGCGCCAATTTGGGTATTTCCCGTCCAAGTACCTTTTTGGGTATTCCTCAGGCTAAGTCTTGATTCAACTTTCCCCAGCTGAGTATGATTATATTCTCCAGCTAGGTTATGATCAAGCATTTGTAAGCTTTGAGATGATGTTTCCTCTTGATGTGGAACCCTGCGCAGAGTTTTATCTCTTGTTGTGATATTGTTGTCGTGGCCACTCCCCAAGCAAAGAGTAATGTTGACTTCCACCAATTGGTTGACATCCCCTTTAGGGTTTGCTTTGTTGTTCTCCTTGACATGATCTCTTTTGGTATCTGTATCTTGTTGAGATTAGCCGAGTATTCAGCTAAGCTGTGGTGTTTATTCATCCTCTGTTCATCCGTATGTCTGTTTTGTCATCATATTCATACTCATACGCATCGCATGCGCATTCATTTGTTGTGCATAACATGTTGTAGTTGCATTGTGCATCTTTGAATTTGTGTTGTGCTTCTTTGCTCTTAGGTGCTGTTAGCCCTGCAGAGCGTGTGTGTCCTCTCTTCATTTAGAGTGTCGACCCATAAGCAGAAAATACATCTCTTTGTTAATTCCCCACTGAGTTTGTTTCTCGTGGAAGATTTTGATTCAGTTTCCTTACCAGTTCATTATCTGGATGGAATTAATCCCCAATTGAGACATTTCCTCCTTGGGATGAGTCTTGTTTAACCGTTTCTCTCCAGTTTATTTCTGGATTGAACTTTGGTCCCCCGGCAGTGACTACTTTGAAACTCTCTAGGCTATGCGACCTAGATAATTGAGAGTGCATTTATTTTTGCACCTTTGAGGATTTTGTATTCCTCAGCCGATTATCTTTTTATGGTTACCATTAGAAGATGAAGATTTTGTTTTCTCCAGCAGTGTGGTTGCAACACTCTTTTGGAATCCATTGTATGACAACAAACAACAACCTCTTTATTTGAGAAACTTGTGTGTCTCCATTTATCGGACGTTATCTTTTCCATCAAATGGTATCTCTCAGGTTGTGCCTATCAGAAAAGTTTGCTGTGAATTTCCAACAGATGGTTGTCTCTTTATTTGAGAAGTTTGTTGCGTGATCTAACTTGTCCATATCTCCTGTGAAGATCCCTGGTAGAGTTATCGATTCCTAGCTCCTTGCAAATCTCGGCAGAAGATTTCCAGTTTACCTCGGCAGAAGGTATTTTTTTTCCTAGAATCTCGGCAGTAGATTTCTTGGATATTTTCAAAGGATTTCCAGCAAAAAAACCTCTGCAGAAGGTGGCTCTATTTCAGATCTCTTTGGTTGATCTTGGCAGTAGATTCTCCAATGAGTTTTTAAAATAGAATTTGCAACAAGCCTCGGCAGAAGGTATTCTCTTTCCAAGAATCTCGGCAGTAGATTTCTCGGGTAATTTCAAGAAAAAAAATATCTAGTTGACCTCGGCAGAAGGTGTTTCATTTATTCTCTGGTTAATCTCGGCAGCAGATTACCTAGTAAACTTTGATGGTTAACACATTTCCCAATGAAACTTTAGAAAAAGGTACTCCAATGAATGGTAAGTCTCTTCGGTAAGACGGGACAGTTCGTTGTTGAGATTTGTTACTCCGATGAATGGTAAGTCTCTTCGGTTAGATGGGACAGTTCGTTGTTGAGATTTTGTGACTCCAATGAATGGTAAGTCTCTTCGGTTTGATGAGACAGTTCGTTGTTGAGATGTTGTTACTCCGATGAATGGTAAGTCTCTTCGGTTTGATGGGACAGTTCGTTGTTGAGATTTGTGACTCCGATGAATGGTAAGTCTCTTCGGTTTGATGGGACAGTTCGTTGTTGAAATTTGTTACTCCGATGAATGGTAAGTCTCTTCGGTTTGGCGGGACAGTTCGTTGTTGAGATTTTTGTTGACTCCGATGAATGGTAAGTCTCTTTGGTATGCTAGAGACAGTTCATTGTTGAGGTATTTATTTTTCCCAGTGGAGCCTTGTTGTGCTAAGTTTTCCCTGATGAGTTATATCTTCGTTGTGTTGTGGTTTATTTCCATATACAGTTATCCCCAGTTTGAATATTTTCCTCAGCTGAGTCCTAGTAGTTGTGCGGTGTGTTCCCTGGCTAGTTGGTGGTCTCCTGTGATGTGTTTCCCCGTTGGAGTTTCTTTCTCTTGTTCTTCGTTTTGTTGATCTCCTGTGGCATATTCTCCCCCACAGATGTCTTGTGTCTGCATACCATTTGCATAATCATATCATGTTGTGGTCCCTTAGGGCCAAAAATTGGGTTTATTGTTATATTTAGGTCTCTTCTATCTCGTCGAGACAAAGATGTCCATCTTCATATCTCCGGATAGAAGAAACTTAAATAGGGGCAGCTGTAATACCCTAATTTTTTCCCCTAAGATCCCACATATCATTTACATTCTATGTGTTTCTCCTGAGTATCTGTATATTATTCTTACTTGTTTCTGTTTACTAACCTCTAACCAAAATACCAAAAATATTTTGCAATTTTGTGTTCGTTTCTTCTTCTTTGTGTGTTTAGGGTTTGGCAAGGAGATTGAGGGCAAAGGTATGGTTTGGAATCAAGTGCGGCTATTCAGTTGTGATTGAGATCATATGGAAGTTGGACCTAATCTTGGTCAAACTATCAAGAGATTGCTTCAAGTGCAAGTTATCTGTTTCAGTGGGCTATTTCTCAAGCAATGACTATCAAGCTGTTGTGTGGCGATTTTCATCAGATTCAAATGACTGTTGTTCAGTTGTGGCTTGTTCAGTGGTAGTTGTATGGTATATTTTATCAGAGGCTTCTGAAAAAAAGAAAAATCAAGATTGGCTTTGGGCTAAAAATAAAGACTTGCTATCCACGATCCATTTTCATATCCATTTTCCAAATCATGTCCACTTATTCTTCTATGAATTTTTCTTTTCTAATTAATTATCCATGAATCGTTTCCAATTTCTAAACCCATTTTTTCTAAACCATTTCATATCCAAATCCAACTATTCAAATCCATTTTTCAATAACCATTTTAATTTTTAATTCATAATTCTCCAAATTCCCATTATCCAATTATCCATTTCCAACATCCACCTTTTAAGATCCTTATCCATAAAAATCCATTCTCCAATATCCATTCCTAAATACATTTGATTTGGATGTCCATTCAATTTTTATATTTCTTATCCATTCTAATACCCATATTAATATCCATATTATTTTCCAATATCCATTTTTTCCTAAATCCACCCTTTTATTCATTACCTACATTCAATATCCAAATAACAATTTCTTAATCCAATTCATTTTAATCCATAACCATATCCATGAACCATTTTTTCTAATCCATTTCTTAATCCAATTATATAAAAAAAACATTTTTCAATTATGTCCATTTTTTCCCCATTTTTCTATCATAAACAAAACCATAATCCATTACTAAATAATACATTATTCATCAAATCATTTTCTTTAGAAGTTGGTATCATACAATTATAATAAATTCTAAGTGCTACTCACGCCCATCCAAACAAAGCCAATAACGAGCCAAATTAAAAGTTGCTACATGTTACAGTACACAAGTTACATTCTAAAGTAAGCTGCTATTGCAATTAGACATGAAAGCTATAAGCTAATTCAGCCACATAAAGCTATGAATAAGCTGCAAGCTATTTCCAAACGTCAAGCATTCTCCAAGCAGTACACTACCACACGTTCCAAGCCAACACGTGAGCTGCTACGAGAAAACAAATCCAAACCTGCAGCAAATAAAACGCTACACATTGTGAAGAAAGCGACGTCACACACCAAGCCAAACGCAGCAGCAAGCGATATACTCCATAACGCATACACAAACGCGGCAGAAAAAGAGAAAAACGACGTCAAAAGTTCAGAAACAGCAACGAAAATTTCATTCCAAACTCACCTCTTCACTCTATAAATAGAGCTTTCTCTTTACTCATTTAGCAAGCTTGAATAGCCTCTCGAATCCCTGCAGAAAAATCTCCATAAACACTTTTCAAGCTTCAACCAAATTCTTCCATTACCTCTCATCATCTTCATCAATTTCCATTCGAGCTTAAACTTCATCATCTTCTTGACATAACCAAAACCTACAGAATACAAATTCAATTCCACATCTCACAACAACACTGCAAATCCTCAAACAAACTCAACAATTCCGTTCGCAATCTCGCGCACAACGCGCCTCACAATTTCGTTCAAATCAACAAATCAACATCAACAACAACAATCTGGTCACAGCAGAAGAAAAGAGGAAGAAGAATAGATTTGATTTTCACCTGAATTCGAAGGTAACTTGAAGTTCGGTGTCGAGATTTCGCGGTTTGAATTTGAACTGTTGATTGCGTAATGTTCGAATTTGACGATATATGTTGAATCTACACGAGATTTAGATCTCAGTTGTGTTAATGTCAAGTTGTATCGCTCAAAAAAGATGACGAATCGTGATCCATCCGCCATGGAAGAAGCTTCACGCGGCCAAGGTTAAAGAAGGAGAAGATGAAATCCACTTTCTGATTCTCTTTTTATTTCATTTTAATTGTTTCTTTAAATATATATATATATATATATATATATATATATATATATATATATATATATATATATATATATATATATATATATATATATAATGTATTTTAATAAACTTTGGGCCTTGGCCCGTCCCAACCTCTTTTGCTGACCATCACCACCTGCTTCAATTTCAAACCTCCCTTTCTTTTATTAATTTTCTTTTAAGTTTTCTTTTATTTTTTTATTTTTTAATCTAATTTCTAAAAGAATATAATTCCTTCCTCTTTCTATTCCATGATCAATCAGTATATATACAAGAATTCCTAGCATTCCTTGCTGTCAGTCCGTAACAGAATGCTTATCTCAAGGCTATATCTATGGTAACTAATAATATATGGTCAACACCAAATAATACTCATTAATATATAATAATATACAATCAATAATAAATCCAAACTAATAATGATTATTGCCTATTCTATCACACCACCGCAGTCGAAACGGGAGGGTCACGAACGCAGAGACTGTTTCGAAAATCCTCAAAAAGAATAAGAGGCAATCCCTTAGTGAAGATGTCAGCTATTTGATAACGAGAAGGGACATGACGGACACGAACCTCTCCACGAGCAACTTTTTCCCTGACAAAATGAATATCCATTTCAATATGCTTTGTGCGTTGGTGTTGAACAGGGTTCCCGGATAGATAAATAGCACTCACATTGTCACAATATACCAATGTAGCCTTTCGAATTGGAAAATGCAATTCCAAGAGAGGATTTCGAATCCAACAGACTCAGAAACAACATTAGCCACCCCTCTGTATTCAGCCTCGGCACTAGAACGAGATAGAGTAGGTTGACGTTTGGATGACCACGAAACCAAATTGTCACCCAAAAACAAACAATATCCCGATGTGGATCGTCTAGTATCGGGACATCCTCCCCAATCAGCATCAGTATAAGAGACAAGATCTGCCACTGAGGAAGGATAAAGATGTAAACCAAGATGAATAGTGCCCTGCACATAGCGTATGATACGTTTTAGAGCGTTCATGTGTTCATCCTTGGGGTCATGCATATGAAGGCAAATTTGTTGAACAGCATAAGAAATATCGGGCCTCATGAATGTGAGATATTGTAGTGCTCCTGCAAGACTGCGATACTGTTTCGGATCCGCGTACGAATTACCTATTTTAGTACTGACTTTTGGCTTAGTGTTAACCGGAGTTTGAGTTGGTTTACAGGCGGACATACCAGCACGATCAATTATTTCTGCAGTATACTTCTGTTGTGACAAAAACAAACCGTCCTCATGGCGAGTCACACTGATGCCTAGGAAATAATTTAGAGAGCCCAAGTCCTTCATAGCAAATTCGGAGCTCAGACTAGCCATTATAGATTGGCGGATATCATCCGTAGACGCAGTCAAAATAATATCATCAACATATAATAACAAGTAGGCCAAATCAGAGCCATTCTGATAAATGAATAGAGAATTATCTGATTTACTATTATTGAAACCAATGACAGAAACGAAATCAGAAAATCTCTTGTACCACGCACGAGGAGCCTGCTTAAGCCCGTATAAAGATTTTCTCAACAAACAAACATAATTTGGATGCACAGAGTCCCTGAATCCCATAGGTTGATGCATATAAACTGTTTCCTTAAGCTCACCATGGAAAAAAGCATTTTTGACATCCAACTGATGAATTTTCCAATTTTTTGAGAGAGCAAGAGTGAGCACAGTTCGAATTGTTGCTGGTTTCGCCACAATCAATGCCGACCTGTTGAGTTTTTCCATCACCTACAAGACGGGCTTTATGCCTCTCAAAAGAACCATCAGACTTTTCTTTATGAGTAAAAATCCACATTGACCGAATAACATTCACATCGGGTGGACGAGGTACTAAATCCCACATCTTATTTTTAATAAGAGCATTAAATTCATCATCCATATCCAATTTCCAATTCGGGTCACGAAGGGCAGAAAGAGGATTATGGGGAATTGCTAATTTTGTACCAGTTGTATAATGAGCTTGATGTGAGGTGTATCTTGGATTGGGCTTATAAATACCATGTTGGCTTCGGGTTACTGGACGTGGTTCAATATGGGGCTGATGTGAAATCATTGTGGGAGGAATTAGTGTGGGTTGTATTTGGGTAGGTGATGTGGGCTGATGTGTATGGATCATGGGCGTGGGAGATACTGGGGAAGTTGGCCGGATTCTATCATCTGGTGGGGCCGTGGGAGAAGGGATTAATTCAGGTGGTGGTGTTGGATTTATGGTGGGTTGGGTCAAAGATAATGATTGATTTTGAAGATAATGGACTGTGTATGGAGTGAATCCACTATCAAAAAAATCATAAGTATTAGGTTGTGGTTTATGCACTGTAGCAAAAGGAAATTTGCTTTCATCAAAATAAACATGCCGACAAGTGATAATTTTATTACTTGATAAATCCAAACACTTATAACCATGATGATTCGAAAGATATCCCAAAAATACACAAGGAGTTGAACGAGCTTGCAATTTGTTTATTGTAGTAGATGGAAAAAGAGGATAACACAAACATCCAAAAATCCTAATGTGAGAATATAATGGATCTTTTTGGTATAGAACCTTTAGTGGGGACTCGTTGGCCAATAATTTACTCGGAAGTATATTATGTAAATATGTTGCCATTTGCAATGCATGATGCCAAAATGAAGGTGGTACGGATGCATGAACTAGAAGAGTTCTCATGATATTATTAATGGATCAAATTTTTCTTTCAGCTTTCCCATTTTGTGAGGAAGTATGTGGACATGAAAAACGAAATGCAATGTCATTCGAATCACAAAATTTCCAAAACAAATTATTATCAAATTCTCCCCCATTGTCACATTGTACATTTTTAATGTCACGTTTAAATTGAGTTCGAATATGTGCTTGAAGTTTTGCAAACATAGAAAAAACTTGTGATTTTTTAGCAATGGGAAACGTCCACAAATATTTAGAATAGTCATCCAAAAAAAGCACATAATAACGATGTCCCGAAGAACTCAATACGGGGGATGTCCAAAGATCACTATGAATAATATCAAAAGGCATAAATGTCATAGATGTAGATGCAACAAAAGGCAACTTAATATGTTTTTCGAGTACACAAGATTGACAAACCTTAGACCTAGAGGTACGAGTACAATCAGTCATTTTATTTTGTCGAAGCGACTCTAAAACTGAGGCTCCCGGGTGACCCAAACGATCATGCCAGAGGGACGACGCTAAAAAAGCAGAATTTGGAGAAATTATATTTTGACTTGTGGAGGATATGGGATAAAGCTCACTTGTGCTATCACATCGCATTAGGTGCGTCCCTGTCTGCAAGTCATGCACAGAAAATCAAAACGGATCAAAGATTACAGACACATTATTATCAGTAGTAAACTTCCTTACCGACACTAAATTTTTTATGATTTTAGGTGCATGAAGGACATTTTTTAAGGATAATGGTGGGTTTGGTGGAGGTAAGGATGTATGTCCATAACCGCGAATTGGAATTGAGTGTCCGCTACCAACAAGAATTCCATTATTTTTGCTCAAATTAAAATAAGACGAAAGATTACCTTGTGTGGACGTCATATCAGCCGTTGCCCCGGTGTCCATGTACCAATCCGGATCAGGCTGAGAAAGGGACATCGTATGCATTACCGATTCGATGTCCGTTGGAGTTGTTGTTGCATAGGCTTGTTGCTGCTGTGGTCTCGGGCCCAATACACCAGGCTGTCTTGGCTTAGGTTGATGAGCCCATGGTTGAGTTGGGTAAGGACATGGAGCCATGGCCCAAGGAGCTTGCATCAACGCCCACCAAGGAGGTTGAGTCCACTGCTGCTGATTCCAATGTTGTCCACCACCACCGGTCTGACTACCCCAGCGGTTGTTGCTGCGTCCGCCACTAGCTTGGCTGTTACCGCCGCCCTTATTTTTGTTACGGTTTTTGGGATTGTTGCGATTTTTGTTGATCATTGCACGACCATTGGAATTATTGCTTTGATGTGGTGTTTGAAAAGAGGAACCAGCATCAGGAGAATAATTATTAGCAACAAGGCCAGTGGAACCAGAATCTTGCTTTGCTCGCTCCAAAAGTGTGGTCTCCTCCAATGCAAGTTTGGACCGAGCCGTAGCAAAGGTAGGTAAGGTCTTCTTGTTCTGCATCATGGTGACAAAATTTGAGTATTGTTCTGTCAAGCCTTGAAGCATTTTCAGAACCATACTGTGATCACTGACCGGAGCCCCGACATTGGCTAGTTGATCGGCAAGACTTTTAAGACGATTGCAATAAGCATTTTTCGTCGAAAAATCAGCAAGGTTTGTGTTGGTAAATTCCTTATTAAGGTACATAGCCCTTGAATTTTTATTGTCTTAAAAAAGATCAGCAACACTTTTCCAAGCATGTTCAGCCGAGTCATCGTCAATGAGAATGGAGGTGAGGATGTCGGAAGAGATCGTGGCATAAATCCACTGCAAGACCACTGCATCAAGGCGCTTCTAGAGAGCGAGATCGTCGGCTTTGGTCTTCTCATATGTAGCCTTCGCCTCTGCATCAGTAGGAAGGATGATATGTTCAAGCACGTCATGGACTCGTGCTTGAACTTTGAATAACACCGACCACGAGCGGTACTGCCCAGATTCTAAATCCAACGTGATAGGAATAAGGGATTTCACATTGGTGATAGACAAGGCAGGATGGAATTTTTGAGTTTCAGACATGGTTTTCAAATTAGGTGATGATGTTTCAGACATGGTTAAGTAGAAAAGGATTGCGAAAGCAAGAGAAAGGAAAGGGTGAGGACTCGTGATACCATAAAAGAATATAATTCCTTCCTCTTTCTATTCCATGATCAATCAGTATATATACAAGAATTCCTAGCATTCCTTGCTGTCAGTCCGTAACAGAATGCTTATCTCAAGGCTATATCTATGGTAACTAATAATATATGGTCAACACCAAATAATACTCATTAATATACAATAATATACAATCAATAATAAATCCAAACTAATAATGATTATTGCCTATTCTATCAATTTCTACTTTTTTTTCCACATAGCTATTAATATTTCTCTTCAATTTCTTTAAAGTTTTTTTTAAGCTCTTAGAAAACATTTCGAAAAAATCATTAAAGATATTTTTTATTTTTATTTCTTTTATTTTCATTTTTGTGATTTGTTGGTTGTGTGGATCATAAATTTTAGATCCACTTTTCTTCATCTTTTTTCCTTTTGATCGATGAAAGTCTAAACGATCTTGGAATTCCCTTTGTTGAATTTCGATCAAGACGAGATCGTTACCATTTTTCTCTTCGTGTGGCATCGCTTTAGGATGACGATCTATATATCGTTCATCTCGCATGCATTAGCACACATATCTTATTGGTCGGCCTCATTTGTAGGGTAATTGCTCCAATAAATTACTCGGCGTGTGCTTAACATAGACCAAAATTTGTCCCTAATCGGAATAAATCCAATTCAACACTTGTACTTTCGTGGATCGGACCTTGATTGGTCGCGTCATCCCAAGGTTGATTATTTGATTGCATTATTTCCATAACCTTTAAAGCTTTATGCGTAGTTGCTTTGGGTATCCCAATCTTCTTTCAAGTCTTCGTTAAAGTTGGTATAATCGCATTAATTAATCACCGTAGTGCAAGATATGAAGCGGAATCGGTTGCCTTTTTTCATCTTCTTTGACACTAGTTGCTTTGTTATTTTGGTTGTGGATGATTAAGTTCACCGTACCATTATTATGTATATATATTGCTACTATATACTATATTTTGACTACTTCTTGCTCCCTACCTCTTTTATCTTTTATGCTTCATTATTATCATCTCATATCATGTTTATGATTCCGCAATTTTTCCTTTGTCCGTTGGACACATGTTTATGCTTATGTCTTCTTTTTCTCTTTGTCCATTTGGACACAAAAATATTAATAAAGGCTTAAACCATAAAAAACTTAATTCTCCTCATGTTGGACTATTGGTTACTAGCCTATGCTTTGGAGTGATCTCTTTATGAACTTCTTTTGAAGTAATATTGGACTTAAGGACCAAGAATTAGGACTTCCTTTGCTTGGAGTATTGATTGAAGATTTGCCTTTATTTGGCCATTTTGCTTAAGGATGTAATTATTTCAATATTGCTTTGAAGTGGCTCCATTGTGGTTAGATTGTTCTATTCCTTGGCTTTTATTTTATGCACTAGGATAGTCACTTCTTCTCCTCCCCATTCTTCAATTTTCAAAACTCTCTCCCATTTGCAAAATCTTCTTGTTTTCAAACTTTCACCTCTTTCTTAATAAAACCTTGACTTTGGTCAAGTGATTTTTTTAAAGCTTTGTTTTCTTAAATAAATGTCAATTTATCTTAATCATCTTCGACTATTTCAAAAGACTTAAAAAAATACAAAAACTCATTCAAATTTTGTGTGCTTTATGCCTCTTTTCTTTTTTACTTTTTTTCCAAAGAAATTAGACATGAGTCATTTTTTTTATGAGATGTAAAACTCCTAACCATGGTATTTTGTTGAAAGTATGGTTATTTTCCACTTAGGTGTTGAAGTGGTTAGTCTTTTTGATGTTAATCCAAGCAAATCCTCCATCTTAATGTGAAGCAAATGCCTCTTTCCCATACCTTTGGGTAATTAGTTGAGTATTCTCTCTTGAGAATGACGGGTTGTCTTTTTCAAGATAAAATGAACCATAACCAATAATTTTTGTTCTGTGTACCATGAACTACGGGGTTTTGATCCTACATTGCACACCGTGGGTACGTAGGCATGAGGCGATAAGTCTCTCCAAACACAAAAATATAAAAAAATAGTTCTCCTCTCATCTCTTCAATCTCTTTTTCAAGCATACCCTTTTTTTAGACCAAAAAGCAGTGAATACATCAAAGGCTCCTATAGAGTACTATAGATGTATTGGGTGCGTAAAACCTTCCCTTTACATAACCAACCCCCCTTACCCTTATCTCTTTAGGTCTTGTTCGCTCTTTTTTCCTTTCCTTTATGGATAAAAATAAAAGTGCGGTGGCGACTCTTGCTTATTTTTGAGTTGAGTTTATTAATAGCTTATACTCACAAATTTTACCGCTACAATGATAATGCTTTAAACGTTGCCCATTTACTATGAATGGTTCGTTATTCCTACCCTTAATTTCTATCGCACCGCTTTGTAACACTTTGGCTATTTCAAAAGGACCAGACCATCTAGATATTAGTTTCCCAGGAAAAAGTTTAAGTCTTGAGTTAAATAGGAGCACAACGTCTCCCACACTGAATTATTTTCTAGATAAACGCATATCATGCCATTTCTTAGTTCGTTCCTTGTATATTTTGGCGTTTTCATAAGCGTCTAGTCTTAACTCTTCTAGTTCGTGCAGATCTAGGATTCACTTTTTACCTGCAGTAGCATAGTTTAAGTTTAGGGTTTTAATAGCCCAATAGGCTTTGTGCTCTAATTCCACGGGTAAGTGGCAGGATTTACCATAGACTAGTTTGAAAGGTGTGGTTCCGATTGGTGTTTTGTAGGCCGGCTTATATGCCCATAAAGCTTCATTAAGTTTGGATGACCAATCTTTCCAAGAGGTGGTGAAGGTCTTCTCTAAGATTTGTATTATCTCTCTATTCGAGACCTCAACCTGTCCACTAGTTTGTGGATGATATGGTGTTGCTACACGGTGTCTTACTCCATACTTCAATAGCAGTTTGTCAAATATTTTTGATATGAAGTGGGAGCCACCGTCACTTATGACAAGTCTCGGCACACCAAATATGGGAAAGATTATGTTTTTAAAAAGCTTCATGACTACTCGTGTGTCATTTGTAGGAGAAGCTATAGCCTCAATCCATTTTGAAACATAGTCGACACCTATGAGTATATATTTATTTCCAAAGGATGATGGGAAAGGTCCCATGAAATCAATCCCCCATACATCGAAAACTTCTACTTCCAATATGCCTTTTTGGGGCATCTCATCGCGTCTTGATATGTTACCAGTGCGTTGGCACCGGTCGCAGTTTAATCTCGTGATATGGACATCTTTCCAAAGGTTAGGCCAGAATAGGCCGGATTGCAGGATCTTGGCGCATGTCTTTGAAGTACTTGCATGTCCTCCATAAGGAGCAGAGTGACAATGAGAGATGATGTCTTCTATTTCATCTTCAGGGACGCAACGGCGGAAAATACCGTCGGCTCCTCTCTTAAAGAGCAGAGGTTCATCCCAATAATAATTTTTTAGATCATGAAAGAATTTTTTTCTTTTGTTGATAAGATAAGTCCGGTGGAAGTACTCCAGCTGCTAAGTAGTTGACTATGTCAGCATACCATGGCAGGATTGTATGTGCGTTAATTTCTTCCACGGATTCTTCTATTGTTGGTTCATTTAAGTGTAGTTTAGACATATCACTTTCAAGTTGGGCTATGAGTTGCTCATATGGGAAATCATCATTAATAGGCACTTGTTCTGGTTTAATTCCTTCTATTCTTGATAGATGGTCTGCAACGACATTTTCGGTTCCCTTTTTATCTTTTATTTCTAGATCAAATTCTTGTAAGAGTAGGATCCATCTTAGCAGTCTAGGTTTTGCATCCTTTTTGCTTAATAAATACCTAATAGCAATGTGGTCTGTATAAATGATGATCTTCGCTCCCACTAGGTAAGAACGGAATTTGTCAAGGGCAAAAACCACAACTAGAAGTTCTTTTTCTGTGGTGGCGTAGTTCATTTGAGCAGGATCTAAGGTTCTACTTGTGTAGTAAATAGCATGGAGTTTTATATCCCTTCTTTGTCCTAAAACTGCACCTACGGCATAATCACTCGCATCATACATGATTTCAAATGGTAGTCTCCAATCTGGTGGTTGCATGATAGGTGCGGTAATGAGAGTCGTTTTCAAATACTCAAACGCTTTTAGACATTTCTCATCGAAGATAAATTCAGCGTCTTTCATTAATAAACCGGTCAGTGGTTTGGTGATTTTCGAGAAATCTTTTATGAATCGTCGGTAGAAACCGGCGTGTCCTAAGAAACTTCGTATTTCTCGTACGGTTTTCGGAGGTTGAATATTTTTTATAATCTCTATCTTAGCTTTATCAACTTCAATCCCTCTATCGGATACAACGTGTCCAAGTACGATTCCTTGATTTACCATGAAATGGCATTTCTCCCAGTTTAATACGAGATTGACTTTTACGCATCTTTCAAGTACCATTTCTAGGTTCGATAGACATCCTTCAAAGCTCTGCCCACAAACAAAAAAGTCATCCATAAACACTTCCATAATGTCATCTATAAAATCAGCAAAGATTGACATCATGCATCTTTGGAATGTGGCAGGACCGTTACATAGTCCAAACGGCATTCATCGATAAGCAAATGTCCCATAGGGACATGTGAAAGTTGTCTTTTCTTGGTCATCAGGATGTATCGGGATTTGAAAGAATCCTGAATAGCCGTCTAAATAGCAGAAGTGCGAGTGTTTGGCCAATCGTTCCAACATCTGGTCGATGAAAGGCAATGGGAAATGATCTTTACGAGTGGCTTTGTTCAACTTTCTATAATCGATGCACATTCTACTTCCAGTTACAACTCTTTGTGTTATATATTCACCTTTTGCGTTCTTGACAACTGTAACACCTCCCTTCTTTGGTATGACATGTATTGGGCTAACCCATTTACTGTCCGATATCGGGTATACAATTCTTGCTTCTAAAAGTTTTTTTACTTCATCCTTGACTACAGTGCCTAAAATTGGATTAATCCTTCTCTGATGTTCTCTAGAGGATTTACAGTCTTCCTCTAGCATAATGCATACAAATAGAAGGACTTATTCCTTTAAGGTCAGCGATGTTATAGCCTAACGCAGTTGGATATTTTCTTAAGACATCTAAAAGTTTCTTAGTTTCGGTCTGTCCTAAATCTGCATTGACTATCACAGGTAGTTCGAGTTCTGCGTCCAAGAATTCATACCTTAAATTATTGGGTAGTGTTTTCAATTCTAGAGCTGGTTTCTTCGGGCAAGGCAGATGATCTGGTGTAAGTGCTAAACATTCGCTTAGGCTATCGTCTTAATAAGGTTCACTCCAATTGTCATCTTTTAAAATCGGAGGTATTGGAATTTTTAGAATATCTGAGTATGTAGTTGGTTCCATCTCTATTTCTCTTACGCACTCATCTATGACATCTAGTAGATAACATGTGTCGTCTATAGCTGGAGCTTGTAAGAATTGTGTCAAAATAAATTCAACCTTCTCTTCACCAACTTCAAAAGTTAGCCTACCCCTCTTCACGTCTATAATGGCTCCAGCGGTAGCTAAGAATGGTCTTCCTAATATGATAGGAGTAGTGGAGTCTTCTTTAATATCCATGATTATGAAATCGATAGGGATATAGAATTGTCCTATTCGGACTGGAACATTCTCTAGTATACCAACTGGGTATTTAATAGAGCGGTCAGCTAATTGAACAGACATCTTAGTTGGTCTTAATTCTCCCATATCAAGCTTTTTGCATATGGATAAGGGCATTACACTAATGCTGGCTCCTAAGTCGCATAGAGCTTTGTCTATCACGAACTTTCCAATTACACAAGGTATGGAGAAACTACCTGGGTCTTTCAGCTTATGAGGCATATTGTTTTGAATTATTGCGCTACACTCAACAGTAAGTGTAACTGTTTCGTTATCCTCAATCTTTTTCTTATTGGATAGGATTTCTTTAAGGAACTTAGCATATGCGGGCATTTGAGTGATAGCTTCTGTAAAAGGTATTGTGATATTCAATTGTTTCAGAAGTTCAACAAATTTCTTAAATTGCCCTGCAGTTTTGGAGTTTGTAAATCTTTGAGGATACATAATAGGTGGTTTATATGGTGGTGGAGGCACATAAGGTTTTTCTTTATTTACGGCCTCTTGGTCATTATCTTCCTTTTCCTTGGGTTCATTTTCCTTCTCAGTTGTTGTGCTATCAGGCCTTTGGTACATGGCTGGATTCTGAAGTCTCGGATCAATGGGTCCATCTAATTCTTTTCCACTTCTCAGTATAACAGCATTTGCATGTCCTTTTGGATTAGGTTGCGGCTGTCCAGGAAATGTTCCAGCAGGAGCAGCAGTAGGTGCTTGTTGTTGGGCCACTTGTGAAATTTGCGTTTCCAGCATTTTGTTGTGAGTGGCCAATGCGTCTACTTTGTTTGCTAATTGCTTAATCTGTTCACTAGTGTGTACGTTTTGATTCAGGAATTCTTTGTTTGTTTGAGTCTGGGTATCTATAAAGTTTTCTATCATCAATTCAAGGTTAGACTTCCTAGGAACATTTGGTGCAGCTATGGCAGCCTTTTGATAACCTGGTGGTGTAGCAGGTGCTTGACCAGGTGCATACAGTGCATTGTTGTTTTTGTAAGAGAAGTTTGGATGATTTTTCCAACCAGGATTATAGGTATTTGCATAAGGGTTTGCTTGAGCATAATTCACTTGGTCTGTAGAGACTCCTGCTAAAACTTGGCATTCAGGGGCAGCATGTCCAGCTGTTCCACATAATTCGCAGTTTGGAGCTACAGCAGCCACGGTGGCTGTGGGTGTTATGGTCAAGTTATCTATCTTCTGAGCTATGGCATCTACCTTAGTACGAACATGATCTAGGCTAGAAACTTCGTACATTCCTCCTTTTGGTTGGGATTTATCCACTGGAGTTATTTCACCTCCCCATTGGTAATGATTCTGAGCCATACTCTCGATGAGTTGGTGGGCCTCATCATAGGGTTTATCCATCAGTGTACCACCAGCGGTGGCATCTATTGTCAACCTTGTATTGTACAAGAGACCATTGTAAAATGTATGGATGATTAACCAATCTTTAAGACCATGATGCGGACATATACTCCTCATGTCTTTGTATCTTTCCCAAGCATCGTAAAGAGACTCGTTGTCCTTTTGTCTAAAACTGTTAATTTGGGCTCTCAGCATAGCTGTTTTGCTTGGTGGATAATATCGTGCCAGGAAGACCTTCTTTAAATCCTCCCAAGAAGTAACGGAGTTTGATGGCAAGGATTGCAACCAAGCCCAAGCTCTGTCTCTTAATGAGAAAGGGAAAAGACGTAGTCTTATGGCGTCTGCGGTTACACCATTTGCCTTCATTGTGTCTGCGTACTGCACAAACTTGGTCAAATGTTCGTTGGGATCTTCTGTAGGGTTTCCAGAAAACTGATTTTGTTGCACAGAAGATAACGGCGAGGGTTTCAACTTGAAATCGTTTCGGTTTATAGCTGGAGCGACAATGCTGTTGTGTGGCTCTTGTTGAGATGCGGCAGCATAATACTTAAGAGAACGGTTTTGTGGTAGGTCAGCCATGTTTGTTTCTGATTCTAAATCTGATTCAGATTCAAGTTCGGCTTCAATTTCAGGTTCTGATAAAGGAAAAGGGATTTCATGAGCTAAGCGGTATTCTCGGATACGTCTTTTTACGGTAAGATGACGTTCAGGTTCGTTTGTCGGTCGTGTGAGGTCTTCGCCTTGTGAGCGAGTAATTGGCATACAATCGACAGAATGGGATATTGGGTTTTTGCCTTAGTCTATACGGCGCAACAAAGGAGTTACGATATCGACTTAATTAGTCCCAGGCAACGGCGCCAAAAACTTGACCGCTATTTAGTGTGCCTAAATGTTTCTGACTGCAAGTATACAGTTGTATCGCGTAGTTTTAAAAGATTATCGATCCCACAGGGACTAAAAATTGAACGTACCGTTATCTAATGTTACTATGTAAATCTAAGGCTAATCTGTTATGGTTTTGGATTCAAAATGGGAAATTAATGGAAGACTAAATATTAGAAATAAACTAGTTAATATTAGGATATCGGTACGTAATTCAGTATACCATCGTGGATTCAATGAAACATAAGCATAAAAAATAAGTCACAATATAATTCTGTAGAAAATACTAGTTTAAAAGCCTTCACCTCACACTCTCGTGGTTATTGCTTCGGACTATACCCTTAAATCATAATGTCTGCTCTCGCTAGCCCATTTGAGTTTAAAAATAATTTTTGAAAACTAATAAGTCCTAATTAACTTTAAAGCGCTCTCGCTGTTTTTAAAACCAATGCCCAATTTCAGCTATCCGGTTAAAATCTCATACTCTCGTGGTCTTGATCCTAACCTTTGTTACCTTTTTACTCTCGTAATAAAAGTTGATTTTTAAATTAAGAAATCGGAGCCAAAAAAAAATTAAGTTGTTTATGCTTTTAGCTTAGGATCATCGAATCCATTCCGGTTAACTTAATTACATACCGATAAAATGAGTTTAGCTCGACATACTAATTAAAACAAACATAAATAAGCATGAACAATTGAATGTTAAAACAAACATGATAAAAGGAAAACAAATAATGCTAATATTAATGATAAAAACCTGGTAAAGAGTAGTAATTCAATTCTAGCAAGTCCTCCATAAGTCGGTAGGCTCTTGCTCGATTGATCGGAACACGAATGATGAAGACAAGATTAAATCTAACTATGGTGTGATAGCCCCTCAATGTGATAAACTATCACTATTTGGATAACGGTTTAACAAAGAAAGGAAAACAGGAACAAAACAAGAACAAGAATAAAACTCTGGAATAAATTCTGCAACAATACGGTACTTTGGAAAAGAAAATGTGTGTCCCATTTTCGACTCCGTCTCATATATATAGCCTCTGCATTTCCTTCAGTTGGAGAGAATATAGGAGAACCACTTAGTCAGTTACTTGGTTGGAAACCTAGCAATTCTCGGAAGAAAATGTGATCGTGTAAAAGAAACTTCTTCATGGCCACGTCTGTTTTGAACGTTATAATCTGTGTGGTATGTGTGACGATCGTGGCGCATCTGTGAAGGTCGTGGCATGTTGTGGATGTATGACGGTCGTGGCGTGTGTGTGACGTTCATCACACACACCATTTCCATTTTTCTATTATTTTTCTGTTATCTCTGTCTGTTTTCTCCTTGCTTTGCTACTTTTCTGCACTTTGCACATTTTTAGCTTGGAAACTGAAATACCTGCGAAAACACTTGAATATCCTCGGAATAATCGGATATTAGACTGAAATGGGATAAGATTTGAATATAAATCAAGGCAAAAATACGATATGTTTTCGTGTTATCAAAATCCCCTACACTTGAATCTTTGCTTGTCCTCAAGCAAACAATCAGTTAAAATTGGACAAGCTTTATCAAATGCACACACATGGTACACCTATGGATTTGAAAATGTTAGAGGGCTTCTCGTTAGTAAGACCGGTACTTGTATAGAACATTAAAGATACATTAATGACATATAGCGACAAGTATGATCGTAGACCTCTCTTTTGTACAATCCAGTTCTAATCATTCTATTATAATTCAACCCAAAGTTTTCGTGTCTGTTTCACCCGGTTTCATTCTAGCGCAATCACATTAAGCCCTTTGCTTTTTTCACGCACGTAGTGGAGTAGCCGGTTAGTGATTTGATCCTTTTTTTTTCTTTAGCACGAGGCCTGATACACGAGTGTGGTAACCCTTTATACATCTTATTCGTAAATTGCTGGGGATCGAACCGTAGTTCGCCCTACCTAGTCCAGAATCAGGTACCTCTGAACCAATCGACAACGAATTTCTTTCTTTTCTTGTAAGTTTTTGCAACTTTAAGATTTGGTGCATCTTTTATTTTTCTCAGCAGACAAAAATAAGAAAGATTCTTCTTTTCATGATTGGGCATCAAACACTTATATTCATCGGCTCCCCACGTGGTTTGTGATTAAGACAGTGCTGACTGCTAATATAAACTATTGGGGGTACTTTAGGACTGAACTCGAGGTATCGGAATAATAAGTATTGAAATTGATATCGCATACGCAAGAGGTCTTAGGTGTCAAGACGGTATCGATCTTGTTAGGACTTTTCCCAACTTCCTAACATAGCCTATATCTTGGTATGTCACGTTGAGCATTGATCGGAAAAATTTTTGTTATAGCAGAATAAAGTGGGGAAATCGAATAATGAATGAAAATTCTCATATAAATGCTTTGATAAAAGGGAAATATGAAAAAGGAAATACAAAAACGGAAATAAAGTAAAAAAACTAGCTCTCCCACACTATATCGGACACTGTCCTCAATGTTGCGATATAAAGGGGAACAACAACAAAAACTAGTAAAAAACAAATTAAGGAGTCCCACGTCCTCTGCCTCTAGAGCGCCCGCGTCCATGCTGTGCCACATGATCTGGAATGCCGACATGATGGATGTAGTCATGTAAGTGCCGCACTCGTAAGGTCAAGGCGCCCATCTCATCAATTACGCCGTCGAGCCGCTGGGTTTCGGTAACTTGCCCTTGCTGGATCTGTTGCATGAGATGCATCATTTCAGTATACTGCGCCTGTTATTGCGCTTCTCTTTGGGCAGCCAGCTGGTTTTGTTGCCAGATTCCCCTTATGATTTCTTCATTTGTAACGGGATCTTGGTCGGGTCGGCTATGTAAGAATTATATAGCAGGAATTATATACCCGATATCGGACAATAAATGGGTTAGCCCAGTACATGTCGTACCAAAGAAGGGAGGTGTTACAGTTGTCAAGAATGCAAAAGGTGAATCTATAACACAAAGAGTTGTAACTGGAAGTAGAATGTGCATCGATTATAGAAAGTTGAACAAAGCCACTCATAAAGATCATTTCCCATTGCCTTTCATCGGCCAGATGTTGGAACGATTGGCCAAACACTCGCACTTCTGCTATTTAGACGGCTATTCAGGATTCTTTCAAATCCCGATACATCCTGATGACCAAGAAAAGACAACTTTCACATGTCCCTATGGTACATTTGCTTATCGACGAATGTCGTTTGGACTATGTAACGCTCCTGCTGTAACACCCCGATTTTTAGCAATTAGTTATTTATATTAATTATTGAGTGATTTCATGAAATATTGATTTATGTGATTTATCTAATTTATTTGAAATATTTGATTTAAATGAATTACTTGATTTAGTGAACTTATATGAATTAATTGATTTAATTGATTAAATTGAAATATGTGATTTAATTTATTATTTGAAAATAAATTGAATTGTGGAATTTATCTAATTATTTATTTTAATTAGATTGTTAGTATTTAGTAAACTATTTAATTTATTCTATTTAAGAGAACTTATGGTTACTAGAATTAATGGGCTTTGAGGGAGGTGTTAGAAGTAAAAGAAAATAATGGTTGAGTTAAGCCCATTTTATTGAATGAATAGTAGGGTTTTAGTAAGATAGTTAGTAAGGTTGGGAAAACAAAAACCAGAAAAATTAGAAGAGGAAAAGTGTAGAGGAAGAGGAGAGGAAGGAGGAAACCAAAGAACAAGAGCAAATTCATCAAGAAATTCAAGGTAAATGTGGGTTTTTCTCTCATTATTGGGGTTATTGGGTGTTGATTATTGGGTAGAAATGAGGTTAATGAAAAATCCCCAAACTTTTTCTTTGAAACTGAAATTAATTAGGTTAATGATTATTTCTGAAATTATTAATTTTTTATGTTTAAAAAAATTGATTTTTGATGATAGTTTAGAGACTCATTTAATATTTAGGATATCTATTGAAGTTGAGAATTTGGAAATACTTCCCTGTTTCTGTTATAGTGTTGCGCAGGAACCCATGTTCCTTGAAGTAATGTGGTAATTGGTATAATGAATATTATATAGTGACAATGATTTAATATAGTGGCACACTAGGTACTTAGTAGGAATGAAATGCATAATGTAGCTAATGAAATACACATGAGTCTTAAACTGTAGTGCATGGATATTTGGTAGAACTGAAAATGTAATATTTGTTTCTTCAATAATGCTGGAGCATAATATTAATAGGTAATGAAAGTAGTATATATATTAGTAAGTATAGGATTTGTATTTAGAAAACTTATTAAACAATTTATTGAATATTGAATACTGAATGTTATATAATAAATATATTTTACTAAATTCCTAATAATTAATTAGAATGAGAATTAGTTATTTAAATTTAGTTACTTTAATTAAATATTGGTTATTTATCAAATATGAATTATTTATTTCAAGTTTGATTGTTTATTTAAATATTGATTAATATTTATTGAATAGTGAAATATTATTGGTTATTTATTAAAATATTGAATAAATATTGAATATTTATTAATTACTTGATAATTAGTCAAATATTGAATTATTTATTGAATATTAAATTGTTTATTGAATTTTCAATTATTTATTGAATATTGGATTTATTTATTGAATATTGACTAATTATTGGAATATTGGTAGTTTATTAAAATAGTACTTATTTATTGAATATTAAAATTAATTAATTATTTAGATATTGATTATTTATTGAATATTGAATAATTAATGAATATTGAATTGATTAGTGAATATTTATTGAGTATCGAATTTTTTATTATTAGTGATTGATTAATTATTCTATATTAAATTGATGATGTGTGATTTGTGAAATGAGATTAGATTGTGTTGATTCTTGTAAATCACTTGTTATGTGTAGTGATAATATTTAAAGTATAAGTACTTTGATTATGAAATTATGTTGTGTGTGCAATTGTGTGATAATTCAAGTGTGATGAATTATTTGATATATGCATGATATTAAGATTAGAGAATGGTCTTAATTGCATATGGTTGTTGATTGCATACGCATCATTTGTGTCAAGAGGCAATGCTTGCTAGTTCCGTGGGAGCTAGTGACTTGTCCCAAACCTAGAGAGGGGTTTAAAAGCTTAGAGAACGGGCTTTGTGTGTTATTGGTCTAGAGAACGGACCCGGTTTAATGTAAAAACCGAAAAATAATAACAAGTGTTGGTACCACATGGCATGAGTTGCATTGAGTTTGCATCGAGTCGCATGACATATATGATTGTTATATGGAAGTATGTGTGTGATTGTGACTTGTTAAGTATTGGAATGTGAGATGAATTGTGTGGATACTTGAGTGATTCTTGTTGATGAATATTGAAGTGTGGGATTGTTTGCATTTATGTTTACATGCTTTACATTAATCATTATCTTATAATTTCAATATTGATGTGAATTCTCACCCTTCTGTTGGAATGATGTTTTATACGACATCGCTCAGGTACTGAAGATTAGAGTTGCTTGCTAGTACGAGGATAGCTATTTGGAGTAACTTGTTTAGCTTCCTTATTTATTTTGGGTCGAGTCGTGCTCTGATTATGTAACACTGGGGAACGTTTGATTCATCTTTCGAGAGATACGATTGTATACTCTGTTTATTTGTTAATCTGATTTGAATTTTATGGTGAAGTGGCTTTTTATGCCTAAGTTGATTTAATGAAGGAAATTTATTTGAGACTTAAATGTTTGAGATTTTTAATGAAAGTGATTCCGCTGCTACATGCTAATGTGAAATTTTTTGAAATGCATGAAATTACTAAAGTGTTAATGAGCATGACAGGTGTTTTATGATGTTTTGAAAAAGTATGTGACACCCTTTTGTGAAAGGCATGATATTTACTCTGATTTATTTATATATTTGGAGCGGGGTTTGGAAGGGTGTTACATTAGTGGTATCAGAGCAGGTCGGTCCATCCGGCCAGGTTGTCGAATGTTGTTTATTCCCTAGTATGCGACATGTGTGTGAAAACACTATCGGTACACGTTTGTCTTTCTAACCTTTGTCTGCAGGAGTGGGATTGAAACAAGTGGGGGAGAATCTTGTGCTTCTCCAAGATGTTTCAAGTGTGGAGTGGTGACTCAGTGTGTCGTTGAACGCTATTAAAGTTTGGTAAAGATGGTTTATGCCCCACCACGATTGTCGGTTGTCTATTGACAAATTGAGGAACTGATCACACTTAATCTCTTGTTGATAGTAGACGGGATCGTGTTGGATGGAATAGACGTGTCTTGCGAGCTAAGATGTCGTGTAGAGTTAGTTGTTTGGAGTTAAGCCAAGTGCTTACAGATTATTTTGATGAGTCGGTGCAGGATGGTGCTGAGATGTTTATGTTGATGGCAACTTTGAGTATTTGTGAAAATGGAGAAGTTGGTGCTTCGCCAATTGGTTGTGATTTTTCAGAAGTTTTTCCTGATGAGATAAGTGATTTACCGCCGGAACGCGAGGTGGAGTTTTCGATCGACTTAGTTCCTGGAACTAGTCCGGTATCGATGGCTCCATATCGTATGTCCGCATCGGAGTTGAAAGAGTGGAAGAGTCAACTTGAGGATTTGCTTGAGAAGAGGTTTATTCGTCCAAGTGTGTCACCGTGGGGTGCACCAGTTTTGTTGATTAAGAAGAAAGAAGGTTCTATGAGACTTTGTGTGGACTATAGACAATTGAACAAGGTGACTATCAAGAATAAGTATCCACTTCCAAGGATTGATGATTTGATGGATCAGTTGGCTAGTGCAAGTGTGTTCAGTAAGATAGATTTGAGGTTTGGGTATCATCAGATTCGTGTGAAGGCTGAAGATATTCAAAAGACTGCTTTCAGAACAAGGTATGGACATTATGAGTATTCTGTGATGCCATTTGGTGTGACTAATGCACCAGGTGTATTTATGGAGTACATGAATAGGATTTTCCATCCTTATTTGGACAAGTTTATGGTTGTGTTCATTAATGATATTTTGATCTATTCGAAGAGTGAAGAGGAACATGCTGAGCATCTGAAGATTGTGTTATCTGTGTTGAGAGAGAGAAGCAGTTGTATGCTAAATTTTCTAAGTGCGAGTTTTGGTTAAAGGAAGTTAGTTTTCTTGGACATGTGATTTCGAGTAGAGGTATTGCAATAGATCCATCGAAGGTTGAAGTGGTATCGCAATGGGAAGCTCCGAAATCAGTTTTTTTGAGATTATAAGTTTTCTTGGTTTGGCAAGTTATTATTGGAAATTTATTGAAGGATTTTCTAAGTTATCCTTGCCATTGACGCTATTGACTAGGAAGGGTCAAGCTTTTGTTTGGGATGCAAAGTGTGAGGAAAGTTTTCAAAAGCTTAAGAGGAGATTGACGACAACTCCTGTTTTGGTTTTACCGAATTCGTCAGAACCATTTGTTGTGTATTTTGATGCTTCTTTGATGGGTTTAGGAGGTGTGTTGATGCAAAATCGGAAAGTTGTAGCTTATGCTTCAAGGAAACTTAAAGTGCATGAGAGGAATTATCCGTCGGATGACTTAGAGTTAGCCGTTGTTGTGTTTGTGTTAAAACTTTGGAGGCATTACTTGTTTGGTACGAGATTTGAGGTGTATAGTGATCATAAGAGTTTGAAATATCTCTTTGACCAGAAGGAATTGAATGCGAGGCAAAGGAGATGGTTTGAACTTTTGAAAGATTATGATTTTGGTTTGAATTACCATCCGGGTAAAACGAACGTGGTAGTTGATGCATTGAGTAGGAAATCTTTGCATATGTCTATGATGATGGTAAAAGAGTTGGAAATGATTGAACAATTCTGTGATTTGAGTTTGGTGTGTGCGAAGACTTATTATGGAGTCTGGCTTGGTATGTTGAAGCTTACTAGTGGCATTCTCGATGAGATTCTAGGAGGTCAAAAATCTGATTTGAGCTTGGTTGATCGGTTGACTTTGATCAATCAAGGTCAAGGTGGTGATTTTCGGATTGATGAGAACGACATCATGAGGTGTCGTGATAGAGTTTGTGTTCCGGATATTGTTGAGATGAAGAAGAGTATTCTTGAGGAAGGACATCGTAGTGGATTAAGTATTCATCCGGGTGCTACTAAGATGTACTAAGATTTGAGGAAAGTATTTTGGTGGCCTCGTATGAAGAAGGATATTGCCGAGTTTGTGTATTCTTGTTTGACTTGCCAGAAGTCGAAGATTGAGCGTCAGAAACCGTCGGGTTTGATGCAACCGTTATCTATTCCTGAGTGGAAATGGGATAGCATATATATGGATTTTGTTTCTGGTTTACCTAGAACACCGAGTAACTTTGAAGCTATTTGGGTTATTGTGGATAGATTGACGAAATATGCTCACTTTATTCCTATGCGTATGGATTACCCGTTGGAGAGATTGGCGAAGCTGTACATTGAGAGGATTGTCAGTTTGCATGGTATTCCATCTAGCATTGTGTCAGATAGAGATCCGAGATTCACTTCGAGATTTTGGGAGAGTTTGCAAGGTGCCTTGGGTACGAAGTTGTGGTTGAGTTCTGCTTATCATCCGCAAACCGATGGACAGACTGAGAGGATGATTCAGTCACTTGAGGATCTTTTGAGAGCTTGTGTGTTGGAGAAAGGAGGAGCTTGGGATAGCTACTTGCCTTTGATTGAGTTCACTTATAACAATAGCTTTCATTCTAGTATCGGTATGGCACCGTTTGAGGCATTGTATGGTAGGCGGTGTAGGACACCGTTGTGTTGGTATGAGTCGGGAGAGAGTTCCGTGGTTGGACCCGAGATCATTCAACAAACCACTGATAAGATTAAGATTATTCAGGAGAAGATGAAGATTTCTTAGAGTCGTCAGAAGAGTTATCATGACAAGAGGAGAAAAGCACTTGAGTTTCAAGAAGGAGATCATGTGTTTCTTCGAGTCACTTCGATAACTGGTGTTGGTAGGGCGTTGAAGTCGCGTAAGTTGACACCGCGTTTCATTGGTCCTTATTAAATCTTGTAGAGGATGAGAGAGGTAGCCTATCGGATTATGTTGCCGTCGTCGCTTGCTAATCTCCATGACGTGTTCCATGTATCTCAGTTGAGGAAATACATTGCGGATCCGTCTCATGTAGTCCAAGTAGATGATGTGCAAGTGAGAGATACCCTGACTGTGGAGACATCACCTATGCGGATTGAGGATCGAGAGTCGAAGCAACTTTGAGGTAAAGAGATCGCGTTGGTGAAGGTCGCTTGGGGAGGACCGGCCGATGGAGACGTGACTTGGGAGCTTGAGAGTCAGATGAGGGAGTCATATTCTGAGTTATTCGTTTGAGGTAATTTTCGAGGGCGAAAATCTTTTAAGTGGGGGAGAGTTGTAACACCCCGATTTTTAGCAATTAGTTATTTATATTAATTATTGAGTGATTTCATGAAATATTGATTTATGTGATTTATCTAATTTATTTGAAATATTTGATTTAAATGAATTACTTGATTTAGTGAACTTATATGAATTAATTAATTTAATTGATTAAATTGAAATATGTGATTTAATTTATTATTTGAAAATAAATTGAATTGTGGAATTTATCTAATTATTTATTTTAATTAGATTGTTAGTATTTAGTAAACTATTTAATTTATTCTATTTAAGAGAACTTATGGTTACTAGAATTAATGGGCTTTGAGGGAGGTGTTAGAAGTAAAAGAAAATAATGGTTGAGTTAAGCCCATTTTATTGAATGAATAGTAGGGTTTTAGTAAGATAGTTAGTAAGGTTGGGAAAACAAAAACGAGAAAAATTAGAAGAGGAAAAGTGTAGAGGAAGAGGAGAGGAAGGAGGAAACCAAAGAACAAGAGCAAATTCATCAAGAAATTCAAGGTAAAGGTGGATTTTTCTCTCATTATTGAGGTTATTGGGTGTTGATTATTGGGTACAAATGAGGTTAATGAAAAATCCCCAAACTTTTTCTTTGAAACTGAAATTAATTAGGTTAATGATTATTTCTGAAATTATTAATTTTTTATGTTTAAAAAAATTGATTTTTGATGATAGTTTAGAGACTCATTTAATATTTAGGGTACCTATTGAAGTTGAGAATTTGGAAATACTTCCCTGTTTCTGTTATAGTGTTGCGCAGGAACCCATGTTCCTTGAAGTAATGTGGTAATTGGTATAATGAATATTATATAGTGAGAATGATTTAATATAGTGGCACACTAGGTACTTAGTAGGAATGAAATGCATAATGTAGCTAATGAAATACACACGAGTCTTAAACTGTAGCGCATGGATATTTGGTAGAACTGAAACTGAAAATGTAATATTTGTTTCTTCATTAATGCTGGAGCATAATATTAATAGGTAATGAAAGTAGTATATATATTAGTAAGTATAGGATTTGTATTTAGAAAACTTATTAAACAATTTATTGAATATTGAATACTGAATGTTATATAATAAATATATTTTACTAAATTCCTAATAATTAATTAGAATGAGAATTAGTTATTTAAATTTAGTTACTTTAATTAAATATTGGTTATTTATCAAATATGAATTATTTATTTCAAGTTTGATTGTTTAGTTAAATATTGATTAATATTTATTGAATAGTGAAATATTATTGGTTATTTATTAAAATATTGAATTATTTATTAAAATATTGAATAAATATTGAATATTTATTAATTACTGAATAATTAGTCAAATATTGAATTATTTATTGAATATTAAATTGTTTATTGAATTTTCAATTATTTATTGAATATTGGATTTATTTATTGAATATTGACTCATTATTGGAATATTGGTAGTTTATTAAAATAGTACTTATTTATTGAATATTAAAATTAATTAATTATTTAGATATTGATTATTTATTGAATATTGAATAATTAATGAATATTGAATTGATTAGTGAATATTTATTGAGTATCGAATTTTTAATTATTAGTGATTGATTAATTATTCTATATTAAATTGATGATGTGTGATTTGTGAAATGAGATTAGATTGTGTTGATTCTTGTAAATCACTTGCTATGTGTAGTGATAATATTTAAAGTATAAGTACTTTGATTATGAAATTATGTTGTGTGTGCAATTGTGTGATAATTCAAGTGTGATGAATTATTTGCGATATGCATGATATTAAGATTAGAGAATGGTCTTAATTGCATATGGTTATCGATTGCATACGCATCATTTGTGTCAAGAGGCAATGCTTGCTAGTTCCGTGGGAGCTAGTGACTTGTCCCAAACCTAGAGAGGGGTTTGAAAGCTTAGAGAACGGGCTTTGTGTGTTATTGGTCTAGAGAACGGACCCGGTTTAATGTAAAAACCGAAAAATAATAACAAGTGTTGGTACCACATGGCATGAGTTGCATTGAGTTTGCATCGAGTCGCATGGCATATATGATTGTTATATGGAAGTATGTGTGTGATTGTGACTTGTTGAGTATTGGAATGTGAGATGAATTGTGTGGATACTTGAGTGATTCTTGTTGATGAATATTGAAGTGTGGGATTGTTTGCATTTATGTTTACATGCTTTACATTAATCATTATCTTATAATTTCAATATTGATGTGAATTCTCACCCTTCTGTTGGAATGATGTTTTATACGACATCGCTCAGGTACTGAAGATTAGAGTTGCTTGCTAGTACGAAGATAGCTATTTGGAGTAACTTGTTTAGCTTCCTTATTTATTTTGGGTCGAGTCGTGCTCTGATTATGTAACACTGGGGAACGTTTGATTCATCTTTCGAGAGATACGATTGTATACTCTGTTTATTTGTTAATCTGATTTGAATTTTATGGTGAAGTGGCTTTTTATGCCTAAGTTGATTTAATGAAGGAAATTTATTTGAGACTTAAATGTTTGAGATTTTTAATGAAAGTGATTCCGCTGCTACATGCTAATGTGAAATTTTTTGAAATGCATGAAATTACTAAAGTGTTAATGAGCATGACAGGTGTTTTATGATGTTTTGAAAAAGTATGTGACACCCTTTTGTGAAAGGCATGATATTTACTCTGATTTATTTATATATTTGGAGCGGGGTTTGGAAGGGTGTTACATTAGTGGTATCAGAGCAGGTCGGTCCATCCGGCCAGGTTGTCGAATGTTGTTTATTCCCTAGTATGCGACATGTGTGTGAAAACACTATCGGTACACGTTTGTCTTTCTAACCTTTGTCTGCAGGAGTGGGATTGAAACAAGTGGGGGAGAATCTTGTGCTTCTCCAAGATGTTTCAAGTGTGGAGTGGTGACTCAGTGTGTCGTTGAACGCTATTAAAGTTTGGTAAAGATGGTTTATGCCCCACCACGATTGTCGGTTGTCTATTGACAAATTGAGAAACTGATCACCCTTAATCTCTTGTTGATAGTAGACGGGATCGTGTTGGATGGAATAGACGTGTCTTGCGAGCTAAGATGTCGTGTAGAGTTAGTTGTTTGGAGTTAAGCCAAGTGCTTACAGATTATTTTGATGAGTCGGTGCAGGATGGTGCTGAGATGTTTATGTTGATGGCAACTTTGAGTATTTGTGAAAATGGAGAAGTTGGTGCTTCGCCAATTGGTTGTGATTTTTCAGAAGTTTTTCCTGATGAGATAAGTGATTTACCGCCGGAACGCGAGGTGGAGTTTTCGATCGACTTAGTTCCTGGAACTAGTCCGGTATCGATGGCTCCATATCATATGTCCGCATCGGAGTTGAAAGAGTGGAAGAGTCAACTTGAGGATTTGCTTGAGAAGAGGTTTATTCGTCCAAGTGTGTCACCGTGGGGTGCACCAGTTTTGTTGATTAAGAAGAAAGAAGGTTCTATGAGACTTTGTGTGGACTATAGACAATTGAACAAGGTGACTATCAAGAATAAGTATCCACTTCCAAGTATTGATGATTTGATGGATCAGTTGGCTAGTGCAAGTGTGTTCAGTAAGATAGATTTGAGGTTTGGGTATCATCAGATTCGTGTGAAGGCTGAAGATATTCAAAAGACTGCTTTCAGAACAAGGTATGGACATTATGAGTATTCTGTGATGCCATTTGGCGTGACTAATGCACCAGGTGTATTTATGGAGTACATGAATAGGATTTTCCATCCTTATTTGGACAAGTTTATGGTTGTGTTCATTAATGATATTTTGATCTATTCGAAGAGTGAAGAGGAACATGCTGAGCATCTGAAGATTGTGTTATCTGTGTTGAGAGAGAGAAGCAGTTGTATGCTAAATTTTCTAAGTGCGAGTTTTGGTTAAAGGAAGTTAGTTTTCTTGGACATGTGATTTCGAGTAGAGGTATTGCAATAGATCCATCGAAGGTTGAAGCGGTATCGCAATGGGAAGCTCCGAAATCAGTTTTTTTGAGATTATAAGTTTTCTTGGTTTGGCAAGTTATTATTGGAAATTTATTGAAGGATTTTCTAAGTTATCCTTGCCATTGACGCTATTGACTAGGAAGGGTCAAGCTTTTGTTTGGGATGCAAAGTGTGAGGAAAGTTTTCAAGAGCTTAAGAGGAGATTGACGACAACTCCTGTTTTGGTTTTACCGAATTCGTCAGAACCATTTGTTGTGTATTGTGATGCTTCTTTGATGGGTTTAGGAGGTGTGTTGATGCAAAATCGGAAAGTTGTAGCTTATGCTTCAAGGAAACTTAAAGTGCATGAGAGGAATTATCCGTCGGATGACTTAGAGTTGGCCGTTGTTGTGTTTGTGTTGAAACTTTGGAGGCATTATTTGTTTGGTACGAGATTTGAGGTGTATAGTGATCATAAGAGTTTGAAATATCTCTTTGACCAGAAGGAATTGAATGCGAGGCAAAGGAGATGGTTTGAACTTTTGAAAGATTATGATTTTGGTTTGAATTACCATCCGGGTAAAACGAACGTGGTAGTTGATGCATTGAGTAGGAAATCTTTGCATATGTCTATGATGATGGTAAAAGAGTTGGAAATGATTGAACAATTCTGTGATTTGAGTTTGGTGTGTGCGAAGACTTCTTATGGAGTCCGGCTTGGTATGTTGAAGCTTACTAGTGGCATTCTCGATGAGATTCGAGGAGGTCAAAAATCTGATTTGAGTTTGGTTGATCGGTTGACTTTGATCAATCAAGGTCAAGGTGGTGATTTTTGGATTGATGAGAACGACATCATGAGGTGTCGTGATAGAGTTTGTGTTCCGGATATTGTTGAGATGAAGAAGAGTATTCTTGAGGAAGGACATCGTAGTGGATTAAGTATTCATCCGGGTGCTACTAAGATGTACTAAGATTTGAGGAAAGTATTTTGGTGGCCTCGTAAGAAGAAGGATATTGCTGAGTTTGTGTATTCTTGTTTGACTTGCCAGAAGTCGAAGATTGAGCGTCAGAAACCGTCGGGTTTGATGCAACCGTTATCTATTCCTGAGTGGAAATGGGATAGCATATATATGGATTTTGTTTCTGGTTTACCTAGAACACCAAGTAACTTTGAAGCTATTTGGGTTATTGTGGATAGATTGACGAAATATGCTCACTTTATTCCTATGCGTATGGATTACCCGTTGGAGAGATTGGCGAAGCTGTACATTGAGAGGATTGTCAGTTTGCATGGTATTCCATCTAGCATTGTGTCAGATAGAGATCCGAGATTCACTTCGAGATTTTGGGAGAGTTTGCAAGGTGCCTTGGGTACGAAGTTGTGGTTGAGTTCTGCTTATCATCCGCAAACCGATGGACAGACTGAGAGGATGATTCAGTCACTTGAGGATCTTTTGAGAGCTTGTGTGTTGGAGAAAGGAGGAGCTTGGGATAGCTACTTGCCTTTGATTGAGTTCACTTATAACAACAGCTTTCATTCTAGTATCGGTATGGCACCGTTTGAGGCATTGTATGGTAGGCGGTGTAGGACACCGTTGTGTTGGTATGAGTCGGGAGAGAGTTCCGTGGTTGGACCCGAGATCATTCAACAAACCACTGATAAGATTTAGATGATTCAGGAGAAGATGAAGATTTCTTAGAGTCGTCAGAAGAGTTATCATGACAAGAGGAGAAAAGCACTTGAGTTTCAAGAAGGAGATCATGTGTTTCTTCGAGTCACTTCGATAACTGGTGTTGGTAGGGCGTTGAAGTCGCGTAAGTTGACACCGCGTTTCATTGGTCCTTATTAAATCTTGTAGAGGATAAGAGAGGTAGCCTATCGGATTATGTTGCCGTCGTCGCTTGCTAATCTCCATGACGTGTTCCATGTATCTCAGTTGAGGAAATACATTGCGGATCCGTCTCATGTAGTCCAAGTAGATGATGTGCAAGTGAGAGATACCCTGACTGTGGAGACATCACCTATGCGGATTGAGGATCGAGAGTCGAAGCAACTTCGAGGTAAAGAGATCGCGTTGGTGAAGGTCGCTTGGGGAGGACCGGTCGATGGAGACGTGACTTGGGAGCTTGAGAGTCAGATGAGGGAGTCATATTCCGAGTTATTCGTTTGAGGTAATTTTCGAGGGCGAAAATCTTTTAAGTGGGGGAGAGTTGTAACACCCCGATTTTTAGCAATTAGTTATTTATATTAATTATTGAGTGATTTCATGAAATATTGATTTATGTGATTTATCTAATTTATTTGAAATATTTGATTTAAATGAATTACTTGATTGAGTGAACTTATATGAATTAATTGATTTAATTGATTAAATTGAAATATGTGATTTAATTTATTATTTGAAAATAAATTGAATTGTGGAATTTATCTAATTATTTATTTTAATTAGATTGTTAGTATTTAGTAAACTATTTAATTTATTCTATTTAAGAGAACTTATGGTTACTAGAATTAATGGGCTTTGAGGGAGGTGTTAGAAGTAAAAGAAAATAATGGTTGAGTTAAGCCCATTTTATTGAATGAATAGTAGGGTTTTAGTAAGATAGTTAGTAAGGTTGGGAAAACAAAAACCAGAAAAATTAGAAGAGGAAAAGTGTAGAGGAAGAGGAGAGGAAGGAGGAAACCAAAGAACAAGAGCAAATTCATCAAGAAATTCAAGGTAAAGGTGGGTTTTTCTCTCATTATTGGGGTTATTGGGTGTTGATTATTGGGTAGAAATGAGGTTAATGAAAAATCCCCAAACTTTTTCTTTGAAACTGAAATTAATTAGGTTAATGATTATTTCTGAAATTATTAATTTTTTATGTTTAAAAAAATTGATTTTTGATGATAGTTTAGAGACTCATTTAATATTTAGGATACCTATTGAAGTTGAGAATTTGGAAATACTTCCCTGTTTCTGTTATAGTGTTGCGCAGGAACCCATGTTCCTTGAAGTAATGTGGTAATTGGTATAATGAATATTATATAGTGAGAATGATTTAATATAGTGGCACACTAGGTACTTAGTAGGAATGAAATGCATAATGTAGCTAATGAAATACACATGAGTCTTAAACTGTAGCGCATGGATATTTGGTAGAACTGAAACTGAAAATGTAATATTTGTTTCTTCATTAATGCTGGAGCATAATATTAATAGGTAATGAAAGTAGTATATATATTAGTAAGTATAGGATTTGTATTTAGAAAACTTATTAAACAATTTATTGAATATTGAATACTGAATGTTATATAATAAATATGTTTTACTAAATTCCTAATAATTAATTAGAATGAGAATTAGTTATTTAAATTTAGTTACTTTAATTAAATATTGGTTATTTATCAAATATGAATTATTTATTGCAAGTTTGATTGTTTATTTAAATATTGATTAATATTTATTGAATAGTGAAATATTATTGGTTATTTATTAAAATATTGAATTATTTATTAAAATATTGAATATTTATTAATTACTGAATAATTAGTCAAATATTGAATTATTTATTGAATATTAAATTGTTTATTGAATTTTCAATTATTTATTGAATATTGGATTTATTTATTGAATATTGACTAATTATTGGAATATTGGTAGTTTATTAAAATAGTACTTATTTATTGAATATTAAAATTAATTAATTATTTAGATATTGATTATTTATTGAATATTGAATAATTAATGAATATTGAATTGATTAGTGAATATTTATTGAGTATCGAATTTTTAATTATTAGTGATTGGTTAATTATTCTATATTAAATTGATGATGTGTGATTTGTGAAATGAGATTAGATTGTGTTGATTCTTGTAAATCACTTGCTATGTGTAGTGATAATATTTAAAGTATAAGTACTTTGATTATGAAATTATGTTGTGTGTGCAATTGTGTGATAATTCAAGTGTGATGAATTATTTGAGATATGCATGATATTAAGATTAGAGATTGGTCTTAATTGCATATGGTTGTCGATTGCATACGCATCATTTGTGTCAATAGGCAATGCTTGCTAGTTCCGTGGGAGCTAGTGGCTTGTCCCAAACCTAGAGAGGGGTTTGAAAGCTTAGAGAACGGGCTTTGTGTGTTATTGGTCTAGAGAACGGACCCGGTTTAATGTAAAAATCGAAAAATAATAACAAGTGTTGGTACCACATGGCATGAGTTGCATTGAGCTTGCATCGAGTCGCATGGCATATATGATTGTTATATGGAAGTATGTGTGTGATTGTGACTTGTTGAGTATTGGAATGTGAGATGAATTGTGTGGTTACTTGAGTGATTCTTGTTGATGAATATTGAAGCGTGGGATTGTTTGCATTTATGTTTACATGCTTTACATTAATCATTATCTTATAATTTCAATATTGATGTGAATTCTCACCCTTCTGTTGGAATGATGTTTTATACGACATCGCTCAGGTACTGAAGATTAGAGTTGCTTGCTAGTACGAGGATAGCTATTTGGAGTAACTTGTTTAGCTTCCTTATTTATTTTAGGTCGAGTCGTGCTCTGATTATGTAACACTGGGGAACGTTTGATTCATCTTTCGAGAGATACGATTGTATACTCTGTTTATTTGTTAATCTGATTTGAATTTTATGGTGAAGTGGCTTTTTACGCCTAAGTTGATTTAATGAAGGAAATTTATTTGAGACTTAAATGTTTGAAATTTTTAATGAAAGTGATTCCGCTGCTACATGCTAATGTGAAATTTTTTGAAATGCATGAAATTACTAAAGTGTTAATGAGCATGACAGGTGTTTTATGATGTTTTGAAAAAGTATGTGACACCCTTTTGTGAAAGGCATGATATTTACTCTGATTTATTTATATATTTGGAGCGGGGTTTGGAAGGGTGTTACATTAGTGGTATCAGAGCAGGTCGGTCCATCCGGCCAGGTTGTCGAATGTTGTTTATTCCCTAGTATGCGACATGTGTGTGAAAACACTGTCGGTACACGTTTGTCTTTCTAACCTTTGTCTGCAGAAGTGGGATTGAAACAAGTGGGGGAGAATCTTTTGCTTCTCCAAGATGTTTCAAGTGTGGAGTGGTGACTCAGTGTGTCGTTGAACGCTATTAAAGTTTGGTAAAGATGGTTTATGCCCCACCACGATTGTCGGTTGTCTATTGACAAATTGAGGAACTGATCACCCTTAATCTCTTGTTGATAGTAGACGGGATCGTGTTGGATGGAATAGACGTGTCTTGCGAGCTTAGATGTCGTGTAGAGTTAGTTGTTTGGAGTTAAGCCAAGTGCTTACAGATTATTTTGATGAGTCGGTGCAGGATTGTGCTGAGATGTTTATGTTGATGGCAACTTTGAGTATTTGTGAAAATGGAGAAGTTGGTGCTTCGTCAATTGGTTGTGATTTTTCAGAAGTTTTTCCTGATGAGATAAGTGATTTACCGCCGGAACGCGAGGTGGAGTTTTCGATCGACTTAGTTCCTGGAACTAGTCCGGTATCAATGGCTCCATATCGTATGTCTGCATCGGAGTTGAAAGAGTGGAAGAGTCAACTTGAGGATTTGCTTGAGAAGAGGTTTATTCGTCCAAGTGTGTCACCGTGGGGTGCACCAGTTTTGTTGATTAAGAAGAAAGAAGGTTCTATGAGACTTTGTGTGGACTATAGACAATTGAACAAGTTGACTTTCAAGAATAAGTATCCACTTCCAAGGATTGATGATTTGATGGATCAGTTGGCTAGTGCAAGTGTGTTCAGTAAGATAGATTTGAGGTTTGGGTATCATCAGATTCGTGTGAAGGCTGAAGATATTCAAAAGACTGCTTTCAGAACAAGGTATGGACATTATGAGTATTCTGTGATGCCATTTGGCGTGACTAATGCACCAGGTGTATTTATGGAGTACATGAATAGGATTTTCCATCCTTATTTGGACAAGTTTATGGTTGTGTTCATTAATGATATTTTGATCTATTCGAAGAGTGAAGAGTAACATGCTGAGCATCTGAAGATTGTGTTATCTGTGTTGAGAGAGAGAAGCAGTTGTATGCTAAATTTTCTAAGTGCGAGTTTTGGTTAAAGGAAGTTAGTTTTCTTGGACATGTGATTTCGAGTAGAGGTATTGCAATAGATCCATCGAAGGTTGAAGCGGTATCGCAATGGGAAGCTCCGAAATCAGTTTTTTTGAGATTATAAGTTTTCTTGGTTTGGCAAGTTATTATTGGAAATTTATTGAAGGATTTTCTAAGTTATCCTTGCCATTGACGCTATTGACTAGGAAGGGTCAAGCTTTTGTTTGGGATGCAAAGTGTGAGGAAAGTTTTCAAGAGCTTAAGAGGAGATTGACGACAACTCCTGTTTTGGTTTTACCGAATTCGTCAGAACCATTTGTTGTGTATTGTGATGCTTCTTTGATGGGTTTAGGAGGTGTGTTGATGCAAAATCGGAAAGTTGTAGCTTATGCTTCAAGGAAACTTAAAGTGCATGAGAGGAATTATCCGTCGGATGACTTAGAGTTGGCCGTTGTTGTGTTTGTGTTGAAACTTTGGAGGCATTATTTGTTTGGTACGAGATTTAAGGTGTATAGTGATCATAAGAGTTCGAAATATCTCTTTGACCAGAAGGAATTGAATGCGAGGCAAAGGAGATGGTTTGAACTTTTGAAAGATTATGATTTTGGTTTGAATTACCATCCGGGTAAAACGAACGTGGTAGTTGATGCATTGAGTAGGAAATCTTTGCATATGTCTATGATGATGGTAAAAGAGTTGGAAATGATTGAACAATTCTGTGATTTGAGTTTGGTGTCTGCGAAGACTTCTTATGGAGTCCGGCTTGGTATGTTGAAGCTTACTAGTGGCATTCTCGATGAGATTCGAGGAGGTCAAAAATCTGATTTGAGTTTGGTTGATCGGTTGACTTTGATCAATCAAGGTCAAGGTGGTGATTTTCGGATTGATGAGAACGACATCATGAGGTGTCGTGATAGAGTTTGTGTTTCGGATATTGTTGAGATGAAGAAGAGTATTCTTGAGAAAGGACATCGTAGTGGATTAAGTATTCATCCGGGTGCTACTAAGATGTACTAAGATTTGAGGAAAGTATTTTGGTGGCCTCGTATGAAGAAGGATATTGCCGAGTTTGTGTATTCTTGTTTGACTTGCCAGAAGTCGAAGATTGAGCGTCAGAAACCGTCGGGTTTGATGCAACCGTTATCTATTCCTGAGTGGAAATGGGATAGCATATATATGGATTTTGTTTCTGGTTTACCTAGAACACCGAGTAACTTTGAAGCTATTTGGGTTATTGTGGATAGATTGACGAAATCTGCTCACTTTATTCCTATGCGTATGGATTACCCGTTGGAGAGATTGGCGAAGCTGTACATTGAGAGGATTGTCAGTTTGCATGGTATTCCATCTAGCATTGTGTCAGATAGAGATCCGAGATTCACTTCGAGATTTTGGGAGAGTTTGCAAGGTGCCTTGGGTACGAAGTTGTGGTTGCGTTCTACTTATCATCCGCAAACCGATGGACAGACTGAGAGGACGATTCAGTCACTTGAGGATCTTTTGAGAGCTTGTGTGTTGGAGAAAGGAGGAGCTTGGGATAGCTACTTGTCTTTGATTGAGTTCACTTATAACAACAGCTTTCATTCTAGTATCGGTATGGCACCGTTTGAGGCATTGTATGCACTACAACAAAAAGGACTTATAACATCTCACCTTAGACAGCGCTTTATTACAAAAGCGCTGCTATAGGTCAAAAACACGGAATCTATTAATTTAATAAAGGAAAAGCGCAAAAAAATATAAGACCTTAGACAGCGCTTTAGTGAAAAGCGCTGTCTAAGGCCTTTTAAATTTTTAAAAAAATTTAATGGAAAATATTAGACAGCGCTTTCCTTAAAAGCGCTGTCTAAGGCCTTTTAAATTTAAAAAAAATATAAGACCTTAGACAGCGCTTTTAAGGAAAGCGCTGTCTAAGGTCTTAAATATTTAAAAAAATAAAAACAAAAGCGCTGTCTAAGGCCAATCTTAGAAAGCGCTTTTAAAGCGCTGTCTAAGGGCCACCTTAGAAAGCGCTTTGTTGAAAAGCGCTGTCTAAGGTCTAATAAAATTAAAATATATGAATATACTCAGTTTTCATTTTCAGTTTTGCGCTCTTTCTTCTCCCTCCCCTGTTGCGAACGGATACTTGCGAACCTGAGCTAAACCCTTGCCGTCGTCCACCGCGCCGTCGTCCACCGTTCCTCCCTCATTTCGCGACTCCGACGACCTTTACTCCACCGTGACCGTCTGTTCCTCTCTCATTTCGCGTTTTCGTCACTCAGTTTGGAAGTTTAAGAGTTTCAGATTATTACACATTTTATATGGTATGCTGATAATGTTGCTGTTGATAATGTTGTTGTTGATGTTGATAATAATGTTGTTGTTGATGTATTACACATTTTACACGTTTCAGAGTATTACACATTTTACACGTTTCAGAGTTTCAGTTTGGAAGTTTCAGAGTTTCAGAGTTTCAGTTGATAATGTTGCTGATAATGTTGATAATGTTGTTGTTGATGTTGATAATAATGTTGTTGTTGATGTTGATAATATTGTTGTTTATGTTGTTGCTAATGTTGGACTGTTGCTAATGTTGATAATGTTGCTAATGTTGTTAATGTTGTTGCTAATGTTGGACTGTTGTTGGATATAAGAATAAAATATGTGCTAACTTCATTTTTGGTGATATAGGAATAGAATCAATATAATGTGTTAGTTTAGTTTGTTCTTGTTAACATTTTTCTACATTGTTAACTATTGCTATATAATGTGTTTGTTTAGTTTAGTTTAGTTTAGGTTAGTGTTAGTGTTAGTGTTAGGATAGTGTTAGTGTTAGTGTTAGTGTTAGTTTAGAACATCTATTATAGTTTGTTCTTGTTAACATTTTTCTACATTGTTAACTATTGCTATATAATGTGTTTGTTTAGTTTAGTTTAGTTTAGGTTAGTGTTAGTGTTAGTGTTAGGTTAGTGTTAGTGTTAGTGTTAGTGTTAGTGTTAATGTTAATAATGTAAATTCTTGAGGTTGTTGCTCTAAAGAACCGAAATTCAAAGCAATTTTGTTAATGAAGTTAATTGCTTTGAATTTCTTAGTTTGGACTTGTTATGCTAATGTTAAATTCTTTCTAACTGTTAGGATTAATAAGTAGGAAAACCATGGATAAAAAATGGATGGATGCCGATCGATTGTCCAAAGAGTACGAGAATGGGGTATTGGATTTCGTTAAGTTTGTTGTTCAACACGCTGACGCTGAAGAGCTCAATCGAATAAAATGTCCTTGCTTGGGTTGTTGTTATGTTGGTAGGGTTGACGCAGATGGGTTGAAATCGCATTTACTGATGAATGGAATTGATCGAAGTTATAAGTGTTGGATACATCATGGTGAGAAAATTAACGAGAATGTTGAACCGACGAGGAAAAGTAATACAACCTATGCTTCAGATGACAAAGACACGGAAACATACGATTGTGATCGAGTCGAAGAGATTGCAGAAGCAGTTGTAGAAGATCTTCATGATTGTCCCGAAATGTTTGAGAGGTTGGTAAGCGATGCAGAGAAACCGCTCTATCAAGGTTGCACTAAATTCACAAGACTGTCTGCGGTATTGAAGTTGTACAACTTAAAGGCGGGCAATGGATGGTCGGATAAAAGTTTCACAGAGTTATATGTAATTAAATAATTTAAGCTACTAATATAATTTCATGGATGAGGATCTTATAGCGGATGGGTCATATATCAGAAATGACCATAACGAGGGAATTTGGATCCATTCATCCGTCCGCATTGATAAGAAACAAGTAATTCATATTCCAACCAAGAAAAGAAAGAGATGTTAGTGAAAGAGGTAAAATTTGTTATATACTTGATTTCTTTATTATATTTGTTATATATTATGTCATATTTGTTATATTTGATATCCTTGATTTTTTTATTACATTTGTTATATATTATGTTTGATATCCTTGACTTCTTTATTATATTTGTTATATATTATGTCATATTTTTTATATTTGATATCCTTTATTTCTTTATTATATTTGTTATATATTATATTTGATATCCTTGATTTATTTATTACAGGTTAGATGGCTACTAACAATGATAACCCACATGCTGATGATCACGCACATGATGATGATCATCCACATGATGATCAGGTTGGAAGTAGCAGAACTATGGAAGAAGAGATTAGGAGAGGAATAACCATAATGAGGAGAGTGATCCATGCTAGAAATCAAGGCATGACTTATAATGTGCATTGGAGCGAAACAGGCACACTTGTTGAGCCTAACGGTCATATGTTGACAAGTTTCATTGGTACACTTGTAAGGAATGAGGTTCCTATTACTTTAGATGACTGGAGAAACAAACAGTTGAAGGAAACCAAAGAAAAAATTTGGAATGAGATAAAGGTACCATAATTATGTCTTTAATTATGCCAACTAATTATGTCGTTTAAATTATTTGTACTAACCAATGTGTATGGTTTTTTTAGAGGTGCTTTAATGTCGAGGACGACAGAAAAGCTTATTTGATGAGATTGGCAGGGAAGCTCCTAAGAGGGTTTAGGACATATTTAAACAAAACCTATCTTAAGGATGCTGAAGGTAATTTTGTTGATGGAGAGTTTCCATCTAAATATGCAAGTTTCATTTCACCACAAGAATGGGTGAAGTTTAAAGCCAAACGACAAACCGAGCAATTTAAGAGTTTAAGTGCAATTAATCGGGATAGAGCATCAGATCCCCAATATAAATACAGGAAAGGACGTACTGGATATGGACGTTTGGAGCAACTATTGGTAAGTATCAATAAATTGCAATGACATAATAATTGTTCATCATGAGTTATATTTGATCATATTATTTGGCTTTATATGTAGTTACAAAAGGCGGGTAGCTCTGAAACATCTCTTCCTGCACATGTCTTGTGGAAGGAAGCCCGTGTGGGCAAGTCTGGATCTGTTCCAGAAGAGGTTCTACAAGTATATGAGAAATGTGTAAGTATAACAATATTTCTTTAATTAAGTCAAAACTTTATTAACAAATATTTGACAAATATTCGATATTCATCTGATTTTCAGGAGGCGTTATCTCAGTCTGTACCTGCAGATGATACCAGGAGCATACTTAGTCGGGCATTAGATGTCCCTGAGTATCCTGGTCGGGTGAGGGGTAAGGCATTTGGGATCACCCCGACCTCCCTGAATATTAAAAAGGGAAAGGCTGCTAGTTATTCAGTACTTGAAGCTAAATTGGAAGCACTAGAAGCCGAGGTGCGGGAATTAAGAAAGGAAAAAGAAAGGGATAACGCTTCTGGTGTTAGAGATGGATCAGAGAAGGATAGTATCAACTGCAGCTTTCATCCGATTATTCCAGAGGTAATTATATATATATATATATATATATATATATATATATATATATATATATATATATATATATATCTATGAAATTATATTAGTAGCTTAAATTATTTAATTACATATATACACATTAACAATGACATATGTATTTTTGGTTTTAGGGCATTCACCAATGTCAACTATTCTTATCTTCACCAATTCATCGGATGGTTGCCAAGGGAAAAGTGTTTAACAATGGGGTCACAGTACTTCATAATGAATCCCTCCCTACTGGAAGTTTGAAAGTATCAGTTGATATTGCTATGGAGAATGAAGCACTATTACCCTATCCTAACGATGATTCGGAGGTAAGAGTGGTGGGACAAGCTATAGGGTCGTTTGTTGCATGGCCGTCAAATCTCATACTCGTAGGATATGAGGTATATATGCTTAAAACCGTTATAAACCTTTGTTAATCTTAATGTGTAAATTCAAAGATTTTACGAGCATTTTATTTTCATTTTTTACATGGCAATGTTATTTAGACTCCAACAAAATCCAAAACAAAGGATAAGCGGATTCCGGAGCATACCGAGTCCGTTGTCTCAAAAAAAGAGGTACATCACAATTATATGCATAGAAAATGATAAATTGGATATCTTATACTTCATCTAACAAATTATATGATTTATAGCTACCTGGTAAAGTGATTAGCAACGTTTCAACGCAAAAAACTGTTGGTGCTAAGAATACCAGGGTTAGAAAACAACCTATCGGCAAGGTTAGGACGTGCCTTCAGACCTTTCTACAATTAATGACGGATATTCCGACTGGAGGTGTTCGTCTGATAACTATGGAGAAAGATTTGTATGGCTTTGAATTTGACCAGAATGTTGGTAATGAAGACTTCGAGCAAGTTTTCCAACATACAGAATTGGGCGTCACTGTTGTCAATATATACTTGAGGTATATCCGATCTACTTTGGTAATTGAACAACTTATTTACTTTATTTTTCAAATGAATATTCTAATGTTAATGATGTTTTTATTTCAGGTTTCTGTATGACAGTTTTATGCGCCCCCGGGGATTGGAGCAAAGATTTGCATTCTTATGCCCCAGCGCTGTCAACTTAACCGAAATATTGACGAAACCAAATGAGGTCCATGCGTATATACGCAACGTCTTTATGGACAACCAAGAAACGGAAAAGTTGTACTTTTTACCGTTTAATACTGGGTTAGATTTTCATTCTAAATTCATCTATTATATTTTTTTTTGTATTTTGACTTCGTGTAGAAAGTTTCTATCTAACACTTGTTTAATCTTACAGTGGACATTGGTTGTTGGTTGCAATCAATCCTATCCGCGGAGTAGTGTATTATCTGGATTCCTTAGGAAATGATTGGACCACATACCCGGATATGAAGGACTGTATTGACACGTAAGTGAAATTGTTCTAAATAGAAATGTGTATATTTATTTATTTATGTGAATTGTTCTAAATATTCATTTATATTTTATTAGCACTATACAAGCATTCCTAGAACATCGGGGAATCGACCACACCATTACATGGAATTATGTGAAGGTATATTAATTATCACATGTTTTATTATATTAGTGATGCTTACTTGATAAAACTTAGAATTTATCCATATTTTATTTTCATTTGTAGTGTCCTCGGCAACGCAATCAAATAGATTGCGGCTATTTCATGTTGAGATTTATGAGAGACACTATTTCGTTGGATCGAATGGAGATTCCACCCGATGTATGTATTTCTAACTTATGAGTTATTTTAACACATATCTCTCATATTGTCTAATGAAATAGTTAAAACTAAATCAAACTATATGTTATATTATTATGTAGTATTTTGAAGAATTCAGGAGTGCTACTTACACAAAGGCTCTATTGGATGAAATCAAAGAGGAGTGGTGTCAATACATTATGGAGCTCGGAATTTTACAAACTTAAGGTATAATATTATACTCTTACTTTAATTGATGAGAATTTTAATATGTGTAACTTTGGTTGGAGTAATGCTTTGGTTGGATGCAATTTTGGTGTATATACTTTGAATTGCAATTTTGGTGTATATACTTTGAATTACAAACTTTGAATTACAATTTTGGATGCAATTTTGGTGTATATACTTTGAATTACAATTTTGGTGTATATACTTTGAATTGCAATTTTGGTGTATATACTTTGAATTACAAACTTTGAATTACAATTTTGGTGTATATACTTTGAATTACAATTTTTGGTGTATATACTTTGAATTTTAATACTTTGAATTACAATCTTTGTGTTTTCAGGACCTATAATGTAGATTGAAGCAATGTTTTGGTTGGATGCAATTTTGGTGTATATACAATTTTGGTGTATAAGTAATATGTGCATTGTAGAAAAAATGCTTTGGTTGGAAGCAATAACTTTGGTTGGAAGCAATGCTTTGGTTGGATGCAATTTTGGTGAATAAGTAAAATGTGCATTTGTAGAAAAATGTAATGATTTGTAATTATAAATAGGTGTATATACAATTTTGGTTTGTAATTTTAAATATATATATTGGTATGAAATGCCAATTTTGGATATATAATTTTGGTGTAGAAAGGCCAATGGTTTGAATTGCCAATTCTGAAAAAAATTGCTGGTTGAAAATTACAGGTCAAATTCTGGTTGAAAAAACCTGGTAAAATTGTGGTTAAAAAAAAATTATATAAAATTTTTCGTACACCTTAGACAGCGCTTTTGGTGAAAGCGCTGTCTAAGGTCCACTTTAGACAGCGCTTATGGTGAAAGCGCTGTCTAAGGTGTACTAAAAAAGTCAAAAATGGAAGGTCTTAGACAGCGCTTATGGTGAAAGCGCTGTCTAAGGTGTACTAAAAAAGTCAAAAAAGGAAGGTCTTAGACAGCGCTTTTGGAGAAAGCGCTGTCTAAGGTGTACCAAAAAAGTCAAAAAAAGGTAGGGCTTAGACAGCGCTTTTGACGAAAGCGCTGTCTAAAGTAATCCATATAATGTGAAAAAGCGCTGTCTAAAGGTACCATAGACAGCGCTTTTCATTAAATACACGCCCCTTTAGACAGCGCTTTTGGTAATACCAAAAGCGCTGTCTAAACCTATAGCGTCGCTGGTTTATACAGCGCTTTAAAGCGCTGTCTAAAGGCTAAAAAAGCGCTGTCTAAAACCGTTTTTGCGCTAGTGATGGTAGGCGGTGTAGGACACCGTTGTGTTGGTATGAGTCGGGAGAGAGTTCCGTGGTTGGACCCGAGATCATTCAACAAACCACTGATAAGATTAAGATGATTCAGGAGAAGATGAAGATTTCTTAGAGTCGTCATAAGAGTTATCATGACAAGAGGAGAAAAGCACTTGAGTTTCAAGAAGGAGATCATGTGTTTCTTCGAGTCACTTCGATAACTGGTGTTGGTAGGGCGTTGAAGTCGCGTAAGTTGACACCGCGTTTCATTGGTCCTTATCAAATCTTGTAGAGGATAAGAGAGGTAGCCTATCGGATTGTGTTGCCGTCGTCGCTTGCTAATCTCCATGACGTGTTCCATGTATCTCCGTTGAGGAAATACATTGCGGATCCGTCTCATGTAGTCCAAGTAGATGATGTGCAAGTGAGAGATACCCTGACTGTGGAGACATCACCTATGCGGATTAAGGATCGAGAGTCGAAGCAACTTCGAGGTAAAGAGATCGCGTTGGTGAAGGTCGCTTGGGGAGGATCGGCCGATGGAGACGTGACTTGGGAGCTTGAGAGTCAGATGAGGGAGTCATATTCCGAGTTATTCGTTTGAGGTAATTTTCGAGGGCGAAAATCTTTTAAGTGGGGGAGAGTTGTAACACCCCGATTTTTAGCAATTAGTTATTTATATTAATTATTGAGTGATTTCATGAAATATTGATTTATGTGATTTATCTAATTTATTTGAAATATTTGATTTAAATGAATTACTTGATTTAGTGAACTTATATGAATTAATTGATTTAATTGATTAAATTGAAATATGTGATTTAATTTATTATTTGAAAATAAATTGAATTGTGGAATTTATCTAATTATTTATTTTAATTAGATTGTTAGTATTTAGTAAACTATTTAATTTATTCTATTTAAGAGAACTTATGGTTACTAGAATTAATGGGCTTTGAGGGAGGTGTTAGAAGTAAAAGAAAATAATGGTTGAGTTAAGCCCATTTTATTGAATGAATAGTAGGGTTTTAGTAAGATAGTTAGTAAGGTTGGGAAAACAAAAACCAAAAAAATTAGAAGAGGAAAAGTGTAGAGGAAGAGAAGAGGAAGGAGGAAACCAAAGAACAAGAGCAAATTCATCAAGAAATTCAAGGTAAAGGTGGGTTTTTCTCTCATTATTGGGGTTATTGGGTGTTGATTATTGGGTAGAAATGAGGTTAATGAAAAATCCCCAAACTTTTTCTTTGAAACTGAAATTAATTAGGTTAATGATTATTTATGAAATTATTAATTTTTTATGTTTAAAAAAATTGATTTTTGATGATAGTTTAGAGACTCATTTAATATTTAGGGTACCTATTAAAGTTGAGAATTTGGAAATACTTCCCTGTTTCTGTTATAGTGTTGCGCAGGAACCCATGTTCCTTGAAGTAATGTGGTAATTGGTATAATGAATATTATATAGTGAGAATGATTTAATATAGTGGCACACTAGGTACTTAGTAGGAATGAAATGCATAATGTAGCTAATGAAATACACATGAGTCTTAAACTGTAGTGCATGGATATTTGGTAGAACTGAAAATGTAATATTTGTTTCTTCATTAATGCTGGAGCATAATATTAATAGGTAATGAAAGTAGTATATATATTAGTAAGTATAGGATTTGTATTTAGAAAACTTATTAAACAATTTATTGAATATTGAATACTGAATGTTATATAATAAATATATTTTACTAAATTCCTAATAATTAATTAGAATGAGAATTAGTTATTTAAATTTAGTTACTTTAATTAAATATTGGTTATTTATCAAATATGAATTATTTATTTCAAGTTTGATTGTTTATTTAAATATTGATTAATATTTATGGAATAGTGAAATATTATTGGTTATTTATTAAAATATTGAATTATTTATTAAAATATTGAATAAATATTGAATATTTATTAATTACTGAATAATTAGTCAAATATTGAATTATTTATTGAATATTAAATTGTTTATTGAATTTTCAATTATTTATTGAATATTGGATTTATTTATTGAATATTGACTAATTATTGGAATATTGGTAGTTTATTAAAATAGTACTTATTTATTGAATATTAAAATTAATTAATTATTTAGATATTGATTATTTATTGAATATTGAATAATTAATGAATATTGAATTGATTAGTGAATATTTATTTAGTATTGAATTTTTAATTATTAGTGATTGATTAATTATTCTATATTAAATTGATGATGTGTGATTTGTGAAATGAGATTAGATTGTGTTGATTCTTGTAAATCACTTGCTATGTGTAGTGATAATATTTAAAGTATAAGTACTTTGATTATGAAATTATGTTGTGTGTGCAATTGTGTGATAATTCAAGTGTGATGAATTATTTGAGATATGCATGATATTAAGATTAGATAATGGTCTTAATTGCATATGGTTGTTGATTGCATACGCATCATTTGTGTCAAGAGGCAATGTTTGCTAGTTCCGTGGGAGCTAGTGACTTGTCCCAAACCTAGAGAGGGGTTTGAAAGCTTAGAGAACGGGCTTTGTGTGTTATTGGTCTAGAGAACGGACCCGGTTTAATGTAAAAACCGAAAAATAATAACAAGTGTTGGTACCACATGGCATGAGTTGCATTGAGTTTGCATCGAGTCGCATGGCATATATGATTGTTATATGGAAGTATGTGTGTGATTGTGACTTGTTGAGTATTGGAATGTGAGATGAATTGTGTGGATACTTGAGTGATTCTTGTTGATGAATATTGAAGTGTGGGATTGTTTGCATTTATGTTTACATGCTTTACATTAATCATTATCTTATAATTTCAATATTGATGTGAATTCTCACCCTTCTGTTGGAATGATGTTTTATACGACATCGCTCAGGTACTGAAGATTAGAGTTGCTTGCTAGTACGAAGATAGCTATTTGGAGTAACTTGTTTAGCTTCCTTATTTATTTTGGGTCGAGTCGTGCTCTGATTATGTAACACTGGGGAACGTTTGATTCATCTTTCGAGAGATACGATTGTATACTCTGTTTATTTGTTAATCTGATTTGAATTTTATGGTGAAGTGGCTTTTTATGCCTAAGTTGATTTAATGAAGGAAATTTATTTGAGACTTAAATGTTTGAGATTTTTAATGAAAGTGATTCCGCTGCTACATGCTAATGTGAAATTTTTTGAAATGCATGAAATTACTAAAGTGTTAATGAGCATGACAGGTGTTTTATGATGTTTTGAAAAAGTATGTGACACCCTTTTGTGAAAGGCATGATATTTACTCTGATTTATTTATATATTTGGAGCGGGGTTTGGAAGGGTGTTACACCTGCCACATTCCAAAGATGCATGATGTCAATCTTTGCTGATTTTATAGATGAAATTATGGAAGTGTTTATGGATGGCTTTTCTGTTTGTGGGCAGAGCTTTGAAGGATGTCTATCGAACCTAGAAATGGTACTTGAAAGATGCGTAAAAGTCAATCTCGTATTAAACTGGGAGAAATGCCATTTCATGGTAAATCAAGGAATCGTACTTGGACACGTTGTATCCGATAGAGGGATTGAAGTTGATAAAGCTAAGATAGAGATTATAAAAAATCTTCAACCTCCGAAAACCGTACGAGAAATACGAAGTTTCTTAGGACACGTCAGTTTCTACCGACGATTCATAAAAGATTTCTCGAAAATCACCAAACCACTGACCAGTTTATTAATGAAAGACGTTGAATTTATCTTTGATGAAAAATCTCTAAAAGCGTTTGAGCATTTGAAAACGGCTCTCATTAACTGAGATTCATAACCCAGCCATCCGATACTTCCACATGATCCTAGCTTACACCCTATTTGGAAAGCCTGAGAATGATAATACCGTCTCTAGGGATAAACGTTTCATTATCTTTTGTGCATTTCAGTCTCGAGAGGTTAACGGACTTACCTTCATGTTTAATAACTGTAGCGAGCGATTTTGGACGTGGTTCTTAAGCACTGTCGCTCTCACTGTGAAGTTTTATCTACAGGTCGATTCATTTTTTATCCTATTGTGAGCTGAATAAGGAAGGAAAATAGATGTCTCCAATTAACCCTGCTTGCATACTGAGTTTAAACAGCGGTCTGTGAATTTACATATCCGACAATGTGGGGGCCTTTGTATTGGTTATTTGTATTTTCACCAATATCGAATTATTTCTTTAACCTCCTTTGTTGCTTTGAGTCAGGAAGTGGGAATTAGGATTAAGATACTGCTTCAGATTATGATGTATGTATGGGATTTTGGTTTTTTGTTGATTTCGCTCGCTAAGATTTTTCTTTAAACCTTATGCCTACGTATTCCTATTGACCGAAACAGGGAATCAGAGTTATCGTAGTTCCCTCCTAATCTAAGGGGGAAAATGGTGTTTTGGTGTCTTGTTCAAAGCCCAAGACGTGAAGCTAAAAATGTGATTTGTATCTTGTTCAAAGCCCAAGATGTGAAGCTGAAAAGTCTATTTGTATCTTGTTCAACGCCCAAGATATGAAGCTAAAAGGTTTGACTTTAGAGAGAACTTGTCATCTCTAAAGAAGGGTTTGTCTGTCACAACTATTTATAAAGGAGAATTACTTTAACCGGAATATGTGAATTCGGCAATGATATAATTTCCTTTATAGAGGATTCCCAACCTGAAGGAGAAGACTTTAACTCAGTGTAGAGAAATTCCATCTTTCCTTTGTAGTTTCTCATGCTAAAAGAGGGACATTGGCATGGATGTAAGATAATCCAGAGGTTTGCCGCTTACAACGATTAGATGAAAGGAAAAGAGTTGTTGATGTTTGTGTACTGTGAACGCTGCACAGTTTTGATGCAAAGAGGTTGATTGGATTATCCAGTGGTTTTCTTATACAAAGCCTAAGAGGAGGCTATTGTTTGTTTTGACCCAACAAGAGAGTCTTTTGTGTGTCTCGTACAAAGCCCGAGATGAAGGCGAAAAGTTTTTGTATCTCGTACAAAGCCCGAGATGGAGGCAAAAAGTTGTTTTGACCCAACAAGAGAGTCTTTTGTATCCCGTACGAAGCCCGAGATGGAGGCGAAAAGTATTTGGTATCTCGTACAAAGCCCGAGGTAGAGGCTGTAATATTTGGTATCTCGTACAAAGCCCGGGGTAGAGGCTGTTTCAGTTTAGTGACAGGTCCAGTGTGTTGGTTAAAAGAGAAAATCAGTTCTTATATGAGGAAGAAAAGATTAACTTTGCTGGGAGAATCATTGTACAAAGCCCAAGAGAAGGCTATCTTACTGCTGAGGATTATTGAGACCCTGAAGCAAATCCAAGTGTGAGGATCTCTCATGAGAGAGACCGGGTTTCTGTAGAGTGCTTGAGAATGTCTTTGAGACTCAAGAGGTTTAGACCGTCCAAGTCTAGGGTTTAGTCGTTTATGTCTGAGAAAGAGTAGCAGTGTGTTTACAGAGATAGATTTAGACTCTTTGAAATACTGCTCTATAAGATGACTAATTTCTGTTCCTATACCTCTAGGAGGTCGTCGGGATAATTTGTATGAAGCCCAAGAGGAGGCTGGAAACTTTTGAGAAGCCGACGGGTCCTTGTACTAAGCCCAAGAGAAGGCTATCATTCCCGAAGGAATAGATCATTATACAAAGCCTAAGAGGAGGCTGTGAATACTTCTAAGAAGCCGAAGGGTCCTTGTACTAAGCCCAAGAGGAGGCTATCATGCTTTTAAGAAGCCTGTGGGTCCCCAAACCACGAGAAGTTCAAGACAAGCCATTCACTGAGAATAGATCAAGCCAGGAAAGTTTGAGAATTTGGAAGAAACTTAAGAGATGCAATTCACGGAGAAGAGATCACCTCTGGGGAATAGAGTTTCTTTGACAGTTTCTAGGGTTACAGTCTGAGAAAAGGTTCACAGGGAATACTGCCTTTCTCTTTGTTCCATATTGATTTGCCCCAAGAGAAGGGAAGACTGTATCTGGAGATCCTATGGGGATCTAAGTTTAACTACTGAGAGAGAGAGAGCAAACTGGCTTTCTAGACGTAGTTGTCGGGGAAACTCTAAATATCTATACTATTATTACACAATAGATATGAGTTTATGAAAGAAGACGTACCGTGCGCAGCTTCCCACAGTACAATTATATTTATATGAAAGCGGTAAATGAAAGCTATAAACACTTACTCGGTTGTAGTGCTTCCATGTTGTTTTGTTAGTTGTTCAACAAAGAAAGATTGAAAACAACAGTATATATTTCAAAGTTAAAGGAGAAAGTGCTTTGAAAAGAAAAGATTTGGGGCTTACAGATCAAGGAGATGCCCAGTGTTTTATCAGTGATCGCACTGTGTTTTAAGTTTGTACAGGGACTTATACAAGTAACTGAGGCCCAAAAGGTTTTCTGTACAAAGGGATGTGTCTTATACTCTTTCAAGAGGCCCAAAGAGGTTTAATGGAAAAGAATGGGTCTTACTACTCGAGGGTATGCCAAGTTGGTTTGTTTTTGAATTGGCGATCGCACCGAGATTTTTGAATATACAGTGGGACTTATACAATAAGTGAGGCTCAAGATAGGTTTGTATTTACAAAGGATTGGGTCTTACACTCTAATAGAGACCCAAAATGTTTTGAATGGGTCTTATAGCTCTAAGAGAAGCCCAGTTATTTGGAGAAAAAGGCGACGATCGCGCCGAGTTTTCTGAAAAAGGTATCGGGACTTATACAATGCATTGAGGCCCAAGATGGTTTTATTTATAAAGAGATGAGACTTACACTCTCTCAAGAGGCCCAAAGAGTTTGAAAAAGTTTGATCAGGGTGAAAATAATCAAAACCCTAATTTTGTTAAAAATATTTATTTAATTTTGAATAAAATTAAATAAAAATGATCAAAATTGTCAAAAATGAGTTATGACCATGGATTAATGTTTGAAAAATCATGTTTTTATCCAAGGAATGATTAAAAATCATTTAAGTTGGAAAAATCAAGAAAGAAAAATATTTTAAAATGTTAAAAACAATTAAAATATTAATTCTTTGGAAAAATATTAAATATATGAAATAAATAATATTTTTGGGATTTTCTTGAAAAATAAAATATTTTAACATTTTTGTGAATTATTGAAAAAAGAATCAACTCAAAATCATTAAAATTCAGAGAGAAAATAATTTTTGAATCAATTAAATAAAATCACAAAATTCAAATATTTGAATTTTCAAAAAAAGGCGCCAAGAACACCCAAGAACACGCACGTGTTCTGTGTCTTGCCCTGATTTGCAAATTCAATCCAATCTCACTGAATACTTGATCATATCATGCAATCCACATACCAATCAACTCGTTTCAACCTCACGATCATGTCTATGGGCTTTAATTTCATTTAAATTAAACATATAACAAGAAAACAATGAGAAACCTCAAGAACCCTAATTCTGGTCTGAAGGCTGAGATTTTTGATACACGATTCAAACAATGAAATTGATGGAGGGGAAACATTACATACATGATTATGAGTGATTGGAAAAAGTATTGTGCGAGAAAATATGCAAGATTCAAGAGATGACCAAGTTCAGGCTTACCTTCAAGTCGTGAGTGCAAGAGCAATCTGATTTTTGAGTTGGAGGTGTTGTAAGCTGGTTCCAATGATTGGCACAGCTTCCTTATGTGCAATATGATGTGTCTGGATGATTGGAATGGATTGAATCAAACTGGAACTCAAAATGGCACTCCAACTGCATAACTGTCATAAACTTGAGCAATTGACATGTGATTTTGTGATTCTGATATTACAGATGTTGTTTAAGTGTTTGAACATCTCACATATGATGTATATGAGGTGTGTGTGTGATTAGTTTGAGTAGAATGGCTTTCTAACTCAAAACCCGATAGTGACTTACTTAGAAAGGCATTTTTGGAAGTGAGAAGATGATTTTGAGAAAGGCAAGTGTTTGTGGCCTTTGGTGTACTCAAACTGATCAGAAATAAGCTCTATTTACAGTAGAACAAGTTTGTTTTACATGAAATAGTGAATGGCAACTGCTGCAGACCATTGTCCAATTGGATCATTTTATAATCTCAAGTCTCCTCCTACCATTGACTTGAGGTTAGAGCACAGGCTGCTGGTTCCCTTGGTCTTGGATAAGTCTTGACTGAATTCAGTTGCAAATGTATCAGTACATGCCACCTCAAAGCATCCATTCAATGCTTGAATCCAAAATTGGAGTCTTGTCCCTCTTTTAGGCAATTTTAGCTTTGCTATGCTACTCCTTGTTCCAATGACTTTTGTGGCTTGGCTCAGTGATTGTCCCCTTTAGGTTTGATCCTCAGATGTGTCCAAGATGATTACAAGGCTTGGAATTGGCTGATCTTACCAATTCGAGCAAAAATGCAAAATTCTGCCTTGCCAAGACAGTTTGCAACAAGGCATATTGCAGCTATCATAACTCCTAGCTCAGATGGAGTTTGGTGATGTTCTTGGATATTTTGGAAAGCTCTCACATCCTATTTTAATGTGATGTCCAACTTTGGTTTTTTAGCAACTTGAATTTGATTGAAAAATCCCCCTACATTTGGAAAAAAGTGAAGGCAGATTCTGACTTAGTGAAATTTCACTAAGTGTTGGAATGAAATGATTTTTCTTGATTTTGATCACCCTATATCTCAAAATCCACGAGGAATTTGGAAGGAACCCCTTGGATAACTTTTGTATAGGACAATGAGATCTACACATCAAACTTTGAATGGGGAAAAATGGCATTGTGGTTTAGGAGTTATGATCTTCCAAAGTTGGTACCCTCACCACTTTATTTCCATAACTTAGAAATTTTTCTAAGTTTTTATGGTTACCCATTTTACAAGTTATCTCATTTTCTTTGATTTTTCTTGAAGAATGATGATTCTAATCACACAGTAACATCATTTTAGGGTTAAAGAACCATTTTTGTGAAAAATCTCCAAAAGTCAAAGTTGACTTTTGTGTACAGTTGACTTTTTATCCGATGAATTCAAAACTGTACAATCCTCCATGAAATCACGTCCTTGACCTAAATCAAACTTGATGGATTGATTTCATAGGTGTTATAGGGTATATTTATCAACATTTTAGGGCTTGGGAGCATGTCCTGATCAAAAGTCAAAGATGCAGTTGACTTTTATCGCGAAACCCTAACTATGGCTCTGATGAAGTAGAAACTTGTTCAGTGAACTTCTTGGATCAATCCATTGTTGTAAATGGATTAATATGGTTTATTGAAGACCCTCAAATCCTCTCTTGAGGTCTTGGTTCATGATTTGTCCCAAAAGTCAACTTAGGGGAAATTAGGTCAAGAAACCCTAATTTCTGATTTTCACTGTATACATCCCTTGAAGCAAAATTGACTTGATGATGGGATCCATGAGGTTCCATGGAGTATATTAGGTTATGTTTTGAATCATTGGCTCATGCCCAGAGAAAAATTTTCATCTGGAGGCCCTAGTCGATCAAAACCCTAATTTGGTGACACTGGCGATCTTGAGGCTTGATCCACCTAGAAGGGAGCAATCTTGTGCTTAATCCTTACTGTGGGAGTCCTTTTGATCCTTTGTAGATGTTGAGAGGTTAAACAAGTTGAAGATCATGTCATTCCTTGATTGATCCTTTGTCTAAAAGCTCTTGAGAGGGCTCGAAACCCTAATATCTGTTGCAGTGAATGCTCAATCCTTTCTGAGGATATTGATGAGGCATAAAGGTACATCCATATTGTACTGATGATTTGCACAACGATGGGAAATCTTAGTGGTCAAAATTTGGGGTATGACAATAACTTTTGCAAAATTATCCGAGATGAAAACATCCCGATTCTAATAGGTGGTCTAGTGACTAAAATAGCCGATGCTATGGGATTTAGGACACGTCTCTCTAAAATTAACCCTTTTAGAGACTTTAAGCTTATGAATATTACCTTCTGTTTCAATAGAGCCATGATTAGAGATCGAGGTCCACATCATTTCCAGCTCCTAATAAATAATGTAGTTATGCCTCATTTTACTTTACCCGATCATGAGCCCACGAGTGTGCATAACGAACAAAATTGGCTATACGACCTAGACGAACCACAACCTGAACCTGAAGAGACATTTCCCGAGCCTGACATTGACCCTAAGACACCTCCTAATTATTATGACTTTAACTTTATGGAACACCAAAATGAAGATGACACTGCCACTCCTAAGGTTGATGCTAGTACTTATGCTGAAAATTTGACTACCATCCTTAAAATTTTGGACGATTATCACACCGAGATCACCGTCGTAAAGGGTGAACTGAAGACCATGCGACAAGATATTGTCGGCCTTATGGATCTCACGGTAGAGCAATTTGATCAACTAAATCAAGCCGTGGCATTTTTGAAGAAACGCCTTGGCTAAATTTTGAAGCACTGGTTTTTCCTACTTTACTGCTTTATTTTGAAACAATTTACTTTACTTTCATTTTTCTTTTTATGTTCAGGAACACAATAATTTACCTTCAATTTTAATTTCTACTGCATGAATACACTGCTAGTCTCTGCTAGTATTTTTCCGGTTTTAATAAAGTATTCAAATTATCGCTTATTATTATTGATCTTGATGGTATTTAATTGTTTCTGTCATTTAATTATAGACCTCTCTTTTGTACAATCCAGTTCTAATCATTCTATTATAGTTCAACCCAAAATTTTCGTGTCTGTTTCACCCAGTTTCATTCTAGCGTAATCACATTAAGCTCTTTGCCTTTTTCACGCATGTAGTGGAGTAGCCGGTTAGTGACTTTGATCCTTTTTTTTTCTTTAGCACGGGGCCTGATACACGAGTGTGGTAACCCTTTATACATCCTATTCGTAGATTGCGGGGGATCGAACCGTAGTTCGCCCTACCTAGTCCAGAATCAGGTACCTCTGAACCAATCGACAACATATTTCTTTCTTTTCTTGTAAGTTTTTGCAACCGTAAGATTTTGTGCATCTTTTATTTTTATCAGCGGACAAAAATAAGAAAGATTCTTCTTTTCATGATTGGGCATCAAACACTTATATTCATCGGCTCCCCACGTGGTTTGTGATTAAGACGGTGCTGACTGCTAATATAAACTATTGGGGATTACTTTAGGACTGAACTCGAGGTATCGGTATAATAAGTATTGAAACTGATATCGCATACGCAAGAGGTCTAAGGTGTCAAGATGGTATCGATCTTGTTAGGACTTTTCCCAACTTCCTAACATAGCCTATATCTTGGTATGTCACGTTGTGCATTGATCGGAAAAAAATTTGTTATAGCAGAATAAAGTGGGGAAGTCAAATAATGAACGAAAATTCACATATAGATGCTTTGATAAAAGGGAAATATGAAAAAGGAAATACAAAAATGGAAATAAAGTAAAAACACTAGCTCTCCCACACTATATCGGACATTGTCCTCAATGTTGCGATATAAAGGGGAACAACAAAAAAAAACTAGTAAAAAACAAATTAAGGAGTCCCATGTCCTTTGCCTCTAGAGCGCCCGCGTCCATGCTGTGCCACATGATCTGGAATGCCGACGTGATGGATGTAGTCATGTAAGTGCTGCACTCGTAAGGTCAAGGCACCCATCTCATTAATAGGCTGATCGCTATTTAGTGTGCCTAAATATTTCTGACTGAAAGTATACAGTCGTATCGCGTAGTTTTAAAAGATTATCGATCCCAAAGGGACTAAAAATCGAACGTACCGTTATCTAATGTTACTATGTAAATCTAAGGCTAATCTGTTATGGTTTTGGATTCAAAATGGGAAATTAATGGAAGACTAAATATTAGAAATAAACTAGTTAATATTAGGATAGCGGTACGTAATTCAGTATACCATTGTGGATTCAATGAAACATAAGCATATAAAAATAAGTCACAATATAATTCTGTAGAAAATACCAGTTTAAAAGCCTTCACCTCACACTCTCGAGGTTATTGCTTCGAACTATACCCTTAAATCATAATGTCTGCTCTCGCTAGCCCATTTGAGTTTAAAAATAATTTTTGAAAACTAATAAGTCCTAATTAACTTTAAAGCGCTCTCGCTATTTTTAAAACCAATGCCCGATTTCAGCTATCCGATTAAAATCTCACACTATCGTGGTCTTGATTCTAACCTTTGTTACGTTTTTACTCTCGTAATAAAAGTTGATTTTTAAATTAAGAAATCGGAGCCATAAAAAATTAAGTTGTTTATGCTTTTAGCTTAGGATCATCGAATCCATTCCGGTTAACTTAATTACATACCGATAAAATGAGTTTAGCTCGAAATACTAATTAAAACAAACATAAATAAGCATGAACAATTAAATGTTAACACAAACATGATAAAAGGAAAACAAATAATGCTAATATTAATGATAAAAACCTGGTAAAGAGTAGTAATTCGATTCTAGCAAGTCCTCCACAAGTTGGTAGGCTCTTGCTCGATTGATCGGAACACGAATGATGAAGACAAGATTAAATCTAACTATGGTGTGATAGCCCCTCAATGTGAGAAACTATCACTATTTGGATAATGGTTTAACAAAGAACGAAAAACGGGAAGAAAACAAGAACAAGAATAAAACTCTGGAATAAATTCTGCAGCAATACAGTACTTTGGAAAAGAAAATGTGTGTCCATGGTTTTCGACTCCGTCTCATATATATAGCCTCAGCATTTGCTTCAGTTGGAGAGAATATAGGAGCACCACTTAGTCAGTTACTTGGTTGGAAACCTAATGTTGCGGTGAAAATTGGATAACAAACTATTAATTAACTTGCATCTTTTTCTTTTATAACCGACTTTGATTTATCCAAAGAAAAGGTTCAAGATCGTTAGAAAAACCTAAAGGGAAGAGATCTAAGGTTCAGGGGTTGGTTATACAAAGAGAAGGTATTAGCACCCTATGTATTTGTAGTACTCTACGGGAACCTCTTGTTAATGTTATCTTATGTTTGCTAAAGGTTCTATGCCAAATGATGAAACCCTAAGGGTTAGTATCTAAGTATACTCGACAAAGCATCGCACCTTGCGCCTACGTATTCTCGGGAATAGAATCAGAGTATGTGTAGTTTTACTTCTACTAAATTATTGACTATGGTCAATATTCAGAGGGGAAATGAGTGTGACCTCATTGTAGAGTATAAAAACTCTCTAAGTCTAGTTGAAATGGTCCTATGTTATGTTTTAAAGTTAGAAAGGGGAAGTGAGTATTCATTAGGATGAATATCACATAGAGTTCACGATAACTCTAACCTATTGCTAGTTATGGTTTCATGGTTCTCATGAGGCCAAGAAACGAGGGTCAGCTCTTATGAGGCTACTAAGGTAAGATGGGGACTATGACTTTAAGAGTCAACATATTTTCACCTTTCTTTGAAATGGGGAAAACAGTTGTAGGTTAAAATATATAAGATATTGACAATGATAACAATAACATGATTATGGCATGAGATACATCGTAAAAGACAATGAGAAGGATAAGCACAAATATAACAAGGTTATAAAGTCAAGGACAAATCAATACATATTTATCTTACGGAAGATATGTCAAAAGGTATCACAAGTCAAGGAGACATGGTTATGATCATGAAATTTATCAAGGATGATGTTCAAGTGTAAGAATAAAGTTCACATCAAAGTCAAACATATGACATATCAAACAAAGATAAATTAATTCAAGCATTAGTGATTAAATTCAAATTATCAAGACAAAGTCATAAACAAAGTCTAACCATTTATCCAAAATAAAAGAAATAAACTCACATTAATAATTGATCTTAAATAAATATTCAAGGAAAATGCTAAATAAAATTAAATAAAGATTAAAAAGTATTTTTGGAGTTTTTGGAATAAATGACAAGTTTTAAAAATAAATAAAATAAAATGTTTTGTTAAAGATTTAAAATAAATGAAACAAATAATTTGAGTCAAATAAAAAAGAAGAAAAGCGCACGGGGTTGCAATAAGTGTTTTTGAAGTAGTTAGAAAAACAAAGGAAGAGGATTTGGGCCAGAAACTGGGGGTGGTAGTAGCAACTCAGGCCCAGGCGAAAATGAAGTAAAAAAGCAAGAAAATAGTACAGAAGGATGGTCTGGGGCGAGGGAGATTCGAAACCCAGACCTCCCTCTACACGCGCGCATCACAAACCATTGGGGTGGCCATACATCCGGTTGTAAAACTTACTTCATAAATACATAAACCTTCGTGGACTTCCAAAAAAAGTCTCACTAGCCAGTGCCTCATTACCACTCATGCAAACCAAACTCTCTTAGTGATCATTAAACTATAACAAACAAAAAACAAAGCACTGATGCAACAGCCAATGTAATCCAAATCTTTAATGCTCCAATTTTGGAAAAGAAACACAAATAGCATCAAATCATGGTATGCTAATTTCCTTGGTTCAACCTTAATATCATTCCAATCAAACATTAACAACATAAAACAACAAGTTATAAACTAATCAGAATCAAAGAGTGTAAATGAAATGCTCATGGTTTAAATCTAATATCCTAAAAATGAATTAGAAGAAGTATATTGGTGAACATGGAAGCTACCTATCTTTAAAAAAAGATGAAGACAAAACTCTGTTAGTATATGAAACTCTTGCTGTTATGTGGGCAACCATTAAATTTATTTAAACTAGCATGTGACATCATGAAAAGGGAGTTAAACCAAAGTGTGATAACATATTCTGACATAGCTTCCATGAGTTGCAAACCAAACACATAATTTCCTCTACAAGTTCTTAACAATCAAAATGCAAATAATCATGTTATCAGAATTTATAACACAAACAAGCATGGTATCAGGAATTGAAAGGGTAGGATCAGGCATTACCAAGCCATCATATAATACTGCATTCCATTCCTCTGAGTCTAACACAATTAGTGGTGTGCCAACATACCAACTTCACATATTACTAATCACACATCATCAGGACAGTTAAGAAAGGTCTTGGCTTAGAAGTAATGAGGGTCCAATATCATCAAGAGAAAGTAAAACACCAAGTAACTCAATTATGTGGTGGTGATAGGCTTTTGACAATGTGAATGTGTGAATGAAGTTCAGCATACATTGAAACAAAGAATATGCTTGACAACCAAAGTGCCATTGTGCTAATGTGGAAATGAAACAAAACTGGATTCAGTGGATATGCAAATTCTCACCTTATAATGATGTAGTCTCAAAGATTGATGTCATTTATGCACATAGTACCAAGAGAGGAACAACAGGATTATAATGTAAATTCAACCAAGTGGAATATCTCCAACTTAAATCTAACACATCAATGAGCATAACCAGACAAGATAGACACACATTAAAACAATACAAGTGCAAGTAGTGAGAATCATGCTAGTTTAAAGTTCATAATTAATACATATCAGCAGATGAATTCAAGACAAATGAGGCAAGGCAGAGGAAACTGGTACCCAAAGTCAAAATGGTCATGTTGAGTGGAAGCAACAGCACAAATGCACAGTTTTAACTGATGGTGGCATTAACGAAATGAATGATGGTATACACCAATGACTACATGCATTAAAAAAAGATCTTAGGAGATAGTTAAAAAAAACTTGAATCATGGTATGGACACCAAAGGATTTGGACCAGCACATGACAATAATCATAAAGCAATCACTCGACATGGCTAGCACATGAATAGCTTAAGTAAAAAGGAGAAACATTTATCAACATCTTGCACACATGAATGGAATACCAGCAAGTTAACAGTTATATAACTTGAACATACATCAGGCAAGCATATCAAGAATTACACTCAGCCTGGATAAACATATCATTAGTAGGCACACCCCAGTTGAGTACAAAGCTAGATATCAGACAGAAATTCCAAGTGATTAGCAGTAGATTGCCCACACAAATTGAACATAAAATTGGCAATAGTTTCATAATCATAACTTAGATATACCTCAGATGGCATGTTACATGTATGCACACACATGGCATGGTGGTATCAGGCATACATTTAGATATAAAACTGTTAAGACAAAAGACCTAGACCAGATGCTTCTAAAGTATCCTAAACATATGAGCATGAAAATAAGTTTATGATGTCAGCCATAACACTTTAAGACCACAAGCATGTGAGCCCTTGAAAACAGAATGCAGACAACAAACATCATAAAAACAAGATTCTGGATGTGTAGCCAATGCACACAGGGTTGTACATCAACAAGATAAGTAAGCAATATCACTTAGGGATATGTCATTTCCAATATATCTTCATGGTGTTCCAAACAAAAATCAGATTGTCATGAATACACAAATTTGAATGCAAATGCAAGTGGTATGTAGCAATTTATGAATATAACACCCTATTAAAACACAAATCTCAATGGATTATCCATTCCAAACATCATTTCTAGCATGAAAAGTCTGACTTTGAACAAAACCAGACATATCAGGTACACCTTAGATGACTTGCTAAATATTAACACATATAATGCATTTGAAAATAAAACACATAGCATGATGCTATGGTGACTAATGCAATAGGGACAGCAGGTAAAGGTCAGGGCAAAACAAAACAATACATACCTGGCTATCAGTCTTATTACATAAGTTTGATTCCTCTTACACAAAAATAAATTATTATGACACAATATATGAGCCCAACAGAACTTGTGAGATCCAAACAGGTACAAGGGCAAGGGTATATTTAGCCAATCATGAACTCAACTAACACATAAATGATCCAAGTGGAATATGTCCACTGCAACTTCAAAGTGTGGATAAGCTTCTTTCTTACTGACTTGACCAAAACTCCAAGACAAGCTTCCCTCTCCATCTCTTCTTGCAAGACGTCAATCTCATAAATGTTTAGAGTATGTTTGTAAAAGGTGTTGGTGTCAATGCTGAGAACATGAGCTGCTATTTATAGGGAAAGGGTGTGGATTCAAAGCATGGTTATTTTGTCAAATGTGCCAATAATGCCCCTTCCCAAATCGTGTGAAATCTCCTAGATCAGAATGAAATCTTCCAAAATCTCTGAAATGTCTGAGCAACACTGTGGTGAACTGATGTGTGAGAGGCTCTATGAATAAACTATATTATTCCCACTTTTTGAAAAGTTTCTCTCTCCCTCCCACTTGCATATACAAGACAATAACTCATATTTTAATGTAAAGCAAGTTTAATTTTCGTGTAATGGCTTGAATTAAAGTTAAATCAACATTAGAAACTCAAAAGCAAGTGGTTTTGGTGATTAGAGAATGATTTGAGAAGTTCCACAAAAATTGGTTTCTTGAGTGTCAAGTAATGAGACCTCCCACTTTGAGTCTTAGAATCTCTCAACTCCCTTGATGGATGGAAGAGTTATGGTACCCTCTCGAAAGCTCTCGTGGCCCTCTACAACTTTCATGTCAAAAAGTTTTTAAGTTGAGGCTTGGAAGTTTATGAAAAACTGGGTTGAAGTTGGCTGCTCATGAGGGCAACAAATGCTGAAATTTCACTAAGTTATTGGGCAATTTGGCTTGCAAGCTCCATAACTCAAAAACTAAGCATTTTTAGAAGAAAAGTCATATGGAACAAATTGAAGATCTTGAAAAGAGCTTTCCAATGAGATTTGAATCACTCCATTTAGATGTGTGGTTTAGGAGTTATGATCACTTCAAATTGTCACATTAGAGGGAAAATCTCACATGAAATCTTTCAAAGTCAAAACCCTACTTCCCTTGCAAGAAACCTCATGAAACTTGATCTTGATGCTTGGAATACCTCATGAGACATTCTATGATGATTAGAACCATTGACACCTCATTTGAACAAAAATTCCATGGATTAGGGTTTCAGTCAAAACCCTAATTTGACTGTGAATGCACTGAGATCAACTCTTGTAAACTTGCTTCTTCCTTCACATCTAAAGGTCTTAGGAGACTCTTGAGGATGTTGATAAACCAATAGAAACATGAATTAGGGTTTGGGAGTTCCTCTTGATGAGAATCAAAGCCACTGACTGCCAAGTGCACAGAAACCCTAATTTGGAGGTATAGTGAGACTGAGGCTCAAAATTCTCTTGTTGAGGACCAATAGATCTTGGATTTTTGTTTAATGAAGTCCCTTGAATGTAGATGGCCTCAAGTGATAGGTGAACCACACAAATCTTGACTTGATAGAGCCAATTTCTCAGTGATTTCTTCAGAGCAAAACCCTAATTCCCAAAGTTCTTGCACTCGAGATCTTTTGTTGACTTGACTTGCTTCAAAACAACTTATGGAACTCCATGATGATGTGTGAACTTAATTTGAACACAAGGAAACAAATTACAAGATATGGGTTAGTTCAAACAATGCAGAGATGATCCTAAGATGCAAAAGAAAGAAGATGACATCTAAGGGGTAAAAATTTAGGGTAAAACAGTTGCCCCTATTTAAATAACTTTACCAGATGGCACGAGGAACGGAGATTCTAGGGGCATCAAGGTGAAAGGTATTTAAATATAGCAAACCAAAAATTTTGCCCTTAGATGGAATGCAAATGCTAAGGACAAACGACAGACATGCAAATGCTGACATGCCATGAACTTCTAAAACGATGATATGATGCCAGGACGGTGCAAAGATGCAGACAGACCAGACACCGGGGACAGACAGGAAGCAAACACACCAGATAAGCTTCACTGGGGAAGGACGAAGGTTAGTATCCATGAGAAACACTCACTGGGGATACAGGTTAACCAACGACAGAGACTCACTGGGGAGACTCCAAAGAAACACTGGGGAAAACAAAAAGACGATCTCCACTGGGGAAAGATCCGGGGAGATAGACTACTGGGGAAAAAAACAAACCCACACTCTTCCTGGGCATGAAACCAGAAAGAAAAACCTGATCACTGGGGATCAGTCTAAGAAAGACAGACAACCAAGCAAAGACTTCCTGGGGTTTCTTATGCCGAAGAGATCAAGATGGGATCTTTAAGAAAAGCCAGAAAGGACAGAGGCAAACTCTGCGCACCAGATATGAGTCTTAATAAAGAAAATTGTTCCAAGAAACTTGGCTTAAAGTAAGTTTTCAAAAATCAAGGTAAAGGTTCATGCTCATGTTTGACTCGATTCAAACAAGAACATAAATAAGTTGAAATGAAGAATAAATAACGAGCTCACGATAACTCGAGGTTTAGGTCCACTGTTCGACTCGATTCAAACAGGGAAAGTTTTAAAACAAAGGGCAATGTTTGACTCAATTCAAACAAAGACTCGGTTCAGGTTTGACTCGATTCAAACAAGAACGGTTTTAAAACAAAAGACAATGTTTGACTCGACTCAAAGAAAGTCCAGGTTCAGGTTTGACTCGATTCAAACAAGAACAAATTAAAAAACAAGAGGCAATGTTCGACTCGATTCAAACAAAGACTCGGTTCAAGTTTGACTCGATTCAAACAAGAACAAGTTTAAAAAATTTAAGGCAAGACTTCTTGGGAAAAAGAAAAAGGTGCAAAGATTCAAATCTGGCGTGCAAAGGTTAGGACTGAACAAGCACGACACAAACAAAAAAAACAGGGAATGTCCTTACCTCACTGGGGAAATAAAGACAGACACAACCAAAAGACCACAAGAAAAATAGAGCACAAGGATGCAAAGATGCTATGGTATGATGCATATGCTTAGCTACAAGTGAGAAACGACGCGAGTGACGCAAAAACAAAGAGAAGAAAAGATAACACAACCAACACCCTGAAATCCAAACATCAAGGATAACCGGGGCAATCTTCGTTTCACTGGAGATGGCAGATCCATGTCAAAAATACAGTACTGCTAATTCTTCCAGTACAAACTTGATTCCAAAACGTCTTAATTCCAGAGTAAAACTTAGTTTATCTTTGTGTTTTAAAACAATTCCACTTTCAAAAATCAAATGAAAATGACAAAGTTTTTCAAAATAAAGATGATAGCGTATTAACAAGAAGATGGTTCAATAGCTGATATTCATTGAAAAATGGAGACTTGCCAAATAGCAGAGTCCCATGAAATATTACAAATGCAACAAAATGGCAATTTTGGCAAAAGTTACATTGTATTCAATGACCAATAACCCTAATGACTAAGGACTCTAGTTGTAGCAAAACTTGAGCTTCCTTGGGGATTCCTGGATACCGGTGAGGTGTCCTTGTCTCAAGCATAACACTTCTGCACCGAATCAGCATTCACAGAATGCGCAAGCTGTTCACCGTCCATAATTGTAAGAATTAGAGACCCTCCTGAAAACAATGTCTTGACTACGAATGGACCTTCATAATTGGGTGCCCATTTCCCACGGGCGTCTCTCTGCCACGGCAAAATCTTCTTAAGTACCAACTCGCCTACTCGAAATTCCCGAATGCGAACTTTTTTATCAAATGCTCTCTTCATCTTCTTCTGGTACAAATGACCATGACACATGGCTGCCAGGCGCTTCTCATCAATTAGATTCAGCTGATCGTATCTTTCTTGAACCCATTCAGCTTCATCAAGCTTTGTCTCCATCAATATTCTCAGAGATGGTATCTCAACTTCTATAGGGAGGACAACATCCATTCCATATACCAACGAAAAAGGGGTTGCCCCTGTTGAAGTTCTAACTGACGTTCTATACCCATATAGTGCATATGGCAACATCTCGTGCCAATAGTATCCAGCCCTCAAAATCTTCTTAACTATGGCATGCCCGCTGGCATGGGTGCCAAAAGCTCCTTCATGGATATCATGGACCAGCAACTCTGCTTCTCTCTTATCAACACATCTTAACAAAAGTATATCATGATTCCTCTTGTAAAGTACCCCATTGCTGATGAAGAACTTGGCTGGCAATCTTCGCAGAGTCTTCTTATCAAGAACTGAAGCGTTGGCCAGATATTCTTGATTCTTTAGGAAATTCAAAATGTCATGAAACTAAGGTTTGCCATCTGATTCTTCTTCAATGGACTGACAGTAGGCAGGCTCAGACCTCCTTTCAATGTTGATTACTGGATCCTCATTGATAAATTTGACTTGCCACGTCAAAGCCAGTGTTGCTAAGGCATCAGCCACATGATTCTCAGTACGTGGCACATGGATGTTCTCAGGGTTACCATCAAGTAGGTGCAGTGACGATCCCAGCATCATCTGTTCAACAACAACAACCACAACAGCAAGCTCAGCAGCAGCAGCAGCAACCTCCTTTCCAACAGAGGTCTAGACAGAGGGATCGTAAGATTGACCCTCTCCCTATGACTTATGATGCATTGCTACCATAGTTACTCAAGTTGAAGTTGGTTGAGCTTCGTACTATGAGGCCTCCCGTCGCTGGCAACTTACCACCTAATTTTGATGTTAACGCTCACTGCGAGTTCCACTCAAGTGCTCAAGGGAACTCCATTGAAAAGTGTTGGGCATTCCATCATAAGGTGCAAGACTTGATTGATGCTAAAGTGATCAATTTATCGTTACCTCCTAATGTTCTTCAGAACCCCATGCCTGATCATGGTGTGGCAGATGTGCGTGCTATTGAAGACGGAAAGAGATTAAATTTGGTAACAGACATTAGTCAGGTGAAGACTTCCTTGATGGTTGTAAAAGATCGTTTGTTGAAGGGACAGGTGTTCCCGGGATGTGATCAAAATTGTTCTGAATGTTTGGGCCAAGAGAATGGTTGTGATAAGTTGAAAGTTGGTCTGCAGAATCTGATCGATGATGGCCATCTACAGTTTGATAGGGTTGTGAAAGATACTGATGAGGTGTCAACTGTGACCATCTATTATACTCCTGCGGAGATTCAGGTGCCTGCCAGTACAGCTCATGTAGCAAGTGTTGTGCCAGAAAGACCCAGTCTTGTTACCATCACGGTGCCAGGACCAGTTCCGTTTACAACTACGAAGGCAATCCCATGGCACTATGGGGCAGACGTGTACTACGAAGGGAAAAAGCAAGAAGTCGAGACATCAGCCAGTTCAAATATTGATAATGTGGGTGGTGTAGGTAGCTTTACAAGAAGCGGAAGATTATTTTCTCCCCAAACTTTGTGCAGTGATAAAGAAGCTGAAGCTGCAACACAAGCTAAAGGAAAACAGGTGGTCGAGAGTGTGCCTATACCTGAAATAGAGACAAAGATTACCTTTGACAACGAGGTGGAAGAGTTCATGAGGATAATAAAGAAAAATGATTATAAGATTGTCGATCAACTGAACCAGACGCCCTCGAAAATTTCAATTTTGTCATTGTTGATGTGTTCTGACGCGCATCGGGAGGCTTTGTTGAAAGTATTGAAGAGAGCATATGTTCCACAGGAAATCACTGTTAATCAGCTTGAAGGTGTAATTTCCAACATCAATGTCAGCCACGGATTGGGTTTCACAAGCAGAGATTTGACGTCTGAAGGGAGAAACCACAATAAAGCTTTGCACATTACAATGGGGTGCAGGGGTGCAGTGTTGTCTCATGTACTGGTAGACACTGGTTCCTCGCTCAATGTCTTGCCTAAGAAGGCACTAATGAAGCTGGAAGTTGATGGTTTGATTTTAAGGCCCAGTGAGTTGGTTGTCAGAGCGTTCGATGGAACGAAAAGATCTGTGTTTGGTGAAGTATAACTACCCGTGCAAATTGGACCGCAGGTGTTCAAATCTATATTCCATGTGATGGATATACAGCCCGCGTATAGTTTCTTATTAGGCCGCCCTTGGATTCATGCGGCCGGGGCTGTTACGTCCACCTTACACCAAAAGCTGAAGTACGAGTTTGAGGGACAAGTTGTGACAGTGTGTGGTGAAGAAGATATTTTTGTTAGCCACTTGTCCACGTTCAAGTATATTGAAATGGATGGGGAAATTCACGAGATGCTTTGCCAGTCGTTTGAAGCGGTGAATATCGACAACGTGCCTGAATCTTCCCTTACACCGGATAGAGCTGGTACTTCCATTTCATCTTATAAGCAAGCTGTTGAGGTCGTTAGAGCAGGCAACGCCCAGGGCTGGGGCAAGCTGATAGAGACGCCGATGAAGGAGGATAAATTTGGTATTGGCTATCGTCCCTCTATGACTTTAGCTGCAGAAAACAGTAGACATATCACTTTCAGTAGCGGGGGAATCATTTACTCAGATCAGTCTCGTGCAGCTACAGAAGATGGTGTCAAAATTGAACACCACAACTCTTCTCTGTATCGCCCGAAGATGAATGGCGCTGTGGAGGTGGCCAACAAGAATATTAAGAAGATTGTGCAGAAAATGGTTGTCACATATAAAGATTGGCATGAGATGCTGCCATTTGCTCTACATGGGTACCGAACGTCAGTACACACCTCCACTGGGGCAACACCATTCTCACTTGTATACGGTATGGAGGCAGTACTACCGGTTGAAGTTGAGATTCCATCCCTCAGAGTCATGATGGATGTCAAGTTAGACGAAGCTGAGTGGGTTCGCGTCAGGTTTAATCAGTTGAGCCTTATTGAGGAGAAATGACTGGCAGTTGTGTGTCATGGGCAGTTATACCAGCGGAGGATGAAGTAGGCATTTGATCAAAAGGTGCGTCCTCGGGTTTACAAAGTGGGAGATGTGGTACTCAAAAGGATCCTTCCTCCAAGTACAGATCACAGGGGCAAATGGACTCCCAACTATGAAGGTCCATTCGTGGTTAAGAAGGTCTTCTCGGGCGGAGCCTTGTTACTTACAACCATGGACAGCGAAGACTTTTCATCCCCTGTCAACTCAGACGTAGTAAAAAAATACTTCGCATGAATAGACCCGCTGGACCAAAAAAAAAGAAAAAAAGTCCAGGCAAAAAAGGGCATCCCGGCGAACCACAAAAAATAGAATAAAAAGGTTCGGGCAAAAGTTAGGGATATAAAATAAAAAAAATTGTACACCCGGTGAGTTGAAAATTCGCAAGGACAACTCAGGCAAAAAAGGGTATCCCGGTGGATTGAAAACCCGAAAGGGCGGTCCATGCAAAAGAGGGATTTAAGCGAATGACTACGGTCTGAGTTATTTGTACTCCATCACCGTTTCAATAACTGACATTCCAAAGGGTAGGAATCGGTCTGATCATTCCTCAGAAGGCAAGGTCGGGGAGTTTTGAAGACATACTGGCCATAGCAGAATTGAAACTCAGTGGAATGTCGTTTTCACATTGCCAGTAGGATAGTTTCTTTTCTCAATTTTCAGCGATCACCTCTTTCTAGGGATTGCTTCCTGATGTAATTGCCTATTCTGGGCTTTTCTTCAATAAATTGAATTTCAGTAAAAAGCTTCTTATTTTGTTTTACTGCTTTGTTTGCAAAAACGTCCGAATTTTTGATAAAACATTGCATTTGAAAACTTGGTGGCTTTACAATAACACGCGCAGAAAAACATTTAAAATTACTTTGAATGTTGAACAATCCTGGATGGTGGATTCAAACCACGCAATATTCCAGAGCATGTGTGTGTATTCTTTTGTTGCAGTTAACAGATCCAGACGATTTCAAGCACAAGTGTCATTTCTCCTAGACGAGTAATCACTTATTCCCACGCAGAAGACTGGGGCAATCATGTTCAGGGAAGGGGTCACCCGTTACCTTTTTGTTACAATGGTTACTGATTGAGTCCATCATTTGGTCGACGGTCGGTCATGACGATTCGATATCGGTGAATGGAGTTCAACTGGATATTGTTATATCTTATTAAGTCGATTCTCTCATTCAGTACTTCCAACAGCTACAAGCTTTTCTGTGTCGATAACGGTTGCAAATTCTCCAGCAGAGTTGCTTCGCAGACACCGAAGTTAAATGGTCAATCCCCAGTGAAGTCACCAGAAGTTTGAAGATACTTAATATTATGTAAAATCCTCATACGACATTTTCTTCAGATCAGCCGCGTAATTTGGGGCAAAAGCAAGTTGTTGAACCTCCCAAACATGGGGCATATTGAATTTCCCCAGCAGGAGATGTTCCCAATCTATTATCCCCAGTAGAGTTTGAAGATGTGTGGTCTTCTGTAAAATCCTCTCAAAAGGGCATTCCTCAGCAGGAGACGCGTTGAAGTGGTCCTCTCCAGCAGAGTTTGTTATAAACTCATCATCCCCAGCGGAATCGTCAAACAGAAAGTTCGCCTGACATGGGGCATTGTGACACTTATCCTAAGCTCGACAGTCTTATTCCTCAGCAGATTATCGTGGAATTGCTTTGGGTTTCCCCAGCAGATCTTTAAGAACTCTTTCCCAACAAGTTACAGTGGAATGTTATAACCAGGATTTGTATATCCCCGGCAGAGTAGCCCTGATTCCCCAGCAAGATCGTATCTCTGATAATTGTATTCCCCACAGGGTTTAGCATTGAATCTTGGCAACAATATTTCCCAGCTGAGTGGTTTTGCGCCCCACAGAGGCTTATTGATCAACAGGATTTATTCCTCAGAAAGGTGATAGTACTTGCTTTCCCCAGCCAGGTTAGCAGGTGGATTCTCCCCGCAAAGGATCTCGGGTTTGATAGATCCTCATGCAGAGTTTTAATGATTTTTCTTCCCTAGCAGGGGGTCATTCAAAGGTTCTCATCCCCAGCGGAGTTACTGTGACCAAAATTCACCCCCGAGCAGATGAAGTAGTTCCTGGCAGAATCGTCACTCCCCTCATATTTCAAAGTCCAATTTATTTTTGGCAGGCGTAATAATTCGAAACAGACAGATTGTTCATTCATTCTCCAGCTGAGATATTATCCTTTCAAGAGTCTCTAAGATCAAATCATTGATTATTGTTCCTCAGCAGAGTCAGCAGAGATGTCTGACACGGATGCAGAGAGTAATCCAATATTGGAAGTTTTAAAGTCCAACCGTAGATTGGCAAAAGGTCCATCCAAGGGTGGCAAATTCTTAAAGTCCAACTGTAGATTGGCAAAAGGTCCATCCAAGGGTGGCAAATCATCAGCAAGTCCAACTGTAGATTGGCAAAAGGTCTATCCAAGGGTGGAAAATTCTTAAAGTCCAACCGTAGATTGGCAAAAGGTCCATCCAAGGGTGGCAAATTCTTAAAGTCCAACCGTAGATTGGCAAATGGTCCATCCAAGGGTGGCAAATTCTTAAAGTCCAACCGTAGATTGGCAAAAGGTCCATCCAAGGGTGGTAAATTCTTAAAGTCCAACCGTAGATTGGCAAAAGGTCCATCCAAGGGTGGCAAATTTTTAAAGTCCAACCGTAGGTTGGCAAAAGTCCACTCGTAGTGTGGCAAGTCAGTAGTCGTCTGACTCCCTTTAAAAGACCGCAGCTAAGTCCAATCGTAGATTGGCAAAAGTCCATCCAAGGGTGGCAAATCATCAGTAAGTCCAACCGTAGATTGGCAAAAGTCCCCCGTAGTATAGCAAAGCAAGGCAAATCATCAGTAAGTCCAACCGTAGATTGGTAAAAGTCCCCCGTAGTGTGGCAAAGCAAGGCAAAGTCCAACCGTAGATTGGCAAAAGACCATCCAAGGGTGGCAATGCAGCTGCAAAGTCCAACCGTAGATTGACGAAAGTCCACCCGTAGTGTGGCAAGCCAGTAGTCGTCTGGCGTTGTACAAAACACATTGTTAAAGTCCACCCGTAGTGTGGCAAGCCAGTAGTCGTCTGGCGTTGTTCTAAAAGACATTGCAAAAGTCCACCCGTAGTGTGGCAAGCTAGTAGTCGTCTGGTGTTGTTCAAAAGAGATCCCTTCAGTATTATTCTTCATCATCAGAGTTTTATTCAAGCAGAGTTCATTTGGTTGGGTTTCTATCCCTTTTCTTCTTCTCTACAGAGTGCAAATTTTCGGGTTTTCTTCGGTATTCAATCCCTCCATTCCTTGAAAGTCTGACAGCAATCGCTATCATCCATTCAGGTCTACAGTGATTGAATAGGGGCAGCTGTAATACCCCAAAATTTTCCCTCTCATTTCTTCATATCATTTAGCATGAGTTTTCATTTCATTGCATCGCATTCAAGCATAGAAAAGAAAAACATCAAGCATTGCATTGCATCTTGCATAAGGGCATATGATCAGTGGTTCTTCAGAGGTGTTGATCATCCAAAGCTAAAGAATAAGAGCCAAGTGTTTCTCACAAGCCTCAAGGGTCCCTTAAGCCATATATCATCTCACTTTGATCCCACAAGGCATGGGAAGAGGAGAATTCATCAAGAAGATTGGGCAGTGCATGATCTCCTACACATGGCAGTCAAGAATTGGGATCTGACCCCCAAATGGGCAAGCTCTTTGAGTTTTTATCACCTCCAAATGGCATATCTCATCTTTGTTTGAGAGGATACACATCATATTCAGAGGAGTTTGGATTTGGAGGATGTGATATTTCCTCCTAACTAGAGGGTGGCAAAATTAGGGTTTGAACTAAAATCAGTTTATCTCTGATTTTTTGGGCAAGACTTGATCTCCTGGTATTCCTCATGTTCTTAAGTGTATATGGGTGGAAAATTGCTCGTCAATTGATTTCAGAAGGGTTTCAATTGGTCAGAAGATTCAAAATCAAAGAAATTGGGAAAAAGTCAACTGGGCGGTGAAAAAGTCAACTCCTGACTTTTTGAGGTCAAATTTATGAAATTCATGTTATATATGTTCAATGGACAAAATTTGATCAAGAAATGATGGAGGAATAATGAAAAATCGAGAAATTACAAAACTGCCAAAAATAGAAACTTTGAGGTTTTCAAAAATAGTAAGTTTTGGCCATTTTAGCACCCCTCTTTGAGTCAGGCTTTCTCAATTTTAAAGCATCAAATCAAAAATCCACCAGGCCACAACAAAATATCTTGTTTCAAGCTTCAAATCCATATAAAGAACTATTCCATCAGATCAAAATTGAGGAAGTTATGATCCATTAAAGTTTGACAAAACTAGGTCAAAAACCAAGTCATGGCAAGGCAAGTGCAGGCCCATGCGCCATAATTTTGTCGAACACTTGGTGTGCCAAATGTCCAGCCACTTTTCTCAATTATGGAAGCTCCAAACGAAAAAATTTTGAACATCAAAGTTGTTCATCTCAATGTCCTCTTCAACTTTGATGTTGGACATTTTTCCATTTGAGCAAGTTATGATGGGGTTATGATGGTCCCAAGTTGACGCGTGCATGCTGAATTTTCCAAGTCAGGTTTACATGCCAACTTACCAACTTGCCACGCCCATGCACCAGTTCTGAGCCATGATGTTTGGAGTCATTTTACACCATCCTACAAGCCTCTATTCAATTCAATTTCAACATCAAACTAATTCTCCTATATCTACTCTTTCATTTGCCACAAAAATTACACATTTCCATTCATTATCACCAAACTTCCTTGATTTAATTGATATTAAGCTGCTATAAAACCAGAAAAAATAACATTTGTTGTTGTGGCTAATTCAAGTATTCACATACATGCTACACACCAGTCCACATTCCATTTTATTAAACTAAAAATTTCCTTACATCATCACCATCCATTTTAAACCCCACCATACACTTCATAAACTCACCCACACCATAGCAAACCTTCCCAACTCACCTCTAACTGTCATGACTCAGTTAGTTAGAGTCTACTCAGTTAAGCCAACTCTAACTCATTTAACCACCATGGTTACCATTTAACTCCACATATAAATCAAAAACACACCACACAATTTCAATCTCTCTCTCATTTTTCCACATTTCTCAGAAATTCTTCTCAATCATTCTCTCCACTTTCTCTCTAATCTCACATACTTCTCACACTTTTCATCATAATTTCTCAAGAAATCTCAAGTTTTTCTCTCACTTTCAAGAGTTCAGATCCAGATTTCTCTCTCGTTTCTTCATCATTTTCGAAGATTTTTGGAGCAGCATCATCTCCATAACCTCCTCTTTCTACTGTATGCATTAGATTCGCTTGAATCCACCATCGAAAAATCTCAAGTTTCACTCATCACTCCCAAATTTCTACTCCAAGCAAGTATTGGATCTGGTTTTAGCCTTTATTTGGCTTAGAGTGTTGATTTGAAGATCTTGCAAGAAGTTCTTGGATTTCTAAAACAAAAAAGTGCATCTCACAAGGTTAGAGATCTTGAAACTTTTCCTTTAGTTCATCATAATTTTAGAGATTTACAATGTGAAATTAGTAATCATGCATTGCATCTGGAAGTCCTGAAATGATGGCACACCACTGTTTGTTTAATTTGAAGTTTATGTGATTTTGTGATTTTTGTGAAATTCATGTTGAATGTGTCACTTTCGTGCCATTTTTCTTGATGTTAGAATGATCTTTTTGAGATATAATTAGCATATTCATGATCTATGAAGTTTTGGCTTCATTTTGGTATTTTATTTTGTTAATTTTCATTAAGAAATGAGGGAGATATTTGAGCAAAAAGATTGGTAAAAATTCTGCATTTATTTTCTGGTTTTATTAAAATTCTGCACTTTTGCATGAGTTTATGGTGGAGGTGGTGAGGTGTCAGCACGTTATTGGCCATGTTCTTATGGTTTTAGTGATTAATTAATAATTACAATGATTGGATGCATGATTAGTAAGAAAGGGAAATGTGTGGAAGCAATTTGATTGGTGCATTCATCCATTTTTCGGCTGGCCAATGATGGGGATGCAGCGCATTAATGGCTGCCACTAGCATCACGTGTTCCTTCTTTTTTCCTTCAGATGGTTTACGTGTGGGCGAGTGCACGGTAATTAGTGTGTGCGTGCGTTGTGCTCCTTTGGTGTGATCATCAGGCTGATCGTGTGGTTGTGATTGAAGGTTCATGGAATTGATTATGCACACTATCACACACGATTTCACAAGCTTAGTGGACTGGATTAGAATGCTTTTTGCACCTCCATGTTAAGCCCAATAATAATTCTGAACTAGAAAAATACTAATGCTGCACCCCCTTTTCCATTCCTTTGCATTTTAATTTCTTTCGCATATAGTTTCAATTTTATTTTAATAAAAATACTAAAATTTATCAGAAAATTCCAAATTAATTCACACGAGTTCTTAATACATTTAGGTAATTTTTCATCATTTTTAATTCTCATTTTACTAATTTTAGATCATTTTTTCGTAATTTCCTTTCAATTTCTTTTTTGATTGATCCTCTTTATGATACTCAAACTTGCACATTTTCTTTCTCCCATCTCACACAAAGTTTTTCATCCGTTCCTTTTGCGTTGGTTAGATAACATCCTGAAGTGTCCAAAAATATTCTTTCTTGATTTTTAAAGTCATCTTATAGGATGTTTGTATGATCATCTTTACACTTTTTTTTGTGGCATTTCAATATGACTTTGTGCATGTCTTTGTGGCACTTTTATCTTGAATTTTGGTCTGAGTTTTTAATATGTGTTTAGCCTATGACTTAGGTTGTTTAGGACTTGTTTTTACAATTTCCTCATGTGCTTTAATATTTGTTCAATGCCTTGCCTTTGAAGCTACTTAGGTGCACTTTATTCTTCTTCCTTCTAACATGTTGTGATAAGGCACTTGTGCCATCCATTTTATGATTGCCTTGTGTGATATTATAGGTCACCTTTTCTCATTATAAGTCACTTTGGTTTGCATTTACATTTGACATGAGTTTGTGCATTCTAATTTGAACTTTGACATGTTTTCATCTCTCACTTCCTCTTATGCCATAGGTGTTTCATGTTTGCATTTTTGTGTACCGTGTCCTTCATGCCATTTGCATCTCATGTATAATATGCTACTGCCCATGTGCATTCATTAACCATTTCACATGTTACGCATTTATAATATGTCATTTTGTGCATTTAATTAAACATGTTTCTCTTATTCTCACTTCTACTTCATCTTATCTCTTCTACTTGCACTCTTCTATTCTTGAATTACATGATGGTTCATATGCATGTTAAGCCATTTGTGAATTGAATTTAATTCTGACCTTGACCTTTCCATGAAGCATAAATGCATGATCACTTTGCATTTCCATCCATTCTTCATCTATTTCTTCTATGATTTACTTCTTTAATGTTTAGGACTTTACTTGTACATAGTTGATTTGTGTTCAATGTCTTAACATTAGAAAGTATTCTTATTGTTTAGATTCTGACCTTAATTAGGCTTTATCTCTTATGGTCCTATTTCCTTGGTTCTTAATGGATTTGATCAGCACTTGTTGTTTCTTCCTTTATTTCATACTTGTAAATATTGTGAACTAACTTTTTCATGTAGGTGCATGGTAAGTAAGTGTGGGGACATAGTTCTACATACACCTCTCTCCCTCATCTTCTCTTATCACTTTTAAATAATTCAAGTTGTGATTTTGATAAGCAATGACATGCTTTCCTTGCATAACTTCTTCTTCATCCCTCTTTAAGATCAACTTAACTTTCATTTTGGAAGTAAGTTGCTTCTTTTGCTCTTCTTCTTCTTTCCTTTAGAAGTAGGTTTATTAAACCACATTAACCATAGGATCTCCAAGCATGCTAACATTAGGGTTTGAGTCTTAGTCTCCCTTATTAGCTTCACCTTTTGCTCCATTTGAGTCACTTCTTCTCTTCTCATAATAAAAGTAAAAAACACTTAATAAAGGCATAACAAATATTGTATTTAGGCCTTTCATGTGGGAACAAGGAGGTGAGGGGTCTTCTCTCATTTCTTTGGGAATGTTTAGCATACGTACCGTCTGGGGACGATGTGCGAGGCATTCAATCTTACATGAGGGACTTAAATACAATGTGAGTTACTAAACACCAATAATCAAAACATTTCTTTCTTAAAAGACAAAAACAAATAATAACGTCTTTCCTTCGGGAACTCTTTTCTCAGCTCACTCATTCTCAACGTACGAACGTGCTCCTCCTCGTTCTCTTGCAAGATGGTAACGCACTCGGACCAGCGAGCCTGCAACACCTGAGCTAGAACGTTAGCCGTTCCTTAAAAAACACAAACAATCTGTCCCTAGTGAGGGGAACTACGTCGCTCTGATTCTCATGTTCCTGATGAGATACGTAGGCAGTGGGGTAGGGCCCATTCGAGCACTTCTTTTATTTTCCCTACACTTGTTTCTTGTTCTCTCTCCTTTCTTTTTTCCCTTTCCTGTTTCCTTTCCAGTAGCAGCGGAGCTCCAGTTTCTATCACCCTTTGATCGAGACAAGCAAGCGTGGATCCTATCGGGTACGATGGACGCGTGGGGGTGCTAATACCTTCCTTTCGCGTAACCGACTCCCGAACTCAGTTCTCTTGGTCGCAAGACCATGCTCTTTCCTTTCCTTCAGGTTTATGCGCTGTTTCCTTTCCCTCTCTTGGGATAAATACACATTGCTGGCGACTCTGTTTCGGTGCCACTTTCGCGTTTGTACTTGGATGAAAATCCCGGGAGCGACAGATATGTGTCTCTTTTATCATTAAAACATATATATATATATATATATAGGGGTCATGCTAATACACATCCATGTAGGTGTATATTAGCAACATACACTATAGTGTATTTTAATGTGGGGCTCATCATTTTTTAGTGGGATCCACATTAAAAAGATAAAGAAAAAAATAGAAAGAAAATACACTTAGTGTATTTTGTGTGGGGTCCATCAATTTAGGTGTGTGTTAGCCTTTTCACACATATATATATATATATATATTACATATGCTCATTTAATGAATATTTTAATATTAATCATTTATTTTAAAATCTAATGGCTAAAAATTATTTCTATCATTCTCACATAAAAATAGTATTCTCAATAGATATGCCATATATATATATATATATATATATATATATATATATATATATATATATATATATATATATTGTAATACCCCGTATTTTTACTTCGGATAATATTATATTGTGATCGACTGAGCCAAGTGTACTCTGAGAAATTATTTGATAAAATAATTAGAGTAACTGTGGAACTGAGATTAAGTCCCATTAATATTATCCGACTCTGAGGTATTTGATTAATTTGAACTTAAGAGACTTTCTGGACATTTAGTAGTATTAATTCTAATACTAAGTTACTATATATTCTTTTCTCTCACTTTGCCAAACAAAAGAAAAAGATAGAAACATTGAAGGAAAGAAGAATGAAAGGAAAAGAAAGGAGAGAAAAGAAGAAATAGGAGAAAAGCTCAAGAACATCAAGATCATCATCATCCATTCATCAAACTTCATCCAATCTTCTCAATCATCTTCATCTTGCTCATCTCAAGGTGGGTTCTAGTTAGAAACCACATTTTTAGAGTTTATGGGAATGATTGAATTTTAGGTCAATATGTTGAATCGATGTTTTTAACGGTTAAAAATCGATATAAATTGTGTAGTATGATCACATTATGCATATTAACATTGTTGATGCTTGTTTGTGCTGTTTGTAATTGATTTGGGTTAAGAAATTGTGATTTTGGGGTTTTGGGGCCCATGGAACCCGTAAGGAGGAATTCTGATTCTGGTGTGATTCGCCAGGCGAATTAGGTCTCGCCACCTACTCGCCAGGCGAGGTGCTGGCGAAAGGGATTCGCCCTGCGAAAACCAGATTCGCCAGGCGAATTTGGAGAAACAAAGATGAGTTAGCTACTGGAACTTTTGATTTTTCTGAAATTGGGGTTTCGCCACTAGATTCGCCAGGCGAAGTGCTGGCGGAAGGGAGTTTCGCCAGGTGAAGTGCTGGCAAAGGGGGATTCGCCAGGCGAAATACAGATTCGCCAGGCGAATCTGCCTAGGATCAAATATTTTCCTTTTCTTCAAAAATCCGTAACTTTTGCCTCGTTTATTCGATTTAAGAGTTCTTTATATCGTTGTGAAGCTAAGGAAATATTCTTTTCAATGGAAGTGAAAAATGTTAATTTTACCGACCGACTAAATAATCGGGAAAGTTCAAAAGTGTTTTAATTGTGTTGTAATTGTTATAAATTATTCTATTATGCAATTGTGAGATGCCTTGCCTATCCTATTATTGTTTAACAGGATTGTAATTGAATATGCATGTTAATATGGAAAAAAACAAGAAATAGGAAGAGTGAGGAAAACCCCCTTATGAACTATAGGAGAATTTAGAAGTTTGAAACACTAGTATGGAACATGTGGTTAACCTTTGTGGGTTTGAGCCGGCATGAGAGGCCGGGAGGCATTATAGCCTTGTGATTGTCGAATACAATCGTGTTGTTGTGTATGATCACGTAATCATAACCGGTTTATATTGAGTGTAGTTTCATGAGTCTCGGACTCGTCTGAAATGGATGCACAACTACTTGGCAGGTTTGATTCCCCGTGCTGTGCGAATGGCGCCCATGGAGCGTATGCTTGTGACGGTAAAAGGCTCGTGTGAAGTGATGGTTCATAACGGTAAAAGGCCCGTAGAACCCAAATCCATTCGTATGTCAAGTAGGTTACAAGGATCTATGACTCGGGTCACCTTCTAGACATAGAAGCGGACGGGAACAGGAGATACCTTGGTATGGTTATCGATTAGTGATACTTTGAGTTGATGAACTCATGGCATGTTTCCATATAGTGTGAGGATTGAAATGTGAACTCAAGAGTCCTTTCCCCTTTTCCCCCGGACTTGAGTTAGGATTGTTAGAACCTTGATAATCCGAGAGAACCCATAAAATAGGGAACTCACTGAGATTTGATGTATCTCACCCCACGTTGTTGATGTATTTCAGGTGCTTCAGGTTCCGAGAAGGGTAAGGATAAGGTCGTGTGATCTTTTCCTTGCTTGTTGATGGCTAGCTTCCGTAGTGGAGTTTATTTTGAGATCATTGTTGATCTAGTTCTTAGTTTTTATCTTTTGAACATCTTGTGTATAATATGCCTTAGGTTTTTGTACATTGTACTTTAGGGCATTTATTTGTATACAATGTGTTAACTAGGAGCTTATGTGTTTCAGTACCAAACACTTGGATCTATATATAATATTTATGCTTTGATGTATGAGTATTATATATGGGTGTTACAGTTGGTATCAGAGCAGGTCGTATCCTCGACCTAGCCATGAAATAGTATAAGTATTTCTTTCCGTTTCGTATACGTTGTGTCGCCATTGGTCTTAAGTGTTATATTTATGGCATTGAGCCTGATCAACTTAATCCTATTTGTATGACCTTTAGGAACATGGCTGATGGACGTAGAAACACTCGTGGTAGACCCCGCACCACTCCTCAAGGGACGAATCCGTCGGGCGGCGATGGCAATGCTTCTCTGTATCAGTTTATGCAACAGATGCAACAACAACAGAATCTATTCATGCAGCAAATGGTGCAACAAATGAATGGAGGTTTGCATCCTACGGTAGTTGTTCCAGAAGCTGGAGGTGGGAAATTCTGGGATTTTATCCGCATGAATCCCCCTGAATTTCATGGTGGATTGGATCCCGTGAAGGCTCACGAATGGATTTCTGTTATGGAGAGGATTTTCTTGATAGTCCAGTGCAGCGAGGAGAACAAAGTGTTATTCGCCTCTCACTCATTGAAGGGTCCCACTATGAGATGGTGGGAGAGTACCTCGACTTTAATGGTTCTTCAGGAAGTGCCAATGGTTTGGGAGCAGTTCAAGGTTGTTTTCATGGAGAAGTATTTTCCGAGCTCTTTGAGAACTCAGAAAGAGTTTGATTTTCAACAACTAAGACAAGGTAGTATGACTGTGGCTAGTTATGCTGAAAAGTTTGAAGACATGGCTGCTTATTCTAGGCAGGCTATGTATGCTCCAGATGAGAGGTGGAAGGTGGACCAATTTATTTTTGGACTTAGAGCTGAAATATCCCATAGTGTATCTCAGAGGGAGTTCACTACTTATGCTGAAGTTTTAAGACAATGCTATGTAGCTAAACATAGTTTGAAGAAAGTCCAAGCAGAAGGTGTTACGAGTAGGGAGAATCAAGAGGATCGCGGAATATCCAACCAATAATTCAGGCCTAGGCAACAAGCCTTCAAAGGAAAGCAAGTTCAAGATTCAAGGGCGAGTGCACCTCCGGTGTGTCGCACTTGTGGAAAGATGCATTATGGAAGGTGTGGTATAGACAATGTGAAGTGTTACCAATGTCAAAAGATGGGTCATCTGAAGAGAGATTGTCCTCAGAATAGGACTCAGACACAAGGAAGGGTTTATACCTTAGATGCAAGGAAGAAGAAGAGTGACAATTCCTTAATTGTCGGTACGTGCTTCGTTAACGGATTTCCTTATTTTGTTCTATTTGATTGTGGAGCTACACACTCTTTTGTATCGATGCAATGTATGAAGCGACTTGGGTTGCGGTCCGTTCCTTTGTCTCCTCCTATGGTGGTCACTACCGCCATGGATGAAATAGTCGAGACACCGTCGATGTGTGAAAACTGTGTTTTGTCTGTGGACGGTAGAGTTTTTCAGATTGATCTTATTTGCTTACCACTGAAGAAAGTTGATGTTGTTTTGGGAATGGATTGGCTTTCTGCTAATTCGGTGTTTATTGGGTGTGAAGAAAAGCTCATCATCATTCCATTTGTTGATGCAACCCCGAAAGATGTCTTAACAACTATCCTAGAAGGTACGATTGGAATGATAAATTTCTTGTTCGAAGAAGAGAAATCTGTTCTTCTGGTTCTCACTAAGGAAGGGAGTAGCGACCTTCAAGTTTCGAACATTCCTGTAGTTTGTGAGTTTTCGGAAGTTTTCCCCGAAGATGTCACTTCTCTTCCTCCGGAGAGGGAAGTGGAATTTTCTATTGACCTGGTACCGGGAACGGCTCCTATATCCGTTTCTCCGTATCGGATGACACCGCTTGAATTGAGGGAACTGAAGGAACAATTGGAAGATCTTTTGGCTAAGCATTTTGTTAGACCTAGTGTCTCACCATGGGAGCCCCAGTTTTGTTAGTAAAGAAGAAAGACGGCGGGATGCGATTATGTATTGATTATCGTCAGCTGAATAAAGTCACCATTAAGAATAAGTATCCATTGCCAAGGATAGACGACCTATTAGATCAATTGAAAGGAGCCTGTGTGTTCTCGAAGATTGACTTGAGGTCGGTGTCACTCCCGGGATTTTCATCCAAGTACAAACGCGAAAGTGGCACGAAACAGAGTCGCCAGCAATGTGTATTTATCCCAAGAGAGGGAAAGGAAACACTGCGTAAACCTGAGAGAAAGGAAAGAGCATGGTCTTGCGACCAAGAGAAACTGGGTTCGGGAGTCGGTTACGCGTGAGGAAGGCATTAGCACCCCCACGCGTCCATCGTACCCGATGGGATCCACGCTTGCCTATCTCGATCAAAGGGTGTAAGAAAAGAATGCTAGAAAAGGAACTGTTAGCTGGAGAACTGGAAAAGGAAAGGAGAGAGAAAGAGAAACAAATGTAGGGAAAATAGAATAAGTGCTCGCATGGGCCCTACCCACTGCCTACGTATCTCATCGGGAGCATGAGAATCAGAGCGACGTAGTTCCCCTCACTAGGGATGGATTGTTTGTGTTTTTTAGGGGAAACGTCAGAGTGCGCGTTCCAGCAGTTTAGGTGTTGCAGCTCGTTGTAGGGAGACTTAGGCGTTACCTGTTTGCAGTAGAACGGACATGACGCATCCTTAAGGAATAGAATGAAGGAGATGAGGAAAGAATTTGTTTGTTTGTTTTTGTCTTTTAAGAAAGAAGTGTTTTGTTTATTTGGTGTTTGGCAACACATATTGTATTTAAGTCCTTCATATAGGATCGAATACCTCGCATATCGACCCAAGACGGGACGTACACTAAACATTCCCAAAGAAATGAGAGAAGACCCCTCACCTCCTTGTTCCCACATGAAAGGCCCAAATACAATATTTGTTATGCCTTTATTAAGTGTTTTTTACTTTTTGTTTTAAGATGAGGAGAAGAGACTCAAAGGGAGGATCAAAAGGTGAAAATCTAATGAGGGAGACTAAGACTTAATCTTAATATTATCATACATGGTGATCCTATGGTTAATGATGTTTAAGAAATCTAATCCTAAAAGAAAGGAGAAGAAGAGCAAAAGAAACAACTTACTTCCAAGATGGAAGTTAAGTTGATCTTAAAGAGGGATGAAGAAGAGGTTATTCAAGGAAAGCATGTAAATGCTTATCAAACACAAATGAATGATTAAAAGAAATAAAGGAAAAGATTGTATGTGGGTGCACACCCACACACATGACTTACCAATAGCCCCTGAAAATGTTAGCAAAGAAAATGTATATGAAAGCGAAAGTGAAAGAAATAAGGCAATTAATCAAAGTTAGAATTAAAATGCTAACTAAAAAAAGGAAGATTAAATTCTAAGGAAAAAAGCTAAATTGAGATTAAATCTAAAGTTAATCCTAAAATTTGTTCAAGTTGATTCTAAAGAAAATTAACCTAAAGTTATTTCAAGTTAAATCTAATCTAATTCTAAAATTAACCTAAAGTTATTTCAAGTTAAATCTAATCTAATTCTAAAATTAACCTAAAGAAAACTAATCCTAAAATTAATTCTAGGATTAAAACTAATATTAAAATCTAGCTTCTAATCAAGATGAGATTTTAGAATTAATCTAATTGCCTAAAATTAAAACCAAACAACTATTAAAACCAATTAACACCATTAATCAATTATTAAAAAAACTACTAAACAAATATTCAAATAATGAAAACAGGGGGGGTGCAGTCAGATTAAAGGGTGGCTAAAAACATTCTGGGGGCTTGGACTGTGGGACAATGGCCCAATAGTTCTGTTCATGGTTCCCGGGGGGTGCGAGAATGAAAAAACTGGGTATGTGATCATGATAGGCGTGTGGGCCTACGATTCCAAGCCCAAAATCTGTTATGAAGCAAAGGGGGTGTACGAATGCAATGGGGTGCAGAAAGAAAAATTGAAGTGGGCTTAAGAAAAACTCGGTCCGGTCCGGTTATGAACAAAAAGGATCTAAAAACCCTAAATTCAGCTTCAACCAAACCTACAAGCTTCATACGCCTTTCTCTCTCTCTCAGTCCCCTTTCTTCCTCCCAAAAGGCGCCGTACTCCGCCATAATCTTTGTTCGCGTTCGCCTCACACCGGCGACCAACATTCAACATCATGACATGACTTCGCATCTCATCTTCACTATGAAGAAATCACCGACACCTTTAACCTCTCTCCGTTCGCCTTCCTCGCCGCCGTCATCTTCTTCTACCTTATGTCATTTCGCCACCAAATCAACACCTCAGCCGCGCCGGAAACAAAAAAACCATGCAGAAACATTCACTTCCCCAACCTCCTTCTGTTTCACTTCTTCAGCTCTCCATCTCAATCCTCAATGCCGGAGATTGCCTCCACCACCTCTTATTCAATTCTCACTCACGTTGTGGTTCAACCGATTACAATACGAGCCTAGATCTACGCTACTACTCGTAATGGAAATCGCAATAGACATATGGAGAAATATGGAGATTAATACGTACCTATCGGAGTCGCTCCGATGGCGCTTCGAAGGCGATGACGATGGAAGAGACCTAGGCTTGATGTGATACTCCGATGAAGATAACGGTAACGAAGCTTCAGGTATGATTCACTTCTTGTCCTTTTCCTTTCCGCGGCGAATCAGAGTTCCTTCTCTTCTACTCCTTGCTTTTTCAATCTTTAATCTCTACGCACAGCTTCCGCTGAATTCAATTCTTGAATGTTGAATCTGCTGTGAAGTTGTGGTGTTTTTGCTGTGAATATGAGAATGAAAATTTGCTTGAATGTTGTTGTGTTAATTCGGTTGCAGATTTGGAAGAGAATGAAGGTTCATTGGAGAGAATTACAGTTCCTGAGGTGGTTATGAGTAGAAGCATGAAGGTGATGAATGATGAATCGATATTCAGAAGTTTGAAGGTGTAAAGATAGGAGGAATGAAAGAAGTTGCAGAGAGAATGAAGATGATGAAGGTGAATCGTGGTGATGAAGAAGCTCTTTTCTGAATTTATGTGATGGAATTTGTCGATGAATTGAAAATGCAGGAATTAGCAGAAGGTTGGAGAAGATGAAGATGGGTGAAGACTGGATGGAGAATTGTGTAGAATGAAGAAGAGAGCTTGAAGAATGAAGAGGATGAAGTTTTTATAGCGGAAGTTGGATGAGGGCAAATTGGTATTTTCAGGTGAAAATCGGTTAGAGTTGGTTAGAAACTTGTTAGAGAAGTTAGAGAAATTTTTCTGTTAGAAAGAAGAAGAATGGTTAGAGGCAAAAGAAATAGGAATTTGTTAGCTATTTTCTGTTATCAAAATCAGTTAGAAGTGGTTTGTGAGTTAGAGTTTAGTTAGTGAAGTTTCTGGTTCTGTTATGAGGTTGTGTTATGACTTGATCAAGCTGTAAAGACTTTGCAATGTAATCACTTTTCTGCTGAGAATTCCTTTTTTTTTAAATTTCTGTTATGTATTTTTCTTGTAATTTTCCTCCTAATATGAAAATAAGTCCCACTGAACTGCGCACAGATGTATTCCTAGAAGGCTCTTTTGATGGACCAGGAGTGTCTGCATCGTCAAACAATAGAAATGTGAACTCTCTCATAACCTTCAATTTCCCAGCTTTAATTAGCTTTTCATTGACCCTGTGTAGCTGCTGATGAGCTGAAGACTTTGATACACCATTAGAACCCTTATTTGTACTTTTATTAACTAGATGTGAGTTAGAAGGCTTGGATGCCAGATGCCGATTTTCTAACAAGGATTTGCTCTCTTGGATTACACGCTGGGCAATGACTGGCTGAGATGAAAAAAAGGATGATGACCAACCACTCCAAAGTAATTCCTTGATTGAAAAAGGGATAATGAACTTTAAATGGGGTATGACTAAAAACTAGAAATTGGATTTGAAATTTTAAATGAATATGGATTTCTTTTGAAATTGGTTTAAAAGTGGTTTTAAACTTTGAAAATGAATCTAAGTGGATATAGACAAAAATGAGTTTAGAATGGATGGAGATTTGGAATTTAAATGGATGATTGGTTTGAAGTTGGATAATGAACTTTAAATGGATTTAAATGGATATGATCTATTTGGAATTTAAAAGTGGACAATTGTATTTGAATGAGCAAATAAAATTGGTTATGGAAATTGGTAAAAATGGATGGATCGACAATTGAACAAAAATGGATTTTGGATATTAGTAAAATGAATTGAAATGGCTTTAGAAGTGGAATGTACTAAAATATGTCTAAGAAAAATGAAGTGGATAACGGAGATATAATGAATATTTAGTGATATTTTTGAATATGGTGGATAATGAAGAATGAGTTCGAAGAAATCCATATAACCAATTAAGCTTCCAATTCAAACCAAACTTGTATTCTCAATGAATTCCCACAATTCAACAGTAAGCTCAATCAACCATGACCCAATACTACTCAAATCAATTCATGAATGCTTTGTCTTGATAACCATTGATTTCTTCAGCACAAAACCCTAATCTCATGATCTTTCATTGATAAATATCAACCAAGTCACACAGGAGATAAGAAATCATGATCCCACGCCTTAGGAGCCCAATGCAAATGAATGAATGAGTTATGACCTAATGGAAAACGTAGATGATTGCGAAACAAAGCCAGAAAAAGTTAGAAAAAGGTAGGGCAAATTTTGGGGTGCTACAGCTGGCCCTATTCAATCAACTTGGACCTGAAGGGATGATAGCAACGGCTTTCAGACATTCAAGGTACAAGGTGATTGAATACAAAAAGAATCGCAAAATTTTCTAGCCTCAAGGAGTGAAAATGTACATGGATCCCAGTTACACTTCATCAAAGGAATTTGGTTGAAAGACAACATACCCAGAGAACCACATCGTCAAAGGGGTTTGACGGGAAGAAGAATGGAACCCAACTGAAAGGACACATCGCCAAAGGGGTTTACGGCAAGAAGACTCAACTGAAGGAACACATTGTCATAGGGATGACAGGAAGACGACTCGACCAAACGAAGCACATTGTCATGGGGATGACAGGAAGACGACTCGACCACAGGACCAAAATGACACATCGTCAAAGCAATTTGACGGCAGGAAGACTCAACCAAAGGAAACACGTTGTCATAGGGATGACAGAAAGAGGATGAACCCCAAGAAACACCTCGCAAAAGGGTTGATGGGAAGAGGGCTCGACCAAAGGAATCACATTGTCATAGGGATGACAGGAAGACGACTCGACCGAAGGAAGCACATTGTCATGGGGATGACAGAAAGAAGACTCAACCAAACGAAGCACATTGTCATGGGGATGACAGGAAGACGACTCGACCAAAGGAAACACATTGTCATAGGGATGACAGAAAGATGACTTGAAGGAAACACATCGTCATGGGGATGACAGAAGGAAGACCTGGACCAAAGGAACACATCGTCATGGGGATGACAGAAAGAAGACCTGGACCAAAGGAACACATCGTCATGGGGATGACAGAAAGAAGACATGGACCAAAGGAACACATCGCCATGGGGATGACAGAAAGAAGACCTGGACCAAAGGAACACATCGTCATGGGGATGACAAAAAGAAAACCTGGACCAAAGGAACACATCGTCATGGGGATGACAGAAAGAAGACCTGGCCAAAAGCCACACATTGTCATAGGGATGACAGAAAGAGGACTTGACTGAAATGTCGTCATCAAGGGGTTGATAGACAAAGACTGGTCGAGGGTAAAATCGACATATGATCTACAACCCAAAAGAAAGGTAAGCAGAGGGGTAGATTGTAATGTCTGCTGGGATATGCCACCGTCTTGATTGGAAATGGATTCGGGCTTTCGCGCAAGATACCAAATTTGGCTTATGCTTCGCATGCATATGTTTGAATTCTCTTTCTATGGCGTAATGCTCCATACAAAAATGGAAATGCTATGCGATTTGAGGATGAAATGATCACTATATGCAGAATGCCGACGCATGCTTGGGCTACCGGGGAAAAGAAGACTGTGCCAAGTACAATTGAACTTTGCTGGCAAGGACAGGTGAAACCTGATGGTGATTGTTTTTTCAAAGGCGAAATCTTTCTGGGTACCAATGGGGATTGGATTTAGAATGAAGTGCCAATAGGGATTGAACTTCAGGTTTGAAGGGAATGCCAATAGGGATAGGACTTTAGGTCTTTGCAATATGCCAGCAAAGAGGGGGTTGGATGAAGGTGTCGAGCAAGGTTGGGCTATAGATTTTCTGTTCGATTTTACAAGGCTTCATGCAATGCTATGCTAATGATATGCGATGATGATTATGCAATGATGTTTATGATATGCAACAGGACCACTCCAGCAAAATAAATGCTGAAGAGACGAGGCCAACTCCGCTGGGGATAACAAACTAAACTGCCTTCAAGGTCATAACCGCTCGAGATCTCGACTAAACCTCCATTCTGGAGGAAAGTATGAATAACAAACTTCTGCTGAAGGAAACATCCCATGAATCTTGCTGAAGAAAAGTGCCAATGACAATCAACCTTTGAATTGCTGGGGAAAGCTAACCACCACTCAAAAATATGCTTGGGGATAATGGTTGACAAAATCAGCTCTGCTAGGGGACCAGATCAGACTTGCTCCTTTGTTTGATGTTTGCCTCTTACCCTTACTCTGTTGGGGAGATGGGAACAACTTTACTGCAAACTAGTGAAGCCTAAACCTAACACTCTGTACCGGAATATGAACTTTTGTTGAAAAGCAACAAACTTCACCAACCTGGCTAGGGGAGAGCGAACTCCTGAACTCTTGCGGAGGAGAATGATTCACAATCTTCATAATGCTCTGCTGAGTGATAACACTTCAGCCATCTCTGCCGAGGAGAGAAACTCTACTGGGGACGTCATGTGTCAGCTATCAACATGAACCTGCAGATGTGATATGGCCAAAAGAATGTGCCTTGATGTAGTATAACCCACAAAGAACTTGTCGTTAGGAAGTATCATGAAGATCTGACATATATTGCCCCATGGCTTTCGATTAACCGTCCTTCGGAGAGAATAACCTTTTGTGCTTTTGGGGTGGCCTGCCCTAGCTTTGAAGTGACTTTGCCCCTGACTGATTGATCTGTGAAGGGGTTCCTCTAACTGACCTTTGAGAGATTTGTTGAATCTCGACTTGATTGCCCCAGATTCTCGACATAATTGCCCCAGATTAACCGAACGGCAGAGATACTTCATAATGTAACTGCCCCAGATTGACAACTTCTTAGCACGAATTATCGTGAAAGCACACACCCAACACAATCACTTGGTAACATGTCTCCTTCCACACTCGTCCCCGGAGTTTTCAAGTATCTCACTTTGGCGGGATCAAAATTTTCAACTGATGTTCACTTTGTAAGCCTTACGGGTGTCAAATACATGTAAGTGAGCAAAAAATATTTATTCCAAGAATGAAAATTATAATGCAACACGTATATTACTCTCGAAGTTTTTTCGAAAAGATATCGCCGATACCTGTGAACGAGTCACTAGTTAAGGTGCGACACAAAAAAATCTAAATGGAAAATAGCATGCACATGCAATACCAACCAAGGTCTTTTAGCACAACTCATGGGAGTCAGGAACGCTATCTTATTGAAATACGCCTTCAGAATAAACCCTGTTTAAATTATGACTTTTGAGGGTTGTAACCTGGCCTGGTTCACGGTTTTGAGAAAAATGGTTTATGACTCAAAGTTTATCAGTGCCCACCCACTCTTCGTGATGGTCTCCAGTCCTACGTTCAGCTAACTCGACACAAGCGCTCACCTTTCAAAAGGTCATGAATGGTATGAGGATGGTTAAGGAACCCACACAGTTTTCAGAGTGACATTCACCCCTTGTTGCCTTTGGTGTCTGTGGTCACACGACTTGTTCTTTGCTTGAGGATTTTTTCTTTTTGTTCCTCTTGTTTTTTCAATTTTCGTTCCTTTTTTTTTATTTCCCTGATTTTTGCCTGGACTGATTCCTTTTTTGAATTTTTCGATTTTGAAGTCCAGCGGGATGCCCTAACTTTTGCCTAAGTCACTTGTTTTCAAGTTTTGACTTAGCGGGCTTTTTTCTTTTTTTCTTTTGATTCACTTTCTTTTTTTTGTTTTTTTTTTGAACTAATCCTGCGACACAGGTTTGTCTGACTTGTAAAGGGTTTCGACCGTCTCGCTCTTCGGTTGTTGAGGGATAACCGTAGGTGTAATTGATCCTTAGACGCACATTCCTTTTGAAATTTGAACGCTCAGTCAAATTAACTGACACCTATCCTGCCCCAGGTTAAGATTGAGGGTTTTTTCATTTTCAGAAAGAAGCTCCTACTTCTAGGCTCAACAGGGTTTGACAAAAGTTTCACTCCCTTATATCTCCAATGTTTGGTGATTTGAAGCAATGCTTGTACATCCTCAACAGGGTTTTATCCAAAAGCATACAACCAAAGATTTTGCATTTTCGTCTCATCATCCTCCCTCCAAGAGTTTAAACAAGACAGTTAATATTGTAGTGTATACAAACATTAAATGAGTGAATACGAATGAACTTCTTCGAGAAAAACATATTTATTGCATTAAAATCATCATTCAAGAACAAACAAAGTTATTACATGCACACATTAACCAGTAATGAAAACTACAAATGAAAATGCAGTAAAGAAAATGATGTTCGCCATTACTGAGGAGGCTTGGCTCCGACTGGATTGATTGCTTCATGAGATGTCTTTGTGGTCTCAAGTGCTCACTTGGGAAGCTTTAGTTAATGTACAGACTGTCTTCAGTGAAAATGATAAGCCCAGCGTCAATGAGATCTTGCACCTTATGCCTGAACATCTTACACTCTTCAAGGATATGCCTCTGTGTCCCTGAGTGATACTCGCATCTAACACTCTTGTCATAATTTGGAGGAAGAGGATACGAAACAGGAGAAGCTTCCTCTAGCCGAATCAAAGAGTCTTGAAGTAAACGGGCAAGCAGATAACTGTAAGGAACAGTAATGGGGTCAAACTTTCTCTCCTGCCTTTTGGGTCTTTGCTGTCTCCTCTGGGAGCTAGTTTGTTGTCGATATCGACTTGTGCCTTCTTCTCGTTCAGGTGTTTTCTTCCACAAACTTGGCTTAAGAGTAGGCAACAAATGAGGACTAGAAGATTCTGAAACCATAGGTTGCAAGAAATGCCCCTGAATTGATGTAGCTTTAGGAGAGACAATATGGATATCCATTTCTTTTTCAACAGCTAGAGTAGGACCACCTTGTGTACTCACGCCGCTCGGCGTGAATTCAATTTCCTTCAAATCGATCAGATCCTGGACAGCATGCTGAAATGCCCTACAATTTTCCACATTATGCCCCGGCACGCCAGAGTGGAAATCACAGTGAGCTCTTGCATCATAACCCGGTGGGGGAGTACCAGTAAGAGGAGCCAGAGTCCTTTTCTGTACCAGTTGCCACTAAAGGAGATGCTGGAATAGCTGAGAATATGGTACCAGTGGAGTCTCAAGGTGTCGGTTCATTTTTGGTCTATCTTGATACCGACGAGGAGCACTACCCCGTCGCGGAGATACAGCTGGGACGATCACAGTGGCAATCTGCTCACTCTTTGGGAGGGATCCCTTAAACACTGGAGGAGAGACAATTTTAGCTGCAGCTTCAGGCATGGGAGTATTATCCTTGTTTAGCACACCTCTCACGACCTCCATAACCAGACTCATCTGAGTCTTCAGTTGGTTGACCTCTTCCTTCAGCACTTTCTGGTCTTGAATCAGAGCTTGCATGTCCCACATAAACTGACCCATTTGGCTTCGCATTTGCCTCAACTCTGCTTGGACCAGGTCCATGATCAAATTCTGAATGGCTTGAGCAGTTAAGTCTGAAATTTCGAAGAAAACCACACCAGAATAAGAATAACCAAGCCTCGAACACCTGCTATGCAAATGATTATGAAAATGCAATGTTATGAATGCAATAAGACATGGGATCAAAGCTTCCATATAATCTGAATAATCACTGTACTGTGCTAATGACTGAATAAGTTCAAAGGTCTGATCTGAAGAGAATATCGGAATAACCAGAATACCAGGCTGATAAGTCTACACTGATAGGAAAACCAAAGTACCGGGTAGGATGAAGGTTACGGTTACCTGCAAACCTGCAAACAACCGCCCATTCTCACATGTGGGTACTAAGATCCTCAGTATCCCGGATTCTCAGGTCGAGAAATGATGATACGTTCACCATTTCTGGTTTGGCATCATCATCAATCGAGGAGGCCTCAACTGATTCTCCAAAACGAAAGCTCCTCAGCTTCTGGCACTGAGGTCGAGGAGCAATAGTACATTCATCCCTCGGGGTACAGTACTATCGCCAATCGAGGAGTGCCTCCACTGATTCTCTTTCAAAAAGGATATCCTATAACAAGTTCCCAGCATTGGGTCCTCGGATCGAGAATGTGCAATGGGTTTGCCACAGAACGTGGTCTACCACTGTCACATCTCGGGAGGAGTGCTGCAACTGAGTCCTCGGGAATGGTCACCAGAGTCGACAGTTCCTCAAGAGAATAACTACTGGCCTGCATAACATGCAATAGCAGAAAACTCCCGATAGAACCTCGTCTGGTTGTGGGTCTCATGAACAACAATACGTGGTCACCACCACGCAAGCGTCATGACTATCCACTCTAATACCTATGTGTATGCTCAAGCCTGGGTAGTGGGCTTATCTCTCAGAACACCCATCCCGCCAAACAGAAAAACCAGCACAGTCCAGCATAATAATGATATGTAATGCAGTAAATGCGGTAAAACAGTAGTACAGTAAAGCAATAATACAGTAAACATCAATATAGTAAAATAGCAAAACAGCAAAACATAACTCCATAAAAACACCCCATGAAATAAAAATAGACAAACGCTAGGATTGACTCGCTAAGGAAACTAGAGATTCTGGGCTCTTAGATTCCCCAGCAGAGTCGCCAGCTGACGCTCCTGGGATTTTCATCCAAGTACAAACGCGAAAGTGGCACGAAACAGAGTCGCCAGCAATGTGTATTTATCCCAAGAGAGGGAAAGGAAACACTGCGTAAACCTGAGAGAAAGGAAAGAGAATGGTCTTGCGACCAAGAGAAACTGGGTTCGGGAGTCGGTTACACGTGAGGAAGGTATTAGCACCCCCACGCGTCCATCGTACCCGATGGGATCCACGCTTGCCTATCTCGATCAAAGGGTGTAAGAAAAGAATGCTGGAAAAGGAACTATTAGCTGGAGAACTGGAAAAGGAAAGGAGAGAGAAAGAGAAATAAATGTAGGGGAAATAGAAGAAGTGCTCGCATGGGCCCTACCCCACTGCCTACGTATCTCATCGGGAGCATGAGAATCAGAGCGACGTAGTTCCCCTCACTAGGGATGGATTGTTTGTGTTTTTTAGGGGAAACGTCAGAGTGCGCGTTCCAACAGTTTAGGTGTTGCAGCTCGCTGTAGGGAGACTTAGGCGTTACCTGTTTGCGGTAGAACGGACATGACGCATCCTTAAGGAATAGAATGAAGGAGATGAGGAAAGAATTTGTTTGTTTGTTTTTGTCTTTTAAGAAAGAAGTGTTTTGTTTATTTGGTGTTTGGCAACACATATTGTATTTAAGTCCTTCATATAGGATCGAATGCCTCACATATCGACCCAAGACGGGACGTACACTAAACATTCCCAAAGAAATGAGAGAAGACCCTTCACCTCCTTGTTCCCACATGAAAGGCCCAAATACAATATTTGTTATGCCTTTATTAAGTGTTTTTTACTTTTTGTTTTAAGATGAGGAGAAGAGACTCAAAGAGAGGATCAAAAGGTGAAAATCTAATGAGGGAGACTAAGACTCAATCTTAATGCTATCATACATGGTGATCCTATGGTTAATGAGGTTTAAGAAATCTAATCCTAAAAGAAAGGAGAAGAATAGTAAAAGAAATAACTTACTTCCAAGATGGAAGTTAAGTTGATCTAAAAGAGGGATGAAGAAGAGGTTATTCAAGGAAAGCATGTAAATGCTTATCAAACACAAATGAATGATTAAAAGAAATAAAGGAAAAGATTGTATGTGGGTGCACACCCACACACATGACTTACCAATAGCCCCTGAAAATGTTAGCAAAGCAAATGTATATGAAAGCGAAAGTGAAAGAAATAAGGCAATTAATCAAAGTTAGAATTAAAATGCTAACTAAAAAAAGGAAGATTAAATTCTAAGGAAAAAAGCTAAATTGAGATTAAATCTAAAGTTAATCCTAAAATTAGTTCAAGTTGATTCTAAAGAAAATTAACCTAAAGTTATTTCAAGTTAAATCTAATCTAATTCTAAAATTAACCTAAAGTTATTTCAAGTTAAATATAATCTAATTCTAAAATTAACCTAAAGAAAACTAATCCTAAAATTAATTCTAAGATTAAAACTAATATTAAAATCTAGCTTCTAATCAAGATGAGATTTTAGAATTAATCTAATTGCCTAAAATTAAAACCAAACAACTATTAAAACCAATTAACACCATTAATCAATTATTAAAAAAACTACTAAACAAATATTCAAATAATGAAAACAGGGGGGGGGGGGGGGGTGCAGTCAGATTAAAGGGTGGCTAAAAACATTCTGGGCGCTTGAACTATGGGATAATGGCCCAATAGTTCTGTTCATGGTTCCCGGGGGTGCGAGAATGAAAAAACTGGGTATGTGATCATGATAGGCGTGTGGGCCTACGATTCCAAGCCCAAAATCTGTTATGAAGCAAAGGGGGTGTACGAATGCAATGGGGTGCAGAAAGAAAAATTGAAGTGGGCTTAAGAAAAACTCTGTCCGGTCCGGTTATGAACAAGAAGGATCTAAAAACCCTAAATTCAGCTTCAACCAAACCTACAAGCTTCATACGCCTTTCTCTCTCTCTCAGTCCCCTTTCTTCCTCCCAAACGGCGCCGTACTCCGCCATCATCTTTGTTTGCGTTCGCCTCACACCGGCGACCAACATTCAACATCATGACATCACTTCGCATCTCATCTTCACTATGAAGAAATCACCGGCACCTTTAACCTCTCTCCGTTCTCCTTCCTCGCCGCCGTCATCTTCTTCAACCTTATGTCGTTTCGCCACTAAATCAACACCTCAGCCGCGCCGGAAACAAAAAAACCATGCAGAAACATTCGCTTCCCCAACCTCCTTCCGTTTCACTTCTTCAGCTCTCCATCTCAATCCTCAATGCCGGAGATTGCCTCCACCACCTCTTATTCAATTCTCACTCACGTCGTGGTTCAACCGATTACAATACGAGCCTAGATCTACGCTACTACTCATAATGGAAATCGCAATAGACATATGGAGAAATATGGAGATTAATACGTACCTATCGGAGTCGCTCCGATGGCGCTTCGAAGGCGATGACGATGGAAGAGACCTAGGCTTGATGTGATACTCCGATGAAGATAACGGTAACGAAGCTTCAGGTATGATTCGCTTCTTGTCCTTTTCTTTTCCGCGACGAATCAGAGTTCCTTCTCTTCTACTCCTTGATTTTTCAATCTTTAATCTCTGCGCACAGCTTCCGCTGAATTCAATTCTTGAATGTTGAATCTGCTGTGAAGTTGTGGTGTTTTTGCTGTGAATATGAGAATGAAATTTTGCTTGAATGTTGTTGTGTTAATTCGGTTGCAGATTTGGAAGAGAATGAAGGTTCATTGGAGAGAATTACAGTTCCTGAGGTGGTTATGAGTAGAAGCATGAAGGTGATGAATGATGAATCGATATTCAGAAGTTTGAAGATGTGAAGATAGGAGGAATGGAAGAAGTCGCAGAGAGAATAAAGATGATGAAGGTGAATCGTGGTGATGAAGAAGCTCTTTTCTGAATTTCTGTGATGGAATTTGTCGATGAATTGAAAATGGAGGAATTAGCAGAAGATTAGAGAAGATGAAGATGGGTGAAGACTGGATGGAGAATTGTGTAGAATGAAGAAGAGAGCTTGAAGAATGAAGAGGATGAAGTTTTTATAGCGGAAGTTGGATGAGGGCAAATTGGTATTTTCAGGTGAAAATCGGTTAGAGTTGGTTAGAAACTTGTTAGAGAAGTTAGAGAAATTTTTCTGTTAGAAAGAAGAAGAATGGTTAGAGGCAAAAGAAATAGGAATTTGTTAGCTATTTTCTGTTATCAAAATCAGTTAGAAGTGGTTTGTGAGTTAAAGTTTAGTTAGCGAAGTTTCTGGTTCTGTTATGAGGTTGTGTTATGACTTGATCAAGCTGTAAAGACTTTGCAATGTAATCACTTTTCTGCTGAGAATTCCTTTTTTTTAATTTCTGTTATGTATTTTTCTTGTAGTTTTCCTCCTAATATGAAAATAAGTCCCACTGAACTGCGCACAGATGTATTCCTAGAAGGCTCTTTTGATGGACCAGGAGTGTCCGCATCGTCAAACAACAGAAATGTGTACTCTCTCATAACCTTCAATTTCCCAGCTTTAATTAGCTTTTCATTGACCCTGTGTAGCTGCTGATGAGCTGAAGACTTTGATACACCATTAGAACCCTTATTTGTACTTTTATTAACTAGATGTGAGTTAGAAGGCTTGGATGCCAAATGCCGATTTTCTAACAAGGATTTGCTCTCTTGGATTACACGCTGGGCAATAACTGGCTGAGATGAAAAAAAGGATGATGATCAACCACTCCAAAGTAATTCCTTGATTGAAAAAGGGATAATGAACTTTAAATGGGGTATGACTAAAAACTAGAAATTGGATTTGAAATTTTAAATGAATATGGATTTCTTTTGAAATTGGTTTAAAAGTGGTTTTAAACTTTGAAAATGAATCTAAGTGGATATAGACAAAAATGAGTTTAGAATGGATGGAGATTTGGAATTAAAATGGATGATTGGTTTGAAGTTGGATAATGAACTTTAAATGGATTTAAATGGATATGATCTATTTGGAATTTAAAAGTGGACAATTGTATTTGAATGAGCAAATAAAATTGGTTATGGAAATTGGTAAAAATGGATGGATGGACAATTGAACAAAAATGGATTTTGGATATTAGTAAAATGAATTGAAATGGCTTTAGAAGTGGAATGTACTAAAATATGTCTAGGAAAAATGAAGTGGATAACGGAGATATAATGAATATTTAGTGATATTTTTGAATATGGTGGATAATGAAGAATGAGTTCCAAGAAATCCATATAACCAATTAAGCTTCCAATTCAAACCAAACTTGTATTCTCAATGAATTCCCACAATTCAACCAGTAAGCTCAATCAACCATGATCCAATACTACTCAAATCAATTCATGAATGCTTTGTCTTGATAACCATTGATTTCTTCAGCACAAAACCCTAATTTCATGATCTTTCATTGATAAATATCAACCAAGTCACACAGGAGATAAGAAATCATGATCCCACGCCTTAGGAGCCCAATGCAAATGAATGAATGAGTTATGACCTAATGGAAAATGTAGATGATTGCGAAACAAAAGCCAGAAAAAGTTAGAAAAAGGTAGGGCAAATTTTGGGGTGCTACAGTCGGGTTATCACCAAATTCGAGTGAAGAGTTCCGATGTACCTAAGACTGCATTTAGGACCCTTTATGGTCATTACGAATTCTTAGTGATGCCTTTCGGTGTGACTAATGCTCCAGCTATTTTTATGGATTATATGAATCGGTTATTTCAAACTTACTTGGATCAATTTGTTGTGATCTTCATTGATGACATTCTTATCTATTCCCGTACTCCGCAAGAGCACGAAGAACATTTGAGAATCGTCTTATCGATCTTACAAGAGAAGCAACTTTTTGCCAAGTTAAGCAAGTGCGAGTTCTGGATGTCTGAAGTTAGTTTTCTTGGTCACGTTATATCACAGGGTGGTGTAGTGGTGGATCCGTCAAAGGTTGAAGCTGTGATTAACTGGGAGAGACCGAAGAATGTATCGGAAATTAGAAGCTTCTTGGGTCTAGCAGGCTACTACAGAAGGTTTATCAAAGGCTTTTCGCAATTAGCATTACCCATGACTAAACTTACTCAGAAGGATTGCCCCTTTGAGTGGGATTCGGCGTGTGAACAAAGTTTTATGAGTTTGAAAGAAAGATTGACTACGGCTCCCGTTCTGATTATTCCCGATCCTAGCAAGTTGTATGAGGTATTTTGTGATGCGTCTAAGATGGGACTAGGAGGCGTTTTAATGCAAGAAAGTCACGTGGTGGCCTATGCTTCTCGACAATTGAAAATTCACGAGAAGAATTATCCAACCCACGATTTGGAATTAGCGGCGGTGGTGTTTACTTTGAAAGTGTGGCGTCACTATTTATATGGAGTACATTTTGAAATGTTTAGTGACCACAAGAGTTTAAAGTACCTCTTTGACCAAAAAGAGTTGAATATGCGTCAAAGTAGGTGGATGGAATATTTAAAGGATTATGATCTAGAGCTAAAATACCATCCGGGTAAAGCGAACAAAGTTGCCGATGCCTTGAGTAGGAAAGTTTTGAGAAAGGCCGAATTGATGTTGTTAGAATATTCGTTGTTGGAAAAGTTTAGAGATTTAAATCTCCAGTTTGTGTGGACTCCTAATAGAGTGATTATGGGGAATTTGAATGTCAATTCTACTTTAAGAGTTGAAATTCAACAAGGACAATTATTTGATGAGAAGTTGCAAGAGATGCTAAGTCAACCGGGTTTTGTGCACGCTAGCGATGGAATGATTATGTTTAACCAAAGAATTTGTGATCCGAACGATGCAACTTTGAAAAGAAGGATTTTAGAAGAAGCGCATAAGGTTGCCTTCACTATACATCCGGGTTCTTCAAAGATGTATCAGGATTTAAAAGAGGGCTATTGGTGGACCGGTATGAAAAGAGACGTTGCGGTATTTGTGTCGGAATGTGCGGTATGCCAACAAGTAAAGATTGAACATCAAAGACCGGGTGGATTATTGCAACCATTAGAAATCCCAGTTTGGAAATGGGATAGTATTTCTATGGATTTCGCAGTAGGTTTACCTCGTACGCAAGGTGGTTATGATTTGATTTGGGTAATAGTAGATCGGTTGACAAAGTCGACGCATTTCTTGGCCGTGAAGACTACCTTCAAAGCAAGTCATCTTGCAAGGTTGTTTATTGCGGAAATTGTAAGATTGCACGGTATTCCCTCCGATATTGTGTCGGATAAAGATCCGAAGTTTACTTCAAGATTTTGGAAGGTTTTTTAACAAGCCATGGGGACGGAGTTGCGTTTGAGCACGTCTAATCATCCACAGACGAATGGTCAGACTGAGCGAACGATACAAACGATGGAGGATATGTTGAGAGCTTGTGTATTAGAGAGTAAAGGAAATTGGAAAGAACTTCTACCATTGATTGAGTTCTCTTATAATAATACTTATCATGCGAGCATCGGAATGGCTCCGTATGAAGCATTATATGGGAGAAAATGTAGAACACCTTTGTGTTGGGCGGAAGTTGGGGAAGATAGGATCTTAGGACCCGAAATTATCCAAGAGACTACAGAAAGGATTCAAATGATCCGCGAGAAAATTAAACAAGCCCAAGATCGACAGAAGAGTTATGCGGACAATCGAAGAAGACCTTTAGAATTTGAAGAAGGTGACCATGTGTTTTTGAAAGTTACTCTGAGATTAAGACTGAAAGGTCCGTTTAAGTCACGGAAGTTAAGTCCGAGATACGTGGGACCGTATCAAGTTTTAGAAAGGATTGGCGAAGTAGCGTACAGGTTGGCCTTACCTCCTTCTCTGTCGAAAATGCATGATGTCTTTCATGTATCTCAACTTCGAAGATTTGCTCCAGATCCTCTTCAGTCAATTCTACCAGATACTGTTGAAATAGAAGCAGACTTAACATTTGAACCTCAACCGAGCCGCATTGTGGGAAGAGAAACGAAAGTATTAAGGAATAAGGACATTTCTCTCGTTAAGGTGCAGTGGGATATAACTCATCCGGGTGATGCAACTTGGGAGCTTGAATCGGAAATGCGAGGTGCTTACCCTCACCTGTTCAGGTAATCTTTAAATTCGAGGGCGAATTTCTATTTAAGGGGGGGAGGATGTAATACCCCGTATTTTTACTCCGGATAATATTATATTGTGATCGACTGAGCCTAGTGTACTCTGAGAAATTATTTGATAAAATAATTAGAGTAACTGTGGAACTGAGATTAAATCCCATTAATATTATCCGACTCTGAGGTATTTGATTAATTTGGACTTAAGAGACTTTCTGGACATTTAGTAGTATTAATTCTAATACTAAGTTACTATATATTCTTTTCTCTCACTTTGCCAAACAAAAGAAAAAATAGAAACATTGAAGGAAAGAAGAAAGAAAGGAAAGGAAAGGAGAGAAAAGAGGAAATAGGAGAAAAGCTCAAGAACATCAAGATCATCATCACCCATTCATCAAACTTCATCCAATCTTCTCAATCATCTTCATCTTGCTCATCTCAAGGTGGGTTCTAGTTAGAAACCACATTTTTAGAGTTTTTGGGAATGATTGAATTTTAGGTCAATATGTTGAATCGATGTTTTTAACGGTTAAAAATCGATATAAATTGTGTAGTATAATCATATTATGCATATTAACATTGTTAATGCTTGTTTGTGCTGTTTGTAATTGATTTGGGTTAAGAAATGGTGATTTTGGGGTTTGGGGGGCCATGGAACCCGTAAGGAGGAATTCTGGTTCTGGTGTGATTCGCCAGGCGAATTGGGAATTCGCCAGGTGAATTAGGTCTTGCCACCTACTCGCCAGGCGAGGTGCTGGCGAAAGGGATTCGCCAGGCGAAAACCAGATTCGCCAGGCGAATTTGGAGAAACAGAGATGAGTTAGCTACTGGAACTTTTGATTTTTCTGAAATTGGGGTTTCGCCACTAGATTCGCCAGGTGAAGTGCTGGCGGAAGGGAGTTTCGCCAGGCGAAGTGCTGGCGAAGGGGGATTCGCCAGGCGAAATACAGATTCGCCAGGCGAATCTGCCCGGGATCAAATATTTTCCTTTTCTTCAAAAATCCGTAACTTTTGCCTCGTTTATCCGATTTAAGAGTTCTTTATATCGTTGTGAAGCTAAGGAAATATTCTTTTCAATTGAAGTGAAAAATGTTAATTTTACCGACCGACTAAATAATCGGGAAAGTTCAAAAGTGTTTTAATTATGTTGTAATTGTTATAAATTATTCTATTATGCAATTGTGAGATGCCTTGCCTATCCTATTATTATTTAACAGGATTGTAATTGAATATGCATGTTAATATGGAAAAAAAAGAAATAGGAAGAGTGAGGAAAAATCCCCTTATGAACTATAGGAGAATTTAGAAGTTTGAAACACTAGTATGGAACATGTGGTTAACCTTTGTGGGTTTGAGCCGGCATGAGAGGCCGGGAGGCATTATAGCCTTGTGATTGTCGAATACAATCGTGTTGTTGTGTATGATCACGTAATCATAACCGGTTTATATTGAGTGTAGTTTCATGAGTTTCGGACTCCTCTGAAATGGATGCACAACTACTTGGCAGGTTTGATTCCCCGTGCTGTACGAATGGCGCCCATGGAGCGTATGCTTGTGATGGTAAAAGGCTCGTGTGAAGTGACAGTTCATAATGGTAAAAGGCCCGTAGAACCCGAATCCATTCGTATGTCAAGTAGGTTACAAGGATCTATGACTCGGGTCGCCTTCTAGACGTAGAAGCGGACGGGAACAGGAGATACCTTGGTATGGTTATCAATTAGTGATACTTTGAGTTGATGAACTCATGGCATGTTTCTATATAGTGTGAGGATTGAAATGTGAACTCAAGAGTCCTTTCCCCTTTTCCCCCGGACTTGAGTTAGGATTGTTAGAACCTTGATAATCCGAGAGAACCCATAAGATAGGGAACTCACTGAGATTTGATGTATCTCACCCCACGTTGTTGATATATTTCAGGTGCTTCAGGTTCTGAGAAGGGTAAGGATAAGGTCGTGTGATCTTTTCCTTGCTTGTTGATGGCTAGCTTCCGTAGTGGAGTTTGTTTTGAGATCATTGTTGATCTAGTTCTTAGTTTTTATCTTTTGAACATCTTGTGTATAATATGCCTTAGGTTTTTGTACTTTGTACTTTAGGGCATTTATTTGTATACAATATGTTAACTAGGAGCTTATGTGTTTCAGTACCAAACACTTAGATCTATATATAATATTTATGCTTTGATGTATGAGTATTATATATGGGTGTTACATATATTACATATGCTCATTTAATGAATGTTTTAATATTAATCATTTATTTTAAAATCTAATGGCTAAAAATTATTCCTATCATTCTCACATAAAAATAGTATTCTCAATAGATATGCCATATATATATATATATATATATATAGGGTTCATATCTTATGAGAATGCCATTTTTATGTAAGAACATGAGAATGAATCTGAATCATTAGATTTTAAAATAAATGGTGGAGATTATGTGTGGTTTTTGTTTTTCTCTCTCCTCCATTATTAAAATAAATGATGGAGGAGAGAGAAAAAAATCTGACACATAATCTCCATCATTTATTTTAAAATCTAATGATTCAAATTCATTCTCATGTTCTTACATAAAAATGACATTCTCATATGATACGTTCCCTATATATATATATATATATAATTTTTAATTGCTCTGGATAATATTAAGTTGTGATCAACTGAGCTCCAGTGTACTCTGAGAAATTTTCTGTAAAGATAATTGGAGTAACTGTTGAACTCAGAGCCGTTCAAGTTAATATTACCCGACTCTGAGGTTTTAATTATTTGGAGCTGTAGAGACTTTTTGGACATTTAGTAGTATTAGTTCTAATACTATTTTACTACTTATTTCCTTTTCCTCCCATTTTCCAAATAAAAGAAAAAGATATTAAGAGAAGTGAGAAAAAGGAAAGAAAGAAGAAAGAAAGAAAAGGAAGGAGAGAAAAGTGGAGAAGAGGAAAAAGAGAAGAAATTCAAGATTTCAAGAGCAAATCATCATCAATCCTTCATCAAATCATCTCATCTCCTTCATATTCAACTTCTAATCCAGGTGGGTTCTAGCTAGAGACTTTAGTGTAGAATTTCTTGAGGTTTTAGAGTTAGGTTAGATTTTTGAGAAAATGAGTATTTTCGTAAAATCAAAGAAATCTAACGGTTGAAATGAGATATAAATCGTATAGAACAACCATTATATATGTATAATCATCTGTTTATGCTTGGTTGAATGTTTAAAATGGTTTTGATTGGGATTGGAATGGAAAGAATCCAAGAAAACAGAGTTTTTGGGTTTCTGCAACATGGTTAATCGATTAACGCTATGGGTTAACCGATTAACCAGTGAGAAATCTGGTGTCTTACGTGAAGAGTGAACTGGTTAATCGATCAACCATTTTGGTTAATCGGTTAACAGAAATTTTCTGAATTTGGTTAATCAGTTAACCAAATGTGTTAACCGATTAACACGGTAACTTTTTGGTAAAATACTTTTAAAATCCATATCTTTTGAACCGTGTTTCCGATCGAGGAGTTCTTGGTACTGATGGGAAGCTACGAAGATATTCTACACAATGAAGGTGTAAAATATCGGTTGTGATGCCCGATTAAATAATCGGAGGAAACCCCAAAAGTGGGATAAGTGTGCTGTTTTATCATTTGTAATTTCTAGTGTGCAAATGTATTATACTTTGTTTATTGTTCTCATTATTAAACATGTTTGATCAGATATGCATGTTAAAATATGAATTAGGTAGAGTGAGGACTTACCCTAAACAATGTTGTGTGTGTGAGTAATGGAATAGTGACAACGCTCGTGCAAGTAAGGCCGAGGCGTGTGTATTGTGTAATCGTAACCGGTTATTTTTTATAGTGTGTTTCATGGGTCTCGAGCTCCTCTGAAACATGTGCACCATTACTTGGCAGGTTTGATTCCCACGTTTAGTACGAATGGAACCTAAGGGTAGAGACTTGTGATGGTTAACAGGCCATGAGAAGTGACGGTTCACGGCTAACAGGCCGTTGTTCCCGAATCCATTTCGTATGCCAAGTAATTTCGAGGATCCATGACTCGGGTCGTCTTCTAGACGTAGAAGCGGACGGGAAAAGGGGATGCCTTGGTATGGTAACTGATTTGTGAGACTCTTGAGCTAACAGACTCAGGACGTACTTTGGTACTTGTGTGAGTTAACAGGCTCACCCGTGTGGATACTTTTGTAGTGTGTGTACTCAAAGTCATTTTCCTTTCCCTTTTGACTTGAGTTAGGTTTATTAGAACCTTGTAGAGCCGAGAATACTTTAAGATAGGGAACTCACTGAGATTTGATGTATCTCACCCCACTGTTGTTGTTTACATCACAGGTTCTGCAGGTTCCGCGAAGGGTAAGGATAAGACCGTGTGACTATCCTTGCTTAGCTGTTGGATTTGCTTCCGTTGTGGAGTCTTTTGAGATCCTTACGGATCTAGTTCTTAGTTTTATCTTTTGAACATTTTGTACATATAACATGCCAGTGTTTGGTTTTAGGTTGCCTTGGGCATTTTTATGTATACAGTGTTACTAGAAACTTATGTATTTCAGTACCAAACGTACTTTTCATGTATAATATATGATTTGATGCATGTATCTATATATGGGTATTACATAATGGTTCGGATTTATTATCATATTTTCACATAAAAATAACATTCTCATATGATACGCTATATATATATATATATATATATATATATATATATATATGGAGCTTCTCTGGTGAGAATTAGTATCTTTTGTGAGAAACGAAAATTATCGATATCAACCGTCAGATTTAATTGACGTTTAAGATTTAATAATTTCATATATAGTACTTTATAGAATATTTTCTATTATTCTTAATATTTAAAATTTTCATAAGAATCGAATCATACAAAAAATATTATTCTATATGCTATTTAATTTTACATTAAACATACCAATTTTATTTTTTTCATGTTCTCTCATACATTTTTTTTTCAAACTCTCTGGATTTTTTATATTTATTGAAAAGAAAATCTTATTCTTTAGTTTTTTTTATTGTTGGCGAGTTTTGATATTATTTATTTTACTAAAATATAAATGTCTAAAGTGTAGAACTTTATTTATTTATCACCTATATTTTTATTTATTAAATATATTGAAGAACTTTAAATTATTACCTATATTTAAATTTAACTTATTTATTTGTTTTTAAGTTAAGAAAATATTATTTTAGCAAGTACAACTAAATAAAAACACATTATTGATTTATCATTTATATTTTTATTTGAATAAAAATATTTCTTTTATAAGAAAAAAATATTTTCTTTTAATTTATCACTCATATTTGATTAAAAATATTTTTAAAAAATGTGAATGTATTACCAATATTTTAATTTGGTTGATTTATTTATTGGCATGATTGGAAATTTCTTTATTTTTTTTTCAAATTTTATCATTGTGACTATTTTTAATAAATTATACTATTGTTACAATATTTTAATAATTGTGGCCCCTCTCAAGTATTGGCAAATACAAAATTTTAATCTTATTATTTATTTAGTTTTTTAAATATGAAATTAACATTCTTGCAATAATAAAAATATTTTTCTATATGCTACTTGATAGCTTCACATTAGAAAAAATTAAATAAATAATATTTTTAAAATTTCTAGTTTGTCAATATCTAAAAGGGGTCACAATTATTAAAATATTATAATAGTAGTAAAACTTATTTAAAATAGTCACAAGTAAAAAAAAATTGTAAATAAATAAATCAACCAAATTAAAATATAGGTAATATTTTCACATTTTTTCAATATTCTTAATCAAATATAAGTGATAAATCAAATAAAAATATGTTTTTCTTATAAAAAATATATTTAATCAAATGAAAATATAAGTGATAAATGAATAATGTGTTTTCATTTAAAATGGTCAGAGTAGTAGAACTTGCCAAAACAAAAAATTTATAACTCGCAAATAAATAAATAACCAAATTAAAATATAGATAATAATTTCACAACCTTCAATATTTTTGATCAAGTGAAAATAAAGGTGATAAAATAATAAATATTTTTTAAAAAAGTCACAATTGTAGAAGATACAAAAATACAAAATTCTAAACAATAAATAATAATATCGAAAAATCCTTAACAATGCAAAAATATAAAATATGATTTTTTTAGTAAATAATAATATATGGAACTCCCTAACAATACAATAAATAATAATAGCAAAAAAATTGTATATTTTAGATATCTATATTATAGTAAAATAAATAATATAAAAATTCTATAACGATAAAAAACAATCTATTTAGCCATTTTGCCCCCTGCCATATAGGCGCTTTCCGAAAAACCCCCTTATAAAAAAACTTGCAAGAATTCCCCTAACATTTGAAGATTCTCTCAATTTTGACTTTCAACACATTTAATCACTAAAAAACGCTGCTGTGGCAGTTTTTTTTTTTAATTTTTTTTTTAATTTTTGGTTTATGTTATTAAACAAATAAACATTCAAAAAATTTGTTGGAGGTGGGTGATGAACCCATAACCTCACCTCCACATGCAAATATCTTTACCAATAGGCAACTTTTGTTTTTATGTAATGTATTGCTTTTCAAATGTATATATTTATTATGTAGTATTCATTTCTCTTTTATTTAATATTTAGTATTTAAGAACTTTTATTTAGTATATAATTTAGTATAACTAATTTGAACGTAGCATTTAAATAACATTTAAATTAAGCATTTAAACATTCTAATTAATAAATTAAATTATTAACGTTGTTATTACTATAGCTTTTATAATTTATTATAACTATTTAAATAATATTTACAGTAAATAATTAGTATAAATTAATGAATTAAATTATTAACTTTATTAATAAATTAAATTATTATGTTTTAATATATTTTTTTTTAATATATACTTTTAAATTATTATGTTATTAATAAATTATTAATAAATTAAATTAATAAATTAAATTACAATAATATTTACGTTTTAATAAAAATTAAATTAAACTAAATTAAAAATTATTAATATAAATTAATAAACTGAAATTATTAATAACATTTATAGAATAATATAAAATTAGTAAACTAAATAAAACTTGTTTTAATAAACTCTTTTGAAAAGTTAATAATTATTAAAATTTCTAAACTAAATAAACAAAAATAAAACTAAAACTAAAATTAAAACTAAAAATTAAATATACTGTAGCATTAACAAAACTAAACTAAATAAAAATTATTAGAAATAAATACTAAATTAAACTAATTAAAACTTATTAAAAATAAATACGAAATTAAATATTTACTGTAGCAAATAATTATGTTAGAAGAAAAATTATATTAAACTTGTAATACCCCGTATTTTATTACACTGAATAATATTACATTGTGATCACCTGAGTCTGGTTGCTCTGAGAAATTATTTGATAAAATAATTAGAGTAACTTCGGTGCTTAGAATTGATCCAATCAATATTATTTGTTTCGGAGACATTTATTTTATTTGGACTTAAGAGACTTTTGGACATTTAGTAGTATTATTTCTAATACTAAGTTAACTATATGAATTCTTTTCCTTCCACTTTGCCAAACAAAAGAAAAAGATAGAAAGAAAGAAGGAAGAAAGGAAAGGAAGGAGAGAAAAAGGGGAGAAGAAGAAAATTGAAGAAAAGCTTAAGAACATCAAGATCATCTTCATCCAATCTTCTCAATCATCTTCATCTTGCTCAATCTGAAGGTGGGTTCTAGTTAGTACCATTATTATTAGAGAGTACTAGAGATTGTTTGGGTTTAGGTTAGATTATAAATTTTGAGTTTCTACGGTTGAATCTTGCTATAAATGTTGCTATATGCTTGTTATCATGTTTGTATTATGTTTTGACTGTTGTGTGATGTTTGGAAATGATTTTGATGGAGGAAGTGTTGAGTTTGATAGAGTAACAGTGCTGCTGAGAAGTTCTGGTTCGCATGGTTCGCCTAGAGAACCTGGGGCGAGTCCCAGCGAGCAGCAGTCGAGGGTTCGCTTAGAGAACCCGAACGTGAAGCCTAGCGAATGTTCGCTGGCACGTTCGCCTAGCGAACTTAGTGTGTTTTAAGTCTGGGGACTTTCTGCCAAGGGGTTCGCTGGCATGTTCGCCTAGCGAAGGCGAAGGCGAAGGTTCGCCGGACATTCGCCTAGCGAACTTAAGGTGTTTTGGGTCTGGGAGCATTCTGTTTAATTACTCGCCAGCTTACTCGCCTAGCGAAGGCGAAGGCGAAGGTTCGCCAGCTCGTTCGCCTAGCGAACCTGGGGCGAGCTGTTTTATTTTTATAACTTGTTTTCGTCATATCTTCTCAACCGTTTATCCGTTTTGAATGTTCTGTATATTAATAGAAAGCTGGAGAAATGATCTTTATGATGATGTTAATGATTTTCGATTTTATTGCCCGATTAAATAATCGAAGGGAACCCGAAGTGGAATTCATTTGATAAATTTATGTAAACTATATTTTTAAATTGTGTTAAACTATTCTATTACACTAATAAGGTATATTTGGTCTAATCTATGGTTGTTAATATGTTATGATTGAAAATGCATGTAAGATAAAAAGGAAAAATAGTAAGAGTGAGGAAAACCCCTTATGAACTATAGGAGACTTTAGAAGTTGGAAACACTAGTATGGAACATGAGGTTAACTTTGTGGATTGAAGGACAAGAAAGGCCTTGAGACCTTATGGTCGAGGCATTGTCAAATACATTATTTTGTTGTGTAATCATGTAATCATAACCATTTTGTTTTGATTTGCCCTTGAGAGGCCTTCATGAGTCTCGAGCTCCTCTGAAGTGCAGGCAGGATTTACTTGGTAGGTTTGATTCCCTACGTGTAGTACAATTGGAAGCCTATGTTATGGGTACGAGACTTGTGATGGTTAACAGGCCATGTGAAGTGACGGTTCACGGTTAACAGGCCGATGAACCCGAATCCAATTGTATACCAAGTAACTACAAGGATCTATGACTCGGATCGCCTTCTAGACGTAGAAGCGGACTGGGAAAAAGAGATACCTTGGTACCGGTTATCGATAAATGATGTGGTGAGTTAATGAACTCATGTCATGTTCCATATAGTGTGAGATTATCCAGTGTGAACTCAAGAGTCTTTCCCTTCCCCGGACTTGAGTTAGGATTGTTAGAACCGTGAATAATCCGAGAGAATCCATAAGATAGGGAACTCACTGAGATTTGATGTATCTCACCCCACTGTTGTTGTTTACATCACAGGTCCTGCAGGTTCGGCGACGGGTAAGGATAAAATGGTTTGACTTTTTCTTTCGGTTCGTAGCTTTTGAGATGGCATGGCTTCCGCTATGACGTTTTATTTTGAGATCATTGCATTGATCTAGTTCTTAGTTTTTATCATGTTGGAACATCTTGTATATGTAATGCCTTAGATTTTAGTGTTATGTATTAGAGGCATTTATGTGTATAATGTGTTAACTAAGACTTATTGTATTTCAATACCAAATACTTGGATTCATATATATAATTTATGCTTTGATGTATGGATTCTATATGTGGGTGTTACAGTTGGTATCAGAGCAGGTCATATCCTCGACCTAGCCATGAAATAGTATAAGTAGTTTCTTTCCGTTTCATATGCGTTGTGTCGTTATTGGTCTTAAGTGTTATATGTATGGTATTGAGCCTGATCAACTTAATCCTATCTGTATGACGTTTAGGAACATGGTTGGCGGACGCAGAAGCAATCGTGGTAGACCCACTTATCCTCCATCTGGGACGAATCCGCCAGGCGGCGATGAGAATGCTCTTTTGTATCAGTTTGTGCAACAGATGCAGCAGCAGCAGAACCAGTTCATGCAACAGATGGTGCAACAGATGAATGGAGGTCTTCATCCTCAGGTGGTTGTTCCAAATGTTGTAGGTGGAAGTTTTCGGGATTTCCTCTGCATGAATCCTCCAGAATTTCATGGCGGATTGGATCCTGTGAAAGCTCATGACTGGATTACTGGCATGGAGAAAATCTTTCTGATGATTTACTGTAGTGAGGAGAACAAGGTAGTGCTTGCTTCTCACTCACTGAGAGGTCCTGCTGAGAGATGGTGGGATGTTGCTTCAGCTTTTATGACTATGCAGGGTGTACCTAAAGTGTGGGGGCAGTTCAGGACTATTTTTATGGAAAGGTACCTTCCTAGTTCTTTGAAGATCCGAAGAGAGTTTGAATTCCAACGGTTGAGGCAAGGTTACGGGGTTGAGAATGAGTGTGGGAGATCAAGTCAGCAGTATAGACCTAGACCATAAGCCTTTAAAGGGAAGCAGGTGCAAAGTGTTAGACCTAACACTCCCCCTTGGTGCCGGTTGTGCAACAAGTATCACTACGGGAAGTGTGTAGATGGGACTTTTAGGTGTTATCATTGTGATGAAGTGGGACATATGGCGAGGGATTGTCCCCAGGATAGGACGCAGACGCAAGGGAGGGAAGCAAAGGGCGATGACTCTAGGATTGCTGGTACGTGTTTGTTAATAGGTTTCCTTGTTTTGTCTTATTCGATTGTGGAGCAACGCACTCCTTTGTATCCATGCAATGTGTGAAAACTGTGTTTTGTCTGTGAACAGTAGAGTTTTTCCGATTGACCTTATTTGTCTACCGCTTAAGAAAGTGGATGTCGTTTTGGGAATGGATTGGCTTTCTGCTAATTCGGTATTTATTGGGTGTGAGGAGAAGCTTATCATCATTCCGTCTGTTGAGGCTACACCAAAGGATGTTTTAACAACTATTCTAGAAGGTACGGTTGGTATGATAAATCTCGTGTTTGAAGAAGAGAAATCGGTTCTGTTGGTTCTCACTAAGGAAGGGAGTAGCGACCTTCAGGTTATGGATATTCTAGTAGTTTGCGAGTTTTTTGAAGTTTTCCCCGAAGATGTCACTTCTCTTCCTCCGGAGAGGGAAGTGGAATTTTCTATTGACCTGGTACCGGGAACGGCTCCTATATCCGTTTCTCCATATCGGATGACACCAAAGGAGTTAAGGGAATTAAAGGATCAGTTAAAAGAACTCATGGCGAAACATTTTGTGCGGCCTAGTGTTTCTCCGTGGGGAGCCCCTGTTTTGCTAGTGAAGAAGAAGGACGGTGGGATGCGGATGTGCATCGATTATCGTCAGTTGAATCAAGTCACCATTAAGAACAAGTATCCCTTGCCCAGGATAGATGACCTTTTGGATCAATTGAAAGGAGCCTGCGTGTTCTCGAAGATTGATTTGAGGTCAGGTTATCACCAAATCCGAGTGAAGAGTTCCGATGTACCTAAGACAGCATTTAGGACCCGTTATGGACATTACGAATTTTTAGTGATGCCTTTCGGTGTGACAAATGCTCCAGCCGTTTTTATGGATTACATGAATCGGATATTTCAGGCTTACTTGGACCAATTTGTGGTAATCTTTATTGACGACATTCTTATTTATTCTCGTACTCCACAAGAGCACGGAGAACATCTAAGGATTGTCCTATCGGTATTGCAAGAGAAGCAATTGTTTGCTAAGTTGAGCAAGTGTGAGTTTTGGATGTCGGAAGTTAATTTTCTTGGACATGTTATATCTCAAGGTGGTGTGGCAGTGGATCCATCGAAAGTAGAAGCAGTGATTAATTGGGAGAGACCGAGAAATGTTTCAGAAGTTAGAAGTTTCTTGGGATTGGCAGGTTACTATAGAAGGTTCATTAAGGGTTTTTCTCAATTGGCCTTACCAATGACGAAACTTACTCGGAAGGATTTTGCTTTTGAGTGGGATTCGGGTTGTGAGCAAAGTTTCATGAAGTTGAAGGAGAGATTGACAACAGTTCCGGTGTTAATCATTCCTAATCCTAACAACTCTTATGAAGTGTTTTGTGATGCTTCTAAAATGGGATTGGGAGGCGTTCTGATGCAAGGTGGTCAAGTAGTAGCTTATGCCTCCCGACAATTGAAAACTCATGAACAGAATTATCCAACTCACGATTTGGAATTGGCGGCGGTTGTTTTTACACTAAAGGTGTGGCGGTATTATTTGTATGGTGTACGTTTTGAAATGTTCAGTGACTATAAGAGTTTGAAATATTTATTTGACCAAAAGGAGTTAAATATGCGACAACGAAGATGGATGGAGTACTTAAAAGATTATAATTTAGAATTGAAGTATCATCCAGGAAAAGCGAATAAGGTAGCAGATGCGTTAAGTCGGAAATTAGTACATGGCGCGAAATTGATGATTTTGGAGTATGCATTGTTGGAGAATTTTAGAGATCTTAATCTTCAGTTTGTATGGACCCAAGATGGTGTGATTATGGGAAATTTGAATGTCAATTCTACTCTGAGAGTTGAGATTCACCAAGGTCAAATGGCAGATGAGAAGTTGCAAGAAGTGTTACTTCTACCGGGTTTTATTCAGGCTACCGACGGAATTATTATGTTCGACCAAAGAATTTGTGTTCCGAATGATGCAATGTTAAGAAGAAAGATTTTGGATGAAGCTCATAAAGGTACTTTTACGATACATCCTGGTTCTTCGAAGATGTATCAGGATTTGAAGAAGGACTATTGGTGGGCCGGAATGAAAAAGGATGTTGTGATGTATGTGTCAGACTGTGCAGTGTGCCAACAGGTTAAAATTGAACACCAAAGGCCGGGCGGTATGTTGCAACCTTTAGAAATTCCAGTTTGGAAATGGGATAGCATTTCTATGGACTTTCCAGTAGGTTTGCCCCGTACGCAGGGTGGTTATGATTCAATTTGGGTGATTGTAGATCGACTAACGAAATCTGCACATTTCTTGGCCGTGAAGACTACTTTCAAGGCAATTCATCTTGCGAGGTTGTTTATTGCGGAAATTGTAAGATTGCACGGTATTCTTTCTAATATTGTGTCGGACAGAGATCCGAAGTTTACTTCAAGGTTTTGGAAAGTCTTTCAACAAGCTATAGGGAAGGAGTTATGTTTGAGCACATCTAATCATCCATAGACGGATGGTCAGACTGAGCGAACGATCCAAACGATGGAAGATATGTTGGGAGCTTGTGTGTTAGAGAGTAAAGGGAATTGGAAAGAACTTCTACCTTTGATTGAGTTTTTCGATAATAATAGTTATCATGCTAGCATCGGTATGGCTCCGTACGAAGCATTATATGGGCGGAAATGTAGAACACCTTTGTGTTGGGCGGAAGTTGGGGAGGATAGAATATTAGGACCCGAAATCATCCAAGAGACTACGGAAAAGATTCGAATGATCTGCGAGAAAATTAAGCAAGCCCAAGATCGTCAAAAGAGTTATGCAGACAATCGAAGGAGACCTTTAGAGTTTGACGAAGGTGACTATGTGTTTTTGAAAGTTACTCCTAGATTGAGATTGAAAGGACCGTTTAAGTCACGCAAGTTAAGCCCGAGATACGTGGGACCGTATCAGATCTTAGAAAGGATTGGGGAAGTAGCTTACAGGTTGGCCTTACCGCCTTCTCTGTCGGAAATGCATGATGTTTTCCATGTATCTCAGCTTCAGAGATTTGTTCCAGATCCTCTTCAGCCGATTCTATAGGATACTACTGAAATAGAAGCGGATTTGACGTTTGAACCTCAACCGAGCCGCATTGTGGGAAGAGAAACAAAAGAGTTAAGAAACAAGGATATTCCTCTCGTTAAGGTGCAGTGGGATGTAACGCATCCGGGAGATGCAACTTGGGAACTTGAATCGGAAATGCGAGGTGCTTACCCTCACCTGTTCAGGTAATCTTTAAATTCGAGGGCGAATTTCTATTTAAGGGGGGGAGGATGTAATACCCCGTATTTTATTACACCGAATAATATTACATTGTGATCACCTGAGTCTGGTTGCTCTGAGAAATTATTTGATAAAATAATTAGAGTAACTTCGGTGCTTAGAATTGATCCAATTAATATTATTTGTTTCGGAGACATTTATTTTATTTGGACTTAAGAGACTTTTGGACATTTAGTAGTATTATTTCTAATACTAAGTTTACTATATGAATTCTTTTCCTTCCACTTTGCCAAACAAAAGAAAAAGATAGAAAGAAAGAAGGAAGAAAGGAAAGGAAGGAGAGAAAAAGGGGAGAAGAAGAAAATTGAAGAAAAGCTCAAGAACATCAAGATCATCTTTATCCAATCTTCTCAATCATCTTCATCTTGCTCAATCTGAAGGTGGGTTCTAGTTAGTACCATTATTAGAGAGTTCTAGAGATTGTTTGGGTTTAGGTTAGATTATGAATTTTGAGTTTCTACGGTTGAATCTTGCTATAAATGTTGCTATATGCTTGTTATCATGTTTGTATTATGTTTTGACTGTTGTGTGATGTTTGGAAATGATTTTGATGGAGGAAGTGTTGAGTTTGATAGAGTAACAGTGCTGCTGAGAAGTTCTGGTTCGCATGGTTCGCCTAGCGAACCTGGGGCGAGTCCCAGCGAGCAGCAGTCGAGGGTTCGCTTAGCGAACCCGAACGCGAAGCCTAGCGAATGTTCGCTGGCACGTTCGCCTAGCGAACTTAGTGTGTTTTAAGTCTGGGGACTTTCTGCCAAGGGGTTCGCTGGCATGTTCGCCTAGCGAAGGCGAAGGCGAAGGTTCGCCGGACATTCGCCTAGCGAACTTAAGGTGTTTTGGGTCTGGGAGTATTCTGTGTAATTACTCGCCAGCTTACTCGCCTAGCGAAGGCGAAGGCAAAGGTTCGCCAACTCGTTCGCCTAGCGAACCTGGGGTGAGCTGTTTTATTTTTATAACTTGTTTTCGTCATATCTTCTCAACCGTTTGTCCGTTTTGAATGTTCTGTATATCAATAGAAAGCTGGAGAAATGATCTTTATGATGATGTTAATGATTGTCGATTTTATTGCCCAATTAAATAATCGAAGGGAACCCGAAGTGGAATTCATTTGATAAATTTATGTAAACTATGTTTTTAAATTGTGTTAAACTATTCTATTACACTAATAAGGTATGTTTGGTCTAATCTATGGTTGTTAATATGTTATGATTGAAAATGCATGTAAGATAAAAAGGAAAAATAGTAAGAGTGAGGAAAACCCCTTATGAACTATAGGAGACTTTAGAAGTTGGAAACACTAGTATGGAACATGAGGTTAACTTTGTGGATTAAAGGACAAGAAAGGCCTTGAGGCCTTATGGTCGAGGCATTGTCGAATACATTATTTTGTTGTGTAATCATGTAATCGTAACCATTTTGTTTTGATTTGCCCTTGAGAGGCCTTCATGAGTCTCGAGCTCCTCTGAAGTGTAGGCAGGATTTACTTGGTAGGTTTGATTCCCTACGTGTAGTACAATTGGAAGCCTATGCTATGGGTACGAGACTTGTGATGGTTAACAGGCCATGTGAAGTGACGGTTCACGGTTAACAGGCCGATGAACCCGAATCCAATTGTATACCAAGTAACTACAAGGATCTATGACTCGGATCGCCTTCTAGACGTAGAAGCGGACGGGAAAAAGAGATACCTTGGTACCGGTTATCGATAAATGATGTGGTGAGTTAATGAACTCATGTCATGTTCCATATAGTGTAAGATTTTCCAGTGTGAACTCAAGAGTCTTTCCCTTCCCCGGACTTGAGTTAGGATTGTTAGAACCGTGAATAATCCGAGAGAATCCATAAGATAGGGAACTCACTGAGATTTGATGTATCTCACCCCACTGTTGTTGTTTACATCACAGGTCCTGCAGGTTCGGCGACGGGTAAGGATAAAGTGGTTTGACTTTTCCTTCCGATTCGTAGCTTTTGAGATGGCATGGCTTCCGCTATGACGTTTTATTTTGAGATCATTGCATTGATCTAGTTCTTAGTTTTTATCATGTTGGAACATCTTGTATATGTAATGCCTTAGATTTTAGTGTTATGTATTAAAGGCATTTATGTGTATAATGTGTTAACTAAGACTTATTGTATTTCAATACCAAATACTTGGATTCATATATATAATTTATGCTTTGATGTATGGATTCTATATGTGGGTGTTACAAAACTATTAATAGTTAATTATCAAATTAAATTGTAGTAATTACTATATGTTTAGTTAATAATATGATATATACATTTAAGTGCGAAATAATAACATCAAAAGAGAGATAGTCTAGTGGAAAAGCTTTGCTTTGGCATTGCAAAGGTTGTGAGTTCAACACCCACCTCCAACAAAAATTTTGAATGTTTATTTGTTTAATAACATAAACAACTTTAAAGGATTAAGAGAGTTTTAAAAAAAGTGTATTTTTATTAAAATTTTAAATATTAAACATAATAGAAAAGATTCAATAAAGTGTTTTTAATATGAAATTATTAAATCGTAAACGTTAATTAAATCTGATAGTTGATATAGGGAGTGTATTCGGTGAGAACTGATATATATATATATATATATATATATATATATATAGGGAACGTATCATATGAGAATGTCATTTTTATATAAGAACATGAGAATGAATCTGAACCATTAAATTTTAAAATAAATGGTGGAGATTATGTGTCAATTTTTTTTCACTCTCCTCCATCATTTATTTTAATAATGGAGGAGAGAGAAAAATAAATACCACAAATAATTTTTACCATTTATTTAAAAATCTAATTATTCAGATTCATTCTCATGTTCTTACATAAAAATGACATTCTTATAGGATATGAACCATATATATATATATATATATATATATATATATATATATATATATATATATATATATAAGACACATCAGGTCATGCATATTCCTTAGTCATAACCTAGTTTCATGGTGGTCTAAGAAACAAATGTAATTAGGTTCAACACTGAAGCACAATACAGGAGCCTTGCCAGTACTGCGTCAGAGGTTTTTTGGATGAAATCCCTTGGATCAAATCCCTTCTTGCAGAGTTAAAGGCACCCTCTCAAACTCCAATCCTCTATTGTGATAATCTGAGCACTGTGACTTTGTCTCATAATCCTATTCTCCATGCCAGGACCAAGCACATGGAGCTAGATATACCACCCTCAAGTGGTGTGATCTCATATCACAAACAAGATCACCAGTATCCGTGTGTTTTTATTACTTGCTTTATGTTTGTTTATGTTTACTAACCTCTAACCAAAATACCAAAAATATTTACCCCTAAGAGACCAAAAATATTTTTGGTATTTTGGTTAGAGGTTAGTAAACATGACACCGCTCAACCTTCTTAGGGGTAAAAATGATATGTGGGATCTTAGGGTTAAAAATTAGGGTATTACAGCTGCCTCTATTTAAGTTTCTTCTATCCGAAGATAAGAAGATTGACATCTTTGTCTCGACGAGATAGAAGAAACTTAAATATAACAATAAACCCAATTTTTGCCCCTAAGAGACCATAAAATGATATGATTATGCGGATGATATGCAGACACAAATACAATATTTAGATTATACAGTATTTCAATATTAAATATGAAATTTATAAATGTTATTATTACAACATCAGTTAATCTTTATTTTAATGATATATTGTTTTTTGGTCTAAATTTAATGACAAATATATTGAGTCCATGTTTTGCACAACTAATTTTTCAAAATTTTCATTTTCAATAGAAAATTATTTTTTAGTTGTAAAATTTTATATATATATATATATATATATATATCATCTTTAAAAAAATATCATGATAGGTTATGTATGTTTAAAGTTAACATTATATCTTAAATTTATTATATAATATAGGCTAAATTACCTACAGGGTCCTTTAAGTAATTTAATTGTAACACTTTGGTCCTTTATGTTTGTTTTGCTTCAAGTAGGTCCTTTATGTTACATAACTGTTGCAACGTTACCCTTTTAATGAACTTCCGTTAAAAAAAACCTGATGTGGCACAAACGTTGCTTATGTGGCGTTTAACAGTGCTGAGGTGTAATTATAGCCATTTATTATTTATTTGTGTTATTACCAGGTGAGGAAAATAAAAGGTTAAATATGAAATCCCTAAATTAGAACCCTAATCTTCATCTCTCCATCTATGACATCTCTCTGTAGCAGTGGTACAAATCAAAAAATTGAAAGCGGAAGTACATTCATTTCGAGATCATCTCCACTTGCAATCGGACCAACCTGTTCTTGTGGTGCCAAAGCAGTGATAAGGAAGGTTAAGAAGCAAGGCAGAAATGTGGGGAAGCTATTTTGGGGATGTAGATATTTTCAGGTATGTGGGGAAGCTATTTTGGGGAAGAAAAGTGGTATTTTATCTCATTTTTCTGTGTGTTAGTGAATAGTATGTTTAACTCCATCAATGATTTTGTTTTGTTGACAGAGTGAAGATGATAATGTTGGTTGTAATTTTTTTGAGTGGTACGTAAACCAACAAAGTGATGAAGGCAAACCAGAGATACAAGACACATATAATTCAAAATGTTCCAAGTGTGGTGGAAAGGATGTACAAATCGACATGCTTAGAAGGGATGACAACTACAATAAGGAGATGTTGAAGAACTTGTTGAAGATGTTGAAGATATTAGTTTATGGCATAATTTGTTTAGTTTTCATTTTAGTAGTCTTGATGTGTATGTTGGTTAAGAAGTGGTGATGACAATTGAGAATATGTGTAATTTGTTTTGCATCTCTGTTATCTGTGTTGCACTTGTATACCAGTCTTGTTACAGCAATATGTGTAAGCAGTTTTGCATTTAATGTTATTGTTGTTACGACTAATACAACTTAAAGGACCAATTTGTTACAACTTAAAAAGTTATAGGACCTGGTTGTTACAATTTAAAAAGAAAGAGGACCTTTTTGTTACAAATTAATCATTGTTATAAAACAACTCATAATAATGCACAGCCACAACAGAATTATAACACAACACATAATAACGCAGGTCACCAATACATTGTTATAACATCCAAAATATTGTTATAAGATCCAAAATATTATTATAAGATCCAAATTAGGTCACCAATACATTGTTATAACATCCAAAATATTGTTATAAGATCCAAAACACCTAGTTATACAAGACTACATATTTAGTTCCAAAATACATTGAGTTCCAAAATACAGACTACATGTTTAGTTCCAATACAGGCTACATATTTAGCTCCAACATTTTATTTGGCTTTTCTCTTAATAGGCAGCTTTGGTCTCTGACTTGTTGGTTGCTGGATTGATGTTGGTCCTGGTCTGGCCCTTCTCATGGCAAGTAGCTGAGAAATTGTGATGGAGTGTCTTGTTTAAACTCTCTCTGAGGCTGCTGATCTCCTCGTTTGAACTCCTTGGGACTGTTGGGACTGGACTGTTGGAGATGAAGTGGTGGCACTTTGGGATTGCCTAGTCTGAACTCTTTTAGTTGGTTGGGATTGGATTGTTGGAATTGTAGCAGTGGCTGTTTGAGATTGCCTTGTTTGAACTCTTTTTGTTAGCTGGGATATGACTGTTGGAACTGTAGTAGTGGCTGGTTAAGATGGAACATGTGCTGGTTGGGATGGAACATTGACAGGTTGAGATTGTGTTGGTGCAGATGGACATGATGATTTGTTGTGTCCAGAAGTACCACATCTTGAGCACTTATTTGGTAATCCCTTTCTAGAAACATTTCTTGAATCCTTCCTCTTTTCATCAACATCCTTGTTTCTGCTTCTTTTTTGCCTCCCTGGTGCCCTTCTGGATGGGGGTGGAAGTAGATCAGGATATGGTGTCAATTCCCATATATTTTCCCCAATTGTTGGATAGATTAGTGGTTGGTAGCAAGCCTGATAATTTTCCTTCCTGTAATATGAAGGAATGTACTCAGCTAGGTCTTCAGATCTACCTTGGATGCAACAAATTGCATGACAACATGGAATTCCAGTTAGCATCCAATGCCTGCATGAGCACTCAAACCTCTTAAGGTCAACAGTGTATTTCTCTCCAGGCACACTTGTATGCCTTACTTCATAAATTTTGTCACCTGATAACCTATAAACAAATGAAAAAGGAAAGGAAACTTTAATATTTGAATTACTAAATAGACTGAATTTATACCAATTATTGGTCTATAAAAAGTAAAACTTTTCTTGCAGGCTTCAAGGCACATATATAATCTATGGAAACTTGGAAGTAATGGCCTGCTCACATAATTTTCAGGTTGTTCTTCAATTTCATGTGGTTGTTGTTCAGTTGCTTGGACATTCATCTTGATGGTGCTGTTTGGGTTAGACCTCAGAAGTTCATGTGTGTAGTCATACAATCTACGATATTGTTCTTTAAATGACCCTTCCACAATCGCAAGTGTTGCCTTCCTTGCCCTATAAGCTTTCATCCTATTCATACCAGCATTCCATTTCTCATGTACTTTTTCACAAATAGCAGTCAGTTTCACATCAGGATGGAGTGTAACTGTGGAGTATTGTTTCTTACCAAGCCACTTAGTATTAAACATCCTAACATTGTACTCTCTATTACAAGTATGGTTTTCATTAAGTGTTCTTAATTGCCAAGTATCCTCATTAGGCAATTTAGAACACAAAGCCACTCATTCACACCCATCCTTGCATCCCACTCTAACCCTAGTTTTGTCATTCTTCAAAAACCTCAAATCCCTACCATTATGAACAGAATAACTTGCAATAGCTTCCTTGAACTCATCCTTTGTTGAAAACAAGCTTCCCAATTCCCACTTATAGTCATTAAACTTCTTAGGCATGAAAAATGGTGGGTGTTTTACCTTGCTATCCTCATCTGAATAATCACTAGTCATGTCATCCTCACTCTCTAATTCTCCAGTCACATAGTCAGAATCAGAAAAACCAAGACATACCTTTTTACCTCTCCTTCCTCTTATTTCAAAATCAAGCACATCTTCATCACTTGGTGTTTCATCCACAACAACTTCACTTCCTTTATCCACCTTCTTTTTCATAGGTCTACCCTTGTTTTTTTGGGAACTGCCAGATGTCTCAGTTGGAACCTGATTTTTCTTCTTTGGTCTTCCACCCTTCCTTTTTCTTTTTTTAGGTGTCTCATCTGCTAGTAACTCATCAACAGGTTGATCATTTTGGCCAGCAGTGACACCTCCTTCTCCTAACAACACTGCATCAAAACCATCGTTTAAAATCTCATCATCTGAGTCATCAAACATGTCTCTTAATGGACTGTCATTATTATCATGTTGGGGCTCATTTACATTGTCATGTTGGGGCTCATTTACATTGTCATGTTGGGGCTCATTTACATCCTCATGTTGGGGCTCACTTACACTCTCATGTTGGGGCTCACTTACATTGTCTTGTTGGGGCTCATTTACATCCTCAGATTGGGCTTCAGTAACATTCTCAGGATGGGGCTCGAAAACATCCTCAGATTGGGCCTCAGTAACATCACCAGCTAGGGGCTCAGGTAGGACAACTACTATATCAGGTTGAGAAATAGGATGAACAATGTATATGTCAACCTTACACTTATTCTTTGACCAGTTCAGTGCTTCTATTGCACCATAGTCATTTTCTAAAGCCTTCAATGTTCCAGCAAAGTCGTACCAGATTTCAAGAACACCTGGATACTTCATCTCTTTAACAACACCTAAAATCTCAAAGTAACTCCATCTATCACCATCGTACTTCCAGTTTGATACTTCCCCCCCTTCATATTTGTCACCAACAAAATATCCCCCATGATGGAAATCAACGTAAAATACATCCATATCTATCCTAACCTATTAACATTAAATAGACCCAAAACTAAAATCAATCACATCCAGAGATTTGAAGCACTAAGAAGAACACCAAACTAAAATCAATATAGACATAAAAAACGTACCTCAAATTCTTCACCTTCAAGACCGTATCCGTCAATGGTGGCGTCTTCGTCTTTGTCCCTGAGCTGAGTTGAGTATTCTTCACCTTCAGAGTGTTCACCTAAACCTGATTAGGGTTAATGAAGAAATTAGGGTTGGATAACATAATTTTTAATAGAACAATTACACCTGGTAAAAAAATAAATAAATAATAAATTGAATAATTACACATAAGCAACGTTTGTGCCACATCAGGTTTTTTTAACGAAAGTTCATTAAGAGGGTAACCTTGCAACAGTTATGTAACATAAAGGACCTACTTGAAGCAAAACAAACATAAAGGACCAAAGTGTTACAATTAAATAACTTAAAGGACCCTGTAGGTAATTTAGCCTATAATATATAATCTTTCACAGAATGATATGATAATTGTGATAGTCCAATTACATGATAGTTAAGGGAATTTGGTCGAAAACCTTCAATTTGATGTCTTTTTGTTCTATTGTAAAAAGGAACTTTTCCTGTTGAACATTCTTCAATAGTTTTATCAACATAAGATGAATTTGTTGGCACAATGTTTCTGGCAAATGTTGGGTAAAGCTACTTGGCAAAGAAAAGAAAGCAAAATAAGATTTTTTATGAAGATTTTTTTTTCTCTCTGACCTCTGCTAGGGTTTGGTATGGGGAAGAGGGGAGTCGGTCGGCCGAAGAAACAGGCGGCGGTGAACTGAAAGGGAGTAGAAAGAATAATTGTCACACAGGCGATCATTGAGCAAACTATTGTAACTGAAGATCAAGGCAAGAAAGAGGATATTCCTTCTGGTCTGGAGGAACCTACATTTGAAAATGCAACACAAGATGAAACGGTAGGGAGAGAACAAGATGAAGACACTCATGTGAATATGAGCAGCCCAGAGAAGAAGGTAGAGGAACAATCGAAGCCATGGGTAGACATCATCCAAGGAAATCGCAATCTGAATAGGGGGATGGCGGTTAGCTATGTTGCCCCAAAAATTGTGAATGGTGAGCTTGCTATTGAAATCGAAGAAGAAGATGTCGCAGAGGAAATTGAATTTTGGGAGAATGCCATCATTCTATTTGCTTTGGGGGATTCCTTATCGATGAATTCAGTGAAAAAATTCATGAAAAAATCTTGGAATTTTGCAGCTTTGCCAGACCTGTACTACAACGATGAAGGATACTTTGTAGCTAGATTCATAAGTAAGGAGGATAAGGAGAACGTGTTGGCATAGGGTCCATACTTCATCTTTGGGAAACCAGTGTTCCTTCAACAATGGACAACGGAGTTTGAAATGAAGGAAGATTTGCTGCGTGTATTACCCCTTTGGATCACATTACCAAACCTCCCATTACATCTATGGGGTGAACGAAGCATTTCAAAGATCACTAGTGCGATTGGAAATCCTATTACAACTGATGAGTGTACTGCTAGAAAGCTGAGGATATCATATGCTAGGGTTCTAGTGGAGGTTGACATCACATCACCACTTAAAAAACCAATATGGATAAAAGACCATAATGGAAAGCTGATGGAACAAAGGGTAGAATACGAGTGGAGGCCACAATACTGTCAGAAATGCTTGAAGATAGGTCATGATTGTGCCTTGAAGAACCAAACCAAGAAGCAAATAAAACAACATGTATGGAAACTCAAACCATAGATAACAGAAGAAAAACAAGCCCAAGTGGAAACAACAATGGAAGAAGGAAAAGAAGAAGTAACAAAAACACCAACAGAAGGGGATCAGAGGGAAAACTGGACTGTGGTTACATCAGGAAAAGGTGATAGAGGAAAGAAAATAATGCAGAATCCTGATAGTTCCTTCAAGCCATATCAGAATTCATTCACCCCTTTAAGGATTGGAGAGAGTCCTTGAGGGGAATCCAGCCATAATCCATGATAGTTACCTAGAACATTAGAGGATTGAATAAAGATGCTAGACATCGAGAGGTTAGCAACTGTCTTAATAAGTTCAATGTATCTTTGATTGCTTTATTGGAAACTAGAGTTAAGAAGAATAAGGCTGATAGAATTAGAAAGAGATTTGGTAATAAATGGAAGTTTGTGGACAATTATGACCACTATGATAATGGTAGAATATGGCTGCTTTAGAATCAAAATGAGGTTGTGGTTAGAGTGATACAAACACAGGACCAGTTCATCCATGCTGAAATTTATGGACTAGATCAAACTCTGCAGTATGTGGTCACCATAGTTTATGCTTTTAATCAGCTAGAACAGAGCAAACTTCTTTGGAAAGAAATAGAGAAATTGGGTACAACTATAACACAACCTTGGATTGTGATGGGGGATTATAACAATGTCAGAACTAGCCAGGATAGAGTGGGGGAAATATTGTTAAAGAAGCTGAATTCAGAGATCTTGTTGATATGATGTCTACTACTAATCTTTTTGAAGCTGAGACTAAAGGTTGTCACTTTACCTGGTCAAATAAGCACACATCAGGAGTTATATATTCAAGAATTGATAGGGTGATTGGTAATGCTTTATGGTTCCAAAAATATCATGAGGTTGTGGTAGAGGTTCTTCATCCTAGCATATCTGACCACTCTCCTATCCTAATCAGGATGCAGAACCAGCAAAGAAAGAAAAAGACTATGTTCAAGTTCATAAACTGCCTAACCAAGGATAGTACTTTTATGCAGATTGTTGCTTCCAGCTGGCATCAACCCATTCAGGGGAGACCTATGGAGAGATTTTGGCACAAGTTGGTGAGATTACAAAAAGCCCTTAGGCCTCTGACAAAGAACTATACTGAGATACAGATCCAAATAGCTACAGCCATAACTGATCTTCTTCAGGCCCAAGATACTCTGCAACAAAACCTTTTTGATCCTGAAGCCATGGAACAGGTGAAAGTGTGCTCTGATAAGTTGATACAGCTGAACCAAAAAGAAGAGGAAATCCTGAAACAAAAGGCTAAAATCGACTGGTTACAATTAGGGGATAATAATAACAGATATTTTCATGCCTCAGTTAGGGAGAAAAACAAAAATAAAGGGCTATACACAATGAATTCCCTAACAGGTGAGTTACTAAGTAAGCATGAGGACATAGAGAATGAAGTTGTTGGGTTCTACACCAACCTGATTGGAACTACCACAAATGAGCTGAATTGTATTGATGTGACATGTATGAGGAAAGGTAATATGCTCAACAGAGATCAAGCTCTCCAACTAATAAAACCAGTGGAAGAACCTGAAATTTGGAAAGCTCTATCTAGCATTGGGAATAATAAGGCACCAGGTTTGGATGGCTTTACTTCTCATTTCTTTAAGACAACCTGGATGATAATTAGAGAGGATGTCAAAGATGCTATCACTGAATTTTTCAACACCAGCAGCATATATAGAGCAGTGAATTGTTCTTTAGTTACCCTGATCCCCAAGTCTCCTGAGGTTTCTAATATAAAGCAGATGAGGCCCATCTCATGTTGCAGTACTCTCTACAAGATTCTCTCCAAAATCCTCACCAACAGACTTGGGAAGGTGATCAGTTATATCATTGATGAAAACCAATCTGCCTTTATCCCAGGCAGGACCATTCATGATAACATTATGCTCACTCAAGAACTCATTAGAGGCTATGGCAGAAAAGGTATCTCCCCTAGATGTATGGTCCAAATGGACATACAAAAAGCTTATGACACTGTGGAGTGGAGTAGCTTGAGACAAATCCTCAATGAAATTGGATTTCCTCAAACATTCAGTGGCTGGATTATGGCTTGTGTCTCAACAGTCTCATATAGATTTTTTATTAATGGCATTCCTTCTAGAGTGGTAAAAGCTAGAAGAGGTTTGAGGCAAGGGGACCCCATCTCCCCCTCCTCTTTGTTATCATAATGCAATATTTACACAGGATCCTTCAAGAGCTTCATCATAAACCAAATTTCAATTATCATTCAAAGTATGAGAGGCTGAAAATAATGAATATCTGTTTTGCTGATGATATTTTATTTTTCCTTAGAGGTGATGTGGAGTCCATGAGGCTGGTTATGGAGAAAATGCAGGAATTCAGCAAAGCTACAGGTCTGCAAATTAGTAACCCTAAAAGTAAATTGTTTTGTGGTGGGGTGGATTCTAATGTCCAAGAACATCTTAGGAGTATCACTGGGTTTGAGATGGGATGATCCCTTTTAAATACCTAGGGGTCCCTTTGGACAGTAAAAAGCTGACTATTGCTAATTGCTCTCCATTGATTGATAAAATGTCGGCCAGGATTAACCATTGGAGCACTCAGCTTCTGTCTTATGCAGGTAGAGTTCAGTTGATCAAGAGTGTGTTGTTTCCCATCGCTAATTATTGGATGCAAATTTTCCCCCTCCCAAAGAAGATCTTATCTCACATAGAGTCTCTATGTAGAAAGTTTCTGTGGACTGGAAAAGATGGTCATAGCAGGAAAGCTGTAATTTCTTGGGAGCATATTTGTGATCCGCGTAATGCTGGTGGGTTGAACATTATTGAGTTGGTAACCTGGAATACTGCTACCATTGGCAAATTGGTTTGGAATATCTGGGTAAAGACTAATAAGATTTGGATTCGATGGATCCATGCCTATTATATGAAGAGGAATTCTGCAGACAACTACCTCCCAACTGGAAGTACCTCTTGGATTATAAAAGCCATATTCAAGAGTCGAGAAAAGTGCAGATACACTCAGGATTGAGATAACTTCCAAAGATTGGGCAGGTACAATACGAGACAAATGTATAAGGAGCTTAGGGGAGCTAAACCTAATATGGCTTGGAGGAAAATGTTGATATATAATGCAGCCAGACCCAGGGTTGTTTTTACCCTGTGGATGTTATACAACAACAGGCTCCCAACCAAAGATCGCCTTCAAAATTTTGGTATTGTGACAGATGGGTTGTGTGTGCTTTGTGGGGATAATGAAAGTATAAATCACCTATTCTTTGAGTGTGTTATTGCAGGCAATATATGGAAGCTTCTGCTGCAAAAAATTGGTATGATGCATGATCCTAGAGGTTGGCAAAGAGAGATGCAGTGGTTAATAACTGCTACAAAGGGAAAAAGGGATTAAGAGGAAACTTTTGAAAACTGTGTTAGCCGAAACAATCTATTAAATTTGGCATGTTAGAAATAGTATAATCTTCAAAGATGGTGGTGTGGAAGAGCTTAAAGTGGAAGCTATCTTGGAAGTCATTAAGATGAGAGCTACACATGATAGAAAACTAGACAATATTTGTAATCGACTTTGATTGTTTTGTTGAGCCTAGTCTTTTAGTCCTTTAGTTGCTTGGATCTTGGATCGACTTGTTTTGTATTGACTTTTTTGGTAATATAATTCTTTTATTCCAAAAAAAAAAAGATTTTATATTCAAAATTTGGAATAATAAGATTCATAATAAATTATATGATAAAAAACAATTATGCATCATTCCCTCATACTTCATGAAAAACAATTAGCTTTCATATGTTCAAAATTAGATAAATTAATTAAACTTAAAAGGTTTTCAACCACTTATACCTGAATTTTGTGATTTTTTTAATAAAGGATGTTCCAGAGAAAGTTGGTTGTAAATATCAACACAATCAAAACCACCATCGACCTAATGTTGGATTTGTAGCCAAAATTCCAATAAGTAAAATATACGTAAAACAAAGTCTAAGACAAAAAAATGAATAATAGACAATACCATCATGTTATCTGAATCTGAAAAATCATGTTTCTCAATTAATAGAGTTTCATTTCTTGCATCAATGTTAGCACATGGTAAGCAAAAGCTGAAAATTAGGAGCATTTCTTAACACACCACCCAACCTTCTTAGGCACCATGCGTGCTTACAAAAATACCCCTATGTTCCGGATGTGCAAATCCGAACGCACCAATTTTTTTAAATTTTGCAGTTTTTCCGGATGTGCGCTTCCCGAAAAAATTCGTATTTGCAAATCCGGAATAAATTCTGTTGCAGAACACCCAAAATCCAACAATGTTTCACACATTTTCATAAAATAAAATCGGGATTACATTCAGAAATTCGCCATTACATCGACAGAAATTTAAATATTACAAGATCAATAGCCCGGTGGACGCTTGCACATCTCTAAGATGTCATCGACTGTTCTTCGAATTTTGACGGCCGCCTCGAACTCGAGCGGGAATCGTTCTTCGTAACCGAAAAAAGTTTGCCACATCGCTCTAACATCCTCTTGATTCTTGAGGACAAGATTCAAGGTCATGTCGGCAATACATGTCTTCTCTTCCGCCTTGAGCCGACATACACTAGGATGGCCTTGAAACTTTGAGCACAATTCGTGATTATGTATACCACAACGAACACTAAATCTCCATTTTTTGGAAGCTAACATGTAACCACCAATCTTAAAAGGGCACTCACATTTTCTACTACCGGTCTCGTCTTTTTTTAACTTCCGTAGAGGAACCTGATATTTTCCGCTTCTTTCGCACCCCAAAATTACAAAAGCCTTTCTTCTTTCCGAACCATTATCTGATCTTCCGATATTTACACCGAAGCCAAGCTCAATAGTCGTCCTACGAATATATGCGAGCATGCTTTCACAATCATCAAACTCTTGCTTGTTATTAAAGCCACCGCCGACATCAACTGACTTTACGATAATCCCTTCATCTTTCGGGGAAATCGGCGAAACTAATTTTTTTGAGATGTTATCGGGGTGCACCATATCTATTTATAAACAATAATAGAACAATAAATATGTATAACTAAAACATATTAAAAATTGCTGAAAATTAAAATTAATAAGTTCCAGGCACTTTTTCGGATGTGCACATCTGGAAAAGTTCATGCTCAATTCGTTCCGGATGTGCACATCTGGAAGTAGCGTAACTTGTTTTTTCCAAAAAAAAGTAGATTGAATGTAACGCCCTGTATAATATTTATCTAGAATAATACCATACAAGTGTTATATTCGGTACTGACACAATCATAAGTGCCTAATGGCATAATTCACATACTTGACCATTTCTAATACATAAATACAACCTTTGGTACAAGGCATGGAAATTAGCCAAAAATAAGAAAATCTAAGAATAAGGTACAATATTCCTCATTGTACAAGAAAATAATACACAGCGAAATAAGCTTAACGAAGCTTCTCTTGAAACATCCAAGCATAGCTCCACTTGTAAAACAAACCTGCAAATAACACCTGAAAAATAACAACAATATTGGGGTGAGATAATAATCTCTGTGAGTTCCCCTATCTTATGGGTTCCCTCGGCTCTACAGGGTACATGCAATCAAACAGATCCACCGTGGATCCGGGGTTTACTCACGGTCTGGGGCAAATACACCACAATGGGTAATATCCTCATTGGTAGTCCCTTGACTCACCAATGACATAACAACAAGTACACAAACCACAATAACTAGATCAACCAACCAAACATGCAGACCCGTACTCACGTACGAGGAATCCAGAAGTAGTATCAACCTGTCTACATAGGCCATAATATATCACACCCTCGATGAGTAACCAAGTGCCTACGTCAAGAGACTAGCACAAGCACACAGCACGATGAGTCAGATGAGTCCGAAGTGATACACGCCTAAGTGGCCGCGGAAACTCATCCGTCAATCATCAATACGCCTGTGAGTAACGCCGAGTGCAAAGACGCCTACATGACTGCACAAGCCCACCGGGAGAAAGCCTAGTGGTATTGCCTACATGACACCACTAGAGGTGAGTAACAGAGTGATATTGCCTACATGGCATCACAACTCCACCATACCGATCACGCCGATGTGTAACGTCGAGTGGGTAAACGCCCTATAAGACCCCCACAAGCACATCGCAACGGTAGCTCAGGTGTATACCGAGCACGCAGATGAGTAACGCCGAGTGGGAAATACGCCCTGGTGGACTCTCACAAGCTCATCGCAACGGTATTCTTCGGAACAAGTCCGGTATCCCTCGGACCAAGTCCGGAATTCAGGTGAAACACCACCTAGTAGCTTAGGCCTACTCCGATTCAAGCATACAACACAATCACATCATATCACATCATCACATCCGAACATTCAACCGAAACAAACGGGAACAAGCAAGGCAATGATCACATCATAGCATTTATCAACATAATGCATTATATTCAACACATATACAAGGGAAACATAACAAGTGACCACATCAAGCCATTAGTCAAGCCACAATCAATATATAAGCATAATATGTTAAACATAGTCGATAAAGTAGTTCACACACATTTTAAGACATACAACTAACACCCTCTACCAAGCATCCTTGGTTAACTCATGGTCTAACACACCATTCAATATCCTATGGGATTATCTTTCCAATGGCTTTGGACTCGTATCCATCGGATTCCCGATACTTAAGTTTTGGGTGGAAACAAAAGTACATACACTACATTTCTATATTTATCTTATCAATCCATAGCATATAGCCATGTTTCTACCTCACCATCACAAAGAGCATTGAAATAGCTTTCCAACGCCTCCGACCGTGCCCCGATCCGAGTTACGAATCAAAAGTTATGAAGGAAACAAAATGGGAAAAGTTGTCACGTTCGCTAGGCGAACTAGCCAGCGAACGTTCGCCTTCACCTTCGCTATGGTTCGCTAGGCGAACCTGCGAAACCCAGAATTCGCAGCAGCGTCAAAACAGGTCATTGGGGGCCAAAATCTCTCATTTCTTCACCCAAAACACTCCCAATTCATACAATATCAACCCCAAACATGTAACAACAATCAAGGCATGTATTATCATCATAAAAACACATTTAGACATGTTATTTCACATAAAACCCAAAACCCCAAACATGAATTTCTTCCCCAAACTTCCTACCCAAGTTCTATCTAATGGAACTCACCTTTGATTCAAGAAGAGGATGAATTAATGATGAAGATGATGAATCCAAGTTTCCTCTTCCTCTCCTTCTTTCTCTCCTTCCACGTTTTTTTCCTTTTCTTCTTTCTGTTTCTTTTTCTTCTCCTTACCCACTTCTTCTTCTTACAAATATATATATAATACATATATTATATAATATAAATCCAATAGGGTAACTATCTCCAATTGATATTTTGTCTTCTAACGCCAATTGATCAATTATTAGAGTTATCTTAAAATACTTTCTTGAACTACTAAATATTAATCCGTCTCTTTAATAAAATAATTGATCTCTTCAGAGTTCTCAAGTTGCTCTATTGATCCCAATTGATTATACTTAGAGCACTAAGGATACTCCGTTATTCCAATTAATCAAAGATAAAGCACATAGATATTTATCTGATCTCATCTGATATCCAATTGAGCATTTAGAAAATACGGGGTATTACACTCTCCCCCCCTTAAATTGAAATTCGCCCCCGAATTTCTTCTACTCGACAAAACTATAACTTGCATCTTTGTCTTAGATCCATACTTCATCTTTACTTCCGTTCAAAATTCTGACGCAATCCAGTTCTAACTTGACTTCACAGACCAAAATCCTTACTTTCACGAATTATCAAACTTCATTTTCTTAGTTATACTCTTATTCCAATATTGGGTTAATTTTGAACTTTGCGTTTTCTATAACTCATCTGTTGTTCCATACAAAACACCTTGTCGCATCTTACTTCGGAAAGAATGTACCATTCTACATTCCTCTACTAAGTCACAACAAGACCGTAACACCTTATCTTGATTCAGGATAACAAACACTCATCAACTTCTCATGAGGCAGTTTGGTGAATCCTTTCCTTTATGTAATTACCGACACTATCCTTTATAAATCCTTCAACATTTCAAACCACTTCGTAGACAGTCGAACGACTTCTTACCAGTCTCACTTGTACTCATTGCACCAAGATAACATGCTTAGGACAAGTTCTTCTTATTTCCATATGTATAAGTAACAATCTTCCAAATTCCCATTATTCTGATTTAACTCTTTCATCGGTCACTTCCACTGCGCAACTCCAATTCTAACAATGGAATACCACCAATTCTGAAGCATTCCCAAGTAGCCAACAGTCCACGGAGAAACACACTTATCCACTGGGATCCTTACTAACCAACGACATCAAAAATTTACTGATGTCCTATGGTATAACAATTCCTTCGCCAACACACAATATCTTAACATCTGTCCAACACGCTCTAGACGATAAAGGTGCAGGAGTTACACTGTTACTACCACAACATATACAACTCCAAATTTATTCCAAACTCGAACCAATATAACCAAAATAGTTTAACAACTTCCGATTCTGGTTACCACATTCCAAATCAATTATTCTTATGGTCTTCCGACTTACTCAAGGTTTCTGTCACCACAAAATCTCAACTAATGACAATGTAGCACCAATATAAAACTTAAACCATCCAAAACGTAATTGTGAGTTTCCATACTATTCACCAATTCACAAGATTACTTCTCCAAATATCCAACTCTTTCGTCGTTAGAACAAACGGTCCATTACGCAACACCCTTCAAGAAGTTCCAATTTCAAAACACAAATCCATCTGAGGTTAATCGGTTAACTCCATTACGTTAGTCGGTTAACACTGCTGCAGAAGCTGAAAACCAATTTCTTATAATTCCAAAGTCATCACACTCATACTTGATTCGTCCATAAGCAAAATCCAACACACAACCATTATACGGTACCACAAAGCGATGGACATCTCATACCAACATACAACCTTGTTCTCTCACTTGAATTCCTTGGTGAGAATTAAAACAACAACGTTCTTAGTCCAACAAAAGGTAGATTCTGTAAATTTCGATTATTCACAAACACAGAAGTTTCTCTATACTTGAAAGTAGGTCAGGGTAATGCTTCCTCTTGAAGGACCTTTCCATCACTTCGCACACGTTGACCGGGATTTCTTACCCTTCACTATCCATTGCACACCCCATTTACACATAATTACTTAACTGAAGATTCTCACCCGACAATTCTCATCAACTATCTACAAAACTTCTCCGGTGTAAACTGTTCCATAATTTACACTTAGTCCTTAATAATTCCTGATTCGCTTCTCGTTAGTTTACCGTAATCCCACTTCTTAGGATACAATACTCGTTGTTCTACGAAGTATGTCTCAAGGGTAAGAATCCACCACATACTCTTGTGACCAAGGTGCCACCACGACGCTGGTTCTTAATAACAAGGTGTAACTTTCTCATAACACATTGTTAATACTTTTCATTCCACATAATCGAATAAAATCTTCCTCATAAACAATATTTTCATTTTCCACGGCATAGAACACTTCCAGAGCTTCATAACGATATAAAGAACGCTTAAATCGGACCCCCGAGTCAAAAGGTATGGAGAAAACAAAAACGGAAAACCTGCCATGTTCGCTAGGCGAATCCCCCCGCGAACATTCGCTTTTGCCTTCGCTAGGCGAATGTGCCAGCGAACACCTTGGCAGAAAGTTCCCAGACTTAAAACACACTAAGTTCGCTAGGCGAATGCCCGTAGCGAACCTTCGCTAGCCTTCGCTTAGCGAACCTCTAGGCGAAACCAGACAGCGCCAAAAGGGCACAAAGTTCGCTTCGCGAACACCTGGAGAACCTTCGCCTTGCCCTTCGTTGTGGTTCGCTTAGCGAGCACGCGAAAATCCAGAATTTCTCAGCAATGTAACAGCAGGTCCTTAAGGCCAAAAAAATCTCATCCAAAACATAACCACACACAAAACCCAGTATCAACGGATGATTCCACACATGTATTGACCATACCACTCAATTATAACACATGTCAACTATTAGGTTCTTTGATTTGCAAAATTACCCATTCTTCATCCGGCACGTACTTGTTTCACTTGAAGCATGTAAACACATCCTTGTGTTCCTTCACACACTTCTCTACCACTTTAGGTTCCCATAAAAGTCGAATTTCTTTAACTCTCAACTTTAAACCAATTGGAAGATATGGTTCCGAACATATTCCTTAAGGTACTCTCGTCCGTCCAAGATACCATAGCAACCTTAGAACCTGAAGCGCCAATACTTATCTCACTTCCGGAACTTACGTCACACGTTCCACCAAACAACTTTTCGTTTCCTTGGAATGAGATTACTTGAAGCCCTTATCTATACCAGTAATCAATCTATATCTACGAGTGACTTTACATATTCCCCAATACTTAAACCAATCGTCCGCTAGAGATTCTCAACTTTCAGACTCCATAAATTCCAAAAGATTTCTTGAACAACACAACACGCTTAAATTCCATGCTACCTAAGGCACAACTTCTACTAAGACCTCAACTGAGCTGACCAAAACTCCACACTACTTACTCTTGGCTTGAGCCTATTCTCATAGTACAAGTTCCGACAACACTTCGGAGTCCTCGTGGTCGCTCAACCATGATTCTACCTATCACATACATAGTATTAGGTTAATCAGGCCCAACACTACATAGTATGATATTAAGTTTCATGATGGCAAGACACACTTAAGAGGCAGGAATAGATTTACTTATGATGTTTCAAGGCTAGGTCGAGGACACGACCTGCTCTGATACCAACTGTAACGCCCTGTATAATATTTATCTAGAATAATACCATACAAGTGTTATATTCGGTACTGACACAATCATAAGTGCCTAATGGCATAATTCACATACTTGACCATTTCTAATACATAAATACAACCTTTGGTACAAGGCATGGAAATTAGCCAAAAATAAGAAAATCTAAGAATAAGGTACAATATTCCTCATTGTACAAGAAAATAATACACAGCGAAATAAGCTTAACGAAGCTTCTCTTGAAACATCCAAGCATAGCTCCACTTGTAAAACAAACCTGCAAATAACACCTGAAAAATAACAACAATATTGGGGTGAGATAATAATCTCAGTGAGTTCCCCTATCTTATGGGTTCCCTCGGCTCTACAGGGTACATGCAATCAAACGGATCCACCGTGGATCCGGGGTTTACTCACGGTCTGGGGCAAATACACCACAATGGGTAATATCCTCATTGGTAGTCCCTTGACTCACCAATGACATAACAACAAGTACACAAACCACAATAACTAGATCAACCAACCAAACATGCAGACCCGTACTCACGTACGAGGAATCCAGAAGTAGTATCAACCTGTCTACATAGGCCATAATATATCACACCCTCGATGAGTAACCAAGTGCCTACGTCAAGAGACTAGCACAAACACACAGCACGATGAGTCAGATGAGTCCGAAGTGATACACGCCTAAGTGGCCGCGGAAACTCATCCGTCAATCATCAATACGCCTGTGAGTAACGCCGAGTGCAAAGACGCCTACATGACTGCACAAGCCCACCGGGAGAAAGCCTAGTGGTATTGCCTACATGACACCACTAGAGGTGAGTAACAGAGTGATATTGCCTACATGGCATCACAACTCCACCATACCGATCACGCCGATGTGTAACGCCGAGTGGGTAAACGCCCTATAAGACCCCCACAAGCACATCGCAACGGTAGCTCAGGTGTATACCGAGCACGCAGATGAGTAACGCCGAGTGGGAAATACGCCCTGGTGGACTCTCACAAGCTCATCACAACGGTATTCTTCGGAACAAGTCCGGTATCCCTCGGACCAAGTCCGGAATTCAGGTGAAACACCACCTAGTAGCTTAGGCCTACTCCGATTCAAGCATACAACACAATCACATCATATCACATCATCACATCCGAACGTTCAACCGAAACAAACGGGAACAAGCAAGGCAATGATCACATCACAGCATTTATCAACATAATGCATTATATTCAACACATATACAAGGGAAACATAACAAGTGACCACATCAAGCCATTAGTCAAACCACAATCAATATATAAGCATAATATGTTAAACATAGTCGATAAAGTAGTTCACACACATTTTAAGGCATACAACTAACACCCTCTACCAAGCATCCTTGGTTAACTCATGGTCTAACACACCATTCAATATCCTATGGGATTATCTTTCCAATGGCTTTGGACTCGTATCCATCGGATTCCCGATCCTTAAGTTTTGGTGGAAACAAAAGTACATACACTACATTTCTATATTTATCTTATCAATCCATAGCATATAGCCATGTTTCTACCTCACCATCACAAAGAGCATTGAAATAGCTTTCCAACGCCTCCGACCGTGCCCCGATCCGAGTTACGAATCAAAAGTTATGAAGGAAACAAAATGGGAAAAGCTGTCACGTTCGCTAGGCGAACCAGCCAGCGAACGTTCGCCTTCACCTTCGCTATGGTTCGCTAGGCGAACCTGCGAAACCCAGAATTCGCAGCAGCGTCAAAACAGGTCATTGGGGGCCAAAATCTCTCATTTCTTCACCCAAAACACTCCCAATTCATACAATATCAACCCCAAACATGTAACAACAATCAAGGCATGTATTATCATCATAAAAACACATTTAGACATGTTATTTCACATAAAACCCAAAACCCCAAACATGAATTTCTTCCCCAAACTTCCTACCCAAGTTCTATCTAATGGAACTCACCTTTGATTCAAGAAGAGGATGAATTAATGATGAAGATGATGAATCCAAGTTTCCTCTTCCTCTCCTTCTTTCTCTCCTTCCACGTTTTTTTCCTTTTCTTCTTTCTGTTTCTTTTTCTTCTCCTTACCCACTTCTTCTTCTTACAAATATATATATAATACATATATTATATAATATAAATCCAATAGGGTAACTATCTCCAATTGATATTTTGTCTTCTAACGCCAATTGATCAATTATTAGAGTTATCTTAAAATACTTTCTTGAACTACTAAATATTAATCCGTCTCTTTAATAAAATAATTGATCTCTTCAGAGTTCTCAAGTTGCTCTATTGATCCCAATTGATTATACTTAGAGCACTTAGGATACTCCGTTATTCCAATTAATCAAAGATAAAGCACATAGATATTTATCTGATCTCATCTGATATCCAATTGAGCATTTAGAAAATACGGGGTATTACATTGATTATGTGAGCAATGTAGTGGATGAAGTTGAATATTTACCTGAAATTCAATCTTCTCTTGCTCCCTTTGATTTGTTGCACCAAAAAGTTGAAGTTTTTGAGTGAGAAATGGTATTAATGAAGTAGTGTTTTTTGGGTTGGTGAGGGTGAGTGTGGAAGAAGAAAGGTTGAAAACGGGAAGGGGGGAGTGATCATGCAGGTTCAAATATATCAGCAATTATTCTGGATATGCAGATCCGGAGGCCTTCCGCATATGCACATCCGGAACAAATTTTATTTTTTTAAGGTCACGGTGTGCCCGAATGTGGACATCCGGAATCAGGGGGCATAAGCGGAATTTTACACGGTGTCTAAGAAAGTTGGGTGGTGTATTAAGAAATTGTCAAAATTAGACCAATAAATAACGCCAAAATTATAGATTTTACTTTCAAACAATGTTGATGTAATACTTCTTCAAACATATATACTTATTCATACTCATGAAATCATATATTCCCTCATTTCTTTTATTATCATTTTATTTTAATTTTGAGATTTATTGAATACTTTGTGTAAATTATTAAATCTACATATATAGTTAAGATGCATCAATTATTCATTTATTGAATATAAAAAGTCAAATTTCAAAAAGAAAATAAAAATTTAAATTTCAAAAAAGTCAAATTTTGATAGTAAAATAATTTATTCATGGAATCTAAAAAATCAAATTTTCATATGTGTATCTTTCATCATTAATATATATATATATATATATATATATTCATTTAATGAATATTTTAATATTAATTATTTATTTTAAAATCTAAAGGCTAAAAATTATTCCTATCATTCTCACATAAAAATAGTATTCTCACTATATATATATATATATATATATATATATATATATATATATATATATATATAGTTCATATCCTATGAGAATGTCATTTTTATGTAAGAACACGAGAATGCATCTGAATTATTAGATTTTGAAATAAATGGTGAAGATTATGTTTGTTTTTTGTTTTTCTCTCTCCTCCATTATTAAAATAAATGATAGAGGTGAGAGAAAAAAAAGTAACCCATAATCTCCACCATTTATTTTAAAATCTAATGGTTCAGATTCATTCTCATGTTCTCACGTAAAAATGACATTCTCATATGATACGTTCCCTATATATATATATGGGTCATGCTAATGCACACCCATGTAGGTGTGCATTAGCAACATACACCTTAGTGTATTTTGTGTGTGGGGTCCATCAATTTTGGGTGGGACCCACATTAGAAAGATGAAGAAAAAAATTAGAAAGAAAATAGATATAGTGTATTTTTGTGTAGGACCCACCAATTTTGGGTGTATGTTAGCATTTCCCTATATATATATATATATATATATATATATATATATATATATATATATATATATATATATATATAGTGAACGTATCATATGAGAATGTCATTTTTATGTGAGAATATGAGAATGAATCCGAACTATTAGATTTTAAAATAAATATATATATATATATATATATATATATATATATATATATATATATATATATATATATATATATATATATATAATCCTTTTCGTCCCTTAACTTTACACCAGAGTCCAATTTGGTCCCTTAACTTTAAAAAGTGGCGAGTTCGTCCCTTAACTTTTTAAAATGTGCCAAGTTAGTCCTGACCGTTAGTTTGGTCAAACGTCCGTTTAGTATTTGTTACGTGGCAGGTGACATGGACTTTGTATATCATCTTCTTCCTTCTTTGTACAATCTCAGACGCGTTTCCCCCAATTTTTCTTAGGGCAAATTCAATTCATCTTCATTCCTTACAATTTGTCTCAAAATTAAAAGTTAGGGTTTAGGGAAACATGAAATCGGGTAGTTCTTCTTCTTCTTTGAGTAAGAGAAATGCAGAAAATGGGGATTCAACAGGCAGTGGAAATCGTTGGAGGAAGCCCATGTGCTATTGTGGAGACATGGTTGTACTTCAAAGGGCAAAATCTGTGAAGAACATGGGAAAATTATTTTGGGGTTGTCCCAATTATAAGCAAGATGGATGCAATTACTTTGGTTGGTACCATGAGGATGCCTTTGATGAGAAAGAAGAACTTTTAATGCATAGGATGGGGGTGACTGTAAAGGGATTGGATGAAGCAAAAAAAGACATTGAAGAACTTGGGAAAAAGCTGGTGAATATTGATGCTGAAATGAAGATGATCATGAAGTGGAAAAAAATATGGAATTTGTTGTTTTTGAATGTTATAGTTATAATGTTTTTTTAGGTTGAATTAGGTTAGTTATGTGGTGTATGTGATTGTAGCATTTGTTTTTGGTGTTATGTTAAAGTAATGTTGAACCTAAGAAATGTTTTATCAATGAAAAGATTTGCTGTCATAGTTATGAAAGCATTTGTCGTTATCTTGTATCAGTTGTAATATTTGGACATGACCTATAATATTTGGACATGACCTATAAGTATTGAACATGACCTATAATTTGAACCTATAAGTATTGAGCATAACCTATAATATTTGGACATGACCTATAAGTATTGATCCTTAACACCTTCTGGTACAGGATCCACATTCAGCTACTGTTTATCCAGGATGGGCTCTTAACAATTCATGGCAGTAGTCATACACCCTTGTGTAATCTCCCAAAAATGATCCATCAACAAAATCCCTTGTAGCATACCTTGCTCTTATTGCCTTTGTTTTGTTCACCCCAACATTCCATTTTTTTTGGGCCTTCTCTTTAATATCCTTTATCTTCAACCTTGGATTGTTTTTCAAGCTATTTTAGATTCTTTTACTCAACCATTTTGTACTCATCAGTTTCACATTATATTCCCTACTGCAACTACGCTCATCAACCACTTTCCTAAGTTGCCAAGTGTCTTCATTGGGCAGCTTGCTACAATATGCCTCCCACTTACAACCATCCTTACATTTAACCCTTACCCTAACTTTGTCATTCTTTACAAACCTTAGGTCTCTACCATTTTGCACAACATAAGTTGTTATTGCCTCCTTAAAGTCACCCTTTGAACTAAAATAGACTCCCACATCCCACTTGTAATCTGCCATGTCTTTTGGTTGTCTAAAAATAGGATGTTTTTTTTCTTGGAACTCCACTATTTTCATCACTATCACAACCACTTTCCAAGTCATCACTATCATTGTCACTGCCTTTATCTTCACCAGACTTCCCATTATGTTTATAGACTTTGCTACTACCTTCAATTTCATCATCAATTAGGGCATCAACTTCATCCTCCTCAACCTCATCAAACCCATCAAACTCATTCTCAAAAGTCACCTCTTGTGCACTATCATACTTGTAGTCCTCATCTTCACTATCATCAGTACTTAAACCATCATCAACTCCAACATTCACTTCTTTCTCAACATTAAATTGTTTCTCAACATTCACTTGTTCCCCAACATTAACATCCTCCTCAACATTCATTTGTTCCTCACCAGTAACATGTTCCTCAACATTCATTGATTCATCACCATTAACTTGTTCCTCACCATTAACTTGTTCCTCTACATTAACTTGTTCTTCTACATTAACCTGAACAGGGGTGGTATTTTCACCATGAGCAACTTCATCAACCAGCTGACTAAGTAACTCCTCCACCTCATCCACAATTTCTTCAGGGCCCTCATCAACTTTGTCATCCACATCAACTTTGTCACAGTAGTCAGGTTGAGACAACGTGTGTTGAATGTAAATATCAACACGTTTGTGAACCCTATACAGGTCTGCTATTTCTAATGCACCCTGGTCATTAATTAGTGCATTCATACCAAACTGTGGATCCTTGTAGTAGATTGTTTCAAACTCCCTATAACCCAAATCTTTGAACACACCTACTAGCTCAAAATAACTCCATCTGTCTACATTTACCCTCAAATCAACAACTACACCATTCTCGTATACACTCAGACCCTGATCAGTAAATTCTCCACTGTGATGAATTTTGAGTTCAATAATTTCATCCATGACACCTAACCAGACCAGAATATCTAAAAAATTAGGGTTTACCCTAACAAATTTACAAGAACCCTAAAACTGAATACAAACCCTAATTTTCGTAACTATGAACCCTAATTAATATGAAAGAAGAATTAACTAGCCTTTTGATCAAGTGCAGATGATAATATTTAATCCTTCTCGTGTGGAACCGTCTCGTCTGGATGAAATCCTTCATTTTGCACTTCGCTTCACTTCAGCTTCTCCACTTCGCTTGCCCTAGCAGAGCTACTCCAACTTCTCCACTTAGAAATAGTTTGGTTGGACTCTTCATTTTCTGCAGATTAATTTAAGGCTACCAAGTTTCCACGTCACCCAAACAACGCCCACCTGGATAATGTTTTCAAAAAAGGACTAACGGAAGCTAACAGAAGGATAAACGTGACACATTTTAAAAAGTTAAGGGACGAACTCGCCACTTTTTAAAGTTAAGGGACCAAATTGGACCCTGGTGTAAAGTTAAGGGACGAAAAAGGTTATTTTCCCATATATATATATATATATATATATATATATATATATATATATATATATATATATATATATATATATATATGTCATGCATATTCCTTAGTCCTAACCTAGTTTCATGGTGGTCTAAGAAACAAATGTAATTAGGTTCAGCACTGAAGCACAATACAGGAGCCTTACCAGTACCCTCTCAAACTCCAATCCTCTATTGTGATAATCTGAGCACTGTGACTTTGTCTCATAATCCTATTCTCCATGCCAAGACCAAGCACATGGAGCTAAATATTTTCATTCTAAGGAAAAAGTGCACAATCACACTTTTCTTGTCAAACACATCTCACACATCTCAGCTACCCTACAGACTGCTGACATCCTGACCGAACCTCTCTCTCTGTTTTCAGGTTTCTCAGGGATCATCTCAAAGTTATTGACAAGTCTTTCCTCCAATGTCAGCAAATGGCTACCTCAGGGAGCAGCACCATTTGAGGGGAAAATATTAGAGTATAGCTATAGTTTAGAATAGAATTATCAATGCTGAGCTGTTATGTATCATCTAACAATGCTAAGTATAAATAGCATTCAGTTGTAATATCTCAGTTTGAGAATCAGTTAATACAATACTATTCTTTTCTAAAATGCTCTCTTTCTCAAACTCTATTATAGCTATGTTAGAATGAAAAACACTACAGAAATCTTTGATATCCCATAATCTTGATTAATAGGTAGTTTTTGATACTGTAAGGAAGTTTGATGGGAAGGAATTTAGGCTGTTACGACCAGGAGAACACAGTCAAATGGCAGGTCGTGCTGGCAGAAGTGGACATGATAAGATTGGTACTGTCATTTTGATGTGTCGCGATGTCATTGTTGGAAGAGTGATTTAAAACATGTCATTGTTGGAAGTGCAACTCATCTTGAATCTAAATTTCGGCTAACCTATATTATGATCTTGCATCACCTTCGAGTTGTAGAATTTTGATGAATATTTCTTCCATGAAAGGGTGGATGTATCGAATGGGATTGCAAACAAGAGAGGAGAAAAAGCTTCATTGTATATTGAACACTCAGAAAAGAAAAACTCAAGAATTAATTTACGTATGGAGTCCCACATGGTTTAAGATACAAACACACAACTATCAACTAACATAAGTACTCATAACTTGTCTAACTCAAACAATTATTATATCCTGAAACTCTCCCTTAAGTTGGGTGGAGGGTATTGAGAGAACCCAACTTGAAATTCAACTATGAAAACTTTGAAGCTGGTAGAGCTCTACTACGTAGTTAGTGGTGGATTGCAGAGTGTTGCGGCCGGCCCCCAAAATCCTATTGTGGCGAAACAGGTGGAAGTATGGTTGCTACACTGAAGAGGATGTATATGAGGAAGCTTCTAAATCCAAGATTCAAGTGTCAGAGTTAAAAACTATCCCGACTTGGTAAAAAGAAGACATACAGATGGATATGGAAGGATCAACTTGATCTTGTACATGCGCTGTTGCTCCAGCCAAGTAAGCTTGCAAGAGTCAACATATGCTGGCATTGTTTGGGAGAGAAACAAACATCTGGTTTTGGTGCCTATAGATGGAATTGGTATCCAGTATCTGATTGACCATGAAATTTGAAAAACTTGTCTCTGGCACGTTCCCAGTTATGCCATACCAAGCGCTTATTGGCTCTTCTAAATTGCCATTCTTAGACTACGCAGATTGATTACCAACAACATATGCTACATGACTAGCATATTCACTAAAACACTATCATCTTTGTGCCACTGTACTATTCAGTAAACCAGTAAATAACATCTAATCAAGTGCAACTAGAGCCTCAATCATACCAAAATAGTGAAAAAGCCTATGACTAGCTTCTATAAGTATTGTCGTTTAATATTTAGCTTTCTTGATGAACTGTTACCAAATTGTGCCAAAAATTGGGTTGCAGGTAGAGGACATGCTTAAAAGAAGTTTTGCTGAATTCCATGCTCAGAAAAAACATCCGAAAATGCAACAGCATTTGAAGCGAAAGCTTAATCCGCCTACAAAGGTTATTGTGTATGTCAATCGCCCCTTCCTTCTCTTCAATATTGTTTTATCAAGCTTTAGTTAATTTCTCTTTATTGTACAATCTTGCTGTCATTATGATGTTCATTCATACTTTTAGTTGTTTTGCAGTTCCTTAATGATACCACGGTGAGCGGTCAAATGTTCAGATAATGTGATACAAAGATGAAGTAAAGACAACTAAAGATATAAAACCATTTATTAATTTTCGGCTAACATTTTAAGCTTTTAGAAAATTACATTGCATGTCCCCGAAGGAACAAATATAGACAAAACGAAATTAGTATTTTAACTGTGATATGTTGGTGACTAGAAATTGGAAATATTTGACTCAAAATATTTCACTTAATCATTCACAAGAGATTTATAAGTATATATACAAGAGAACAAAAGAAACATGATTCCATAATATCAGAATCAAATTGGCATCCAAGGGAACTATGAAAGGCTAATGAAGATAAATGAATAGCAACGTAATCATAATTATCACTCCCCTCAAGTTGATGCATATATTTTAGATGCATCCATCTTAACCAGTTGTTACATATGAAAGTTATCCTAGGACCCAATGAAGATTTGGTAAACATGTCTGCAAGATGATCATTGGAACTCACAAATGAAGTCTTGATGTGTTGCTTGAGAGAGTTTTCTAATTAGACATTCAACCTCTACGTGTTTAGTCTTCTCATGAAAAAATTGAATTGACTAGAGTGAAAAGCATTGGTTGTCACAAGCAAAGTTCTTTAGCACCTATGTCATAGAACATCAACTCTTGAAGAAAATTCCTTAGCAGCAGTTGTGGAGCATTGATGTAAACCATCTGTCCAGAGGGGCTATTCTGCAAATGATACATCAGATTAACTATCTCGTCTCCTCAGACTGATGATATATACTTTTGAAGAGATCGGTAATTGGGAACCCTAATTATTTTGGAAGATTCATGATAGAATTGTGAATGTTGCTCATTATTCTCTAGGAATCTTGACTAGAATTTTTGTTATATTTATTATGTAATGATTACACCAGAGATTGGTCTTATTTATAGACCTTCTAACGACCTGTGCTAGCAGGTAGCTAAGCCAAATTTGATTGACACATGTGAGTTAGTTTGTTAGAGTGGTTACTGTTGAGATACGGATTAATTTGTATATAATTTATATAAATCAACTCATATCGCAACAGTTGTAAGGTAGTTAAGGCATCACACTTTTGTTTTAGGAGATAAATCCAAGTGAATTTGGTGTGAGCATCCATAAAAGTGATGTAATATGAGAAGTCAATGGTGGACATGAAGGGTGCAGGACAACACAAATCATTGTAAATTAATTTAAAAGTGCATTGTAAACAGTGACGGAAGAGTGAGATGGCAATCTATGGGAATTTTCCAGACATCAAGAAGTGCTAAACTCATATGTACTCTTATTATTAGAAGGAATATAACAAAGATTTGAGTACAAAATTTTGAACATCCCCACCTGGATGACCAAGCCTAGAATGTCAAGTCGAACAGGAAATACCACTTGCAGTTGAAGTATTTACAGCAGAACAAGTATAACTAGAAATAGAGGAGACACTATGAGAGGGTGTAGCTGCAGATCTGGGGTGATTCAGCAGGCTAGGAAATTTGCAGAGACCATCCTTGTCAAGCCATCCTTTGAGAAGAATCTCATTGGAAGCTTGATATTTAACAAAACATAGATTATGATGAAATTCAAAATATACCTGGTTATCCTTGGCAAACTGGCTAAGACTAAAAAGCTTTTTGTTTATAGTGGGAACATTTAATAGGTTATTTAATACTAGTCGAAAGCTAGAGTTTAAGGAAGAGACAAATTTACCAGAGGATAGAATAGACATACCTTGGCCATTGCCAATGATAGTTTAATCAGGGCCCTCACAAAGTGATAATTGTTGGATGTTGTTAGCACTGGAAATGACATGGTGAGAAGCAACTGGGTTAGAATACCAGTTTACTAAGCTTGCAGAGTCAGAGTTGGCTATCATAGCCTGTGGCCTTGGTTGGAAAGTGCCACTCATAGAAGGCATCCTAGAAAACTTAGGTAATTGTCGATAAGCCGACATGGAGAATGTTGGAGGTTAAGGTATGCCACGATGTATTGGTCCAAAACATTGCCAAGAACTATAAAGCCAAGGCATAGGGCAAGAACAAAATGAAGGATAAAAGCCGCAATTTGCTGGGTATTTGCAGCCAATGACTAGGGAGGGGTGTAAGAGTTGTTTTGAGCACTTTGAGCAAGGGGATCAGATGGTACATAATGCCTTTTGAAGCGATACAAGCAACTCAAGCACCATGTCCATACTTGTGGCAGACTTGACATTGAATGGAGCTATGACCACCACGTCCTCTGCCACCATTACCACTGTGATATGATCTACCACCCCTTTCACCAGAGAAATGACTAGTTTTCTTGGACTCGGTATCGTTAGAACCGGAGAAAGACGATTTTTCATTGTGTTCAGGAGCAGGATTTGCAGAGAAATTAATATTGACGGAAGGTAAAGCTAGTTTTCTAATCCTTTCAAGGAAAGCTTCATGTTCTAGTAGAGTTTCTACCTCTTCAACTGAGATGCAGCCAAATTTGCCACTTATTAAAGATATTGTTGATTCATAATCTCTAGGTAATCCTTCAAGTATAACATCAAGATGTTTGCGAGGTGAGATTGTTTCACCAATAGCATTATTAAACTGATAGTGGAATCAATTTTGAGAAGGAACTCAGAAACCGAGGGTTTTTCAAGCTTCTTGTTTCTGAGTTCAGAGCGAAGTTGACAAAATTTAGCATTGCCATGTTGAAAATACGCATGGACCGTGCCCCATAGCTTCTATAAATTCTTGCAGCATTTCTTTGGAAATTGTTGATCGAAGCCATGCAAGAAGTAGTTGATTCTGTTACTATTAGACTTCAAGCTCTTCGGAGATGAGGTTAGCTTCAGAATCTGCGAATGTCCCAAATTTTAGTGATATTCTTGGATTTACAAATAAGTGGTGAGGCTTATGAGCTTTGATAACAGGTTCAACCTGCTGACACCAGAGTAAGTGAGAAATGGCAGAAAATGATGTATCAGCAACATAGTTGGCGGTGGCGTTGCTGTGTGCCGTGCATCTGATATTTGCGACGAGATCACAGGATCATTACATGGCTCATCTTATACCATGTTAGAATTGTGAATATTGCTCATGATTCTCTTCGAATCTTGACTATAATTTCTGTTATATTTATCGTGTAATGATTACAACTGAGATTGGTCATATTTATAGACCCGTGCTTGCAGGTTACTAAGCCAAACATGACCAACACGTGCCAGTCAGTTTGCTAGGGTGGTTACAACTGTTCTAACTGTCTTTGACAGTTGGTTACATGTGCCTGCTAGTGTAGGTTAATGCCTACAGCAAGCTCTCATGGGCCTTATAAGTATATATTCAAGACCCATCAGGGTCATGCATATTCCTTGGTCCTAACCTAGTTTTATGGTGGTCTAAGAAACAAATGTAGTTAGGTTCAGCACTGAAGCACAATACATGAGCCTTGCCAGTACTACATCAGAGGTTTTTTTTGGATCAAATCCCTTCTTGCAGAGTTAAAGGCACCCTCTCAAACTCCAATCCTCTATTGTGATAATCTGAGCACTGTGACTTTGTCTCATAATCCTATTCTCCATGCTAAGACCAAGCACATGGAGCTAGATATTTTCTTTCTAAGGAAAAAATGCTCAATCACACTTTTCTTGTCAAACACATCTCAGCTACCCTACAGACTGCTGACTCCTGACCAAACCTCTATCTGCTTTCAGGTTTCTCAGTTTCAGGGATCATCTCAAAGTTATTGACAAGTCTTCCCTCCAATGTCAGCAAATGACTACCTCAGGGAGCAGCACCATTTGAGGGGAAAATATTAGAGAATAACTATAGTTTAGAATAAAATTATCAATGCTGAGTTGTTATGCATCATCTAACCATACTAAGTATAAATAGCATTCAGTTGTAATATCTCATTTTGAGATTCAGTTAATACAATACTATTCTTTTCTAAAATGCTCTCTTTCTCAAACTCTATTATAGCTATGTTAGAATGAAAAACACTACATAAATCTTTGATATCCCATAATCTTGATTAACATAGACTGCATTTATATTTTTTTTAGGTAGTTTTTGATACTGTAAGGAAGTTTGATGGGAAGGAATTTAGGCTGTTACGACCAGGAGAACACAGTCAAATGGCAGGTCGTGCTGGCAGAAATGGACATGATAAGATTGGTACTGTCATTTTGATGCGTAGCGATGAACTCCCAAAACAGAGTGATTTAAAACATGTCATTGTTGGAAGTGCAACTCGTCTTGAATCTAAATTTCGGCTAACCTATATTATGATCTTGCATCACCTTCGAGTTGTAGAATTGAAGGTGTGATATCAATCATTCTAAATGTTAGCTCTAAAATAATATGATAATGAATGGGGTGAAGATACCATAATTAATAATGTTGGGAAAAACTTTTGATGAATATTTCTTCCATGAAAGGGTGGATGTATCGAATGGGATTGCAAACAAGAGAGGAGAAAAAGCTTCATTGTATATTGAACACTCAGAAAAGGAAAACTCAAGAATTAATTTACGTATGGAGTCCCACATGGTTTAAGATACAAACACACAACTATCAACTAACATAAGTACTCATAACTTGTCTAACTCAAACAATTATTATATCCTGAAACTCTCCCTTAAGTTGGGTGGAGGGTATTGAGAGAACCCAACTTGAAATTCAACTATGAAAACTTTGAAGCTGGTAGAGCTCTACTACGTAGTTAGTGGTGGATTGCAGAGTGTTGCGGCCGGCCCCCAAAATCCTATTGTGGCGAAACAGGTGGAAGTATGGTTGCTACACTGAAGAGGATGTATATGAGGAAGCTTCTAAATCCAAGATTCAAGTGTCAGAGTTAAAAACTATCCCGACTTGGTAAAAAGAAGACATACAGATGGATATGGAAGGATCAACTTGATCTTGTACATGCGTTGTTGCTCCAGCCAAGTAAGCTTGCAAGAGAGTCAACATATGCTGGCATTGTTTGGGAGAGAAACAAACATCTGGTTTTGGTGCCTAGATGGAATTATCTGATTGACCATGAAATTTGAAAAACTTGTCTCTGACACGTTCCCAGTTATGCCACACCAAGCGCTTAGTGGCTCTTCTAAATTGCCATTCTTAGACTACGCAGATTGATTACCAACAGCATATGCTACATGACTAGCATATTCACTAAAACACTATAATCATTGTGCCACTGTACTATTCAGTAAACCAGTAAATAACATCTAATCAAGTGCAACTAGAGCCTCAATCATACCAAAATAGTGAAAAAGCCTATGACTAGCTTCTATAAGTATTGTCGTTTAATATTTAGCTTTCTTGATGAACTGTTACCAAATTGTGCCAAAAATTGGGTTGCAGGTAGAGGACATGCTTAAAAGAAGTTTTGCTGAATTCCATGCTCAGAAAAAACATCCGAAAATGCAACAGCATTTGAAGCGAAAGCTTAATCCGCCTACAAAGGTTATTGTGTATGTCAATCGCCCCTTCCTTCTCTTCAATATTGTTTTATCAAGCTTTAGTTAATTTCTCTTTATTGTACAATCTTGCTGTCATTATGATGTTCATTCATACTTTTAGTTGTTTTGCAGTTCCTTAATGATACCACGGTGAGCGGTCAAATGTTCAGATAATGTGATACAAAGATGAATTAAAATTATATTGCATGTCCCCGAAGGAACAAATATAGACAAAACTAAATTAGTATTTTAACTATGATATGTTGGTGACCGGAAATTGGAAATATTTGACTCATTCACAAGAGATTTATAAGTATATATACAAGAAAACAAAAGAAACATGATTCCATAATATCAGAATCAAATTGGCATCCAAGGGAACTATGAGAGGCTAATGAAGATAAATGAATAACAACGTAATCATAATTATCACTCCCCTCAATTTGATGCATATATTTTAGATGCATCCATCTTAATCAGTTGTTACATATGAGAGTTATCCTAGGACCCAATGAAGATTTGGTAAATATGTCTACGAGATGATCATTGGAACTCCCAAATGAAGTCTTGATGTGTTGCTTGAGAGAGTTTTCTAATTAGACAATCAACCTTTACGTGTTTAGTCTTCTCATGAAGAAATTGAATTGACTAGAGTGAAAAGCATTGGTTGTCACAAGCAAAGTTCTTTAGCACCTATGTCATAGAACATCAACTCTTGAAGAAAATTCCTTAGCAGCAGTTGTGGAGCATTGCTGTAAACCATCTGTCCAGAGGGGCTATTCTGCAAATGATACATCAAATTAACTATCTCGTCTCCTCAGACTGATGATATATCCTTTTGAAGAGATAGGTAATTAGGAACCCTAATTATTTTGGAAGATTCATGATAGAATTGTGAATATTGCTCATTATTCTCTAGGAATCTTGACTAGAATTTTTGTTATATTTATTATGTAATGATTACACCAGAGATTGGTAAACCTTCTAATAACCTGTGCTAGCAGGTAGCTAAGCCAAATTTGATTGACACATGTGAGTTAGTTTGTTAGAGTGGTTACTGTTGAGATACGGATTAATTTGTATATAATTTATATAAATCAACTAATGTCGCAACAGTTGGAAGGTAGTTAAGGCATCACACTTTTGTTTTAGGAGATAAATCCAAGTGAATTGGTGTGAGCATCCATAAAGTGATGTAATATGAGAAGGCAATGGTGGACATGAAGGGTGCAGGACAACACAAATCATTGTAAATTAATTTAAAAGTGCATTGTAAACAGTGACGGAAGAGTGAGATGGCAATCTATGGGATTTTCCTAGACATCAAGAAGTGCTAAACTCATATGTACTTTTATTATTAGAAGGAATATAACAAAGTAATAGTTTCCTATTTCCCACTATTTCTTAGTTGAGTTATTTAACCGCATTTGTGGAAAACCTGAAATTGTACCCTACAAAGATAAAATGTCCTTCTACAAAATAGACCCCTTTCCCCCGACCTCCCACTATAGCATTTTGTGCTACCATATTTGCTCCAAATGATTTTTGTCCATATAGATTGTCCACCTTTAACCTCCAATGCAAATTTAAATTCTCTCAAATATTCAATACTTAATACCCCTTTGACTATTCCTCGGCATATTTTATTCCAAGAAACTTATTTATTCTTTTAATATCATATTGTTAATAGAGCAGACTTATTTATTATTTTAAAACCAATAGTATCAATAATATCTATCCCTCTTTAAACAGTTTCCAACCGTATTCTCAAGTAATTAGTATTATTAGTATTATTTGTTATTATAAAAAAATAATAGATATAATATTAAATTTTAAATAAATAAAAAAATTGATATGATATGTAATGGTAGGTAAAAGCCTTGTAATAACAATTAATATATCAAATTTATTTATTAATAAGATTTTACAATAATTTTATTCTTACATATCTCTAATTTTTGCCCTACAAACAGGGCACTCGACAATTGGTGTTTGTGATATATAGTTCGTCAAACATGCCTCGTAATAGGCATGTTGACAAGGTAAACTAAGGATTTTGCATCCATCTACAAAATCCTCAGTAAATATCGCACAACTCTCTTGAGCGTGTGGAAGAGGGTTAGACGATTCATATATTGAAACGTTAACCCTTTCACGCATTAATTGGCGTTCGACATCTAATGCTCGACGAGCTTCTTCATCTCGACGATCATTTTCTGCCTGTAATGCTCTACGAGCATTTTCTGCTGCTTGACGAGCATTTTCTCTTTGATATTCCTTAAACATATAATAAAAAGTAAAAAAAATAACTGCTAAAACTAACAATACTAACATAGACTTTCCTAAAATGTCTACCCAATCTATATCATGCCATAAGTTTGTCTTTGTCATGCTGCAAAAACCAAATGCGTAGTCTTGTGATCAAGCTGCAAAGTAAATATTAAAATTGTGTCAAATAATCTATGAAACATATATTGACATATAATTAAAATTAAAATTGCCACATAATTTGTCTTTCATGATTATTTATTTCACCAAGTTAAAATTTTTTTACGATTTTCACAAATTTTATTTATTCTTTTTCTATAGTTTTCAAAGATTTAAAATACTTGGTGTGAAATGTTATGATTTTCATAGTTTTTCACTTAAAAATGCAGGGAATCTAACAATTGATTTTCAAGAAGTATTGTATTTAAGCATGAAGCAAAGCAGTATTGTAATTATGAGTAATCCTTGAAAATCAATTGTTAGAAAATATAAGAAGCTAAAATACAACATTTCTTGAATTCTATGGCAAAAACTTCTAATCAAGAATAGCATAAATGTTTAACATCATAATGGCGAGAATTTAACGAACTAAGATCACAAAATTCTTAACAAAATAGTATTGCAAATTCTTATAAACATTCTACAAGGAATTGCGTCAAAATTCTACAAAAAGATTGCATTAAAAACTCTAGAAGGAATTTGCATAAAAAATTTTTACAAGAATTAATCAAAGTTACAAAAAATTATGGAGGGTGCAGAAAGAAAAGGCTAAGGCGTGAATCAATATTCATAATGGGCCTAGGGCCCGAATGCTTATGAAGGGAGGGGCCCAGACAACATTGCACTCAAAAATCTCCCGAAACATAACACTAACTCCGCATCCAAATCGCACCCAACTTGTTTCGATTTCTCTCTTAATTCCAAAAATTGCTACGTAAACCAAACGAAACCTAATTTACTCTTAACTGTGACCGAAGGGTCATAAACAATGGAGGTTTGGCTCCAATACCCCAACGTCTACATCACACAAGCAATTAAAACGAAGTGGCGATACCTGTGAGTTAAGGATGACGCCGATGCGATGCCTCAGGTAACGGACTTCTCCTCGTTCTTATCTTTTTCTACTTCTTGGAGTCTAGAGCGCTTTGTGGTTCTTGAAGCTTCTTGCGTCCTTCGGTTGTTGTCGCGATTTGCTGCTGAGATTGTTTAACTCTGGTTGCAGGTTATCCAATGATGCGAGGTTGTTGTTGGAACTGGAAGATGATGATGAAGGGTTCTTGTTGGAACTGGAAGATGATGAAGGGTAGTTGTGAGGTTGAAGATAAAGGGGTGAATTACGAAGAAGGATTGAGCGGAGGTTTAAAGGTGTGTTGAATGGGAGAGATTGAAGATGGTGCAGGGTGAAGGTAATGTGTGAGTTTGAAGGTGAAGATGAGAACCAGAAAAGGAGGAGAATGGAAAATGGAGTGGTGAAGAAGAGGTGAATTGAAGAATTTGAGAGAGGAGAAGTGAAGATGGTAATTGACAGGGTGAGGGAGATTGAGTGTGAGAGTGATGATTGAATCGGTTAGAGAGTGAGCTCCTTTTGGTGTAAAATGGATGCTGAGGAATAGAGAGTGAAGAAGAAAAGTGATTGAGAGAGAACTGAAGATGGTAATTGACAGCGTGAGGGAGATTGAGTGTGAGAGTGATGATTGAATCGGTTAGAGAGTGAGCTCCTTTTGGTGTAAAATGGATGCTGAGGAATAGAGAGTGAAGAAGAAAAGTGATTGAGAGAGGAGAATTGAAGATGGTAATTGACAGGGTGAGGGAGATTGAGTGTGAGAGTGATGATTGAATCGGTTAGAGTGAGCTGAGCTTGATTATGGATTAGTGAGAGTGATTTATAGGGGAATGAACAGGGGTAGAATGGGGATTTAACTGGTTTTCTATTATGGAGATTAGTTGGATGGTTTTGGAACTTAGTTAGTGAAGTTGAAAAACAGTTAGAGATTAGTTAGATTGGTTTGTGACAGTTACTGATTCTGTTAACAGTTTTAAACTAAATGAATGTTAGTAAATTAGTTGTTAGAAGTGACTTTGTCAGTTGCTACGCGGCAGTTTATTTCTTGTGGTGTTAATTAATTCCTTTTTTTTTTCTCACGGCAGGCATGCACAGTACTTGAAATGACCTACAACAGCAGTTCGTTCAGAATGTTTCTCCAACCTGTGCGTACGCAAAGTGGAACTACCGGATCCTTAAGAGCGCCTTCAAGATGATGGCAAACAGAAATCTCAGCAATAGCTGGCCCTGAAGTTATGGCAATCTTATCACAATCCAGATGAGCACTTGAACCACATACGATAAACGGAGCAGTTTTCTCAGACCAATGCAACAGATTGAACCGTCAACTTGGTGTCATTTCACGAAGCTCGACACTTTGTTCAGAGGTCATATGGGTTTTATACTAACCAATTGAATGATATAGCTTGGGTGCGGAAAATCATTGCCACCATGGAGGCATTAACCAAGGTAAAGCTGAACAATTGGTATACCTTCAAATAGTGCAATCTCTTTAGATTTTGGATTCAGATAGTTTATATGACAGGTTACTTCACAGAGCTAGATGAAATCGGATCAAACCGGTAGGTGTTAACCTCCCTAGTATTATCGGGCTCTTAACTGAGCAACGACTGTGCGAAAATTATGCAAAGCATCATATTGTTCAGAAGATCCCAATGATTCAGAACTATCGACGGCTGATGAAAGATTTACTTTACTTAGTACACCGCCTGTTTTACACTTGAATTGACTATATACACTGCTCTTTGTTTCAGATTTTGTCAGACCTCGATGCTTAATATAATGATGACCTTGAGACCCCATGGGAAGGTGCTGCCGATGAAAACGGAGCCAAGATACACCGAGACTAACCCGCTGAAAGTAACTGAGATTGAAGGTTAGTAAGGTTCCATTATCCAACCCCAATATCCGATTTTCAATCTCTGTGGTAGGAAGAGATTTATTTGTTTTATCTTGAATTAGATTGGAGAAATGCTTCTGTAACTTGTTTTTTCTGTTTTGCGGAATGTTGGTTTCTGATTGAGCTTAGCTTTGCTAGCATGATAGCGTTCAAATTAGTTTTATGATGATACCATTATTGACAGTTAGGGTATATATCTGTTGGAAGTGAATTTGGTAAACCAGTTGGAATGAAGTGACACTGGATTGTTTGAATGAGCTGGAGACTGGCTTGTGTGATTGAATGATAAGGTTAGAGTGAATTGGTTTGAATTGGGTTAGTACCGTCACGAAACTGAAGCAAGTTATGTTGCAATTAGTTTGTGAATTCTGGTGTGGCAGTTAGCACTTGTAGTTATTTGGATTGCTTTTTATGATCACCTTCAAGCGTCTCTCGTAAAGTCTCACAGCCCAGTCGAAATTCCTTTTGAATACAGTTTGCAAGCCTTATAATAACAATGTTCGCCAATGATCATGTACTTCTAGACTGTCAATTGTATTTTGGCTTGGAATTTTGCCTTGCTTTGATTTGGTTCTATGGCTATTGTGTGCAAGGTGCAGGTACCACTGGTACAACATGTATGCTCAGTCTGTTTCGGTGTTTTGATGCAGTTCTCTTTTGAGGTTTCTCTGCCTCATGTTCTTATAATGTGCAGGTTATCGCGAAGGGATTGTTTTGCACCCTCTCCATGGTTGGCGTGGATTAGGCCAAGGACATAAGGAGCATCACCTGCTGAGAGTCGAAGCGGAAAAAAAACCAGGAACTGCTGTAGCAGTAAAACTCAAAGGCAATAATTGATGAATATTTGCTTGGGCAAAATGGCATTTAGCGTGAGCAGCGAGCTAGTGACATTAGCAGGATCCACTCCTTGACGAAAGTGAGTCATCAATTGGCTTAGCTTCCTTCTTCGCACTGTGGCTTTAGACTTGCGTACTAGGGGTGGCTGTGGTGATGAAGTTAGTTTAGTTAATGTGAAATTGTGTTAAGGGACTAATGTTGTAATGAATGTTAACTATTTGTAGTAACAGTTTTCTTGAATGAATTGTGGTGGTTTGTGGATTGAAACTTGAATGGGGATGTGGATTTTTTGTAATCGTTTGGGGGTATGGAATTGAATATGAATTTGATTATGGAACTTGCGTATGTAATTTTGGAAGTTTGGATAAAAAATCAAGAACTAGTTATTGATAATGGTTTGGTAATGGTTTGATTTATATTCTAAAATGGATTTAAAGTGGATATGGATATTTGGGAATTAATTGGATAAAATGGTTTTTGGATAATGAAATTTGTAATGGACATGGATTGTGAATTGGACTAAAAAATGGTTTAAGAGTGGATCACACCTTAAACATTACACAAGGAGGACATTATAAATAACTAATTTATTGTTAAAAGAAATTGAATTTTATTGACAACAAATCTAGTCATCAGCATAATACAATCTTAGCCAATGGAAATGTGAAAATTCAATAACAATGTCAAAGTCATTGGAGGTGTTTCTGAATTGAAACTGAACTTCAGATTGAAATGATAAACCACTTGACCTGGTCACCAACAAGTCTACCATGCATGAACGGATTTCCAATCTTCTTGTACTAATACCTTATATGTCTTGATCCCATCCATTCTTAACAGCTATATGATCAGGGAAACAAACCCTGATCACTGATGATGATGATGATGAGTACCAAAAGATGCTCATGATAAGTGTATAGTCAGTCTTTGAAGGCCCAACTGATAACCATAGGCACAGATGGACAAAACCTGATTCTCCAAGACCACTGATCCAAGCAACAAGCCTTGATGTTAATGTGTGCATGATGTGTTTGAATGTCCTAACGGAGGGTATGCAGCATAAGCCATAAGATTTAGATGAAAGGGTAAGACAAATTTGGGGTATGACACGCCCCAGCGGTCATGAGCTGGTTTTGAAGCATTTGTAAAGCGAAGGGTCTGGGGTTCGAATCCCCCTCGCCCCAGACCTTTTGCTATTTTTATTCCGTGGCTTTTAACATATCCATTGAAAATATTAATAATATTATTAATTAATTATGTTGTGATCAAGCCGTTACTAATAAATTGAGTGAGGCCTGAATCACATTTTCATATATCCATCTAACATATGTATAATATATTATTAATTAGTTGTGTTATTATTAATGAATTGGCATTGCGCCCTAGCGGTCATGAGTTGGTTTTGAAGTATTTGGCAAGCAAAGGGTCTGGGGTTCGAATCCCCCTCGCCCTAGACCCTTTGTGCATTTTTATTTTGTGCATTTACACCATGTCATGCGCATTTTCACCCTTCCATGTTCATACTTACCATGATTCTCATCCTTAACTTTTTGACCATTTTATTATGTAGTTTCTATCAATGAATGTGTTATTTTTTAATATGACAGCATATAATTATGTAATGAAGTTTCCTTTGAATGAAATTATGATATTGTTATGTTATATTATATAAGCTATATGTTCAGCCTTACTGTTATGCAATGTACATCAGTTTAGCAATGTTGTATCAGCAGCCTCACAAAAAACCTGTAATATGTTTGGCATACAACCATGTGTGAACCATGGAATTTAGACATATATGATGTCCAACCATGTGTGAACCATGGTTCAAAGACATAGATGATGTTCAACCATGTGTGAACCATGGAATTTAGACATAGATGATGTCCAACCATGTGTGAACCATGGAATTTAGACATAGATGATGTCCAATCATGTGTGATCCATGGAATTTAGACATAGATGATGTCCAATTATGTGTGATCCATGAAATTTAGACATAGATGATGTCCAGCCATGTGTGAACCATAGAATTTAGCAATAGATGATGTCCAATCATGTGTGATCCATGGAATTTAGACATAGATGATGTTCAACCATGTGTGAACCATGGTTCAGAGTCATAGATGATGTCCAATCATGTGTGAACCATGGAATTTAGATATAGATGATGTCCAACCATGTGTGAACCATGGTTCAGAGACATAGATGATGTCTAATCATATGTGAACCAAGGAATTTAGACATGGATGATGTCCAACCATGCGTGAACCATGGAATTTAGACATAGATGATGTCCAATCACGTGAGATCCATGGAATTTAGACATAGATGATGTCCAACCATGTGTGAACCATGGTTCAGAGTCATAGATGATGTCCAATCATGTGTGAACCATGAAATTTAGACATAGATGATGTCCAACCATGTGTGAACCATGGAATTTAGACATAGATGATGTCCAACCATGTGTGAACCATGGAATTGAGACATAGATGATGTCCAACCATGTGTGAACCATGGAATTTAGACATAAATGTAACACATTATTTTTCAAAAATTAACTTAATTATATAAATTAAATCAATTTTAACTTTTTTACAAAATAAATGTAACAAATTATTTTTCCAAAATTAATTTACAAATATGCAATTTAAATTATACATTATACTTTAAATTAATGTATACAATATATGAACTAAAATTAAAGTCGAAAAAATATACAAAATAAATATTATATACTGATGTGTAATGATTAATATTTTAATTGTATTACATATTACTTTATTTAGGATTATTCTGTTAATGGTTCTGATCTATGGGAAAGGACCAGCTACATTGATGTGCAAGCACCAGTTTTTAGAAAAACTATTCCACCAACTGAAACACAACAATCTGCTACTCCTGCTACTCAGACCCAACAATCTGGTGCTCAACCAACTCAGGTTCAAACACAACAATCTGGTGCTCATTTCCATTTCATTCATCTCATAAAAGATTATCTTACAACAAATACAAGTCATTCCATTTAATTGATCTCATAATTACATTAAGTAATTGAAGATTAATACAATAACAGCAACAAAAAATAAATTTCTCCAAAACATCTTCCACTTCATTGTATCATTGACAACCCCCTTAAGTTTTTCAACTAGTAATTCAACCTTAGTCAATTTCTGCCGTAACTCTGCTTTATCCCTTGCTAAGAATTTCCAACCTCGATTTTTGATGGTAGATGAACATGTCCCTGTCATCTTTCACTTCATCACAGAACCAATTAAAATAATCACATCCATTACATGTATTCCCATGCATATGTTACATTCAACATTACTCAATGTTTAAAATTGCAATTGCAAACTTTCACAACATAGATCGTACCGTATAATGTGGACATCCCCAAAACTGCTTCCCAAATTTTTTTATGGTTTTTGCCCTTCTGAGTACGGCAGCATCACCACACCAACAATTAGGTCTCCATTGACTTTTCAAAGACGAAGAATCAACCCTAGATTCAGACGGACTTGAACTTTTATGCTCCATTACTGAAGAAAATGAGGAAGACGAAGGCAAACGAAATACTGATACAAAAGAAGAAGATGAAGGCAAACTTTTATGTTGTCAAAATTGAGTGAGGCGTCAATCACTATTTTGTGGCTTTTCATATATCCATTGAAAATGTTAAAAATATTATTGAGTTATGTTGTGATCAAGCCGTTACTGATAAATTGAGTGAGGCTTGAATCACATTTTCATATATCCATCTAACATATGTATAGTATATTATTAATTAGTTGTGTTATTATTAATGAATTGGCATTGCGCCCCAGCAGTCATGAGCTGGTTTTGAAGCATTTGTAAAGCGAAGGGTCTGGGGTTCGAATCCTCCTCGCCCCAGACCTTTTCCTATTTTTATTCTGTGGCTTTTAACATATCCATTGAAAATATTAATCATATTATTAATTAGTTATGTTGTGATCAAGCCGTTAATGATAAATTGAGTGAGGCTTGAATCAAATTTTCATATATCCATCTAACATATGTATAATATATTATTAATTAGTTGTGTTATTATTAATGAATTGACATTGCGCCCCAGCGGCCATGAGCTGGTTTTGAAGCATTTGTAAAGCAAAGGGTCTGGGGTTCGAATCCCCCTTGACCTTTTGCTATTTTTATTCTGTGGGTTTTAACATATCCATTGAAAATATTAATCATATTATTATTGAGTGAGGCCTCAATCACATTTTCATATATCCATCTAACATATGTATAATATATTATTAATTAGTTGTGTTATTATTAATTGTAGCGGGGAAATTTGTGAGTCGCCACCGCACTTTTATTTAACTTAACTAAAAAATAACTTAACTCAAAAATAAGCAAGAGTCGCCACCGCACTTTTATTTTTATCCAGAAAGGAAAGGAAAAAAGAGCGAACAAAACCTAAAGAGATAAGGGTAAGGGGGGTTGGTTATGTAAAGGGAAGGTTTTACGCACCCAATACATCTATAGTACTCTATAGGAGCCATTTGGTGTATTCACTGCTTTTTGGTCTGAAAATGGTTTGCTTGTAAAGAGATTGAGGAGATGAGAGGAGAATTATTTTTTAATATTTTTGTGTTTGGAGAGACTTATCGTCTCATGCCTACGTACCCACGATGTGTAATGTAGGATCAAAACCCCGTAGTTCGTGGTACTAAGAACAAAAATTTGTTTGTTTTGGTTGATTTTAAATGTAAAGACAAGTCGTCATTTCTAAACGAATAGTTCCGCTTAAAGAAATGAATCATGTCTAAACTTATGAAATTTTTTTTTAAAAGGGAGAAGTGCACGAAGCACAAAAAGAGAATTTGATGAGTTTTTATATTTTTTATGTCTTTTTGAAATGGTCAAAATATGATTAAGATAAATTGACATTTATTAAAGAAAACAAAGTTTAAAAATCACTTGACCGAAGTCAATGTTTTATTATGAAAGAGGTGAAAGTTTGAAAACAAGAAGGTTTTTGAAAAAGGGAGAGAGTTTTGAAAATTGAAGAACGGGGAGGAGAAGAAGTGACTATCCTAGTGCATAAAATAAAAGATAGGGAAAAGAAGGATCCAACAAAAATGGAGCCACTTCAAAGCAAATATTAAAAGAATTCCATCCTTAAGCAAATTGGCCAAGTAAAGGCAAGTCTTTAATTACACCCCAAGCAAAGGGATAAGAAGTCTTAATTCTAGGTCCATAAGTCCAATATTACTTCAAAAGAGGTCCACAAGGAAATCACTCCAAAGCATAGGCTAGTAACCAATAGTCCAAGATGAGGAGAATTAAGTTTTTTATGGTTTAAGTCTTTATTAATGTTTTTGTGTCCAAGTGGACAAAGAGAAAAAGACATAAGCATAAACATGTGTCCAACGGACAAAGGAAAAATTGCAGAAGCATAAACATGATATGAAATGATAATAATTGAACATAAAAGTAAAAGAGATAGGGAGCAAGAAGTAATCAAATTATAGTATGTAATAATATCATAGTAATATATACATAATAATGGTATGGTGAACTTAATCATCCACAACCAAAAGTAACCAAAGCAACTAGTGCCAAAAAAACGAGAAGACAACCGATTCCGCTTCATATCTTGCACTATAGCGATTAACCAATACAATTAGGCCAATTTTAATGAAGACTTGAAAGAAGATTGGGATACCCAAAGCAACTACGCATCAAGCTTCAAAGATTATGGACCTAATGCAAATAATTAATCAACATTGGGATGACGCGACCAATCAAGGTCCGGTCCACGAAAGTACAAGTGTCGAATTGGATTTATTTCGAATAGGGACAAATTTAGGTCTATGTTAAGCAGTCCCCGAGTAATTTACGGAGTAATTACCCTACAAATGAGGCTGGCCAATATGATATGTGTGCTAATGCATGTGAGATAAACGATATGTAGATCGTCATCCGAAAGCGATACCACACGAAAATAAATGTGAATACCAAATTGAGACACATTTATGAAATCCTTTCATCTTTAAGTTCAATCACCTCTCTTGGTGGATTCAAGTGTGAAAACATATCACTAATTCAAAGCACCTAAAGTGAATTGAATAATTCACTTAAAGGTAGATTTGAACTAATGAATGTCAACTCTTATAATCGACACCCAAAGTCGATTGAAATTAAAGAGAAATCAATCTCAATAATGTCTCCCAAGGTAAAAATAAAAAGAGAGGGGAAGAAGAGGGAAAGAAAAGCAAAACAGCCCCAAAAACAAGGCAAAAAATGTATTCTGTTTCAGAGTAACCAGTTACTCACCAGGTGTTAATCGGTTACTTGGTTCAAAATAAGCGCAATTTTTCAAAATTAACACAGAGTAACCGGTTACTCACCGGGTGTTAACCGGTTACTCTGCACCAAAATGTAGAAATTTGTGCAAAATTCAGCATGATCCATTTTCAAAAATTTTTACAAACACCTTATGATCATGAATTGAATTTGAACGAATTTTAAAGTAAAAATAGGTGAAGAAACCTGCAATCAAACAACAAAATATGATCCAAAGGATCAACAACAAGAAGCACCAAGGATCTACATCTTGAATGATAACGAATGTTATCAGTAGAACAACAACATTAAATGTTAATCGGTTTGTCCCCTAAAACTCTGCCTACTATCATCCGAAGCAAACCCTAAACACAAAATTTGTGTTTCATTTTAGGAAATTGAAAGATTTAGAACATGCAAAATCATTTTCCCCTTTTCGTTAACCCTTACCAATTAAAAAAAAATCCTAAACCCATTTCATTTATGAATCATTGAGAACATGAAACTCCCTTTCCAGATTTCGTGTTTAGGGTTTCGACGTATAATTATTAGAATAATGGATTGTAACTTGATTTTTCATCCACCTTCCGATTCGTATGTTAAAATCAAACACACTAATAAAACCCTAAAATCGTCAAGGATCAATTTTAATTATATAAAACATGCTGCAACAATAAATATTAAACAAATAATAATTTATAACCTGGATTCTAAAATAGTATCATCCGATATAGTTTTTCGTCGACCTTCCATTATTGATTTCGTTAGTTGCGTTCAATGGTCTGTAAAACAATCCAAAAGTCTATCAAAGAGAGATGTCACAGGGATTGTGTGACAAGATTTATGTTGTTTTTTATAAGTTAATGTTGTAGTATTCACCAAACAATCAAACATTCATAAACTGTTGAAATATTAAATTAGATTTGATTTGTTATAATTAGATTTGATTAGATTTAATATTTAAATATAATCCAAGTTGTGTTAGCCCAAGCCCAATTAGGGTTGTATATAAATATACCTATCTTGTATCATTATTTACACACAATTAAATAATAGAAATCCTTATTTTCCTTATTTTCTCTCTTTCTCTCCTCACTAAAAGTGCCTCACGCACTAAAAAATTGGTATCCAGAGCTTCCGGTTATTGTTCTTGATCAAGTTTTCAAGAATTTCACGTCAGAGATTGTGTTTCTAGGGCAAGTTAATCAACCGCGGCGAAGATGACTGGTGATAAGAGCATTCCGAGTTCCCTTCCAATGCTTGACGGCAAGAATTGGATCCGATGGAAAAAACAGATGCAATCCTTATTTGGCTTCCATGAAACCCTAGAAGTGGTTAATGGTGGCGTTCTTGTTCTGGCTGAAAATGCAACCGAAGAACAGAAAAAAGCCCACAACGAAGTCAAGAAGAAAGATTGCAAGGCTGCTTATTGCATTCAGACGGCGGTCGATGCTGCTAACTTCGACAGAATCTCTCATGCTGAAACGGCGAAAGAGGCATGGGATATTCTGGTGAAGTATTATGAAGGAGGTGAGAAAGTCAAGGTTGTTAAGTTACAAACCTTGCATCGACAATATGAGTTGTTGTCGATGGGAGAAGACGAAAAAGTTACAGAATATGTGTCGAAGGTTCAGAAACTCGTTCATCTCATGAAGGGTTGTGGCGAAACCATAACTGATAAGATGATAGTTGAGAAGGTAATGAGAACGTTGACCTCTCACTTTGATCACGTTATCGTAGCTATTCAAGAATCCAACAATCTTGAAACCCTAAAAGTGGAAGATTTGGTTGGTTCGTTGGAGGCGCATGAGATGAGAATTATCGAAAGAAAGGGAGTTCAGGATTTGATACAAGCACTGCAGGCTCAGTCATGGAAAAGGAATGGTGGTTCCAACAAATCCAAAGGCAAATTTGACAAGACTCAAGGAAAGAAGTCTTGGTCGAACCCTCACAAGAATCAGGTCGAAGATAGAGAATCTGAATCCTCGAAAAGAGGAGGAGGAAACTATCGAAAAGACAAAGCAGATAAGAAAGGTATAGTGTGTTATAACTGTGAAAAGAGGGGCCATTTGGCCAAACATTGTTGGTAGAGGAAAGACAATGGATCGGAAAAAGGCAAGGACGAAGGAGCGAAACTTGCACGCCAAGATTCAGATGATTCTGAAGGTGGTATGGTGGTTATGGCTGCAGTAGCAGATAACCATGTCGAATCTAAGATCTGGTTTCTCGACTCAGGCTGCTCAAATCACATGACTGGTCGAAAGGAGTGGTTGGTAGATTTTGAGGAGTCGAAGAAGAGCAAGATAAAACTTGCTGATAACAGTTCGTTGCAAGCAGAAGGCACTGGCAACATAGTTTTTCATCTAAGTAATGGAGCGAAAGTTATGATCAAAGATGTGTTTTATGTACCTGGAATGAAGTGCAACCTGTTAAGTGTTGGACAACTGGTCGAAAAAGGCTTCTCAGTTGTCATGAAAGATGGAGTATTGAAATTGTTCGACACCCAGAACAATTTGGTCTTGGAATCTCCGTTGTCGAAGAACAGGACGTTTAAGACCATGATCAGTTCGACTGAAGTACAATGTCTAAAAACTGTTGTCGACCACAAGGATAGTTGGTTGTGGCATTTGAGGTTTGGACATTTGAACTTTCGATCACTCAACCAGCTGATTACTCAAGATATGGTATCTGGTATTCCAAGTCTCGAGATGCCTGACAAACTCTGTGAAGGATGTCTAGTCGGAAAGCAATCCAGAAATTCTTTCGTTTCGACTATGCCAATGAGATCATCCTGCATACTCGAAGTTGTACATTCAGATGTATGTGGTCCATTCGAAGAACATGCCATTGGTGGAAACAGATATTTTGTTTCGTTTGTCGATGAGTTTAGTCGAAAGCTGTGGATCTATGTGATCAAAAGAAAGGATGAAGTATTTGAAATCTTTAAGAGATTCAAGATGCTTGTCGAAAATCAGAGTGAGAAGAGGATCAAGATTCTGCGAACAGATGGAGGTGGCGAATACACTTCGAAGATGTTTGAAAAATTCTGTGCAGAAAATGGTGTTGATCATGAGGTAACTGCTCCTTATACTCCTCAACATAATGGAATTGCTGAAAGAAGAAACAGAACTATAGTGGATATGGCGAGATGTATGCTCAAGCAGAAGAATTTGCCAAAATCTTTATGGGGTGAAGCTGTTTCGACTGCGGTTTATATCCTGAACAGGTGCCCTACCAAGAAATTGAAGAACAAGGTTCCTGAAGAAGTGTGGAGTGGAAAACGACCATCAGTGAGTCATCTGAAGGTGTTTGGCTCTATGTGTTACAAGCATGTTCCTGATGCAAGAAGAAGGAAGCTTGATGACAAGAGTGAACCTATGATTCTGGTAGGATATCATAAGACTGGTGCATACAGGTTATTCAATCCAATTAATGAGAAGATTGTGTTAAGTCGAGATATTGTGATTGATGAGAATTCTGCCTGGGATTGGAATTCTAGTAATTCAATTAACATGCCACTGATGAGCTATGATTTCGACGAAGAAAATGAAGTTGAAGTCGGAGTTGAAGAAATTGCTGAGAATCAAATCGAAGTCGAAGTAGAAGCAGTCGCTGACATTCCCGATACAGAGGATGTGGCTGAAACAAGCCAAAGACCTCGACGAAATAGAGTTCCTCCAGCAAGACTTCATGATTATGAAGTGACTGGTGATGATGAAGTCACACCAGATGGCGAATTAGTTCATTTTGCTTTACTTGCAGGTGCTGAACCAATCAACCATAACGAAGCTTTAAAGATTCAACAGTGGAAGTTAGCTATGGTCGAAGAGTTACAGGCAATAGAAAGAAACAACACACGGGAGTTAGTCGAATTGCCAGCACATACAAAAGCTATCGAAGTAAAGTGGGTGTTCAAGTTAAAACACAATGCTGATGGGTCGATAGCTAGACATAAAGCAAGATTAGTAGCTCGAGGGTTTCTTCAAAGAGAAGGACTTGACTACTCTGAAGTATTTGCTCCAGTAGCAAGACTGGAGACAGTTCGACTAGTGGTAGCATTGGCATGTAACCAAGGTTGGTCGACATTTCACTTAGATGTGAAGTCAGCATTTCTGAATGGTCCGTTAGACGAAGAGGTCTATGTCACACAACCTCCTGGGTTTGTGATTCAGAAGGAAGCGAGTAAAGTATATAAGTTGCACAAAGCGCTCTATGGTCTCAAGCAGGCACCTAGGGCATGGAACAAGAAGATCGACTCATACTTAGTCGAATTGGGATTTTTAAAATGCAAGTCTGAGTATGGTGTCTATGTTCAGGTTGTAGCACAAGATATAACAATCATCTGCTTATATGTTGATGACTTGTTAGTAACTGGAAATAGATTCATGAGCGAACCAAGAGTGTCACACATGAAAGCTGCAAGAAGAATTCTAAGATACTTAAAAGGAACGACAGATTGTGGAATTATATTTCGACGAGAATCTGAAGGCAAAGGAGCAATAGTTAATTGTTTTTCAGATGCAGATTGGTGTGGAGATAAGGAAGATCGAAGAAGTACAACTGGCTATTTCTTTCAAGTATTTGGTGCCCCAATCTCATGGTGTTCGAAGAAGCAACCTGTGGTGGCATTGTCATCGTGTGAAGCTGAATATATAGCAGGATCCTATGCTGTATGTCAAGCAATTTGGATCAGATCAGTACTTGAAGAAATGGAGGTCGAAGTAAAGAAACCTCTTGTGTTGCAAATCGACAACAAGTCAGCTATAAATCTGGTGAAGAATCCAGTTCTGCATGGAAGGAGTAAGCATATCGAAGCCAGATTTCACTTCTTAAGGGAAAAGGTAAATCGAGGTGAACTTGAAGTTAGGCATTGCTCAAGTGAAGCACAGTTGGCCGACATTTTCACCAAAGGGTTGAAGATCGACAGATTCCTGAATTTGAGAAAGAAATTAGGAATAGTTCAGATCGACTATGACTAGCATAGGTTCGACAACTTGGATTATGGGGGTGTGTTGAAATATTAAATTAGATTTGATTTGTTATAATTAGATTTGATTAGATTTAATATTTAAATATAATCCAAGTTGTGTTAGCCCAAGCCCAATTAGGGTTGTATATAAATAGACCTATCTCGTATCATTATTTACACACAATTAAATAATAGAAATCTTTATTTTCCTTATTTTCTCTCTTTCTCTCCTCACTAAAAGTGCCTCACGCACTAACATAAACTACACTATATATATAAAAATCTTATATTAATATTAATTTTCATAAACTACAATATATATATATATATATATATATTACTAATAATATGAACCAAAAGTTCTTCTCAACTTTCATTGTGCACCTAAAGTTGCTTTTTTCAAGTACATTGAGCACATAAAATCTGAAATGACTATTGGTATCCTATATGTAGGCATAATAATAATCATTACCTACATGTAGAGGCTACTTCTTAATCCTTACAAATTAAGCATGCAGTCTTTCAAACGCTTCACAACTTCACAACTACTGTTACTAAACCCATCAATCAAACACAAGCAGGCAAAATGAAAAAACTTCTCTATCAGCCATGGGAAACACACACAAACCACACAGAAAGACTGCAAGGATTGCAACTCCTGATAAGAGGAGTAAAAGAAATACAAACACTTCAACTCATTCAATTCAAATCACAGAGCAGTACTCGGAGACTCACAAAAAGAACTTCAAATCTGAGATTATTGTGATATCATCAAGGTAATAACTCTTTTTTTAATCTTATACTTAAGATGTCTATCATTTTCATGTAAAGTTGCTTCAAATATTTTTTTAATAAGTAAATGAATCGGGAACCAGTTACTGTTACATAAGGAAGCAGTAACCTAACTTCTATGTGTGTGATTCTATACTATAGTGTTTAAAATTTTTACGTATTAATCCTTTTCTATATCATTACTAATCTGATTTCTTAAATGGTTTTGGTAGTCACCAAACTACAAGCCTGGGGATTCATGACAACGACGACTCAAAAGATTACGACTCCAGAGCTTCAACCCCTAAAGTGGAGCGTAAGAAGTTGGGTAAAAAACGGTAAGCAACTGAGAGGAAATCCACCAAGTCCAAATTTAACATGTCTTTGGGCACAACATCAGCCCCTCCCAAATTCAAGCTTACAAAATAGGCGACTGGAATGCTGCATGAAAATCAATACAACAGGATTAAGAGGAATTTGTTCTGTAAGCCTGAAGATTATGATGGCCATGATTTTTACCTTAACAATCAACCAGGATGTCGGATTGGATATGACGGAACCGAAGCTAATTTGGAAATTACTGACGTAAGTATCGACTAATTTTTTTTAAATCAAACCTAATATAACATTATATTATATTATTACTTACAACAGTGTCATATTTATTTGATGATAGTGGATGCCAATGACTTTCAGACCCACCCCTAATTTGACTTTGGATTCCATTAGTGCTTACCTAACCGCATACATCTTTATGTCGTATGATGATAACACAAATGAGTATGTCTTTTTAATTCACATGCTAAAACCTAATTGTAAATTTTATGTATCACGTTAATTTGATAACAGTTGAGTAATGACACTTCATAACTCTATTTTTTGTAGTGACGAGGTTCTGGTTAGAACTACATCAGATGTAGTTAGGGATAGGAAGGCACTGAAGACTCTGATGCCTAATTCTACTGTTGACCAAGAGGTTATATTTACATAATTTGAATTAAAAAAATTTCTTATTAATGTTGATCTAGTATCAATTTCATTTTACTTTACAGATTCTTAATCTAGTTCTTTCCACCCAAAATTATTTGATAAGCACATTGGGAAAAACAAAGTCTGTTTGGTATTTGCCTACGGAGTTTGCGGTGATTACCATTACTAATCCAACTACTACATTTACATTCATTAAGAATTAACTACTTACTTAAACTACATTTTCTTTAAGCAATACGCTTTGGACAAGAATCATTCAGCTGAATATATGAAGAGGATTTATCAACCAAAATTCATGATTACAACAGCTCAACATATGTCAAAGGTCATTTCCTGTTACTTTACGAAAATAGTTATTACATTCAAATTTGTTAATTCTGATCATATCGCTTAATATTATCTTTTTTTTATAGATTTTTATTCCTATGAATGACGAAGGGTGGCATTGGTATCTTCTGGTTGTTGATTTTATTGAAAGAAAACTGATTTGCTTGGACCCTATGCCTTCGGCTGATAGGTATCACTGGAGACGTCAAACAATTCTAAAATTGGTATGCATGTTATATAATTTGAATTACTTTCCGAACTATTGTTTGTTTATGTTTGATTCAATTTTCGTATTTACTATTGTGGCAGGCACTATTTCTTGAAAAAATTTTACTTCATGATTCTTTTAATCGACTCTGACCATTTTCAGAAGACAATATGGTCACAAACTTCAGCATTCTTCAACCAAGGTGCCTCCCAAAGCAGCGTCTCAATTCGTAAGTATTCTCAACCCTAACCAAGTTTGCCTATTTAATCGAAATTACCTGTTATTGTTAGACTAATGCATTTAAATGAATGACCATACAAATGATTGTGGAGTGTGGGTTGCAAAATGGATGATTGAATGTGTCTTTAGTAGTGATTATGAAACCGTATCTGTAAGTTGCCTTAATGTGATCATTATTTCGCAAACATTTCCCCTCTGATTAGCTTTCAAATTTTCCTAAATGTTTATAATTATATGCAGATTTTCACTCCTACCAGGATGAAACTTGCACTTTACCTGTTTCAATCATCAAATAATGTTTTGTTGAACGAAGTTCTGGCAAAGGCTACAACTTATTGGGATGATCATGAGAGGAAAAGGAAGGCATTGGTGAAGGATTTGTGGAAGCATTTTTGAAGTATTTCGGAAAATGTAGATTCATGTTGGTTTTGTTGTTATATTTAGGCTACTTTGATTGTGTTTTGGATAATTTGTGCTTGAGTTTGAATATTTTGGCATTAACTTGTGTTAAGCTCCTTGGTTTGAAGATGATTTGTTATGATATGTAGAACTGCATTTTATTTCTATTTTTAATTTAACTTTTAGATGTCACGTGGTATTCCTTGATTTAGGGACTATTTTATTTTATTATTTTTTTTATTACAAGGGACTATTTTGGTTTCAAAAGCTAATCCAAACACACCCTAAGAATCATAAAACAAAAATATAATGAAGTTTTCAATTTCATTTATCATTGGGTTAGTCCAAACAGGGTAGGCCCAACACTAGAGGTATATATGTACTACAATATATTAGGACTGATATGCATATATAACACACATTATACATCATCTTTTCTTCTAATTAATGATTTAATTTGATACTGCAAACTGGTGTTCCGTATGTTGTAGTATATTACAAAAGATATTGCAACCCAATGTTTCAGTAAAAAGCAAGATTTTATAAAGATGGTAGACCTGGAAGCCGACAAAGGTTACAACTGTGTGATTCATAGGGCTGTAAGGGATGCCTTTGAGATAAAATTTGGACACGAACGGTACAAATATGCAACAGATAATATGCTTAAATTAGCATGACTCCCTTATCCAACGTGATGAGTGTGCATTTGGTGAAACAATGATGCGATGAATTTCCTCTGGTGAAGATATATATATATATATATATATATATATATATATATATATTAAGTTATGGTTCTCAAATATGAGATTATGTAATGAAGTTGTGATTCAGATGATGTTTTAACTTATAAACTTATGATCTGTATTAATTCTGTATTAATGTGTATTAATTCTGTATTAAACTTATGATCTGTTATGACATATGATCTGTATTAATTCTGTTAAGAATGTGAATTCTCAATGCATTAAGGATAATTTGGTTGTTTTTCCTTGTTTGGATGACAATTTGTCTGTATTCTGGATGATGTGATTTTATACTCAATTTAAGTATGATGTTTTTATTAAGTATTTGGTATAATGTCGCATTAGGTTGGTTTTATTTTTAGATTGAATATAAAGGATAATTAGAACATTGGAAATAGAAGAGAAATTTTCATTGATTGCAAAGGATTAATACAACATAACTCTAAATACATCATCAATTATTTTGAATTTATATTTCATGTAGACCCAGCATTGAGCCACATTCTATCTCAAGGGCATCAGTTAACCCTGCCTTTTGCATCTTTTTGACAATCCCTTTCCGAATAAAGATTTCAGATAAAAGTCTTCCGTAGGGAATGTAGAAAATCTTACCTTTGCGAGAACTCATGATTTTCTCTTTAAGATAGCTAAAGATGATAAGCGGCATGTTGACTTTCTTCTTAAGAAGAAAGAAATACAGAAATGGAACGTCATCATGAGTGATAACTTTATGATATTCTATTTTTGGGCGAAAGTTTCCCACCAAAAGTTGATGCCAGATCTTTGCCAAGAGAGCAATGAAGAAGTTATCAGGGTTGGTGAAGATACCATTGAGAACATCAGAAATGAAGTCACTGTGGTAGAGCTCAACACAAGTTCCACTATCTTCACATTTCATCACCCTTAAAATAAGTTTTGGAGTGATAGTGATAGGAAAACCAAAAATATTAGACCAGATAACACACATACCCCCGCCGTTTAGTTTAATAGATGCATTCATCCAGAATTCTTTAATAACAACAGGATAGATGGCTCCATCTAGAACGTTAAAGTAGTGTTTCAGGTTTTGTGAAGAGCACATTTTAGTAAAATCGACCCCATGTTCTTTCAAATCGTCAGCAGACACAATTTTCTCTGGGAGGACAGATAGTACGGTTTCCTTGTTGTTGAAAGAAGACATATTGATAGAGAAGAAAGAAAGAGAGAGGATTAATAAACACACAAAAATGAAGCGAAGATAAGAGGAAAAAAATATGAGGAGAGAAGAAGTGGAGCAAAATGAAAATTTAAATAAATCAAGGCGGTAGGAGTCCTCATAACAGTAATTAATGACAATGTCATTCGAAAGGACTTCATATGTTCCCAAGACATAGGGTATCACAAAAGTCTAAATAGAAAGACTTGGATATCTGCATTTATGACATTTGTTTCATGTTTGGTGGAGTATTTTGGGTGATGTGGTATTTCAGTCCAAGATGTTATGGGTAGTTGCTGTTAATTTGTCAATGTTGTTAGTGGAAGAAATTAGTGTTTAGTGGATTGTTTAATAGTGGTGACTCTTTCATAGTTGTAACCATAACTATTACTTCTTCACTACTACTCAAGTCTCTCCATCTCTGTTTGATCATCATAACTACCACTTATTTTGTATTAATGAAATTTCCATTCTATCTTAATGTTGTATTCTCTTTCTTTGTCAAATTTTATTTATCTTAGTGGATTGTTTAATTATGAATTATGTACCTAGTAGTTGTGACTCTTTGATAGTTGTAACCATAACTACTCATGGTATATATATTCTGCGTATGAGATACATTTTGATAAGTGAAAATATAAGAATATTCAGCCCAAAAAAGATTTTCTTACCCTAAATTCTGCAACAATATAATTTATCACATACCACCTCTAGAATACCACCAAGACTAGCATATAGCATAATGGCATATTGTAGTTACTAGTACATTACTAATTTGAAGTCAGAATTTAACATTTTTGACGTTTGGATTTGATATACCTCTTTGTGATCTTGCTAAGTACAATTGAATTAAGCTCATTTCACACACCCCTCCTTCACATGTTGACTTCATCTCTATTCACCATGCTGCATAATCATCTAAGTCGTTTCAATTTGCAATACAACTTATGTTAATATTTAACAACGAAAGAGTACCTTAGGCAATAAAGTGAATATTGACCACTATGACAAAATTTGTTCTTGGAAACCAAGCAAAACTTTTCATGTATTAATCGAAGCTCTTTAACAATTTGATATTGAAAATCAAAAATTGACATTGGAATAGAGTAACAGTTTTCATGCAACAACATGCCTGTAAATTTGAACTCAAAAATAGAACAATATCTACAATATCGGTATATATAAGTTACACGTATATCATTACATTTGAAAAATCATATTTTCTCAAACTTTTGGACTTGTCTAATCATAAAATGGACTACATTGAACAAAATTCACTTGTAACTGCAGAGTTTATGTTATTGATCACAAATACAGAGTATTATCTATGATATCGTTCTATAGAAGTTTATGTACAAGAGCTTATATCAAACTTACAGGCAGGTATATCTAATGTTGAATCCTTCCATCCCATATATCAAACTTACATTCACATCATTTGTCTCATAATGCTCCTTCCATTTCTGGCTCACCCAGCAACCTGTTATGGGGTCAATGAAACACGAAACCATGGCCTCCTTATCAAATATTACAGGTGGTGTTCGAGGCCTATAGCTTGGCAGCGAAGGAATCTAATTCTCCCCTTGGGCCTTGACTGACATCCCATTACCAATCCACCAGCAAGATCCCCCGACACCAACTCCCTAAAACTGAGAATGCTCATCCACCCATGGCTTGGATTGTGACCCATAGTGGCCTCAAAGATGCTGCAGCGTGGGTAGTATCTACCTTTGAATAATCTTTCAAATAGAGAGCCATCACTATTCAAGAGTCTCCAAAATCGCTTCCCAAGTAAACACAAATTAAAATCATGTATACTGCGAAATCCCATTCCTCCCTCTCCTTTCTTTTGAGATAAACGCTCCTAGCTCATCCATTGGATTTTGCTATCATTTCCTTTGGACCTCCACCAAAACTTTGCCAATATTCTTTCAATTTCTTTACAGCACTGATCTGGGAGTTTATAATGAAGGTTGGGATTGCCTGCGCCACCGCTTTAATGAGCACCTCCTTCCCCGCTCTTGACAGAAAACTTTCTTTCCAACCTTTAACTTTCTTCCACACCCTCTCAATAACCAACTGGAAGACCTCTCTTTTAGACCTACCAATCACTACTGGGAGGCCAAGATACCTCGTATGGGATGTCACTCCTTTGAAGCCCAGTTTGCTGTGAATCCTCTCTCTAGTGTCCTCCTCTAAGTTCCTGCTAAAAGAAACCTCAGATTTATCAATATTCATTCTTTGCCCTGAATCATCTTGGTAGGCCTGAAGGATATCTTTGATACGGTCAGCTTCAACTTCATTGGCTCTGGCAAAGAGGAGACAGTCGTCAGCGAAAAATAGGTGAGATATTATGGGAGCTTTCCTGGCCACCTTGACTCCATGGATCTGCTTGTTCTTCGAGGCCTCCATAAGCAAGCTGGACAAAAAATCCGCACAAATAACAAATAAGTAAGGAGAAATTGGGTCTCTGGACAAAACCTTCCTTACATAGGATAGAGTGGAGATATTGCATCCATTACTTAACTGCGGAAATGTGAAGATAAATGATCAAAATAATTCAAAACAGCACACAAACTAAAATTGAATAATATCACAATCTAATTTCACATTTCAATTCAAATGCTAACAACTCAATAACACAACATCAAAATATAAACTCATAATTCAAGTCAAAGCTTAAAGATTCAATTGAACGAATCTTATTTCAATGCAAATACAAATTCAGAATATTATGATAAAATCCAATTTCTAATCCACAATTACATAATTTCTGGTTAGTTCAATTTAATTTCAGAACTCATTAATTTCATGAATACAAGCCTTAATCCCCAATTACATAATTTCAGGGTAGGAATTCAAATCCATTTCAAAATATACGAGTTTCATAAGATACAAACCTAATCTCCAAAGCGATTATTTTTGGTAAGATTTCTAATCAACTTCAACTTGAAATACAAATCCTTAAACCCAATTCAATAATTTATGTATAAAAAGTAAAATCTAATTGATTTTGGGATATTGGGATGGATATGAACGATTACATGTGAAAGGAGACGACAACATATACGATTTTATGAACACCACAACCATTAAGAATTACACGAACATATACGATCTGATGAAAACCACAACCAATACGACACCATAACAGTACATGAACACAATTACGAAATTGTGTGGGAGAATGATGAAGAAGGAGTTCGAAGAACAGAATTTAAGGATTTGGAGTTCGAAGAACAGGTAGGTGAAATTTAGGGATTTGGAGTTCGAAGAACAGGATGAGTTGTAGAGTTTAATTGCAATTTTGAATTCTTCGATTGGGAGAAAGAAGAAGCTTAGTTTGGACTCTGAAGTTGGGAGAAGGAAGAAGAAGAACAAATATTTTTTGTTTAAAAAATATTAAAATTTAATAAAAGTTGTTTTTATTTTGTAAATTATTATTAAATGAATAGGGACTGATATGCAATACTTAAGACTTTAGTTTAAAAATTACCCACTGTAAATTTACTGCATTATAAAGGTGATGTGGCTTAGGACTTTTTTCTATTGGGAGATTAAAGTGACTTCATTAAAGAAGTCAATTGTGTGACTTCACCATAGAAACTCCCTTTTAAAATTTTGTAATTTAGTTAACGTCGGCCCCTCACCCAGTCCAAATTAAAATTCACCCAGTCCAAATTAAAATTATTATTGTTATGTTATCAAAGTTTTATCTCTTAAGCCCTTAATATTAATTTTGGTTCTCATTATTATAAATTATTATTCTTGGCTTAATACCCTTTTTGGTCCTCTAGCTATAGGGGTAGGTCCAAATAAGTCCTCTAGCTTTTAAAAGTTCCAAATTGGTCCCATACGATTTTAAATAGGTTCGTATTGATCCTTTCCGTTAAATACATGCTAACGGTGTTAAAAAAACTGATGTGTATGCTGAGTTGGCTGGGGAGTGAAGCACAGTCAGCATCTTCTTCTCTAGGTTCACACTTTTATCTGAATCTTTATAAATTGCATCCCAATCTCAAACCCTAGGTTCACAATTAATCCAAAATTCACCAAATTGAAAGGGAAATCAAGTATCTGGGCGGCGTTTGTTCTTCATTTTCTTCCCAATAATGAGTTCTGGTCACGTTTCTTCTTCATCTTCCTCGCAAGTTTATACCAGTTTTGGGAAAGTCATGTGTGCTTGTGGAGACCTGTGTGTACTTCGCAAGGCAAGAACCATCCAAAATTATGGAAAGCTTTTCTGGTGTTGTAAACATTTTAAGGTAATCTTCTTTGTTAAACACATATATTCCATCCATTACAGCTTCACTGTTAACAAGTTGGCTGCATATACGTTGAGGGACACACGAATGTCGGATGCGGTTTTTTTGAATGGTTCTATGATGATTTAAGAGATGGGAACGAGGAACGCATGAGGAATCTGCAATGGAAGATTGAAATGCAATTTAAGGAGTTGGAAGAAGCCCAAAAAGAGTTGGCTGAGGCAAAAATCATGGTTGAAGTGTTGAAGGACAATAATCTACTTCTAGAAGAAGATTTGAAGAACACTAGGAAAAGGAAGATGATCTAGAAGTCCATGTGTTTTATTGTGTTATTTGTTTTAGTGGTTAAGGTGTTGTGAATGTTGAAGTTGATGTAAAAGTTGGTTCCATGACATGTACAATTTGGTTTATCAGTTGGTACAATTTGGTTTATCAGTTGGTATAAAAAAGTTGATGTGAATGTTGAAGTTGTGTTATTTGTGGGGATTGATGTATCAGTTGTTGTTACCAAATCTAGTAATTCAGTGTTTGCATCATGTGTTTGTGGACATGAAATTGTTCACCTGTTTTACACTAAATAATAGTTGGTATAAAACAGTTTGTGGACCTGAAATTTTGCACCTGTTTTACACTAAATAGTAGTTTTTAACAGTTTAGCAGCTTAATTTAACAGTTTAGCCTAGCATTTTGTAACAGTTTGTACACCATAATTTAGCATAATAATATGATAACACCATAATCTGATTACATCAACATTACACAAAATAGCATAATCTGATTACATCATAACAGAAGTAATCATAACAGAAGTTGTTCATAACATTACACAAAATAACAGAAGTTTTCCAAAGAACTTCACAACATTACACAAAATAGTAGAAATTGTTCATTACACAATACAACACAAACTATAGACCCTAAGAGGATTTCTTTGGAATGTTCCTTTTAGTTGGTGTTGTCCTCCTAGTAGTAGGACCCACTGCATTCTGTGATGCACTCAATCTGGTGGTGGGTCTCTGTGAAAGTTGTGATGGTCTCTTAAAAGGCAACTTGTGCCTAGCTTGTGTTGCAGGCTTCTTGGTAGTAGTCTGAGAAAGCTGAGTTGGTTGAGTTGTTTTGCTTGTCTGAGTTGGTTGACTTGACTGAGTTGTTTTGTCTGAGTTGGTTGCTTGACTGAGTTTGTTGCATGACTTGTCTGTGTGACCTGAGTAGAATGAGTTGGTTGCTGGGTGGCCTGTGCATGACTTGCTTCAGATGCTTGCTGGGTGAGCTGAGTAGAATGAGTTGGTTGCTGGGTGGCCTGTGTTGACTGTTGTGGTGGCTGAGCCATCTTACAAGTTGATTTGTTGTGGCCAGTCTGTCTGCACCTAGTGCACCTCACAATCATACCAGTTTTTCTTATTTTCCTGTCAGAACCATCAATCTCACCCTGTTCCCTATTCCTCTTCTTCTTTGGTCTCCCAGGCATTTTCTTGAATTTGGGAGGCTGCACATCAGGGTATTCAGTTCTCACCCATAGATTTGTACCATTTAGAGGGTAAATGATTGGTTCATACACTTTAATGTACCTAGCCTTTTTGTAATAGTCTGGAACAAACTGGTCAATATCAAGACCTCTACTCTTGATTGAGGAAATCACATGGACACATGGGAGACCTGTCAGGTCCCACTTTCTGCAAGAACAGCTATGTTCCTTCAAGTTGACAGAGAACATGTCTCCCTGATTCTCAATATGCTTCACCTCAAAATATGTTCAGATGACATCCTATAAAAACACAACAGTCAGTTTATATCCTATCAAAAGAATTTCATACTACAAAAACACAACAGTCAGTCTATATCCTATTAAAAGGTTATCATATTACCTTACAATCCATGAATTTGTGAAACTGCTGGTTTTCTCGACCTTCTTCTTAATGTTTGGCAAGACTTCATCATCACCTAAGTTAGAGAACTTTAGCCTATTTGCCGCCCATTTTTCCATTATGTATCCTCTTATCTCCTCTAACATTGTAACCAAAGGTTTTGACCTTGCTTCCACAATTACACTGTTGAATGCTTCTGACATATTATTCAAGACAGTATCAGACTTTGTTGTGGTTCTGAAATAGGACTTGCTCCAAAATCGTGGTGGAGTTTGCATCATGTGTTTGTAGGCCTCTTCATTTATCCTCCTCATGCCTCTCATCTCTCTTTCCCAGATCTGTGGATAAGTATCTCTGGCTGCCTTCCAAATGATTTCTTTCAACACTTTTCCTGGAAATTTCTTTCTAAAATTGTTGTACAGGTGTCTCACACAGAACCTTTGTTCAACACCTGGTAACAATTCATCCATAGCTGGGAGAAGACCCTGCAAATGCATATAAATTCAGGATTAAATTCTAAATAAAAAAATAATTCAAACTTAAATAAAGGCAATAAATATAGGAGTACCTTTTGCTGATCAGAAATGAAAGTGTAGGTCCTACACTCTTCTCTTCCACCCAGATCATCAATGAGGAGCTTTAAAAACCAAGTCCAGGATTCTCTATTTTCCCCTTCCACCACAGCAAAGGCAATAGGCATCATTTGATCATTGGGATCTGTTCCTATTGCAGATAAAATCTGGCCACCACATAGACCCTTTAAAAAACAGCCATCAAGGCCAATTATTGGTCTACACATCTTGAAGCTCTTCTTGCAAGCATCATAACAAACATACAATCTCTTGAAATAAGGTCTTGCATCCTCACTTCCCTCTTGAACTGGTGTGACATGTATCTTAACAGTTGACCCAGGATTTGTCCTCAAAATTTCATGACAATAGTCATAAATTCTACTGTAGTCTCCTAAATAAGATCCATCAACCATGTCCCTGGCTGCAAATCTAGCCCTAATAGCCTTGGTCTTGTTAACACCTACATTCCATTTCTTGAGGGCTTTCTCCTTAATATCCTTTAGATTAAGCTTAGGATTTTTTTTCAATGTATTTTGCAATCTCTTGCTTAACCATTTCGTGCTCATCATCTTAACATTATACTCTCTAGCACAGTTATGTGTGTCAACTAGTTTCCTAAGCTGCCAAGTTTCCTCATCAGGAAGTTTTCCACAGTATGCCTCCCATTGACATCCAGGCTTACATACCACCTTCACTCTTATGTTATCATTTTTTAGAAACTTCAAACCTCTCCCATTCTGCACAGCATATGTTTGAATGGCTTCTTTAAAATCAGTTTTGGTATTGAAATAGGTTCCCAACTCCCATTTATAGTTTTGCACGTCTTTAATTGTCTTGAAACTTCTTTGGTTCTTCTTCATCCTCAGTGTCACCTCCACTTTCCAACTCTTCACTATTATACACAGCTTCATTCTCCTCTCCACTATCTGCACCCCCTTTCCTTTTCTTCAATTTACTTGTTCCTTCATGTTTCTCATCATATGCCACCATTTTGGCAACATGTTCTTCCTCATAATCCAGACTAGGATCAGAATCACTGAAATCAAGCTCCAAGGAACTATCATAGTTATAAGATGAATCCTCACTGTCATCAGATGAAGTATCATGCACCTGACCATGAACCCATCACCATTCCCATCACCCTCTTTGTCAACACTCTCTTTCTCAACACCCTCTTTCTCAAGACCCACATCAGAATTCACATTCTCACCTTCCAAGACACCCTCATCAGAATTCACATTCTCACCATCCAAGACAACCTCATCAATAGTCACACCCTCACCAGTAGTCACACCCTCACCAGTATGCACTCCCTCACCAGCCTTGACACCCTCACTAGAATTCACTCCCTCACCAGCCCTACACTCAACAGGATTGACACTATCAACAGAAGTGTTTACATCCTTAAGTACTTGTTCAACAAATTCAGCAACAATATCATATTGTTCTTCATTCACAACATCCAAAGGTTCTTCATTTAATATATCCTCCTCCATGTTAATAGGTTCTTCATGTAATGTGTCACCCTCATCAACATACTCAGGTTGGGATAATGGGTGTTCAATGTATATGTCAACCTTGAGGTGTACCCTACATAGGTCAGCTATGTCCAACGCACCTCTATCATCAGTAAGCTCATTAATCCCAAATGTAGGATCCCTGTAGTAGATGTTGTTTACCTCGTTATACCCTATATCTTTCAAAACACCTATCAACTCAAAATAAGACCACCTATCAACATCTACCTTTAATTCGTTACATTTACCCCCCACGTAGTTCGTTTTATCAGAATCCATAAATTCCCCACTATGATGAATGTTGAGGGTTATCATTTCTTCCATTTCAACCTAATATCATAAACAAGCAGAAACTTCACAAAAAGAACATTGAAACAACCCTAATTTCAACACACAAACCCTAGATTACCGAAAACTATTGTTCTACGAAAGGAACATAGATACTTACCAGGATAATTCTTCGTCTTCAATCGTATGTCTTGGAAACATAATAGTCGTCTTCGTCTTCACACGCAATCTTCTTCTTCTTCGTCTGGCTGTGCTAGGGTTTCAGAGATGGAAGACAAACTGAACAAATGACTTGATGAAAAAAAGGTGGGAAATGAAGAGCCTATAACCACCGTGCCAAATCCCCATTCAGAAACGTGCACCTCAGCACAACCCATGCCATGTCATCAATATCTTAATTGAAATTTTAACTTTTCTAACGGCGAGGACAAACGTGGACCTATTAAAATCGTATGAGATCAATTTGGAACTTTTAAAAGCTAGAGGACTTATTTGGACCTACCCCTATAGTTAGAGGACCAAAAAGGGTATTAAGTCTTCTATATTTCATTCCGTATGTATTTGATTAACTTTAATTTTTTTTTAATATTTGGATTTTATTTTAAAAAATACATTTTTCAAGTTAACGAAATAATTGGTTATTATATTTTTAAATTTTTTTTTAACATTATGTCAATTTAAGAATTTTTATAACATATTAATTTGCAGCTCCCTTACCGGTAATTCACATTCTTAACTGTTTTTGTAATACCCAAATTAGTTGCTTAGCTCAACCTCTCACTAAATTCAATCATTTACTAAATATATTACATTTTTCAAAATTTTCAAACTCATAACTTTATTAATTCATTTCAGGTTATCAATTTTGTGTTTAATCTTTTATGAATGTATAATTAACATCACATATATCTCATTCTTTAAATTACATCATAATTATTTCATTTCGAATTATTCGGTTTTGTAAATATGCTATCATCTAAACTTAGTATGGATGTTTTCAGAAAAGGAAAAGAATATCCTATTTATGGATGTTGCCCACTTCAATTATATATATTAATAACTTTTTATAATTTTAAAAATTTATAATTAGACACGGCAGAGAGCAAAAGTCATTTTGCAAAATAAATCGCAACTTTTATAAATTTAACTATAATTTATAAGTGGTAAATACTTATTTTAAAAAAGCAAAAAGATTGTAAATATATATACTCAATGAATAAACCATCAATATCATTATTACTAATAATAATTTATCCTTTTTCATTTCCAAACAAAATTTAACACATGAAATTGTTTTTATTTAATAAGAAAATATTAGTTTTTAATGAGAAAAACTAATAAATTAAAAATTATTAAAAAATAAAATAAAAAGAAACTAATAAACTAATATATCCATATAACTTACTATCCATATCCATATTCATAATTCATTTATTTAATAAGCTAAATTGCTTTCTCTTCTCTCTATCCATATTTCATTTATTTAAAATTATTAGAAAACTAATTCTACACGTTTTTGCAGGTAAATCAAACTTATACTTGAATTGAAAATTGTATCTTTTAATTAAAACTAGTATTACATTTAAATGGGACCCTCCAAACTCTTGAATCTTAATGCGACAAATGATTAGGAAGGAATGTTGTCACCATCTAGGTCTTAGCTTTAGGAAACATATAAATTAGTGTTACAAAATGATACGTAATTAATACTTCCTCTGTCTCATATTATAAGAGAAATTTATTTTTTAAATTCATTGAATAATTAATATATCTGGTCTATATATAAATCAGATATATTAATTATTTAATGAATCTAAAAAGTAAATTTATCTTATAATATGAGACAGAGGGAGTACCATTGTTTTTTTGTCAATATTGTAATTTAGTAAGCAAACCTTAAGAACAATCAAGACAGATGAGCTTTGTGAATTTTTTTCTGTCCTGCCACACTTTTTCACCATAATTTCCAAAATGCCATACTTTTTAATAAATATTCTAAAATGTCACTCTTTCAAAAAAAACTGTGTTTTGAACCATGCCGCCCATTCAGGAGGCGGAAATGTTGAAAAGTGTAGGGTGCCGCCCATCCAAAGGGCGGCAGTGTGTTACAATTTTTTTTTTTTTTTTTATTTATTTTAGTGTATTTTATATTACTAATATTAATTTGAATAATAAATATTAATTAAATATTTTGGAAACTAATAATTTGTGTTTTATTTATTTATTATTTTATTTATTTGGATCATGAATATTATTTAAATAATTATTTTAATTAATTAATTATATTAATAATATAATTTGGATAATTATATTAATAATATAATTTAGATAGTTATATTAAATTTTTAATATAATTTTACTTTTATTGTTTTATTGTTTTGGATAATAAATATGAATTAAATAATTATATTAATTAAGTTATAGTTATAGTTAATTACTTTTAAATGATAGTAATGAATATTTATAATAAATAATAATACAATATAATATTCATAAATAATAATAATAATAATAAAAGAAAACAAAAAATTATTAAAATAATTATATATTTATTTAAGAGATAAAAAAATACATGAAAATTTGTGAATATATCCATTTTCTCCAATATATCCATTTTCTCTACATATTGTGAAAATTTGTCTCTACTGATCACAATTTAGTATTAGAGGTTTTTCACAACTAAAACGATTTTTTAAATTCATAACATATTCAAATTAATTTATTTTAAGTTTTTATTTTGATTTTTTTAATTTACACAAAGAAAAGGAATATTTGTCATTAAGGTGAACACACAACCAATGCATTAACAGGGTAGAATGAGGTAAGTGAAGAGATCAGCAACTTGATGATGATGATGATGATGATGATGATGATGATAATAATAATAATAATAATAATAATAATAATAATAATAATAATAATAACAATAATAATAATAATAATAATAATAATAATAATAATAAATCTTATCCAAAAGAACATTATTGGCTGCTAGAAAAGAGTTAGAGGAATGCCAGATTGAGCTTGCCACGGATCATATGAACACTGATCTTATCCAAAAGGTGAAGAATAAATCTGAAGAGCTGATTAAGTGGAATGATTTAGAGGAGAAAATTTTGCAACAAAAAGCTAAAATAGATTGGATCAGGCTGGGTGATGGGAATAATCAATACTTCCATGCTTCTCTCAAAGCCAAAAACCAGGCTAAAGGGATGATGAACTTGTGTAATGATGATGGGTCTGTGATGAAGAGTAAAAAAGAAATTGAAGATGCAGTGCTCAGCTATTATGAAGATCTTATGGGAAGAGAAGTCAGAATCCTCCACCATGTGGATATTAGTGTTATGAGAGAGGGTACTCAACTCAATCAAGAGCAGAGGCAGATGCTTATAAAGCCCATCAGTGATGAGGAAATTTTCAAAGCTTTGCAGGATATAGGAGACTCTAAAGCCCCAGGGGTTGATGGTTACAGTGCCAAATTTTTCAAGAGCTGCTGGGAAATTGTGGAACAAGATGTCACTGAAACTATCAGGTATTGGTTCAAATATAATAAGGGGATCTTAGCCTTCAATAGCACTCTTGTCACTCTAATTCCTAAGAGTGATGAAGCCAAGTTTATTAGAGAGTTTAGGCTTATAGCTTGCTGTACTGTTGTTTACAAGCTGTACTCTAAAATCTTGACAGCCAGGTTAGCTCAAATCATTGGATCCATTGTTAACCATCACCAGGTTGCCTTCATCCCTGGGCAACAAATCCACAATCATATCCTCTTGGCAACTGAGCTCATCAAAGGTTACTCTAGAAAGAATGGAACCCCTAGGTGTCTTATGCAACTAGACCTGCAAAAAGCTTATGACAAGTTAAACTGGAGAGCTTTGGAAACCATTCTCTTGGAGGTTGGCATCCCTGACCAATTTGTGAAGTGGATTATGATGGGTGTAACCACTGTCTCGTACAGGTATAATATCAATGAAGAGAACTCTAGACTGATGAGAGCTCAAAGAGGTATAAGACAGGGGGACCCTGTGTCTCCCTTTTTGTTTATTCTTACCATGGAATACTTGACAAGGCTTCTTGACAAAATGCAGAGGAATCCCAACTTCAATCACCATTCTAGGTGTGAGAGGATGAAGATAACTCACTTGACATTTGCTGATGATATCCTGCTTTTCTGTAGAGGAGATGTTGGGTCTGTGGAACTTATGAATAACACTATGATGTAGTTCTCATCTTCAACAGGGCTGGTGGTCAATCCTTCTAAATGCAAAGCATACTTTGGTGCAGTGGAGGATAGGGAGAAGCAACAGATTCTTCTGAAAACTGGTTATGTGGAGGGGAGCCTACCCTTAAAATACCTTGGTATGCCCTTATCAAGTAAAAAGCTCTCTATGAATCACTATCTTCCCTTAATTGACAAGATATTACACTGTATTCATCATTGGAGTGCCAAAATGTTGAGTCAAGCTGGCAGAGTGCAGTTGGTAAATGCTGTAACCTTCTCTATTAGCAATTACTGGATGCAAAGCTTCCCTATTCCTAAAGGTGTGATAAGCAGAATTAATAAAGCATGTAGAGATTTTATCTGGACTGGAGGTTCTAATCCTAGTAGAAAGAGCCCAGTGGCCTGGGAAACTGTGTGTAAACCTGCTAAGAAGGGTGGGCAGAATATCATCAATTTGGAAACTTGGAACTCTGTCACAATGGCTAAACTTCTGTGGAACTTGTGCAGGAAAAGTGATAATTTGTGGGTCAAGTGGATTCATATGCATTTTATTAAGCATCAGGATGCCATGAATGTTGCAGTGGCTGATTCATCTTCTTGGGTGCTAAAGAATGTGCTTAGATCCAAGCATCTCATCCCAATGATGCAGAGGTATTGGAATAGAAGTATTATTGAAAATAAATTTAAAGTTGGGGCTGCTTATCAAGAAATTTTCTCACAGGAAAACAACATGCCTTGGTATAATCTCATGGCTGGGAATAGAGCCCGCCCTAGGGCAAAGATGTGTTTGTGGCTAGCCTGCCACAAAAAATTAGCCACAAAGGAGAGGTTGACTAATTGGGGGCTTTTGGATAATAACATCTGCTGTTTCTGCCAGCAAATAGAGAATGTGGATCATCTGTTTTTTGAGTGTAACAGGATGAGGAGTATTTGGTGTAAGATACTGCATTGGCTTCAGGTCTGTCACAACCCTAAGCCTTGGAGTGAAGAGATCGAGTGGCTGACTAAATTTTGCAAAGGCAAGGGCAGTAGAGTGAACATATTGAAGAATGCCCTGGCTGAGACTATATACCACTGTTGGCAGCATAGAAATACATATTGCTTTGATAGGGAGAAAAGTGTAGACCAAGATAGTATTGTAAATAACATAGTTGAAAATATAGTTCAAAAGGGGTGGGTTTGTAAAAAGCTTAGAAAGAGCATAGCTTTACTATTGATGTAATAGTCCTTTGGTGGGTTGGATCCTTGGGGATCACCTTTGTATTCACTGTTTTTTGAATTAATCCAATTTTTTATTGATTCAAAAAATAATAATAATAATAATAATAATAATAATAATAATAATAATAATAATAATAATAATAATAATAATAATAATAATAATAATAATATAATTAAAAAAACAAAAAAATGAAATAGCACCACCCTTACAAATGAAATAGCATCACCCTTTCATTTTTGCTTCCCCTTTCATTTGTAAGGGTGGTGCTATTTCATTTTTTTTGTTTTTTTTTAATTATATTATTATTATTATTATTATTACTATTATTATTATTATTATTATTATTATTATTATTATTATTATCTTTATTATTATTATTATTATTATTATTATTATTTTGGAAATAGCAAATATATTACTGAAACCAAAAACAATTACAACTAAAGGCGATCAAAGCGATCCAGCCACAAGTACAAAACAAAAGACAAACAACTAAGGCATCATAAGTAGACTAACAACCTTCCTAGCCTTGGGAATAAGCCAAAGTCTTTGAATAATAATATTCAAAGTGTTTTCAACAACTTTGTCCCTATGACTAGTATCACCAAAACAACATTTGTTCCTATGGGTCTATATAGCATAAACCCCTTCCGCAACAGCGCATTTCAGTGCCATAGCTTTCCACCTTTTTTCTTGCACATCTTGGTCAACCACGTAAGTTCCATGTTCCAACTGGTAGCTCTATGATTAACTTGCAGCCAAGAGAGAATAGAATTCCAAATAGTCTTAGTCTCACTACATTCAAAGAGCAGATGGTGGATTGTTTCAATATCATTGCAAAAACGACACCTGTCATCAGATATCATGCCAAAAGAGAGTAATCTATCCTTGGTAACAAGTCTCTTGTGGCAGGCTAGCCATAAGGTAAAGACATCCCTTGGTCTGGCTGGATTAGTGACCATAAGACCTCTCCAATCTACTAACTCACTGAGCTCCTTGATGGTCAAGTAAATCTTTTTGGTTCTGAACTTGTTAGCATGCATCATTTTTTCCCACTCCTCAGACTGTTGCAGCTTCTCTCTCTGACTAAGGATTCCTTTCATAATCCAAGAGCTAGACTTTTTGACAGGCATCTCCATAATGTTCTGGTTCTTCGAATAATAGCTATGGATCCATTTTACCCATAGGCTATCACTCTTACCACAGAGGTTCCAGAGTAACTTGGCCAGACTAGCTTGATTCCATTCAGCCAAGGATATAACATTCAACCCTCCATGAGCTTTAGACTGACATACTTTCTTCTAGGAAACTGGAGACTTTTTAGTAATGTCTTCACTATTTGACCAAAGGAAAGACCTGCAGACTGCTTCAATTTTTTTTGATAACAGCTTTAGGGACAGGCAGACACTGCAGCCAATAGCTAGAAGTGGCAAAAGCTATGTTGTTAATCAACTGAAGTCTACCTGTAAAACTAAGTAATTTAGAACTCCAATGCTTGATCCTAGATGTAACTTTATCAGCAAGGATAAGACATTGCCCAATAGACAGTCTCTTGCTAGAGAGAGGAATGCCAAGGTATCTAAAGGGGAGACTACCTTGGGAGAACCCAGTCACAGCCATGATATTTCTTTTAGTATCTTCATCCACATTGCCAAAGTAAACTTGGCATTTGCTAGGGTTTACAGCCAGACCAGTAGCAGAGGAGAACTCCTTAAAAATATTCATCAGCAACTCCACTGATATAGTGTCACCCCTAACAAACATGAGCAAGTCATCTGCAAAACTTATGTTAACAATTCCCAATTTCTCACACTTGGCATGGAAGTTGAAATTGGGATTTGTGTTGAGCCTCTGAAGATTTCTGTGCAGATAGTCCATAACAATCACAAAGAGAAGAGGGGAGAGAGGGTCTCCTTGTCTAAGACCCCTCCTAGCTTTGATCATCTTAGAAACCTCACCATTCACTACATACTTATATGTAACAGCTGTCACTGTGGCCATGATCAGTCTGACAAACTTGGGGGGAAAACTCATCTCTAACATAATGGTCTCCAGGGCATGTCACTCCACAGTATCATAGGCCTTTTGGAGGTCCATTTGAATCATGCATCTAGGAGGCCCACCTTTAGCAGAATAACCTTTGATCAACTCATAGGCTAGCAGAATGTGATCCTGTATGTGTTTACCTGGAATAAAGGCTGCTTGGCTATCATCAATAATGCTACTCAGAACTTTACTCAACCTACTAGCCAAGACTTTAGCTATGACCTTGTAAAAAGTGTTGCACCAAGAAATTGGTCTAAACTCACTAATTCTTTCAGCAGGAGATTTTTTGGGGATCAATGTGACAAGAGTGCAGTTAATCTCCTTGAGCAATCTAGTGGTTACAAAGAATTCTCTGACAACCTTCATCATATCCTTTTTAATGATATCCCAGGTGGACTTAAAGAATTTAGATCCAAAGCCATCCAACCCTGGTGCAGTGTTTTCATGAATTTTCAAGAGAGCAGTCTTAATTTCCTTTTCAGACACAGGTTCCATCAACATATTTTTATGGTTGTCACTGAGTTGAGGGCCTTTTCTCATATCAACAACATTGATACACTTTAAGGACTGGGCAGATTTACCTACCAAGTCACCATAGAAATCCAGGACAATACCCTCCATCTCCTCTTGCTTACTACACAACCTGCCACCACTATCATACAAAAAATTAATATTTTTTGCTTGGTTTTTACTTTTCAGAGCAGCATGGAAAAATTGATTATTACCATCTCCCATTTTAATCCATCTGATCTTGGCTCTTTGGTAGATCAACTGCTCCTCTATATTGTTCAGATTAATCACTTCCTCAGTCAAGGTTTTGGCATTCTCAATCAAGGTGATGTTCATTCTGTCCCTAGCCAACTTATCTTGGGTCTCAGCAAGCTTCACCCTGGCCTTCTCAAGCTTCTCTTTTGTTCCTATAAGAGGTTTACTGAATTCTCTTATAGTACTCTTGATACTCTTTAGCTTACTCCAGAAGATGTACATAGCAGAACCCTCAACATGGTGATTCCAATTAACTCTTATAGTTTCCTCAAAACCATCCATATTAGTGATAGCATTCTGAAACTTAAAGAGTCTCTTCTTTGGTTGAATACCATTATTTCCCTCCAAGCACAATAGAGCATGATCTGAGATCCCAGCCTCCATAATTTTCAGGGTTATGTCCATGTTACTTTGAATCCACTCCATATTCCCAATGACCCTATCTATTCTAGAGTAGATAACACCTTGCATATGCTTATTGAACCAAGTAAAGTGATCACCAACACTATCTTTTTCATATAAGCCTTTCTTGTCCATCAAAGAAATGAGGTCAATGTATTCACTTTCCACAATTTCTTTCCCACCTAT